>OZ020617.1:0-2424464 GCA_963971575.1 Liopterus haemorrhoidalis
CTTTTAATTTTAATTTTACTTTAGTAGTTCATACGGACAGAAACCAAGTAATTCATATTGTCCATAACAACATACGATTTGTGAGATAACATTTTTGGAAACAATATATGTAATTAGAACTACATAAAATTGAAATAAACATAAACATTAAAGTAAAACTATTTAAACTATTACCATTCTATTATTTCAAATATTACATTTAAACGTACTGCGCATGTACAGTTTACATTCTACATTCGACACGTAAACAAAGACATATTCTACTTGACATGTTTACGCGTAAAATCTACATTAGTCTACATCATGTATTCTACGCGCCCATCACTGCTTTTGAAATACAAGTGACGACCTAAAAAAAAAACAGTCCTCGCTTCTAAAATACAAGTGATAACTAAAAAAAAAGCCTTCACTTCTGTGATTAAAAAAAGGTCCTTATCTCTATTTTTAAATATAAAACAAAACATTTATTTACATAAAAGATTTTTCCTCTTTCTTGGGGGGGGGCGTCCCCCGCCCCCTCTTGGCCTCGCCACTTGTAAGAAGTCAACAGAAAGCTGGATGTCTAAGGCAATTTTTTTTCTATAATCAACAGATTTTTGATAATCATTTTTATTCAATATTTGAGTACTCACTAAGAGCTTCCATTTAATTTGTTTAAAATAAATTTAAATAATTTGCAAATATTACATCAATAGAAAATATAAATTAAAAAATCCTAGCGAGTTTTTTCTGCACGCCTAATGATCGAATTTATGAGTGCAAGCTCCTTAAGAAGGCGATTCGTTCTCATCTGTTAACAATTTTTTATTATATTTTTAATATGAAAGAAAACATACACTACCTTAGTCATAAATACAAAAAATCTATAATTTTACTATCCATAATTTAATTTTTCAAAAAATTATATCTCAATAACGGTAAAAGATAGGGACCTCTGGTTTAAATTTTTGAGTTCCTCAAGTCCATTTTAGTCGAAGGAAATTGGGGCCTTAATAACCAAACTTATACAAAAGCATGTATCATTAAACAAAACCCTTAAAAATGGCAAAAAATCGAAAAATCGTAAGGGGGACCCCTTCGATAAGAAATCTCGAATTTTTACAAAAAAAAATATTTCGGATTTTTCTCAAAATTGATACACATTGGGCCGTAGATCACAAAAATAAGGTTCATTTTGGATTTTGGCCAACTGTTTTTGAGTAAATCGGAAAAAAAGTACCTAAAATTGACTATATCGGAAAATAGTACATAAAATTGACTATAACTCAAAAACTAAGGCCTCTTGATTTTTTTAAATATTTTATTATTAATCCTCACCCCAAAATTACCTAACGGCCATATTTTGGACTGTATTAGGAAAACTTTTTTTTTTTCAAAAAAATTAATAGAGAGTAAATGAACATGCATCTCAAAAACTAAAAGAGATAGGGACCTGCGGTTGGAATTTTTGAAGTTTTAAGGTCCGATATATGGTAAAGGCACATTTTAAAACATATTTTAAAAAAAAAAATTTTTGAAAAATTTTGAAATTTTTGCAATAGAATTTAATTTTTCAAAAAATTATATCTCAATAACGGTAAAAGATAGGGACCTCTGGTTTAAATTTTTGAGTTCCTCAAGTCCATTTTAGTCGAAGGAAATTGGGGCCTTAATAACCAAACTTATACAAAAGCATGTATCATTAAACAAAACCCTTAAAAATGGCAAAAAAACGAAAAATCGTAAGGGGGACCCCTTCGATAAGAAATCTCGAATTTTTACAAAAAAAAATATTTCGCATTTTTCTCAAAATTGATACACATTGGGCCGTAGATCACAAAAATAAAGTTCATTTTGGATTTTGGCCATCTGTTTTTGAGTAAATCGGAAAAGAAGTACCTAAAATTGACTATATCGGAAAATAGTACCTAAAATTGACTGTAACTCAAAAACTAAGGCCTCTTGATTTTTTTAAATATTTTTTTATTAATCCTCACCCCAAAATTACCTAACGGCCATATTTTGGACTGTATTAGGAAAACTTTTTTTTTTCAAAAAAAGTAACAGAGAGTATATGAACATGTATCTCAAAAACTAAAAGAGATGGGGACCTGCGGTTGGAATTTTTGAAGTTTTAAGGTCCGATATATGGTAAAGGCACATTTTAAAACATATTTTAAACAAAAAAAAAATTTGAAAAATTTTGAAATTTTTGCAATAGAATTTAATTTTTCAAAAAATTATATCTCAATAACGGTAAAAGATAGGGACCTCTGGTTTAAATTTTTGAGTTCCTCAAGTCCATTTTAGTCGAAGGAAATTGGGGCCTTAATAACCAAACTTATACAAAAGCATGTATCATTAAACAAAACCCTTAAAAATGGCAAAAAATCGAAAAATCGTAAGGGGGACCCCTTCGATAAGAAATCTCGAATTTTTACAAAAAAAAATATTTCGGATTTTTCTCAAAATTGATACACATTGGGCCGTAGATCACAAAAATAAGGTTCATTTTGGATTTTGGCCAACTGTTTTTGAGTAAATCGGAAAAAAAGTACCTAAAATTGACTATATCGGAAAATAGTACCTAAAATTGATTATAACTCAAAAACTAAGTCCTCTTGACTTTTTTAAATGTTTTTTTATTAATCCTCACCCCAAAATTACCTAACGGCCATATTTTGGACTGTATTAGGAAAACTTTTTTTTTTCAAAAAAATTAACAGAGAGTCTATGAACATGTATCTCAAAAACTAAAAGAGATAGGGACCTGCGGTTGGAATTTTTGAAGTTTTAAGGTCCGATATATGGTAAAGGCACATTTTAAAACATATTTTAAACAAAAAAAAATTTTGAAAAATTTTGAAATTTTTGCAATAGAATTTAATTTTTCAAAAAATTATATCTCAATAACGGTAAAAGATAGGGACCTCTGGTTTAAATTTTTGAGTTCCTCAAGTCCATTTTAGTCGAAGGAAATTGGGGCCTTAATAACCAAACTTATACAAAAGCATGTATCATTAAGCAAAACCCTTAAAAATGGCAAAAAATCGAAAAATCGTAAGGGGGACCCCTTCGATAAGAAATCTCGAATTTTTACAAAAAAAAATATTTCGGATTTTTCTCAAAATTGATACACATTGGGCCGTAGATCACAAAAATAAGGTTCATTTTGGCCTTTGGCCAACTGTTTTTGAGTAAATCGGAAAAAATGTACCTAAAATTGACTATATCGGAAAATAGTACCTAAAATTGATTATAACTCAAAAACTAAGGCCTCTTGATTTTTTTAAATATTTTTTTATTAATCCTCATCCCAAAATTACCTAACGGCCATATTTTGGACTGTATTAGGAAAACTTTTTTTTTTCAAAAAAATTAACAGAGAGTATATGAACATGTATCTCAAAAACTAAAAGAGATAGGGACCTGCGGTTGGAATTTTTGAAGTTTTGAGGTCCGATATATGGTAAAGGCACATTTTAAAACATATTTTAAACAAAAAAAATTTTTGAAAAATTTTGAAATTTTTGCAATAGAATTTAATTTTTCAAAAAATTATATCTCAATAACGGTAAAAGATAGGGACCTCTGGTTTAAATTTTTGAGTTCCTCAAGTCCATTTTAGTCGAAGGAAATTGGGGCCTTAATAACCAAACTTATACAAAAGCATCTATCATTAAACAAAACCCTTAAAAATGGCAAAAAATTGAAAAATCGTAAGGGGGACCCCTTCGATAAGAAATCTCGAATTTTTACAAAAAAAAATATTTTGGATTTTTCTCAAAATTGATACACATTGGGCCGTAGATCACAAAAATAAAGTTCATTTTGGATTTTGGCCAACTGTTTTTGAGTAAATCGGAAAAAAAGTACCTAAAATTGACTATATCGGAAAATAGTACCTAAAATTGATTATAACTCAAAAACTAAGGCCTCTTGATTTTTTTAAATATTTTTTTATTAATCCTCACCCCAAAATTACCTAACGGCCATATTTTGGACTGTATTAGGAAAATTTTTTTTTTTTCAAAAAAATTAACAGAGAGTATATGAACATGTATCTCAAAAACTAAAAGAGATAGGGACCTGCGGTTGGAATTTTTGAAGTTTTAAGGTCCGATATATGGTAAAGGCACATTTTAAAACATATTTTAAACAAAAAAAATTTTTGAAAAATTTTGAAATTTTTGCAATAGAATTTAATTTTTCAAAAAATTATATCTCAATAACGGTAAAAGATAGGGACCTCTGGTTTAAATTTTTGAGTTCCTCAAGTCCATTTTAGTCGAAGGAAATTGGGGCCTTAATAACCAAACTTATACAAAAGCATGTATCATTAAACAAAACCCTTAAAAATGGCAAAAAAACGAAAAATCGTAAGGGGGACCCCTTCGATAAGAAATCTCGAATTTTTACAAAAAAGAATGTTTCGGATTTTTCTCAAAATTGATACACATTGGGCCGTAGATCACAAAAATAAAGTTCATTTTGGATTTTGGCCAACTGTTTTTGAGTAAATCGGAAAAAAAGTACCTAAAATTGACTATATCGGAAAATAGTACCTAAAATTGATTATAACTCAAAAACTAAGGCCTCTTGATTTTTTTAAATATTTTTTTATTAATCCTCACCCCAAAATTACCTAACGGCCATATTTTGGACTGTATTAGGAAAACTTTTTTTTTTCAAAAAAATTAACAGAGTATATGAACATGTATCTCAAAAACTAAAAGAGATAGGGACCTGCGGTTGGAATTTTTGAAGTTTTAATGTCCGATATATGGTAAAGGCACATTTTAAAACATATTTTAAACAAAAAAAATTTTTGAAAAATTTTGAAATTTTTGCAATAGAATTTAATTTTTCAAAAAATTATATCTCAATAACGGTAAAAGATAAGGACCTCTGGTTTAAATTTTTGAGTTCCTCAAGTCCATTTTAGTCGAAGGAAATTGGGGCCTTAATAACCAAACTTATACAAAAGCATGTATCATTAAACAAAACCCTTAAAAATGGCAAAAAATCGAAAAATCGTAAGGGGGACCCCTTCGATAAAAAATCTCGAATTTTTACAAAAAAAAATATTTCGGATTTTTCTCAAAATTGATACACATTGGGCCGTAGATCACAAAAATAAAGTTCATTTTGGATTTTGGCCAACTGTTTTTGAGTAAATCGGAAAAAAAGTACCTAAAATTGACTATATCGGAAAATAGTACCTAAAATTGATTATAACTCAAAAACTAAGGCCTCTTGATTTTTTTAAATATTTTTTTATTAATCCTCACCCCAAAATTACCTAACGGCCATATTTTGGACTGTATTAGGAAAACTTTTTTTTTTCAAAAAAGTTAACAGAGAGTATATGAACATGTATCTCAAAAACTAAAAGAGATAGGGACCTGCGGTTGGAATTTTTGAAGTTTTAAGGTCCGATATATGGTAAAGGCACATTTTAAAACATATTTTAAACAAATAAAAATTTTGAAAAATTTTGAAATTTTTGCAATAGAATTTAATTTTTCAAAAAATTATATCTCAATAACGGTAAAAGATAGGGACCTCTGGTTTAAATTTTTGAGTTCCTCAAGTCCATTTTAGTCGAAGGAAATTGGGGCCTTAATAACCAAACTTATACAAAAGCATGTATCATTAAACAAAACCCTTAAAAATGGCAAAAAATTGAAAAATCGTAAGAGGGACCCCTTCGATAAGAAATCTCGAATTTTTACAAAAAAAAATATTTCGGATTTTTCTCAAAATTGATACACATTGGGCCGTAGATCACAAAAATAAAGTTCATTTTGGATTTTGGCCAACTGTTTTTGAGTAAATCGGAAAAAAAGTACCTAAAATTGACTATATCGGAAAATAGTACCTAAAATTGATTATAACTCAAAAACTAAGGCCTCTTGATTTTTTTAAATATTTTTTTATTAATCCTCACCCCAAAATTACCTAACGGCCATATTTTGGACTGTATTAGGAAAACTTTTTTTTTTCAAAAAAATTAACAGAGAGTATATGAACATGTATCTCAAAAACTAAAAGAGATAGGGACCTGCGGTTGGAATTTTTGAAGTTTTAAGGTCCGATATATGGTAAAGGCACATTTTAAAACATATTTTAAACAAAAAAAAATTTTGAAAAATTTTGAAATTTTTGCAATAGAATTTAATTTTTCAAAAAATTATATCTCATTAACGGTAAAAGATAGGGACCTCTGGTTTAAATTTTTGAGTTCCTCAAGTCCATTTTAGTCGAAGGAAATTGGGGCCTTAATAACCAAACTTATACAAAAGCATGTATCATTAAACAAAACCCTTAAAAATGGCAAAAAAGCGAAAAATCGTAAGCGGGACCCCTTCGATAAAAAATCTCGAATTTTTACAAAAAAAAATATTTCGGATTTTTCTCAAAATTGATACACATTGGGCCGTAGATCACAAAAATAAAGTTCATTTTGGATTTTGGCCAACTGTTTTTGAATAAATCGGAAAAAAAGTACCTAAAATTGACTATATCGGAAAAAAAGTACCTAAAATTGACTGTATCGGAAAATAGTACCTAAAATTGATTATAACTCAAAAACTAAGGCCTCTTGATTTTTTTAAATATTTTTTTATTAATCCTCACCCCAAAATTACCTAACGGCCATATTTTGGACTGTATTAGGAAAACTTTTTTTTTTCAAAAAAATTAACAGAGAGTATATGAACATGTATCTCAAAAACTAAAAGAGATAGGGACCTGCGGTTGGAATTTTTGAAGTTTTAAGGTCCGATATATGGGAAAGGCACATTTTAAAACATATTTTAAACAAAAAAAAATTTTGAAAAATTTTGAAATTTTTGCAATAGAATTTAATTTTTCAAAAAATTATATCTCAATAACGGTAAAAGATAGGGACCTCTGGTTTAAATTTTTGAGTTCCTCAAGTCCATTTTAGTCGAAGGAAATTGGGGCCTTAATAACCAAACTTATACAAAAGCATGTATCATTAAACAAAACCCTTAAAAATGGCAAAAAATCGAAAAATCGTAAGGGGGACCCCTTCGATAAGAAATCTCGAATTTTTACAAAAAAAAATATTTCGGATTTTTCTCAAAATTGATACACATTGGGCCGTAGATCACAAAAATAAAGTTCATTTTGGATTTTGGCCAACTGTTTTTGAATAAATCGGAAAAAAAGTACCTAAAATTGACTATATCGGAAAAAAAGTACCTAAAATTGACTATATCGGAAAATAGTACCTAAAATTGATTATAACTCAAAAACTAAGGCCTCTTGATTTTTTTAAATATTTTTTTATTAATCCTCACCCCAAAATTATCTAACGGCCATATTTTGGACTGTATTAGAAAAACTTTTTTTTTTCAAAAAAATTAACAGAGAGTATATGAACATGTATCTCAAAAACTAAAAGAGATAGGGACCTGCGGTTGGAATTTTTGAAGTTTTAAGGTCCGATATATGGTAAAGGCACATTTTAAAACATATTTTAAACAAAAAAAAATTTTGAAAAATTTTGAAATTTTTGCAATAGAATTTAATTTTTCAAAAAATTATATCTCAATAACGGTAAAAGATAGGGACCTCTGGTTTAAATTTTTGAGTTCCTCAAGTCCATTTTAGTCGAAGGAAATTTGGGCCTTAATAACCAAACTTATACAAAAGCATGTATCATTAAACAAAACCCTTAAAAATGGCAAAAAATTGAAAAATCGTAAGGGGGACCCCTTCGATAAGAAATCTCGAATTTTTACAAAAAAAAATATTTCGGATTTTTCTCAAAATTGATACACATTGGGCCGTAGATCACAAAAATAAAGTTCATTTTGGATTTTGGCCAACTGTTTTTGAGTAAATCGGAAAAAAAGTACCTAAAATTGACTATATCGGAAAATAGTACCTAAAATTGATTATAACTCAAAAACTAAGGCCTCTTGATTTTTTTAAATATTTTTTTATTAATCCTCACCCCAAAATTACTTAACGGCCATATTTTGGACTGTATTAGAAAAACTTTTTTTTTTCAAAAAAATTAACAGAGAGTATATGAACATGTTTCTCAAAAACTAAAAGAGATAGGGACCTGCGGTTGGAATTTTTGAAGTTTTAAGGTCCGATATATGGTAAAGGCACATTTTAAAACATATTTTAAACAAAAAAAAATTTTGGAAAATTTTGAAATTTTTGCAATAGAATTTAATTTTTCAAAAAATTATATCTCAATAACGGTAAAAGATAGGGACCTCTGGTTTAAATTTTTGAGTTCCTCAAGTCCATTTTAGTCGAAGGAAATTTGGGCCTTAATAACCAAACTTATACAAAAGCATGTATCATTAAACAAAACCCTTAAAAATGGCAAAAAATCGAAAAATCGTAAGGGGGACCCCTTCGATAAGAAATCTCGAATTTTTACAAAAAAAAATATTTCGGATTTTTCTCAAAATTGATACACATTGGGCCGTAGATCACAAAAATAAAGTTCATTTTGGATTTTGGCCAACTGTTTTTGAGTAAATCGGAAAAAAAGTACCTAAAATTGACTATATCGGAAAATAGTACCTAAAATTGATTATAACTCAAAAACTAAGGCCTCTTGATTTTTTTAAATATTTTTTTATTAATCCTCACCCCAAAATTACCTAACGGCCATATTTTGGACTGTATTAGGAAAACTTTTTTTTTTCAAAAAAATTAACAGAGTATATGAACATGTATCTCAAAAACTAAAAGAGATAGGGACCTGCGGTTGGAATTTTTGAAGTTTTAAGGTCCGATATATGGTAAAGGCACATTTTAAAACATATTTTAAACAAAAAAAAATTTTGAAAAATTTTAAAATTTTTGCAATAGAATTTAATTTTTCAAAAAATTATATCTCAATAACGGTAAAAGATAGGGACCTCTGGTTTAAATTTTTGAGTTCCTCAAGTTCATTTTAGTCGAAGGAAATTGGGGCCTTAATAACCAAACTTATACAAAAGCATGTATCATTAAACAAAACCCTTAAAAATGGCAAAAAATCGAAAAATCGTAAGGGGGACCCCTTCGATAAGAAACCTCGAATTTTTACAAAAAAAAATATTTCGGATTTTTCTCAAAATTGATACACATTGGGCCGTAGATCACAAAAATAAGGTCCATTTTGGATTTTGGCCAACTGTTTTTGAGTAAATCGGAAAAAAAGTACCTAAAATTGACTATATCGGAAAATAGTACCTAAAATTGATTATAACTCAAAAACTAAGGCCTCTTGATTTTTTTAAATATTTTTTTATTAATCCTCACCCCAAAATTACCTAACGGCCATATTTTGGACTGTATTAGGAAAACTTTTTTTTTTCAAAAAAATTAACAGAGAGTATATGAACATGTATCTCAAAAACTAAAAGAGATAGGGACCTGCGGTTGGAATTTTTGAAGTTTTAAGGTCCGATATATGGTAAAGGCACATTTTAAAACATATTTTAAACAAAAAAAAAATTTGAAAAATTTTGAAATTTTTGCAATTGAATTTAATTTTTCAAAAAATTATATCTCATTAACGGTAAAAGATAGGTACCTCTGGTTTAAATTTTTGAGTTCCTCAAGTCCATTTTAGTCGAAGGAAATTGGGGCCTTAATAAACAAACTTATACAAAAGCATGTATCATTAAACAAAACCCTTAAAAATGGCAAAAAAGCAAAAAACCGTAAGGGGGACCCCTTCGATAAGAAATCTCGAATTTTTACAAAAAAAAATATTTCGGATTTTTCTCAAAATTGATACACATTGGGCCGTAGATCACAAAAATAAGGTTCATTTTGGATTTTGGCCAACTGTTTTTGAGTAAATCGGAAAAAAAGTACCTAAAATTGACTATATCGGAAAATAGTACCTAAAATTGATTATAACTCAAAAACTAAGGCCTCTTGATTTTTTTAAATATTTTTTTATTAATCCTCACCCCAAAATTACCTAACGGCCATATTTTGGACTGTATTAGAAAAACTTTTTTTTTTCAAAAAAATTAACAGAGTATATGAACATGTATCTCAAAAACTAAAAGAGATAGGGACCTGCGGTTGGAATTTTTGAAGTTTTAAGGTCCGATATATGGTAAAGGCACATTTTAAAACATATTTTAAACAAAAAAAATTTTTGAAAAATTTTGAAATTTTTGCAATAGAATTTAATTTTTCAAAAAATTATATCTCAATAACGGTAAAAGATAAGGATTTCTGGTTTAAATTTTTGAGTTCCTCAAGTCCATTTTAGTCGAAGGAAATTGGGGCCTTAATAACCAAACTTATACAAAAGCATGTATCATTAAACAAAACCCTTAAAAATGGCAAAAAATCGAAAAATCGTAAGGGGGACCCCTTCGATAAGAAATCTCGAATTTTTACAAAAAAAAAATATTTCGGATTTTTCTCAAAATTGATACACATTGGGCCGTAGATCACAAAAATAAAGTTCATTTTGGATTTTGGCCAACTGTTTTTGAGTAAATCGGAAAAAAAGTACCTAAAATTGACTATATCGGAAAATAGTACCTAAAATTGATTATAACTCAAAAACTAAGGCCTCTTGATTTTTTTAAATATTTTTTTATTAATCCTCACCCCAAAATTACCTAACGGCCATATTTTGGACTGTATTAGGAAAACTTTTTTTTTTCAAAAAAGTTAACAGAGTATATGAACATGTATCTCAAAAACTAAAAGAGATAGGGACCTGCGGTTGGAATTTTTGAAGTTTTAAGGTCCGATATATGGTAAAGGCACATTTTAAAACATATTTTAAACAAAAAAAAATTTTGAAAAATTTTGAAATTTTTGCAATAAAATTTAATTTTTCAAAAAATTATATCTCAATAACGGTAAAAGATAGGGACCTCTGGTTTAAATTTTTGAGTTCCTCAAGTCCATTTTAGTCGAAGGAAATTGGGGCCTTAATAACCAAACTTATACAAAAGCATGTATCATTAAACAAATCCCTTAAAAATGGCAAAAAAGCGAAAAATCGTAAGGGGGACCCCTTCGATAAGAAATCTCGAATTTTTACAAAAAAAAAATATTTCGGATTTTTCTCAAAATTGATACACATTGGGCCGTAGATCACAAAAATAAGGTTCATTTTGGATTTTGGCCAACTGTTTTTGAGTAAATCGGAAAAAAAGTACCTAAAATTGACTATATCGGAAAATAGTACCTAAAATTGATTATAACTCAAAAACTAAGGCTTCTTGATTTTTTTAAATATTTTTTTATTAATCCTCACCCCAAAATTACCTAACGGCCATATTTTGGACTGTATTAGGAAAACTTTTTTTTTTCAAAAAAGTTAACAGAGAGTATATGAACATGTATCTCAAAAACTAAAAGAGATAGGGACCTGCGGTTGGAATTTTTGAAGTTTTAAGGTCCGATATATGGTAAAGGCACATTTTAAAACATATTTTAAACAAAAAAAAATTTTGAAAAATTTTGAAATTTTTGCAATAGAATTTAATTTTTCAAAAAATTATATCTCAATAACGGTAAAAGATAGGGACCTCTGGTTTAAATTTTTGAGTTCCTCAAGTCCATTTTAGTCGAAGGAAATTGGGGCCTTAATAACCAAACTTATACAAAAGCATGTATCATTAAACAAAACCCTTAAAAATGGCAAAAAAGCGAAAAATCGTAAGGGGGACCCCTTCGATAAGAAATCTCGAATTTTTACAAAAAAAAATATTTCGGATTTTTCTCAAAATTGATACACATTGGGCCGTAGATCACAAAAATAAGGTTCATTTTGGATTTTGGCCAACTGTTTTTGAGTAAATCGGAAAAAAAGTACCTAAAATTGACTATATCGGAAAATGGTACCTAAAATTGATTATAACTCAAAAACTAAGGCCTCTTGATTTTTTTAAATATTTTTTTATTAATCCTCACCCCAAAATTACCTAACGGCCATATTTTGGACTGTATTAGAAAAACTTTTTTTTTTCAAAAAAATTAACAGAGAGTATATGAACATGTATCTCAAAAACTAAAAGAGATAGGGACCTGCGGTTGGAATTTTTGAAGTTTTAAGGTCCGATATATGGTAAAGGCACATTTTAAAACATATTTTAAACAAAAAAAATTTTTGAAAAATTTTGAAATTTTTGCAATAGAATTTAATTTTTCAAAAAATTATATCTCAATAACGGTAAAAGATAGGGACCTCTGGTTTAAATTTTTGAGTTCCTCAAGTCCATTTTAGTCGAAGGAAATTGGTGCCTTAATAACCAAACTTATACAAAAGCATGTATCATTAAACAAAACCCTTAAAAATGGCAAAAAATTGAAAAATCGTAAGGGGGACCCCTTCGATAAGAAATCTCGAATTTTTACAAAAAAAAATATTTCGGATTTTTCTCAAAATTGATACACATTGGGCCGTAGATCACAAAAATAAGGTTCATTTTGGATTTTGGCCAACTGTTTTTGAGTAAATCGGAAAAAAAAAGTACCTAAAATTGACTATATCGGAAAATAGTACCTAAAATTGATTATAACTCAAAAACTAAGGCCTCTTGATTTTTTTAAATATTTTTTTATTAATCCTCACCTCAAAATTACCTAACGGCCATATTTTGGACTGTATTAGGAAAACTTTTTTTTTCAAAAAAATTAACAGAGAGTATATGAACATGTATCTCAAAAACTAAAAGAGATAGGGACCTGCGGTTGGAATTTTTGAAGTTTTAAGGTCCGATATATGGTAAAGGCACATTTTAAAACATATTTTAAACAAAAAAAAATTTTGAAAAATTTTGAAATTTTTGCAATAGAATTTAATTTTTCAAAAAATTATATCTCAATAACGGTAAAAGATAGGGACCTCTGGTTTAAATTTTTGAGTTCCTCAAGTCCATTTTAGTCGAAGGAAATTGGGGCCTTAATAACCAAACTTATACAAAAGCATGTATCATTAAACAAAACCCTTAAAAATGGCAAAAAAGCGAAAAATCGTAAGGGGGACCCCTTCGATAAGAAATCTCGAATTTTTACAAAAAAAAATATTTCGGATTTTTCTCAAAATTGATACACATTGGGCCGTAGATCACAAAAATAAGGTTCATTTTGGATTTTGGCCAACTGTTTTTGAGTAAATCGGAAAAAAAGTACCTAAAATTGACTATATCGGAAAATGGTACCTAAAATTGATTATAACTCAAAAACTAAGGCCTCTTGATTTTTTTAAATATTTTTTTATTTATCCTCACCCCAAAATTACCTAACGGCCATATTTTGGACTGTATTAGAAAAACTTTTTTTTTTCAAAAAAATTAACAGAGAGTATATGAACATGTATCTCAAAAACTAAAAGAGATAGGGACCTGCGGTTGGAATTTTTGAAGTTTTAAGGTCCGATATATGGTAAAGGCACATTTTAAAACATATTTTAAACAAAAAAAATTTTTGAAAAATTTTGAAATTTTTGCAATAGAATTTAATTTTTCAAAAAATTATATCTCAATAACGGTAAAAGATAGGGACCTCTGGTTTAAATTTTTGAGTTCCTCAAGTCCATTTTAGTCGAAGGAAATTGGGGCCTTAATAACCAAACTTATACAAAAGCATGTATCATTAAACAAAACCCTTAAAAATGGCAAAAAAGCGAAAAATCGTAAGGGGGACCCCTTCGATAAGAAATCTCGAATTTTTACAAAAAAAAATATTTCGGATTTTTCTCAAAATTGATACACATTGGGCCGTAGATCACAAAAATAAGGTTCATTTTGGATTTTGGCCAACTGTTTTTGAGTAAATCGGAAAAAAAAAGTACCTAAAATTGACTATATCGGAAAATAGTACCTAAAATTGATTATAACTCAAAAACTAAGGCCTCTTGATTTTTTTAAATATTTTTTTATTAATCCTCACCCCAAAATTACCTAACGGCCATATTTTGGACTGTATTAGGAAAACTTTTTTTTTCAAAAAAATTAACAGAGAGTATATGAACATGTATCTCAAAAACTAAAAGAGATAGGGACCTGCGGTTGGAATTTTTGAAGTTTTAAGGTCCGATATATGGTAAAGGCACATTTTAAAACATATTTTAAACAAAAAAAAATTTTGAAAAATTTTGAAATTTTTGCAATAGAATTTAATTTTTCAAAAAATTATATCTCAATAACGGTAAAAGATAGGGACCTCTGGTTTAAATTTTTGAGTTCCTCAAGTCCATTTTAGTCGAAGGAAATTGGGGCCTTAATAACCAAACTTATACAAAAGCATGTATCATTAAACAAAACCCTTAAAAATGGCAAAAAAGCGAAAAATCGTAAGGGGGACCCCTTCGATAAGAAATCTCGAATTTTTACAAAAAAAAATATTTCGGATTTTTCTCAAAATTGATACACATTGGGCCGTAGATCACAAAAATAAGGTTCATTTTGGATTTTGGCCAACTGTTTTTGAGTAAATCGGAAAAAAAGTACCTAAAATTGACTATAGCGGAAAATAGTACCTAAAATTGATTATAACTCAAAAACTAAGGCCTCTTGATTTTTTTAAATATTTTTTTATTTATCCTCACCCCAAAATTACCTAACGGCCATATTTTGGACTGTATTAGGAAAACTTTTTTTTTTGAAGTTTTAAAGTCCGATATATGGTAAAGGCACATTTTAAAACACATTTTAAAGAAATATTTGAAATACTAGGGAAATATTTGATATACTAGGAAAATATTTGATATACTAGGAAAATATTTGATATACTAGGAAAATATTTGATATACTAGGAAAATATTTAATACACTAGGAAAATATTTGAGGTATTAGGAAATATTTAAAATAATAGGGTAGTATTTGAATTATTTACTAAAGAAATATTTGAAATACTAGGGAAATATTTGATATACTAGGAAAATATTTGATATACTAGGAAAATATGTGATATACTAGGAAATTATTTGATATACTAGGAAAATATTTGATATACTAGGAAAATATTTGATATACTAGGAAAATATTTGAGGTATTAGGAAATATTTAAAATAATAGGGTAGTATTTGAATCATTTACTAAAGAAATATTTGAAATACTAGGGAAATATTTGACATACTAGGAAAATATTTGATATACTAGGAAAATATTTGATATACTAGGAAAATATTTGAGGTATTAGGAAATATTTAAAATAATAGGGTAGTATTTGAATCATTTACTAAAAAAATATTTGAAATACTAGGGAAATATTTGATATACTAGGAAAATATTTGATATACTAGGAAAATATTTGATGTACTAGGAAAATATTTGATATACTAGGAAAATATTTGATATACTAGGAAAATATTTGAGGTATTAGGAAATATTTAAAATAATAGGGTAGTATTTGAATTATTTACTAAAGAAATATTTGAAATACTAGGGAAATATTTGATATACAAAAGCATGTATCATTAAACAAAACCCTTAAAAATGGCAAAAAATCGAAAAATCGTAAGGGGGACCCCTTCGATAAGAAATCTCGAATTTTTACAAAAAAAAATATTTCGGATTTTTCTCAAAATTGATACACATTGGGCCGTAGATCACAAAATTAAGGTTCATTTTGGATTTTGGCCAACTGTTTTTGAGTAAATCAGAAAAAAGTACCTAAAATTGACTATAACTCAAAAACTAGGGCTTCTTGATTTTTTTAAATATTTTTTTATTAATCCTCACCCCAAAATTACCTAACGGCCATATTTTGGACTGTATTAGGAAAACTTTTTTTTTTCAAAAAAGTTAACAGAGAGTATATGAACATGTATCTCAAAAACTAAAAGAGATAGGGACCTGCGGTTGGAATTTTTGAAGTTTTAAGGTCCGATATATGGTAAAGGCACATTTTAAAACATATTTTAAACAAAAAAAAATTTTGAAAAATTTTGAAATTTTTGCAATAGAATTTAATTTTTCAAAAAATTATATCTCAATAACGGTAAAAGATAGGGACCTCTGGTTTAAATTTTTGAGTTCCTCAAGTCCATTTTAGTCGAAGGAAATTGGGGCCTTAATAACCAAACTTATACAAAAGCATGTATCGTTAAACAAAACCCTTAAAAATGGCAAAAAATTGAAAAATCGTAAGGGGGACCCCTTCGATAAGAAATCTCGAATTTTTACAAAAAAAAATATTTCGGATTTTTCTCAAAATTGATACACATTGGGCCGTAGATCACAAAAATAAAGTTCATTTTGGATTTTGGCCAACTGTTTTTGAGTAAATCGGAAAAAAAGTACCTAAAATTGACTATATCGGATAATAGTACCTAAAATTGATTATAACTCAAAAACTAAGGCCTCTTGATTTTTTTAAATATTTTTTTATTAATCCTCACCCCAAAATTACCTAACGGCCATATTTTGGACTGTATTAGAAAAACTTTTTTTTTTCAAAAAAATTAACAGAGAGTATATGAACATGTATCTCAAAAACTAAAAGAGATAGGGACCTGCGGTTGGAATTTTTGAAGTTTTAAGGTCCGATATATGGTAAAGGCACATTTTAAAACATATTTTAAACAAAAAAAATTTTTGAAAAATTTTGAAATTTTTGCAATAGAATTTAATTTTTCAAAAAATTATATCTCAATAACGGTAAAAGATAGGGACCTCTGGTTTAAATTTTTGAGTTCCTCAAGTCCATTTTAGTCGAAGGAAATTGGGGCCTTAATAACCAAACTTATACAAAAGCATGTATCATTAAACAAAACCCTTAAAAATGGCAAAAAATTGAAAAATCGTAAGGGGGACCCCTTCGATAAGAAATCTCGAATTTTTACAAAAAAAAAAAATTTGGGATTTTTCTCAAAATTGATACACATTGGGCCGTAGATCACAAAAATAAGGTCCATTTTGGATTTTGGCCAACTGTTTTTGAGTAAATCGGAAAAAAAGTACCTAAAATTGACTATATCGGAAAATAGTACCTAAAATTTTTTATAACTCAAAAACTAAGGCCTCTTGATTTTTTTAAATATTTTTTTATTAATCCTCACCCCAAAATTACCTAACGGCCATATTTTGGACTGTATTAGGAAAACTTTTTTTTTTCAAAAAAATTAACAGAGAGTATATGAACATGTATCTCAAAAACTAAAAGAGATAGGGACCTGCGGTTGGAATTTTTGAAGTTTTAAGGTCCGATATATGGTAAAGGCACATTTTAAAACATATTTTAAACAAAAAAAAATTTTGAAAAATTTTGAAATTTTTGCAATAGAATTTAATTTTTCAAAAAATTATATCTCATTAACGGTAAAAGATAGGGACCTCTGGTTTAAATTTTTGAGTTCCTCAAGTCCATTTTAGTCGAAGGAAATTGGGGCCTTAATAACCAAACTTATACAAAAGCATGTATCATTAAACAAAACCCTTAAAAATGGCAAAAAAGCGAAAAATCGTAAGGGGGACCCCTTCGATAAGAAATCTCGAATTTTTACAAAAAAAAATATTTCGGATTTTTCTCAAAATTGATACACATTGGGCCGTAGATCACAAAAATAAGGTTCATTTTGGATTTTGGCCAACTGTTTTTGAGTAAATCGGAAAAAAAGTACCTAAAATTGACTATATCGGAAAATAGTACCTAAAATTGATTATAACTCAAAAACTAAGGCCTCTTGATTTTTTTAAATATTTTTTTATTAATCCTCACCCCAAAATTACCTAACGGCCATATTTTGGACTGTATTAGAAAAACTTTTTTTTTTCAAAAAAATTAACAGAGTATATGAACATGTATCTCAAAAACTAAAAGAGATAGGGACCTGCGGTTGGAATTTTTGAAGTTTTAAGGTCCGATATATGGTAAAGGCACATTTTAAAACATATTTTAAACAAAAAAAATTTTTGAAAAATTTTGAAATTTTTGCAATAGAATTTAATTTTTCAAAAAATTATATCTCAATAACGGTAAAAGATAAGGACCTCTGGTTTAAATTTTTGAGTTCCTCAAGTCCATTTTAGTCGAAGGAAATTGGGGCCTTAATAACCAAACTTATACAAAAGCATGTATCATTAAACAAAACCCTTAAAAATGGCAAAAAATCGAAAAATCGTAAGGGGGACCCCTTCGATAAGAAATCTCGAATTTTTACAAAAAAAAATATTTCGGATTTTTCTCAAAATTGATACACATTGGGCCGTAGATCACAAAAATAAAGTTCATTTTGGATTTTGGCCAACTGTTTTTGAGTAAATCGGAAAAAAAGTACCTAAAATTGACTATATCGGAAAATAGTACCTAAAATTGACTATATCGGAAAATATTACCTAAAATTGATTATAACTCAAAAACTAAGGCCTCTTGATTTTTTTAAATATTTTTTTATTAATCCTCACCCCAAAATTACCTAACGGCCATATTTTGGACTGTATTAGGAAAACTTTTTTTTTTCAAAAAAATTAACAGAGAGTATATGAACATGTATCTCAAAAACTAAAAGAGAAAGGGACCTGCGGTTGGAATTTTTGAAGTTTTAAGGTCCGATATATGGTAAAGGCACATTTTAAAACATATTTTAAACAAAACAAAATTTTGAAAAATTTTGAAATTTTTGCAATAGAATTTAATTTTTCAAAAAATTATATCTCATTAACGGTAAAAGATAGGGACCTCTGGTTTAAATGTTTGAGTTCCTCAAGTCCATTTTAGTCGAAGGAAATTGGGGCCTTAATAACCAAACTTATACAAAAGCATGTATCATTAAACAAAACCCTTAAAAATGGCAAAAAAGCGAAAAATCGTAAGGGACCCCTTCGATAAGAAATCTCGAATTTTTACAAAAAAAAATATTTCGGATTTTTCTCAAAATTGATACACATTGGGCCGTAGATCACAAAAATAAGGTTCATTTTGGATTTTGGCCAACTGTTTTTGAGTAAATCGGAAAAAAAGTACCTAAAATTGACTATATCGGAAAATAGTACCTAAAATTGATTATGAAAATAGGTGGGTAATTATTGAAATAATAATGCGGTTTATTTTATTTATATTTATTAAAAATGATGCAAATACAGAGATTGTTAACAAAGAAATAAGGGTTCAGTCTTTCATCTCGCGTAGTCTATATATATAATATACATACTCACCACCTCAAGGGCTACTCCCTTTGCTCAACTAAATATATACATTAATACTTACTCTTTACTTTCTCGTCATCTGAAAGATAAAAACCAACCCCAGAGAGGATTTATTAGGTGGGTATTTATCGAAATAATAATGCTGTTTATTTTATATTTATTTATTAAAAATAATGTAAATACAGAGGTTGTTAACAAAGAAATAAGGGTTTAGTCTTTCATTTCAAGGTCATTCTATCATCCATGCATTTCTTTCCGCAATTCAGCGCAGTCTCACAATTATTCTGATTCGGATAGAAATGCATGGGAAAATAATATTCTTCCATGCATTTCGTTCCACATTCAACGCAGTCTCCCGTTCCACAATTATTCTGGTTCGGGTAGGAATGCATGGGAAAATAAGAATATTCTTCCATGTATTTCTTTCCACATTCAACGCAGTCTCTCGTAAAACAATTATTCTGGTTCGGGTAGGAATGCATGGGAAAATAAATAATATTCTTCATGCATTTCTATCCACATTCACCGCAGTTACTCATTCTACAATCATTCTCAGATTTGAATAGGAATGCATGGGAAAATTATATTCTTCCATACATATCTTTCCACGTTCATCACAGTTTCCCATTCCACAATCAATCTCAGATTTGGATAAGAATTCATGGGAAAATAAACAATATTCTTCCATTCATTCCTATCCACATTCAACAAAGTCTTTAATTTTCCAGTCACTTCTAACCATTCTTCTCCACATTGAACTCAATTCCACTTATTTTCACTCAATTTTTTTTTTTTTTTTTTTTCTTTATTTCATCCACTTATTTTTCCACATTCATTCTTTCTCAATATTTTTTTTTACAATCTTTATTTAGTGCCTATCCACACCAACAAACACAGTTTTATTTTTTACATAAACAATAATTTGTACAAAATATGATACAGAATACAAATCAATACAATAATAAGGGAGTCTTATAATAATAAGGGAGATGATTTCAAATATTCCAACTCAAAATATTCACAAATATTGTTCTTTTATATATGATTCCTTTTAAAAATCGTGTTTTACAAAATTCCTATTAATTTTACAAAATAAGTAAAATTAATTTATCAGATAATCATAGCTTGAATATATTTTTAAAAAAATTTACCAACTAATTTACTGTTGAAATAATTTTATTTTTTGAAAATATTTAAGTTTAATTTGTCAACTAATCAAAACTTAAATTTATTTTTCAAAAAATTTACCACCTAATTTACTGTCTAATTAATTTTCTATTACGAAAAAATTTTATTTTAATTTGTTTTTCAAAAAAATTACTATTTAATTTACTTTCAAAATAATTTCGTTTTTTTGAAAATATTTTAAATTAATTTGCCAACTAATCATAACTTACTGTCAAAATTATTTTATTTTTTGAAAATATTTTAATTAAATCTGTCAACTAACCATAACTTGAATTTATTTTTCATTTTATATCAAAATAATTATGTATTTTCAAAATATTTTAATTTGTAAAAGAGTCATATTGAATTTATTTTTCAAAAAATTTATCAACTAATTTACTGTCTATTTAATTTTATTTTTTGAAAATATTTTAATTTAATTTGAGAACTAATCATAACTAGAATTTATTTTTCAAAAAATTTACCAATTTACTGTCAAAATAATTAATTTTTCCATATCATTAATTTAATTTGTCAATTAAACTTAATTTTTTCAAAAAATTATTAACTAATTTACGATGTTTCAAGATCATCTATATTTTCGTACAAATATTCAACCCCAAATATTCATTATTTATTTATTTTATTTTTATAATTTCCCATGTAAGTTGTAAACATTTACCAGGCGGGCCCAAACCTGGTAAATGGGGCCCTTACGCCCTACACAGGAAATATATTCAACTACTATAGTGTTGAATATATTTCGCGCCCAATATTGAAATATTAAATAAAAATATTAAATTAACAATTAATTAAATAAATAATAAACAAATAATACATCCCACAACGATCTGGCGATACTAGTGATCCTATTATTTTTGCACACTCATTTTAATTATGAAATGAGGGCTGAGTCAACCCCTGGGCTGAGTGCACAGGGATGTGGAATGTTAGTTCCGCAGTGGTGTCCGAGAACTGAATCCCAGTCTCAGTCTTACGGAGCCACTCGAGTTAATTAAATAAAATTTACAAAATCAATCAAAAATGAAACATTGCAAGCCGTGAAATAATTTAAATTTAGTCAGTGCATCAGTAGGTTATATTGTCCATTTATTTAAAAAAAAATGGACATCGTAGATCAGAGTCTAGACAAATCGGACACAACCGAACAGTTTGGAAGTTATCAATTGAATTTCAAAATAATTTAAAATTTACAAAAATTGATTAGCTATTAATGATTAGATTCCAAATTACCTATTCATAATAAAAAAAAAAATACTGATTAGTTTACAAATATAAAATTATTAAAAAAATTAATATTGATTAGTTTACCAATTTATTTAAAATTTGTAAAAAATCGCAAATAACTATTTTTGCTGAGCACTAAAAATTGTATCAAACTAAATTTCTTAAAAATTTAATATTATTAATTTGTTTCTAAATTGGTATTTAATTTCAAAAACCAAAATACTGATTAGTTTTCAAACTAATTTTAAATTGCTAAAATAATGCAAATAACTATCATTACTGAACGCTAAAAATTTATTTAACTAATTTTCAAAATTTTTTTTAAAAGTATTTAATTAAAAAACGCTAATAGCAAACGTTGCTATAAATATTGTAGCTAAATTTCTATATGTTTGATTAATTAATATTTAGTTTCTAAAAAATAAAATTGATTTTTTCCAAACTATTCTTTAATTAAAAAAAAAATGGTTATTGTTCACTTTTTGGACCAATATTAAAGGTCCAAACAGATTGGACTTTATCAAATGGTCTCGGAACAAATTCAAAATAATTAGACAGTACTGATTACTTTCCGATTAAATCAAAAATATCCATGTTTGATAAATCTTATTTAAAAACAAACTGAAAATATTTTGAGTTAAAATTTGAAATAATCTCCCTAAAATATTATATTTCATTACTTTAAATACCTGTATATACCCCAGAAGAAAAGTGTATTAACTATTTTCATAAAATTATATATTTTTTTAAAGGCATATGGTATCATCTTTCAAAGGCAATTTTTTATTTCTATTTTTCTTGGTATTAGAAATATTGCATTAATATTATTAAATCCATGTATGGTACTAAAGATACGATGTTCAATTTGCTCTTTTGTAAATTTGTTACGAGTTAATACACTTTTATTCTGGTGTACATATATAGAATTCTTATCCAGCATCATCACGTGTGGAAATTTTGGCTGAATTCTTTTCTGTGAACTCCATCAATCCAGACATCTGCTTCTGTCCGTACTGGAACAACTTCCTCCCGTTGTCATAGAGACTGCGGAAACAATCTTTGTAGTGTGCATTCAAATCCTACCGAGGGTTAATTATTAGTAATTCTTGTCATGTTTAAGGTTGCTTAGCCTCTAAACGAGGATTTTGTGGTCACGGTACGAGTGGTGAGGTGAGGGACCTGTGGCATTCGGGTTAATCCCTTAAAAGGGCGCTCCTCCGAAGGGTTGATGGATAGCCAGAACCCAGGTACGTTAGTGAACCAGCTCTGAATGTGGGAAAGTACGATCTGACAAAGGGCATGCGAGTCCAACACCGGTCTCCAGGCCCAGAGGTCCCGGGTCGCGACCCCAACCTGTCCCTCTACCGCACCAACTCCATCCGCGACCCAAAACTCCACGAGAGAAAAAGCAACCCCATGACAAGAATATTTTTAAATTATCACCGAATGCCACCATGGAGATGGTTTCCACAGTTTCCACTTGGGGACAGCGAAAGCCTCCTTACTGGGCGCTGAAATTTGCGCCCAATTACTCCTGAAACAAATACCATACATTAAAAAAATAATAATAATTTATTTTACAAGGCGGTACTGGATTTTGAAACGTGGAGTTGTTCTTAAATCAAATTAAATTAAAATGTTCCTTGTAGCCATGAATAATATTAGTTCACATAACCGAGCCCTACTATAATTGAATGAATAACAATACTGAATTGAAAAATCTTAAAACTTACCGAAAATTATCCTTCCTTTTGAAAACTGCATTGTAAGTTGGGTCCGAGCGTCCGATATGTTGGCGGAAACCGGCCGGACACTTGCCGATATCGTGTACAATCTCCGGTAAAATCACTTCCAGAAAATGAGACTGGAAATAAATTATAAATTAAAAAAACACATATATTATATCCACGGTTTTACTAAATAAAAACAAAAATATATAAAATTTGTTGCAATAATTTTGTCCAATACATTATTTATCTTTAAAATTTCCAAGTTAAAATTATTAAATAAACATCTGCATTAACTTCACTAATGACCTTATCTCTATAATCCTACAAGAATGTGCCAATTAATGACCTCGATTTATGCGACGCAAAAAATTAGTAAAATATAACAAAGAAATATTATAAAAAATAGCAAAAAATGCTATAAAAAATCAAAATTTTCAATATTAAGGCCCTAACATTTTAAAATAAATGAACACTCACCTATTTTTCTTTATTTCCAAAGCCAAGCAACAAGTAGACGCTAAAGGACTCCAACATTTTCCTCGAATTTCTCAATAATATAATTTAAATTTTTATTTCAGTGCCCTTTTAAATTATTTATTTATCATCTTCAGTTCAAAATTCACTATTTTTGCACTATTTTCCAATTACTTTTTGGAAAAATATTCACCGCAAAAAAATGTATGCTCCTTCGTTGGGAGCCATAACACAATGACGCCGTGACGTAACAAAATATGGCCGATGTGCGCAAGAACACACTTTCGGCGATTGGAATTTTTGAAATATCCAGGCCCAGCAATGTCTTATACACTTAATTTAAAAGAAAATTGATAAAAAAATTTAACATAATTAACAAAGACAATTTTTATAAGGGCTATTTTAAATTTGATCACATGAAGATGATAAATAAATAAAGATTTGAGTGGAGATTTTTCACAAAATTTCAAATTTTTGGCCATTTTCTTGGGTTTTGGACTACTGCCCATACAAAACTTAATAATTGGTTTACTAAGCCCCAAATTTTTTTTTAAACTAAACGATGTATGAGAATTTAAAAAATTCAAACCGCAGATTTCTATCCCTAACCATTTTTTAGTTACGATTTATCAAAATTTTCAAAAAAAAGTCAAAAAATTTAAAATTTTCAAAATATATTTTTGTTTCAAAATTTGGTTACTAATCAATTAGGACCTTGAGTTTTTTCTGCACGCCTAATGATCGAATTTATGAGTGCAAGCTCGTTAAGAAGGCGATTCGTTCTCATCTGTTAATAATTTTTTATTATATTTTTAATATGAAAAAAGACATACACTACCTTAGTCATAAATACAAAAAATCCATAATTTTATTAGCCATAATTTAGCCATGAATTAAATAAATAATTAATTTTGTCAAAAAAACAAAAACTGCAATATTTTCCAAAACCGAAATATGATCAAAAATTCCTTCCATACGTTTCCGGCTCGGATCAATGTACATAACTTATAATTTTTTCAGATTTTTAGTTTAACCCCCTTGGGTAAAAAGGGGCGGGACAAGAACATTTTTATCATTTTATTGACTAAAATCGTGTTAGAAGAAACGAATTTTAAAAAACTACTTTTCTTTCCTCAAAATACGTTTTAAGAGCTTTCTTTTGATACCACACAATAAATTTTTTTAAATAATTATTTTTCTCAACGCCACAAAAAAATCAATATTTTTCGAAAAACAAATCTGATCAAAAATTCTTGTTGAACTATTCCGGTTCCCATCAATGGACATTTATTTTAGATTTTTAGATCAACCCATCTGGAAGGTGGGAACAAATCCCATAAAAAAAATTGGTTTTTCAAAAATAAAAATTTGCTTGCCTATCCCCGCATTAAGAGGTTTCATTTGATAACCCACTCACAATTAAAAAATATATAAATTTTATACATATTATTAATTTAATACATATTTGTTTATATTTACCTGGGGATGTCAAAGAGTTGTATAAGCATGCCAAATTTCAACATTCTATGTTAAGGCGTTTGGCTACAATTTCTACCGTACAGACAGTCACAAGTGACGTTATAAGGGTTTTTTGGTGGTCATACCTATAAAACCCTGAATGAAAATGCCTCAAATATATACAGTCGGCCTTAGTAAATTAACGTCCATATCAAATAAGAATGCAATAGTTAAGGCTGCAAAACGAAAACGATTTACAGCAAATACTATATATATATATAAAATTAATTATTTGAAATTTTAAATAAATAAGACGGCAACAATTAGATTATCGACACAAATTCCATACAAAGGAAATTTAGAGTTTGAAATATTAATTTTAAGAATTATATAAAATATTTAAAAATGGTTTAAAAACCCAAACACAATCATTTTTCACCAGAATGTCTGTAATAAATAATGTAACGATAATTTTGACAAGTATTGTTAAGTGTAACCTTGTCTGCGCGCTTAGCCAATCAAAATCAGGCGAAAATAGCTCATATATCCTTAGACGATGCATTCTTAATTGAAATAGACTACAGAAACATTTCTACTTAACGGTTTTAGACGGCTGTTTTCGATCTCAGATGTCCTTTTGGATCTTGTCCCGTTTCGTCCTCGTCCTGGTTGGTTTCTTCATAATGCTTGGCTCCTGTCCTAATTGGTTCTTTATTCCAGTTGGTCCTTATCCAAGTCCTTTGGGATCTACAAATAATTAAAATTCATTAAAAATAAATAAATAAAAATAATAGGTTCCAAACGCCTAGAAGCGGCGTATAAGGGGCAGAGAAGGTAAGCTCTCAGTTTCTAGACCGTCAGCCATAGAAATGAAAGTCGAATAAAAAAAATAATTGTAAAACTATAGCCAGTTTATAACTGTTTCTAAAATATGGACTTAAAAGTTCAACTCAAATCAACTCGGGTTTTTTGGTCATATCTACAAAACCCTAAAAATATCATTTCACAAATATAAAACTACTTAGCAGGCCCGACTGCGCAAGCGTAATTAACTCCCTCGAAAGCGCTGTGCTTAGATACGTTATCAAGCTAGTTACCTCTGGGTGATTAGTCGTGTGGGTGAATTCTGATCAGTGTCGTCTCCTCAACGTTTTGTGTGATTTACGTGTGCTAAAACTTTAAAAAAGTATTAAAAAATATTTTTAAGTTGATTAATTTGTTTAAACAACAAAATTAATAGTTTTAAAACAAAATTATTTTTTTTTGATTAGTTTAAAAGAATATTATAACAAATTGTAATTTTTTAAAATTTGTGAGGAAAAAGAAAACGTTTCACAACGTTTTAATATTTAAAAAAATTGTTTTATAAAGTTTTTATTTAAAACAAAATAAAATTTAGTGCCTGGATGTTTGGAAAAAGCCAAAAAAATGTCTGGAAGTTGCGAAAGGACATTTAAAATTATCCTGCATCCTGTGGTTTCTACCAAAAATTTTGAGGAAGGTAGGAATTATATATTTTTTTAAAAAATAGGCATTTCTATGCATTTTTTTCAATTAATACGTATTTTTTGTAAATTTTAATACGTTTTTACATAATATTCACCTTGAAGAAATTGATAAGGGATTAAAATATTTTCGGGAATTAATGACTTCTTAATGAGTGCTATGTCTGATATTTAGATAAGACTTGACAATTTTTAACAAGTTCGAACTAAATAGGGATTTTTAATTAAATTTATTTAACTAATAAATTTAATACGGGATTGATATAGTTGCATAATATTTTATATTTTATATGTATTTTTTGAATAATATATGTTGACCGGTAGCTTGGAATTTTATCTGCTAGTGATCGGCCTGAAGCCGGAAAAAATTTTAACAGTCGGGCTAGTGTTTGAATTTGTTAAAAAATTTATTGTTGATAGCGGTGTTAGGTCTAATGTCAGCAAATGAACGCTCGATTGCGGTTAAGATATATGTGAGTCGGACTTTAATAGTATTTTTAAAATATATATTTTTGTTAATAATTTTAGAAGCGCAATATTTCCGCAATTGATCGGTTTTTGTAAAATAAAAAATTGAGTTTGGACTTTTGGATTTTTATTTTATTTATTTTTTTTAGATTTAAGCTGTTTCGTTGATAAACTTCAACTTGTGTTCAATTTGAAAAATTAAGATTGGACTTCCAAGAAGTGGGTTGGTGGAGGGTTGCTAGGAGATTTTGTGCTTATGGTGAGTGTTTTTTTTTTTTATTTATTAATATATAATCTGTCTCATTTTGTAATAAGAAACTAGACCTGGATATATGAGCTATTTTCGCTTAATATTGATTGGCTTAGCGCGCAGGCAAATTTACAATTAACAATACTTGTCAAAATAATCGTTACATTATTTATTACAGACATTAATTCTGGTGAAATAATGATTGTGTTTGGGTTTTTAAACCATTTTATATAATTTTTGAAAATTAATATTTCAAATTCAAAATAACTATGTATGGCATTTGTGTCGATAACCTAATTGTTATCGTCTTATTTATTTAAATTTTCAAAGAATTCATTTTATATATATATAGTATTTGCTGTAAGTCGTTTTCGTTTTGCAGCGTTAACTACTGCATTCTTATTTGAACTGGACGTTAATTTACTAAGGCTGACTGGATATATTTTTAGTATGCATTTTCAATTCAATTTTTTATACTTTTTTTTTATACGACATTTTTTAAATCAAATTGTAAGTTCAAGCTGACAAAATTTTGTAATTTATTTTTATTTTTTAGGTATCTCCTGAAGGCACTTGTACTCAAAAATGATAGACGACACTGATTGGGAGCTGTGGAGACCTACGATTGACCTGGATGGACCAGCAGTCTTCGGTAAGATACTTTCAAAATAATAATTTATTGAGGCCCGGTCTCTCCAACTTCAGGTAAACCTCTAGGTAACTGTCTGACAGATAAGGTTATCTGGAACTTCATCTGATGCATAAATGTCATTAACAATCGGTGAATTCAATGGCACGAGTTGATCAACTTTTGGTAAAAATCGGTTGACTAAAAATGGGAGTTTACTCGTGTAGATTTTAAGATTTTTGTGAATATTTCACAACAGGAAAATATTTCGAAAAAATTTATTGACAAAAGTTGCTATAAAAGCAATCATTAATAACTTTTATTTGAGACGTTTTTTGGTAAAACGAAAAATTTCAAATAATTTCTGCAAAATTTTTCGAAATTTTTTCATACTTATATGTAACGTTTCCATGGTCATGATAAATAATATCTCTGTTAGAAAATATTAGGCCAAGTTATTTCTACTCTGCTGCTAGAATATGTTTTATACAAGTACTTTATGATGGCGGTCGGTCCTGTGGTGGCCACAGCTGATTTTTTTATTTGACTTTCATATCTATGGCCGACGGTCTAGAAATTGAGAGCTTACCTTCTCTGCCCCTTATACGCTGCTACTAAGCGTTTGGAACCTATTATTTTTATTTATTTATTTTTAATGAATTTTAATTATTTGTAGATCCCAAAGGACTTGGATAAGGACCAACTGGAATAAGGAACCAATTAGGACAGGAGCCAAGCAGGATAAGGAACCAACCAGGATAAGGAACCAACCAGGACGAGGACGAAACGGGAAAAGAACCAAAAGGACATCGGAGAACTAAAACAGCCGTGTAAAACCGTTAAGTAGAAATGTTTCTGTAGTCTATTTCAATTAAGAATGCATCATCTCTTGCAATTAACAAATCCTGTTAAAATAATCGTTACATTATTTATTACAGACATTAATTCTGGTGAAATAATGATTCTGTTTGGGGTTTTAAACCATTTTTAAATATTTTATATAATTTTTAAAAATTAATATTTCAAATTCAAAATATCCTTTGTATGGAATTTGTGTCGATAACCTAATTTTTATCGTATTATTATTTAAATTTTCAAATAATTCATTTTATATATATAGTATTTGCTGTAAATCGTTTTCGTTTTGCAGCGTTTACTACTGCATTCTTATTTGAAATGGCCGTTAATTTACTAAGGCTGACTGGATATATTTGAGGCATTTTCATGACACACTAAAAACGCACACAGTAATTTTGCATGCTAGAATTAAGAAAGAAACAGATAAGGGACAATATTTTTTAATATTGTCGGCTCGAATTTGAGCAGTTTTTTATTTTCAGGTCATCACGTAAAATATTGACTTTATTAACCTAAAGCCAATATTTTAGAATCAGTTTTTTTAAGAGAAATTTTTTTTTGTACCTTTTTTATATATATGCATACACACACACGCACAAATTTTTTAAATTGTTTTCTTATGTGTTAGGAAATTTTTAGAGTCAATTTAAATAGTTAAACTTTTGAGTCAATATTTTAGAATTAGTTTTTTAGACCGCTATTGAGTACATTTTTTAGTCAATGTTTTGAGATAATTTTTTTGAGTAGTATCTTTAGCTTCAAATTTTTGGTCAAATTTAGTTAAATTTAGATTTCAATTTTTAGATTCTCCTTTAGAACTTTCAGAGAATCTTTTATTCTCAAATTTATAGACACACTTTTAAGATAATTCATTTTTGTATATAATTTCTTTAGATCTTCGAATCCAATTATAATTTTTTAAATATTTTTGAGTTTTTAAATTTGAATTTCGCTTTTCCTTGGGGTAGCCTGTATCGTGTCTTGGGTGGGAAGCTTAAAGCTACCGCTTAAAACACACCCCAACTAAAGCAAAATTAAACTCCCACACGCTTACTTCGGAGTGGTCTTTAATTGTCTTGGGGGGGAAGCTAGTGCTACCCCTTAGGGCATACTCCGAGTAACACACACTCGTACACACAGACAAATACACATACATATAAAAACAATGCATGTGCATGAAAATATTAAAAAATAAAATCACACACGCTTACCATGAGGACAGCCAATTTGTGCCCTGTTTGGTTAGCTAGTGCTGCCATCTAGGGCACGTCCCTGGTAACACAAACACAAACAGTACTTAGGTACAAGCACACGCGTACTTTGGGGGCGTATTTATTGTTTTGGGGGGCTAGCTAGTGCTGCCCCTTAAAACTACCCCTTTGTACCACACACAGGTCGCTTAGGACCTACAAATTTGCAAAACAACAGTGATTAAGAAAGAAATAAATGATTTTTTATTGATAAAATGCATGATTTTTGGTTTTTTGATTGAAAAAAGTAAAGTAATGCATGTTTAATAAAGAAAATTTAACACAAATTGAAAGAAATATAAAGAAATTTTAGTTTAGGTAGGTAAATAAATTTTATGTTGAAATATTTTTCCTCCGTGAGAAACGGGGGGAAAGTAATACTTTTATCAAATATCAAAAGCCTCTTATATCCAAGTTGATTCTGTCTGTACAGTCTGTAATCATTTTTAGGGTGAATTTGTTTCTTTGTCACCTTAAAAAAGTTTATCAAATTGTACATCAGCCGAAGTAAAGGTATGTTAGAGATGGATAAATCAAACTAACAATCGTGTGTCTGTTTTGTATGCTGCAAGGTTTGCTTGTAGACCAATTAAATATCCTTCCATACATGGTACCTTTGTGTGAAAGTGTGTTTATTTCTTGTGGCACTCACAGATCATCTGCGTATGTTTCTGTTGGGTTTTGCAAAAAATAAACTATAGGTACTACACCCCCTTTGATGCGTCTGTTGTTATTAACTAGGGTCGATTTAGATTTGGACTTTTATCTAGAAAGATTCTAGTTGATTCTGACAGATAATTCAGAGGACTGGTGAGTTCTAACAACTGGTAACTTTTTGGTTATTCAGTTGTTAGTTAAATCTTACCAAAACACACACAACACTAAATACACTGCGCTTTTCATGATACACATGGTTTATTTCTGTCTCAGGGATTGTAGGCGCCGGTTGACCAAGTCTCTTCCGAGTTTTTCCCTACCTTAACGGCCTAGCCGAGGGAGGCGAGAGATACTAGTTGACTGAAGGTGACCGAAGATGTCACGAATGAGTTTTGTTTATTTGGTAGAGTCTTTTTACTGGTCAGGACGATCTGATGTTTCCCCCCAAGGCATAGCCAAGGGTAAGGGATGTTTGACACCGCCTGATCACGGGGCCAACTACCCAACGGATGGGTAGCGCTCGTCAAATAATAAATTCAGTAAAAGTCAACAACTTTTGGAAGCCGGTCGGTAAAGAATCTTTCGATAGATAAACTGATCGACCGAGTGAAGGAACGAGCCTTCAAAAAATTTATCTCTTGAAGTTATAATAAACTTCACTATTTTTTCTTTTAGTGAGTTGCTTTAAACACTCACGCCATTTTTTGTTGTTTTAATATTAGATTAAAATTCCTGAGGTCAGAAGTAAACATTTCAGGTTACCTTGATACTTGTGCAAACTCGGTTTCCCTTTAATGCGGGCACAAGTTTTTGTTCTGGGCAAGCATCCTCTTTCCTCTAGGTTGTTCGTTGCCTCGCGATTCCTCCGGTGGAGCCCAAGCCCTTTCCATGTGCATCGGATCGGGCGGCGATGGCTTACAATGGAGCCCTCCACGGACTCTTCTATAGACGTGGAGGAACCAGCTCTGTTGTGTGAATACAATACGGTTGAACGTTATTTCTTTCCCCGTTTGGGTTTGTGGTGGGTGGGGGGTAACTCGCTTTTTCCTTGCGCCTTCCCCGGAAAGAATTACGTTCGCTGTTAGGAAAGATCACCTCCTCTTTCAGCTCGACCTACTAACACTCGCAGGAGAGGCAATTAGGTATGGTTGCGTCTTCTCGAGATTCAACAGAAGCAGTTTCCAATAAATCAAGATTTCCAGATTTTTAAATTAAAACCATTTTTCTTGGGTATTACAACCACATGTTATTTTACATATTGGTCGAATTTTATGTGGGTGCTAATACCCGGTAATGCTCTCTGGAAGTGGGTATTTTTTTCGAGTGAACGAATTTTTTACTCATAACCAGATGTAGTGTTACCAACCTTATAAATCCTACAAAATTTGTTCATATTATTGGGCTGCTTTTGGTCCGATAATGGGACATGTCTGTAGGTGCTTTAAATCCGACATGTTGAGGACCAGTTTTCTTTACTGGATTTTGCAAAATGCAACTTCTAGTAAATGAATTGGTTTGTGTTGGTAAAATTTAAATCCTGTTCAACAGGTGCTTGAAAGTTTTAATTTTTAAGTTATTTGAAAATAAGTTTTAAGTTTAGTTTTTATGATTTATTTTGTGCTAATTCTGTTTTTTGTTTAGGATACTTCAGGAGTTGATTTCAGGCAATGATAATTAAAAAGCAGGTTTTTTAAATCGTTTAATTTTTTATTTTAAAAATAGTTCTTTTTTTGGCTAGTTAGCTAAAGTTGCTAAAGCCAACAAAAAAAAATAGTTTCTTTTTTCAATTTTGGTTTTTAAAAACGTTGTTTACGTATTTTTTCAAAATAGTTTGAATATATTTTTTTTTTTCAAAATTATATTTCAGGTAAAGTTGTATTAAAAAGTAGATTTTAAAAAGAAGTTTTCAACAACAGCTTTTCAGAATAGTTTATTTAAAAATTATCTCTTTAAAAATATGCTCTCTAATAGGTTTTCAAAAAAAAAATTCTTTCCTCCAAAATTCTTATTTCAAAACTAGGTCTCGAAAATAGGTCCTCAAAAATAGTTTTCAATACAGATTTTTTTAAAAATAATGTAAATAATAGTCAAAAACTAGATCTTTTTCAAATTTGATTTTCTTAAACTACCTATTTTTTCTAAAATATGTTTTCAAAAAAATATTTTTAAAAATAGGTTTTCTAAAGTAAATTTTCCAAAGTAAGATCTCGTAAAAAGATTAGTTTTCATTAATATGTAGTTTACTTAGTTTTCAAAAAAAAATAAATAAATAAATAAATATGCTTTTTAAAATATAATTTTCCAAAGTAGGTTCTCAAAAATAGGTTCTCAAAAATCTGTTCTCAAAATACATTTTCTAAAATATGTAGTTTACTATGTTCACAAAAATATATTTATTTCTTACCAAATTAGTTTTTCAAGCAAATTAAATTTACTAAATTATGTATTTTTTTTCAAAATATTTTAAAAATCTCCAATGCGAGATGATTTTACCTATGAAGCAGAGGGACACGGGTTCAATTCCCGGACTACTCAGCGTTCATTTTCCGATACTGTGTAATCCTTTCAGGGGTTGACTCAGCTGTGGGGGATACCTAAAAATGACTGCTTAAATAGGGATAGTTTTAAATTATATATTTTAAAATTAGTCTTCCAAAATTTGGTTTTTAAAAATAAGTTTCAAAAAATAGGTTTTCAAAAAATAAGTTATCAAAAATAGATTTTTCCAATATATTTCCAATTAGTTTTTTTTTTTCAAATTGTTGTTTTTTTTCGATTTAGAACGTTTCATTTCCAAAGTTTGGTGTTCAAAAATAGTTGTTTCAAAATCCAAACTCCACGGAATGCCGTGGAGTTTGGATTGCTGTTTATCAGCCCTGGGGTTGACTCAGCATAGTATAATACTGAAAAATGACTGTGTAAAACAAACCGGTTTTCAGTTTTAGTTTTTAAATTGTACATTTTAATATTTGTTTTTCAAAAAAAGATTTAATTTTTTGGCAACAATTAGTTTCTCAAATATTAGTTTATGAAAAATATTTCAAAGAGCTGTCAAGCTTTGTGGTAATTTAATTGCCTACGGGGCACAAAATTTCGGATTCCTATTCCGTAATTATCAAAATTTTGATTTTCCGATGCTGGGAAAATACTGTTTAAAAACAGATAATAGTTGGTCAATTTTAATTTTTAAATGAATTTTCCAAAAATAGTTTTCAAAATATTTCTAAAATATTTGTTGGATATATTATTTTCAAAATTTTTGAAATAAAATGAAAATTTTGAAAATAATTTATTTGACTAATTTTTAAAACAATATTTTAAAACAAAATATATATATATATATATATATATATATATATATGACAAAAATTTTGAAAATAATTTATTTGACTAATTTTTAAAACAATATTTTAAAACAAATATATATATATATATATATATATATATATATATATATATATATATATATATATATATTGAAGAACTTGAATGCTCCGTAATCTGGGGCACAGGGACTCGGGTTCAAACCCCGATGTCACGAAATTTAATTTTCCGTTACTGTGCAGATCGGCAATTGGATCGACTCTGCCAAGTAGTAATACTTAAAATGACCGGTCAGTTTCTGTTTGTAAATTAAATTTTTATAAATTTATTTATCAACAATAATTATAAAAAATGATTTTCAAAAATTGTTCAAATATTTTTCCTATTTTTTTTTCAAAACTAGTTTGCAAAAATAATGTTCTTTTAAAAATAATTTTAATAATATTATTCCAACCTTTTTAAAATTTTATCAACAATTTTTATTTATTTTTTCTAAATAATTTTTAGTATTAAAAATTACGTGCTCTGTGGTAAAAAACTGTGGACACCACGGAATTGTCGTATTCCAAATTTGATACTCTGCAGTCAACCAAGGGGCTGACTCAGCGTTAGCAAATTTAAAAAAAAAAAATAAATATTTAAACGGACAAAATGTCAATTTCACGTGATTTTGACATAGTACCGGAGGTCTAGAAAAAAATTAATCTTTTCTAATCAATACGCCACTTAGGCATTGATAAATTATTATTAAAATACTTCAAATGGCAATTTTTTTAAATTTATTTTTCAATATTTAGTTTTCCAAATTCAGAGTTCAATTTTTTTTTACTGAGCTGTCCCATGACAGTTTGGAGTCCAAAATCGGCTCCATTTAGTTCTGCTGTATTTGTAGTCCACTGGGTTCAAATTTGGATCAAATCCGAAATGGCGCGCGTTTCGGAAAATTGCCAAAATTGTCAACTCGAGGATTTCAAAACATTTTTTGGTTTTATTAATATTTTTATCTGTTACAAATTGTAGTACGTGGTCACACATTTGCTTACACAGCACAAAACAGGGCTCAAACCCCGGACAATACTTCAGAACAATCCTATATTGTTCTCAAAGTTGGAACATAACGTTGAAAATAAAATTAATTAATTAAAATAAAAATTTTCTGGTCAAAGAATATGTAATTGTAAAATGTTTGTCAATTTGAACTTATACCTGGCGATAGTAGCCTAACGCTGGTTGACCTTTATAAATTTTATCAAAATTTTGCTCAGAAAAATATAAGTCATCTTGCGAACATTAAATATTTCTTTGTATTTGTATTTGGGTCTCAGGGTCATGGGTCCACTGGTGTACTCTCCAGAAGTTACTGGCTGGACCTAGGGTACCCTACGTCCCTCTTCAGAGTGTTTGGGAAGTCCGTTCTCCATAGCTGGGAAACGTTTGGCCTCTCACTAAGGCAGGATGGACTGTATGAATTTTCCAAGGGGAGGATTATCTTTGATCCTGTATTTTTAGGATACAGGGGAAGTTTTCTTAAGATCCTTGAATTATGTGGTGGAGTGTTTCCAACGTTTGACTTGGATGGATTCATTGGAAATTCATCAGTAGGTCAAGCGTTTTATTTTTAAGTTGATGATTGAAGAAAATTGGTTGAAATTTAATTATTTTTTTTTATTCCCTTCGTACAAAATTATTTGCGCCCTCGGGTCCCGGCGCCCTTCCGTCTGACCGAAGGCTGACAAGGCCATATCCTTTGGTATGGAAGAGGCTGGATGACGTTAAACAACATAAATTATCCTTTTTTGGTAATTTCGCCAATATGAATATATTTTGCCGGTGATCCCGGTTGACTTTTAGGTAATCCTGGGACCCCCAAGGGGAGCCTAACCAAATTGGTTGGCGAGCCTAGGGATAGGTGCTGCCTTTAGGTACTTCTGGATGAGGCTATTTAGCGCTTGAAATGAATGGAAAATTTTAGGTTAAGTCAAACATATTCCGACCAGAAAGATGTTTTTTAAATTAATTAATAATAAATGCTTTGATTTGTTTTTTGTGATTTTGTGTGTAAGACTATAACCCTTTTGGGGATTTTTTGGTGTCCTCTTTCAAAAAGAGGACATTTCAATGTTATATCCTTTGATATAGCACTAACTGGCTAACCCTAAAGCCGACGTAAATTAAAATTAGTTTTAACCATTTTTAAAACGTATTTTAGAGTTTATTTTTATTGCCATTAGAAGTATTATAATAGCTGTTAGTATATACGCTAATAGCTCTTAGTATATACGCTAATAGCTCTTATTTATTATTATTAATATTATTTTTATTAATCAATTTTTTTATTAATATTAACTTTTTTTTTAGTTGTGTGGTTTCGTGGTTTTAATTTGGCTACAGAGCACAGGAAAATGGTTTAAATTCCGACCATTGAATTTTTATTCTGATATAATGCAGATCGGCTAAGAGCCGACTCGGCAGACTTTTTTTATTTAAATAAAATATAGACATTTTTAGTATTTTCAAGAATGAACATTGTTTTTAAAATAATTTTTTTTTATCAAAATAATTTAGTTTTTTTTTGTTATTAAAATGTCGTTTTCAAAATTTTTCTAAAAAATATTTTTCTCAAAGTTTTTGTTTTAATTTTGTCATAATCTCATAAAGTCATAATTAATAAAAAAAAAATTCAAAAATATTTTTCTAAAATAATTTTCATTAATCAAAGATCAGCTTAGGGGTCGACTCAGTATAGACTAATACTTAAAATTCATTCTATAGGGATAAAACCAGTCATTTTTCAGATTTAAATTTAGCAAACTTGGTTCTTCAACAATAATATTTCAAAAAAATTTCCAAAAATAATTTTAGTTTTTTTCAGAAACAAAAAATTAATAATAAATAAAACCTCAAATTATAACTCAATGGTATAATAATTACCAACGTAGCCTAAAACCAGGTTGACAGGCTGGAATCCACTTTTGGTTTTTCGATATGCAGTCATTTCAGGTGTCGACTCACTTTCCATTAATTAAACCTGTTTATATATTAGTAAAACGAAGTCACACAGCCCATGTGATTTTTATATAAATACGGAGAACATACTCAACCCCACTATTCACCACTTAAGTGATTGGAACCAATAATTGTAGTTCATAAAAATTTTCAGTTCCATGATATTAATTTAATTTTTGATATACAATCATGAGATTCAAGTCAACTCGATTAATTTTAAATACTTTTTCATACAGCAAACGTCACGCTACCCATGTAACTTTAATACAGTGCCGGAGGTCTAGAAAATGAGAACCTATTTTGCCCTATTCATTATTTAAAAAAGAAACCAGTCAGACTAGCCCTGTGACTCCATAGTGCCGGTCTACTATGCCCTGTTCGCCACTTAGGCGATAAGAACCTATAATTATTTTAAATAATATAGATACGTTTAATAAAATTAGTTTTATATGATCGATACGTCACGTAACCCATGTGACTTTATAGTGCCGCAGGTCTAGACATTGAGAACCTAGTATACCCTATTCGTCACCAATAGAAAAGTTTGTTTTAAATATAAGAAATTTTAGAAAAGTTTCTGTTTTGAGTACGTTCAGAAGTAAATGCGGTAGAAACGTCATGCAAACCATATGACTTTCAGAGGTCTTGAAATTTATACTATAATACTATAATTTTATTTTAAATACAGCAATTATTAGATAGGTTTTAAACATTTTTACAAAAAAATCGATTTAAAAATCTGCTTTTTTTATTTTGATTCTACTCGATATGCAGCAAGAGGCCTTAAGAAGAAAGAATTTGCTGAAAAGAAGTTTCTGATAATTTAAAATAAATTAGCATATAATTTTGATTTAAATACAGAAAATTTGAAATAAGTTTTCAAAATATTAAGACTAGATTTATAAAAATCTGCTTTTTTAACTTTGAATCTGTTCGATATGCAGCAAGATGCCTTAAGAAGAAAGAATTTGCTGAAAAGAAGTTTCTGATAATTTAAAATAAATTAGCATATAATTTTGATTTAAATACAGAAAATTTGAAATAAGTTTTCAAAATATTAAGACTAGATTTATAAAAATCTGCTTTTTTAACTTTGAATCTGTTCGATATGCAGCAAGAGGCCTTAAGAAGAAAGAATTTGCTGAAAAGAAGTTTCTGATAATTTAAAATAAATTAGCATATAATTTTGATTTAAATACAGAAAATTTGAAATAAGTTTTCAAAATATTAAGACTAGATTTATAAAAATCTGCTTTTTTAACTTTGAATCTGTTCGATATGCAGCAAGAGGTCTTAAGAAAAAAGAATTTGCTGAAAAGAAGTTTCTGATAATTTAAAATAAATTAGCATATAATTTTGGTTTAAATGCAGAAAATTTGAAATAAGTTTTCAAAATATTAAGATTAGATTTATAAAAATCTGCTTTTTTAACTTTGAATCTGTTCGAAATGCACGAAGAGGCCTTAAGAAGAAAGCAGAGATTGTTGAAAAGAAGTTTCTAATAATTTTAAATAATATTACCATATAATTTTGTTTTAAATACAGAAAATTGAAGTAAGTTTCAGGTCAAGAATTTGGTTATTCCCCTCACAGAAGGTCAAGAATTTGGTTATTTCCCCCAGAGAAGGTCCAGAATTTGGTTGTTCCCTCCACAGAAGGTCAAGAATTTGGTTATTTCAATGGTAAAAAGGTAGTAAATTAATAATCTTAAGTGATTTTAGTCCCCAGCGAGGTTTAAGAGATTGTATTCTTAACAACTGCTCAATTTAGAAAAATAGAGCTCTCCTCCAGGCGTTAAGATCGTCTCTTTACGCTTTAGCAATAAAATTGAGCTCTCCCTGTGACCTAAAGTGAGGTAAAGGTTTTCCCTCTAAACATGTTGCCACCTTGCCACCTGAGTGGCACCCTCCCTTAGATATAAGACTAATCTAAATGTTTCAGAACCTGGGGTGCTAATTTGCGGTGATGGCTGTGCCTGTGTCGTGCTTACCGACTGCTAGATATCTTGACGGCGAGACCCAGCTCAAATGCCTGTTATCTACAAATCGCCCAGATGTATACTTATGGTTTTAGGTTTGATTTTATAAAAATGTTTTCACGTTTTCTTTCATGTTGTCTGTTTCAGATTACACTTCGTATACCAGTATTCTCCAGGTTTTCAGGTATTCATTTTCATGTTTAATATGCTGATTTTGTATGTATTGCCCCAATTTTGTGTATTGTCCCCGATTTCATGTGTATTGCCCCCGATTTTATGTGTATTGCCCCTGATTTTATGTGTATTGCCACCATTTTTGTGTATATTGCCCCCATTTTTGTGTGTATTGCCCCCAATTTTATGTGTATGGCCCCCGATTTTATGTGTAATGCCCACATTTCTGTATGTTTTGCCCACATTTTTGTGTACATTGCCCCCATTTATGTGCATTGCCCCATTTATATTTATGCTTCACTTGTATTGCCTATTTTGTATGTATTGCAGATGTTGCTGATTGCTGTTATTGCTGTTTTATTGCAATTTTTTGTGTTTTATTGCCATTTTTTGTGTTTTACTGCATTTTTGTATGTATTGCCCCAATTTTTGTGTGTATTGCCCCCAATTTCATGTGTATTGCCCCCGATTTTATGTGTATTGCCCCCGATTTTGTGTGCATTGCCCCCATTTTTGTGTGTATTGCCCCCAATTTTGTGTGTATCGCCCCCAATTTTATGTGTATCGCCCCCGATTTTATGTGTATCGCCCCCGATTTTATGTGTATTGACCCCGATCTTATGTGTATTGCCCCCGATATTATGTGTATTGCCCCCGATTTTATGTGTATTGCCCCCGATTTTATGTGTATTGACCCCGATCTTGTGTGTATCGCCCCCGATTTTATGTGTATCGCCCCCGATTTTATGTGTATCGCCCCCGATTTTATGTGTATTGACCCCGATCTTATGTGTATTGCCCCCGATTTTATGTGTATTGACCCATTTTTGTGTGTATAGCCCCCATTTTTGTGTGTATTGCCCCCAATTTTGTGTGTATTGCCCCCAATTTTATGTATATTGCCCCCGATTTTATGTGTATTGCCCACATTTCTGTATGTTTTGCCCACATTTTTGTGTACATTGCCCCCATTTATGTGCATTGCCCCATTTATATTTATGCTTCACTTGTATTGCTTATTTTGTATGTATTGCAGATGTTGCTGATTGCTGCTATTGCTGTTATTGCTGTTTTATTGCAATTTTTTTGTGTTTTATTGCCATTTTTTCTGTTTTACTGCATTTTTGTTACTGTTGTTTTTATATTTTATTATTTTTGCTTGTTTTGTTTTGCTTTTTTTCAGATGGGGTTGGGGGGCAAAATATTGCAAACAGAATCATAAAAATTTTAGTTTAATGCTAATATACGATTTAATTGTCTCGATTCGAATTAAGTCGATTTTATTAGTTGTGCACCACAATCATTTTTGTTTCTTATTGAGGGTTCGATACCAAAGTGTTTTCTTTTGGGTTGCTCGGAACCAATTTTCTTTCTTATGGACAACTCAAAATCAAATTTTATTTTTATGCCGGCTCATGAGTCATTTTTAAGCCTCACATTTAGTTACATGAAAGAAATGTCTCTGTGAACGTCCCTAAAAATGTGTATTTTGAATGATAGTTGGGTTGGGGCGGTGAGGGGTGTGGTGGGGGTTAAGCCCATGAGCCCATTTCAAGGGCCTGTATATTTGAAAGCGAACAGATAACTTCCCCAAGTCGGTAGGAACCCACATTAATTACTTAATTTTGCAATATTGTGTCCTGCGGGTGCCTCCACGTGGCCCAACCCTGGGAACAGATTTTTTTCTTGCTTTTTTTGAAAAAAATCTGTTGCTAAAACCCGCTAGAAATTTTCTTGTATAGGCTATTTTAAGGCAGTGATGGCTGGGTATACACTTCGTATACCAGAATTTTTCAGGTATTCATTTTCATGCTTAATATGTTAATTTTGTATATATTGCCCGAATTTTGTGTATCGCCCCCCTCTTGTGTACATTGCCCCCCTCTTGTGTGCATTGCCCCCAGACAGCGTATTCGAGCTTGTTCTCAATAGTTTCAAAAATTTGTTGATTTTAAATATATTTACTTTACTTACCTGAATCGTTAGCCTTTCAACCTTGCGGTGTGAGGCTACGGATCAAATATTTTGTCCCAAATATTCAGCATTCTGTTGTCAGCTCGCACTTAATAAATATCTACGAAACCCTAAATCATATAAAATTTATAGTTCATATAAATATTTTTTTTATAATATACTAAACCAATAATTTTACATTTGAATCTCACAGTTTAAACCCTCAAAATAAAAACAAAATAAAGTAAAATAAAAATTTAATCCAGAAATAAGTTAATCCAAATCTTAATAAACAGCTGAGGTTAAAACTTATTTTACTAATATTACATATTTCATTTTTCGTCCTGGAATTTTTTGTGAAAATCTTCTCAGTTGTCAAAAGCTGAAATAAAAGAATATTATAAATTTAGTAACTTACTTTTATTTAATTTAACATGGGTACACAATTTTATTGTACAATTTTTGCTTAAAAATGTTTTGGTTAATAATAAACGAAAATAAATGCAAAAAAAAATTGTGTAATAAAATATTTTATTATGGTTTAGGAATCATTTTACTTAAAAATACTCATTTTATATTATATTTTTCCTGTTTAAATCGTTGTATTGGGTGGTAAATTTGTTTTAGACTGTGAACCTAGAATGGATTACCCCTAAATATATTTCAATGTACGCTAGAAACAAGTTAATATTATCTTGATTTTATTTTTTATCTGTTTTTATTTCTAAATAAGTGGTTGCTAGGCAACTAATAAACAAATGGTGCACAAATAGTTTTACATATGTCAAAAGTAATTCCCAGAAAAAAAAAAAAATATTTTAGATAAATTAAAGTGATACCTGATGTTCTAACAAAACGGCGAATTTTGATCAAAATTTTGCTGAATTGCAAGAAAGAAGTTCCAAATCAATTTAAATCGCAACCGCCTAATAGTCCAGATTTTAATGTATTGGATCTCGGCTTTTTCAATGCTGTACAATCCTTATAACATACAGCTTCACCGAATACAATCGACGAACTGATTGAAAGCGTACAAAATGCATTTAATGCATTAAACATACAAACTCTTAATAATGTTTTTCTAAAATTGCAAACTTGTCTAGAAGCAACCATGTTAGCAAAAGGAGGTAATTCCTATAGGATTCCGCACATTAATAAGGCAAAACTTCATCGTAAGGGACGATTACAAATAGCATTATTATGTTCCATGCAGGCTGTGGAAACAGCCACGTCCTTGTTAAATTACACATTTTTTTTGTTATTCTGTTTTACTAGATATTTGTAACTATTTCATAAATAAAATGTGACCCCAGTTTTAAAAAGTATAATTTTTAATTAATATAACACTCAGAATAAAATTTACTCCTGAATGATTTATTAAGATTCTTATCCTAATATTTATATTTTTTGTGTATCAAAAGTTTTTTAGAGTTTAATTATTAATAAAATATCTATTTAATCTATCATTATATATAATTTTGTTATAAAACATTAGTAAAATCCTATGGCGATTCATTGAAATATTTGTACTTGTCAACTAAAACACAATTGATACACAAAAAATTAATGATATTAATAAAAATGAGTATTTTCAAACAAAAATGTACAAAAGCAATATATTCCCACAGATCTGGTGAAAGAACAGGCGCGCGTCTATTCGCGATCCAAGCGAATTTCGCGCTTTTCGTGAAGAATGCAGGGCTGGACTGGCCTAGCCTGGAGGTAACCGGAAAATTCTCGGTGGCCCGTTAAAAGGTTAAAAAAAATATATATAAAAATTGAAATTAGAAAAACAATAGGGGAAACTTTTTAAGATCGCAGCGCCATATGCGGCAAAGCTGGAATACTCGAAAGTGATAGTAAACCGTTGCTCGTGTATTTGTTTACATGGTGAAAATAAACACGGGTTGTATTTTTCCTGTTTTCAGAGTTTTTTTTTTTTTTTTTTTATTGAGAGGTAATCTACGATTTACAAGATATGTAATAATATACTATTCTTAAGAATTTCCAGTGAAATTTTTAGTTTTTCATTGTATTTTTAATTCTTTTTGACTGTCTGTCAATATAATAACAACAAATATATGGTAAATATATTAGTAAAAATTAATATCTCTGCCTGAAAAAGTAGAAGGGTTTTTTAATATATCAACTGATGATTTAGGCAAATTTTGGGTGGGATAAATGTTTTTTTTTCAGTAGTCTCTTGGACGTAAAAAATCACTTTCCATAAAATGCAACGAGCAAACATGCATGCATGGGCTTGGATTTTTGTCCATTTTTATTTTTTGGGTCCATAAAAACCTACGATCCACTTTCTTTCTGCCTCCAAACGTCGTTTCAATTGATATTTTTTTCGATTTAGGTAAATTATAGAATGTTTAAGAAGGATTCTTCCTTATTCACGATTTACATTGCGGCACACAACAAAATTGATCGTTTTTTTTTTTTCATGATTCACAAAAATAAAACACAAACAACAAAACAACACGTATTTCTCCATTGAACCAAACAAAACAATGTCACTTTCGTATCTTCCGCAAATTACCACCAGATGTCAGGGCGCTTAGGAAGTTTCCCCTATATTATATTGACTTTCGTTTGCAATATTTACTATAAAGTAATTAAGATTCATTAACTGGGTCGATGGACAATTCGGGCCGTTCACAATTGGGGCTTCTCACAACTGGGGCCATAACTGTAAGAGCTACAGTCTTCTTTTGTTTAAAATAAAAAATAATTATTTTACAAGTAGGCATAAATTAAATTGCGTGTTCTTTAAAAAAAAAAAAAAAATGGTTTGATTAAGTACATTTTGGTGGGAATTACAATTTTAAAAAAATGTATTTTAAGGGTTGGCTTAAGGAAATTTTCGGTTCATTTTATTAAAAACAAACTGTATTTTAAGAGTTATATTAAGTAAAATTTCGTGCTATTTTGACTATATATTCCCCGCACTCATTAAATTCTGAACCAATAGAAAATGTTTATGTACACGTGCATTCGAAGATAATATTCTAATAAAACTTTACGATCGGCGAGAATCTCAAAGCAGCAAATATTATGAAGATTATGTATTTGAAAATTTAGTCACATTAGAGACATGATATCAATTTTTAATTTTTATTCTGTTTATCTAGAAAATTTTGCCCGTTTTATATAAACGAGATACATAAAATACCTATGTATAAAAAAATACTATCATACAAAAAAACTAGGAAAATCAAATAGTCAAACAAAAAATAACTGATTTTCTCGTAATTGACGCATATTAATTAAATTTAGTTACAAAATATTTACTTCTAAAATTAAATACATTTTTTTTTATTTATTCAAAAGAACACTTAAATGTACTTAAGCCAACCCTTAAAATACATTTTTTATTTATGTAGTCAAAAAAGCACTATATTTTACTTAATCTAACCCTTAAAATACAATTTCTTTTTAATCAAATGAACACGAAAATTTACTTAAGCAAACCCCTAAAATACAATTTTTTTATTTATTCTAATTCCCACCAAAATGTACTTAATCGAACCATTAATTATCATTATTTATTTTATTTTTTTCATATAACACGCAATTTAATTTATGCCAACTTTTAAAATAATTATTTTTTATTTTAAACAAAAGAAGACTCTAGCTCTTATAGTTATGGTCCCAGTCGTCGAAAGCCCCAATTGTGTACGGCCCGAATTGTCTTACGGCCGGGCAGTTGTCTGGTTACCGTATACTTCCCGGAACTTTTTTTTTTCCGCTTTTAATCGTTAGCGTGGCCAATCCAGATTTCCCGGTACATAACAGGTGCTAGTCCAGTCGTGCTAATGTGCTTAGGAGCCTTGAACGTGATAAAGAACACAACTATATCACATAAAACTTGTCACTCAAAATGTAGTTTTAAAATTAAAAAAAATCATTCATTACATATTTTTTAAGATAAATTTTAATTAAACTAAATTTAACTACAGTGTTTTTTATACAAATGGCGATAATTATTAAAATATTATGCCCATAATACAAAGTAATATCATACAATTCGATTTTAACTAATATTGCAGTATACTTTAGACAGTAGAAAATATTTAATAAGAATTAAGACTTGCGAGAAATGGCAGTGCTAGTCATTTTGGAAGAGTAATAGCCAATTTACGGCCACAACCAACTCTATAAAGAACTAGTAATGTTATTAAAATGGCAAGATCCACCAGTTTTCGCAAGTACACAAAATTTCGAATGGCTAAATAATATTTTAAATAGTAAATTCTTTGTGAGAATTGACGAAAAACAGATCTTCCATCTTTTACAAGTCATTTTTTTGATCCAAACCCCAACTCGTTGGGCGCTAAGTGTCCACGGCAATGCCAATCGTTGATCATTTATCATACAATGTGTTTAATTTGTCAGATTATAAAATTGAATTTAATTAAATCACCAGTCTCTCTATTTTTCAATAAATTTATTTGGTAAATAACAATAAAACTTTAATTTATGAACAGAATGTCTCAAAATTGAGAATTTCAGTCCAAATAACAATTTTTGCCACATGCAATGTATGTACACATTATAGTTTTCAAATAAAAATGCAGTGTGTCAGGATGACCCCTATATCTATGAAGTGTTACCTTGCTTCTGATTGGTTTAGCGCACAACCAAGTTTACAATGAATGAAATAAAATCTCCAATTCATATTTTTTACATTATTTATTAGATATTTTAGCTCAAATATTGATGGAGAACTCGAAACAGAGGAGGGATATGACGGAAGATGAATTTTTAGCTGGGTTATATCCGAATTTGGAGTCAGAAATAAACAACGACAAAGTGGAAATGGAAGAAACGACTGAGTTCCAAATTTTTACATTGGTACAATTGGAAAAAAATATTGAAAAAAACTTTTTAGAAAACCAAAAATCACAAAAACAAACCAAAATGACATAGTGTTTCTGATTTCTCGACATTAGACTTATTTTTTCGAGAATTCTCGAGAAAAATAATGATTAGAATATATATCTTTTTTTAATGTTGAAAATATTGTAGAGGATAAAAACATGTTAAAATTATAATCACCTTTAAAGTACTAAAGTAAAGGCGTCGAGCAAATTTTACATTTCTCTAGAAATGAAAAATGAGAATAAAAACTTTTTCTCGAAAAATTCTCGAGAAGAATCACTACGGTCAACAGACGTCTATTGATTTATTCACCAAGTAAATTTATTATGTTTAGAAATGACCACAGTAAAATTAAAACAGACAATAATTCGTATTAAATATTTCTACTGCAAAAATTCCATATCAAAATAAATAATTTAGTTTTAAAAATACTAATTAAGTAGTAGACATTCAAAACTGAAAAAAAATAATATTTTTTTTTTAATTTTTCACAATTTCATAAAGTACAGAATTTATTAATAAATTATATATAACAATATTATTAAGCGAAACAGAATTAAAAATTCGTCTCAAGATTGACAACACTTAAATATTACTATTTTGTTTTTTTTTTTCATTTATTCTCGAAGGCCTTAAAATGTTTTTTTGATGTGCGTAAAAGACATTTTCTGCCTTAATTTTTTTCAAAAAAATATTATTTTGATACACACTAAGGCAGTTTTAAGTTATTTATACACTTTATAAACAATAATGAGTCACTGAAAAAATGTTAGGATTCACACACGTATGTACAGTAGCACACCTGACGGAAAAAATTAGTACTAACATCGAATCCAAATTTTGGTTACTTGTGAGCACAACCAGATCTATTGAGAATAAACATTACCTATAGAGGCGCTGTTCCCGAATACAAAATGGCGATTGGAATAGGATTTTTTGACATTTGCCATTTGATACACAACAATTCACATTGCAGTTAATTTTCTGTTGAAAACAATACAATTAAATGAGCCACATCCAACAAAATCCTATTCCGTTAAGTTCCAAAATATTCCGCTAGGCGTCACTTCAGTTATTGTCAGTTCTCAATACGGACACCAAACAAAATAACACTGTCTTCTCTATTTTGTTGTATGGTGTCGAGGCATGGTTGCTAATAGAGGCAAAAAGATGGCGGCATTCGAAATGTGGATACACAGGATTGTTCGCATTTTCAGGATGAACTAAGAAACACCGATGTACCTTAGATATACAATAGCTATTTGTACAGTGTACAAGTTACGGAATGAGCGGCTTTTTAGATTGATTTCAGGGCAATCTCAGATCAAATCTCTATTTACAAATGAAAAACATTAGTTTTTTTTTTTATCTACACTGTTGCCTTGACTGGAAACAAGTAGTGTTGGCAACCCTTCAGATCCAGTCACACCCATTCTGTCCTACTTTCTTTACCTAAGGACTTTAACCACCCCTGTAACACAACCACGAAAATCTTTCAAATATAACACCACACCTGTCGAACTTGCTGCGCCTGTGACACCATAAAATGATTCATAACAATCATCCAGAGGTTTCGTACTTTTAAACGGGATTTATTATAAATAATTATTTTTTTATAGTAAAATAATTTAAAAAGTATAATTTTTAAATAGATCATATTAGTAACTACGTCACAAAATGGGATTCAGTGCTGCCGCCTCGCGGTTGGTTTCCTTTTATTTCAATTTGGCATGTTTTTTTTTTTTTAATTGTATTTTCGAAGTATAAATTAAGTTTTCAAAGTATGAAAATGCTTCACATCAAAACTACAATTCAATATTTATTTATTAAAATTCTAATTTTATACATTATAATTTAACATGTCATTATATTTGCAGAATATTATTTTGCAGGTTAATTTTGAAAAATTTTAATAATCGTTATTATGGTAAGTAATATAGCAATAAGTCTGTTTGTCATTTCTAAATAGTTTGAAGGAACAATATATTGTTCTTATTTTATCCATTATTGATTTTTATTTTCATCTGTCAAAAAACGAAAAAATTTGCAATTAAGAATGTGGCTGTAATAGTTCCAATTTAAAGTTACACAACACACCATTATAAATATATCCTCGAATCATTATTTATATGTTTATAAAAACATTATTTTATAATATAAAGTATCTGAACCGTATATATTAGTATATACTTAACAAAGATATGTATTTTTTGCTCCAAAATTGAAAATATTCATAAGATTAAGGTGAGGAAACCGTCGCTAGATGGCAGCACATGTATGTATGTGACGTCAAACTAATATGGTCCATCGGGGTGTCCACTTAGTTCAGCTGTCTACCAACTTTTCTTCTCTACGGCTTAAAACCATGGATGCTGACCGATACTGAAATACTGACAATAAAAAGAGGACGGTTCTGGATTCTCGCCGTTTAAGAATAACAGAAATATGTTTAACAAGAAGATCCTGGTGTGACTGTCTAAAGCTGACACTGCAAGACCTGGTCGACCTCGTACAACCTGGTTGCAGATTCCTACTGTTTTAAACTACAATGCTTCTAAGCAAACAAAAGCCCTGGGGGGGGGGCAACTACACTCATCTGTATAAAAACCACCCACGTCGATTTCAGGTTATGTTCGAAATTTTGTACTGTAAATAATAAAAATGAAATAACGATTATATATAATAACTATACATTTATAATAATCATAAATACAACTCAGTTAATCTTGTATATATTACACAATATAGGTATATAAAACATAAATACTAAAATGCAAATAATACATCAATTTTTTTTAAGGCTATACTGGTTCGATACGATAGTTACAGATTGGTCGGACTGAAACTCACTTATTTTTTAAAATTAGTTCATATATTTTCCAGGGCTTTTTCTTTGTTTAGAAGCACTGTACCTAGATCTTTCCCGGGCAGCTGAAATTAAAAAAAGAATTGCCAACGTGGTAGACAACATCCCAACTGGATAGGCACTTGTACTTGACGTTACAGTCGAATTTTTCATAATGAGAATGACCTTAATGAGCAATCCAAGACAATAGTCAAACAGGTTTATAAATATACTAGTGGACCAGTTGCCAACTGTGTTGGCAAACAAATCATTACCTTAATGTGGAACTTGCTCGATACCTCAGACTTCTTTCTCTAGCCATACGCCTATCTTTATCCAATTCAAATTGAAACAACTCTTCGCCCATTATTAAAAACTGTACAAATAATGACTATTATTCCGAATCATTTATTCATTAACTGTTTACGATGGGAAAACGATTCATTTTCACTCGTGCATTACCTTTTAAACGTAAACTTTTTTAATGTAAATTTGTCATTTCAAAATATTCCTTACGCTGTAAAACTCACTTCAGATTTGTTGGTTTTATAACTATGATATTATTATTTATTTATTTTTTTTAATTGATTTTGGCTCTTTAGTCCTAATATATATGGACCTTTAGCCAGCTACTCTGTTATTTTTATTTTGGATACTTTATTAATTTTTATGACAAATACAAACATCCATGCCATCACCGGGTATGGTATTATTTATCTTTATGACATGTCAAATGAAATGATATTTTAAGAAAGTGAAATTTTTTACCATGTTTTAATACCAACATGGCATACAATTTCAAAGGTGCAAACTATTGAATGTATCAATTTGTAATTTTTACCAAAATATTTTAAATATTTCCAACCAATTTTAAATTCACACAAATAAGTTGTCACCTAGTGACACTGATATGAATGACCAAACTCGGCCGGTAATTCTTGGTAAAAATTATAATTTTAAGGCGAGTTTTACTCAATACATTACATTTACATTTTTGAAAATTTAAGACGTTAGATAATTTAAAAAGTTAATCGTAGAAATAAAAAAATAATAAAGAAAAGAAAGTCACATTTTTCTTACTTTCATCAAAACCAAATATTTTTTAAAATAATTATTTTTCTGCTACTAATAATTTTAATGTATATTATTTTTGTGTAAACAAATCAGTTACCAACTATTATTATTACGCGTTATATGTCGATATAAACTCGGTGAGCTTCGGAATATTTCGTTACATTTCGGAACCTCGCTTCGGTTGTTTTAGATTTCAGACAACTTCCACGCACCCACGCACGCATGGCCACACGTTGGCGTGTTATATTATAGATAATAGGCAATTACTGATGACGTCATCCTCTTTACAAAGAAATAAGACTGCAGAGTGCATTTTGTTCAAATAAAATGTATTACATAAAGCGTATTAACGGATTCCACACTGGTTTTCCCACTGAAAACAGTTATCTCGTGGGATATCTCGAGTGATGTCGATTGATTTAGTTTCCGCTAGGTGCGCTAGTGCTCCTTAGTTGCGTAAATCCTAACCAAATTTTTCATGTATTAACCTGTATACAACCTGTTTTCTTGTAAAATTTATTATTTCGTCACTGGAATTAATTTAAATTTACATACAAATTTTATTTAGTTAAAATATTGAATTGTGTTCCTTTTTGAATCCCTGATTCAAATATATTTTTTTCTCTATAATTGACTACAAAATTTTTAGTTAAAATACTTCATTTTACAGTTATACACAAAAAACACATGACAATCTGAATTCACCATTACGGAAAAAAAAAATTCCATAAAAAATGTAAAATTAATTTTTAAAGCCAAAAACATTCTTTGTCAAATGATATTTTTAAAAAAAATCACATCTATGGGAATATTTATTGTCGTTAAAATAAAATTGTGATGTTGCGATTTGAAATTTTATCCAAACGACAATTATGAAAACAAAATAACACAATCTTTATACATTTATATTACAAAAAAAGTAAAATAAAAATATAGAAAAGTGGCAATATTTTTTTTTTTTTTTAGAAAAAAAAAAGGGAAACTACTCTGCATACATTTTTTTTTATAGAAGATATATTTCGATACTATATTCTATCGATTAATAATATTTCACTTATTTATTATGACACGACCATTCTTAACATATGCATACCATTCGATATTTCTCGAATAATGTATGACAGATAATACAAAACGGTTCAAAACCAATGATTTAAAATGGTTGCGGAGTTAGAACATGACATTTTTTCAAGTTACCAATTCTGAAAATGGTTCACATATTTAAAAACAGATAACACATCGTTCAATACTTATTGACAATATATTTAAATAAAAATATGAAAATAAACACGTTAACCGCTTACGACATGCCTGTAATGCCTTCAAACATGGACGAAAAGTGTGTGGAATTTAGAAGGAGAGGAAGTATATATTTTATGGCAGAGGTACTGACTGACTTTCCTGCCTTTTAATTCAGTACGAGTTTTAAAGTTCTTACTATTCACGATGAAATGTGAAAATTTAAAATTCCAACAATGAAACCATGGAAACGAATGACGTATGTCAAAAATAAAATACTTCTTTACATATTTTAATTAAAAAATAAATAAATGGGAAATTTGTATTAACAATGACACAAAAAAAATCAAAATATAAAGAAAATGACATTAAAAATGACATTAACCTTAACCAAAAAAATGTTTATTGTAAGTGTGATTTACAAAGCTTAAACAAAACGGCCAAAAAGCACGATTCAAACGCTGAAATAACTAGATTGCAAAATCTAGTTTGGAATAGCCTATAAATAATAAATACAATTTATCTTATAGTAATTTTATTAATAAATAAATAATTATATATATTTTTAACATAAATAATTGTTATAGTTGATAGGTAATGGGATTCGGCCCAGTTAGAAATTAAAACAAATTTATTAACTTCGCTCACGTTTCGATTTAATTTAAATCTTTATCAGAGCTACAAAGATATATAGAAATATAGAAATAATAACTTAGTAAGTTTACATGCATAAAAATATAATAATGTTCAAATTTAACATGTCAAGTAGTTAAAAACAGGCATTACAAAATTGTCGGAATTTAAAATATAACTATTCTCTATATATATTATAACTCTTTAATAATTATTTTATGTTATATTTTAAATTCCGACAATTTTGTAATGCTTGTTTTAACTACTTGACATGTTAAATTTGAACATAATTATATTTTTAAACATGTAAACTTACTAAGTTATTAATTCTATATTTCTAAATATCTTTGTAGCTCTGATGAAGATTTAAATTAAATCGAAACGTGAGCGAAGTTAAAAAATTTGTTTTATTTTGTGACTGGTCCGAATCCCCTTACCTATCAACTATAATTACTAACTTACGGACGTAACTCATCTAATCAAGTTAAATTATTATATTTTATAGCAAATATTCAAATATGTCGCCATTCACTGCTAAGCCGAAACCAAATCAGTCGTAAACATTTCTCCGCCAGTCTTCTGCCTATCGGTTATTTTTGCACATTCCTTGATAATTTTATGTTTTAGGGAATCAATATCTGGATGCCTCCGTTTAATTTGCTTTTTAAATGTCCCCATAAAAAAATCATTTGGTGATAGCTTTTACGACAGACTTGGTTTCTACTTAAACTTCGTTCAACATAAGAACAACACAGGCGGATGTTAGCGGCTCCCATGTGCAGAAACCAAATTTCGTCCATTTCGTTATCAACAGTTAGTTTAACACATTTCAGAGCGCCACTTACTTTGATTTGTTTTTGACTAGGCGTATTGTGCGGTGTTGTTTGTTTATTTCCGTTATTATTATTTATATCTCGTACATTTCGAGGTATACCTTGTACTAAAATGAGTAAAAATGTATTTGAAATACATGATTTTGTTTGTTTGTCGCGCAGGATTTATGATACCCTGTGTTGTTCTTATGTTGAACGAAGTCTAGCTGTAATATTTAAACACTTGCTATAAAATATAATTATTTATTTATTGATAAAATTACTATATTTATGACAAATTAAATTTATTATTTAGATAACTAGTCTCTCATGTACATTTATTTATAAAGTATGACTATTTGATAAAGAATGCTGTATAATTTTTAAATTTCCTCAGAAGTAGTTGGAAGATAATTTACTTACCTGACATGTAGAGTTTTAAATTCTAAATAAATTTTATCTGTTGCACTTTTTCTCTAAATCAATTAGGAAAGCAGGAAATAGCATATTTATTATTTTACTTGTTATTCACCACCCTGTATAATTGATTCCACCTGAAGGAGGAAAAAAAAATGACAACTTAGAACCATGGAAGGACGAAATTAGAAGGACCATGTGGCATCGGAAAATGGAAATTTGATTTGGCAAGATAGAGAGACCTGTTTGAAACCGAACAACGTCGAAAAATGCTATTTTAAACCAATTTCTATATAAATAAAACAACGGAGCTTTTAACTGTCAGTGAAAATTAATAGGTAATTCTCTAGCACTATATTTTTTTATACACATTTTATTCAATCGTTTAAACATTGGTATCTATTCTATAATATCCAAACCATTTTCAAAATAATTTGTGCAGTAAAAACAAATGAAATCGTACTACATTAAGTACAAAAACTTGAGTATTCCTCTCCATTTTAAAACCAAAGATCGATATATATATTTACAATACGATATCTAAAAAAAAATATCAAATTCTTACTCTGCGTACACGTCATTTAATCACCAATATAATCCACTTAAAATCACTTTAACGTGTCACTTAACCTAACCTAAAATCTGAGGTTAGGATTCACTTCACTTGTTTCACTATGAGATCACATGTAGATGCCATATTCAATGCTGTTTTGTTTATTTTTTTTTATGTTAAAAGAATATCCGCATACACACAACCACACAAATCCGCTATTTTTCATATTTTGTTATTTTTTTTTTATGATGGATCACTTACCTCGGAGGGACACTATGAGAGGCGAGGTCGTTTTGCATTCTGCGCAACAACTTCACCTTCTTCTTCTTCCTCGTCGGAATCTCCCTCATAATCCACAAGACCCTAAGAAAAAAAAAAAAAAACAATATTACTACATTGCCAATAGTATAATATGGAAAAAGAAGTATTATTAATTATTTCTGATACAGTCCAATCAAGGCCAGTTATAAATATATTTGAATAAAGAAGGCCAGTCAAGCTGATATTACTGAAATAATAATTAACATACTGATGTATTTCTCTCTCAATCACATTGGCAAAATAGTAAGAGAAATACAAATGACGTTTGTCAATCTATTTTGTTTATTGTTCAGGTATAGCTACGACAAACGTACTTATACATACAAACTTGTACCGTCGGTTATCCAACCTCGGGGTTTGTCTGAGATTACCAATGTTTTCTAGTGTCATTTCATCATGTTTTTCATTAAATGTCTTTTTCAAGAAAATATTTTATTTAAAAAAAATATTTTCTTTTATTTAAAACAATACGAGTGTAAAAGGCAAAACGTTAAAAAAGCAGTCCCGTGAATTGGTTTATAACCTATACGAATATTTCCTACGAGAGCAAGAAAACAGTGGACCTTTGTTAACTGTACATGCAGTTCAGCACGTATATAAATATAAATTAATATTTATTATAATTAAGATTAGGCAAATAACACACTCAATTTGCATTATTTTTATTCATTTTTTGTAGAAAAATCTTTCTTAGATAATAATAAATTATATTAAGTACGGAAATTGTTAGTTTTTTACGCAGTTTTCATCATTTTTCACTTTTATAACTAGCAATTTTAGGTTAGATTTTCTCATAAATCAGCGTAAATTTTACGTGTATCGCAGCGATACTAATTTTTAAACAACACGCATTAAGCGGCTTTTTAGGATTTCCTAGGTATAATCAAGAAACGTTTTTGTTTTGTTAATATATGTAGAATCATACAAATTTTAATAATTGATTCCTGCTTATACAGTAAAACCTCGATATAACGGACCTCTATTTAACGGACTTCGGATATAACGGACAAAAAATCCGGTCAAATGTAAAAAAATTAAGAACGTCCTATTAATATTACACAGAATTAATATAGTTAACAATATATGAACAGTTAATTCAAATTAATACAAATCACTAGTCAGAAGTGATTGCAAGTAACATTTTTGACAAATAAAAGTAATTATGTTGATAAAAACTCACAGATTGTGTCCGTTTTCTGTAGAACGTAGTCCGTTTTCAAAAATTAAGAGTTGATAATTGCAAGATGTATCTAAAACACTTGTAACCAAACAATAACGTGCAGGAGAATGACAGATGCTACGTATGTCTACTTTGTATTTTTTATTAATATCAAAATACAGTGTACATATTTTCAAAAAAAAGTTTTTTGATTTATTTAAAACCTATTTTTATATAACGGACTTTCGGCTTTAACGGACACCCCGTCCCCCCAATTAGTCCGTTATATCGACTGTATTGATTTTGTTGACCGTGTTTTACTGTATTGATTTTTATTTGATATCAGTTTGCCAAAATCGTTGGCAAAGGGTCTGCTAGTATTTTAAATGATATTGAGAAATAATTTTAAAATAGATTTTAATAGACAGATAAATAGATAGCTTGCGTCAGTTTTACTACGGGGTTATAAGAAATCCCTGCGCAAGTTTGACTCTGGTTAAACTAATGGTGCTGTAGCTATAGAGTTGAATGCGATCATTCTTACATTTAATTTCCGTACCTTCTTAAACAACACAGAACTTTTCCCATCCTGTATCGTACTGGAGGGCGGACTCCCTCCGGTGGCATTGTTATTGAGCACTCCCTGCTTGGCCGGTGTAATTGAATTGTTGACCTTCGGACCATTAGTTTCAGGTTTCTTGTCCATAATCTTACCGATGTTATCGATGGCTGGTTCAATTTTCTTGGCAGTCAACAAATCACCAGAAGCTGGTACAACAGCTTCATTCTCATCGAAATCATCATCTTCATTAAACCACATTTCTTCTTCTTCATCAAGCTGACGCTGGTCTCGCCTATACCGACTGTTACGTAATATCGAAGGTACACTGCAAAATACAAAATATTCAACAAACATTCATTAATAACATCTAAGGAAATTCAAGTAAGTCAAAGACATATTACAATTTCGTAACGTTTAATATACTACTACAAAGGACTGAGAACGGAACGAAAATTAAATAACGATATTTACCCATTTTTACTGATAAACAACAAATACTTTTTTTTTTGTTCAAGAATGAAAACTAAATTGATAATATTTAATACTGGTTTTAACCCGTTTAACTTAACGTTAACAATTTCACTCAATCAGATAACTATTTAGAGCAGTGGTTCTCAACCTTTTTTAGGTGAAAGCACCCCTATGCAAAATGTGAGATCTTCGCGGCACCCTACTATTAAATATGTCACAATAGAGAGAGAGCGAGCCGTTCAAGGTCGGGCGTTTTTGACGTCCAATAAACTCGCAAGGGTTTTATGACGAGTGAGAGAGAACACATTTCCCGCGTATTTTTTGAAAGACACTGGTCTTACCGAGATTCCGAGAATAGCGGCGAATTTATTTTGAAAAGCTCGCGGCACCCTTTTCATGTGCTTGCGGCACCCTGGTTGAGAACCTCTGATTTATCGTTCTGCACCTTGATACGAACCTTTTGGGTTCGTATCGAGGATGTGTCGTACAGGCTGACATGTAAAAAATTGATGTTAGATTTCAAGATAATAATGTTTGATTTCAAGGTATTTGGAGCATTTTGGAAGTTAAATTCGACTTTTGAAAAATAAATTATAAAGCCGCATTCAGAGCTCTTAAATCAATAGACTATAGACTACAGCCTGTACTCTGTTGATTGTCACTAGCAAGTATGTCATATGGTAAGACGTGCAACCGTTCACACCTCTAAATTTAATACGTTGTTCTTTGTCGATTGTGGATAATTTTCTACTTATAGCTATTGAGTTGTTTTAATGGGACATATATATAATCACATTGGCCGGGGCTTCGAACCGGAACTGAACCGAAAACCGAAAAAAACCGTTATTTTTGTCGGAACGAAAACCGGAACTGAACCGAAAAAAAAAATATCGGTTTATTTCGATTCAGATAATGTTTATGAGAGTGAATATAAAATACATTTTATTTAAGATTATTTTTTAAACTGATGAGCAGAAAAAAAATCGTAATTTTTTTAACTGATAAGTAAAAAAATGCGCTTCTATTATTTCGAGAGGGGGGGGGGGTGAACGCCATGAATCCCTCCCTGGCAGCGGCCTTGCTATGATTATTACAAAATAAGGAATAAAATGTTCTACTAAATTATAGTAGAAAATAAATTTCTAATACAAATACAAGCATTTACAAATTTATCACTCGGAACTGAACCGAAAACCGAAAAAAACCATTATTTTTACCGGGACGAAAACCGGAACCGAACCGATATATATTTTTTTAATTGAACCGGAACGAAAACCGAAACGAAAAAAATAACGGTTCGAAGCCCTGACATTGGCTGTCTGAGTTAAAGTAGACTTCGTTCAACACAGAACAGAGGGTATCATAAATTACGTCATAGATTCTGCGCGAGAAAACAGCTGATCTCACATTAACGTACATGAGGGTTTTAATCAATTGTTGTGGATAACGAACTAATAAAATAGTGTATTTCAAATACATTTTTACTGATTTTAGTACACGGTATACCTTGAAACGTACGAGAAATAAATAATAATAACAGAAATAAACAAACAACACCGCACAATACGCCTAGTCAAAAACAAATCAAAGTAAGTGATGCCACTGAAATGTGTTAAACTAACTGTTGATAACGTAATGGACGAAATTTGGTTTGTGCACATGGGAGCCGCTAACATACGCCTGTGTTTTTCTTATGTTGAACGAAGTCTAGCATTAAGGCCACCCATGAAACCCAAAATCAGGACTACGAGCTTCATAGATTGAGCCGGGTACATCCTTGTTAGCTCGGGCGAGAGTTCCAGGTACTTGGTTCTCTTCTCGTCCTCTTTGAGAGTGACGTTTTCACCATCACTAATACCTACACCTGTTTATCTTTTCCCAATTGATGGCTACTGAATATAGTAGTCATTTCAATTATATATTAGTTAATAAATAATAGGTTTTATAAATAAACTCGGTTTCAGCTAGGTCTACATGCTGTAATATTATGTTTGAACGTTTGTTTCACAAGCCAGAACGAACGTCAAGAAGGGAAACAGTATATTTCGTTATCATTTCGAACGTAAACGAATGGTTTTCGTTCTCAATCCCCGACTAGTACTGTAACTTTATTTAACGTTATCAAAATTTTTAATCCGTGATTGACTTACCTATCTAAATTTCTTTCTCTATCCTTGAGTATATCTTGATAATGGTCGTACCTAAGTTTTAGCGCTTTGAATGTCTGAACATATTCAATAGAATCCAAACGTTTTCCATAATTCTCGACTACATGCGAACAGAGTGTCTTGATATCCTCCAGTTTTATAAATTCGAACATTTCGATGATTGCCGAATCCAGTAGATTATACCTTCCGTTATTTCTAACAAATGCATCCACTACGGGAGCAAACAGGTTTCCTTTTATAATATATCTATTATAAAATTCGTCTTTAAGTGCTATTAATTTTCTCATGAACCTGCAACAAAAATATCAACATTTTATTGGACTTTTCAGAAAATTCACTCGTCAAACTAAGGGCTGTATTCATAAACGTTCATAATTGAATTTAATGATGATAATAGTGCATAATGATCATTAAATATTTTTTTTTGTATTCAAGAATGCATGAAGTCCATTATAACATTACGCTCATTATTTTATTGAATGACAGATAAATTTGTAATGTCACAGTCAAATATTATTCACACCAAACATAGTAAGAAGTATGTCTGAACCAACGAAAAGTGTAATTAAGGATTCTTTTGAAATTTAGTATTATTATGGATTCATATTATTATCTTTACATAATTACTCATTTGCATTATGGACATAATGAAATGTTTCATTAAAATTTGTTCATTATTTTTATGAATAGCAATAGAAATATTATGACCATTAAATATATTATGTTCATTACAAAATGTACGATTATGAACTGTTTTATGAATACGGCCCTTAATGTACCATTATTTTTAGGGTTTTGTAGGTATTGGTGGTCATACCAAATAACCCTCATAACGTTAGTCATGTGTCTGTCGAACTGTATGTGCGACCAGTATTCTATTTTGCTGGGACAACATCAAGCTAAACAATAATTATAAATGATTGGAACATAGTACAGGCATTACAGCATTATCCACAAGATGTCTTTTCGTTGACATGATATTCCGCAATAATTTTACAAAGCAATTAATTAAAATTAATATAACTTACCTCAAAGCACAGAGAACGAGGAACTTATGTGTGCTTTTCATGAGCACAAGAATTCTCCTGAGTAAGTCCTTGTTGAGAATACAATTTTTGATGTGGTAGGTATGGTGTTCGACACAGAACGAAAGCAACTCGAGAATCAGACCGAGCAATTGTACTGTTCGATAATCCTCTTTAGCTGGCTCACCGTGTGCCGTATTTTCCAATAATGGAGCTACAATCAAATGATTTATTAATAATAAAATGCTTAATAACACATTACTTTTATGTATAATAATAATAATTTGGTTGTATATATCTGTTTCAAATATCTTCCAAACTCCCATTTCTAGTCAACCGATTTTTACCAAAAGTTGATCAACTCGTGCCATTCATATCAAAAGCTTAAATATGAAGTTTCATAAAAATCCTTTTAGCCGAATTTGCTCTGCAAGTGTGCACGGACCGACAGACAGACCGACAGACGGACGGACGTAGTGGAGATCCATCAAAATCTCGAAATGTCAAAATCGGTATGATCACAATTCCTATATGTCGGCGGCCGGTAAAAAATCGTATGAATATTTTTCTGTTTTCTATAGATATCTGAAGAAAAATGTAGTGTAAGTTAAAGGGGAAAAATGCACAATTACAACATTTTTAGTTATTTGACCTATATCCAGTTAAAATAAAGGAAGACATATTAAGCCACATTCAGAGCTCTTAAATCAATAGCTTATGCACTGTAGATTATAGACTGTTCACTGTCATCAGCAAGTTTGTCATATGGTCAGACGTGAAACCATTCAGACCTCCAAATTTAATACGCTGTTTGTTGTGGATTGTGCATAATTTTCTAAACTTATAGCTAGTGAGATATTTTAATGAGACAGACATATAAACACATTGGCTATTGCATTCTATCAGTGACACAGTAGTTATCGAATGCCTTTACATAACCTAACATAATGTCATCATTAACAAATCTTACTCAAAATTACTAAGACGGACAGTAAATATGATCAATCTAGGTAATTAGGTAGTTAAAATCTAAGACAACATAATTATAAGAACGATAATACATATAAAATATTTTACGAAGCTAGATAGTTGGTTTCAAAATTCACAGATGGAGGGCTATTCGTAACGTACTAATTTACAACAGATGTGAACGGTACATGGAATATTAAAAAGAATGCATAGAAACATAACTTACAGCTAACAAAGCACAGTCTACAACCTCTTAATTTAAAGAGCTCTGAATGCGGCTTTAATATCCATAATAATAATACAATAAGGGCCTGTTTCTGAAAGCTTAGCTGAGTTTAATCCTTTGGTTAAACTCGGTTACAATATAATCGGTTATATAACCATTTTCTAACCATTTGCTTATAGAAAATTGAGTTTTCAGCAACCGGCCCTAAGTGTCTTAATTTGAATTAGTTGATCTGAACGCTTTCTTTAAGAGGGAAATGTTTCTTTTGCCAACTCAGGATTCAAGACAATATCACTAAGGTTTCTCCGCATTATTCGGGCCCTGGATCTGGCATAATCTCCACGATTGCATATAGCCAAGGTTTGGGATGCAATCGCGTGTTATCAGCTCCAATGATCTCTTGTACGACTTGTTTTCTAAGAGTCAAAAGTAAAGGGATGGGTGGATGCTTGTACCACCGGACACCATAACAAACCCAAATAATAACAGATTCCCAATATTACAGTTTAAGTAAATTGAGTCTTCTACACAATGATAGCTTGTCAGAACCCTTTCCGACCATTACAGCTGTTAGTCATGGTTGTGTACTGTCACTGCTTCTTCGTTTGATAGTTTTAAACCCCGTTGCTAATAGATCAACAACTATCAAACCCAAAAGAATCATTTGGGATCCATTAACACCAACGGTCAGACTGGTATTTACAACTGGTAGTCACTGGCTTTTTCAAGTGATAACCGGGGCTATGGTTATCTAAACTTTGATTATTTGATATCTGGATTATCCACCATAACCAAAATATAAAAAAATATGTAATGTTGATTTTAAAACCATGTTCTATTGTTAAGTAATTTTTTTGTAGAGCATGGTGTGACTGTGTTTCGACTCCAATTAGTCCTTCATAAAAAGCTATTTTTAAGTAATAAATACTTGAGACTGAATTCACTGCTGAAGTGATTTGGATAGTTGGACACAGTGACAAGTGGAGTCAGGAGATATTAAACAAGCTTTCCTATATTTTAACAACTGTAGAAGCAACAACTCTTAAATTCTGCAAAATTTTAGGTTATGTTAAATATGACTTGGGGGGGTATATTATGTAAATTAATATCTAAAAGAACAACCAAAAGGGGGGGGGGGGAATGTAAAGATTTAGAAAAAGCTGGATAGAAGGAATATGTAAAGAGATAAATGGAAAAGGACTGCGCAAAAAGCAATGTCGGGCTATCTCTAAAACTGTCTATTTAACAGTGGAGATTGATCAGGACACATCATAGATAGCCAACTAATAATAATAATAATATCTAAATCCTGAGTTAGTAAATACTATCCAATAAAGTACTGGAAAATATATTTAACCAATAAAAGTATTATAGGTATTTTTGACAAAAATATAAATATAAATAATTAAACAAAAATGAAACTTTTTTTTAATGTTATTTACGCAATAAATTTATTTCAAAATTAAAGAAGTCAACCTTAAATTTAAATTCTAAATGACAAAGCTAGAACAAATTAATTTTGACCTTGAAACATATTTTGTAATACAAATACACTAATCTGTCGATCATTTTGTTGATCAGATATGAAAGTATGACTTATTACTAGAGATAAATAATAAGGAAAAACTTACCTATTAAAATATGTACACTATGTTTGTAAAAAAAGTTAAGAAAATCTGATTTCTCCGACTTATTAACTGAGGCGAGCATATTTTCAGGATCCAGAAGTATACGTAGCACCCCCATCAGTTGTACAGCACCGCCTAGTTCAGGGTCTGTATCGCAAATCATTTGTTCCATGATGATATTTAATAACATATGATCTTCATCGGTGTTGTTTGCTTGTTGCAACGTATATGCGCGAACAACAGACGGCGAGAATTCAACAATATATGTCAGAATGTCTATGGATGCTGTTTTAGTTTTAGGATCATCGCTGGCCAGCGTTATTTCTAACGATGGCAGGATGTCAAGGTTCGTAAGTGTTTTATAAAATGTTTCTTTAGCTTGTGGTTGAAGATTTTGTGAATAATTACAAAACTCTTTGAGGAATAACACTAGGTCTCTTCGTTTTGGTTCTGGAGTTGATTCATCAGTTAACATTGAAAATAATTCGAGGAGGAATTTTTCATCTTCTTGTACTAGAGTTACTATTTCTATTTTATTAAAAAATATAAAACTCGATAGCGTTGATAACATATTATCTTCGAAAACTGACGGTGTTGGTAGTACTACATCTTGAATGTATTGCACTCGAAATGTCTGATGTATTTTTGATAGTAGTTCAGGGTTTTTAATAGGGATCGCTTCTCTAAATTTGGCTTGTTGTCGTAGATATTCTCTATGTCTTTTAGGTGTACTTTGTCCGGGATCGTATTCAAGACAGCCGATCACATCAAATATCGTGTCTTCACTAAACATTACTTCGAATAATGCATTTTTATTTAATAAAAAAATATTTTTAAATATATCATACAAATGATGTAATCCTTCTGCATTTTCTAAATCCTCACACATGTGGAAGAGGTTTAGTAATTTCTTAATATAGCCATCACTTTCAATAGCTGTTGCTAATTTCTCTTTACGAACAGGTGAACTTAACCAATTACTTATTAATTCATTTATATCCTCTAACCGACTCAACTCACAGCTGGGTAGTTCTATTGGAGGTGCCGAGTCAGACATGTCGTCAAATCTCTCATCCTCGGACTCCTCGACGATATCCTGTGTGATTTCAACGGACGGGTCCTTTCCTTGAACTTGACAAATTTTCTCCCAGATCTCATCACAACCTGCTTTCTCTTGAAAACTTAAAGCTAAGTCGAAATTATCACCCTCACTCCACACAATAAGTGTGTCTTGTTGCTTCTGGTAAGCCGTATCCGGCTGTATTTTAGATTCTAATAGCAATGAACCATCAGATTCTGCTCGAACTAGCAATGATATGCCTTTTAATCGGTCCACATATGAAGATGAAACATGCCCGGTACCACGATCATCCCACTGTCTGTCTGCATTTAATGCGTACAACTTTACTCTTCGCCTTGTGTCTGTCATGATGATTTATTGGATTTTACAACCAAATATCTCGCCACATTCCGTTAAGAATAAATGTCTAAAACCAAGGACCGATTTTTATAAAGAAAACAGTAAACAAATAAAACACATTATGAAAGTAAATTTAAATTAACAATTATCACAATAATATTTATTATTACGTAAACTAACCTCTGATAAAAACAATTAAAATTATATTTTAATCACTCATCACTGCTTTAGTAATATAATTTTTGGCTAATTTTTAAATACTAATATCGAAATTTAGTCAGATAAAAACTCATGTGTTAGACGGAATGATCACTTTAATAATAAATTAACTTGATTTGGTGTAAATAAATAAAACGTTAAACTAAACATTCTACAAATATTAATTGATAGCAATACACTGACGTACTTTTAATGTGCAAAACATTAATTATCGCCATATTGAATTCACAACAACGCTCGTTTTACGGGGTCGACACGACATACTTCACGGACGAAGAAAAATAACCCGGCAAATTCAAATCACAATTAAATAATACCTCACCTTCCTCATTCCCCCAACATAAAATCCACACCTCAACACCTGCACCTCAAATTTAACTCAAAACCAACATAAAACAACTCCAAACCTTCACCAACACAACATATTTAACTCATACTTCATCAATTAGCAAACCTCAAAATACTGATGCATGATGGTACTTTTCAAAAATTTAAATTACTAAGGCGCGATTACTGATTTCAAAAAAAGAATTGTTTACAAATAAAAGCCTTCAATTTCAAAAACACTAAATTATATAACACATATCCAAACAGACAACAATAACGCATAATACCTGATGAATTCATTCATAAAATGGTGTAAATACCATAGTAACATCGTAAGTAGCGGAATTTCCCATATGACGATTCGCAATAAAAATCTAAACAACTTATGAATGAAATAGTAAAATTATGTTTATTATAATAAACATTTCATATATATTATAGTTTAATGGAATCCATCATTATTTATATAAGATAAATATAAATAATGTCCATATATTATAAATAAACTATATTCACCATTTTAAGTCATAAAGTGAAATAAAATAAAAAAGACTAAAACTAATACATTTTATGATTAAAAAAAAAAAAAAAATCATAGGTCTTACGTAAAATGTAAATCGGTACTATATATATGAGCCGTTCGTTATAAGAGTTCGCCAGTATTTATTGTAAATTGTTCAATCTTGAAATCCTGGATGGTGGAAAATAATTTTCAGTTACTAGACTGGACTTCTAATAGCCCAGATTTATCCCCAATCGAAACATTTAGAAATAAGATGAAAAAAAAAAATGAAATGGTCCTGCAACGAATGGAGCATTCAGGAGATTTCGAAAAATGTATCCATCTTTTTCTGCAAAAGAGTCAAATTCTAGTGTATACAATGCTGAAACATTTAGAAGTAGTTTTGAAAAGTCGGATGACATTACCCAGTGGGAAATTATATTTTTTGGAATTGGTCGAACTTATATGATTCATCTAAAAAAGATGTGCGCAAGCATATTTATAATTTGTGGATTATTTATTAGTTTAAAATTATGTGAAAATGTTCCATATTCTTTGAATTATTTTGTAATGGTCTAGTATTAATGCGGACTTATTTTGGACGTTTGCCATTGCTGATAGTACTATACTAGGCTATACCCTGTTCGAATGCAGAAATCACTTGAAAAATTGATGTCGCTACCCTATTGGCTGTCGCATAAATTTAAGTGCTCAACAACCAACGAACGTCGAGAGTTCAACAAAATTATCACGTGAACATTGCATGATTACTACTTCTTGATTTTGAACAAAGTATAGAACAGTGCAATATATATTGTGTATTAGTATCAAAGAAATATAATACTTCATAAAATAAAAATTAGAACATTTCGGAAACTACTGAACTCTTTTAATTTTTTTTTTCAATTTATATTTTAAATTAGTGCACTTAAACCTGAAACATCCTGTATATTGGTTTCATACAAAATTTGTTTTTTTTTTTTACTTGACTTGAAGATGGTCCCGATGGGCGATGGTGCCAGAGGGCGCCAAGGTTTAAGTGATGACTTTTTTTTTTAGATCTTCACTTGATATTGACTGGAAGATCTCGAAAAAAGCTAGTTGCGCTCTACTTAGGGGCGCTCAATTAAATCTTGTCTACGGGCGCCGCTCACCCTCGCGCCGGCTCTGTCTGTATCTGTATCTAGATATTTTTTTAAAATGAATCTATCACAACACTGATAGTAATTACAAAGATTTCTATGCTTTTCCAAATGATATTTGCGTATATGCAACCCTCTGTACGCTTCTGTACTGCATATAGACTATATACAACAATTTAATAAATTACATAAAAATATAACAATTATTATTACACATAAGTGTATAAATATCGAAGTTCTAATGCCTTTATTTTAAATGTTATTTTTCATATCAATATTATTTTGTTTATATTATTTTGAAAAAATCATTAAATATATTTTCCAAAGTAATTTGAGGTTATAATTATGTACTACAAAAATATGGTTTTCACGTGTTATTTATATATCAAGAAAATTATTAGTTTTTAATCATAGTTGAAAATAAAAATAAGAATATTAAATTGTTGCATATAATAAATGAACATCATTGTCCTGACTATCTTTGTGTGTCAAAATGAACTTAACCTCAGATATAAAATCTAAAATGTCAAAATATAGTACAAATCAAAATAAAAAATACAAAAACGTAAATGGAAATAACATTATATTAACAATAAATCAACATGATATACAAAATATGTCTGTTGAATTTATAATAACAGAACCATATAACAATCGGTTATATAAATATTGTGTTATTTTATTTCTTTTGATAAGTATTAATATTTATTCATTTTATTTTAAATACATTTCATCGTACTACAACTTTACATTATCATTATTTATTGTGTGCATAATTTTAAGGATTATTTCAACAGTTACTTGTGGTATGTATTCGTTTTCCGCATACCCCTCTTTGCAGCGATTCGCTTTCAGACAGTTTTGAGGGGAGTCTGCATTGCACACGGCAGGATATTACTGTATTTGTAAATAATTCATAAAGAGTTATGAATTAAGAAAAAATAATATAACAGAAGCAACAAATAATATTTGATATTTACATATATTTTTGATCAGTTACATAGTATGGGCAAATAATAGCTGTCTAAATCACTAGATGTATCGGCATGTGAAAAAAGGCTTTGTTTTCTTTACAAAAACAGTTAGGAATCGATCGTGTTGTAATAGTGGGATATGCCTATATTATTCTATTATGATAGAAATTATATCAAGTTTTTTACAGAAAAAGTATTATTTATAAAATCCCTCGGATTACAAGTTAGTTTTATATATTTTACTGGAATGCAGTCTTCAAGATTTATTCCAATTAAAAATGTACAGAAAATTTTTATAAATGAAGTTATTACAATGGTAAGTTTTGCGATACTTTAGATTTTATAGGTAAAATTAAAAAAGCCTTATATTGTTACTTCTGTATCTAGAAATTCTTGAAAAGTGTATCCCTTTAGCGTGTAAGCGCGCCTTGTATAGACCATAAGATATTTGTTTATCCGTTACTTTAACAAAAAAAAATTATTCGTGAATTGATACATATGTAATTTTATTGAAATATTTTTTAGCAACGAGTATTATTTTTTTTAACGATAATGATCGAGAATGAAAATCGACAAGTGTCTTTACTTCCACTATTTAAGGTAAATAATACAACTTTTTTTAAAATATATATTTGCTTATAATATGTTTTTTTTACAGAATATAAGACCAAGATTGGACTGCTTAGAACTAATATATAATCAGATTCTTAATATTGCAAAGTAACTATAAGTATTTCTCAGTCAGAATCATTAGTTGATCAATTTTACAATACTTTTCCATTCTTATTTGTTTACAAACCTGGGACCTTTGATTCATTTCATTCACCTAGAAATATTAAAAAATGTATTTATTTTTTAATTTAATGGCTTATGCTACTGTGGCAATTAGCCAGGACAATTTTTATTTGTGGAAAATTCCATGCCTGAACGGGATTCGAACCCGAGCAACGCAGAGCACATGTATTATATGTGGTACACAATATTTTCATAAATAAATACCTGTTTTGAACGAATTTCAGTTGGTGTGTTTATATTTTCTATAAAAATTTTATCAACATTTATTTCTGGAACTGTAACTTTGTAATCTTGTTCAGGAATAACAATTCTTGTTTTTTTCTACAATAAAAATAATCAGAATTTAATTCTTTAGTTGTACGTATACTTTGATGTTGACATTTTACATACCAAAATTTCAAGGTCTAAATAATGAGTTTGATTTTCATATTCTAGTATTTCTTTTTTATATCTTCGTCTTTTTCGATTTACTTTTATTTGTAAATCAATTACTTTTTCATATAAATTTGACATCTTAAACTTTTTTGTCAGAAATGTCAAATTCGAATTCGTAACTGTCAATTTACAGATGCACCAACATTAAAAATTGTTATAAATATTCATTTTGTCCATATATAAATAAACATGGATAAATGTCAATTAATAATACAAAATTGAATAGTTTTTTGAAACAATCAATAAAAACTATATAATTAAGTATATTTTTAGTTCATATCTGCGAAAATTTCCAGAATTTTCGGAAACCAAAATTTCTGGATAATTTAATTTTAAAACAAAGTCATCTTTCTAATAATATATTGGTAAATTTCAGTTTCAACACCAATTTACTTGTTCACAGATATTAAATCATATAGTTTTTAATTAGTTTTATATTTATAATTTATGATTTGTTTACGAATGTGAAATTTATGTTGGTATTATACTTATTTGACATTTGCTAGAATTCCTCGGAAAAATGGTCTATCCACTTTAACAACTCTTTTATATGTAATATACAATAATTTCTTAAATAAATATTTACAAAACAAAGCCTAAAAATAATTTTTGAAATGGAAGTTGATCAAATTCCTAGTTGTAATGCAGGTGGGTTAAAAAATAGGTTATAGCTGTTTACATTTTGATCATTGTTTTTTCATTTGAAATTTCATGTGTGAAAATGGATCAAAATAATTGTAAAAAATTGTGTACTTATTCTCCAGGTTCATCCTTAATGATACTGCCGCAAATTGATGAAAATGTCGCGTTGGAAAATAAAACTACGAAAGAAAAAATGATTGAAATGTTGGATTTGTTAGAATCACACGTTGAAAGGTTACGGAAAGAAGCTGCACATTTGGAGGAAGAGAAGGATACTATTTTGGCTTCGTTAGATACTTTAAGACACACAGATTCTATTAAAAATATTAATGAAAGTAAGTGTTAAATCATTTCAATTTTAATTATGATTGATCGTGATATTGGTATTTATTCATGCAAATCTTTTTATATCATAGTATTTAATGTAGTCTGGATATTTAATTTAAGAACTGTGTGCTAATATCCATGAATGCTACCCATTAATAATTTTGACTAACTGTCCACTAATTTGCTTTTATTTCTCAAGCGATAACTAGCTGCCTCATCGTTAGATGGCAGCACTAATTTAGCGCAATCCCGAAATATAAGAGGCAACTCCCGTATGACAGTAAATAACTTTTCTTCAAATTACACTACAGATATTGTTTTATATATTATTATAGAACTTTTTTTTTTATCTATTCAACTGTGTAAAACATCAGGCGAAGGATTATATAGCCGTAAATCAATAGGTTTAAAAAACAAAATATTTGAAAACAGTTCAGCCGTGATAATATTACAGCCCCAATATGCGAATAGTCGGTAGAAGCCCAATACATTCTAAGTTAGGTGATTTGTAGAGATTAGTTTTTTAGTGTGTATGTATAATTTCAAACCTGTAATTTCTCTTAGTTTCATTCAACTACTGACGATGGGTACTTCGTAACTGAAATGTACGTATATTGAAAATAAAATAATGTGTGAATTAAAGAATCTCTTTAAGTTTACCTTATCCTAAATTTTACGTTAACTCAACAATTAATATTTAATAGACAAAGGCATGCAATTTTTTCTACTTGTCACTTATTATTTTTAAGAGCACAAAAAGTCGCACTTGTTAAAAATTTTGTTTTGTGCCAAGCGTATTAAACGATAAATTTGGAAAATAATGCTTTTTCTGTTCTAGAAGCTTTTAAAAAACGTGTGCAAAAGTGTATTGAACAGCAAGGTCATCATTTTGAACATTTAGAACATTAGGTAGATTACTGTTATGAGTCACTAATTACTTATTATTTTTAAGACCACAAAAAGTCGCTATTCTCAAAAATTTTGTAATGTAAAGATATAAAAATTAAATTTAAAAATTTAAATTTAAAAGCTCTATAATTTATTTATTTAATATATTTTTTTTTATAATATTGTGTTAAATAATATGTGTAGTGTAATTTGAAAAATAGTTATTAACTGGCGTGCCTCTTTCAAAACAAATGAACAAAATGATTAATAGCACTGTAGTCTGACCCCCCCCCCCCCCCTTACTCCGAATAAGTTTTATTTGAACAATATTTTTATAACTCTTTTTATTAAGGAAATAATCAAGATATATAAACTGAAAAGAAGTAGTAACTGTGTAATGTTTACGTGATTCATTTTTTGGAACTGTGGTCGTTGGTTGGCTGTTGAGCAGTTAAATTTATGCGACAGCCAGTAGAGTAGCGACTTGAATCTTTCACGTGATTTTATTACTATTTATGCATTTCGAAGAGGGTATAGTAATAATAGACCGGGAGCTCATGAAATGTTTGGTCTCCGATTTCATACAGCATGCCTTTTGGAGGAGAGAATATTTACCCTGTGACAACAAAAAAGGGATGGTACTAAACCCCTGCACGCTTTCCGGTCATAGGGAAAATTGCATTTCCACTTGCACAAAATTTTTGTGTTTTTCTCTGATTTAATATTGCTTGCCCTTTTGTCAAAAGAGAGTTATAACAAATTTAAAGTCTTTTAATTATAGGCATGCTGTATGAAAACGCGGAAAATCATATTTTTTTATTACAAGATCACATGACCGTTTGAGCCCTTTGGGACCCTCCGAATCGCATGCATATATTTAAAAGACTTTAGATTTATTATAACTTTCTTTTGACAAAAGGGCAAGCAATATTAAATCAGAGAAAAGCACAAAAATTTTGTGTTTAAGTGGAAATGCAATTTTCCCTATGACCGGAAAGCGTGCAGGGGTTTAGTACCATCCCTTTTTTGTTGTCACAGGGTAAATATTCTCTCCTCCAAAAGGCATGCTGTATGAAATCGGAGACCAAAAACTGTCATGAGCTCCCGGTTTATAAATATTTATTTGCAAAATTAAAATAAATGTTTAACTCCGAAACTGCAGTTAGCATTATTAATAAAAAGTGTTTCATTTATGAATCTATTACTCATAATTATTATTGTTTATTTTCCGGGAAATGAGTATATCTTTTTACCATAATTAGTTTTCTGTGACAATTTTTATAAATATATAATTGGCATTATTCCATAATTTATTCAAGTTGAGGAAATTTGGCTTGGCACCTATTTTGTTTGGGACTACATGTCATTTTTGCGACAAAAATACTTCATTTACTAATAATATATTACAGAAAATATTTATAGAACAAATAAATACTTAAATTAAATTGATAGTGATGCTTATCTATATGATTTGATGTAGATAGTTGAAATAAAACTGATAATAACAATTTTTTCAATATAATAAATAATATCTATAACAATATTTTGTAAATATTATATCTAAACAAACTCATGAAAGCAGTGGCGTAGCGAAGATAAATTTAATTTTTTAAAAGGTGATCATTCAAGGTCATTTATGAAGTTCAGAGCTCTTAAATTAGTCTACTATAGACTATAGCTTGTGCACTGTGATTGTCACTACCAAGTTTTTCTTATGGTGACACGAGCAAGCCTTCAGAGCTTTAAATTTAATGCGTTATACGTTGTCGATTGTAGACAGTTTTCCAAACTTTTTAGTTAGTGAGTAGTTTTAATGAGACAGACATATATAAATACATTGGCTTATCTCAGTCTGCATCGTAGAGAACGTTTACAATGTATGCCTTGACATACGTAATGTCATCACAAATCTCGCCCTAAATTACAAAGACGAACATTAAATATGATCAATTTAGGTTTAGTTAGTAAAAATCTACGACAGCAGAATTAGGAAAGTATAATAGATAATAAATATTTTTTAGGTGTCACTTCTTACGTTATTTTTTCACGAAAATTTTATAATTTATTTTTAAATTTGTATATAAACAAATTTTAGGGGGGGAGAGTCTAAAAAATATATTTAAAACGCTCTATCATATGTATTTTTTGAAAATAGTAATTTTCTGTCGGTTTTTTTGAATTTATTTGAAAACGGTAAACTGTAGCTTGTAATGGAGATTATTTTTGAGATCTACGACTCAAAATACATAAGAATACACACTTTGAAGTAAATCAGACAGAAAAAAATTTTATTCGAAAATTGAAAAAATCGTAAGGGGTACGTTACCCCTTACGATTTTTTTGATTTTTGGCCATTTTCAAAGGTTTTGTTTGACGATTCGTATTTATTGTAAAAGTTGGATTATTAAGGCTCCAATTTTTTTCTAGACTAAACAATATACGAAGATTTCAAAAATTCAAACCGCAGTTCTCTATATTTTATTGTTCTTGAGTTAGAATTTTTTGAAATAAATAATAAAAATCCGACAAATTAAAATTTCGCAAAATTTTGTTTTGTTTGGGAGTTGCTTCTAAGTGAGTCCAAAGACCCTTTAGGACCTCAGGACTTTCAAAAAAATAGATTCATGTAGATTTTGAGATACGGTCTTTCAAAAATGAAATATTTAGTCATTTTTAAAAGTACATGGATCAAAAAAGCGTTAACTAGCTTATCATACTTTATATAATGTTTTGTTTGTATAGATGACCAGGAAGATATTCTTCGGTATGCTGAACGCATATCCGGTCGTTGTCATACTGTAGAAATCCACGTGCACACCCAACGAGATCAGACACAGGAAGAAGCCTTGTTTCAGATCAATCATCTTATAGACGGTCTGGTTGTTTCCCTCCGTTCCGATCCCGAGGGGACGAAATTGCGTTGTCACTCGTATATGAACGCCTGTTCCTCCCACTACATACACGGTATCACGGATAAAAACTTCGAGTCCGCTTTATTGGGCTGCACGCTGGACGACCAGAAAAGAGTCAAAAGGCGACTGCAGGGTTTGTTAAATTATTTTGATAAATTGGAGAGAGATATGATGTAATTTATTTTATAAAGTAAATATGTTGTTATTTAATATTTTAGTTTAGTTTTAAAAAGAGGTTTCGTTTGGTCATTTATAAAAAAGCTAATATTATTGCAGTTGTTTTTAGGGTTTTGCACAATAAAACTTAATATACAATCATACCCCGCTTTTCGACACTTGATTCATTTGACCATTCTAAATTATGACTAGGATAAATTTAGTTGTTATTAACTTATTAGGAACTTTATTGGCCGATTACTAAAGAACGAGTACACTGTTTTAACTTGTGTTATCCCTAACTTAAGTTAAAATATGTTTTTGTATAGTTCATTTAATTGGTTTAAGCGGAACTAAACGGGAGACTTCCTTTTTTATTTGTCACAAAAACAGTGCTTACCTAAAGGCTATTCCAAATGTTTAGGCGACACTAGATTTTGAAATCTAGTAATTTTTATTGCAAATTCTAGATTAAATTGATTGTCATTATAAAATGTCCTTTTCATTGCATTTAAATTTTTTGTCATTCTTTTTCTGTCAAATTTTTAAGACAAGACATAAAAATATAGAAATAAGATATTTTTATTATATTGTTTTCACAAACTATGGTCTATTTCAAATTAAAAGAAAGTAGATAGCGCTGCGAACCGTGTACGATTTACACTGGACAAATACAGTATAACGGAAAATGTAAAATAAGTTACAACTAGGGCATGGGCGTAGTAACTGGGTTAGCAAGTGATTTTTTTTTTTTTATTTAAAAAATGTTAATAAGATATTGAAATAAATAAGGCGGACACTTACGTTATTTATACGACATAAATTCTGTTAAATGGGAAATTTGAAAAAGTTAAAAAAATATTAATTTTAAAAATTATGTACTATATATAAAATGAGAGATTTGGCTAAAAGAGTTTAAACAAAGCAATAAAACAAACAATATATCTTCAGAGCTAAAGTTTCTTATTTAAATAATTATTGTAAATAAAAATTAAAAATATATGTATATATGAAGGTCTAAAAATTATATCTATAACTTCTTCTTTGGGCACATTCAGCTGGGTTGTTTTTTGGCCTCACATTAGTCCTCTATCTTGATCTGTTAATTGTCAAGTGTCAAAAAATATTTATATGTCAGATAACCTAAAAAATATATAACTGCGTAAAAACAAATTACATGGAGAATTTTCTCCATAAAATCTACGCCAACAATATAAATAAAAGTCTAAATATGTAAATAACAAAATATATGAAAAAAAAATAAATAATATAAATAATATACATTTCCAATGTACGACACTGGACATCTGACAACCCGAACTAAAAACAATATTTTAATAGTGTAATAGGGATGACGATCTAAACCAATCCGAAGCTAGGACAAACACCTCCTATCTTCTTACACACATTTTTCTACTTTGTAATAGATCATAGATCTGGTTATTTAGGTTAATTTTATATTGTATTACTGACTTTAAATGACATAAAAAATTCCTTACACTGTAAAACGGTTAATATCGTTAAATTCGTTAAAATCGTTAAAAGTTACTAATTTCAAAATGTAGTTTTGCTTAAACGTTTGGAATAGCCTATATGTTGTTTTGAGTTGAGTCAGGCAAAACTCGAGTTGAAACACTTAACTCGTTTAAGCAACCGACCATACGTGGAGGAAAAAGTGGACAAACTGGGTGGTTGAATTTACATTACCCAATGCACGACTTCTTTATTATTGAAGATAGGGTGTAACGTTCAATTTGAAAGTCGGTTCGTACTACATGATGTAAATAATCTATATTTAAAAAATTAACAAAACAGTTGACTGCCATATACGCGAAATATTCGATTATCTATCAAATATTGAAATGAAACAGCCTATATATTTTTATTTAATTTCAAAGGCACAGAAATTAGGTATTAGCAGAGCTGGACCAAGTACTGATAGGTATTTGAACTATCAAGTATTGCACTTAGTACTTTCATTTGCAAGTACTGAAAATACAATCGAGGTTATAATTTTAACGCCATAGAGTTACAGAATAACAAAATATTATAAGCGTGGTTAATTTTTAACTTTTTAAAATACAGAATAGACTCGTTTGTCTTTTAATCTTTTATTGCTAAACCGTATTGTTGGCTAGTTGTTGTGAGCTTGTCCAGTATATAAGCTAGCCCTTCTTGCATGAAGCTATAGCAGGTGTGTCATCAGCATATCTTTTATTTGTTCAGCCTGGTTTATAATAGATATATTATGGATACATAAACATAAAAATTACACTACTTTCTTTGTTCTGTTTATTACAAATAGAACTTTTGAAGGGACGAATCCATTTTTCTATAGGTATGCGTTATGTTATGGAGTTATTATAAGCCAGGCTTTAGTAACTTGCCAGCACCTTCGGCGGACCATATTCATTGTATGATGTTTATAAGATTATCGCCTATTAATTTATTATGTCGTTAAAGTGGGGTATACAATATCTACTATATTGTTTTTTTTTTGTAGTGTAAAAATGGTAATAGTGAAAATTTTATGATGTTAATTTTTAGTATCATATTCTACAGGATAGAAACCTCTAAAAGTTACTTATAATACTGCCATTGGCTTAGTTCAATATAGATAAATATTATAAGCGCAGTATTTCCACCTCTTAATAAATTTACTTGTCTTTAACTTAATAGGAACTTTATTAAGAGGAGGAAAAGCTGGATAAATATCTAATTTAATGCCTATATTTTTTTTATTTATTATTTATCCTACCATATCTATACGTATCGCTTTTTTTTAACAGCTTACAAATTAAAATTACATTAACCCTTCGCCGGCGTATTAGCTTCAAACATGGGTACCAGGCGTCCATCCAGGTTTTTTTATTATAGGGGCTCAAAAGCCAGATTTTTTCTCACGGGGATTATGAAGCCAAGTGTAAACATTCTAATTTTATTATTTAATTTAAAAAAGAAAAGGTACCCATATTTGAAATAACAATCGCGAATGGTTAATATTAATTTATCCTTTTGAAACGTGCGCACAACACTGGAATATTTTTATATTTGTGACTCTCTTATATACATATGTATGTATCTCCCATGTAATAATGCACTGATTTTAATAATTCAAGAATTTATAGATGTGTTAAATATATAGATCAGTCTAAGCTGACGTCACTCGCCACCTGGCGAACAGATCATCTTGGAGGTATAACATTGGGGGTTTGTTTACCAATGTTATGTATGTTATCTTCACCGGCTGCGGACTGAATTTACCCGCTTATAAATGTTTTGTACTATGTACTGTTTATCTCTTCTCAATATTAAACAACCACACCAGTTAAAATTTTATAAAACATATAACTGTCTACCACAAATAATAGTGTTTTATATTCCACTGTTTTTATAGGTTGTGTATATCAATTTTAGTACTATTTTTGACATTTATGGCCGGTTAGAGAACGAGTTTTACCTACTATTTTAACTTGAATTAGGGATAACTAGAATTAAAATATTTAACTCGTTCTTAAGCAATCGGCCATTAATATTTTAAATACATTTTTAGTAGTGTATTATATAGGGAAAAATTGCTAAGCGATATGACATCTGGTGGGATTTTAGGAACTAGAGAAATAGACATTGTATCGCGCTTTTTTTTATAAAAAATGTTTGCATAAATATAAAATTGCATAAAAAAAAGTATTAATATTGTAGCAAAATTACAAAACCACCAGTAAACATTAAAATTCACGTTGTTTATATGTAACGAATGTCTATTTTGAAGGTTCCAAGTTTGCCGAAATAGCGCTGCGATCTTAAAATACTTCCCCTATACAGGGTTTTTTTTTAACATCATTTTGTAAAATTTACTTGTGCCATCCGTTGACGAAAAGTTGAACTACTGAACTTTTAAAAACCAAATTTTTTCATTGCGTTGTTTGCAAGTGTTTTTGTGTGGAGCTTGCTTTTAGTGTAACGTGTTTTGGAATACTTTTACAAAAATAATCGTGTTATTTAATTTACGTTATTGTTACTGATTTAGTTTTGGTAACTTGTAGATTATCTTTTTAAATATCCATTTTATAATTAAATTTTTTATTTCAGATTTTTAGTTTTTCTATTACAATCCTAAACATTTGGTTTCATAAGCAGTATTATGAAAATTGCATTTATTTTTTGTACAACATAATTTGATATAATTAGTTTTTGACAGTTCAGTAGTTCAATTTTTCATCAACAGATGGCTCTACAAGTTTTGCATTAGTAAATTTCACAACTTAAAATACGGCACAACTCGCTGACGTCACGACTCTATATTTCATCATCCTGTAGACAAATAATGAATAACATTATAATAATATTAAAAATATTTTACCGGCCGAATAAAAAACACTAACTATAGTTTGTTTAGTTGGTTTAAGCGGAACTAGATTTTGAAATCTAGTAATTTTTATTGATTGAATAAGGATTCCCACCATTTTGTTTGCAATTTTTACGTATATTTACATCATGAAAACTTATTAATTCTCACTCATATATTAAATATAATTAGAGGTGTCAAATTTAATTAATTGTGATTTGAAAATCGTATAATTAAGAGAGCGCGCGCGTGGTATATGGCCTCGACAGTTTGTTATACCTCCAAGCCGTAAGATGACGTGATGCAGACCACATGATTAGACTCTCCTATTGTATATGCGGATCTGACTGAGTAAGATGTGATATTGTCCTTAAGAATGGTAATACTGGACGTCAAAGCTGTAGGTAACGCTGTTTTGTATCAGTTGAGGGCGTCCAGAGTGATCAGTGCACAGCCTGCCATACTACTAAATATATAGGTACATATATAGAAGTCTTAAAACTTCTTTTATTGTCAAATCTGTTTTTTTTTTTATTATTATATACACATTAAAAAAGTAATGATCTTTTCTGTACATTTTAACACTTAAAACAACGATTTTTTAACGGCAAAACTGCCGTTACTTAAAATTTCAAATAAACTAATTTCAAGATTTACATTGTGTTTTTGTAAATCCATTTCCTAAAGACTACTGAAAAACAGAGTAAGTATAAAACGAGATCCACTGAAAATAAAAGAGTGGTATTAAATAAAAAATACTCATTTTCATGACGAAAGCATATATTTTTCACTTATTTTTAAACAATAACAAATAAAACATTTAAAACTTAGCTATAAAATAAGATATGTAGATATAGCACTTTCTTGATTCATTGAGACTTAAAATTTGTACATTTGTACTTATATTCAAAAAATTTGTACAATTTTATAAAACATATTTGTGCAACTACAATATATAAATCTGAAATTTCTTAATTAATATTGCAAAAGTCTTAAAACTTAAAATAAATGGCACATCACCTTTATATACAGGGTTTCGTTGTCTTAATCTGACCAAAACAAAATAAAATAGATTAAAACATAAAAATTGACACCCAAATGGTGCCAATCCAAAAAAGTGTCAAGTAACAGAAGTAGGATAGGAACTTAAAAAGTGCAAATGGAGAAGTAAAACAATATTGTAAGGAAAGCATTGGATTGGCATATACAGGGCAAAAGAATAGTTGGGAGGCCAAGACCGGGTCCACAAAATAAATAAGAGAATAGATTGAACCATGAGCCCAATGATACACATACTAACTGTGTTAATACCGAGCATCTAAGGCTACTAGTGTCTATTTGCAGTTTAACATTGAGAAATCAACTAAAAAAAAGATGATAACTGTATACATACAATTATATCACAGACGAATTAAAAAGGGCATTAATTATTAAAAATATTTAAATAATTAAAAATATTTGGAGCATCTAAGGCTATCAAATGTTTATTTTTAAACAATGAAAATTGTTTAAAAATATTCGCGCTAAAATTTATACCTGTGACTGTCTTGCAAACAGCCTGTTTTACACAGTTCAAAAATAATTTAATCTACATTTTAATTGTAAAAATATATAGTAGGTTCGCGTAAATAATATAACAATTCAGTACATTACTATCGACGTTTATTATGTAGAAATTCAATTTTCCCGAAAAAAGAAATCTAGTAGCTTTTTTGCTGATTTGTTACAGTGTAAATAGGACTTTTGAATTTACTTTCTATAGTTTAAAATTATACTTTAGCGTCTATTAGCTGCTGAACATTAATAAAACAATTAAAAAAACAGGTGATAACTGTATACATAATTATTTCACAGATGAATTAAAATTAGTTTTAATTAAAATCAGAATTAAAAATGTTTAAAGCATCTAAGGCTAGTAATGTCTATTTGCAATAAAACATTAATAATTCAACTAGAGTGTTGAATGATTTAACTACCTGTCAACTTAGTTTAAAGCCAGATTAAGACAACAAAGCCTAATTCTTTGTACAGTCTGTTACACATAAGAAATGATTTTAAAAAATTAATGCAAACTCGTAAAGTGACTATACTGAACTAAAGTGAACATTCTGTCAAAAGCTTATCTAACAATAATCAATCTGTACTTTTGGTTATGGTCACACGAAAACATCTTTCTTGTCTGTAAAGTTAAAAGATTTCATCGTACAGAAATGTTTATTTATTACGATATATTGTACATCGTGTATTAATTCTTAGTTCTTGTTTTTTACAGTATAGTCTCTGTTTTCTTTTATACTGTGATTCACAAGAGTTGTCCAGTTTAATAATGTTGTAACTCCAATGTCTCACACTATATTAGAAACAGGTTCGTTACGAGATTTGCAAAATGTAAAATTAAAAAATTAATATTGTTTTAAAACATCTGTAATTTCTTCACATAGCTGATTAAAGGGTGGCCTGTTATGCGGATCTGCGTTCCAACACGGGTAAATGATGCGTACATAGATCGCTTGCGGACAATTCACCGGACATGGAAACCTAACCATAACAAATCATTAATATAAAGACAAGTTAAATAAAAAACAAATAATAATAATAGCTATTTATGTATTAAGAAATATTGTTTGTCGAGAATGTTGGTCACAACTGCGAATGCAAAGCTTGCAATGCGGCCTGATGGGCGCACTCTCTTTTAGAACATAGTAAGATATAATTTTATGCGTTAACTGTGGTATCTGAGACACGTGCCGCGCGGCCTAGTGGACGCTTAACATTGCAAATTATTATTAAAGCGTAGTCTAATTAAGAGTAAGAATGATTGTGTGTGTAAAGGAAATTGCATTGCTTATTGCTTCATCCGATGGTATTACAATTGAAAATCGCACTAGTTGTAATATTACTATTAATATTAATAAAACAATTGGTGTCAAGTGTGAATTTTCACACATTTCAGGGTTTTGCAGGTATTTAGTAAGTGAATGATGATTATTTGGGATGCCAAAACCAATTTTATATTAATTTTTTTTTTTTGTTAATTTTAATTCGAACGCCTAATACCATTATTTAAGTTTCTAATTATGTGCAGTATTTTTTTTTTTTATATATCAAGGTTCATTACGTTTTTGAAAATTGCGCCTATGGCTTCCATTGGTTGTTATAAGCTCCGCCTCTCTGATTTCGTGTACATTGAAACAGAAATAAATTATAATTTCAACAATTTCCACTGGTTATTAAATTTACGCTTTTAAAAACTAAATGCAACATTTGCCAAAATATAACTAGAATTTTGAAATGCGTTTTTTTCCAAAAACATAATCTGATCAAAAATTCCTGTTGTACTATTCCGGTTCACACCAATGTACATTACTTGGAATTTTTGCAGATTTTTATTTTAAACCATCTGGGCTACAGGTGTGGGACAAATTTTTTTTTGCACAATTTTGGTAAAAATTGCTTCAAAATAATTTGTTTTGCAAAAATAAAAATTTGGTCGTTAATCCACATACCAAGGGCTTTCATTTGATACCCTACTCAGAATTATAAAAAAATATTTTTTTTTTCGATGAGCACATATTTGTTTATATTTCTAGGGGGATATGTTTTTTAGATGTTTTAGTATTTTTCCTATGTGCGGCTCAAAGAGTTGTATAAGCATGCCAAATTTCAACTCTCTAGGTTTAGCCGTTTGGCTACAATTTTTACCGAACAGACAGACAGACGACAAAATGACGGTATAAGGGTTTTTTGGTCATACCTACAAAACCCTAAAAATGGATATATGTGTTTGTAATGATGACTGGGCGAGAAATGTCATAGTGTAGCACCTGAGGAAGCCAATAATTTATGGGCGAAACGTTGTAAGTTTCTGGAAATAATACAAAATTGGCCAAATGAGCTAAATTAATTTTTATTAACCTGGTAATCGTAAACGTTTGCAAAATTTCGTATGATTCTCTCTCGCTTACAATGATTTACAATTAAATTTGTTAATGAAATCGAATAACATACCTTGCTCCGCTTTCCAGTGCATCTAAAAGATTTTGTTGTTCCTGGCCTTCGGTTTCTTGAACATTCGTGCCTAATTTTGGTTCTTCTCCAAACGAGAACATTTCATACATAGTCACTCCGTAAGACCAAACATCTGAACGTGTTGAAAATTTACCGTCTCTTAAACTTTCAGGAGCATACCTGCAAAGTAATAATTAAATACGTATAGTTCATTTATTAAGACTGTATGGAAATTAATTTTGAAATCTAGTGAAATCCAAAGACAACAGACCATATTAGTGTGACGTCACATACATGTGCTGCCATCTGACAACGGTTTCCTTTGGAATTTTTTGAGAGATTTAAAATACATGTGTCATTACTTTTCACACCTTAATCTTATGAATATTTTCAATTTTGGAGCAAAAAATACATATCTTTAATAAGTATACACTAATATATATGGTTCAGATAATTTATATTATAGAATAATGATTTATAAACATATAAATAAGGATTCGAAGATATATTTGTAGGTTACGTTTTTAAATAATATGAAAATCGAAATATCTTTAGTATTTATTTAAATAAAACTAAGGAATCATTAATATTTTATTTTGGAATGCATGATGGTGTATTGTTTTGTTTCAAATTGCAACCATTACAGACACATTCATAATTGCAATTTTTTTCATATTTTGACACATGAAAATGAAAACAATAATGGATAAAATAAGAGCAACATATTGTTCCTTCAAACCATTTAGATATGACACACATACTGCTATGTTACTTGCCATAATAACGATTATTAACGTAAATTTTTCAAAATAACCTGCAAAGTAATATTGTTCTGAAAAAATAATGACATTAAGGGGGGGGGGTATGGTCAGAGCAGCACATTTTATACCCATTTTCAAGATTTTTTTTTAGAAAACTGTTAATAGTAACTTGATTGGGATAATACCTACAGTAAAGAACAACCTTTGAAGAGTATCCAAAAAAAATTTTATTGAAAAATATCGAAAATTAAGCTCGTGACATGAATTTGAAATTTTCGTTCAGGACAAAGAGTTGATTTGCGGTGAGACACATAACTAATGACTGGATCATCTAAAACAAAAAAACCAAAAATATTTCGTTAGTTTATGAGTTTCTTGGGGTAACGCTGTCGAGATATATTTTTTTTTCTTGCTTTCTTTTTTTTTATGGAATTTTTTACAACTGAAAACAGAAATTTCGAAAAAAAAATTTCCGTTTTTTTGACCAAAAATTAAATAATCTAGATATTTGAAAAAACTCGACAGCGTTACCTCAAGAAACTCATAAACTAACGAAATATTTTTGTTTTTTTTTTGTTTTAGATGATCCAGTCATTAGTTATGTGTCTCACCGCAAATCAACTCTTTGTCCTGAACGAAAATTTCAAATTCATGTCACGGGCTTAATTTTCGATATTTTTCAATAAAAATTTTTTTGGATACTCTTCAAAGGTTGTTCTTTACTGTAGGTATTATCCCAATCAAGTTACTATTAACAGTTTTCTAAAAAAAAATCTTGAAAATGGGTATAAAATGTGCTGCTCTGACCATACCCCCCCCCTTAAATTATAATGTATAAAATAAGAATTTTAATAAATAAATATTGACCTGAAGTTTCGATGTGAAGCATTTTCTTACTTTCAAAACTTAATGTATACTTCCAAAATACAATTTGAAAAAAAAACAACAACATGCTTATTTGAAATAAAAGGAAACGAACCGCCGGGCGGCAGCTCGGAGGTCCATTTTGTGACGTAGTTACTAACATGGTCTATTATAAATATTTGTTTATACATAAACATGTTGAGTGAAGCTTACCATTTGATAGGTAAATCCCTATTCGTTTTTAATATATAATAATCACTTTTTCCCATAACCTGTGCTAATCCAAAATCGGATATTTTCACATGATTGTCATCTACTACTAGTATATTTCTAGCTGCTAAATCTCTATGAACTATGTGCTTTTGACCCAAATAATCCATGCCCTAAAAAATCAATATGTCAAATCTGTATAATTACAACATATCGTAATAATTGTTACCTTGGCTATATCTTGTGCATATCTAAGAAGTTGATCAGTACATAAAGTTTCTTTATAAATTTTGAGAAAACTTTGTAACGAACCATGCTGAACGTATTCCATTACAAGTGATATTTCTGGATTCTTTAAAACACCTAAAATTTCTACTATATTTGGGTGTTTTAGTGTCTGAAAAAAAGCAAAATATATTATTTAACAATGTGTCTTTCAATTTCAAGCTGACAAGTACAGAGGCGACTGAGACAGTGTCCTAAAAAAATTTAATAAGGAAAACTGAATTAAAAATTTTATTTATAATAATAATTTGTATAGTTTAAAATTGCATTAAACTAGCTAAATATATGTACGTATATTTATTTTTATTATTTCTAATTCATATTTTATATAAGTGTTAGGTTTTAAAAATTTAGATTTAGAAAACAACGCTCAGGAGGACACTACACGTTAGTGTCCCGGTACAATGTTGCCACATGCGATTTATCTACGCAAGTAATAAAAATGAATTAGAAAGGGTAACAGCGACGAGTTGTTAGTGTGAACGTGTTGGTGAATTTAGACCGGCGGCCTTAGCTTAACGTTCGATTTGATTTTACTCAGACGTGAAACTGGATACAGTGCGTTTTATTAAAACTAACGTGCTTAACTATGAAACTATATTTTTAATAAAAAATATTGGTCCTCATTGACCAAAATTGAATATTTACCAATCCAACAAAAATGGAAACTGAACGTTAATAAAGAGTTCAGTAAAAAACAATGGTAGTAATTTAGAATGGGTCACCAAAAGATAAATTTTTTTAACGACCGATGATTGAGATATCTGTAGCTCGGAGCTTAATAAAATATATATATATATATATATATAATAAAAAATTATTCACTTTTAAGTCGTACTTGGAAGTATAATTTGAAAGCGAAATATTTTTAATCATTTTTAACGTCATTATCAACTTAAGTCTTTAAATTTTTTTACCAACTTACACATCGCGTTTTTGTTCCTCTACTTAATGAATGTTCCCTCTACCTTAATACATTGTGTATATGAATTCTAAATATGTTTCACAAACCAGATTGAGTTAAATTAGGGGTCAGATATTTAAAAATCACAGAGGACGGGTGGACAAAATTCTGAAAATCATTTTAGAACATGGGGAAAAAATTCTGAAAATCAATTACGGACAGGGGGAGTGGAGAAATTACAAAAAACTTTGGAAGAAAGGGGGAGGGTGATTTTAAAAAACCAGGGGTAGAAATTTCATGTGAGCCGTTTGAAACTTTTTGTTGGACCAGTTTCGGCCCGCGGGCCTTATGCTGGACACTGCAATATACTGATCAAAAAGTGCCCCCCCCCCAATATTTTCCCCAGCAGCCACTACGGGGCAAGTATCAGTAGATGAATATAATATTTTTGATTACGTACCTGCATTATATCAATTTCTCTTTCGAAATCTTGCAGACCAGCTGGGGTTTTCAGTCTTTTTACAGCTACTTGTCTTGGTTCAATGTCCTTATCACCGTTATATTCCAATGTTCCACGATATACTTCACCATAAAAGCCCTACAATTTTCATAACATGTAAAATTATTGCAAACTTACAGTTAATAATTATATTTACCTGCCCAATTCTTCCTTGTAATACTACATTGTAATCATCGTCTAACATTAAAATAGTCTGCATTGAATTAATACTATCCAATGAAGTAGATGCTGTTGATAAGTTAAGGTGATTTAAGAAATTTGAAAAATCACAAGAAATTGCATCTTCATTGTTGCCCAAGTCCTAAAAATATATTTACCATCAAAATGGTTTTACAAACACTAAATAAAATCACTTAAAACAAAATACCACATAAACAAAAATAATTAAAAACAGAAGAAGAAAAAAACTAAGTTGCCTATCTTTGTCCTGTCTTGAATGACAGCTTAAAACACTACAATTTGTTCTACTTTTATAGTCACAACTTCTATCGACATTCTAACAAAAATTCAACACTAGAACATATGTAACAAGTTCCAACATTACTAGAGCGCCTAGTACAATATTTGACCCCCAGACTGCGTATTCCAGCGTGTCAGTTCTCAATAGAAGAAGAAGTAAAAATTTAATTATTTCCATTATATGGCTGTAATCGGCCAGTGATGAAAACATGCTTTCAGAAAAACTTCATGAAATTTTAAAATAACAAAAGATTGGCATTGTATGATTTTGGAAAATACTAAGGATAATACTAATAATGAAAAAATCGTTTTTAAAACGAGTCAAAAAATAAATGTATTATACCCTTTTACAAAGCTTAAACAAAACGGTCGAAAAGCACGATTTAAACGATGAAAGTAACTAGATTGCAAAATCTAGTTCCGCCGAACCGTTCGGAACAGACTGTATGTATTTATCAGGCAAAAATTGTCCCGACTGCTTATCGTTTTGCCACAGTTGCATTATACCCTTTTCACACTAGATCTTTAAGATCGAATGTTAAAGTGAATGTATCTTTAAACGCTAATGTGAAACCGTATGGCCTCGTCTAAATACAAGCGATGTTTAAGACAGAGATCTGCGTCTTAAACATCGTCCGCATTGCCAACTTAATTTCTATTATAAAAAAATACTCCTTGAATTTGTGCTGTCAACATTTTATATTATCATAAACAAGAATATTGTATTATATCGACGTTATAAGAAGTTTATACTTATTGTTATAATAAAATTATTTATTTTAATAATGTGTTCAATAAAATACAGAGTTACAATAATTGAGATAAAATGTATCGACTTACATGTTAATACAGGTGTAATATATTCTTTATTGTAGTGTCTTTATTGTAGAATGAAATGAAATATCCATATTTGTTTATAATAATTCAAAATGTGCGTCTACGCAGACAGTTTAACACTGGTAATTTCATGACGGTAACTTAAGGACAAAATTACTGTAGCTGATGACAGCACCAGAGATTTAAACATCAAGTGTGAAAGCATACCGATGTTAAACATCGGGGAACTTTAAGTTCACTCGTCTTAAAGATCTAGTGTGAAAAGGGTATTACTTATGTCCCTCTCATAATAACTGGTTCAATTTATGAAATGCCTATTGTGAGTGGTGCTTCCATCTTTAGATAGTTTAAATAATCACCTGCAAGTAGTTGTGTCCACAAAATGATGAATTAACTGATAATTCGCTGTCTACCTCGCTTATTGTAGATACTGAAACCAGCTCATCTCGATACTGTAAATAGGTTTCATCTAAAAAAATAATAATAAATTAATATCTAATAGCTACAAAAAAAAAAAACATTGTTACCTGTAGCATTTGAAAATAAGCTGTTAGTAGACTGACAAATTTCACTAGATTCCAAATTGGTCTCTATCGATGATTTGGTAGTAAATACTTTAGCATAAGCGTGTGTTCTTCTTGAATTAAATACTATAAATAAAACAATGTATAAATAAATTTGTGTTCAAAATTAATTAAAACAAATGTGTTGATCTTTTAAAATAGGCACTTAAAATGTTTTATATAGGATAAATGTTGTGGGTCTGGAACGGATTAATTCAATTTACATTATTTCTTATGAGGAAATTTAACTGAAAACATGGCAAGTTGAAAGATGAACTATCTTGTGAAATGTAATAATCTAGTGTAAATGAATAATATCATACCTTGATATAATATTTGGTTAATATCTCGAATGATGGCCTGCGGTTGTTTTCTTCGATGTGGATCAGTATCCCAGCATTCTCTCATCAAATGATAAATGTCATCGGGACAGTCCTTTGGTTGACTCAGTCTTTTACCACTCTTGTAATACTAAAAATTCAATAACAATATTTAAGAAAAACACAATGACAAAACCAAGTTAATCAAAGAGCCATTCAGCGATCTATACTCGATATAAGTCTCAATCAAGGACTAAAACCAAACGTAAGCTAAAAAGAACAATTACCATCATAATGTCATGTTGATCGGCTTCAGGAATATCTTCTCCGCACATAAATATTTCCCAGAGTGTGGTAGCGAAGGCCCAAACATCGGCTGCCGTAGAGTGTCGAGCGTATTCAACATTTGAATGGTACTCTACCGGTATCCAATGGACACTGAAAAAGATATATTGAATTTTGAACCATTATAAACATGTAGCAGACATATAGGGATTTCAATATCATTCAAACTTCAAGGATTGTTAAAATTATGGTATCATTTATGCACATTAATAGGTAGCTAGAAACTAGGTCATCAGATTATTCATATTATTATTTTTATTAGGTCACCATTTAATAAATTAAATGCAACATTTGCCAAAATATAACTAGAAATTTGAGAAAATAATTTAAAGAATATAAAAATGGAAAAAAAAATAATAAAATTGTCTCCTCTGCCCGGGAGCCAACCAGAGAATTCTGATACCCTACTCAGAATTTAAAAAAAGATTTTTTTTTTTTCGGTGAACACATTTGTTTATATTTTTAGGGTATAGGCTTTTAGATGTTGTAGTATTTTTCCTATGTGCGGGTCAAAGAGTTGTATAAGCATACCAAATTTCAACTCAATTTTCAATCTTAATTTAAAAGATCTATGGGCAAAAACTTACTCTGTTGGCCTATAAGATCTATGAATTCCTGGATCTGATAGTCGGACTATAAATGAATTTTCATCATGTGAGACTACTAATAATTTTCTACATCGTATTTTTCCATGTACTATGCCATTTTCTTCCTAAAATTATGTAAAAACATTTCTATAAAATATTGTATACATTTAATAAATGATTAATGTAAAATATAATTTTTATTTTATTTGATAAATTAAATCACTTTTAAAATGTTAAATATGATTTAGTTGTATGGGCTGGACTTACTAGATGCCAAAGTGCTGATGCGAGGTAGGATGAAGCTTCAATGAAGTCCACTTGTTTCATCATGGTCTTATTTCTTTGTAAATACTCATCTAAAGGTCCTAGCTTAATGTAGTCCATTACCATTGTAACTGGACTCCGTAGTGTTATACCATACAGTCTTACTATTGCATTGGATTGTAGGAAAGCCCATTGGCCAGCAAGTTCCATAAAGTCCTGAAAAATATCAAATTACACCATGAGTAAAAAGCTAACAATACTGTTTCATAAACTACAAATTTAGCCAATTTACAGTTAACATTATGAAAATAAAGACCACCATGAATCTTTATTATACCATTTTAAATGATGGCGATTATAAAATATAAAGCAATTGTTAGTTCATTTTAACTGAACAAGAATCAAGTTCATTGTAACTGAACAATAAGAATATTTTGTTATTATGACTCTATGATTTGTTTCAGACAATCTTGCAAATTCCATCGCCCAAATAATTTATTGAGAGATAGAAAGACTGGGCTCCTAATCCATATTCTACTTACTTTAAGATATTGATCACAACTTTCATGTTTCAGCACCTTCATAGCTACTTCTAATTTCTTTCCTTTAGTTACTTTCCACATACTTCTGTACACGATAGTGATGCCATCTTTACTTTCTTTCTTTTGACCTGCAAATAAAAAATAAATAAAGAAATACGGAAACAATCAATCTAAAAATGTCTATACAATCCGAGGAAAACAAATAATAGCTCTATTCGTTTCGCTACTTTGCGTCTACGGTTTACGGCGGCGTTTACTGAAAAGTCACTAGATGTTGTTCGTTTCGTTAAACCATTTTTTTGCTATAAGACGCAGCGTCAAGAAATCTTATAGCTACTTCTCAGCCAGTTGAATAGAAACAAATCGGCAGTAAATTGAAAAAAAATAAATAAATAATAATAATTGAAAGTGTGTGCTGTACTTGTGATAAATGCCGTAGCTAGGCAGAGGCACATGCCTGGGGCCTAGAGATCATCGAAGGGGGCCCCAGAAAGGTGAATATTGGTATAACAATTGTATTTGAGTCAGGACATTTTTTTAGATCAGCACTTGGATTTTAGAAGTGAGGACTTTTTTTTTTTAGGTCGTCACTTGTATTTTAGAAATAAAGACCTTGTTTTTTTGTCATCACTTGTATTTTAGAAATGAGGACTTTTTTTGTTAGACATCATGGGGGGGGGCAATTATAAAGTCTTGTCCAGGGCCCGAAAAAAGCTAGTTACGGCCCTGCTTGTGGTGGACACTACATATAAATAACTATAGCAAAACAATGTATATCTAGAATATATTCGTCATCTTTATCTGTATTTGAAGATTCACTCCAATAGTCAGATTCAGACAATATTAACAGTTCAACTGAAAAAAAGTTTCAACTGTGATTGAAAAGGATTTTCTTGGGGAGCGGGGGTCATGATCAGTTACATATAAAATAGTCAAGTAGTGAAACGAATAAACCTAATAAAACATTAATGCAGCGTCATATTTTCCTGTATTTGGGTAGAACTTTCTTAGGTAATCAAAAAGATAATTCTGACATATTAATTTGCTCTTAACTCTAGTGTAGAAATATTTTCGACGTATGTAGATGACATTCAACCATAGAACCAATTTCAAGGCACCCACCAACTTTCTATACGATCGATACCTTACTATTATCGAATCCCTAATATCATAGTATTTTCTTAGCATTAGAATTACACAGCATCTCTTTGTTAATTGAAATCCATTGTTAATCTTGTTTCCAATTTAAAATATGATTCAAATTTAAATATTTAAAAACCACAACACTATTTTAAAATATTTATTCATCAATATCAGTATTATCTCCATCCGATTCTTCAATTTTCATCAATTTTTCATATTTTCTTTTCGGCAATGTGCCCCATTTTATATAAGCAAAAGTACAAAGTACAACTAATACAATAAAACCAAAAATAATAACACACAAAACTGCAATAACTGCTTTTTCACTTCCTAAATTTCCAAAAAATGTTCGACTCCATGCATCTTCCATTAAGTGTGTTATCAAAGTTGGGGCTTTTTTCACTTCTAGGTTAATTAGGTTGGTAACCCAGCTTAGGCGTAAGTCAGGCTGTTCGATAACACACTGCCAAACACCATGGTGGGAAGAATTAAGTACTAAATGTTCAGAACTGACAGCTGCTAGAGTTGTTATACCATAATCTTTATAAATTGTATCATTAACTAACCATTTTTGACTCAAATCAGTATAAATGTAACCTAAAAAATGCACTAAATTTTAGATACACTTTAAAAGTTGTATTAATATTTATTTATAAATACAATTTCTTATAAATCAGATACTTATTAATATTCTTAGCTTCTTCAGGTGCCGAAATAGCGTTATAAACAGCTAGAAACTAGAGTGCAAACGTTTAAAAACTTGAAAAAAAAATAGCCCTGGTATAATTCCTATTTGCAGAAAAGAAATTTAAAATGTTTATTTTAATTTTAAGTTTCTCAATAAAGCGTGTTCTACATTATACAACTCTCATCAAATTTTCATACTTATTTCTTTGACTAGAACTTGTACTAGAAATAAATCAGTGAAATTGTACAGTGTAGAACACGGTATGTAGTCAAGGTCAACTTTATTCAAAACTAGATTTGAACAAACTTTTCTAGAAAACATCTTCAACTTGGAACTCGGTGCATGCACAGTAGACACTTTTAACAATAGTACCAACATTAAAATTACTCTTGGAAATATTTTGTATTACCACGTGTTTAATAGTGTTTTGTTGATCATTGGTTTGAATAGGTGAATATATAAATTGTGTTTTGTACGTAAATCAGTAATTTTACAAATCTAATAGCTAGGTTATAAACACTTGACAAGATAAGAATTATATATTTATGTTGGTACTTTAAATGAACTGAAACACGTGTAAGAATTTCATTCTCTACCAAAAAATTGAAAAATAAATTGTATTAAAACTTTGACAACTTCTAGTTCAAAGAAAAAAGTTTACAAAATTAACGAATAAAGTATAATGTAGAACACGCTTAATATTGTTTTATTTAAAATTCCCGCGATTTTCTTCAAATAAAATCTATTAGTTGTAATAATTCTATTACAGTCTGTTCCAAACGGTTAAGCGGAACTAAATGGGAATTTAGTTCTTTTAGGTTGTCACGAGAAGGGACCTTGCTTGGGTTATTTCATTTTTCACGTTGGGATGTCAAAATTTAAAATTCCAACAATGAAACCATGGAAACGAATGACATATGTCAAAATTAATTTTTTTTTTTTATATATTTTAATGACAAAAAAATAAATAAATGGGAAATTTGTATTAAGAATGACACAAAAAAATTAAAATATAAAGAAAATGACATTTTAAAATGATATTAACCTTAACCAAAAAATGTTTATTGTAAGTATGATTTACAAAGCTTAAACAAAACGGCCGAAAGGCACGATTTAAACGATGAAAGTAACTAGATTGCAAAATCTAGTTCCGCTTAACCGTTTGGAACAGACTGTAGTTGTTCTGTTATTACATATAATTTATTACCTAAAACAACTGCTTTTGAAGTTAAAATTAATTTTTTAGTCGCCCTCGAACTAATCATAAAACTTTTTGATTGAACAGCCAGAGAAATAACTCGTATAACTATTCTTTTCTTGTTAATACGATAAACCATACAAACATAAAGTCCCGTATCATTTGTCCTAGCCTGATGAATCACTAAATCATCTCCTTGAAATAAAATCCTTTTATTCTCGGCATTGATATAAGCTCCATTTAATGTCCATTCGTAATAAGCTTCTGGAGACTCAGTTTTGATCATTTCTAATAGTTCTTTATCATTTTCTAAAACAACTTTAATTCCTTCATCGATGATGAAACTGTGTTTTTGAGCTTTTAAGTGATTTCTTATGGTGTTGATAGTTGCTGGACTTATATCTCCGCATTCAAAATCATTACAACGACCTAGTGTTCTTGTTGGACCTTCACAGAGTCTTCCAAATATGTTAGGACGGGGATTCGAACAAGTACGGGTTCTATACCTGGAGAAATTTTGGAAAAATATAAATATTATTCGACAGCGTTACTACTGCTCGCAAGTAAGGCTGCAGTTACGGCAAAAGCTTATCAATCGTGCGAATAGCTCGTTATCGCTACAAGTTCAAACGGGTTTGTTTCCTTCGCAAGACGTACGCGTTCTCCGTACAGTACTAATCTGTATGTGTACCAGGTCTACAAGTATGAAATGCGGATTTTTTTCAAACTTGCCGCGCAAACAGAGTGTATAGTTCAAAGTTTCAACACATATGGCGTTTTGTTAAGTTATCATTAACTCTCAAATGCGTATAGGTTATAATTTGAAAAGTGATCATATAGTTTTGTTTTACTTTGTTAAAAATGTCAAATTTTGTGCCAAATAAAGAGCATTCGCGGACAGTACTACTGTTTTATTTTCATTTGAAAAAAACTGCTGCTGAATCATACCGACTGCTTCGAGAAGCTTATGGTGAATATGCTCCATCGCAAGATACGTGTGAACGATGGTTTCGGCGTTTCAAAAGTGGTGACTTTGATCTTACAGACAAAGAACATGGAAAACCTCAAAAAAAATATGAAGATACAAAATTGGACACATTGCTACAGAAAGACGATAGTCAATCACAAAAACAACTAGCAGAGCAGTTAGGCGTTAGTCAACAAGCTGTTTCCAATCGCCTACGAGAGATGGGTAAGATCCAGAAAGTCGGCAGATGGGTTCCACATGCATTGAATGAGAGGCAGATGGAAAAACGCAAAAACACTTGTGGAATTTTGCTTGTACGATACAAAAGAAAGTCTTTTTTGTATCGTATCATTACTGGCGATGAAAAATGGATTTATTTTGAAAATCCCAAACGCAAAAAATCATGGGTGAACCCAGGCTCACCATCCACATCAACTGCAAGACCGAATCGCTTTGGCAAAAAGACAATGCTCTGTACTTGGTGGGACCAAAAGGGTGTGGTCTATTATGAATTGTTAAAACCTGGTGAAACAGTTAATACTCAACGCTACCAACAACAACTGATCGAATTGAACCATTCGCTGCTCATAAAATGACCAGAATACGAAAGAAGACAGCACAAGGTTATCTTTCTTCATGGTAACGTTCCATCACATAAGGCAAAAGCAGTTTGCAACACATTGGAGGCAGTCAAGTCGGAAGTGCTACCCCATGCCGCTTACTCACCAGACTTGGCCCCTTCAGATTACCACTTGTTCGAATCGATGGGTCACGCACTTGCCGAGCAGCACTTTTGTTCATATGAAAATGTGAAAGAATGGCTTGATGAATGGTTTGCGGGGAAAGGGGAAGAGTTCTACTGGCGAGGTATTCACAAATTGCCTGAAAGATGGGAAAAATGTATAACTTCTAATGGAGCATACTTTGAATAAATAAACTTTTACTGTTCTTTTGAGTTTAATGTGTTTAGTAAATGAGTAAAATCCGCATTTCATACTTGTAGACCTGGTATTATTCGACAGCGTTACTACTGCTCGCAAGTAAGGCTGCAGTTACGGCAAAAGCTTATCAATCGTGCGAATAGCTCGTTATCGCTACAAGTTCAAACGGGTTTGTTTTCTTCGCACGACGTACGCGTTCTCCGTACAGTACTAATCTGTACGTGTATACAAAATGAATATTGAGAAATTAATATTTTTAGTATATGTATTTATCAGGCAAAAATTGTCCCGACTGCTTATCGTTTTGCCACAGTTGCCTTAGAGTTTGCGGCCAGTATAAGAGTGTAAAACATTACCCTTCACCTCCGCCACAAGATACTGTACAGACCCAAGGTGACCATTTAGACCATCCTCCATCTTTAGGAGCGCCATCTATATCCGGCGGAATACAATTGGCAGACCATGTGATCCAACCTTTTTCAACACCAATCGAAAACCAGTAAAACAACATCGGCTTCTTACTCTCATACTTAAGTATACTAATATTATTTTTAAATATTTCTATACTGAATTCTGTATATGATAATGTATACACAGTCCATTCATCAGTTTTTAAAAGTTTATCAGTTATATTTACAGCTTTTAAGGTGGTAGAATTTTTCTTGTCATTATAAATAAAAAGAACCCAAGTTCCAAAATCACCGATTGTAACACCATAGTATCTACCACTGCCCGGTAGTAATATAAGGGGAATTAAGGCTATTCCAGTTCCTCTTAAATGAAAAGTTATATTATTATAATTTTTTTGCTCTGTTTTCGACCATAAACCCAAAGGCATAATTCTTGTAAATTTGTGGATTTCAACAATTTCTGTGTGACATTCATCAGATTTAAAATGAACTCCTGTAAACAATTAATGTGAAGTGTGAATTGTTACATATTTCAGGGTTTCGTAGGTATCTGATAAGTGAAGGCGGCCAACAGATCCCAATGCTAAATTTATGGGACAACCTTGTTATGTTCTCATTAAAATGAACGATATTTTGAAAATTGTTTGTTATATGTTAATATAAGTGTTAAGAACTTTCATTTAATACCCTACATAAAATATTAAAAAATATATATTTTCCAAAATACAAACACTTTGATATATTTTGAAAAAAATAGTGATAAAATTATTTGCTAAAAATGTCATTTAATAATCTACATGGATTTTATTTTTCTTTATTTTTTATTTTACATCGGCCTATTTCTGCAACGAGTTAAGTTAATCGCCCCCCCCCTGGCATCGGCGATACACCTGGATGAGGGGTGAATGATTGTGCAAATGGGAGTAATGTAAACATAATATTCTCGCCCGATTAATATCACCAAGGCGGACTTGAAGCTACGTCACAATTCAGACTGTTTTAACCAGTCAGAACTGCGTGATTTAACGAGCTCAGCCACACCGTTGCCCACGGAATATTTAAAAGCATTATTTAATTTTTTACAGATTTTTAAACCAACCCCTCTGGCTGGTATAATAGTAGATAACTTTTTCTGGGATTTAAACTGCGTCAAAATAAAAAGTTTTTTTTTAATTACGTTTCTTTCCTTATTTTTATTTATTTTTTTTCCTTTTTATCACAATAAATTTAACTTTTTTTGAAATGGTCCAAAACCTATCATATTTATGAAAAAAAAAAAAAAAACTGATCAAAAATTTCTGTTCTATTACTTTGATTCACATTAATGTGCATTATTAATTTTTTTCAGATTTTTAGACCAATCCCTATAGATGAGGAAAATAAATAAATTATTGCCATATCTCTGACAAAAATTATAATACATGTAATATAATATGCGTAATATTTTTTTAAAACTATTCATTCGATAATCTCGGTAACAAATAATTTTATTTAATACCCCCACTTAATATTTATGTATTTATTTATTTTCGAAAAATACCTGTATTTTATATTCTTTTGAAATCTTTATATTTTTCCTATATGCGGGTCAAAGAACTATACATGTATGCAAAGTTTTAACTCTCTAGGTCAACCGTTTGGCCACAATTTCTACCATACAGAAGAGACAGATACATGAATACAGTATGTGTTTGTTATACCCACGAAACCCTCTTATTACCTATAATGTTTCCTTCTATAGACATATAAGTCAAAAACATAGGTTCAAAAGCTTCTTTTTCATTCGGGTGTTGCCATTCAAAGAAAGGATCTGGTACCCCCTCAAATCCCAACATAATCTCCCCTCTCCTGATTTGTAACCAAAACCCCGCCCACTTTCCTGCAGGTATTAGGTGAGGTAGAGACTTCTCTTTTACTACCTTCGCATCTTGTCGGAAATTTCCGTAAGAGAGTATAGCTTTTTCGTTCTTCTCCGCTCCTATTATAAGCTGGAGCCAGCCTTTGCCTTTAATTGGAGTAAACTCAAACATGATTCCATCTAGAAGATCTGGATTCCACTCTTTGAGGGAAAAATAAAGCCCACCGTGTATTCCACGTTCTTTCCACTGAGGGAGAATGTAGATTTTACGGCCTCTTCCACCGCCTTGTACAAACATAACTATTAATCATTTAGAATTTTGTTACTATAGTCGGATTTCTGATAAGTGACTGTTCGTTGCTACAAGTATCGATATACAATACTATATGCTTTCTCTGTCTATATTATTATAATTATTTGCATACCCATAGTAACGTATAGTGACGCAAGTTGACAACTAACCTTCCAAATTATTTTAATAAGAAACAAAGCATTAGAAAGAAACGGCATGTAGATATCTTTACTAATTTGAGCATGAAAATAAATTTACAGCAGTACTCAAACAAACAAAATTATTAATTTTAAGGTAATAATTATATATAAGGAAAAACTTATACTCATAAGTAAATTTTGGATTATAATTTGTTGTTTAATTAAATTAAATTTTTATGTTTCCCCTAAGTACAAAGTAATAAAATATTAAGTAAAAATATATTTATTCATATAATATATTGCTACATGTATTTAAATGTTTATTTTTATTTTAAAAAAATTAGTCACTTTAACGCATGATATCGTCGTCATCTGAACTATCGCTGTCATTTCTTGTATTTATTATTATTGGATTAATATCATCCACATCCTTTCCCTTTCCCACCATTCATTTATTAAATTTTCGATTTTTTTTAACAGATTTTGCCCTAGTTTCACAACTAATTTGATCACAGGCTACTTGGCACATTTATCACTATATCCGTTTTGACCAATATGTCTATCATAATAATGTTTTGTTATACCCCAAATTAGTTCAATGGGGTTAAACTGGCAGTGATAAGGAGGTAATCTTAGTACTTCATGACATACGTTTGTGCCAATGTATCAATAAAATAAACTGGTTCAGATTTTAATTTCCTTCGTTTTCTCATGATTTTGTTAGTGAGAAGTTCAAATTTATTACATTTTATAATTCTACGAATTGTTGATTCCGAAATCTTTAAGGCAGCTGCTACTCTTTGATGGACACAAGATAGAGAAGTAAGTGGCCCATTGTTCTCTTTTTCGGAATTAAAATATTCCAGCAGATTTAAAATTAAAGTATGTGAATTTAATAATTGGCCGCAAGCTCTATTAATTAATATTATTAACAGACACTGACAGCTAAGACAAATAACGAAAAACATTTTTAAAATCGCTAAAAAATGGTAACTAGATTATTATATGAATACACTACTTGATGCATACATGTAACAGTCACCTATCAGCAATCCGACTATATAAGAATTTGATTAAAGATAATTTCGAATTTACTGAGGTGTGTAAATTTAGTAACCGGAATGGCAGCATAGCGATTGATCTGGCTACATATGGGACGCGGGACTTGAAGGAGCAGCAGATGAACATGTGATAAGCCTTCAGTACGAGTTAGAACTAGCTAGAGTAATTTTGTTGTCCGTAGCGATTTTTTTCGTGAAAGAGTTTTTTTAGTGCGTACTAAATATGAGTGACATTCATTTCGAGCAACGGTGTGCTATCAGGTTTTGCTTCAGATTTGGGCACAGTGCAACGGAAACTTTTGCAAAACTTCAGCAGGCCTACGAAGACGGTGTTTTGTCAAGGACCCAGGATTTTTGGTGGTTTAAGGCATTTTAAGAAGGAAGAGAGTTGATTGAAGATGAATCACGCAGCGGAAGGCCTTCATCTTCAAGAACCGATGAAAATGTCTACAGAATCCGGGATCTTGTGCGTTCAGATCGTCGGTGACAGTCAGAATGATCGGAGAAGAGTTGAATTTGACTCACACTACCGTTCATCAGATGAGAAAAATCTGAGCAATTTCAATAAACAATTTTTTGGCCAGTAAAAACATTCCTGTGGCTCCTCAGCCTCCTCATTCGCCTGACTTGTGACTTTTTCCTCTTCCCAAGATTGAAATATCACCTCAAGGGACGTCATTTTGGGACACTCAAAAACATTCAAACGTCCGTAAGCGACCAGCTGAAAGCTATTCCAGTATTCGAGTTCCAGCACTGCTATGAGGATTGGAAGAACCACCTCCAGGGCTGTGTGGCTTCCCAAAGAAGTTATTTTGAGGGAGACAATATTGAATTGAAATTCAATTCGAATAAAAAATCAGTCCGGTTACTTAATTTTCACACCTTGTGGACAAAATAGAACAAAAAAATAAATATATAAAAATTGAATTTGTGAAATGTCAGTGTTATCCAAAATGCAGGAAATTAATAATTATTACCTTTTGTCATAACAATACATTCTTCGTGCTTAGCGCAGTCTCTTACGTTACACAAATCAACCGGAACATGTTTGTCCGTAGTAAAACACCACGGACCTGAAATATTTCTGTTTGGATCTCGACAATAATTCTCAGCTAACGTAACATTTTGTTCAGCAAAATAAGTATCGTTCAATAGCTTTGGACTGATAGAATGTGGAGTATTTTCAGTCCATTTTTGACAAGTACGATTTGATCTTGTGGTATTTAATTTACCGATATAATCATTGCCAGTTCCTGCCATACGACATTCTGCCGATTTACATAATCGAATATTACATTTAGTTTTTTTGATACCATCTCTAGTAACAGCATTGCAGTAAGTTCCTTAAAATATGTAACAACTAATTTCAGTAAAAATAATAACATAACATAGGATCAGTATTTTTGTTGGCTGCCAGAATATTTAGCTGGGAGGCTTTAAATATGACTGACACGGTAGCCAGACTGTTAAACATTATTTTACTAAGCAAATAGTATCTGACGGAACGATATAAAGGGTTATTTCTGTTACCTTTATTTTCTTCAAGAGGATCTCGACAATAATTCCAAATCTTCAAACTCTTTTTGTCACCAATTTTTCTAACCACATTACTATCTTCGATCCAAGGAAGACAAGGTTGTCCACTATTCGCGACCGATTGGGTTCCTCTATAATCTTTTTCATCTTTATTTAAAACACACTCAGGAGGCCAAGGTTGAGGAGGAATTTCAGACAAAGGGGGTTTACAAAAAAACGTCCAATATATTAAAGTATTTTCTGAACCAGGTGAAAACCAACGCATTGACGATATGTGCCTTAAAAATTAGTAAAAACTACTAAATTTAATTATGCGAATTATTCGAAATAATGTTTTAAAATTTTTGCGAGAATTTAGCACAAATAGACAGACAGACGGACAAAAATTGATTTCTTGCGGATCTTATAATCATTTCAGTTTTTTTTTTTTTTTTTTTTCCAATAACCATATCTGAATTAGGATTATTAAGTTTCAAAGAACATAAAACAGTACAGCATAAAAATAAACGTAGAATTGGTACGCCTGAAGAAGTATCGATACGCCAAATAAAATAGGACTGAAGATAGTTTCAAAAGTTGTGTTGGAAAGTTGCTTAAGAGAAAAACGTAATGTATAGGCTATTCCAAACGTTTAGGTGGAACTAGATTTTGAAATCTAGTTACTTCCATCGTTTGAACCGTGCTTTTTTGCCGTTTTGTTTAAGCTTTGTAAATCATACTTGCAATAAAATTTTTTTGGTTAAGGTTAATATCATTTTAAAATGTCATTTTCTTTATATTTTGATTTTTTGTGTCATTTAATACAAATATCCCATTTACTTATTTTTTTGTCATTAAAATATGTAAGAAAATTAATTTAAGTTTGACATATGTCATTCGTTTCCATGGTTTCATTGTTGGAATTTTAAATTTTGACATTCCAACGTGAAAAATGAAATAACCCAAGCAAGGTCCCTTTTCGTGACAACCTAAAAGAACGAAATTACCATTTAGTTCCGCCTAACCGTTTGGAACAGACTGTACAGTCTGTTCCAAACGGTTAAGCGGAACTAGATTTAGCAATCTAGTTACTTTCATCGTTTAAATCGTATTTATTGTGTCGTTCTTAATACATATTTCTAATTTATTTATTTTTTTGTCATTAAAATAGGTAAAAAGGTATTATATTTGACACCTGTAAGTCATTTGTTTCCATGGTTTCACTGTTGGAATTTTAAATTTTTACATGCGAACGTGAAAAATGAAATAACCCAAGGAAGGTCCATTCTCGTGACAACCTAAAAGAACGAAATTCCCATTTAATTCCGCCTAACCGTTTGGAATAGCCTGTAGAACAGACTTAATACGGATAACTTAGACCGATGATTAAGATTTTAAAATAAATAATTTTCCCCGGTCAAATCTTATGTAGGGAGTCAATAATTCATACAAAAACTTACTTATTATCTACTTGTAAAATCATCTGCATTCCAGAATCCCTTTCCATAAAAACTTGCAAGGTATTTCCAAAAAGAGTGACAGTAAATTCTTTCCATTCCCAAAAATCTAACAATTTTATAAACTCCAAATTTTCTAAAGTATTCTCAGCAGCTTCCGCAAATTCTTGCAAAATAATTTTAGTCCTATTATTTAAAGGACCTAACATAATTTTAATTCTAGGATATTCGACAGCAGGACTAGACTGCAGGAGAATCAAAACAGAATGAAAAGCTCGAACATGAAATTCAATATCATGACCAGTTTCAGTACGGCGTAAAGGCCAAAATCGCTCAAAATTATCTGAGGTTGTAATATGGGTTTCACATTCATCCTCTTCGTCACAAAGTGGCAAAGCCCATAATACATTACTGCCTTGAAGACTATAGTAAAAAAATTGGTCTTTGATTTTTGGGTGAAATTTTTTATTAAGTTGGTACTCTGCTAAAAATATTGGTTTTGTTGTTCCTTCAAGATTTAAAGTCAAGAAACCATCGCCTAAAAATAATAAATAAATAATAATAATAATTGTTATTTCCAGAAATATTAATTAGCAGGTATTTTATTGCGAAACACTTGTTACATTAATTCAGTGATCTTCAACCTGGGCGTTACCCGTTACCTTCCGCTAATGAGCGATTTAGGCTTTCAGGTGGGCGGAATAATAATTACATGCTACATTAAAAACACCTCAAATCAGTAGCGGGGACGGGTAGTTAAAAATATACATCTAAAATAGTAACGAGTAAGCAAAAAAATAACGAGGGCAAATTGAAAATAATGATCCAAAAACAGTAGGATGAATTGAAATGATACGAAAAAATTCAAGTGAATGTACACACATTTCAGGGTTTTGCAGGTATTTAATAAGTGTAAGAAGTCAACATAATACTGGATGTCTAGGTATATTGATCACATCAAAATCAATAGTTTTTTTGATAATCACTTTTATTCGTTATTTGAGAACTAAGAGCTTCCATTTAATTTTTTTAAACAAAATTTAAATAATTTGCCAAATATCCCAGCGTTTATTTCTGCATTTGCTTCATATTCAAGTCTTCATTAGATTAATAAGAAATATTTTACAGTGTAGAGTGTAGTGTGGTGTGGTGTGAGTAACTCAGTTTGCAACTAATAAAAAATATTATCTTTTTTTAAATATTGTTAATTCCAAAAAAATAAACGCACTATTTTATCTATAAATACAAAAATCCATAACATTATTATCCATAATTTAACCATGAATTACAAAAATATTGTTTTTCTATTAAATACATATTTGTTTATATTTATCCCGTGCTGTATTTTTTTTTATATCTCTATAGTTTTCCTATATGTGGGTCAAAAAGTTGTACAAGTATGTCAAATTTCAATTTTCTATGTTCAGCCGTTTGGTTACAATTTCTGCCATATAGACAGACAGACACATGAGTGACGTTATAAGGGTTTTTTTTTGTGTATATATTAGTGAGCTATAAGTAAGGTTAAAGTCCCTACATAAAGAAAATATCCCTAATCATAAAGTGTCCTCCAAGTAACAGACTATACTTTATTTACCTAGGGACTTTAGGTTAAAGACACTGCTTTAATTAATATTTACCCCACATTATAGAGAACGTAGTAAACTGTGAAGATCTCAGTATATTAACAGTAGGTTCATAAAATAGATCTTTATTACCAATAGTCAATCCTGATTCGGTATTTGAAATATAGACTTCAATGGCTATCTTTTTGTTTTCGTGTTCTTTTACGGTCAATGGAAGAGGAAATAAAGATAATAATAATTTAGCATGCGACTCCAAAAGAGCATCTGGGTCCCAAAGTTTTATACTAAATGTTAGATTTGTCAGACTTTCGTTAAATTTTGTGTAATGGGAGTATGTAGTTTTGTTCTTTGCAAACACCATGCACACCTAAATAAAAAAATATAAAGTAAAGAAATTATTTACACTCGGAGTATGCCTCAAAAATATACAGTATCGAGTCATATAATGAATTCACTTGACTTAACAGGTAGGCTGGAATTTTTCACAGCAGGGAACGCTGTTATCTAAGCCTTTAATATAGTCTGTCTAACCAAACAAAAGCCCTGGGTAGGTGTATGCGTCACTAGGATCAGTTTATTGCCAACACTGAGAGCTCCTACCTTTACAAACACAATACAGCTTTCGAAGTTAATAGAAACGTCACAAATACGAAAAATGGTAGTACTTTTCCCGCCGTTCCCTCACTTTTTTCCGTCATATCCTATATGCCTGCTCTTAGAACGGTATCTTTCAGGATATCATGGAAAACTTTAATTTTTTAAATGGGAACGTACGTCCTATTGGTTATGTTTCCATTAGAGGTTTTAAAAATAAACAACTATAAAATTTTTTTACGGTTTACGAAAAATAGTATACTCTGTAACGACTTGAAAGTATAGTATTATTATTTACAAGTGTTCAAAGTGCCTTATATATTGAATTAAATACTTCCGCATCCTTGCTCTTAATGTATCTGTATCTCAGAGCGTAATAAAAATAGATATAATTAAAAATATTTCACTTTCAAGCACTTTTTAGTTATACTTTGAAATAGGTACGACTTGAAAGTGAAATATTTTTTTATATATATTTTTTATACTGCTCTTTTGCGTTAACCCCATACACTATGATGCAGGGGGGGGGGGGATCAGATCTAACCATGTCATCACATATGGGTATATCGCAATATTCCTTCTCAACACTTCCACCACTATTATCAATTTCCACAAAACACCATGGTCCCCCCACATCTCCATCAGGGTTTCGACAATATTTTTTAGCATCACCCCGAGATTCATCGGGAAATCTTCGTTTTGAAAATTTTTGTTGTTCATATTCATCAAAATTTTTTCGTACTTTCTTTCTATGTGTATCCCATTTTAAACATTTTCTACCAGATCTTCCCCTATAATATAATTTTAGAAAGATTTTACCACAACAGAATTAAATATATCCAATCATAAGTATTTTACTATTATTTATAGCTATTTTTTGCTTACCAATGAAATAATGTTCAAAAGTAGAAATAAAAGAGCCTTTTCTGATAATAAATATAGGCTATTCCAAACGTTTAAGCGGAACTAACTGGAATTTTCATTTTTGTAAGTTCTCATGGGCTCTATTTTTAGGGTTTGAAGTGGGCTTTTATTTAACAAAATGATCAAAAAGCTCACTTAATCTCCAAAAGTTATTAAAATTGAAAATCTAGTTCCGCTTAAAGCAAAGAATCAGGCTATACACTAAAAATTGTTAATGTCAGGCAACTGTCAAAGTCAAATCATATCCGTATCTACGTTTATGATCAAATACGTCATGTACAACTATGGTACAAACAGCTAGCGATGAAAATTACTAACACAGCAACACGCCAAGTTCCTATCAATTATTAATAAACGTTCTGTACCTTTTATGCTTTCCAACATAGTCCATTCCAGGACCTGTTAGTTTACAATCCAAATTCCCACACAAAGGGATACCACATGTATCATCTATCAAGTTAACATCCATACTATAACACCAGGGTCCATCGGCTTTCCGATTTGGATTCCGACAATAATTTCTACTTTTTTCCATAGATCTTTCCGGGAACATGTTATCTTTTAAGGATTTATCCACATGGTGTATTGGAGTAGAGGTTTTCCAAGCTTGACAACGTATGCCACCCTCAGTTTTTGATATATCTCCAAGATATTCCAGTCCAAGATGACTTAATTTGCATTTTGTTAAATCGGTTATATTAGATGAGTCTTGACACAATATTGTTGAAATTGTGATTATTAGAACTGTCTTTGACAGTAACACTGACATTATTGCAAATTGTTATAAAAACTTCCAGGTAACTAGATTATATAAGATACTATCCTCATCACCTGATTAGGGAACCCACAAATATATATAATCCACCAAATGTACAGTCTGTTCCAAACGGTTAAGCTGAACTAGATTTTGCAATCTAGTGACTTTCATCGTTTAATCGTGCCTTTCGGCCGCTTTGTTTAAGCTTTGTAAATCATACAGTCTGTTTCAAACGCTTAGGCGGAACTAAATGGGAATTTCGTTCTTTTAGGTTGTCACGACAAGGGACCTTTCTTGGGTTATTTCATTTTTCATGTTGGAATGTCAAAATTTAAAATTACAACAATGAAACCATGGAAACGAATGACCTATGTCAAAATTAAATTATTTTTTTATATATTTTAATGACAAAAAAATAAATAAATGGGAAATTTGTATTAAGAATTACACAAAAAATCAAAATATAAAGAAAACGACATTTTAAAATGATATTAACCTTAACCAAAAAATGTTTATTGTAAGTATGATTTACAAAGCTTAAACAAAACGGCCGAAAAGCACGATTTAAGCGATGAAAGTAACTAAATTGCAAAATCTAGTTCCGCCTAAGCGTTTGAAACAGACTGTACATACAATAAATATTTTTTGGTTAAGGTTAATATCATTTTAAAATGTCATTTTCTTTATATTTTGATTTTTTGTGTCATTCTTAATACAAATTTCCCATTTATTTATTTTTTGGAATAGCCTGTAGAACAGACTTAATACTGATAACTTACTGACTTAACTGACTTTTTGTCATTAAAATATAAAAAAAATATTTAATTTTGACATATGTCATTCGTTTTCCATGGTTTCATTGTTGGAATTTTAAATTTTGACATCCCAACTTGAAAAATGAAATAACCCAAGCAAGGTCCCTTCTCGTGACAACCTAAAAGAACTAAATTACCATTTAGTTCCGCTTAACCGTTTGGAACAGACTGTACGTATACACAGTAGCGAGCATTTTAATAAAATATACAAACATGAAAAAGATAAATATATAGCAATACCCTAGATTTATTCAATATGTCTTTTAACTCAATTACCGTAAAATCTCTTGTATAATACGCACATTTTTACTGACTTACCACGTGAAAACCAAATCTGCTATGCACCAACAATTTATCTAACTAACTAACGACTTACCTTTGTAGACTTGTAGATCTTTGGTATTGATACAAAGAGGCGACTGTGGTAGAAGATTGCCAACTGCAGAACTATCCGTTAACGAATCACCAGACAGAGTCTCCGATTGGCACAGCAAAAGTGGCGATTTATCTATAAAATCATAAAATAATACGGGCTCAACTTTAGTTAACAACCTGTAACCTATATTTCCATGTTATAAGGACACTAGGTTAGGTTATGATAGTAAATAAACCAGTACAAAAGAACCCGAGTATTTCGAATTGACCCTCAAAACTATTCTGAACTAAACTCTGTATTATCCTTAACGAGACAAACTAGTGTTTGGATAAAAAAATGGAGGTTCAGGTTGTTAAGTAAAGTTTTACCAAAATACATACCATATTCTGATGGAGGGAGACATTCTTGTAGATATATCGCTCCATCCGGGTCCTTGTAAGCACTTATAAGTAACTGTATTGTCTTATATTTATTTAAATCATCGTTGAATATAAATTCATCTGTTCCTGTTGTTTCTAATTTATAAGACTTGGGTTTTAAACTAAAAACAAGGATATATTAAACTAAATTTTTAATTTTAATTGCTTTAAATACCTTTGCCTTGATGATACGTCGATGTAATAAGTATTATATTTCGTTTCACTTTCTCGTAAAATAAAGCAACCAGGACGATTATTTCTTTTTTCTTCTAATTTTGCGTAAGAAAATTCACCCCTAAAATGTTTCATTGAATTAAAAATATATCTTATTCCGAATCCACACCAAACTGACAAAACAAGAACAAAACAGTAATTTAACGGTTTTCAACAATTTTGTGAACATTTCATGAAATTTTATTTTTAAATATAGATTTGTAGACCAAAAAACCCTTATACCGTCATTTTGTCGTCTGTCTGTCTGTCTGTTCGGTAAAAATTGTAGCCAAACGGCTAAACCTAGAGAGTTGAAATTTGGCATGCTTATACAACTCTTTGACCCGCACATAGGGAAAATACTAAAACATCTAAAAAACATATCCTCCTAAAAATATAAACAAATATGTGATCATCAAAAAAAAAAATATTTTTTTAAAATTCTCAGTAGGGTATCATATGATAGCTCTTCGTACGTGGATTAACGATCAAATTTTTATTTTTGCAAAATAAATTATTATGAAGCAATTTTTGCCAAAATTGTGCAAAAAAATTTTTGTCCCACACCCTGTAGCCCAGATGGTTTAAACTAAATATCTGAAAAAAATTCTAAGTAATGTACATTGATGTGAACCGGAATAGTACAACAGGAATTTTTGATCAGATTATGTTTTCGGAAAATAACGCATTTTTTGCGTTTTCAACTAAAATAGGTTAAATATTTAATTCGCTATGTAACACAGTAAATAAGTAAGCGCCCGTAGTCTAGTGGGTAGCGTTCTCGCTTCCTAATTTGCAAACTACAGCTCGATTCCTGTCAATTTAATTTTTTGTTTTTTTTTTTGCATTTTTATTTTGTTTAAATTATTTTGACAAAATTCTAGTTATATTTTGGCAAATGTTGCATTTAATTTTTAAAAGCGTAAATTTAATAACCATGTTGTAACCAGACATATTTTTGTTTCGTTTTATTTCTAAAAATGTATCCTTTTATAATGTTTGTGTCTTATTGGGTGTTTACATTTTTTCGATTGGTTGTGGATCCAATATTACAGTACTATAGCAGTTATTTTCAAACATGTTTGATGTAAATGAATTTAAAATACTCACCCAACAGGTCCATGACATTTCATTGAATACAGTTTTTGTAAAGACGGTGTCGGTAGGTCTTTACATAAATTGAATGTCCATTTGATCATCAGACGATAGTATCCATCTAATAAACTAACGAATGAATACATCATTTGCGTTTTTGGGAATTTCAGGTATGAAGGTATTCCATTTTTCCTACTAATTTCCAGAGAATTATCACTTCTTATTGATATGAAGCATAGGTCTCCTATTTTACACAATTCTTGCCACTCCTGAAAAAATTAAATAAAACTAATTTTAAAGGGCGGACGATTTTATTATAGGTCATGTAATATCAGCAACTTTCAAATTTATAGTTATACCCTATCTTCGATAATGAAAAAAAGTTGTAAATTGGGTAAAATAACTTCAGCCATCCTGTATAAATAATTATTTAACTATCTTGTTTTAAGGATATTGTAAACAAAAGTATTACGCTATATCCTTTGCACTAAATTCTGTTATCTTTTCTTCGAAACAATTGTATAATATATTATGAAAAATAGTTATGATAATAATGAAGGACAAATCTCAAATATTCTACAAAAACTCATTATTTCTCATATCTTTTTTTTTAAGTAATCAGAATTAAAAAATAAGGATGTTACCAATGATTTTTTTGAAATAAGCACTTGTTTTATATTTGGTAAATTTTGGGAGGTCTAGAACGGATTAATTCAATTTACATTATTTCTTATGGGGAAATATAACTCGAAATTGGAACCATCTCTTGGAACAGATTATGTTCGAAGTTCGATTTCTACTATACTAGTAACAAAAAAAAAATACTTACCTCTTTTTTTGAATCGTAACACGTGCATATTCCTGGTTCGGTGGGATGAAAGGGCGAAACTCTAATATGTACATTTAAAATACTCCCTTTTACGTCCATAAGCGCAGAATATTCCTCTGCTAAATATTCTGGGGCCATAGCTTCAAACTGAGATAAATATTGTGCTTTAACATACCACGCATCATGCCCCGATTTCTTAATTTTACCCAATGTATCATGAATCGGTTTCTTTATAAAAAAAGAATGCCTCTTTATCACTTCTTTCGGAATATATTTTTTATATTCACTCTCAACAATATCACGTGCTATATCTTTTTCTAGCATTACTCTATACATATCAGCTACACCTAATCCAACTAATTCTCTTTTATATTTTTCGTATATTATATCTGGGATATTATTATCTAAAACATCATTCCGTGCTTGATGAAAATAGTAATCGTAAGCTTTTATATCAATTTTCTTTAGTTTTGTAATATTTGCTACTTTATATCGTATCCGTAGATCAAATTTTTTGTATTTATCTGTTATTTTGTGGCTTGCGGGTAGAAATAATTTGGTTCCATGTACTCGTAGTGCAAACAAGTGTCTTGCTACTGGGCCAATTTGACATTGCTTGCATAGTGTTATACAGACATCTTCAATACAGGTTGTATTTGTGCAAGGAACAGTTATAAATTTAGATTCTGTTACTATATAAACTTCAATGTTTTTCTCTTCCATTTTTTTATATAATTTTTAGGTTAAGTAAAGTTTAAATATTATTTTTTTAAAAGAAAACATTTGTTTATTTACGTTAAATTGATATTCATTGTTTCTGTTTCGTTGTTTTACATGATTGTTGTTCAATTGTATGCATTTTTTTCTGTAAAATTCCTCTTGCTGCGTCAAATATTTATAGTGCTCCAAAATAAAATAAACAAAACTTAAAAACGTTTAAAAATCTACAAATTTCACAGTAACTACACACTTTTATTCACTAAATTTATAAAATTATCAAGAATGTCATTTTAAATCTTCACATCATAAATCTATTTTATACATAAACATTATTTTCAGCAACATTTAGCAAGTAAACAGATAAGCAAACTGAATGCTTCAACTTCAACTAAGCACAATGCCGTAGATAAAGATAGAGTATGGAGAGGGATATTTTTTGGTGAAAAATAAAAAACAATATCCTAAACATTAAAATAAACACTGAAAATACATTAAACAGTAGTTGTTTTTTGTAGTTTAACCTCTTGAACTTGAGTACAAAGTTTAGATTTTGCATTTTTAAATAGGAAATTTCATTCATAGTCCTATTTATAAATTAAAAAAAGTAAAAATAAAGATTTATTATACAGCAAAGTAGTTTCTGACATTTAAAACTGGTATTTTAAAACTGTATGAAAAAAATTACTTAAGTATTTCGTAAAATATAAAATGGACCTAAATATATATGGCCGAATTTTAAAGCGGTTTTCGACATAGGTTCCATTGGCGATTTTTACTTTGATTGCAGATTTGCGCAACCCCATAAAAAGATGAAAAAATATTGATTTTTTTCATAATAATAAGCAACGTAATATATTTGTTATAATATATAATTTACAAAAAACAACGAGCTCTTTTTCTTAAATTCCTACCGTAATATATGCTAGCAGGTTGGTTTGCAATCAGAATGCAACACAACACCAACACAGCCTATATCAGACCACAACCTGTTCCCATAAGAGGTAGCAGGTTGTAGACCGACTGCAACTCAGTGGCGGCTCGTGACTATATTGAGTGGTAGGACCAATATCGGGCCAATCCCCTACATCCCATTGTACCAATTTTGCAAAGTTTTTAACAGCGTCGATCTCTCGTCGTTCGTTGGCTGTCGAGTCGTTAACTTCATGTGACAGCCAATAGGGTAGCGACTTCAATATTTCACGTGATTTTATTACTATTTCTGCATTTTGAACAAGGTACATATACTCTTAAAAATTGCGACCATTGTTTTAACGCCCTGTTTTTTCATCACTGATTTGCTTGTCTTACACGTCTATCATCGTATTGTCTTCTAACAAATTGAACCATCAAAACCAAAGAGATTTATGAACCTTTGGAGAATTGGTTTGAATTTACGAAGAAATATATAATTTTTAACATAAATTTCTTGTAGTAAATAAAATATTATCATGCTAATTTTGTTGATAACAATTTTATGTAATTTGCAAAACATTGAATAAAAAATTTGATTGAATAATGTTGTATATAATTAAATAATTTTTTAATTGCAATTTTATCTTGTTTTTTATTTTTAACCTTTGTCGTTTTAACAAATCATTACTTTATCTCACACAAAAAAAAAGCGCTGCTGATAGATTAATTTTTATCAACAAATATTCTATGAAGTATCTGTACAAATTAAGAGGGATAAGATAAAAATATTTCAATTAAAAGATTATTTTGTTGTTTATCTAATGGGGACAGATATTATAAATATCAAATCAACTTAGCGATGTGCTAAAATCGTTGTAATATAACTGCGTTAATCGCAGATACTTTCAAATTTTATCTGTCTCATTTTACATATTTATGAACGATTGCCAAAAAACTAAATGTTTTGATTCAAGTGATATGTTTTTGTACGTTGTTGTGACTCAAGTTAACTCAGTTTTCAAAGCATTGTTAGAAAACATTTTGAGATCTTCTGAACATCCTATACATATAAAATCCCTGAGGTGTCTGTCAGATGTCCTTCCAGAGGTCTTTTGCGTATTTCCCGGTGACCTAGAAAGTTGAAATTTGGCTTTATAATTTTTACCCCGTCGTATGACTTTCTATGTCTTTTCTCCTAGTAATGACATAGTTTCCATAGTGGTTCTTTGATATAATTGTATAAAATACAAACTAAGCGTTGTTTTCAAATGTTCAGAAGTCAATATTAAGCAATTATGTTTCTAAGAAACAGTTGCAAAGTATTGATCAATAATTCCAATTAAAATTTCATGGAATTAAATTTTTAAAAGTTAAACTGACCAGATTTGCAAATGATCTGATAATTATTAATAAGTACAGACCTTGTTGTTCTTACTTAGTTAAGTTCCCACCATGTTACTTAATGAATAATGATGCATCAAATAACATCAATAAACAAATACACAAAATAATATTTATTTTTTTACATACCTGTACGTATCATTGTCCAAGATTTGCTATTGTTCCATATACTGTTGAATATTGTCACTATTTTGTTAATAAGTAAACCTTCGATTTAACGGACTAATAGCGAAAGTCCTAACGGAATGTCCGTTAAATCTGAGACCCCCCTTTTTGCCAAAAATAGTGATTTTTATTTTTTCGATATTGTTTAAGGGTTGTAACAACATATATTTATGTTCAGGTATAGAAGGAAGACCGAAGACCACTTTTTTCATGATTTTTCTTACCGTTTTGGGGTAATTAAGAATTTTCTGATGTGCGTACGGGATGGTTGGTAATTTTTTCCCAAACGTTCCTAAATGCATAGGGGTAGTTTGTAATTTTTTGAAAATTATTTTAGACATTTAGTAATATTTTTAAGGGTTGAAACAAACAAAATTTACCCTCAGGTGTAGGGGCAAATCCATCGAATTCGGGCGAGCCTTTTGGATCGGATTTTTCTTAAGTTGGTTTCACACAGTTCAGTTTATTGATTTTTTTTTTTTTGTCAATTAATTGAACAATTTATTGATAACCTTGATAATAAAAAAAATCACGTGGATCGTTAAATCCGAAGTCTGTTAAATCGAAGGTTTCTTGTAATAATAAAAAAACAATAATAAGAGGAAAAATATATATATTTTTCAAAATTTTAATAACAGGGAAAGTCACTAATATCTAGTGAAAGAACATGGATAAATTTTCATGGGAGAATACAAGCAAATTATAATTACGTATACTAACATTTGTTCCACAAAAAATAGGAACAATCCAAAATAAATTTAATATTGTTCATTTGTAATTGTTGCATTACGAATCAAAGCAAAAATGGTCCTATTTTTCTTGGAACAAACTATGCAGTAATTTCAGTTAATATTAATTTTGTATAAAAGTGTAGACCTTTTATTAAAATAATTTTACAATCAAAATATATTAGAAGAAGTTACAATACTAGTGACACTAGTATTTTTTTGTAATTTACGCGATCTACAGTTTTATACCTGTCAAGAGCATACAGCGGTTATTTTAACAAGTTAAAAACCACTGGTCTATAGAAATAAACGTATGTTCATATGCTGCCGTGTAATTTTCATACATACAGCCGGATTTATTGTTTGGAGTTACCACTTGAATACTCGATCGACGAACAAGCACAAAAGGTAAAAAAAAAACTGGGTTAATGTTCCGTATTAGTCCACCACAATTAGGCTGTATGCATAGAATGAACTATATTACAAGGTTAGAAACGAGACGGCATGGTCGTAAGAGTGGGGAGCCAATAGTAATCATTCATGCATCAGTAGTTGGCAGAGAAATGCGCGTTTTTAACATGAGGATATGTCCGAATATAACTAATATTTTTGGAACTCTTTATGAAGTTAATGTTTTTCAAAATATGTATACTATAAATCTCATTTAAACCATTTAGGCCCGGTCTTTCCACCTTCAGATAAAGTTCCAGGTAACTATCTGACAGATAAGGTTTTTTGTAACTTCATTTGCTGAGTAAATGTCATCCCTTCTTTCTATACAAATGTATCTATCGGATAGTTATCTAACAGATAATGAGACTGACGTATTGGATTCACTGACTGGTATTGCCATTTATTCAGCAGATGAAGTTACAAATAACCTTATCTGTCAGATAGTTACCTGGGACTTTAACTGAAGGTGGAAAGACCGGGCCTTAAATGTGACTTTAAGTGTATAAATACTGAAATATAATTATTTAAGTTTTTCATTAAAAACATTAATACGAGCTAAATGTTAACAAACACTTATTAAATAATTGATTGGATTTCAGAACGGATAACTATCAAGTACTTATTTAGATTTCAGTTTTGAATAAAAATATTGAAAATGATAAAGTGAATCGTAAATGTTATGTTTTGAAAGAAAGTGGCGGCGTTTCGCCAAGGCCAAATCTTATTCTAACTAGCTTACACGTTTTCTCTGACGAGTTTTTTTGTGGTGGACTTATACGGAACATTAACCAAATGCTGAAATAGACGAATATCCGAAGTTACTAACAGTATTCACTCAAATATACAGATGGTAAGTGGGTACCTAAGTACGCCGTACATAGTAAATTCAACACGCTGCATGCCGGTGACACCAGATACAGTAATCACACTAAACAATGACTAGATACAATCAGTGCAAACATTAAAAAATGTTATTCTGTGACATAAATTCAAGAATTTTAAAAAGGGATAATTATCTTAGTCTTACAAAAGGGTTAACAGAAGGGTTAAAGGAAAGTGTGTCCTTATTTAACTATTGTCTAAATTATCTGAGATACATAACACAGTGTTACATATATGATATATATATTCCTTTTGTAGGACAGATTTAAAGATTTTGAAGGAATTCTTACTTAGAATAGAAGTGTATAAGTGCATAATTAATATGATGGTCACATATTAAATTTGTAGATTCGGTCAATGAAAAACACCAGCTACTTCAACTCATTATTGAAATGAAAGTACATATACAGATTTAATAAATGCAATTGTTAAAGATGCAATACGTCTGCCAACTAAGCCGGATAGATATTAAACAAATTAAATAGAAACTCGATGGTGCTGTCGTGCAATGTATCTGTCTTGTTCAATTCAGAGTCGAACCGGAACCGAACCGAAATTAACCAGAATTTTTAACAGAACTGGAACCGTGACGTAAAATTGTTCAATTTAAAAACCGAAACCAGAACGAAATGTTAATAACGGTTCCATTTTTTTTTTTTTTTTTTTCATTAAATTAATTAATTAATCGCTTTCTTGCTACTAAAATTTATATTAACTGACAAAAGAATGAATCTATCAGAAGCAAATTTGAAGAACATGTGTCGATTAAACATAGATTTTTAATTTTATTTTCATTTCAAATATTATTTTTACAACTGAATGAACTATGAATAATTTATTATTATTATTATTATTTATTTATTTTTTTTTTTTTTTCTGTAAGAAAGGTTTGTGTTATTCCATTTTCTTCTTTATAATATTGCGATTCTTCAAACTGTTAAATATTATTTTTGTAAGAGAAAAGTTCATATTATTTATTATTATATTGTACCGTTTTTCTTCTCTATATTTATGATTATATGAACTGTGTCTGATTAGGGTCGGACTATAGTATTTCCGCGCCCCGGGCAGATTCTTTATATGGCGCCCCCAGATTTGCATAATTACCCAAAAATTAAATTGAAGTTACTAGCCAGCTGAACCCACATTTTTAAGGGCGCTGAAAATAAGTTGTTCATTGCTGTCAAAAATATTTATTGAGCAAAAATTAGTCTTCAACCATAATTTTCAACATTCCTTGCATCTGTCGCCCCAGGCAATTGACTGTCTTGACATCCCTTTAATCCGGCCCTGTGCCTTATTATTTATTTTTGTAATTTCCTTCTAATTTGTTAGAATTTTATTTTATTTACGTGCAATATGATTTTGTATTTTCATTTTTATGTTCCTAAATTATATTTTGTTTTCGTTTTTGGCAATATTTTTTTATAAGTAAAAAAAAAATTATATAAAATAAAGTTCTATTTCTTTTGTATTTTCAATTTTATAATTTAAAAACAAGAATAAGTAGGGAATTTGGTAAATAAAATTAAGCCAAAATTTATACCTGTAGATATTTGATGTTGGATTCGATTTTAACTTGTTATTCGAACCGGAACTGAACCAAAAACGTTTACTTGGAATGTAACCGTAAACCGGAACGAAATAAATTTGGGTTCGACCCTCCGGTTCAATTATCCAACACATAAACAAGAAAGGGGCAAAATCTACGTACACTACAAAAATTTTAAATATGGAAAACATTTTTACAACCTTAATTCATAGTCTAAGAAAAATGGGCCAAGAGCTTTATCAGTAGCCAAGTCCAAAAATTAAATAAAAAAAAAGATGCGTCCAAAGTTATTTGTAGTGTTACCGGACAAATCATGTGACCATTATATTGAAAACAGTGTGGATATTTTATTATCAGTTTTGAAAGACTTTCAGTTAACATTATTGTATCATTTGTTTAAAGAGAAACATTAAATACACATTAAGAAATATTGCAGAAAAATCACATACTATCAAAAAATCATGTCTTTCATGTCAATAATAATTCAATTTAAATGCTTCGATCTGTACGATTTTTCCACAATAAATACTTTAAAACATCTAAACGATTACAAATTATTATTCTTTTTATAAATATATCCCTTCTCTTAATTCAAAATCAATGAAAATCAGATATATAATTTAACAATTTAAAAGAATGTTACGTTTTTTTAGTTGATTATTGATCCAGTTACCTTTGCCAGTAGTCTAATTGGCACCTATTATACTAATAATTACTAAAAACTTGAATGAAATTTAAAAACAAAAAGAAATTCTTAGGCCATTTTTAACGTTTTTTCTTGCAGTCATCGACATTGTTCTTTTTTCAACAGTTTTGCCAGAATTTGAATCATTCAGGTATAACCGTAGGTCAACATTCCATCTTTTTATAGAAACAGATGGTCTTAAGTAATAATTATGTTAATAGCAATAATATAGTACGCAGTTTATTGGAATCACGGCTGATGCTATCATTCGGATATTGTTATTATTTTAGCGAAGGACGTATTCGACTAGTGTACCTATGCAACTTACGAATGCAAAACTTGTAGAGCCATCCGTTGATGAAAAATTAAACTACTGAACTGTCAAAAACCATATTTTAAATGTTAGATTGTACAGAAATAATGTAATTTACATAATATTGCACATGAAACCAATTTTTTAGTATCGTAATATAAAAGAATAAATCTGAAATCAATAAATTTATTATTAATAATTGACTGTATTTAAAAAAGTAATCTGTAACTTTAAAATAAATCAAAAGCAACTGCAAAAAAAAATCAGTAGCAATAACGTTAACTAAATAACATAATTAAATTTGTAAAATTTTGCTATACAGTGTATGTATTCTAGCCCAACTTAAGGTACGCACACCCACGCCCATGTAAGTTTGTCGGTCTAGTCTGTTAAATCGATATCGGCTGACTTAAGTGCGTGTATGTAGCGCGTTTAAAACGGTACAAAATGTATGAAAATGAGGAACAAACCTTCTAAAACATGAATCATTCTAAAACAACTTACCTATGTGAACAAAACGGCCGAAAAAGAACCATGTCTACGACTGCTTTGAAACGCACTTTAAAAATAAATACTATAATACTCTTATAAGCTTGACAATTCACGAACAACACTTGTGTTACAGTGGTGTCTGCTTACTTAAGATAAATTACTACTAAGCCGCACCGCAACTGTAGTCAGCGCATAAATTTATTCCTTACTGTGTTTTAAATAAAGGTGCGTCCACTAACACGCACCGCAAGAATCGCATTCCCGCAAATGCGTCCATGATTCAATAGAACAGACAAAGAATATTTCTACGGATACTGTATTAAGCAGGGCTTCGAACCGGAAATGAACCGAAAACCGGTTAATATCGGTTCAGATAATGTTTTAGGGGAGTGATAATTGAACCGGAAAAAATAACGGTTCAAAGCCTTGATATTAAGGCGTCACACTCGCATTTATACCTAAGCGCACGCGTATTAGCATGTATTTTGTTGTCATTTCTAATAGACAACAATATAAATTTTATATAAAAAAGGCTTTGCAATATAAACTATTCATTCGCTATATTAAATTAAATGCTACAAAAAGAATAGAAAGGCAATAAAAATTATTGCTATTTTCAAAATATTTTTGTAGCATTTATTAATTTTTATATGGCTTTTATTATTTTTTTACATATCAATTTAAATTAATTTATATAGCGTTTCATCTAGCACAATTACAAACTTTTAATGGACACAGTCTAAAATTTAAAAAATCATATCTTCCTTCACCGTGTGTGGCATAATGCCTGACATTTTTAAAACAATATCTTTTTTTGTTTATATTGTGGACACACACTTTTTTATTTCCTCTTATTCTTCTATTAATTACCTAATTATAAATTCACTCATTACAAATTCTTCATTGGCATCACTCATTTTCTGTTTACTAAAGAAAAACTTTATCAACTAATACGAACTGGCGATTGGAGTGAGGCTCAGTGGACGCACTGCAGAACATGCGATTAGAGCGTTATCTGAGATGCGAGCAGTGAGGCCTAGTGGACGCTTACCTTTACAGAGCTTTCTACTGAAACTTTGAAGACATCTAGCGTCGCCCCAACGCATCGAAAAGCTTCTCTTCCCTATTTAAAATAACTTGTGATCATCTCTATTTTTAATTCTGGATATTTCTCGTTGGTAATGATTGACACAGTACATTGTACAATAACTTGTATTAGTAGTTCATAATTTCAACACTATAGCTCTCTATTATTCGCGAATTGTACTTATATTCGCCGGCAGAGTATTCCGAATTATTTCTCTGATTTTGGAAACAAACAGTTCCAAACCCTTGCTAAATAACTTAATTCATAATTCTGATTAAACAAAAACAATTAGTTTTTTTAATTCAAGTTTTTAGTTTGAAACATATTAAACTACCTTAAATAATAAACATTAAAATTATTAATATCAAAATTAATCTAAATAACATGTTAACAAAAAATTAACCAACAGATAACTATTCTACAAAATACTTAATATTCCAGAATAACATACAGGATCAAACAAAACCATACAAGCTGTACCTCGGTGTCTCTAGGTATCTTTACAGCTTTGAACTGACCAACCCAACACCCGCCTGTCGAAACCACAGGTGAAGAGGTTAGGACTGGAAGATAGGTCATCGAACCACGCGCAACTGGCGACCATTCTGCTGTGACCCTGTCGGCTAGAGCGTGGTAGGCGGGCTAGTCTCTGACCTGTTAAATCGAACAGACGGACCTGAAAATTGAAAATTAATGTGAAAAATATTTGAAAAGATATTATAATAATAACAATAATAATAAACTTTATTGTAGGCGAAGTTTCAGCCAGGGCTGGTCTTCCAACTTAACCTTTTTCATCATGTTAATACAATAATACAATATATACCGGGTGAATTATTTAAGGAGCAACATACATGTTTCACATATAATGTTAATGAAGTGTTATTTCATTCGCAACATAGCAAATTATGAAAGCAAGCTCAAATCCATGGCAACAGATATGCAGAGTTGATTAGATATACAGTCTGTTCCAAACGCTTAGGCGGAACTAGATTTTGCAATCTAGTTACTTTCATCGTTTAAATCGTGCTTTTCGACCGTTTTGTTTAAGCTTTGTAAATCATACTTACAATAAACATTTTTTGGTTAAGGTTAATGTCATTTTAAAATGTCATTTTCTTTATATTTTGATTTTTTGTGTCATTCTTAATACAAATTTCCCATTTATTTTTTTGTAAATAAAATAAGTAAAAAAAAATATTAAATTTTGACATGTCATTCGTTTCCATGGTTTCATTGTTGGAATTTTAAATTTTGATATTCTAACATGAAAAATGAAATAACCCAAGCAAGGTACCTTTTCGTGACAACCTAAAAGAACGAAATTCCCATTTAGTTCCGCCTAACCGTTTGGAACAGACTGTAATAGTTATTTGACATGATAAAGTTCCTAGACGGCTAAAAAATAGTAAATTAGAAACAATAAATTAATGTTTATTAGTTTGTTTATATTTACATACAAACAAAAATAATATTGTCCTTAGTAGCTAGGTCAAAAAATATTTTAAAAAATAATATTTTGTCTTTTCTATGGATACGATAAGCATTTGTTTTATGGCTATGATGCTTTTGGAATAACTCACTTCATTAACATTATATGTGAAACATGTATATTGCTCCTTAAATAATTCACCCGGTATATAAATTATAATCTTATAAGAAGTTTAACGAACTTTAATTTAGCGAAATTCAATAGACTTGCGGGCGAAAAATATATGTCCTGGGAGAATAAAAAGTATATTCGCCAACAAATTCTTTTAACGTTAAAAGCAAATAATTTTGATAACCCGCTACTTATTAACCTACTGGGGGTACTCATTGTTCCAAAACTCAGTAGCGATTAGCATGTTGGTGCACTGGCAAACAAATTGTGTTCTGCAATATATATGCTAAGAAACCTGGTATTCATTAACTGAGAATTGCATACTATGCACTGTTCCACTCCCAGATGACATACGGCATTACAGTTTTGATATAACGAAGCATTATACAGTAATGAACGTTTTTGAATATAGGTATTAACCATTAACGAAAAAGTGTCAACTTACTTGTCTGTTGTCGTGTGGTATGGCTATAACACCAGTAGACGACACGGATAGTCGGTTGACAGCCGAATCGGCGCGGATAGTAGCAAGCGGTGAACGCATATTGCGCAAGTCCCAAACTTTAACAGTCCGGTCGTCAGAACCGCTCACCACCTTATCTTCTTTAGTAAATACTGCTGATGTCACACTCCTAAAACAGTCACATCACGTGACACAAAACCGTCAAATTATCCCTTATATTTAATACTTCTATATTGCTCATCATAGATAAGAACACTTGTTTTTCTGCGACAAATGTAATGAACAAACTCGCATAGTATCAGTTACTTTTTAACTCAAAATATATTGCCTGCCGGTCGCTATGGCGTAGTGGTCCGCTCATTTGACTACCAACCATGGGGGCTCGGGTTCAAATCCCGGTTATGGCATGGAAATTTTCTCAAACAAAAATTGTCCTGGCTAATTGCCACAGCAGCAAAGGCCATTAAAAATTAAAATATATATATATATATATATATATATATATATATATATATATATATATATATATATATATATATATTGCCATGCCTTCCTCCTGTCCATAACCAAATCTTTTCCCAATCTGGACTTAATATTAACTTTCCCTTCAATTTTCTTAAGAAAAGAAAAAAACTAAGATGCCTATCTTTGTCCTGTCTCGAATGACATCAAAAAACACCACTGTTCTACTTTTATAGTTTTTCACAACTTCAATCGACATTCTAACAAAAAATTCAACACTAGAACATATGTAATAAGTTCAAACAGTACTAGAGCGCCTAGTACAACATTTGACCAGCATACTGCGTATCCGAGTGTGTCTTGTTCTCAATATAGAAGTTTTAAATATATGAATTAAACCATTTCATTTTGAAACTTACTCTGTGTGTCCTTGAAATACTGAAACTGAATGAACAATTTCCCTAAAATCCCACAGTCTAAAAGTGGTGTCCCTACTGCTGGTGACAGCCAACTTCTGTGTAGGGTGCGTACTGCAATCTGTCAGTTCATGGTCATGTCCACAGAGAGCGTTGACGACAGCGCCCGTTTCAACGTCATGGAGACATGCTGTTCTGTCCCAGGAAGCCGAGATTATCTGTTCAGCGCCTACCAACCAGTCAGCGGCCGTCACTGCTGAGCTGTGACCCGCTAATTCACACATCGGTGTACGTAGAGTATCCACGCGAGAATCAATTCGATCATCAGTGTCTTCATTACCTTCTAATTCTTCTTCGGATGAATGACCTTTCTGGAAAAATAATATCAATGAAATATAACTAAAAATATATATATAAACTAAACAGTTTGGTACTAAGTGGATATTTCAATAGTTCATCGTTTAAAATTTTGTCATGTTGGTATTACAAAAATAATTTAAAATGTTACATTATTAATATGTCATAACATTAGTGCAAACATAACGCCAAATTGTGAAGGGTGTTTTATAATGTAACGCATTTTTTAATGATGTTTAACGTTCGTAATACAATATAATGATAACAAACTTATTGGTGATACATTTTAATATGAGTCAATAATGAGAATACTTTCATATATCCTACAGTTGCGTCAGTTGAAAAATTATACCCGACAGAAAAAAAAACTGAATATCAGGAAAGATCGAAGTTTTTTCTCAGTTGCATGGTCAGACGTACAGTTAAAAGTAGATGTTTTAATATTTCACGTTAGCTTACAGCTAATTTTCAGGCTCGCTCAACCTTTCCCAAATGACTACTTTAAGCTAATGAATAATAAAAAATGCTAGATGAGCTACTGAAGCAGAGAATGCATATAAAAAAATAATATTTCCTTTTGAAAAATCTGAGTTTCCACGAAACATTTTAAAAATATATAAAGCGAAAGATAAAATGAACCATTAGAAGAAGAAAAGAAAAACTGGATGTGTTTTATTAAGGAAGACAAAAGACCATTTTGCAGAAGTATATTTAAATATTCATTGACAATTTTTCCACGAAAAATATAACAAAAAAAGACGCTGGCACATAAAAAAAAAATGATGTGAACTGTGAACCACATTTCAGGACTTCATGGGTATTACATATTTTATTTTGTAATAAGTTACTAGATTTAGTGACAAAAACAATAGTTTTAAATGTTTTTAACGGTTTGATGCAAATGGGATCAACCTCACAACGCGAAGCTTTGCTAAAGACAACATTTTTAACTAAGGTCTCTGAAACTACAATTTGGCGATTATCAACACAGGAAAGAGAGAGAGAGAGAGAAAGAGAAAAAAGAAGGGATTCTAGAATGTGCTTTAATATTTTCTTTAATGCAAAGAAATGTTCTTTTAAAACAGTAGTTGGGATGTCGCTGACGTAAATGTTAATCAGATTGAACCTAGAATGCTTCCTTGTGGTACGCCTGCTTCTCAATCGGTGGTCCACGGACTACTAGTGGTCCTTAGCAAAATTTTAGTGGTCCATGAAAGGCTTTATAAATGATTATTTTTTTATTTTTTTTTTATGATTTTTGTTCATTTTGTTCATTTTTCAGTGATTTTTTATTACTGAGATATTATATAGATGTAGAGTACACATACAATAAATTTGTCTAATAGTAGATTTATTTTTTGTGGTCCGCGGTATAAAATTAAATATTTTACTGGTTCGTGGTGAGTTTTCGGTAAAGAAACACTGTACTAGATGAACTTTTTTCTAGAATATTTTATTAAGCACCGTTATAAAAATAATATTCATTAATAGTTATCTATTACGGAAATATCGTGGGGTATTTTTTGTAGCGCTTTCAGTACGGCAGGGTTAAATATGTAGATACTTATTTTATATTCTGTGTTAATGAAGGTTTTATTAATATTTTTTATTGTTCATACTTATTTTATGTCTACACAAAAAAGTACAAACAGCATTTTTTAACCATAATTGTAAAAATAATTACTTATTCTATGACAATTATCACGGATACTATCATAAAAACTGTATAAATTATTAACAAATGACGCATTCTGTCCGCAGACGCAAAATGTGAACAACAAAATGATACAAAGATAATAAATCATTAAAATATTATGTAACACAGGATATGCTTTATTATAACTTTGTCAAAATTCTGAGAATTGACACAAAACTAAAGAAACACTGTAGCCATTTACGTAAATATTGAATTAAAAATGAACTGTCAAAATTTATTATTTACAAAATCATGAAAAAGATTAAATATAGTAATTAATATCCAATAAAAATTACACTGGTCAACAAACTTATACAAAAACAATCTTATCAAGAGTTCGATATTTTTGTTAAAACAAAAGTTGCAACAAAAGTGCCCGCCTATCTTTTCGCAATAGCTAAAAATATAACCACTTATTTTTACATAAATATTTGTATTTAGCAAATAGCCAACGTCATCAGGTAATTATCAAATTACAAGCAATTAGTGAAATTTCTTCAAACATATCAAGCAATTACATGAAATCTGTTTCAGTAGACTATGTTACATTTGTTGGTACATAAAAAAATATATATATTGACCAGAACTAATAGCCGCTTCACACTGTTATCACTGTTTCGCAAGATTTCAAGTAATCGAACGCCTGTGTGCAATAAACTCTTTTTACATCCATGGTACTGAAAACTAAGTATCAACTCATTGATTATTGTAAAAACATTGATTCGTAAAAAATAAATCCGTTAATACAGCCCTTTTTAAATTTGTTAATGAAGTATTAAATACAACTGATTCCAGTAACAAAGCATTAGGCATTTTTAGGGTTTTGTAGGTATGACCAAAAAACCCTTATACCGTCATTTTGTCGTCTGTCTGTCTGTCTGTCTGTCTGTTCGGTAAAAATTGTAGCCAAACGGCTAAACCTAGAGAGTTGAAATTTGGCATGCTTATACAACTCTTTGACCCGCACATAGGAAAAATACTAAAACATCTAAAAAACATACCCCCCTAAAAATATAAACAAATATGTGCTCATCAAAAACAAAAATATTTTTTTTAAATTCTGAGTAGGGTATCAAATGAAAGCCCTTAGTACGTGGATTAACGATCAAATTTTTATTTTTGCAAAATAAATTATTTTGATGCGATTTTTGCCAAAAATGTGCAAAAAAAATTGTCCCACACCCTGTAGCCCAGATGGTTTAAACTAAAAATCTAAAAAAATTCTAAGTAATGTATATTGGTGTGAACCGAAATAGTACAAGAGGAATTTTTGATCAGATTATGTTTTCGGAAAATAACACATTTTTTGTGGTTTTTGGTTCACAAAGTACAAAAGTTATACCAATGTAAGACACTCACATGCATAGCGTGCGATGGCTACATGCGTTAGAGCGCTCTTAAACTGGCTGGAAAACGAAGGGTTTCGAGTTCGAGTACGGAGTGAATTTTATTTTTTCTGTTTTTTTTTTTTGCATTTTTATTATGTTGAAATTATTTTGTCAAAATTCTAGTTATATTTTGACAAATGTTGTATTTAATTTTTATGAGGGTAAATTTAATAACCAGTCTTATTATATGATTAACAGACGATAAATTATTTTAAAAACATCGTTCATTTTGCCGTGATTACTACAAAGTAAAATTTGTCCTACACACTCAGCATACCGCCTTCACTTATTATATACCTGCGAAACCCTGAAATGTGTGAATATTCACACTTCACATCAATTTTTTTAGACTTGAGTAAAGCCTTCGCCTGCATTTACCAGAAGATTTTATTCATGTAAATGGAGCGAATAAGAGGAATTGGATTAAACTGGATCAATTGTATCCGACAACAAGTCTGTTAATATAGGTGCTCCACAAGGAGGTGTCCTGGCTTCTACTCTATTTTTAATTTACGCAAGTAACCTAATTATTTTCCAAATATGATAAAAGAGCTCAAGGTACCTATCAACTTCCTATCTTTGAACATTTTCTTATTTATTTCAGCATCCCACCCAGAAGAAAATGATATAAATCTTGACATGAAATATAACAGATTGTTACTGAATAATATATAAATCAAACTTTGTGACCACGGATGTTTAAAGTATAAAGCTTTCTAACCTTTGTCCTAATATATTATTAAAGTATCCTCAGCTGTTCTTATAAAGAATGCACATATCGATTTTCGTGTGAAAATAACTTTAAATTCTAAAATTATAGAGTTAGAAACGCAAGGCTCTTATTTCTTTATTTCACATGCAACTCATCAATATTTATTAAGTAAATTATAAGAAAATAGTCCACAAAAATACTATGTTTATATCTTTAAATTAACAATTAATAATTGAAAACATAGCTATATTGGATATAGTTATTTTTGTGATATCGTACTTGTTCTATAAAACATAAAATTGATAAAATGACAGATGATTGCTCAACAATAGCGGACTTCAGTCAACAATTATGAAATAAGACCAGACATAAATTTTCTCAGACTCGTTAAATAAATAGCATATAATTAAACGCATGAAACTTTTGTGTTCAAAATAATAGTTATTTGCAATAACATGGAAAACTACTCTAACACATATTCAGATAGAGAATCTTACTTCATAACTAACTGAGCTACCCGTCATTATTATGGAAATTTGTAATAGGTAATCGCTCAAATATTTGCTATATTAAAAATAAAACGTTTATATATATTAATAAAATTGGAGGATACATTCTATCTTCATGTTTGGTTTTACACGTTTTACATGTTTGGTTTCACATTTTGTGGTGATTTTTTACGTCCACGAAAAAACGGAAAAAACGCACTTACCCACCTAAAATTAGCCTAAATCATGAGTTGATATATTAAAAAGTCCTTCCACTTTTTCAAGCAGAGATTTATTAATATATTTACCATATTTTTGTTGATATTATATTGACAGAGTAAAAAAGAATTAAAAATGCAATGAAAAACTAAAAATGTCCTTGAAATTTCTTCAGAATAGTATATTATTACATATCTTATAAATCGTAGATTACCTTTAAATAAAAAAAAATAAATAAATAAATAAAAAGATACAAAAAAGTTCGGAAAATGGTAAAATACAACTCGTGTTCATTTTCACCAAGTAAACAAATACACAAGTGACAGTTTAATGTGACCCTCGAGTGTTCCAGCTTTTGCCGCATATGGCGCTGCGATCTTAAAGTTTCCCCTATAGAAGCAACAGGTTCTCGCCTGTACCGGCAAATTTAAGGGAGCGACCGAAAGCGTTAGTATTTTATCAATTTTTTTTTTTTTTTTTTTTCTGGCGCCATAAACGATCTTGCCTGTGATGACAAAATGTCTAGCAGCAGCGCTGGTTATGAGCTATAGACGGCATAAGTAATTTTCCATTATTTCATACCGTGTAAAACTAGACGTCCGGACTTTCGGTAATTTTCTATGAAAATGTTAAATTTCTAGCATTCATTGCGCTCGGCAATTTCATTGTATGATATTAAAAACAACAGTTGTAAAAGTACTTACTGGTACATCCCAGTTGACGGCGGCATGCCAGATGTGTGCAGTCCAATCTCCACTGCCTGTCAAAACCAAATCTTTGGAAGGATGGAATCTGATGGAGTTCACAGATCCAGTGTGGCCTTGGTATTGCAGTAGGCATCGACCACTATCTACACTCCATACGCACGCACTATGATCTAAAATAAATAAATAACTAAATAAGTATACCAATTGGAACCAAATCAGGAGCATAGTGTTGTAAGCGAGACGATAAGGGTTTGGTTCTAAAAATTCTCGAATAAGAAGTAATGAGGGTACGTTGTCACAGTAGATATCTATATATTAGGAATAGCAGAGGCCCAAAAACTGAGCCTTGAGGCCCGCCACTTTATACAGTTCGAGGGGTGGATAAACATTTATGAAAGATAAATGAATCATGTCAACTTGCGTGGATTTCTGAGAATGGTCCGCAACTGTCGAAAGTTTGAGAAACACTGCCTTACAGTGCGATTACCATTTGTTCCGACTACTCAAAAAAGTGTTGGGATAGTAACGAACCGGTGGAAGTATTCGTCATCAAGTAGCTTCGCACATGTCCCACTTTTTACGACACGGGAATGAAACAGTTGCCAATCCGGTGGCGGAAGTGCTTAGATGTTCAGGGAAACTATGTAGAAAAATAACTAGTACGTACATAACGTACGTTTTTGGATAAATTTGGAGCCCATCGAGCCACGTTCCTTTGCTCTGTGGGCATGCATCTTATAACAAAACCAAGCCAGTTATATATCCATAATGCATTTAAATATATACAATTTTTTTGCCAATCTTTGAATAATTGCCAAATATATAACATTTTTTATATTAATATTCAAACGTTTAAAAATGCATACATTTAAATAAATAACCATTTATTAGCTAACAAACCATTAGGAAGGTCAGTCAATTTGTCATTTTTTATAAATGCAAAAATAACACGATACCAAAATTCACGGAAAATCTAAAGGTTTATATGAATAAAATTTTCGCATTTGCGTCAGAGCAGATCAAAAATATAAATAAAATCAATCATTGAATGTTTAATTTTCGAGCTAAAACCAGGATCAGTTTCGGAAATTAAGTCGGTTTAAGTGCAAATTAAGTCATACTCGATCAAATATATGATGTAAACTTCGCCAGATTCTTTGGTCATATAAATCGCCTAATATATATATTTATTTATTTTTTCTTAGGGTTTACCTCAACAAATCTGGTCATCTTGGTCACAACTAGCGCTGGCGAACGCAAACCCTTAAGACGGCTTTTGCCTGTAGCGGAAAAATCAAGAGTAAAATTCAAAAACTAGTTAGAAGAAGAAATTAGCGGTAATCAGATTATGACACTGCGACCTTAAAAATCGACTATTTACTACTTTTCACACATAAGTTTTCAAACATCAATATCAAAACGTGTCGAAATAACAAGATTATAAAACAGATTATTTGGGATTATTTGCCGGGATGATATACCACCGATAAATTTTATTTAGCTAATCAGCTACAAATTATTATAACACATTTTTAATATGGATTTTATATATAGTGCCGAAGATCTAGAAACATAATTTCTCCACGACCACTATAGAATTTACCAATTTTGACTACAGAAAGTTAATATTCTAACACAAGAGTTGGAATGTTATTCTAAAGCACTTATCTTCTTATGCATTTTGCGTGTATTTCATTCCATCACTTGTTATGGAATAACCATTCCATACTTGTTGTCTTTTGTTTTTATAGGGTTACATTAAGATATATGCAACGTTTACATTAAATAAATGCAACATAACTTCCTAACCTAAAATAGTGGCTGATGTGCGGCAAATTAAATTAAAATTAAACAAATAATAAATAAAATAAATTAGTTTAATTAATTGATTAATTTTTTATGTAATATAAATTATTTGTTAAAATAAAATGTTTGTTAAAATAATTATTTGTTAATTTTTTTTTTCTTTCTGGTGTTCGTGGAGAAAGTAGGGTCTGTGACTCGGTTGGAAGAGAAAATTCGATGCTCGTGGTTCCTCACACTCGCCTGCGGCTCGCGCTCGGAATGTTCCACTCGCATCGAATTTTCTCATTCCAACCTTGTTACAGAATATACTATTCTCTGCTTGGTGTTTCTTGTGTAGGCTTCGGAAACCTCTTATTAGTTTTAAAAACTTTTATATAGCAAGGATTTTTTTCATTATATAAATTAAACAATTTATATACGAAATTTGAACACTTTATATATGTCAATAAATTGAAGACCAACTTTATCAATTTATTGAACAATAAACTGAACCGTGTAAACCCCACTGAAGAAAATAAAAATTACATTTGGTTCCGCTTAATGGTTTGGAATTGCCTATACCAGGGGTTCTTAAACTTATGTAGTCCGAGGACACCCTCTTGAACAAATTTTTTTTTGCGGACCCTATCCCAACCCTAGGCATTTTATGTCGTTCTAGAGACTTAATTTCTGGCTCAATAATCTCATAGGCACTACGTTGTAATAAATATTGGTAAAAATGTATCGCTGGTTATTTTAATAAATGGTCTTGTGCATTTATAGAGGAACATTTTTATTAGCATACAGAATAAAAAACATAAAATTAATAAAAATAGTAGTATAAAAAAAGTTACAAATTATAATACGTTAAACTCATACAAACATTTCGTGGTCAAATATTGGTCAAAATAGATCTAATTATTGTTTAGTTATGTCAATAACTAGTTAAATAACAACAAATACAAAAAGTCTTGACCATGTAGGATTTTTATTAAATGAGTTATTTGAATAAAAGCGAAAAGTTGGGGGATGTAAAGTTAATATCAAAATTGTTTCGCGGACCCCCCCCCCCCCCGGTTCCGCGGATTTTAAGAACCGCTGGCCTATACTTTAGTATTAGTTTAAAACATTTTAAATTAGTTAAAAACATTTTAAAATTTCTTTAGTCTCCTCACAATTATTAGTTTTAGTGGGCTACCTGTAAAACCAATGGTTAAAAAGGGTCCGCGAACTTTAAAAGTTTGAGAGACACTGCCATACACCTGCCATATAACTACGGTACACTTTACACAAATAGTAAAATGTTGTAGCTTGATACTGAGTATCTGTTGTCACCTAGTTGATCCAATTATGAAGTTCGTTTAATCGAATCGAATAGTTAGCATACAAGTTAGTTTTTCAGTAAAAATCAAATTTCCGCAGCGAGTCAGCAACTTGTCACTAAATGTCAAGCTTATTTTTAGTGATGTTGCGCAACGCATTGTTATGGAATAGATTTTTTCATTACATTACAAGCAAACGTATGCAGAAGTTAAAAGATATTCAACCTTATTTAAATAGAATGACATTACATTCAAATACGGTCAATTATAAAATCAAATGGAATTATTATAATAAAGAACTATTGCACATTAAACTTATCGAATAAATAATAAAAATTGTAATATCATTTACTAGGACTGATAAAAATTGTAATTCTTTTAAATAACACAATTATATTAAAGTAAAATGTTACTGTACAGGATATTTTTGGGAACTATTTAAGGGGAGGGGCAACAGTATTGAGAACTGACACGCTCAAATACGCATTCTATGAAAAAATACTTACAATTTCGAAAAAAAAATCAAAAAATTTTCGTTTTATCAAAAAATGTCTCAAATAAAAGTTGTTACTTATTGCTTGTATAGCAACTTTTGTTAAATAATTTTTTTCGAAATATTTTTTTGTTATTAAATTTTCGCAAAAATCAACAAGAGTAAACTCTCATTTCTAGTCAATCGATTTTTACCAAAAGTTGATCAACGTCAAAGTCAATCAAATTGATGTCAAAAGCTTAAATATGAAGTTTCATAAAAATCCTTTTAGCCGAATTTGTTCTGCACGTGTACACCGACAGACAAATAGACAGACCGACAGACATCATGCTAAAAATAAACCGTTAAAAATTCTTTGGTCCGTAATGACCTAAAACTATTGAAAATTTTGATTTTTTTTGTAATTTTAAAAATTCATATCTCAAAAAAGGTAAGAAATAGAGACTTGAGGTTTGAATTTTTGTAATTCTCACACCTTGTTTTGTCTAGAAAAATATAATGTTTGGTCCGTAATGACCTAAAACTATTAGAGAAAATTTTGGAGAAATTTTTCAATTTTTTTTTCGTTTTATCAAAAAATGTCTCAAATAAAAGTTGTTAAAAATTATAAACCGTTTCAATGTACCAGGTGCTATTAGCCAAGTAGCCGAAGCACCATAATATGAAAATAAAAAAAAAAAAAAGTTAGTTATTACTTTTATAGCAACTTTTGTTCAATAATTTTTTTCGAAATATTTTTCTGTTGTGAAATATTCGCAAAAATCTTAAAATCGACACGAGTAAACCCCCATTTTTAGTCAACCGATTTTTACCAAAAGTTGATCAACTCGTACCATTGATGGCAGAAGATTAAATATGTGTTTCATAAAAATCCTTTCAGCCGAATTTGCTCTGCATGTGTACACAGACAGACAGACAGACGGACGGACAGACGGACAGACAGACAGACAGACCGACAGACATCATGCTAAAAATAAAACGTTATGTAGGGACCTCAATTCGTGGAGATCCATCGAAATCTCGAAATGTCAAAATCGGTATAATCACAATACCTCCCTTATATATGTTGGCGGTCGGTAAAAACAATACATATATTTAATAACAAGTCATTTTTATTACAAATTGTTTAGTAATTTCTATTGCGTATAGATGGCAACTAGATCTATTTATCTATTAAATATGTAGCAGAAAATGGTACGTTTGTGTTGTGCTTAGCCATTAACATTACGCACTTTGAATAAAGCGTTATCTATTAAATCATGAGCTATAAATGAGGCTTAAGTGCCACATCGTGTGTGGCATTGCGCTTCAGGCTTCTGAAAGAATAAAAACAGTCCTTCTACAGGACTTGCTAACAGTTGCTTAAAGAACGAGTTAAGTGTTTTAACTCGAGTTATGCTTAATTCGAGTTAAAACGACATACAAAATCATATCATTATAATTAGAGTTGGGGATAGCTCTAGTTAAAATATTTAACACGTCCTTTAGCAACCGGCCATAAATGAATTTTCCTCTGTATTTCTTTTCCTGGATATAGGCTGCCAATATGCCAGTAAATAAATAAAACTAGTGACTTTTAGTGACGTAAACTGTAATTAAAATATTGATACAAGCGCCCACGTCTACTTGTGCAAATATTAATAATAAATACACTCTATCTACTTCAATTTCTTTAGTTATCCTTCAGAATATTTGTCTTTAATTTCAGGGCATTTCAAATTCAAGTTTAAAAACCTACGATACATAATATATCCATTTAAAAAACAGTTTAGAGATTTTAAATTTAAAAATAAACACAAATGAGATTACATTAACATATGGTTAGCGCTTAGTGTGTCAGCCTGTTACTATTTTTGACTATTGTAGGTGGTATTATGACTCAATATTTGGTTTAAAAAAAATCAATTAAAGAAAATACATGTTTACAATTAGTCTTTTTAGAAATATGTTCATGAATATCAAGCGCCAAATATATTCTAATGTGTTAAATTAAAAATGATGTGTAATTCGCTTCCTTAAAATTGTGATGCATATTATGGTCTAACTGTCCAAACAAATGTAACGTTAATACGAAGTTTGTCTTTTTTTTAAATTTATTTTACATCGGCCTATTTCTGCAAGGAGGCTAATCGCCGATGGCAGGGGGCGAGCTCCTAGATGACCTGGATGACGGGTGAATGATTGTGAAATGAGAGTAATGTAAACATATTATTCTCGCCCGAATAATATCAACAACGGAGAATCGAACCACCGAAAATTACGAAATTAGATACGAGGAATTAGATAAAAACAATTATTTATTAACAAAAGGGGCTTTATTGTTTTTCAAAATATTCACCATAAAGATCAATACACTTTTGCATACGTTTGAACCAATTTTCGAAGCACTTTTTTCACTCCGATTCTCAAATAATGTGGGATCCAACACGAACAAATCTTTTTGACGGCCAAATGTACATGCAATAGTGAATATATGCTGGTGCCACTAATAAGCGCTATTTGTCTTGTTTACAGTAACTTAAAAAAATTCATCTCGGCTAAAAATGGAATGAAATCGTGAACATTTTCGTGCGATTACTTTTTACACATTTCGACGTGGATTAACCCAACAACAGTGCATCGATGAACTTAATTCGACTTTTAGCGATGAAGCACCATTAAAGACTACTGTTTATCCATGGTTTGCCGACCTCAATCGTGGCCGTAGTTCGCTTAAGGACAAATTTCGTGAAGATCGTCCAAAATCGGTTGTTGTTCCGGAAAACATTGATGCTGTGCGTGAATTGATACTGCAAGATCGTCATGTGACTTATCGTGAGATTGAAACGTTAAAACTATCTACTATTTACTATGCACAGTGAACAGTCTACTAATTTAAAGAGCTCTGAACGCAACTTTAGTGTTGAATAAAGACCTTTGGAATATTTTTGTTATTGAAAATTTGTTTATGATCATGTTTTTGCATAATAATATATCTAAAAATATTTAACACGTAAATTGTAAACATTTTTACAGCCGACAAAAGTTTAATAGCAATAAAGATACTTTCTGAATAGTTATTAACAGGAAATTTTAACTTTTGTTCCCATAATTTTCACACTAAATCAAAAATGAAATCGTAATTAAAATTATAATTTTGCAAAAACAATCGTTATATAATAAATATATAATATCATTGTTTTCTTTATACGGTGAAAGCTGGGTAATAAATTCAAAATAGTTGCAAAACTACTTCTGAAGGTCAGGTTTGAAAATACATTTTTGTACATTTTTAAAATATATCAAGTGAATGTACGACGTGAAAGAAATTGTAGAAAGTAGATTCGTTTATTTATTTCGTTTTATTTATTACATTCACTATTTATGTATGAAATTCGCTTGTAGACAGTTTTGGCGGCAGGTGAACTGCCATTTGCCGAGAATGATCCATTTTACCGGGGTCATGTTTGGATAAAATTAATAATAATTAGAGTGGGCGAAGATATTTATTTGCATATTCTACAATTTGATCACAAAAGAAAGTGAAGTGTGAATTTTCACACATTTCAGGGTTTTGTAGGTATTTAATAAATGTAAGAAGTCAACAGAATGCTGGATGTCTAAGACAATTTTTTTTTCTAGTCACATCAAAATCAACAGATTTTTGATAATCATTTTTATTCGATATTTGAGTACTAAGAGCTTCCATTTAATTTGTTTAAACTAAATTTAAATAATTTGCGAACATTACGTCATAGGAAAATGTAAATTAAAAAATTTTAGCGATTTTTTCTGCATTTACTTCGTACCCAAGTCTTCATTAACGTTTCTGCGAACGCTCAATGAATTTTTATTTTTGGCTGAAATAATTCATGGGCATTAGGAATTGGTTCTTATTGATAGAAAAATTAATTCAAAAATATATTTAAAATAATAATTTAGGGTTTGTGCCATACATGGAACATTATGATTCTACATTATGTTACAAAAGAAAATGATTCCGTATTATTTGCTCGTCAATTGCTAGGTGTTCTTCATTAGAGATTAAAAGCAGTCGCCCTCGAATTTTTGAAAGAAAAGGTCGTATCTTCTAGTTGTCCTTTCTCAATAAATTCAGAGTTATCGTTGAAGTGCAAATTCCGCTTGATATCCTCAAATCTATTGCAGCCCATTACTTGATATACTGCAGGATCCATTGCTGTGTATGTGGCATATATGAACATTCCTGAAGTAACGTTCTGATTCAGTTTTAAAAGTAAAATAAAAAATAAAAATCGGAATGTGCCATATATGGCACACTATGCGGTAAAGGGTTAAGTCACATTGGCGGAGGGATACTATTGACATAGATCTCGTCCGCCGCAATATATAGTTCTGTTACACTTCATATTTTTTTAATTTCAGAGACGTATATTTCACTATTCACAATGTGCTATTTGATTTATAACTAGTTCACTATTATAAACGATTTATTTTTATTTAAATTATGCATAATCTAGCCATGAATTAAAAAATAAAATTTTTTGTTAAAAACAGAAAAACTGCAATATTTTCCAAAACGGAAATCTGATCAAAAATTCGTCTCGTACGTTTCCGGCTCAAATCAATGTTCATTACTTGTAATTTTTTCAGATTTTTAATTTAACCCCATTGGGTAAAACTTTTATGGCACATTTTTGTCTAAAATCGTGTTAAAAGAAACGAATTTAAAAAAACTAATTTTCGTTTCTTAATCTACGTTTTAAGAGCTTTCTTTTGATGTCACATAATATAGCGGTCTACAGGACGCTTCTTAGCGTCCGTAGACCGCTGTGCTGCGTATAATGCAGCGCACACTGGACGCACCCGGGCAACCGAAAACATCGCCTGTGAACTCAAATAAGCTGACTATCAGTCTGCTTCCAAACTGGCTTAAATCACACGTCCTGGCGTTGAGGCGTACTCGACGTAACCCATTCTAGCGCGGAAACTCTCCCTGTTTTATTGCACAAAATAGGGCTGCATCCAGCAGTTTTATATCAACGTTTATTTTTATATTTGACATATTTTATATTATAATTTATATTTTATATATTCAACTATAACAAATACGAAATAAATATTTTTTTAGCTAAACATTTTTCATAAAAAACATTTCCGTCTGAATAAACAAGGGATGCAGTGCTTCCCTTGCTTCCATGGACGCCATGCCACTGCTCTCATTTCTTATTGTGATTGGTATAATAATAATTTAATAAAATTCTTACCTGCAGATGCTGTACCAATGATAGGCTGTCCAGGCCTCGATGAGGACACTTCCCAGACTCCATCCTTATGTCCGATGTATTCTCTAATTAGTCCACAATTCATGTGGGGAGCTTTGAAACTGGATACAATTTTGCTTGTTTGCGCTTTCAGTTTATAGGCTGTTTTTAACTTTTGAGTACTTGTTGAACTTACTACAAAGAAAAGAAAAATCAAAATGAAAATTTATTACATACACATTTTAAGTGTTTATTTGGGTTTGAAGATTTTTTTAAAACAACAAAGGATGAACAAAAGACATACTTAAATACAATATTGAAGAAATATTTTAAAATAATGAAAAATATTACTTTTATTATTATTATTTATTTATTTTTTTATCATATAAATATAAAGTGCGTGTTGTGTCAGTTCTGGTTTCTGTTTCATCAGAATACGCGTTTTATTGCGACAAAATTATTCATTCTACTAATAGATATATGCTTATTTTCTGACTTTTTTAACATCTATATATGGCGCAGGATGAATTTAAATTATTGAAATGAAGGGATAAGATGGATAGGGTGTGAAGTAAGAATTAAAGAATCGGTACCAGCGAAAAAAAAAAAAATTACTGATTAATCAAACAAAAAATATGTTGAATGTTTACTTAATTTTTTCCTTTGATAAATTGAGTGACTAAAATTTACTATCAACAAACATTTTTATTAATATAAACAGCAGATTTATTTGTTTATAATCTAATTTATAATATTTTTCTTTTCATTTTGTACAGGAAACGTCTTGTGTTTATTTTTGAAATCAAATAAAAATGTGAATTAAGTTTTGAAAAAAATTGATGTCCTTAACCTTGTCTCAAAAACAAAAAAATTGCCCTAAATGGCCGCAGGTCATAGTCTGACACGCATATTAGCAAAAAAAAAATTGTATAATTTTGAATTTTTCAAAATTTCATAAAATTCTAACTCGAAAACAGTATTAGATAGAAAGCTATGGAATTTTTGGAATCTACAGACTTTTTTCTACCTAGATAAAAAAAGGACCCTCCTTTGTTAATGCCTTTTTGATCTGTGTAGTTCTGATAATTTGTAAATATTTCATTTTTGAAAGACCGTATCTCAAAATCTACATGAGATAGAGACCTGCGGTTGAAATTTTTGAAATCCTGATGTTCTAAAGGGCCTTAGGAATCATTTTGAAGCAAAAAAAAAAAAAAAAAGTTTGCAATATTTTTAATTCACCAATTTTTAAAATTTTATTTTTCTTATGTCTCAAAAACTAAAAGAGATAGATATCTTATCCTTGAAATCCTAGGGCCCTAAATGTCCATGTTCTGACACACATATTAGCAAAAAAAATCTGCCTCCTTTTATAGGATAGATAAAAGTAACTAAATCATATGATAGTGTAAAAATTTACTTACATTTCTTTGTCAGAACTGCTTTCGTAGGATTATTATCAAAATCAACACAATCGAAGTTCTGTTTATCCGTACAAGACTCTCTTTCAACCCTTTCGTTCAACATTTCAATTTTCTCATGCACTGTAAACGAACAATTTTAAAATTTAACCAAAACAATTAATTCAAATCACATACAGGTCTGATTTTCTTGATGTAACAAATCAAATTCCCTTTCAATTTGTTTAAAAAGATAATGTAACCTCATTCTAAATGGTGGAATCATAGCATCGGATTCAATATCAGACCGGAATCCTTGTCCGATCTCATTTTCAATAGTACTCGGCGGTCGAGCCATTGAAGATCTTTTACCTTTGAAATTCTTGTTAGTACTAAGTGATTGATTAATATCAGTAGGCATTGTTACTATTTTGCCTGTGAAAAATTAATAATTCAATTTTAAATAATCAATATGTTTGTTATTCAAGGTTTTTAAAAATACCTGAACTATTGTTTAGATATTGAATGCACTTTTCAGTTTATTTTTAGGTTGTTAATTGATAAACACTGTGTACATTTTGTTTAAATAATCACATTGATTTTGACACATCATTTCTCAACAACTAACCACCAAAGACTGAGCATTTCCGACTGCCCCTTACTACTATATTACACACAATGCATTTAGATTACTAGATTCTAGATACAAAAATCAGAGTTCTTGCGTAGTTCGCTAATTGTAGGTTAGAGGCAGCACAGAATATCTTGTTACACTAGTTCCGCATTATTTAAAAGATATTTTAAATTGTTTTGTAATAACTTAAAAAACAAAAATACAAGAAAAAATAAAACCGTAGATCTATTTATATATTTTTAAAACAGACGTTTCTAATACAGGCATACTCTTCTATTCTCTATTATTATATTTAGATGGCTACAGAGCCGACTATTAATTTTGCGGAGCCCTACACGGTGAAAGTAAGCGCATACTCTACTTTCCTTTGCGGGGCCCGGTGCAACTGAGTTCTGATTGTACTTCACTAACCATTTCGCACTGTAGAATCGTGGGGCCCTGGGCAATTGCCCCGGTCGCCCATTTCTTATGCTGGCCCTGAATCACCGTCATTAAGTTAACAATTGTCTTAAAAAATCTTTTGTTTAAAATCGCGGACACCAGTTCGAAATTTTCACTTTACGATACTGTGCAATCAGCTAAAATGTAGACTCAGCTTTGAGTATTTAATACTTAAAATGAGTGCCAGTTTATACAGGAATAATGGTATTGGTCGAAACGTCAGGCTTACCACGTGGTTTACATATATAAGCTGAAGGTCCAGAAATGGAGAACTTACCTTTTCTACCCTTATGCGTCAGTCGTTGGGAACCTATTATTTATTTTATTATTTACTATCTTATGATACGCCGTTTCAACATTTGTAATTAAAATTTTAAAAGTTTGATAAGAAATTAATTCAAATTATATTCTTCTACAATTGTTACAAAAACTGTACTCTATTTCACTTGTTTTTGGTAAAAAAATGTTAAAAAAAGTCTTATAAGCGTTACATTATTTTACACTTTCCATATGCATAATATATCGGCTAATGGAGGCCCTACCACCATCTCCATGGACTTACACGAGCTGATGGGGGCGACAGAACCATCTCCATTTACTACAGATGCGTCCGTGCAGTCCAAAGAAGTATCAAAGAGCGCATTGAAAACAATTAAAGTGATCTCTTTTTTCAAATTTATTATTTGGCCTAAGTTGCTGAGATAGAAAATTTTTGAGACAACTATTAAAATCTAGAATCCATCACCATATGCTAAATTATCACTGAATTGTCATCATTCTGCATTAAATACCAAAATTATAACCAGAAAAATTCCTACATGCAAATATTTAGCATTGAAAATACTTTCTTAAATCACACATTTTCAAATTGCATATATTGTTTTTCTGGCAGCGAGGTCAAATTTTCACAATTTCAACTTTCTTTAAATACCATAATAATGAATGAATTAAGAATACCCATCAAAATTAATAACAATATTTTGTGTTCCTAATAAAAAATAATAGCAAAGAAAGTAAATTTAATATAATTAGAACAAACTGTTCTTGTAATTAATTTGGTAACTATAATATAAAATGTTAATTTATTTTAATTATTATAATTTAAATAATTAACATGCTAGAATAAGGAATTAATATGCTGAATTATGAAAATATGAAAAAATATTTATTAGTACAAAAATTACATATCATAATTTTATAAAATTACGTGTATTTGTTAGATATACAGGCATACATCGCTTTGTAACAACTTGTTTTCTGACTCCATGTGACTCTGTCGGAGTATTCGATAGTTAAAAGTCCTAAAAAGGGCTGATGGGATCCAAAAATATAATCAAAGAAAAGAAAATAGAAATACGTTGAATTTAACCTAAAAAGCTATGCTCTACGCACAATATCAAATGGAAATCTATAAGAAAATATATAACTAAACACAAAACTGCTAAGTAAATAACAAACTAAATAAAAAAAGTTTTTGGAAATTACTATAAGTTAGATATGTGAACACAAGCATCAAAACATGTCAGAGCGTATTATAAAATGTCAAATGTAAACATCGTTTTATTTAGCGATACCAATACAAATGTCCCTAAATTAAATAAACACTTTTAAAATTTGTAAATCTTCAAAATGACTATCGAACACAAACTAAATATAACTTCAAAAGGTATGTTTTAGTAAAATAAAAGAGCGAAGAGCAATATTAGTCTATAATTCACATGCAAACAAATTGATTTAGTTATTTTTTCACCACTACGTTGATTAAATGACTGACCTATACTACTGTTTTTATATTAAATCAGAAGTTTCTTGTTTATTTTCTTGATTTTATAATTTAAAAATTTTATAATTAATGTATTTATAAAAAGACGGTTTCTTTGGTTTAAGCTGAACTAGATTTTCAAATCTAGTAACTTTACCGATTGATTTAAGCTTTTGATCAATTAACAACCCAGTTTTGATCGAAACAACCCAGTTAATTTAACCATATATTGAAGTATACACATATTTTTTACGTGCAAAGTGGGATTTGGTGTCCAGCGGACAAAAAATAGTGTTGCCTACGTTTTTGTGCATTTCGTCTCAAAAATGAATTAGCTGACATCATCATATTGTAAGTCTAAAGTGTATAATCATGTAAATATTCACACGTAATTGAATTAAAGTAGGTTAGTTATAAATGTCGCCTTCAACAACCCTTAAATCCATCCTAAGAATAGTTGCAACTATCTAGCGAACAAAGAGAGTTCATATCCGAAACCGCTAGCAGATTATGAATTCATCAGGTAAGAGATCTCGACTTGTGCGATGTACAAAGTCATATTAAGCAGATAGCGTGACTTGCATTCTTATATTAGACGGGCCCACATATGACAATACTAGGTAAACATATTTTGTTTTCCTTCTCAGTCATCAATATATTACAAACAAAGCAGTAATAGACTTATCCAAAAATATATGTAATAGTTCACTCTAGAAGTTTGTAGCTATTATTTATTTATCATACATTTTACAGAAATACTTAAAAATTAGTTTTAATCTTTTCTGTCATCAGACTTAAAATTAACAGACAGTTATTAATGTTTTTTCTTATCTATATAAATCTAGTCTGAGTGTTAAAGTTTTATAAAAATTCTATAAATATAAATAAATTATAAAAAATAAATAATTCCAGCACCAAAACTACTTCTATAGAAGTCAGTCAAAATAAATTATTTGTTAACTATATATTAATACTTTGGTTTAAGATCATTAAAATTGACTTAATCACAAAATTGTGTCAATATAATACTAAGGCCTGTTTACTGAGGAAACTGTTTGATTCTTGTACCTTTTTAACAATAGAACTTTAAGAAATGCGAACTTAAAGTCCACTGATATATAAAAATCGGTTTGCATTCACACTAGATCTTAATTCAATTTTATCCTTAAGTTGGCATCTCAAAGTTACCAGTTTTGATCTATCTGCGCAGACGCTACAAGTCAAACTTGTAGTTTATTTTGAAGTTTAAAGTCGGCCTATCTTTAATATCCCATCTTAAAGTTCTAGTGTGAAAGGGTTATTAGTTTTAAATTGCCGAATTACTGAGTAAACAGGCCAAGTGGTTATTAATTGTTCCTAGCGGCTATCTGTGATTGTTTTATTGAATCAGGCATCTCTTTTCCCGATGTTTCTATAGGTAAAGCCAAACAACCTATGGCAGCTAACAAAGCTGCTATTGCATACACTGTTGTAGCCCAGGTTATAGATGATTTAAGAAGAACCTGCAATCAAATATGTTTATAGTACACAGAATCAATATACGTTTTAAATTAGGGAAAATATAATGGCACGACAAATTACGTCATTATAACGACAAATGAATTCATGATGAATTATATTATTTATACGACAGAAGATGACATTTGAACGGGAGAAGTTGCAGTTAGCATTAATTTATTCTTTTATTAATTAAAATATTACCGACCGCCAACATATATAAGGGAGGTATTGTGATCATACCGATTTTAACATTTCGAGATTTCGATGGATCTCCACGAATTAAGGTCCTTACATAACGTTTTGACTATTTTTAACATGATGTCTATCGGTCGGTCTGTCTGTCTGTCCGTCCGTCTGTTTGTATAAACGCGCAGAGCAAATTCGGCTAAAAGAATTTTTATGAAACTTCATATTTAAGCTTTTGACTCAAATTTTTGAGTTAAATAAATTTTTTCGAAATATATTTCTCTTGCTAAATATTCGCAAAAATCTTAAAATCGACACGAGTAAACTCCCATTTCTAGTCAACCGATTTTTACCAAAAGTTGATCAACTCGGCACTTTTGCCATCAATGTACCATTGATGGCAAAAGTTTAATATGAAGTTTCATAAAAATCGTTTTGGCCGAATTTGCTCTGCACGTGTACACAAACAGACAGACGGACGGACGGACGGACGGACAGATAGACGGCATGCTAAAAGTAGTCAAACCGTTATGTTTTGACTATTTTTGGTGGTCGGTAAAAATGGATCCCTTTTAAATTTACCTGAGCAACATATGGGGTGACCATAGCTCCTAATCGTGCCATAGCACTACAAGAACCGACCCCAACGGCTCTCAAACCTGTTGGATAGACTTCAGGAGTGTAGACATAAGCGGCTTGAAATACTCCAGCTATTATACCTCGAGCCAGGAATAACATTATTGTCAGGTAGGCCCTCCTGCAAATAAATTACATGGTCAAATATGTAAAGAACCACAAATATTATATAAAACTTACTTTTGTGTACATACTAATAGGAAACAAGAACAAATGGCGTAAGCTACGAATTGAACTGCCATTGTTTTTTTCCTTCCATATCTTTCAATAACGAAAATTGTCGCAAAAATTCCTATAAATGTAAAATAAATGATGTCCAAAGAAATGTGTAAAAAAAGGTATTGTGTAAATAAAAGGTATTGAGAAGTACAGGCTATTCCAAACGTTTAGGCGGATCTAAATGGGAATTTCGTTCTTTTAGGTTGTCACGAGAAGGGACCTTGCTTGGGTTATTTCATGTTTCACATTTGGTATGTGAAAATTTTAAATTCCAACAGTGAAACCATGGAAACGAATGGCATATGTCAAAAATAAAATACTTTTTTTAAATATTATACGACAAAAAAATAAATAAATGGGAAATTTGTATTAAGAATGACACAAGAAATCAAAATAGAAAGAAAATGACATTTTAAAATGATATTAACCTTATCCAAAAATGTTGATTGTAAGTATGATCGAAAAATCGAATAAATTGTAAGGGGTACCCCTTACGATTTTTTTTTTCATTTTCAAGGGTTTTGCTTAACCAGTAATATAAATTTTAAAAAAAATGTGTTTAAGGCCTTTTTTTCTAGATGAAACAAGACACAAGGCTTTCAAAAATTGAAACCGCAGGCTTCTATCTTTTACCGTTTTAAAGATAGAATTTTTTGAAATTTAGGAAAGCACGATAGGAGACGGCCAAAAAGCACGATTCAAACGATGAAAGTAACTAGATTGCAAAATCTAGTTTCGCCTAATTGTTTGGAATAGCCTATATCAGTTTTTAGCCTTACCGGGAAATTCTGCTAGTGTTGTCCAAAGCAAATCCATATAGTCAGTAGTCTGAAGCTGTTTACAGTCAGCAGCACAAGTACCAATAGTCTGCGTTTCAGCATCAGGGGAACAATTTACCGAAGATGTCTCAAATAATTCTGTGGTCATCAAAACAAGACCATAATAACAAAAAGCGCACGCCATCCTGCAAGAAAACAACTTAGTGACTTAAACAACAACAGTTTATAGAAATGATACCATATAAACCAAAGAAGTAGTGAAGTTCTTCTTAATGCTGGAACTAATAAATCCCTAAATCGCCCTCTGTGCATAGCAGAGGAAGTAAATGAATCATCAACAACTAATCGACCTAACAGCATAGGTTTACCATTGTCTTTAGCGATTTTCTCCAAAGTTGCCAATGCCTTGTCAGTTTGGCCGCTTGCCACATGATACCTGGCACTTTCTGGTAACCACTAAAACAATATTTTAGTCATATTTAGTATTATTTTTAGTAAATAAATGTGTTTGGAATATTTTTAGGATACTTACTGGGCATACGATAGCAAAAGCTAAAAGCGGACCGGTTGAAAGTGCTAATAACCATTGCCAACCTAAAGTTGGCATTACAACTAAAGCAAGTGCTACTTCAAAGCATGCTCCTAATGCCCAAAAACACTGGAAATTAAATAAAATATAGCACAAAAAATAACAATAATAATAATTGTAACAAACACACATCTTTATATGTTAAAAAAGTTAAAATGTACTCCTTCTGTCCAAAAATATGATTTTCATTTACAATTTTAATTAATTTGAATGGTTTTATTTATGAAATAGTTACAAATATCTAGTAAAACAAAGAATAATACAAAAAGTTTTAATTTAACAAGGACGTGGCTGTTTCCACAGCTTGCATGGAACGTGATAATGTTGTTTGTAATCATCCCTTACGATGAAGTTTTGCCTTATTAATGTGCGGAATCTTATAGGAATTACCTTCTTTTGATAACGTGGTTGCTTCTAGGCAAGTTTGTAATGTTAGACATTATCAAGGGTTTGTATGTTACATTAGTTTCATTTTGTACACATTTAGTCAATTAAATTTAGTTTTTATGAATGTGTTAAGTTTATTAAATAAAATTCTGAACAATTTTTATATTTAAATTTTTTCTGTACAACCAACAAGCAGGAAATAACATATATCTGTTTTTACATGTTAAATCCCTATATGTACCTGGTCAATTCAACATCCTGTATGAACGACAAAATATATACTCAACACGACAAATGAGTTCACGTCAATATTAAAAAAATTTAAACATCACAGTTCAAGCCTTAAACTAATAAATATGTATAAAATGAAACAATGAAATTTGCTGTAAAGCTGAGATTATAAAAAAAAAAATCTACTGAATAATATAAAGAGCAAATCAATAATATGAACGACAAATGAGCCAGTAATTGTAAAATATGAGATCTAAAAAACAATGATACAAAATGTGATAATGATCAAAAAATAAATGATAAAAAAGCACTTACATCCAGTAAAACAACACACTTAGCACGTTGCTTAGTAGGAAGAAACTCAGCATACAGCGTAACGCTACAATGAATGCAACAATGAAAAACATAAAACCATGCAAGCAAAATAAAAAATACCAAAATTCTGCATTAACTGTACTTACGATTGTGGAGTACAACCAATTGCGAACCCAACTAAACCTCGAAGAAGTAATACCCACATATAACTAGGTGCTATTGCACTTAGAAGACCATAATAGAACAATAAGGTTGCACATAAAGAAAGAGCCTAAAAAACAATAATTAGTAATTTAATTTATGTGTAACAGATGGTTTATTTACATGTTTTCGCCCATATCTATCACTCAAATTTCCCCAAAATGTAGAACTAAGCATCATTCCTAAAAATACAACTGTTGTTGTCAACGCTTGCTGATATCTGAAAACATACGTCAAGAAAATCAATAACAATATGTTCGTATTATTTAACAGAGTATCTGACCTTGAAATATGCCAAGTACAATGCAATGCTGGTGATAAAATACTTAAAATAGTCATTTCCATGCTATCCGCCATCCAACATAAGCCTGTCCATAACGACAATTTAACTTGGAACCATCCAAAACCCAAAGCGTTAACAGCTTGGGTCACCGTAAAAGTATCTACAAATTTATATGATTTAAATCAAATATCTGAAGTATAATCTTTGAGATTTACCATCCGGAACGACTGAAACAGATGCCATTTCAATTTCTTGGGCAATTCCTGAGTCAGGATCAGGCAATTCTACCCTGGAATCTCCATCAATATCCTGATAACCTGATGTTTTTCTTAATCCCATGTTGATTTTATTTGATTATATAACTTTTATTAAAAATTCATATTTGTATACGTGTAATTATTTAACCTGTCAAATTAGAACAATTTTGGGTTTGACATCTGTCAAAATGCAGTGATGCATTTAGTTTGAAATATAAAAATTCCTATTAATTCCATGGTTGACAACTATAGTAAAAATATAATATATCCAATTTATTAAACCATAAAATATCTTGTTTACAATAATTAAATGTTAAAATTAATGAATTGTGTGTAAACTTTAGTGAATTTTAATATTAATGGTTTTGATATTGACCCAAAAATGGCAGAAAACCACTGAAATTTTTAGTGGATTGTCCAGTCGATTGTACGCTCAGATGTAAACGTAGTATGAAGTTGTACCACAATTTCGCCACATTGCTTGTGTTATCAAAGTTGTTATCACACACTTAACTAACGTTAATTGTTTTAAAATGGTCACAGTTATGTTAAATTAAATTTATTATATGCTTCAATTAATTTAAAAAAAGATTGTGTGCTGTTCTTTTCCTGGAATATTCATGAAAGTAAGTTATAATGTGAGAAGTATGGTTGAAATCGATTAATAGAAAAGAGTTTTGATAATTATAAAATTATTATTTAATAACATTAATTTTTTTTTAATTTACAAAGCATGTGTTTTTGTTTAATTTATTACTGATTTTTGTTTGGCGATATACTTTTGTTAAACAACAGATCTTTTAGTTATTAGATAATCTGGCAGAATTACTTTTTTTAGGTATTTTACATTAATAAAGTATATATAAATTAGTATAACCCATTTTTTAGAGGTCAGCTTAAATGTCCTACTAAAATGGTTTTAAAATTTCGCTTACAAAATTTAACCTTAACATCACGTGCTGATTTAGAAAAATACTAATTTCTAGCTTGAAGTTCAATAACTTGCTTTCTATAAAATTTCAAATATTTTATCGTAGGAAATTGTAAACATGTTTACTATAAGGGGGAACAACTAAATTAATATGTCAGTGGATAGATTTATAACATTTTTTCTATACAATTTTGTGAATCGATTATAGATTTTGATAAAATTTGCAAAATTCTGTAACATTTTTGCGAAATACTATGAATTTATGGTATTTATGTAACTTTTTTTTGTTCTGTATAAAAAAAAGTACGGCCATATTTGTGTATAAAAATATTCTATTATTTTTTTTTTATACATTTTTTGAAAAAAATAAATGTTTTATAATTTTTTTTGCTTTAAAATGTTTAATTTGATTTTGAAAGGCATGTACGCGGTGTAAGGGTCTTTTCCTTTACATATTATTTCTTCATTTCTTTTATTTAGTGTATGTGTTTTTTGAGTTCAGTGTTTTTATAGCAAAATAGTGTATTGTGGTGATGTATTTATTTAAAAATAAAATGACGAAGGGAAAAACAAGAGTTAATTCTTCAATTCTCGTGCTCAGGTAAGGTCCAAGGTCGACTGCGGTCTTCGAGAGCCCTTCAGCTTCAATATAAGTTCATCTTCAACAACTCAAGAGGCTGTGATCTTGTAAAATGAAGCCAGCTTTTTGTGCAAAAATATAACCTAACATTTTTCCAAAAGTTCTTCATAGAAAACTTAAAAGTGAAACATTAAAAATGAGTGAACCAGAACCGAAAAGAATAAAACTCGATGAAATTCGAACATCAAAAACAGAATTACAGAAAAATTCAGCGAATATGTTATATCCTGTATTAGCGGATGAATTATTTAATGATATTCCGCTAATAGAAGTGTATGTTACGACAATTAAAAAAGCAAAATATATATCGAGTGTTGTAGTTGAATTAAATAGTAAAATGCCAGTACAACAGTTAACACATTTAAAAAGAGTACGTGGGAGAGATGTGTTATTATGCCCGACTGAAAATCTAACAGTTGAACAATTACGTTCTAAAATGGAAGAAAGATTTATTGATTGTTCACCGTTAGAAAGAAATATTCGAACTGCTTTGGTAGCAAAACACCCTCCAAAACTACGATTTCAATTAGACAAGGTTCAAAATCTCTGGCCATGTAATTTTCATAAAGATAATTATTTAGAAAAATTAGTTGTTAACACTATATTTAATCCAAAAGAATTACAAGAACATGCTAAATATATGGCGGTAGCAATAGACGTAGCAAAATTTTATCACGAAAAAAGAGTCGCAACAAAATTCCTATCATTTTGCAATGAATACGTAGAATCACATAACGATCAAATGTACATCGAAACGCCAAGTACACCAAAACAATTTACCGAAGGCAAACGGTTTAGAAATATCGGTGTTGTGATCGTTGACCCAGAAATAAACACAGTAGTCTCCATCGGGTACGACAACCGAATGGAAAATCCATGTCAACACGCTGTTTTAGTTGCTATCGATGGGGTTGCAAGAACACAGAATGGAGGTGCTTGGAATGATTTATATCACTATCAACCAACAATAAGCACTTTACCAAAATCAGGTAACACAATGCTACGTCAAAAACCTGAGATGTTAAACCTACAAGGAATATCATCGGATGTACTACACGTCCTGAAAGAGAAGCATCAAGAAGTTGGTTTCGGTGCGAGAATGTTTACGGGTAAAACAGCCGACGGGACACCGATGGGGCCGTACCTCTGTACAGGCTACGATGCATATATTACACACGAACCTTGCATGATGTGCGCAATGGCATTGATACACAGTAGAGTTAAGAGAGTGTTCTACGGAACTAAAGTGAGGAAAGGTGCGCTTGGTACCTGTTGTAAGTTACATACGATTAAGGAATTAAATCATCATTATGTTGTATTCGCAGGTTTATTAGAAGAGAGATGTAGAGATCTGGACTTGTAACTTTAATTAAGATAGAAACAGTAGTTTTCAAATTGTTCAAAGGTTAGAGGTCAAAACTAAAAATATCCACTGAACCTGGATATTGCGTTTATGCAGCTAATATTATTCTAGTATCCAAATATACGACTGTGTCTTACGATATAGTAATTTTTAGCTGCTTTCCAAAAATCCAATTGGAATTATTTTTAAATTCCAATAGTTTGCTTTTCCAATACTCATCATTCCTAATATCAATTTTTTTATATAAATAAAATTGAAGCCTTTATTTCTACCGTTTTGTCTGTCTGTTACAAATTGTGACCAAAACGGCTGGACCTAGAGAATTGAAATTTTTTATACTGAGACTAAGAAAAGGGTTTCATTTTTTGGTTGGACAAAATAAGATTTACTAACTAAAGTGGCCAGAAAATCCTGAAAATTTCTAGGGATATGCGGCGGGGGGGGGGCTTATCCAAGTCAATTTTTTTTTTGTTTATATTTTTTTTATATTTATAATTTTTATTGCTTTTCTCTCACGGAACTTACATTACAATAAAAATATCCTAAATAATAATTTGCATTGGTCACCCTAACGACAAATTAGATTTTAAGAACAACAAAATAATTAAATAACGACAGAATATGTAGTTGAACGACAGTCTTGTGCGCCATCTGTGGCACGTGTAGTAAGTATAGGCCGTTCTTTTAACTCTTAAAAAAATATATATTTGAATTTACCGGGTAGTCGATCAACGATAATAAAAACATTTTTGAGCAGTAAGACCTGCGGGTCACACAGTGACCTGTATGACTATTTCAAATGATCCGTACAAAAAAAGATCTTTGTAGTTCTGAAGATCTAAACGAGTGCATTCACGAAACAGGGTAGGAAAATCGACCAGTATGATGGAATTCAACTAACACCTATTATATACTTGTTTTATACACGTCAAATACGAGGCCGCCAGCTCAGGTAGAGGTAACGAGATTAGCAGGGGATTCCACACAAATGTTTACATCCTAAAGCGACAGATTTTTATTTACACATTATACATTAGACCCGCGATTTAAAGCCACAGAAATTTAAAATAATTTTTGACACATCTGGGAAAAAAGGTTCGTCATCGCTGTACTACGTAAACAAATTTTGTCGCCCAGATATCCGTCGCCCAGTTGAATGTGTCCTAGTATCCTTACCTCGATACCACCTTATTTTTTCTTTAGCGAGTTGTTATAATAAATTGCGAATTACTAATGCCTATAGTTTTCGAAAATTGCATTTATTGTAATCATATATAAAAAGTTTTGTTTGTGGCTGGGACTTTGAAATTTCGTCGCGTAAATTAACGTTTTTTATTGGGGTATCAAAAGAAAGCTCTTTACAGTCTGTTCGAAACGGTTAAGCGGAACTAGATTTTGCAATCTAGTTACTTTCATCGTTTAAATCGTGCTTTCCGGCCGTTTTGTTTAAGCTTTGTAAATCATACTTACAATAAACAATTTTTGGTTAAGGTTAATATCATTTTAAAATGTCATTTTCTTTATATTTTGATTTTTTGTGTCATTCTTAATACAAATTTCCCATTTATTTATTTTTTTGTCATTAAAATTTTGACATTCCAACGTGAAAAATTAAATAACCCAAGCAAGGTCGCTTTTCGTGACAACCTAAAAGAACGAAATTCCCATTTAGTTCCGCCTAACCGTTTGGAACAGACTGTACATCTGGATTAATGCAAAAAAAAAATATATATATATATACATATATATTAATAAGTAATTATTTTTACGAAATTATTATTTAAAATATGCCAAAAAACATTTTTCGTCAGCCACAGTCCTTGAACAATACGGTTGCTTCACTTTGGGTGAAGGTGACGTACTTCACTATACCCAATACAGCGTTTTTATATAAATAACTAAGCAACATATATAAATGCTGTATTGGGCATACTGAAGTATTTAAGTCATCCGTACCCGAAGTGAGGTAACCGTATAGTCTAAGGCAGTGTTTCCCAACCCAAGATTTTTTTGCCGATCCGCGAGGAAACAAAAAATTAATGTAATTTATAAAATACAATAATAATTACTTTCCACAAAAAACGATACATATTTCATTTTTATTCAGGGCCGAAATGTCCAGCTCGCAATAAATTTATTCACTAAAAAAAAAAATTATTTTACTATACAACTTTTCTTAATAAGTTATAAACCCACTTAATTTTCAGATGGAAATCCCTGTCCTTAATCTGTTAATTGCTTAAGTAATAAGTATATTTGATTTTTTATTTGTTTTTTTTTTGTGATTGTTATTAGTGCAATAAAAAATATAAATTTTTGCGATACACATAAAAGGTTGGGAAACGCTGGTCTAAGGACCATGGTCCCCTACTTTTCCAGAGCAGCTGGTTTGAAAATCTGAAGAAAAAAAAATGGTGTAATGCACATTACTCAGTTATTTATTTATTTTTGTTTTGTTATGTTTGCTTATTTTTTTTAAATTATTTATATACAGGGTGTTACAAAACAATAACAAGTTTTTGGGAACAATCATAAAGTATTTTTCACTACAACGATAAAATTTGCCGTCCCTGTGTATTAAAAAGAAAATCACCGATAGCCAAAATATTGTGCCAAAAATTATTTAAATATTAGTTAATATAAAATGCACCTCCAAAATATTTAGTTTAAAACCATAGCTTCCCTAGTAACACCCTGTAATATGGACTAAGAGATCCTGGTGACATGTTGAAAACTACTGAAATCTAGAAATTTAACTTCGCTGTATCTCAATTGCCATAAGATTTAGCGAACCTATCACCGATTCATTTAAAAACTACGTTTACAACTTGCATAGCTTATATTTATAATCTGAATCGGTTGATGTGACAAAAAAAGTGCGTAACAGCCAAATCCATAGAGATATAGTGTAGTATATTCTGCATCAGTGCCTATAACTAGAAATTTGTTCGTTTAAAAAAAAAGTTTAGAAAAAAAAATAATTAATGTTATCAAAAGTGTTCAAATTTAATATATTTTAGGGTTTTATTGTCACTTTGTTTTAGTACTAAAACAATGGGTTTGAAATTGACAAAGACAAAGCTTTTCGTATCGATGTTATCATTCGATATACACTGCTAAAATTATTCGTATAGGAAATGGTTGTCGGAATTGTTTCCGGGTTTACTTGATTTCGAATATCCATAACTACATTAACATTTTTTTAATAAAGAGAGAAACGTCACAGGTAATTGCGTATTATGTTTACATTGGTTATTTATTTGAAGTAAATTTAAATTCAGTATATACTATTTAGCAAATATCTCTTAAAAGAGCGGTCTTTTACGAGTTCTTAACATTAAGTACAAAACGTGCTAATGTAAATATAATATTCAGACAAGTTTCATCGTATGGATAGTAGCGAAACGTCCAACTTAACATCCTTGTATATGCATATGTCTGATTGTTTGGTGACGTCATTCTTTTTATAAAATGATCCGAATGTAGAACCTGGTACCTGGAACCGAGTACCGATTAAACTACACACATCGGAAAAGTCTAGGGATGTAAAAAAAATATATGAAAATAAATAGCGTATGGTCTCTTTTGTACGTTTATTGAATTCTATCAATTAAAATACTCAATGAAGAATAGTTTAAAACAAAATAAGATCAATGTTGTTTATAAAAATAAACAATATTTGGAAAAAAAAATTGAATGTACTGATTTATGTACAGAATTGTAAAAAGTGTCAAAGCAGTCACTTTTAAAAGAGCTGCAAATCTGCTGAGCAGATATTAGGTCGTCAAGGATAAAATTTGTAGAAAAAAAGGCAAAGTTGGTTGATAACTTACAAATATAAAGAATTATTTTATTCATTAAAGTATGCACCCATATTGTCTATACTCTTTTGCCAATTAAGAGGCAGGTTGTTCAGGCCGGTGGTATAAAACACTGGCGGACGAAAGTCAATGAATTCCTGGAAGGCCAGTTTTACAGCATTGTTGGAATTAAACTGTTTTCCAATTAAAAAGTTATCCAAATTGCGGAAGAAGTGGTCTGGTGAGTACGAAGGATGATGAAGAAGTTCCAACTCTAATTCTTTGTTTACCACAGTCAGTTGTGCAGTGTGTGGTCTAGCGTTATCATGCAATAAGATATTTATTTTTTTAATCTGTTAATTGCTTAAGTAATAAATATATTTGATTTTTTATTTGTTTTTTTTTTTGTGATTGTAATTAGTGCAATAAAAAATATAAATTTTTGCGATACACATAAAAGGTTGGGAAACGCTGGTCTAAGGACCGATCTGGAGTCGATCTGTTGATCAATCTGTACGGAATTTGGCGAACCAATTTGATATTGTGTGCTGCGTTTTAACACTAGAGCCAAATAGGCGTAGTTCCACGTAAGAACTCATACTTCATAATAGTGCGAATTTCCGACCGTTCCCTTTTCAACAAAATTAATTTAAAAAAAAAAGTTTTTCAGATTTTTTAGAGCATACAATGATTTCTTTAAACAAGCGAGATGTGTAACTTACAAAAAAAAAAAAACAACGGTAAAATGTTAAGCCAATGTCAAATAATAACTGTTAAAGTTGGCAATATTATTAACTACAAATTTCATCCTTGAATACCTGATATAATAATAACAAGTTTGTTTACATCTGCGTTTGAGTGAAAAAAGGAATAAAAGAACGATTATCTGCTCATAATAAAACTTGGAAGTATATTTGCGGAATAATAAAACATGCCCGTTTTATTACTCTCTTCCTTTTTGGGGCAGACCATGGTTTTCTTTTCTATAATTGCAAAACGAAATTCGCCAAACTTCGGATTATTCGAAGTTCATTTTTAAAGCAGTGTTTGAACCAAAATTTTAAACATGCCAGTACTCAAAATGTTCTGAGTTTGTGAATCATTTGTATGAATTAATTCATTTGAATCAATTTACGTATTCATTTGGGATAGTTTAAGATTTGTTTGAAGTGATTAATGAATTTTCGGAATAGGTTCCGATATTGAAAATATGTGAAGAGCAGTTTGGTAGCTGGTTTTTACAAGAAGATATTTTGAAATCCATTGTACATACAGTACTAAAATAAAGTAGTGTAATTTCTTAGATTTAATCCTACTGCTGATATTTAAAATATCTATTTGATTTGTTGTGGTGTACTTTTCAAAACGAATGTAGACAATATAAAAATGAAAAATAATGTATTAAAATGCATTTTGTAATTTATAATAGGTATTTTGAAATACACTCTATAAGATTTGACAATTAGTATAATATATGTATTTATATTTTTTAAATTGATTTAAGTATGATCCTGAACTAGTAGTTTAGAAAGGAAGATGATAAAAACTTATGAAATATTACATTTTTAAAATTTGAGAATTAAATTATAGTTGGAATATTTGCTCAGAGTTGTTGTTTTATTTATTTTATTTACCATTCTTTACCTTCTTTCAAACAGGTAAGTACTAAATGATAAATCATTATAGGTGTACCTCGTTTTGCGATGTTTTTCAATGCTTCGTTTTACGACAGACTCGCTCATTTCAGGAAATAGTTTGACGATATATTTACAGAACTATTTCGGATGGCAACGAACGAGCTGTGGATTGCTGTGATAATACAGAGTGTTTCAAAATGACTGAATGTCACGTGACTAAGCATCGTCCTTATTCTATTCGGCTCAGCAGCGCTGTGAAGTGACACCAAGCGGACAAAATTTGAACTAGTGGAACGAGTAACTGTTTATTGTTTAGTAGTGGATACCTCGTGTTGTTTGTATCGCGTTTAAACTTTAATGTTGCAGTTTGTTTGTAACATTAACTTTTGATAGCAACTATTATTCTTTTTCGGTTAGATATCAAGAAACTATAGGTTGTCACGACTTCATTTTTTAATGATTGAAAGCCCCCATTCAATCTTTAAAACTTACTAGATCAGAATCTAGTTCCGCTTCAACCAAAGTAACAGACTGTATATCAGAATAATATTAAATCTAAAACATTTTGCTTTTATTGCATCATTAATTCCAAAACATGCAGTAAATGATCCTAGACAAGATTTTTGATAAAAAATACTTTTAAGATAATTCGTTTGACGTCAAAGAACTAAGAGATTAGTCAACAGAATATTATAAATTGTTTTTCATATTATTTAAATATTTCTACTGAATTATAATCTGGGAAAACCACGGTAAACATGTTAAATATGCTGTGAAATTTGTTGGATGATAAAGGTTAATTTTTAATATAATATCTCTCGCTGATCTTCGAGGGGAGTATAGATTCGACCTGGATCTTTTAAGGGTTTTGTAGGTATGACCACCAAAAACCCTTATAACTCATGTGTCTGTCTGTCTGTAGGGTAGAAATTGTATCCAAACGGCTGAACATAGAAAGTTGAAATTTGGCATACTTGTACAACTTGACCAACATATAGGAATACTATAAAGAGTTCAAAAAAATACAGAGCGAGATAATATAAACAAATATGTATTTTGGAAAAATAAATGTTTTTTAAAATTTTGAGTGGGGTATCAAAATAAACCTCTGGATGCTTGTATGCACAAATAAATTTTTATTTTTGAAAAATCTGTTTTTTTATTTTTGTTAATATAATGGCAAAAAACTTTGTCCCACACCCTATCTCCCAGAGGAGTTAAACTAAAAATCTGAGAAAAATCTCAATAATGTACATTGATGGAAACCGGAATAATTCAAAAGGAAATTTTGATCAAATTGGTTTTCGCAAAATATTGATTTATTTGTGTCGTCGAAAAAAAAAATTAAATTTATTGTGTGGTATCAAAAGAAAGCTTTTAAGACATAGATAAAGGAACGGGAAGTAGTTTTTTTATTATTTTTCCTTATTTTAATACCATTTTTTCCAAACAGTACTAAAAAATCAGTGTCCCGCACCCTTTAACCCTGAGGGGTTAATTTAAAAATCTGAAAAAATTCTAAGCAATGTATATTGCTGTGAACCGGAAACGTACGAGAGGAATTTTTTATCCGATTTCGTTTTCGGAAAATATTACAATTTTTGTGTTAGTGAAAAAAAATATATATATATCCGATTTCGTTTTTGGAAAATATTACAAGTTTTGTGTTAGTGGAAAAAATATATATATATATACAGACGATTCCGCTTACTTGGGCCACCGCTTAATTGGGGCAGCCGCTTATTTGGGCCAAATCTCAAAGAACAGAAACCAAACCAAGGTACCAACAGTAAATTTACATGTTTAATTGGGACAACATTCCGCTTAATTGGGACAGTAAATTTTAAATCACAGTACATATTATGTTAACATATTGTCAAGAAAAAATATGTACAAAGAATTTAATATTACAGCGTTATTTTATGCAGGAAGGAAATGAAGGGAGCCCTACATCCGCACTGAATACCTGTGCTGATTTTGTAGAAGTTAAATGTTACAAAAACAAAAGACAGACTACACTTGACGCATTTTTGCATTGAATTAAATTGTATGTACCTATTTATTATTTTATTTTGGAATTTATTATTATTTTTTCTTAAAAGTTTATATTTTTTGGTTATATGTAATTTATAGTTTTGTCCAAGAGTTTATAAAATAAAATTATTGAAAGAAAAATATGCATTGTTTAATTTTATGTGAAATTCGCTTAATTGGGGCAGCCGCTTAATTGGGCCAAAATGTCTAAGTCCCGATGTGTCCCAATTAAGCGGAATCGACTGTATATATTTAAAAAAAATATATAATACTGAAATGTGCGAAAATTCAGACTTCACGTCAATTTTTTGTTCTTCATATTTTCTTTTAGTTAACTAGATGTACATTTCGTCTGCAAAGTAGTCATCTTCAGCTGATACTAACTAATCAATACACAAATCAGAGTTTTGAACTGCAGCTTTAATTATTGTCTCGTAAATGTCACATTTTTTATTTAAATAATCATATAAGTTAGATTTTAATTAGAATTGTTATTAGATGAATAAGATCTTCATCAATATTAACTGTAAAAGTATGTTGCGTATCGTCCACGTGCTTGTGTATTGCAGCATACTAGGAAGTCTACTTTTTCAATCACATGGTTTCTGCCAGAGAGTTTTTTATGGCTCTTTCGTCAATCATTCACGACCTATTTCTATGGTCACAATATATCAATCTCGCCTAAAACACTGCTTTTCAAAATAACTTCCTAAAAATCTTACATTTTTCAGGATATATCTCAAATTTACTATTTAGATATTTATTGAAATCTGTCCCTTCAATCCTACTGAAAATATTACGATTTGTTCAAGAGTAACCCTGAATTCGATTATTGTTTAAATTTAAAATATCAAATTAATATCACACGATTTTATTATTTACCAGACATAATATTGATAATATGAACAAAGTCAACGGATAGATTATCTTTTAGTTTTGTAGCTTTATTTGAAATTGTTGATAGCTGGATGTTTTTGCTATTGAGAATAACACTATCATCGTCATGTCATCATGGTATTCTCTACCAATTTTGTTCGGATGACAAATTGTTTTTTTCTAAAGGCTATTCCAAACTTTTAGGCAGAACTAAATAGGAATTTCGTTCTTTTAGGTTGTCACGAGAAGGGATCTTGCTTGGGTTATTTCATTTTTCACGTTGGTATGTGAAAAATTAAAATTCCAACAGTGGAACCATGGAAACGAATGACATTTATTAATAATTTTATTTTATTTTATTTTTAATATTATGTGATTCATATATAATTCATGTTATATTTCACCACAGGACCGATCGCCATCACAAAATACTTGTATAAAATACATTCTAGCAGCAGAGTAGAAATAACTTTAGACCGGGAGCTCATGACAGTTTTTGGTCTCCGATTTCATACAGTATGCCTTTTGGAGGAGAGAATATTTACCCTGTGACAACAAAAAAGGGATGGTACTAAACCCCTGCACGCTTTCCGGTCATAGGGAAAATTGCATTTCCACTTAAACACAAAATTTTTGTGCTTTTCTCTGATTTAATATTGCTTGCCCTTTTGTCAAAAGAAAGTTATAACAAATTTAAAGTCTTTTAAATATATGCATGCGATTCGGAGGGTCCCAAAGGGCTCAAACGGTCATGTGATCTTTTAATAAAAAAATATGATTTTCCGCGTTTTCATGCCTATAATTAAAAGACTTTAAATTTGTTATAACTTTCTTTTGACAAAAGGGCAAGCAATATTAAATCAGAGAAAAACACAAAAATTTTGTGCAAGTGGAAATGCAATTTTCCCTATGACCGGAAAGAGTGCAGGGGTTTAGTACCATCCCTTTTTTGTTGTCACAGGGTAAATATTCTCTTCTCCAAAAGGCATGCTGTATGAAATCGGAGACCAAAAATGTCATGAGCTCCCGGTCTACTTGGCCCAATATTTTCTAACAGAGATATTATTTATCATTACCATGGAAACGTTACACATAAGTATAAAAAATAGATACTTTTTAAAGATAAAAAATTTCGAAAAATTTTTAATTTTTTTCTTTTTATCAAAAAATGTTTCAAATAAATGTTGTTAGATATTGCTTTTATAGCAACTTTTGTTAAATAATTTTTTTCAAAATATTTTTCTGTTGCTAAATATTCGCAAAAATCTTAAAATCGACACGAGTAAACTTCCATTTCTAGTCAACCGATTTTGACTAAAAGTTGATCAACTCGTGCCATTGATGTTAAAAGCTTAAATATGAAGTTTCATAAAAATCGTTCTAGTCGGGTTTGCTCTGCACGTGTACACAGACAGACAGACCGACAGACATCATTTCGTGGAGATCCATCGAATTCTCGAAATGTCAAAATCGGTATGATCATAATACCTCCCTTATATATGTTGGCGGTCGGTAAAAATTCTTTAACAGGTATAGAAGCCACTTATTTTTGAAACAGTAAAAAAATATATTAATTTATTATTAATAAAGGAAAACAGTTGAGTCAGAGCTTAGGTGTTGTTCCTACCGTCACGTGATAATTTTTTACCAAAGTCACATGTCTCTCATAGGTCGATCACATCTAAACAAGTTTTAGTCGTTTAAAGCCTAGGTCAGGTAGAAATCTGCGAATTATAATATTGTTGCTAGGCTGTACCTATACTTTGGTATTACAAAACTGGCAAGATTTATTATTCCGTTATGAAAATGAAGCAGTGAAGTGTGAATTTTCCCACTTTTCGGAGTTTCACAGATAACCCCCGAAAAATCCACTCGGTTTTTTTTTCCACTCCACATTTTTTCACTCGCAAAATACTGACCGTATTTTGCGAGAGAAAAAATGTCATATGGGAAAAAGCAATCAGAAGAAGATCTTTTGTTTTTAATATGTTGTCAGTTTTTCATACGAAGAATAAGTTTTTACAAAAACTAAGGAAGAAACATTTTTTTTTGAACAAACTGTTTTATTGCGTTTCAAAATATTCGCCTTTAAGATTTATACACTTTTGCATGCGTTCAAACCAATTCTCGAAACATTTTTTCCACTCTGAAGTTGGTATCTCAAAAATATGGTTTTCGCAGGCTTCAACAGCTTCTTGTGGTGATGAAAATCGATGTCCACGCATTTTTTGTTTAACATTGGGGAACAAAAAAGTCGTTAGGGCATAAATCAGGTGAATACGTACAATGAGACATTAATTCGATGTTTTTCTCCTTCAAATAATCAATTATTTGACGAGCTGTATGGGAGTTTCCATTGTCATGATGAAGAATGATGCGACGTTTTTGGTAGTTTTTCCTGATTTTGTCGATGACTTCTGGCAAACAAATTGTTGTATACCATTCAGCATTAACTGTTCTCCGATCCTCTACCATAACATATATAAGTTATTATTATGAGGAAGTAATGGGATTCGGATTGGCCAGAAATTTAAACAATATTTTAACTTCACTAACATTTCAATTTATATTTTAAATCTTCATCAGAGCTGTAAGAATTGCGTAGATATAATTTTAGTTTACTATTTTTGTAAGTTAATAAAGTTTATATTACATAAATAATAATATCAAAATTATAATAAATACATATGAAACTAAATAAATAAATACATACCTAGTTAAATAGTCATAAAATAAATAAAATAGAGTTGATAATTAAAATGCAACGTCTAAATATCAATAAGGTCATTCTCATCTAATTCAGTGTATAAGTTATACAAAACTAACAATCTGAAATAAAAGTAGTAACAATTTATACATCAAAATTTGCATTTTTATCTATCTAATAGAATATATTTAATTCTAATAAACTAGTTGATAAACTAGTCTTGTGAATAAACTGTAAAAGAGGGGGAAAGAGGGCTTTAATGACTAAAAATTCGACCCTGAAGCTGACAGTTAGATTTTGATATTTTAAATATAAAAATTATTTCCGAATTCTAAATCTAAATTTATGAGGTCATGACGTAAGAGATTATTAAAGATATCAAACCTAAAAATATTCTTTAAATTAAAAATTACTCAAATTTAATACATCTTTGTCGTGTTCGTAATTACACTTAAAGATGTAAACATTAAAATAATATAAAAAAATACTTATGTAATAGAAAAATAAAGTAATTTATATGATTTAAATAAAAAATTAAATCATTAAAGCGTCCCAGACTGTTTACTTAGTAAATTATGTTATGTTTTTTCTTTGAAACGTCACCGCAATTCTTTGAATTAAGAATAATATTAAAAACCGGAATAAGCATGTGATATCGATATCATTTGATAAATATGATACAGAGGCGGGTTTTTAATTCGTTTTTAATTGAATTATCCCATGTCCCGGTATTTCCAATGGCTAATAAATTTATTGGCCCAATAAAATACAACTAAGATGGTGGCTGTTACCGGAAAGTATCCAATTAAAAAAATACAGAATAACAAATAAGCCCAACACTTTATTTCGTGAGAATATTAAAAGATCCTGAAAAACAAAACTAAAAAAATTTATGTGAAGTGTGAATTTTCACACATTTCTGGGTTTTGCAGGTATTTAGTAACTGAATGATGATTATTTGGGATGCCAAAACAAATTTTATGTCAAAATATTTTTTTATGAATTTTAATTCGAATGCCTAATACCATTATTTAAGTTTCTAAATATATGCAGTATTCTTTTTTATATAACAAGGTTCATTAAGATTTTGAAAATTGCGCCTATGGCTTCCATTGGTTACTTAAATCATAAGCCTCGCCCTCTGATACCTTCAAATATAGAATTAAATAATAATTTCAACACTTCCCACTGGTTATTAAATTTACACTTTTAAAAATTAAATGCAACATTTACCAAAATATAACTAGAATTTTGACAAAATAATTTAAACAATATAAAAATGCAAAATAAAACTGAAAAAATAAAAATTGACGGGATTCGAACACAGTTTCTTACAGTAGTTTCAACTCACTAAGCGACAACACTACCACTGTGCTATACAGGATCACTCGTTTAGTATGTTAAATAGCGGATTAAAGATATTACATATTTTACTTAAAAACACAAAAAAAGCATTATTTTCTGAAAACATAATCTGATCAAAAATTCCTGTTGTACTATTCCGGTTCACACCAATGTACATTACTTAGAATTTTTTCAGATTTTTAGTTTAAACCATCTGGGCTAAAGGGTGTGGGACAAAAATGTTTTTGCACAATTTTGGCAAAAATCGCGTCAAAATAATTTATTTTGAAAAAATAAAATTTAGACCTGTTTAATAATATAACTCTAAATTGAATCAGTTTGTAAATAGTATATTATTATACGAGTTTTTTTTTTTAATTATGTTTATTTTGGGGTGCTTCAACTGCTTGTTTATTTACACCCCGTGACAATATTTACATGGTACTACATTAATTACATTACATATTAATACGAGTTTTATAAGACGATGTATTGTACCACGAGCGAAGCGAGGATTTATTTATCTGTGGAGTGTGAAGACCTTTTTTTTGCTCATCACTTGTATTTGTGGAGTGAGGACCGTTTTTTTCTTTTGCTCATTACACTTGTATTTGGGAAGTGAGGACTTTTTTTTTGCTCATCAGTTGGATTTGGGAAGGTAAATTTTATGAATTTACTTTATTTGCCAAGGGCGCCAAAAACATTGCTCCGGTTCTGACTATAATGATGTATATCGGGGACCCAGAGTACTCTAGTTTTAGCGGAACTGCATTTTTTTCAAGGCCGGACCTGCGGTAAAAATGTTATTGTTTATTGAAGATGCGAATTTGAATTTCAAGGTCACGTGATGTCAAAACTCGTTTTTCTATCTTTTTTCGTGGACATTTCACCTCTGCAGTATTTAGTCACATGCCTGTACTGCCGAGATCACATGTATTTATATTCGGTTCTAAGAGTGGTACGCCTGATTCTCAGTGAAATATTCATATGCACTTTTTAAGGTATTTTTTTTATTATTATGTAATTTATTTACATCTCTGGTATCTGAAACATATAGATTTTTTTTTTAACATTATACTTTTTGTAAAACATCTTGCAATTTTTTTTATTAATTAATTAAAATTAATTAAAGTACAAGGGGAATAAATGACATAAATGCACCAGAAAATTGAGTTTAAACATCAGTAAGAAAAAAACAAGCTATCTAATACTTCTTTGATATACTAGATAATTTTATCAGGTAGTTTTTTCCATTAGTTTATAAAAACTATAGGCGGTTTCTTTGGTTTAAGCTGAACTAGATTTTCAAATCTAGTAATTTTTACCGATTGATTGAAGCTTTTGATCAATTTGTTTAGAAAAAGCCCACTTCAATATATAAAAAGTTAGCTACTGACAACTTAAGAAAATTTAAATTCCATTTAGCTCCGGTTAAAGGTTCGGAACAGCCTATATGTAAATATAGGTCAAATAATTTAATTTTTAATATTTCTGTACTAAACTATATTTTATGTAAACTGTCTGGTTAATGTAGTAACAGTGAATTATATTTTTTTCAATCTCGTAAACTAAAAAATTATTAACTCCATTTTACTCATATATTTACGCGACTAGCTGTAGAAGAATGCTGAATTGATATGTGAACATACTAAATGACAATACTGCCAATAGCAGCAACATAAAAATCTTTTGATTTAAATAAAAGAAATGTATTTAATAGTTAAAACTAATCAAATCTCTTGATAAATATAATTATATAAGTTATTTCAAACCTTTAGGCGGAAATAGATTTTGTTATTTAGTACTTTTTATCTTTTAAATCATTATCGTTTAAATCGTATTGTTCTAGCTTTGTAAATCATAGATACCTTGCAAATTTTAGATTAAATTGACTTTCATTACATTTTGATTTTTTGTGTCATTCTTAATAAATACAGGCTGTTTCAAACGGTTAGGCGGAACTAAATGGGAATTTCGTTCTTTAATGTTGTCTCGAAAAGGGACCTTGCTTGGGTTATTTCATTTTTCACGTTGGAATGTCAAAATTTTAAATTCCAACAATGAAACCATGGAAACGAATGACATATGTCAAACTTAAATTAATTTTCTTACATATTTTAATGACAAAAAAATAAGTTAATGGGATATTTGTATTAAGAATGACACAAAAAATCAAAATATAAAGAAAATGACATTTTAAAATGATATTAACCTTAACCAAAAAATATTTGTTGCAAGTATGATTTACAAAGCTTAAACAAAACGGCCGAAAAGCATAATTTAAACGATGAAAGTAACTAGATTGCAAAATCTAGTTCTGCCTAACCGTTTGGAACAGACTTTATTTCCCATTTATTTAATTTTTTTTCTTCAAAGTATGTAAAAATGTTTAAAATACAATACATATGTCATTCGTTTCCATGGTTTCGCTGTTGCAATTTAATATTTTCACATACCAATATGAAACAAGAAATCAGGCCCGTAACTAAAATTTTTAGTTGCTGACCTTTTTTATGTCATCAGAGGTGAGGACCTTTTTGATTTTGTTCATTACTTGTATTTTGGAGGTGAGGACCTTTTTTTTGCCCATCACTTGTATTTTTTGAAGGTGAGTAAAAGCATTCGCAATAGGGGCGCCAAAATATTCGAAAAGGGTGCAACTTGGACACTTGCTACCGGCGCTTAATATCCTCGTTACGGCCCTGCAAGAAATAACCCAAGCAAGATCCTTTCTCGTGACAACCTAAAAGAACGAAATTCCCATTTAGTTTCCCCTTAAACCAAAGAAACAGACTATAAGGCCTGTTTCTTAATCTCCAGAGTTTATAAGTTTCTTATGCAAAACTAACAATCTGAAATAAAATTAGTAACAATCTGCACATCAAATTTTGCGGCGCCAAAAATGTTGAGGTACTCTGTTGTAGTCAACTACTGCTACAATATTACGTGCTAATATATAATTTTTTATATTGTTTTTTGTGTTAATTGTAAAATAAATATCTTAGATAACTCATACAAACAATTGGGAATTTCTTTTGTTTTTATTATGGTTGTTGTATAAAAAGCAATATTAAATATGCATTATTATTGTTTTTTTCTTTTTAATGTATTTGAAAACGTAGTCTCATCGTAGTTTATTTAGTCTAGAAAAAAATTGGGGCTTTAATCGTTTAATACGTTTTGAAATGATGACAATTTTTTTAAAGGCATAATTTACATTATTAGTGAAACTTATGAATAAAAAAAAACATATCTCTAAAGTATCTCATATCTAAAAAGAAAAGTTTTTTCAAAATTTTTCATTTTTTTAAAATTTTTTTTTGAAAATCCTAACAAAAAAAATAGTTAGGGATAGAAATCTGCACTTTGTATTTTTAAAATTCTACTACATTATTTAATGTAAGAAAAAAATTGGGCGTTTATAAACCAATTATTAAGTTTTATATGGGCAGTAATCTAAAACCCTTGAAAATGGCTAAAAATCGTAAGGGGTAGACCTTAAAAAAATCGCGATTTTGAAGCAAAAAAAATTTGTTTCCGATTTTATTGAAAATTGGTACAAATATGTATATTTGGTCATAGATCAACAAAATTTGGTCAATTTTGAAGTTTGGGCAAAAGTTTTGGAATTATAGGCAAAAAAGTGACCCAAATCGGCTCTAACTCAAAAACTAGGAAAGCATGAATTTTTTTAAATATTTTTTTCCTAATCCTCACCCTAAAATTAGCTTAAAAATATATTTTGCTAAAATCTGAGTCAAAAAATTTTTGGTCAAAATTTCAATTTTGGGGAAATAAAAATTTTGTTTTTTTTTTTTGGAAAATTGGTAAATTTTTACATTTTCAGTCTTAGATCACAAATATATGATCACTTTTGAGTTATGGTCTAAAATTTTGACATTATTGGCAAAAAAAAGTAAAAAAAAAAGCTGTGGCCACCACAGGACCGACCGCCATCACAAAGTACTTGCATAAAATACATTCTAGTAGGAGAGTACAAATAACTTGGTTTAATATTTTCTAACAGAGATATTATTTAACATGACCACTAAATTACAAGTGATGACAAAAAAAGGTCCTCATTTCTAAAATTCAAGTAATGACCTAAAAAAAAGGTTCACAACAGCGCCCGCATGCCTTGAATGCCTGCTTCCGCCGGCCCTGGATATATCACAATTATCATTTACGTTATTTAATATGTTATTACGAAAATTTCATTATTTCGATATTCGTTATAATAAGATTTGACCAGTAATAGGTTTCTAATACTTAAATGGTATATAGGGCAGGGAAGGTAAGTTCTCTGTTGACTTCCGACACTATATAAAATCCACGTGAAGTTTCAACTGACCATACAACATTAACAGGTAATAATTTTTAAGTTATGAGTCTTAGTGGACCCTTGAGATCAGATTGGTAGTTAATTTTATGGATAAGTTAATAGTATAAATATTATTAAATAATTTTTACTACACCATTTTAAAATAATTAAATAATTTTCTTATTTTCAGATACTGCTGATATATTCCATAAATGAAGAATTTCATTTTGAAAGAAGATTCAAGAAGAAAATGGTTGTATAAATTCTACTGAATTTCTGTACAATCCAAAAATCAATTCTTGAGAACACGATTAGAGAAATTTAAATTCTTCAACGATATTTCGTTGTTGAAACATCAAAAGTTCAATTTATATATTAAGTTCAGATAAGTCCTTTTATCTTGTTGATTCTATTATCTATTTTAATCTTAGAAAGGATAGATTACAAATATATCAAGAAATTGGTTTATTTTTATTTTATAATATATTTTTGAATAACTAAAATTTAAGAAAAACATTTTTAGAATATAATTAAATATACTAGAGTTAGTCTATTGCTAGTTTAGCGCCTTGAAAATAATAGAAATTTCAATTTTTTTCTCTCTGTTATCGTTTCAACGTTTCTATTTACAACCTTTACTAAGTCTTGAGGTCCAATTTCTCGTCCTTTCGTTTTTCGACAAAAACGTTCCATTTTCTCGTCAATAGCGTTACGAACATTTTCCGACGTTCGGATTATCAGTTGCCACTGTTTTCTATCCAGAGGTCTTTTCTAGCCATATTGCATTTCAGCATAAGTTACCAGTGTAATCCATCAAGTGGTTAATTTTTTGCCAGCATTTTATTGATGGATCACTTTTTCTCGGCGTTGCGATCTTCGACGTTTCGATTTCCAGTTTACATTAAACTCAATCCATTCCAAGATTTAGACTTCTTTGTCTATGGCACATCACTCAGATTTCCTTGAAGCATCAGTTTTTGTATTGTCGTTACGTAAATTCATCGACATTGTCCGATTTCAATCTACCGATTTTCAACCAATTTTTTGTCCTTTACTTTTTTCATTTTCAATCGATTAAATTTGAATAAAAAGCCCTCTTCTTTGTAGCAATTTATCAATTTTTCTATTAGTCTCCTACCTATCTTTATCGATTTCCCATCAATTGTATTTCTTTAAAAGCGTTTCATTTTTAATTGGTGCAACGAACGTTATCCAACGTCTTCCAATTTTATCTCCACAATCTTTTCATTCTTCTCTTAATCCTCTTCTGTATAGCAATTTATCCATTTTTGTATTAGTCTTTTACCTCTTCTTTATCGATTTCTAATCGATTTTATTTCCTTAAAAGCGTTTCATTTTTAATTGGCACTGCGAACATAATCCAATTGCATCTCCAAAATCTCTGCATTCTTCCTTTATTCCTCTTCTTTAGAGCAAATTATCAATTCTTCTTTCGCCTCTTCTTTATCGATTTCCAATCGATTGAGTTTCCTTAAAAGCGTCCCATTTTCAATTGGCGCTGCAAACATTATTCAGACTCTTCCAATTTCTTCTTCATTCTTCCAGTCACTTCATTTCTTTATCGCCATTTGTCTATTTTTCTTTTAGTCTCCTGCCTCTTCTTTACCAATTTCCAATCTATTGAATTTCCTTAAAAGCGTTCCACTTTTAATTGGTAGTACATTATCATCATCTCCACAATCTCCATTCTTCTTCTAGATCTGTTCTTCGTTTTCCAATAGCAAAAATTTCTTCAAGTCTTCCAATCGACGTTCAGAATATTCTACACCTACCAAGTTCCATCCTAAATTGAATATATCGAAAATATAGTCCGCTTTATATAAAATCACTAGGTATTACTAACTTCCTTCTTCCCTGAGGTGTCTTCTTTAATATTTCTTCGGTTGTTCTGTATATGACCTATTTTATTTGGTTCAGTTCTATTTTAAGTAAAATTCAAAGTGTTTAAAACTATTACAACATATATAAATTATTCATAACCAGTATATAAAAGTTCTATTTAACTTTAAAATAATTTATGAAACAAAATTGAAATAAATATTGAATATTATAATAAATATTGTAATTGTTTGCACCGTAATATATGCCATTAAAGCCTTTTATGGCATATGTTAACGTTTTAACGTCCTAATTCAAAATTCTTAATGATAGTAGATCGCTAAGTAACGCTTGCCGAGAGCAAATTGCTGATAATTAGTCGTTAGTACCAAATATGTGTTAGTATTGTTTTGTCATACACAGTAGTAGCATCTCAGACGAGTCCCCAGCTAACTGAAATTTAGTAAACAGTTTAGTAGCAGTGTATTATGTGTTGATTTGAAATATTTTATCATTTTGTGATTAAGAAAGTTCAAAGTTTATTGAGTGATTAGTTTTTAAGCTAATATAGTGAATGTTCCATATATTATTTTATGAATTATTAATTTTTGAGTGATCTAAGATCGCCAAAACGGCTTAGTTATTAAAATAAAAACACCCATTGGGGTTTCTAAAAAGAGTGTTTAATTATTTTTTTGTGTAATCGAAGGAGATTTTATATTTCTCCGAAAAGAATTTTCATGAAGGCGCTATTGTGCTAATGGATATTGAATGTTACTATTTATTATTTAAAATGTTGGATATTGACAATTCATTTTTACAAAATCATCGACAACGTGAAACAACTGGAATTAAAAAATTATATAATTCATTTTTCGTGATGTTTTAATTTTATTTAACGATAAAAAAAATTACCACTGGACTTATCTGAAATATAACGTAGAGTCCGGAGTGTTATTTAAGTTTAAAATTTGGACTTTACATAAATGTGATTATTTTATAAAAAAATATGTAAACTTTTAATAATTATAAAAATAATAATCGTTATTATGGATTTGGAATTTCAATTTTATGATTATGAAAATAATTTCTCTAATTTACGATATCAAGAATTGAAAAATAATTGGATACAATCGGAAGGAAGTATGGAAAGTAACGAGGACTATTTTCACTGGCCAAATCCTTTGAAGCTGCCTGCGAGCCAGAAAAATTATACAAACGATGAAATTATTAAATTCGATACAAACGATAGGAAAAGAAAATATTTTAGTAATAATGATGGGAATATTAAGAAGATACATATTGAAGAGATTAAAGATCCGTTAGCTGTTGATAATAATTTAATACCGAAGCAGAATTTAGATAAAGACGTTCAAAATGGTAAGTACAATATCATTACGATACATTCCGAACTATTGGATCGAGTCATAAATATGTTCATACTAGGTTCGTAAACATAATTAGTGCTCGATTATGAGAACAAATAGAATCTAGGATCGTTCATAAAATCAAATTGTTTAATTAATATTATTTAATTTTTATTGTTCATAGTGGGTTATTTGTTTTTGTGCTATCTTTAATATCAGAAATTTTTCTTTTGTTCCATGAATCGCTTTCAGATTTGCGTCAAAAATGCCAATACATCTTCAATGTTTTTAATCGGGTTTGCACACCATACATTTAAATGTCGCGAACCGGGAACTTCTCTGGCAGGGTATCGTTCTCTGTACTTATTTACTGGCTGCATACGGCCTCCAACATTTTTTTTGTGGCCCCTGAAGTATTAGTAAATAAAAACTAGAGCTTATTTAGGATAAAAATGTATTTAAAAATGTAAAATATACTCTCTTCTCCTTTTTCTGTTTATAAAAAAAATTCAAGGAGCCCTTCGGGATATTTCTAGTTCCGTCACTGCTTATCATTTGATATGAAAAATAGACCGCGACCCAAATGAATTTGACACCCCTGCTGCTAGATATTGATGTTTATATCGAAAACAAAAAGAGATGATAATTTCATTATTTGTTGATAAAAAAATGTGATTGTTAATCCATATATCCAAAACTTTTATTTGAAATCCCAAAAATTCTTCAGTAAATACATATTTGTTTATATTTTTCGCGGGATATATTTTTAAAGGCTTGGTATTTCTTGTACATGTGTTTAATTTTCTAAATCCAACCGCTTGCCCACAATTTAGAAAATAGAAAAATATGCAACTCAAAATCTTTTTAAAAAAGTTAAGATAGCTGAACTTTCTTTGTATTATATTTTGACCTCAGTATCATTTTATTAAATGCAGCTTATACATACTGTATAAATCATCTGATTCAAAATACAAAGGATTCCAAACAAACAGTTTATCAGTGAAAAGGTTATAGATAAAGTTAAAAATCTTAGATAATTGTAGTGTTTTTTTGAGAGCAAGTGGAAGATATTATAATATAACGTGTAGACATTTCCACGATAATAGTGATAATTATCGCGTCATAATACGTATGTAAATATGTCACTCTAAGTCAATGTCAGAATCAAATAAGAACTTCATATATATAATCTTCTCAAATATATGGATGTACATGTTTTAAAATATTACATATTCAATATTAAATCTTTGGTTTAGGAGTTATAGTTACTGGTTTCCTTAACTGTCTCTTCTAATGCCAGATGAGAAAGTGAGAGATGAAAGTGTTGTAAGTACAATTATAGCGTGAGTTACGCCTTTTCTGCTTACGACGCTTCAGGCATACGCAGCGCTGTAGATAAGGCCCCTTGCTGCGGGAGAGGCAAATTTTAGGCCCAAGAATATATTCAACAAAAAGAATATTAACACATTATCGTTAGAAACTTAATTCCTAATCCTTAAAAAGTCAGCTCGTGACAACTTACAAAATATTTCCGTAGGAGATTTAGTGACCTGTCTGAAGAGTTTAAGGTTTTAGAGTAGAGAATGCCCTTGAACAATTTCTAGGATGTTTTCATGTTCAAATTGCAAAACTAATCTGTCATTTCATGCTCCAGTAACATTTTGTTTTAATATGAATATAAATATAATTAATAACATATTATTTATTTACTTACTAAAATATACTTTTTGATAAACAAATATTTATAAAAAAATTCCATTTCATGTTATTAAATTTTAATTCATTGATTTCAAAATGGGTTTCTATTATTATACAGTAAATTTTGAAATAAACAAATCTGGAATCTGTTTTCATTTCTCATGATATAGCCGAAGTACTGGCGTCTTATTTTCACAATGGTCAATACTTTTTGCATTCTTTGGAAAGTTTCAACATTTTTGACACGATCTGTTCTATGTCACACATGGTGTATTGGAAAATATTGTAGTTAACAACTGAATCTATAAAAAAAAAAAAAATGGAGGATATACCGAATTATAGAACTGTTAATATAAATATCCTCACAATCCGCAAAATGGGATATGCTGTTTGTTTAGAAATAACTAACATGTTTCGTCTTATTTGGATTATCGCTATTCTAAAACAATACTGATTTTTAAAAAATTTCATCACATCATGTATTACTGGGTCCAGAAATATGTTTTCTATCTAACGTCGTACTGAAATTATATAGATTAAAAAATAAAGATGTAAATTACAATTATTCGTCTCTTAAATCAAGTTTATATAAAATGTAAAACTTTAAACAGTAGTCTCAGAAACTTAGTTTTTGAAGATATTTCACTATTGTTTTAGGGCAGCGTTATTTAGAAATAATTAAACAGATTAATTTATCACATTTATGACTAATAAATAACAAGGAAACACCTATAAGATCAGCAAATTTAAAAAAATAAGTTCTTAATAATAAATACTAAAATTCATCCTATTATGCTTAAAAATTAAATGGAACATTTGCCAAAATAGAACTAGAATTTTTCACAAAATAATTTAAACAAAATATAAATGGAAAAAAAAGTGTGCTCTGCCCGGGAGCGAATCTTAGTTAGCTGCGTAGCAAGCGAGCAAGCTAACCATTAAACCAGGATACGCCTTCTAATATAGTGTGTTACATAGCTATAACTTTTGTACATCGTCAACCAAAAAAACACAAAAAATGCGTTATTTTCCGAAAACATAATCTGATCAAAAATTCATGTTGTACTATTCCAGTTCACACCTATGTACATTACTTAGAATTTTTCAGATTTTTAGTTTAAACCATCTGGGCTATAGGGTGTGGGACAAAATTTTTGTTGCACAATTTTGAAAAAAATTGCATTTTGCAATAAAATTTTGATCGTTAATCCACGTACTAAGGGCTTTCATTTGATATCCTACTTAGAATTAAAAAAAAAAAAAATCGATGAGCACATATTTGTTTATTTAGGGGGATATATTTTAGATGTTTTAGTATTTTTCCTATGTGCGGGTTAAAGAGTTGTACAAGCATGCCAAATTTTAACTCTCTAGGTTTAGCCGTTTAACTACAATTTTTACCGGACAGACAGACGACAATATGATGGTATAAGGGTTTTTTTGGTCATACCTACAAAATCTTAAAAAATCATTTGAAATTGTGGCTATAGCTCAGTGGTTCCCAAACTTATTTTGTCGCGGAACCCTAATGCGCTGTGCAAAAAATTACGGAACCCTTTTATTGGAATTATTTTATACAACTTTAAATAAAAAAAAAAAAAAACATTACATTACTTCAAACTTTTTCCTTTTATATATACGATAGAAAAGTATTATTAGTCATTTTCATTGTCTTTCTAAAAACTAGAATATTAGAATTAAAAAAATAAATAAATCATGAATTCATCTTTTTCATATAAAATGAATTCATTCTTTTGCTTTTTGAATTCTAATATCCTTTCAAAATTTGGTATAATATTAGATAATCAAATTCGCACATCTGGTGCAGCATTTAGTTTACTGCGATATTTCGATTTTGTATCAGCGTATTTTAAAAATCCAGATTCACATATGTACGTAATTGCAAACGGTAACAAAAACCAAATAGCCCTTTTTGATAAATATTGGTCATATATATCAGACCAGAAAGTTGTTTTTTCTCTGTATCTGTATTACATTTATTTTTCTTGAATAAATTTTTAACTAAATCTTAAATCCTTTTTACCGACCGCCAGCATATATAAGGGAGGTATTGTGATCATACCGATTTTGACATTTCGAGATTTCGATGGATCTCCACGAATTGAGGTCCCTACATAACGTTTTGACTATTTTTAGCATGATGTTTGTCAATCTGTCTGTCTGTCCGTCCGTCTGTCTTAAGTCGTTAATCTCATTAAGAATTATTTTAAGCAATTCTGTTCCTTATTTATTAATTTGTAATGACTATATTCCTTAATGAGCTTTATCAGGGCCAGCCATCTTGATTAGTAGTGACGCGAGATTTTTCAAGTGTCGTTTGCATTTTTTCTGTCGTTTTTAGTTGTTTTTAAGTGGTAAAAGTGCAGAGTGAACTTGAAAAAGTGTGTGATATTGGGGACTTTTATGTTTGGACTCCGTAGAGACCAAAAGTTGAGAGATTGAAAAGGTATTTGAAGATATTTTTGTTAATTTTATAATGCAAGTCATTGTTATGTAGAATGTGCTTGTATATACAATATGGGAACACATACATATGTACATAGGACGGAACCCCGGGATTTTATCGCGGAACCCTGGGGTGCCGCGGAACACACTTTGGAAACGCTGCTATAGCTTGTTGCTTTAATAATTTGGGGATTCCCAAAATAAATATTGTCCCATATTGTAACGGTTAAAATACTTTCTAGTCAAAGTAAACAATAAGACAATAAACAAAACCATAAAACTGTACTAATTAAGTATACTTAAATAACAATAACGCTAAGTATTAATAACATTCTTAAAGCAAGCTAGAAAATAATGAGTAAGCCCGAGCCCCGAGCACGTGAATTGAGTTGAGCGAGCAATGTGTGGAAAATTTCGCACATATATAAATTACTTTAGATGCATCTTAACTATACTCGACTCAAGTTTAATTGGTAAGGTCTTCATATGACGTCAAACCAACTCTATATGATTTTAATGAAACGGTTTAATTTTGATTAGTCTCTGTTCAATTCATGGCAGAGTGGAAGGACAAATTCCACCAAGTAAACATATGATAGAGAACAGTTTTTATATCTGTGAACTGATGGGTCAAGTCAATATGAGAATAGAGTCGCCTACATCTCTTCTGCGGTAAACAAATCTACACTGGAGCAAATATTTTTAACTAGCAGGCATACCCGGCGTTGCTCGCGAGAAAAATAATAATTTTATCTCTATATATATACTATATAAAAGAGGAAAAGAGGATCTCTTTTGGTTTGATCATCAACTGGTGCGTGTAACGTGTAAACAGCACTCATTCGGCAGTAATAATATTTTTACTTTTAACGGTTTCATTGTTACTTAGGCGGCAATTCTATTACGCACGTCAAAAACAAATATGAGAAATGATAATCAAAAGATCTAGTGTAATAAACCACAATATTGAAGGAAAGTTTCGATGTTAGTATTTAATATAATCAATACAATAATATACAAATAACATTTGTTATGATTATTTAATCAAAACATAATTTAAAATTGACTTCAACTAAGCACAACTTAAAGCATAAAGTATGCTTTTAGGGAACTGAGAATGATTTTAAATCGATTTAATAATCGATAGATTGATTTACTGAAGAAGATAATATAGTTATCCTAATCGATCTATTCAATCTTTTGAATTTTTATTTAAACAAGACTTTTTTCCTGATAAAAAATCCCAAATCACGATATATATTTGTTTATCGGTTCTCACTCGGTCAATCGGCATGTAAATTCATATGAACACTTATTTCATTATTCTGGTTCTTACTGAAACTTTGAGGAAGCCTAGTAACAAATTTTAAAGCATGACGTTGAAGCAACAACATATTTTTCATAAATTTGACGCAACCTTTGCTGTTTTTCTAAATAGTTTACGTAAATATTTTATTGTCAAACTAAATTACTTTTATTTTCTTAACTATAAATAGAAAGGAATTGTAATCAAAATAGATATAGAGTTTCATTGTTAATTTTAAAAATACACACATCTGGTAAATAATTTTTCGAATCTATAACGCATATAATTTCTAGTAATTCGCAAAGTAAAAAGTATTTAGTTTATATGTGGGGGGGGGGGTCAGTGGTCAGACTTTAGTCAGGTTTCCATCCCGCAGGTTAAAACATATAGGAAAAATACTGAGAGTTCAAAAAACATCCCGAGATAAATATAATCAATTATGTATTTAATAAAAAAATAAATATATATTTTTTTAATTTTCAGTGGCATACCAAATGAAAACTCTTAATACGTGAATCAACAAATTTTTATTTTTGAAAAATCATTTTTTTTATTGAATTTTTGCCAATAAATGTGTCAAAAAACTTTTTCCCCCAAACTATCTCCCAAAGGGATTGATCTAAAAATCTAAAAAAATCTCCGTAATGAACATTAATGGGAACCGAAATAGTTCAACAGGGCTTTTTGATCAGATAAATTTTTCGAAAAATGTCGATTTTTTTGTGCATAAGTTCTTGTTCCGCCCTAAACTAAAAATCTGAAAAAATTATAAATAATGTACATCCGAGCCAGAAACATATGAGAACAATTTATGAGAGCAGTTTTTGTGTTTTTGACAAAATTAAATGTGTATTTAATTAATTGCTAAATTATGGCTAATAATGTTATGGATTTTTTGTACATATGACTAAGATATTACCCAGCAAACATTTTTATACGGGCCAGTACTGGTAAAGCACATACTCCCCGGCATTGAAAGTAATGGGCCAGTACCCCGGTGTCCCCGGGGCCGTTACTGGCCCATTGATGTATCAGTTGCTGGCCCAGCAACGGTAAAGTGCAAAATAATCGCATTAGTTGCAAGATTTATTTCTGATTGTTTTAAGTAAAAAGTATGAGTGAAGAAGAGTGCTTATAAAATGCTGGTAAAGTACTTCGTATAGGCGGAATGCGAAATACAAATGTGAAGTACATTATTAATACTGGCGTTGCACTTACTTTTGGTGCCAGTAATTTACCAGCATAAAAGCAGTTTGCCAGCATTCGGCCGTTAGTTGAATGTTTGCTGGGTAGCTTATGTGTTTTTTTTATATTAAAAATATTTAAAAAAAATTGTTAGTAGATGGGAACGAATTAGCTTCTTAAGGAGCTTGCACTCATAAATTAGGCGTACAGAAAAAAATCGCCAGGATTTTTAAATTTATATTATCTAATAAAGTAATATTCGCAAATTATTTAAAAAAAATTAAACAATTTAAATGTAAACTCTTAGTACGCAAATATGAAATAAAAATGATTATCAAAAATCTTTTAATTTTGATGTGATTCTAGAAAAAACAAAAAAAAATGTATTAGACATCTAGAATTCTGCTTATTTCTTACACTTATTAAATACGTGCAAATCCTTAAAATGTGTGAAAATTCACACTTCACATCAATTTTTTAAAATGTTTCTTAGTTTACCAAATGATCAGAAAGCTTGTATTGAGCGAGGCGCTGAAAATAGAGCAGGTTGTTTCTTAGAAATATCTTGAGCACGAAATACGAATTGACAGAGACAATGAAACGTGCAAAATCTTCAGGAGAATATCAAAAGGATGGGCAGCATTTGGTAAACTACGAAACATGACTAGATTCTACTGTATTTGAATTTTGCGTTTTTTAATTGTTGTTATTTGTTTTTAGGGGGCCGTATTGCAACATGGACAGAGGATTTGACAGATAATTTGGCCGCTGAATTTAATGGCACTTTTACAGATCTAGGATCTGGAAACTATAACGTAAGGTAATAATACAGACAAGTTCACACGTTTTCATACATTATTTTGACGACAACTGTTGCTAAATTTATTTAATATAAGAGCAGTTGTTTCTTTATTCACCATAAATTAGACATCTGTAAAGTTTTACTTAATATATCATGATTATTAATGTCAATAAAATTGTCCTTGAAAAATAAAACAAAGGACATTCAAAAACAGAAGTATATTGTCTAAGTTAGACACTTATTTTAGACACTAATTAATAAAAAAATATTAGACGTAGTTCATTGAACATTAACCTTTTTAAATGAAAAAAATAACAAATTAATGATATACAGTAGTAGTAAAAAGTATTTCATAAAATTTATAAATGGCCTTGAAGCGCCATTTTTGTATTGTCTGACTATACTTTTAAACCAACAAAAAATGCTTTGGTAACAAGAAATTGCAACAAAATTGACTTTCTTCAGTGAGAGCAGCAATTTTATTCGTGACAGAGCATACAGTTATTTTGTTGGAAGCACTATTTACATTGATATAACAATTAAGCATGTTTTTAAACAAAACATTACTTATCTGGACATATTTATTACCAAAAAGATTGCTCGTGTTTATTTTTCTAAACATAGTTTTGCACTATTTACCTTGCTAAATTTGTTATTTTTGTATAAAAAACATAATAGATTATCTAAAATTTTGAAGGTCTTCTAAGTAATTTTCATTTTCATGGCCCACTGGATATGGTACTAGGACGCGAAATCCCTACAATTTCCAAATTGCAACCATTACAGCCACATTCATGCACATTTTTTCACATGCACATGTTTACTGAAAGTTGAATGTGAAAAACAATAATGGATAAAATAAGAACATATTGTTCTTTCAAACCATTTAGAAATGGCAGACAGACTTATTGTTATGTTATATATTAGTTATTAATTTTTTAAAATTGACCTGTAAAGTAATATTGTTCTGCAAAAATAACGACATTAAATTATAATGTATAAAATAAGAATTTTAATAAATAAATATTGATTTGATGTAAAGCCTTTTCTTACTTTGAGAACTTTATTTATACTTCCAAAATACAATTTAAAAACTTGAACAACATGCTAAATTCAAATAAAAGGAAACAATTCGCTAGGTGGCAGCACTAAAGCCCATTTTGTGACGTAGTTACTAATACGGTCCATTATCTGCTTATGCCAATATTGTTTTGTTGAATAATTTATTTATTTATTTATGTTTTTAGCGATGCGCTATTGTCATTACCAAATTTGACGGTATTCAAACAGGAAGCACTATCGCCAACTTCAAATGAAAACCAAGCTCAGACAATCAAGAACAACAGAAATATTGCACAGAACTTAAATGGAAACGAATTTCCCGACTCAAACACCAATCAGAATTCTCTCAATGCAGACCTACAGAACCTACTGGGTAATGGATACAATGTTCTACAGTCTTCTATTGAAAATGGTCAGTAACATTCGAGAGAGTTAATAAGGTATCAAATAGATGTTAGTTTGATTTTAAAATAAAAAAATATTATAAATTACTTGGAATATGACGGTATTTACATGTGTTATTTTAGAGTAGGCGGAATTAAAGTCACTAGATTATACAAAGTAGCGCAACGGCGGCCATACTGGGGCTAAAAATGTCGCCAACACAAATGATTTTCAGTGATTCCAACAGTAAAAATATAAGAAACTAGTACTACCAATTTTTTTATTTTAAACATTGTAATCACGATTTTTTTAATCAAAGATGCACTATAACAAAATTGTGATACAATTTCATTTTATTTTTTTATTTTTATTAAATAAAATGGACATACAGTCTGTTCCAAACGGTTAAGCGGAACTAGATTTTGCAATCTAGTTACTTTCATCGTTTAAATCGTACTTTTCGGCCGTTTTGTTTAAGCTTTGTAAATCATACTTACAATAAACATTTTTTGGTGATTTTTTTCATCATTTTAAAATGTCATTTTCTTTATATGTTAATTTTTTGTGTCATTCTTATTACAAATTTCCCAATTATTTATATTTTTGTCATTAAAATATATAAAAAAATAATTTAATTTTGACATATATACTTCGTTTCCATGGTTTCATTGTTGGAATTTTAAATTTTGACATTCCAACGTGAAAAATGAAATAACCCTAGCAAGGTCCCTTCTCGTGACAACCTAAAAGAACAAAATTCCCATTTAGTTCCGCCTAACCGTTTGGAACAGACTGTAACACATAAATTTAAATGAAACTTAACCTTAAATATTCAAACCGCTGACAAAGGAGGTTATTAAATTAGAGCGAGAAAGAGAGAAATGTGACAGCGCAGACGCAAACTTAAGAACGTAAAAATTGCTGCTTTAGTTTGCTTAATAGGGGAATCAATGTTGCCAATCAAAACCTGGGGTCTGTCGGCTTCTTCAAAGGCTTGCGCTACTTTGTATAATCCAGTGACTTTAGGCGGAATATTTTTATTATTGTTCTTTTTTTGAAGATCTTGGCTTTTGTGGTTGCTAGGCAACTAATAAACAAATGGTGCGCAAATAGTTTTGCATGTGTCAAAAGTAACTCACAGAAAAAAAAAAAAACGCGTATTTTAGACAAATTAAAGAGACACCTGTTGTTCTAATAAAATGGCGAATTTCATTCAAAATTGTGAATTGCAAAGAAGAAGTTCCAAATCAATTCTATGCAATCCTTACAACATACAACTTCACCGAATACAATCGACGAACTGATTGAATGCATACAATGCGTAAAATGCATTTAATGCATTAAACATACAAATTCTTGATAATTTTTTTTCTAACATTGCAAACTTGTCTAGAAGCAACCATGTTAGCAAAAGGAAGGAATTCCTATAAGATTCCGCACATTAATAAGGCAAAACTTTATCGGAAGGGACGATTAAAAAAATATTATCATGTTCTATATAAGTTGTGGAGACAGCCACGTCCTTGTTAAATTAAAACTTTTTGTATTATTCTTTGTTTTACTAGGTATTTGTAACTATTTCATAAATAAAATTTTCGGATGGAGGGAATATATTTTTCGTCACTTGTCGATCACGAATCATCTTATTTGAAAGCACTATAATTGTTGTTTAAAAGTTTATATAAATTCGTAATATAATAATTAAAAAGAAAAAATTGGGATCTATGAAAACTTGAATTGATTTGATCGATTTGACGATTGTTAAACATTAAATAAAAAATGACGCATAATCTTAAAACATACTTTTGTTTCTGTAAATAATTTAAACAGTAATTTTCTTAAATTAACTATAATTGGTAGAACTGATATTAGTTCCCAAAATAGATATTCTCGGAATATATTTTAGAACATTAATCTTTTTTGAACTCTCGTCTATGGACAATTAATATGTTATAAATTTGTAGATCTCACACCATTATAAACATATTTAAGAAGTCAAACAATTTTGTATTTATTCAAGATAATACGAAATACTTAGTCACAAGATAAAAGTTCAAAAATTGTCCAAATAATGATATTCAGAAAATTGTATAAACAAATATTGATAACATTTTAAAATTTTTACTATCTTTAAATCTGTTGTTTTTATTATTCAGATGAACAAAGAATATTTCAATTATATTTTAAATTTAATTTATATTAAATATGTTAATTTGAATAATGTATAATGGCTAGTTGCAAATTTTGTAATTAGAAGTCTAGACTAAAACTTTATTTGTCACCATTGTGGGTGTAATGTTCTTAATTTTGTTACATTTGTGAAATTGGTAGTTTGTAACTAGATCAGAGGTCGGCAAACTACGGTCCGTGGGATACATTCAGCCTGCCATCTGATCTTGGACAGCTCACAATAAGTGGGTTTATCATTTTCTAGTCTACGAGGGTTACAGTCTGTTCCAAACGGTTAGGCGGAACTAAATGGGAATTTTGTACTTTTAGGTTGTCACGAGAAGGGACCTTGCTAGGGTTATTTCATTTTTCACGTTGGAATGTCAAAATTTAAAATTCCAACAGTGAAATCATGGAAACGAATGATATATGTCAAAATTAAATTATTTTTTTAATATGTTTTAATGACAAAAATATAAATAAATGGGAAATTTGTAATAAGAATGACATATAAATTAACATATAAAAAATTGATGTGAAGTGTGAATTTTCACACATTTCAGGGTTTCGCAGGTATTTATTAACTGTGTGATGATTATTTGGGATGCCAAAACAAATTTTATGTCAAAATATTTTTTTATGAATTTTAATTCGAATGCCTACTACCATTATTTAAGTTTCTAAATATGTGCAGTATTTTTTTTATATAGCAAGGTTCATTAAAATTTTGAAAATTGCACCCTATAAAAAAAAAAAAATGCTTTTAATAAGCCTCGCCCTCTGATACCTTCAAATATAGAATTAAATTATAATTTCAACACTTCCCACTGGTTATTAAATTTACGCTTTTAAAAATTAAATGGAACATTTACCAAAATATAACTAGAATTTTGACAAAATAATTTAAACAAAATAAAAATGCAAAAAAAAAACTGAAGAAATAAAAATTGACGGGATTCGAACAGAGTTTCTTACAGTAGTTTCAACTCACTAAGCGAGAACGCTACCACTGTGCTATACAGGATCACTCGTTTAGTATGTTAAATAGCGGATTAAATATATTACATATTCTACTTAAAAACACAAAAAATGCGTTATTTTCCGAAAACATAATCTGTTCAAAAATTCCTGTTGTACTATTCTGGTTCACACCAATGTACATTACTGAGAATTTTTTCAGATTTGAGCCGTTTTTTCAGATTTCAGCAGTTTGTCTACAGTTTTTACCGAACAGACAGACAGACAGACGACAGAATGACGGTATAAGGGTTTTTTGGTCATACCTGCAAAACCCTAAAAAATGACATTTTAAAATGATGAAAAAAATGACCAAAAAATGTTTATTGTAAGTATGATTTACAAAGCTTAAACAAACCGGCCGAAAAGCACGATTTAAACGATGAAAGTAACTAGATTGCAAAATCTAGTTCCGCCTAACCGTTTGGAACAGACTTTACCTTTTATGTTTTTACAAAAGACCACTAGAAGGCAATATTGAAATGTGTCATTACTATATTCGTAAAATTTTACATTTATTATTGTGAAATCATTGGCACCTTATAAATTGACCGAGTAGTTTGTTGACAGTAAGCGTTTAAAAAAAGTTTGTGGAAAAAATGGATATTTCTCGTGAAGGTTTTCGTTGGATTCGCTTTTTTACGATTTTAGTAAAGGCCTAACTCAACAAAAATGCATAGATTCGCTTCGTTCAACTTTTGCTAATGAAGCACCATCAGAAAAGACTGTTTACAATTGGTTTACAGAATTTCGTCGTGGTCGTGCGCCCGTCAGTGATGAATCTCGTGAAGGTCGACCTAAATCGGTTGTGATTCAATAAAACATCGATGCTATGATGCAATGATTGAAGAAGATCGGCAATATATATTAGGCACTGATTAAATGTAATATAACTATTTTTTCTGTAGATGGCATCGATGGTTCACCAGCTTCTCAAGAACTTAACCGCAACGTTGTCACCTCAAGCGACCTCTCTGAGGACTGTCGCTTTCAGTATGTGTTGGCAGCAGCCACCAGCATCGCCACTAAAGTCAATGAGGACACTCTTACCTACTTGAATCAAGGACAAAGCTATGAAATCAAGCTCAAGAAACTTGGAGATTTAAGTAACTACAGAGGAAGAATTTTAAAAGTTAGTTTCAAACCTTAACTAGTATTATTTTTATGATACGATTTTTTTACAGAGTGTTATTCGAATATGTTTCTATGAGCGCCGCCTTCAGTACATGGAGAAAGAACAGATGCAGCTATGGCAGAGCTCTCGCCCTGGAGATCGCATTATAGAAGTGGATGTTCCTCTTTCGTATGGTTTAAGAGAAGTCACTCAACCTCCAAGTCAATTAAATGCAGTACATTTTCAGTGGGACCCTACCAAAGAAGTTGGGGTCTATATTAAGGTATACTTCATTACAGAACAGGTCAATTCGGCGACGGTAAACTCAACGAAAATGAACTCGGCGATTAGAAATCGGCGAGAAAAAATATTATTTCTTTATTTATTTTATTTCGAAATTCTACAGCAGTGTGTCGCAACCAAAAATGCACCGCGGACCAGTATAATATATAATTTTCTAACGCGGACCACTAATATAATTGTTGGTTCATTTTTTGCAAGAAAACAGATATATTTAATGTGCTACTAAATACATTTATTTTTTTTTGTAGAAAAGCACAGAAAGTTTACAGAAAATAAACAAAATTTAAACTATTTACATAACAATTGTGCATAAAAAATAACAAAAAAAAAACTGCAAAAAACACAAACTTTCGTGGACCACTAAAATTTTTCTGGGGACCACTGGTGGTCCGCGGACCAACTGTTGAGAAACACTGTTCTACAGGATCTATCCCAATAATAGGATATCACTACAATAGATATATAAAACAAGCTTGTATAGTAAATGAATACAAAAAGAACAAAATAACCTATTTAACAATAGATCATATTAGTAACTACTAGAGATGGGTCGTTCATGAACGAACCGGCTCAGTATACTGACCGAAGTGACACGGTTCACCAAACTGAAATGAGCCGGCTCACGGCTCACTGTATAGTTTCAAGGATACGATTGGTCGGGCGATTGTGAGCAGTGACCGGAGTGATCCGGATCTGGATCGATGTCATGTTGAACTTTGCGAGAACTCGGCTTGTAATGTATTATCATAAAGTGTATTTTGTCATCAATTTGTAGGGCAGTTTATTTGAAACTAATAGGCTTAGTCTGTATTTTCTTACAACCATACTATATAAAAATATTAAAAATATTGCCCAAATTCCAGATGTCCGATTTATAAGGGCAATAAACATCGCCATAAACTTAACACATCTGGTTTAAATTACAGTAGCTACATAAAGTGAAATTGTTTGTTTCAAAAATGTTAGATAAGAACCGGGGCTAAGCGACGTTCTACCTACGAGCGAACGAACGACCTGTGTCTCGGAAACATGTTTACTTAACCGGATCACTGAGCCGGATCAATGAACCGGCTCAACAAACTGAACGACCTCCACTGATCCGGTTCCGCAAACTGAGCCGAAATTCCCATCTCTAGTAACTACGTCACAAAATGGGCTTCCGTTCTGCCATCTAGCGCCCCATGCGGTGATTTTCTTTTTTTGTGAGAGAAGAGCGCCATTTTGATTTTTGCAGGTGGCACCATGCATGCCAGGGCAGTTACAGTTTGACAGTATAAATTAAAATTATGTAATATTCTAAAAACGGGTGAAATTGCTATTATAAAACTGAACAGGATACTCAACCATTTAAACAGATCATAGATTTTTCATCAAATCTATGACTTAATCAGAATTTGAATATACATTTTTTTCTTTTGTATACTTTATTTTAAGAAACGGAAAAGAAAGAATATATAATAAATCAAGATTCAGTTTCCAAAATCTAAATATTATCCGTCTTTGCTAATTTTATTTTTAAGAATGAAATGAAATTCTTTTTATAGGTAAACTGTATATCCACGGAGTTTACCCCTAAGAAACATGGTGGTGAAAAAGGTGTACCCTTCCGCATACAGGTGGAAACTTACTTATTAGGTAAGTCTTAATTGAACGAACAAATTTTTCGAATCAAATTCGTTAATCTAATATTTTTTCAGGTGATCCTATGACTTCTCCCAAGAGATTACACGCTGCCGCCTGCCAGATCAAAGTATTCAAGTTAAAGGGAGCAGATAGAAAACACAAACAGGACAGAGAGAAGATTATGAAACGTCCTCCATCTGAACAGGATAAATATCAACGCAGTTATGAATGCACCGTCCTTAATGATGTTAGTATTTTTTTTTGTGCTCAATCAAAGGGTTGGGACTCTCTGAGGGTGCTAGAAAAATTTGTTGGTGGCCGCCAAAACAACACAATTTTTTATTTTATACAATATAGCAGCGTTTCTAAAACTTTAAAGAACACTTTAAAATTCCTAAAATTTTAACGGAACACCTTGGTTATTTTATAGGGTAGGTAGATATAAATAATAAATTAAATAAATGAGTAATTATAATGCTGCGTTCATAACCTCGAAATTAGAATTAACGTTAAATTAGTACGTAGAAATTAAGTGTTCACAATGTAAATTAAGGCACTGATTTGAAATTTCTATCGATTTCTACTTTGTCGATCGATATTTGACAGCTGTTTATATTTGCTGAGGTTTTGAGTGTTTCATAGTTTTAAAAAGAATTAAAATAGAGGGAAAATTTATATCTAAAGTCTGTTCCAAACGGTTAGGCGGAACTAGATTTTGCAATCTAGTTACTTTCATCGTTTAAATCATGCTTTTCGGCCGTTTTGTTTAAGCTTTGTAAATCATACTTGCAACAAATATATTTTGGTTAAGGTTAATATCATTTTAAAATGTCATTTTCTTTATATTTTGATTTTTTGTGTTATTCTTAATACAAATATCCCATTTATTTATTTTTTTGTCATTAAAATATGTAAGAAAATTAATTTAAGTTTGACATATGTCATTCGTTTCCATCGTTTCATTGTTGGAATTTTAAATTTTGACATTCCAAAGTGAAAAATGAAATAACCCAAGCAAGATCCCTTTTCGTGACAACCTAAAAGAACGAAATTCCCATTTAGTTCCGCCTAACCGTTTGAAACAGACTGTATGTTCATAGAAACTAGAAAGATATGCATAAAAACAGAAAAATATAGTCATAAAAATGTTTAGGTTAAGACAAATGTTTACTGTGTATTCCTCAATTATTGAGAAGTGACATTACCGTTGGCGGCGCTGTTTTTCAAGGCAATATGGCTGAATTGTCTAGTATTCAGCTGTCAATATGCTAACAGCGAACAGGTTAATTTAAACACAGTACATTTTTATTTTATAAAAATGTATCTATCGACATTCTAACAAAAAATCAACACTAGAAAATATGTAATAATTTCAAACAGTACTACAGTCGCGTAGTACAATATTTGACCACCAGACTGCGTAACCGAGCGTGTCAGTTCTCAATACATTAACGTAAGGGTTTGTGGCAAGCAAACTCTTAATTTTAATTTATAAGTATAAGTATTAATTTAGAAGGTTGTGAACGAAATCGTACAGTTACGTACAAAACAATATTTACGATCATTCTAAGTACTAATTTCTATTTTCGAAGTTGTGGACGCAGCATAAGTGTTAAGGAAAAAACAACAAACATTTATCCTTAAATGTTAATTTTATAAAACAAAACACATAAAAATATTTCGTTTGATTCATTTTCAAACAACCACACTGTCAAAAACACATTTTGAGTCCCCAATGTTAAATTTTTGAATCATATTGGTCATCCGCGTACTATTAAATGCGGATTACTTTTTGTTAATCGGTAAGTAAAAAAGGTACGAATCACTATACATATTTTACACATACATTGTTATGCAAAATCCATCGTAGTGCGCCAAAAAATGTAACTAACTTTTATGCAAAATATTTTGTGAGATAGTCTTTTATAGGGATAGAATTTTAAGCCGGACTGTACAGTGATGTTTCGCCTGCTTAACACCGTGTGCAATGCACCTGTAGGCAATCTCGTATTAATTTTGATAATTTTTCTCGGCTTAACACTTATACCCTTTTCACACTAGATCTTTAAGATCGGATGTTAAAGTGAATGTATCTTTAAACGCTAATGTGAAACCGTATGGCCTCGTCTAAATACAAGCGATGTTTAAGACAGAGATCTGCGTCTTAAACTTCGTCCGCATTGCCAACTTAATTTCTATTATAAAAAAATACTCCTTGAATTTCTGCTGTCAACATTTGATATTATCATAAACAAGAATACTGTATTATATCGACGTTATAAGAAGTTTATACTTGTTGTTATAGTAAAATTATTTATTTTAATAATGTGTTTAATAAAATACAGAGCTACAATAATTGAGATAAAATGTATCGAATTACACATTAATACAGGTGTAATATATTCTTTATTGTAGTGTCTTTATTGTAGAATACAATGAAATATCCATATTTGTTTATAATAATTCAAAATGTGCGTCTGCGCAGACAGTTCAAATCTGGTAATTTCATGACGGTAACTTAAGGACAAAATTACTGTAGCTGATGACAGCACCAGAGATTTAAACATCAAGTGTGAAAGCATGCCGATCTTAAACATCGGTGAACTTTAAGTTCGCTCGTCTTAAAGTTCTAGTGTGAAAAGGGTATTATTTACATTCTCCGGAACACGAGTGTTAAAAAACTTTATTGTTCAGACAAAAAAAATTACTGACTCTCAGAAGCAAAAATACTCGAAATCGGAATTGCCAGGTGAGATAATCTAGTGTCCACTGAAAAACGAGCGACCGGATTTGTGGAGCAGGCATATAAATCAGTAATGAAAAATAAATGCTAGGCTATTCCAAATCTTTAAGCAGGACTAAACGGAATTTAAATTCAAAATTCCTAAGTTGTCACTAGCTATTTTTTTTTTTTTATATATTGAAATAGGCTTTTCCTAAACAAAATGATCAAAAGCTTCAATCAATCGGTAAAAGTGACTATATTTGGAAATCTAGTTCCGCTTACACCAAAGAAACCGTGACTTCAAATGCAGTAAAAACCGATGGACCAGGTTTGGGAGAATACGTTGAAATCACAACGCGCCGTGCCTGGATTTAAGGATAATTGAGTATTATTTTAAAGTTTAAAGACTACCTTTTAAAACTAGTTTTATTTTTAGAACCTAGTACGAACGTAAATTATTTTATTCTTCATTTTTTTAAGATTTTCATAAATAAATAAGTTATGCGAGATATATTTTTGCAGATACATTTTTAAATATCTATTTTTTACAGATTCCAAATGAAGCGATAGTTTCTTCCCCATTACCAACCGTTAATGGAGTTACTTCCACCGTCCCAGGACCTTATTCACCTGAAGTGTAAGTTTTTTATTTATTTTTTTTTATTTATAGATATTTATGACAGTTACAATCAGCATAGATTGATACTCTAATTATAAAATGATAAGAAGTAAATATGAAAAAATAATGGATTGGTGACGTGAAATAGTTTGTACTATATGCAGCCCAATTTACACTGAAGAGTTATAAGTTGTATAACTATATCCAGTGAATATAGAGATGCTATGATCAAACTATCGTGAACCGTGAAAACTTTTTTTTTTGAAAAGTAGGGCACGCCCTTTCAACATATAAGCTATTCCAAACGTTTAGGCGGAACTAGATTTTGAAATCTAGTAATTTTTATCTATTAATTCGGACTTTTGGTCATTTTGTTGAAGCTTTGTAAGTCATACTCACATTACAAATTCTATATTAAATTGATTTAAATTGTCATTAGGCGGAACTTAATGTAAATTCTTTTAGGTTGTCACGAAAAGGGACCTTGATTGGGTTATTTCATGTTTCAGGTTTGGTATGTGAAAAATTTAAATTCCAACAGTGAAACCATAGAAACGAATAACAAAGTCTGTTCCTTTGGTTTATGCGGAACTAAAGTTTCAATTTTATGGTCTATTTCAAAGTAGAAAAATGTGTGTAAGAAGATAGGAGCTGTTTGTCCTTGCTTCGGATTGGTTTAGATCGTCATCCCTATTACACTGTTAAAATATTGTTTTTAGTCCAAGTTGACAGATGTTCAGTGTCGTACATTGGAAATATATATTATTTAATTTGTGTCATATATTTTGTTATTATTTACATATTTAGACTTTTATTTATATTCTTGGCGTAGATTTTATGGAGAAAATTCTCCATGTAATTTGTTTTTACGCAGTTATATATTTTTTAGGTTATCTGACATATAAATATTTTTTGACACTTGAAAATTAACAGATCAAGAGAGAGGTCTAATGTGAGGCCAAAAGACAACCCAGCTGATTGTGCCCAAAGAAGAAGTTATTGATATAATTTTTAGACCTTCATATATACATATATTTTTAATTTGTATTTACAATAATTATTTAAATAAGAAATTTTAGCTCTGAAGATATATTGTTTGTTTTATGGCTTTGTTCAAACTCTTTTAGCCAAATCTCTCTTTTTATATATTATATAATTAATATTTTTTTAACTTTTTCAAATTTCCCATTAAACTGAATTTATGTCGTATAAATAACGTACGTGTATTGTTTATTTCAATATCTTATTAACCTTTTTTATATTAAAAAAAAAAAATCACTTGCTAACCCAGTTGCTACGCCCATGTCCTAGTTGTAACTTATTTTAAATTTCCCGCTATACTGTATTTGATCAGTGTAAATCGTACTCGGTTCGCAGCGCTATCTACTTTTTTCTACTTTGAAATAGACCATAGTTACTTTTACCAATTGATTGAAGCTTTTGATCATATTGTTCAGGTGAAGTCAACTTCAATATATAAAAAAATAGCTAATGAAAACTTACAAAAATGAAAATTCCGGTTAGTTCCGCCTAATCGTTTGGAATAGACTGTATGTCAAAAATTTTAATACATTTTTCCATATTTTGAAGACAAAAAAATAATTAAATGGGAATTTTTTATTAAGAATTACAAAAAATTAAAATGCAATGAGAAGGACATTTTATAATGAAAATCAATTTTATCTAGAATTTACAATGTGAGTATGATTTACAAAGTTTAAACAAAATAACCAAAAAAATTTCTCTTTCTACAAATTTTGCCGCTCTAGGTTGTTGAAAATTCCATGAAAAAAAAAAGTTTCGTGAGATACGATTTTTTTTTCAGTATAATGATTATATACACGATATTCTAATATTTAATTTACATAATTCAAAGAATTAAAAACAATTTAAACTAATTTTCATTTTGATTTTTAAAAATAAAATAAATTTTTATTGTTTTTGTATTATGGTTAAAATTCTGTCTCGCCATTTTAAAATTTAATAAACAATTAAAATAAGCGTCAGAGAAATACAGAATTATTTTAAAAACCAAAATAAAAATATTTCAAAATTTAATAAGCATATAACAAAAATAGTCAACAGAAAAATAAACAAAATTGAAATTGGTCACATAAAAATAGACCATAAGAAATATTCACTATAAGCTGTTCACTTTTGTAAGAACACACTAAGAGGGAATTTTGTTTTCAATAGTTTGCACCTTTGAAGCTGTATGTCATGTTGGTATTATAAAATGTCACTTTTTTAAAATGTCGATCCATTTGACATATGTCATAATGAAAAATGATATCTTAATTATAATGATCATAACCTTATCAACCTAAAGTTGGTTTTACAGCGTAAGGAATATTTTTAATTGATATTTAAAGTCAGTAACACACTATAAAAGTAACCAAAATAACCAGATTTAGTTTGTTCTTACAAAAGTGAACAGCTTATAACAGTGATATATATTTTTATTTTACTTAATTTTTTTTTTATATTTATTTTAATGTTATAAGCTGTTCACTATTGTAAGAACACACTAGATCTGGTTATTTTGGTTACTTTTATGGTGTGTTACTGACTTTAAATGTCAATTAAAAATATTCCTTACGCTGTAAAACCGACTTAAGGTTGATAAGGTTATGATCATTATAATTAAGATATCATTTTTCATTATGACATATGTCAAATGGATCGACATTTTAAAAAAGTGACATTTTTTAATACCAACATGACATACAGCTTCAAAGGTGCAAACTATTGAACAGAAAATTCCCTCTTAGTTTGTTCTTACAAAAGTGAACTGCTTATAGCGTACTTTTCTGCGATTTATTTTCATAATGCCGATTCAAATTTGAACCAATTTTAATTTTGTTTTTTAAAATGATACTTTATAAATATAATAAAAATTTGTTTCATATTTAAAAAGCAAAATGAAAATTGTTTTAAATTAAAATAGATAATAAATAAGAGAATAATTTTAAATTTGAACAAAACATTTTTTTGTATAAATTTACTCCATTATTATCAAAAATCCTTTATTAACAATTGATTTTAAATACTTTTTTGCGAGCAGTAATTATTTATAATTAAATATAAAGGGCGACAAAATTCATTTTTGCACAGAGCGGCAGAAGAGCTAGTTTAGGCCCTGTAGCTAAAATTATAGGAATAAATATATTTTATAATATTTTATGAACCTGTTTTGCCGTTTTATCAACAAAATTTAAATTTATCTCTTTATTCTAGTATTTAACTTACATAATTCAAAAAAGAAAATTTGAGCTATTATCTGTCTCATTTTGTAATACGGAACTAACAGTAACAGTTCATTTTTTATGTTGTATATTGACAATACATTTATAATATTGTCATAGTATTGGTTCACACGGATACGCCAAAGTCTGTTTACACCACAACAGTCACCAAAGTAACCATATCTAGTTTCGTATTACAAATTGAGACAGATTATACGATTATCTTGTTATGCTTCTTATCTATGGATATGCTTTTTAAATAAAATACTATTATTAATACATAAAGCGCTCCTGTATGTATAAATAAATATTATTCCAATTATTTACTGATTTTTTACTTCAAAATAATTAAATTTGTAAATTTACTGTGTAAAATTAGCAATGAATTTGCTAAAAGAAATGTCACAAGACAGATCTTGTGACCATAGGACTTGTCAATAAACAAATGTATTTACTATTCCATGGGCGTAGACAAAAAGCAAATCATATTTCAAGAATTCCGTACGTAAAAACGTATTCCCAGATTCAGACATGCAGTTACATGCCCCGATTTAATTTTTTTGCACTCCGCCACTTTAAATTTAATTAACTCAATTATATCCTATTTGACTAAAATTAGATTGTTTGCATTTGTGAATGTAGTGCGCATTGTACGGCAGCAGCAGTAGAGTAGACGTTGCTATTATCTCGGGCCGTGTTTACTAACGTGAAATGTTTTGAGACATCTGCTGTTAATACCGGATTATACCAGTACGCTGAGGCTGAGATTACGCTTTAATATTATCGCGGATGCACTGCGATAAATTATATTGGAAATTTTTTGGACAGAGGTGGACTAAGATTTTTTATGCGTATACCGTAAATCAGGGGGTATCAAACTGTCGGCCTGCGGGCCGCATGTGGCCCAATTATTGCATTTTGGCGGCCCTTATATTTTTTTTATTAATTAAATCTCACATGGTTAGTACAATATTATTAAGTAAGAGAAAATTTACGGAAAATATAAAAAATATCAATGGTATATACTTCCATCACACAAAATAAACTGAATTTTTTTACTAAATTTACAAAAAAAATAAATAAAATAACAAGTCACAAAAGATATGTAATATCTTGTGGTGACAAAACATTAAATACTATTCAAATAATTAAAACACAATCAAATATGAGAAAAAAGATGATCTGTTACTGACATCATAGTAGAAAAAAAAAATATACATATACATAGCACTTACATACATATATACATACATACATAAATAATAAATGAATAAATAAAGTTAGCAATAAGCAACAAAAAATAATTAAAAAATTTAGAAATTTATGGGTTAAGAAGAATTTTATTGAGCAGTTCAGTTGAGGTATTGAATAACCAATTTTTCATTTTACGTTTGAAAGATATACATGAAAGAGAGAGAAAATTTGATTTAATCTCACTGGGTAAATAGTTATACTATAATAAATTTGTATACTATATGTCTTATATAATTAAGGTGACCATATTTTTTAGTTCAAAATTCGACAAAACCGACAAGAACGATAATAGATAATAAACATTTTACGAAGAGATTTCCGATCTTGACCTTGTATAAATTTTGTGAATATATACTTTTGCGTTTTGAACCAAAAAAATTCCATTAAATCATAATTACGTATGCCATGCGTAATGAATGAAAATATAACAATATAATATTTATAGTAAACATGATAAGATATTCTATTTTAAGAAAGATATTTTTTATCATCGCAAAAATTTACTATGTACACAATTTTGGAATTAAAGTGCAAATAAAACTATAGAAAATACAATAATAGAGGTGTGGTAAGACATTTCATGGAAAATTCTACTGAATTGTCTTCCTCATCAAATAAAATTTCTTTTACAGTCTGTTCCAAACGGTTAGGCGGAACTAGATTTTGTAATCTAGTTACTTTCATCGTTTAAACCGTGCTTTTCGACCGTTTTGTTTAAGCTTTGTAAATCATACTTACAATAAACATTTTTTGGTTAAGGTTAATATCATTTTAAAATGTCATTTTCTTTATATTTTGATTTTTTGTGCCATTCTTAATACAAATTTCCCATTTATTTATTTTTTTGTCAATAAAATAAGTAAAAAAAAATATTAAATTTTGACATATGTCATTCGTTTCCATGGTTTCATTGTTGGAATTTTAAATTTTGACATTCCAACGTGAAAAATGAAATAACCCAAGCAAGGTCCCTTTTCGTGACAACCTAAAAGAACGAAATTCCCATTTAGTTCCGCCTAACCGTTTGGAACAGACTGTATATTACTTAAAAGCATCCCAAAACCTTCATGCGTCATTTTTATATTATCATACAAAACAAATAGCAGGAGACAGACTTCATGTAATCAAACACACATAATTTAAAGTCTGTTCCAAACGGTTAGGTGGAACTATATTTTGCAATCTAGTTACTTTCATCGTTTAAATCATGCTTTTCGGCCGTTTTGTTTAAGCTTTGTAAATCATACTTGCAACAAACATTTTTTGGTTAAGGTTAATATCATTTTAAAATGTCATTTTCTTTATTTTTTGATTTTTTGTGTCATTTTTAATACAAATATCCCATTTATTTATTTTTTTGTCATTAAAATATGTAAGAAAAATAATTTAATTTTGACATATGTCATTCGTTTCCATGGTTTCATTGTTGGAATTTTATATTTTGACATTCCAACGTGAAAAATGAAATAACCCAAGCAAGGTCCCTTTTCGTGACAACCTAAAAGAACGAAATTCCTATTTAGTTCCGCCTAACCGTTTGAAACAGACTGTATTTGTTTACAAAAAAAAGGTTAGAATAACAAGAATAACTGCACAATTTGAACAAAGCGTTCGTCTTTGACTTTCTTGCACAGTGTGCACGGTAGACACGTGACAAAAAACTTGCACGACACAGAGTTAACACAGTTATGCCGAACGCACCTTATAAAGCAAGAAATCTATAGTGTTTAAAGCATCATGTTTATTTTAAAATGTTACATTTTATTTTTTGTGGCGTTTCTTATTCTCACACGTTCTTACGCACTTATCGTCGCATTTCTTCTTCTTTATTTTACTCAATTTTTCTTTTGCGTGTCTTTTTTTCTTTTTGATGTCTTCAAGATATTCTTGGCACATACAACATTCTTCCCCCAGTGGCTGAAGTTTTGATATTTCAAACTTACGTTTTATAACTTGTTCTTTATGTTTCTGGATATGTTCTTTAAATTTGGCTAATTGTTCTCGTTCTTTGTTATGAAAATATTGGTCTTCAAATGCTTGTCCTCTCTCAGCGAATTTTCCTCCAGCTTCGCGAATTGATGATTCAAGTCGGGTTAGTGTTTTTGGTATTATTGAAATATGACGCCACATTTTGTAAAATATACACAAAATTTAGAGATTTTTTTGGATTTTTTTAAATTTTGACTCTTCATTAATTTTCACATGTTAAATTTCATTTTGTAAATGTCAAAACATTTCAAAGCTTGCTACTGACATTATTGAACAATAGACGATATCCAAAGTGACGTCAGCAACACTAGCGCCAGTGTGTTTTTGTCAAACTAATCTTACAAATATTTCATTTTTACTTATAATTCATTGCCGGACTATAATGAATAACTTTTACAACAGCCTATAGTCAAAAAAGCATATACCGTATTTTTCGCACCATAAGACGCACCTTTTTACGCAGAAAAATCGTCTTACAATTGTGGTGCGTCTTATGGTCCGAATGTATAGGTACGTTTAAAAAGTGTGTGATGTTAGTGTGGAATCAATTCAGAGCGCATAAAACAGAATCAACCAAGGAAATATAATAGAAATGAATACAGAATTAGCTGTCATTTCTGGAGGATTTACAAGTCAACCACCCTTTGATGTGTCGATTAATAAACCACTTAATAATTTTATGCGGGAAGAGTGGAACAAACGGATGATAAAGCCAAATCACGATGTTAGCAACAGGCGAATGAAACAGACAATTTCAGAAGTATCTGGCTAAAAAATTCATTGGAAGCTGTAAAATAAAAGACGATTATAAAGTCTTTTATGAAATGCGGTATAAGCAACGCATTGGATGGTATCGAAGATGACTTGGTTTTTGAAGAGATTGACAATAGTTCAGACGAAAATAATACGAACAGTGACATTAACGAGACGAGTGATAGTACAGAGAGTGAAAATGAACAGAATGTTGCTGGTACAAGTTATTGTCAACTGACAATAACTGAAGCGCCTCTAGTGAGATTTTGAGAAACTGACGTTTGTAGGATAGTCGAGTTTGTGACAAGCATGGGAATATGTTCTTAGAAGTGGAAAGACAGTTAAAGACCATTTTAGAGTGTGTTCCCGTGTGTTTCAATAAATATCACATGAAGATACCATTGAACCTGTGAAAAATATCCTACCAAAGTCAGCCATGATGTGAATGCAGTAGCGCCTCTATCGGTAGTGTCAGATGCCAATAGTAATAATAAATATTTTTTCTAAAAATTGTCTCATAAATTTGGGGTGCGTCTTATCGTCCGGTGCGTCTTATGGTCCGAAAAATACGGTAATCAAAATTCTCCTCTACAGATTTTTCGAGAGCAAAGACGGAACCTTCTGGAGAGATGGCATTATGAAATTGCCTGAGCGTTTCAAAGTGATAGAAAATAATGGACAGTACATTTGATAATAAATTTTTTTTTAGAATGTATATTTTATTGAATAAAAGGTGAAAAAATAAAACGAACGGACTTAAGAGCCCAATATTTTTCGAGTGGTATATTTTAATTTAAAAGTCTTAATATTTTTTCTATATACCAGTCAAAGAAACGTATGTACATGCCAATTTTGAGCTCTTTAAGCCCAGTCTTTTGTCCCAACATCTACGGTACAGATAGACAGAACATTAGTGTCATTAAATTTTGTTATGTTGGTAGTACTGCGCACAGTAATTTTTTAAATGTCTAAGGTAGTTTTCTGAAAGCACCCTGTATACCCAAATAATTAAAAGATTGTTTTTAAACAAAAGTAAATGCTAATTGGAGGTAAATATTTTGTACATGTTAGTCACAAAAGATATATTTCACAAAAAGAAATAAAAAATTGTTTATAAATACAATGCACAAGAAAAATAACACGAAAAATCCATTATAAGTTTATTTATAGAATCGCAGATCCATATGTAAAAATGTAAACATAAAAAACTAGGAAAAAACCAGTATTGCTAAATTAGCAAACGCGATTAGCTAAAAATAGCTCGTCATGCGAATAAAAATATATTATTACAATTAAAAACAAGGTAAATGATAGTAATAATGGTGTAATAATAAATGTAATTAAAATGTAAATGTTAAAAATACATGTGATATTTATTTCTATATCTATACTTGTTTCCACTCAACCAAACATAACGAAATTTAACCGGTTAGAGCTAGTTTATCTAACTATCTTGGTACTCGACGGAACACCGCTTTATTATAACATAAATTACAGTTTGAAGCAGTTTATATTATTTATAAATGGTGTTTTGTTTAAATATCGTCAACATCATTCTAACAAAATATCTGTAAAGAGATGTTTAACGTTTTTTCGTGCAGTGTATTCATATTTTTAAAGTTTTAATACCAACCGCGTTTTTTTAATTTTTATGTGCATTCTTCTTATTATTTAAAGCAGTTGTGCAAGATTTTTAAACATTATAAATGAAGTTGGAGTGGATTTTTTTAGATCAAATCTAACAAAATCGTACTAATGTATATAATAAAATTTTGTAAATGGACTTCTAAAATTTTTTACACTAAAATAACTTCCATTTGGTTTTAAGTATTAATATTTACACAGTATTATTACTAGTATTATGTTGTGAAATTTGTGTTTTTTAAATTTAAAACTGGATTTATCTAGTTCAAGTATTTTTACGTTTTAAATATATTAAACCCGGTTTAAAGTATCTTTAAATAGTATTAATTTATTAAATGAAACTTGCTTGGATTTTCCTGGATCAGTTATAAGTTTAAAGTGATTTTAAAATAACTTTTAATGAAAATTTTAATCCATTTTGGACTTATGTGGCCGTAAAGTCTTGAATCTGTTAAACCCATTGATTTAGTGAATTTTGGGCTTATTAGTGAACTCTTGTGTGATTAAATGAAGTTGGCTTGGATCTTTTTGGATCCATTAATATAATTTTTAGCTTGTCAGTGAATTTTTTGGACTTATGAAGCCATAAATAAAGTTGGTCTAGATCGTTTTAGACCTGTCAATATAAATTTTGAACGTGTTGGTGAATTATTTGGAGTTTTGATGCAGTAAATGAAGTTGTCTTGGATATTTTTATACCTGTTAATATAATCTTGTGGACTTTTGAGTTTATTGGTAAATTTTTGGTCTTAATGAGGCCGTAAATGAAGTTGTCTTGGATCTTTTTAGATCTATTAATATAATTTTGTGGACTTTTGAACTGATTGTTGAACTTTTGTGGTCTTAAATGAAGTTGGCTTGGATCTTTTTAGACCCATTAATCTAATTTTGTGGACTTGTGAGCTGATTAGTGAATTTTTGTGGAATTAAATGAAGTTGGCTTGGATCTTTTTAGATCTATTAATATAATTTTGTGGACTTTTGTTGTTATTAGTGAACTTTTTGAACTTTTGTGGCTGTCAATGTAGCCAAAGGATCTTTTAAGATCAGATTAAAGTGTTCTTAATCTCATTACCAGCTTATATATGATTGTGAAATCTCCGCCAAAATTCAAAAATAAATCGAACTATACTAATTATATTAGCTCCAGCTCTGATAAGAGGAAATCGAAGGAATGCTACATGAAATTTTTTGGTTATCAACGGCAGAATTTTATGACGAAAAAACATTTTTTATTGTTTTATTGCCAAATGTTGTTACCTTCAAAAATAATAGTAGATGACATTCGCCGTAACTGCCAACCTGTAAAAAGAAAATATTCAGGGGGTTATATTTGTAGAAGACAATGTTTTTGTAATGGTAGAAATTGTAAAGTACACGTATGAGAATTACTCACTATAAACAACTGAATTTATAAAACAAATGAATTGTGTTGCAAAAATGGCGTCTTATTGACTTTATATCATGGTTTTAACTATATTGAAGAAATAAGAGTCTATTACGACGTGTATTTGACTGTACTTAAAGAATATTATTTTATTACATCGTGTACTTAACTATACAAAATACTATTCTCTCTTTAATTGGACTGTAGAAGAGCAGACAATTGAGGGAATCTTGTCTATTATTTCGTTGATTTAACTATACCCACAGTCCATTTAAATATACAGAAAACACACTACTCTGTCTTGGATTGAACTATAGATGAAAGTAACTGTCTATTTTGGTAATTTGACACGCTGAAAATCTACTAATTAGACTATAGAAAACTTGGCAGGCAATTGAGGAAATTATTATTTCGTTAATTTGCCTATATCCAGACCTATTAAACATACTATTCTGTCCTGAACTGGGCTATAGAAGGTTTGGCATACGATTGGAAGGAATTTTGAGTATTATTTCGTTAATTTGAGTAGACCCACTTCGGAGTATTCGATAGAAAAAAGGAATAGGCAGAAGATACAATATTACCAATAGTTTTGACTATTCTATTTCATCGTGGTATCAACTGTAGTGAGTCTCTTCTCACTTGATTTCAACTGTACTATTATTAAAACCGTCACAATGTATTTGACAATACATACTTTGACGATTTATGAAAGCGACTGGATTTTGGAGGCCCAATTTTTACAGACAACAACTATAAGAAATGACAATGGAAACTCAAGAAATCTTATGGCGAAAAGAGTTATTTTAAGGGCCTATCCAATGAAATTAGGAAGAAAGAGAGGCGAATTACATAAACCGGTTTTAACTAATTTGAAGACGATTTTAAAAAGGAAGAATTCGAATGTTCGACATCATTTCCGAACAATAAGAATGTACGTTGGTATATAATTAGTTAATAATTGAGTGTATTTTTTTAAAATATAGTATAAATAAAAGAATAACTAATAAATTATATTATTATGACGTCACGTACTGTGCTGCCATCTGAGAACGGTTTCCTTAGCTGATTTAAAATATATGTCATTACTTTTGTTACTTTAATTTTATGATTATTTTGAATTTTGGAACAAAAAATACATATCTTTGATAAGTATACACTAATATTCTTGGCATAGATCTAGTTATAATATTGTGGAGATTGAAACGTCATGATTGGCTTTATTTGTCAACATTTCATTTTAAACACACAATAAATTCTTCAAAGTCAATATTGTCAATTTGATGCGTCAAAAGAATCAAATAGGTAATATAATTTCAATTAATGAAGTAACAGACGTCATAATAAAAACATGCTTGATTATTTCTATGACGTAAGTCACGTAATACGTATCGTAATAAATAACAGAAATCAGAGTTAAATAAATTTAATATAACACACTTTATAAGAGTCTTTCAGAAGAAAGACGAGGCCCAGGGCAACCGATATTTATGACCCCCCAGTCTTTACAGGTTATTATTATTATTTATTTGTAATGGTACGTACTCAGCTCTCCGCTCAACGGATCCGTTCGTCCGACTAACCAATCAGAAGCAAATATTTCACTTCGTCCGGCACCCGTGAAAAGTTGGATCTTGTTCAACTTCGTCCGGCAAAACGGACGGTTTTTAGGGTTTTGTAGGTATGATCAAGAAACCCTTATACCGTCATTTTATCGTCTGTCTGTCTGTTCCGTAAAAATTTTAGCCGAACGGCTAAACCTAGAGAGTTGAAATTTGGAATGCTTATATAATTCTTTGACCCACACGTAGGAAAAATACTAAAACATTTAAAAAAACATATTCCCCTAAAAATATAAACAAATATAAGCTGTTCACTTTTGTAAGAACACACTAGATCTGGTTATTTTGGTTACTTTTATGGTGTGTTACTGTCTTAAAAATATTCCTTATGCTGTAAAACCTACTTCAGATTTGTTGTTTATGATCATTATAATTAAGATATCATTTTTCATTATAACATATGTCAAATGGATCGACATTTTAAGAAAGTGACATTTTTTAATACCAACATGACATACAGCTTCAAAGGTGCAAACTATTGAAAACAAAATTCCCTCTTAGTTTATTCTTACAAAAGTGAACAGCTTATATATGCTCATCGAAAAAAAAATAATAATTCTTAGTAGGGTATCAAATAAAAGCGTGGATTAACAATCAAAATTTTATTTTTGCAAAATAAATTATTTAGACACTATTTTTGCCAAAATTGTGAAAAAAAAAATTGTCCCACACCCTGTAGCCCAGATGGTTTAAACTAAAAATCTGAAAAAAATCTAAATAATGTACATTTGTGTGAACCGGATTAGTACAACAGGATATTTTGATCAGATTATGTTTTCGGAAAATAACGCATTTTTTGTGTTTTTTGCTTGACCACGTAAAATATTTAGCATCTTATCTAAGACAGTAAATCAGTATGCTTTGCTATAAAGCGTGGTGCAGGTCCATAACATAATGCATAGTATGAAATATAAAGATATGTACAAAAGGGTTTCACTGTTCTGAACATCTGTTTATAATAAGCAGAACAAAGAGTAATGTGATTCTTAAGTTCTACTTGTGCTGTAGATCAATGAGGCTTTAAACTGAGTCATGTAATACGTCGACGAAAACATTAATTTTCGTTTTCCGTATATGATCGTTTCATTGATAATGCTAATTCTTGTAAAAATACCTACAAAACGCTGAAATATGTGAAACTTTACGCTTTCATAAATTTTTAATTTTGTTAAATTTGTTATTTTTGTTTTTCAGAGTCCCCCAAAATCGTCCAGATTATATTCAGAAGCTCGATGAAGCTATTACCGATGCCGCGTCACCAGTTTTGGCCAGGTGCGCCTCCAATCCGAACCTACTTCAGGATCCCACCGACGATGTCGTAAGTTTCTATTTTTGTCATATCTTATCAAATTCCACATTACATAGCAAAATATTTATCAGAGATAGCATTGATTAAAATTATTATTTAATTATTTATTATTTATAAGACGTCATTGCTTATTGACTGTCATAATTGGTTGTCAAAATCAATGAAATGTAAAAATTTAAGTGCTTGTCGAAATGGCTGTACTCGTAGATGAAAAGGGCCAAAAAGATGAGATTAAAAAAATATTAAAAATGAAGCCAACAGATAATAAAACAGAAAAACATCAAGTACATTTTTTGGAAAATAATTTAAAGGATTTGAAAAATTCTACCTTGGTAGATTTGCAAAATAAGCAGCGTTTGGAAAAAATAGTTCAAGATCGATTTTATAAATATAGTAATTATTATGCAGCATTAATTCAAAAAAAAGTACAAGAATTTTGTTAATTTTTGTAATATATTGCGTTCACTTTTGTAAGGACAAACCAGATCTGGTTATTCTGGTTACTTTTATAGTGCATTACTGACTTCATGACTAAATGTCATTTAAAAATATTCCTTACGCTGTAAAACCTACTTCAGATTTGTTGGTCATGATCATAATAATTAAGATATCATTTATCATTATGACATATGTCAAATGGAATGACATTTTAAGAAAACGACATTTTTACCGACCGCCAACATATACGTATAAGGGAGGTATTGTAATCGCACCGATTTTGACATTTCGATGGATCTCCAAGAATTGAGGTCCCTACATAACGTTTTGATTATTTTTAGTATGATGTCTGCCGGTCTTTAGTTGATCGTCAATATAAAATGTCCTTTTCATTGCATTTTAGATGTTTGTCATTCTTAATAAAAATTTCCCATTTATTTATTTTTTTTGTCTTCAAAATGTATTGAAATTTTTGACATATGTCATTCCTTTCCATGGTTTCACTGTTGGAATTTTAAATTTTCACATACCTAACGTGAAACACGAAATAAACCAAGCAAGGTCCCTTCTCGTGACAACCTAAAAGAACTAAATTCCCATTTAGTTCCGCCTAATCGTTTGGAATAGCCTGTATACTTTTAAATTTGTTGCTTTCTGATATGAAGTTAGTTTAAAATTTTAAACACAGAGGCGCTAATTATTCTTTTGTCTATATATATATATATATATATAATTCTTTATTTACCCTAGGCTTTGCGGCGTTTAGGGTTTAAACCAGTACATTTAAAAATCATAATAATAATAAAATAATAATATAATACATTTTATGACTTCTTTCTTCTTCTTCTTCTACATTCTTCCTCCGGTGTTCCTCTCTTTCTTCCTATTCTCTTTTCGGCTTCCGTCTCCGGTCTCCTTCCTTCTTGACTCCAGTTGTTCTTCCCCTCTTTCTTCGCTTCTCTTCCCTCTTTTCTTTCCTCCTCCTTTGCCTAAATTCTTTTGTCTAAATTATCCCACATTTTTAAAAATAACTACAAAACATAGTATGTGACATAATTGATACAATATATTTTTTTGTAAGATTCTGTTTTGATTTATTTATATTTCCAAGGATTCCTGTATTGGTCGTGTCTGTAAGTCTAAAGTTCGTGTTACATTTAAATAAACATTCTTTTATAAAAAAAATAATTTTCTGGTTAATAGCAGGTTTTAACCAGTTTTTATGGAAAATATATTTGTTTAGATTATTTTTATTCAACTTCTAAATATAACCAGTTAAAGATTTATTTATTTATTATATTAATTTATTAACACACTTAAAAAAATCATCAAAAAAAACGTAGATTTGTAGCTTTATGGAAAAAATACTGTAACATGCTAAAATACCTATTCGAAATCTTCTTCCTCCTAGCATGTTCCCAGTAATTTGTTCTCCTTGTTTGTAGCTTCTAATTTTGCCTTGGGTTTCGATAATAATAATAATATCTAAATATATGAGTAGAACTTACAAGTGAAGACATAGAACAAATCAGTAGAAAAGTGCAATACAGTTACACAATATTTAAATTAAAAGTACGAACACAAGAATATTTACATGCATAGAAAATAAAATAATGCACACTTTTTACTTTTTTAAAGATACAATAGTTGCAACTGTTAATTCAAATATTTACTAATCTCGTTACATTTTTCAAGTAGAAATTGTTTTTAAATTGTGGAAATATTTTAATCGTCTTATACCCCTTTTACACTAGAACTTTAAGTCGAGTGAACTTAAAGTTCACGATGTTTAACATCGGTATGCTTTCACACTTGATGTTTAAATCTCTGGTGCTGTCATCAGCTACAGTAATTTTGTCCTTAACTTACCGTCATGAAATTACCAGTTTTGAACTGTCTGCGCAGACGCACATTTTGAATTATTATAAACAAATATGGATATTTCATTTCATTCTACAATAAAGACACTACAATAAAGAATATATTACACCTGTATTAACATGTAAGTCGATACATTTTATCTCAATTATTGTAGCTCTGTATTTTATTAAACACATTAAATAAATAATTTTATTATAACAATAAGTATAAACTTCTTATAACGTCGATATAATACAGTATTGTTGTTTATGATAATATAAAATGTTGACAGCACAAATTCAAGGAGTATTTTTTTATAATAGAAATTAAGTTGGCAATGCGGACAATGTTTAAGACGCAGATCTCTGTCTTAAACATCGCTTGTATTTAGACGAGGCCGTACGGTTTCACATTAGCGTTTAAAGATACATTCACTTTAACATCCGATCTTAAAGTTCTAGTGTGAAAAGGGTATTAGGAAGTTTGTTAAATAGTTTTTATAGCCATATGGCTATAAAACTAATTCAGAAATACGTATATTTTAATACCCAAATATCTCCCAAACAAAGCGTTTACGGGTATAATACCAGAAGAACATTTTTATTGGTTTTGATGTGTAAAATTCATATTTTATGTTAGTGCCCTGAAACCTGAAACATTCTGTATAATGCAGGCGGTACGCTGTTTCGCAATATTTAAATATGCCTTATTTTGTTTCAGACTCAGATTGCTCCTCTTAGCAGCGATTTTACAGTTCAACAGACAAATCAGTGGTTGTCAATCAATCGTTTTGGGGCCTACCTATCCACGTTTGCAGGTTTTTCCGGCGCTGACATGTTGCGCATGTCTAAAGATGACCTTATTCAAATTTGCGGACATGCTGACGGGATACGACTTTTTAATTCTTTACATTCAAAGTAAGTATTATATACGTATGTTTAATGTAAGATATAGTTAGAACCGCCCGTGGTTCAAATCAGTGACAAACTGGGACTGCCAGTCCGATTATTTGAAAGTTTTACAGGCCCTTTTTGTTCAAAGTTTAGATAAGGGAGAGTGGGGCACATTTGGAGAATTCTTTCTGGCTTATTGGTCAGCCTACAGTACAGATGAATGGTTCAGAAACTATGTTCAGTTTACCGTGTTTTTAGAAGATAAAAAAATAAAAACCATCCTATTTCGCTAAGAATTTTTTTTAGATTAGAATAATTACTTTAAAAAATCACAACATTGTTTTGGTGTTGTCAAAGCTATTATGCGTTTTCAGGCTCTAAAAAAAATGTTTTCCAACTTTCGCACTTATCTGTTTTTATCCCATTACTGTTTTCATATTGTTTAATAAAGATATTAATATTAGGTGTACCGGAAAGTTTTTTCATTTAGTTGATATTATTAAAATAAAAACAAATCGAAAGAAAAAAAATGTATTGTATTGTGTAAAATAGCTTCCTTCGTGATCTATAAAGCTGCATTCAGAGCTCAGTAAATTAACACTCTGTGCGTTATGGATAGTTTTTAAACGAGTGCAATTGGTATGATCGGACAAGCTCGTACTATATCGCTCAACAGTAGTATAGCAACGACAAAGCACGAGCATGTCCGATTATACCAAATGACCTCGTTTAAAAATTATCCATAGCGTACAACGTGTTGATTTACAGAGGTGTGAATGCAGCTTAACACTCTGCCATCTAACAGGAAGAGAAAATATTCCCGATTTATAAAATTCCTGATTTTTTTGAATAAAATAATTGTTTAAGAGTCATTTTAACATGGTTCATATCTCTAAGTGTGTTGTTCATGTCCTGTCATGTGAAATAGGAGTGAAGTGAGGACTTACAGCATCACTTTCTACACTAAACAATGCGTACATCTACAAATAATATGAATGTATACTGCGTTCAAAGGTGAGTTTGCAGTATAGCTCTTAAGCAAATGGGAGCGCTGTTGCCAAATGTTGTAAAAGTGTCAAATGTGTCAATTATAATAATATAAAAAACTTGTATGATTTACAAAAATCAGCTCTTATAAAACTCAAAATAACACTCAACAAAAACAAATGACCATTTGTAGAATACTGCGTCTTCACAGATCAGCGCATTTTAGAGCTGGCAACGTCGACAAGCAAGAAAAGGATAGCGTCATTATGTAAACCCATTAGAGAGTATGAAAAAGAACTACTCCATATGCCCTGTACTGCAAACTCACCTTCGAACGCACTATAGAATAAAGTTAATTTTGCCGGTTTTGATCGAGATGTGGTTTCTGAAATAAATGATACAGTTGATATCGCCATTGTTTTATAAAATTTACAATTTAGTTTTCAGGTTATTTTAATTGACTATTTCTTACAGGACTATCACTCCCAAATTAACTCTCTACATTCGCCGTGAAAATGCTGCTATTTTCCACGCTATATATCTCAAATCTCACACTTGTCTGGAGTTGGTATCTAAACTATCTTCCTTCTTGGGTATGAACAAGGACCAGTTACGTCACGTTTATTATCAAGGACCTCATGGCATTCACGTCATGATTAGTGATGACGTCATCACACACCTTAAGGACGAAAGTATGTTCCATATTGAAATGATTAATGATAGTGGAACGTATGCTGTTATTTTAAAACCAATCGTCAAGTAATTTGAGATTATTTAAGTAAAGCTACATTCACACAAAATTAATACACTCTACGCTGTGAATTGTGGATAATAGACTGTTTTAACTTTTAATAACAGCGTTCACGGTTATGTAAATTAATGTGTAATGTTGTGACATCCATGTTTTTTTCAAACCATTGAATAACTCACTGTGCAGTGTGTATTAATTTATTGCTGTGAATTCGGCTTAAGATTTGATGACAGATGCAAGCCAGTAACTGGTAAAATACTAGTAAATTTGTGATAAGTAATAATTATTAATTTTTAAATTACAACTTAACTTCAAAATTTGCAAAACCTAGCGAATTAAAATTTCGTTCTATTGCGGTGTAAGTAATTATTACAAAAATGAACGTTCTTCTAAAATCACACTTCGTTTTAAACGCGAATTTATCCCTTTATAAACTCTTGAGTTGGAGCTCAGTGGTAAAATTTTGCGTATAGCGCATACGGATGCGGGTTTGATTCCCGAATCCGTATGATCCGTAGTCGACTGCGCCTGAAATAATTGATACTTAAAAGGAGCTGTTTTACAAGAATAATACCAAAGATACCTCACGCTACTACGGGGCTTTAAAAAGTTGGAGGTAAAAAAAAAAAACATCTCTTCTATGTGCTACTTAAGCACTAGCAAGCTTTTATTACTATTAAGAGAAACTGACTTCTGAGACTGTTATAGTCATGTGGTCGGTGTGTTTTGACCGGTTCTATTATCCCAGTACATATACTCCGGAGTAAAAATCTGGTCACTGGTTACTCAGTCTCGAGTAATACTTAAAATGAGCGACTGTTTTTGTAGGAATACTAGAGCTGGTCAAAATGTCACGCTGTTCATTTGGTTTTGATATACCGCTGAAGGTGAAGAATCTAAAGTTCATTTTTTAAAAGAAGTCTGTTCAATGACAAATGAACGAATCAGCAATCAACTTTTTTATATATTTTTTTCTCACTCATGCTTACAAGGCAAGTGCGAGATAGATATAAATAAGCAGGTTGTTGCTTCAATCATTTGTCATTGAACAAGACTTCTTTAAAAAATTGAATTGTACTTATATTTTCTAAAATATGTACGTGGTCGGTAGGTTTCGACTGGCCCTATTATATATTTGGTTTTATGAGGTACTTTCTGCTAATGCATCTTCACCGTTTAAATAATTTTGAAATTGTTTTGTTTATTTCCTTTTGAAGTAATTTAAAAATTTCATTATATTTAAAATAGGTATTGTTTTGGTGTGATTTTTGAAAATAATTTTTTTATTCGGGTATTTAGCTTTTGAAAAATTAATATTTGTTTTTGAAAAGTACTTGTATTTTGCTTTTGGTAATTTGAAGATTGTATCTGAGTTTTGAAAAATTCGTTTTTGTTTAGTTTCAAAATTTGATTTTATTTGTTATTGTTATTTTTATGTTTAGGGATATTTTGCTAGATTTTTTTGTTGAAGAATATATTTTTAAGCTTGCTTTTGATATTTTGAAGATTGTATCTGAGTGTTTGAAAAAGATTAATTTGTTTTTCTGTTGTTCTTGATATTATCAATGTATATTGTTGCATTTTATTATATTATATACTAATAAAGTTAATTTTTAAATATATTTTATTGTAATATTCTATAGTGTGATTTATTCTCTAGTTTTTAAAATAAAACAAAGACAAAATTATGGACAGTTTATTTGTCTGTTTAAAGTTCTAGAAGCGTAGTACGAGTAATAGAATTCTATTCTATAATTGACTTGGCATGCTACTAAATCAACTACAACCTGTTCCTTTGGTTTAAACGGAACTAGATTTAGAATTCTAGTAACTGTTAACATCATTTGATCATTTGGTTTACCAAAAGTCAGCTTCAAAAATTAAAAAATTAGCTTCTGACAACTTAATAAAATTAAAATTTCATTTGGTTTCTTTTAAAGGTTTCGAATAGCTTATACCAGCGGTTCCCAAACTTTTTTGACCGCGACCCGGTAGGAGGATTTAAAAATTTTCGCGACCCACCTTAAGAAAAAAACATTTACAAAACAAATTTTATTTTAAAGCAGTAGCTTTATAGTAATAAAGAGTAATAAATAGTAATAAAGAGTATAGTATAGTAATAAAGAGCACAAATACACAGTATTCTAGTTATTAACTGATGTAAAAAAAGAATAATATGTACAAAAAAATTTTTTTTTGTGTTTTTACAATTTTTTTGCGACCCGGCAAAATTTTTCTGCAACCCGGTGCCGGGTCGCGACCCGCACTTTGGGAAACGCTGGCTTATACTAAAATTAATGGTTTCCATTATTTAATTTACTAATTTTTTAGTTACTTGATTTAATTCCCAAACTTACGTATAAAGCCGGCAATAATACGAATGTTTATGAAATAAAAAAATAATTGTAAATAATTTTCAGATCTTACTATTGCAGAAAATCATTTTATTTTAAAACTAAGAAAATAGATCATGTAATATATTTTTTATAAATATAGATTTACAAACAGTAAAACTAATTTTAAGAAAAGTGCCAATAGATCACTAGTGCCAACTGTACAATAGTTTTAGTCCCAACTTAACAAATATTAATATAAGTTTTTTTTTCTTCTGATTTAACACTGATTATTTGAACGATTTTTAAGTCTTGAATTGAAGATTCATTTTGAATTATCTAATTTAAAAATCGACGAATAATCATAGCGTAAGTTATAGAGCCCCATTAAGTTAGCTACCCCCCCCCCCCATTAATCACATCCTATAAATCGATTATTTTGTTTATTATTTTTATTTCTGACTTATTGTTTGGACATATCTTATTATATAATGTAAATAAAATATTTAGTAATCGTTTGACGGGTTAGTAGACAATTAAAACATAAAATGAATTACTTTAAATAGTCTTTAAATATGTACGGTGGGATATTTTAAGTGACACCAGAACAAAGGTTTAAAAGTAATCTCGCCTATTTAAACTAGTTAGTAATTTCACCAACAGATGTCACACTGGTATTTGTTTGATTGATCAACTTTATCTTGTCAGTAAACTGACAACAGTTGACTGACGACGATGAAATTTCCATAAAAAAAAAAACGGGTTGTTTTAGTGCCACCCTATAATTAAAAACATGAATGACTTTTTATTAATTTTTATGTATATTTTGTAATTCTACTTCCTTATTAGTTAAAAAAAAATCAACTTTGTTAAAATTTATAAAAACAAAATTTCTGAAAAGTGTAGATGCTTTGAAACAAAATTTGAGAACCATTATAAGACTATTTTGAGCGGTGCAATTTATGTTTTTGTGTAATTTTGTGCAATTTTTCAAGTACGGTGCTATAATTGTGATTAGGTCTAGCGTACAAATAAAATAAAATCGCAAAAATAATTTTTTATTAATATTATACTCATTAAAAACATATTTTGAGGTATATTATAAAGTAATATTAGACTTAAATGTGGCATTATGTTTTTAATTATTGATATTATTATACGTATTAAGTTTTTAGATTTAAGAAAGCTGATTAAATGGTGCCTAAGTTTTGTTATACGGACCAAAACTGAGAAAAAAAATCTTAAAAAGGAATAAGTGTTCTAAACCAGGTTTCTAGGCTCAGAATAGGGTCTATTCTGTATCTTTTGTGATTAAAAAGATTTGGTTAAATGTGATGGTTAAAAAGTAACATTTTAACTAGGCGTTAAAATTTTAACATTGTTTCTTATTCTGTATCTCAGGTTATAACCCGAACGTTAAGTTCTAACTTTATACCTTATGGTTAAAAGTATGTTGTGAAATTATCTACAAGGATTTGGATTTAATGTTAACAAGTGTTATGGTTGAATTGTGAAAGAACAACGTTCAAATATAATAAATCTATATTGCAGAAATGTACAATATTTATTTATAAATAACTATGACTGCAGAAAGTAAATAATACAATATTACCATAACATGCAAATGTATCAATATTTTTTCTTTCTTTTCTTTCTTCTATATTAAGATACTTTTATTTTCAGGTTATATTTACCTTATTTTTATTTTTAAGCAAACAAAGAAATCAAAATTTATAAATGTATAACAATTTTAAAGTTTTAAATATTTATTTGCAATATATCAGGAAATCTTTTGGTTCTTCTCGGATTTTCAAAAAAGCAACATTTGTAAAACGAGATATTTCGTAGAAGTTTTAGACAAATAAAAATATTTTAAGATGTTTCTTCAGGTAAATTAAAAGGGTCGCTCAAAGGTCATTGAACAATCATTTTGTTTGTCTACCCCAGTGATTCCCAACTCTTATTACAATTTTTTAATTATTGCGAAATCCTTGACCTATCTATTATTAATAATAATAAATTTATTATAATGATAATAAATTTTTAATAATAATAAATCATTAAAAAGTAATTCAAACTTCTAAAACTTTTTTCAGTAGTACTAGCGTCAGAACACCTGTATTTTGTTACTTATTACTGTCAACTTAACAATGTCATGGTACAGATAAGATTGGGGCTATTTTGAACCTGTTCCTTATTTTTTTTCTCAGTATTTACAACTTGTATTTGTGATTAAACTAATTTAAGATTACTGTAACAATTATTAAATTTATAATACTGAAATTATATCTATGTAAAACATATTTTAAGTAATTAAAGGTGGTTTTACATTATCCAAAACTCAGTTTGCCCATGTACCACTACCTTTAATAATCAAATACTGAAGCTATCGTAGCTATATAAAACTAAGCTTAATTATTTTTAAGTTAGTTTTTGCAATATATTTTTGCAATTGGTGTCAGTAGTCGAAATAGTCCCACATGTTAGTGGGTGTGAGGCTATTGTTTCTCCCTATATCCTCATATTTTAATGTTGATCTGTTAGTTACAAATTAGTATTAAAGTTATTTCTTAACATAGTTTATATTTTGTTATATTAACATGTTCTTCATTGCTAAGATCTCTTTTGGATTGGTCTGTAGAAGGCTTGAAGAACATTTTAGTTATTTTGGACAAACTTAGTTGGAATTCTCATGGTGATAGAAATATAGTCAATTAGTTATGCATTTTATTGTATATTATTGTGCCATATGTTAGTAATTAATATTTTTATAAACTGCAGTTTTGTTTTTGTTTCCCCCCTCCCCGTTTTGTAAGTGAAATAGTTAGATTTTATACGTTGGTACTTACCAGTAACGAACATGGTGAAATTTACAAAAGCAAATTAATGAGTCATTGGCAAAGCAATTTATTAATATACATTTATTGTTTCTGTGGTAATTTTTTGCTTGATAAAGTAATGTTGAAAGTGGCAATAAAAAGAGCATTTTCTGATAATAAATACACTAGAAATTTTCAGTGTAAGACAACTGTCAATGTCAAATCGTACCGTATCTGCGTTTATGGTTAAATGCGTCATGTACTGCTAAATTAATAATTGCAACGCGTTAAATTCAAGCACCTGTCAATCATTAATTAACGCTCTGTATAATTATAATACTAGGTTGGATTTTTCGAAAAAGAGCTGGAGTACAGTCTGTATATACAGGATGTATCAAAAAAAGAGGTAAGACGATTTTTTTCGAAAACGAGATGTGTGAGTAAGTTGGGAAAAAAAATTTAAAGAATAAACTTACCATTACCAAAAGAATCAAATAGTAGTATTGAAATTTTCCGGAACAAACCGGAAGTACAGGATATTAAGATCAATTTTGATTTTTTAAATGGTAACGTATGTTGTTTTTGGTATCTTTGGATAGAGCTTTTGAAAAGAAACAAATTTTACTTAAACATTTTTTTAACATCTTACGGTTTACGAAAAATTGTACTTTCTAAAACGACTTGAAAGTAAGGTATTCTTATTTACATGTGTTCAAAGTGCCTTTTGATTTAAACACTTTCGCATCCTTACTCTTGAGCTACCTGTAGCTCGGAGTATAATAAAAATATTTCTGTTTCAAGTACTTTTTTGCTTTCAATCAAGTACGACTTGAAAGTGAAATATTTTTATTTAAAAAAAAATGAGGACAGGAAGAAAAGGTCACTTGGTTGAAAATAGAGATTTTAATAATGAAAAATAAGACGAAGAAAAAAAAAATCAACAGAACTTATTTGATAAAATATTTGTTTATTAAAATAATTTTCTTACACACAATATATTTTTTGATAAAATTTTTATTTATTTACTTAATCTAAATTATTATAATACTTATTATTATTAATTACAACTACTACTGGCAGTTTCGCATAGTAAAATGCATTATTAAAATTAAAAAGCAATCTAATAGCACACCTATATTATCTAAAACTGACAGAAACGAATCGAATCTTTGAAACTAGGCTTAGAAAAACTGAACTGTAAATAAAACGGCAGTGTTTATTGGCAGTTAAAAGTTTCACAATAAAAAAATTATGGAAATTATGAAAAATGGTGTTAGGAGTATTATCTGTCTCATTTTGTAATACGAAAGTAACAGGGAAAGTTCATTTTTTATGTTGTATATTGACAATACATTTATAATATTATCATAGTATTGGTTCACACGCCAAAGTCTGTTTACACCACAACAGTCACCAAAGTAACCAGATCTAGTTTCGTATTACAAATTGAGACGGATTATACATGTATTTTTTTATAATAGAAATTATGTTGGCAATGATATAAACCGATATTTTTTTTCGGTTCAGCTCCGGTTTTCGTTCCGACAAAAATAACGGTTTTTTTCGGTTCAGTTCCGGTTCGAAGCCCTGATATTTTGTAATAAAATTCTTGTATTTATAAGGCATATTTTTTTATTTTATCAATATTCGATTGTTTAAAAACCTTACGTGATGGAAAAATATGGAAGTCAATTTGGAAATCAGCATAGTGAAATTACCGAAAACTTATCATCAGACCTTAAAAACATCGTAAAGAGTTTAAAATTGAAGACTGTGTAACCAATCTAATTAATTTTTGTCAGTTTTTTCAAGCATCATGTATGTCTACGTATCTTTATCGGGCCTTAACCTTCTTTTCCTAATATTCGTTCTATTTGTTCTTGTTACATAACCTCTCCTAATAACCGGAAATACATGTAGGTCCCTTTTAGGTGTCCTAATCGTCACTGTAGTGGTACCTTCCGTCTTATTCTTACTCCTCGGAACAGAAATCAAAAACAAGTCATCAAAATCCAAGCTCTTGTCTAGATTTTTCTTTGTATTATTTTTTGTATTCACAACATCGAAGCGGAGTATTTTTGGTTCTTCTTTTGGTGCTTCAGGCATTGGTATTCTTACTAACAAAACTTCTTCTTCGCTAGATTTGGTGTTATTTTTGGTTTCTTCTGCTTTGATGGTTTTCATTAAGTTGTTGATTGCTCCGTATTTTCTACTGGTGTCCATTTTACGGTTCTTTCTTTCTTCGACTAGGTCTGCAGTAGCGTTTGGTGGATTTTCTTTGTGTAGGTAACTGACTGGCCAGTGTCTAGCTAGACCAATAGTTGCAGAACCAAAACCTACAAAATACAATTAATATATTACAATTTTTCAAATAGTACCACACTGAATCTTCATCTCATTTCATTAAATGTGAAAGTCTATATGTCTGTCTGTTTAAGATGTTGCAATGAAGGAAAAGGCTATCAACTTTTGGCAGCCAACTGTAACGACTGAATAATGCTTGCATGATTGTTACATTATATTCTAACATTAGCAACTAAATTTTAACAGTTGCACCACCAGAATTATTTTGATAGTTAAGATATTCATAACAATACGTAGAGTGTTGTTTATGAAATACATAATTTTGCTATGTTAAAAATTTTATCATGAAGGTTAGACAAAAATAACAACATAAGCAAAATATGTGTGGTGTAAATAGGAATCAAAATTAATTGTAAGTGACTCGGTTTCTGGCTGTGGTCTGGTGTTTATTTAATGCATCAAATCCAGTCAAGAGCTGGTCCAGTCGACCACATAAGTTTATTTTAATTTTATTTTTTTTATCTTATATTTTATTGTTTGAATAATTGCTGACTCGGTTCCTGGCTGTGGTCTGGTGTATATGTAATGCATCAGATCCAGTCAAGAGCTGAATCCGGTCGACCACGTAAGTTTTATATTTTATTTTTCATATTTATTCTGTTTTAAAATGTTTTGTCCTCATTTGATATTCACGCAATTAATTTATAACTTTAAATTTTGTTTTTATTTATTGTTTTTTTTTTCTTTTTATATAATAAATTTACTATTATAAATTTTCCCACTTGTTTGACTTTAAAATTCCCATCAACAGAGAAGCAAGTAAAATCAGATCAAATTATTTTCCTAGTTTTATTTAAACTAGTGGTGGCATCCTTCCCCACTGTTATTACAGTTTGTTAAATTCTCCCCCCCCTGGCTGTTACAGAACTGGTACAAACTGTGGGATTAACAAATAAGATCTTTTATTAGCTTTGATTGCTAGAATTTGGTGGCAGCGGTAGGTTTTTAGTAGCATTTGACTGTTACAAAATTAACATTAAGTGACGTAGTTATTGTAAATGAACCGTATCAAAAGGGGTCTTTGTTATATGAAATATAGTATCAATAAGTTCCCAACGCCTAAGTGACAGATAATAACAAAATAATCTATGCTGACCTCCAGGTTTTGGCGGATCTAAGAACTGTTGGTCGAAAGTTTGTTCGTATTTGTTCAGACTCGGTCTATCGTGGTCTATTTCTGGTCTGCTGTGGTAGTAGGGAGGCCTGAATGGTTTTTCCTTATGCCACTGTGTCAGAGCTGCAGGTCGCGGGTAATGACCTCCATGCCCTGATGGAGGGTACGGCCGATGATCGATCTTATTATTAATCATCTGATGACTGAAAGGATGATATTTCTCAGAACATTTTCTCCACTGATCACGATTAGGTCCCACGTAGCACCTACAAATAATAATAATATTTATTGGTCCAAATCAACACATACAAGTAGAATATGTCAGTAGTACATAATACAATTAGAATTACAGAATCACAAAATTAACAATAAAGATAATTTTGCAACATGAAGTCTTGTTCCAAAAACTCAGTTACAGAATAAAACGATTCTTTTGTTAAGTATTTTTTCATAAAATTTTTGAATTTTGTCAAACTTAAATCATTTATTACATTTGGTAATTTATTAAATAATTTAGCACCTATAAAACCAGGTACATTCTCAATTACCTTATATTTGATCCGTGAAAGACGGATGTCATTTTTATTTCTTGCATTATATTTATGTATAGAACAATTGGTATTAAATGAGTCTTGATTTTCTTTCATGTAAACTAATAAATTATATATAAAGTCTGTTCCAAACGGTTAGGCGGAACTAGATTTTGCAATCTAGTTACTTTCATCGTTTATATCGTTCTTTTCGGTCGTTTTGTTTAAGCTTTGTAAATCATACTTACAATAAACATTTTTGGTTAAGGTTAATGTCATTTTAAAATGTCATCTTCTTTATATTTTGATTTTTTGTGACATTCTTAATACAAATTTCCTATTAATTTATTTTTTTGTCATTAAAATATGTAAAAAAAATAATGTGATTTTGACATATGTCATTCGTTTCCATGGTTTCATTGTTGGAATTTTAAATTTTGACATTCGAACGTGAAAAATGAAATAACCCAAGCAAGGTCCCTTCTCGTGACAACCTAAAAGAACGAAATTCCCATTTAGTTCCGCCTAACCGTTTGGAACAGACTGTATATATAAAGAAGGGAATGTTATTATATTTAATTTTACAAATAAACTTTTGCAGTGATGTCTAAAGCCAACTCCAAAAATTATGCGTACAGCTGCTTTTTGTAATTTAAAACATCTAGATTGAAAGTGAGAATAGTACACCAGTTTTAAAGAATCACTAGTGACATAGTTTTAATAATAATAAGATAAGCAAGTAAGAAGACAAATAGAATATGTCGAAATATTTTGAATCACTTTTTGCAAACATTTGAAAGGGAGATGCAGAAATTACAGGAAGAATAGAAGCGACTGGTAATTTTTTTTTTAACAGCGTATAGGCTCTGTACATGCACATATTCATAGCCAAATCAAAAATACAACTTATGTTGTACAGAACATATTTTAAAAAAGTTTACACTTCCAATTCTTCAGCCTGTTTTATAAATTTTTCTTTTCATGTTCTTAAGTTGACATTAAAAGATTTAGGTCCGGTCTCTCCACCTTCAAGTAAACCTCTAAGTAACTATCTGATAGATAAGGTTATCTAGAACTTCATCTGCTGAATAAATGCGAATTCCAATCAGTGAATTCAATACGTCAGTCTCATTATCCGTTAGATAACTATCTGATAGATACATTTGTATTGAAAGAGGGGATGACATTTATTCAGCTCAGAAAGTATCACATAACCTTATTAGATAGTTAGCTAGAGGTGTACTGAAGGTGGAAAGACTGAGTCTTAAAAGTATATATTTTTTATACTTACCAAGGATAGCTGTAGCCATGACTGTATCCACATTTATGATCAGGTCTACAGCAGTAGTCCCATGAACCAACTTCTCCGCTTTCTAGTTCACAAGACCAGAAACCAGCCTCCCTGTTCTCTTGGCAGAAAGTTCCTCTTTTACAAGGCCAACCATTTACTGTATACATTGACCATGTGTCTGCACAGAAACAATAATTAAAAGTAAAGTGCAAAGCTTGATAAGTAAATTAGTAAACTAAGTGCGGACCTTGTCTTCTGTTTCCTGGCATACAGAGAGGATTCATATTATCCCAAGCGTACAGGAAAGAACTGGACTCCCTCGTGTAGTCCACTTCTGGCTGCAGATCACTTGAAGGAATGTCTGATAGTTCACAATTTGGTTCTCCTTTATCAGCAACTGGCCTAAAACAAAAATTAAACTATTAGTAAGAATTAAATTCATAAAATAATACAGTGAATTTATTTTATCATGCAACATTGAGTTATTATGCATGGTTTACCTAGTAACGACAAATTATTTTGACAGCAATGTTAAATCGCCTATGTTGCCATTTTGTGGCCTTTGCTGCTTCTGCAATTAGCCAGGACAATTTTTATGAAAATTCCATGCCTGAACGGGATTCGAACCCGAGACCTTAGCAACGCAGAGCACATGTGTTGCCACTACGCTACGCCGGTCGGCATATGTTGCAAATTAAAAGAAACGCAATTTTACATTGCTGTCAGATTTCAATTACCATAGTAACGATAATACCTATATTGCAGGATAAAAATTCTCTGTATAACATTTGTATAGCAAAAATAAGATGGAGGAAGAGATGCAAATTAAAACAAGAAACAAGAGTGAGAAATATTCTATCTGCTCGAGGTATTGTATTTGTTAGGCTTGTGCCAGATACTTACTCAAGGTATTTTCTTTACAAAATACCGATCAATATATTTGAAATAACTAATTGTAATCACTGATAAAATCTAAAATAAATAAAAATTTAAAAAAAAAGTAATTAACATATAGCATTTTAAATACTTTAAACGTATTTGAAACTAGAAGTATTTCAAATACTATAAATGTAATTAAAATAGTGCCAAAAAGAATGTTATAACTCAACAAACATAGGAAATACGAAGGGTTCTATAACTCACCACGAAAGATTCACCCCTTTAAGGGATTAGGGCAACATCCTGAATTTAATATTTAAATATTTGTAAGGATAAGCTTTGTAAGCAAAAACCAAGTTGATATCTGATTGATGCTAAGAGATATTGTGGAATTCCTGAAATCACATTTCATCCCTTTTCACCTCCGTAGTGGTCGAATTTCGAAAAATCCCTTCGTACTGGGTGCTTACGTTATGGAAGGAATATATCTTCCGAATTACATATCTCTATATTCAAGGGACCTTCTATTGAATAAAATATACCAATTTATCCATTTAGAAATTAAAAAAAAAAACAAAATACTGTCTTAATATTTTAAAAAGAAGTGTATATGCCAAAAAGGAATATTATAACTTAACAAACATAGGTAATACGAAGGATTCTACACTCTAAAAGAAGCAGTGTTATGGACTTCATGGTACACTAAAATAATTAAATAATGTACCATGAAGTCCATAGTGTTAAAATTAACACTATTTTTTTAGAGTGTACATTCCCCCTGAACATAAATTCAATCCTTGAGGGCTTAATTAGGACAAAATCCTGAAATAAGTTTTTCAACTTTTGTTTGGGTAACCTTTGTAAGCAAATACCAAGTCGATATATCATTGGTTCTAAGAGATATTGAGGATCTCATAAAATTACATTTCACTCCTTTAGGACTAACTTTGAAAAAATCGTTTTTAGTAGGTGCTTATGTCATTGAAGGAATATACTCTATAAATTTATGTTTCTAGGTCCAGTGGTTTGGGCTGGGCGTTCATGATTCAGTCAGGGCTTTATACACATAAAAAAGATTATTTGAATTACCTGTAGCTGAAGGCCATACAAGGGAACTTGGTTTCTTCCCTGGCTCTCGTGCATTCTACTTTGCAGTCTGCTTCTGAACCTACGGATAATGACCCTTTAGCAGCTTCAGGAAGTAGCCTTGAAGGTGATGCGTAACCGACGTAACACACTGTCACAAAATAAACAAGTATTACAAATTATTTCCTGTTATTATCTACAAATATATCTTTTAGATGTAATTTTGCAATGGTTAACCTAATTGTTACTTCCACAATTAAATTTACTTATAACTTTACCTTTATCAGTGTGTTTCGGGACTGATCCATGTAGTCCAATAGAAAGATGATCTGATTCACAACCGTGCCCATAACTTCCACGTTCATAAAGTTCGAATCCTGGTGCTGGCATCATCTGCACTCGCGGATCTAATTCTGAAGAAGGCCAGTCAGTCAACTGGCAATTTTCACTGGATCCACCCGCTCCAGGTGGAGAGAATCTATAACAATTAAAAAAAAATCAGCTATGGCCACCACAAGACCGACCGCCATCACAAAGTACTTGCATAAAATACATTCTAGCAGCAGAGTAGAAATAACTTGGCCTAATATTTTCTAACAGAGATATTATTTATCATGACCATGGAAACATTACATATAAGTATGAAAAAAAATCAGCTATGGCCACCACAGGACCAACCGCCATCATAAAGTACTTGTATAAAATACATTCTAGCAGCAGAGTAGAGATAACTTGGCCTAATAATTTCTAACAGAGATATTATTTATCATGACCATAGAAACGTTACATATAAGTATGAAAAATTGAGACTTTTTCAAATTTTTTTCGTTTTATCAAAAAATTTCTCAAATAAAAGAATTCTCACACCTTGTTTTGTCTAGAAAAATATAATGTTTGGTCCGTAATGACCTAAAACTATTAGAGAAAAATTTGGAAAAATTTTTCAATTTTTTTTTGCGTTTTATCAAGAAATGTCTCAAATAAAAGTTGTTAGTTATTGCTTTTATAGCAACTTTTGTTCAATAATTTTTTATGAAATATTTTTCTGTTGTGAAATATTCGCAAAAATCTTAAAATCGACACGAGTAAACTCCCTTTTTTAGTCAACCGATTTTTACCAAAAGTTGATGAACTCATGCCATTGATAGCAGAAGCTTAAATATGAAATTTCATAAAAGTCCTCTCAGCCGAATTTGCTCTGCACGTGTACACAGACAGACGGACGGACAGACAGACCGACAGCCAACGTTTTGAAAGAATGACGTAAAAAAGTTCTGTTACCAAAAAGGGGTAGAATTGCTAGCACAGAAGATACATACAAAATACAGATGAACATTTCCGATAAAGGACTTAATAAGTAACGCCAAAAATCAACCCGATTGATATTGTCCAAGAACAGATCGGTTACAGATAATAAAACATATTGAACACATACATAAAATATCAGAGTAACTTGTTAAAACATTAATTAATAAAAACGAATTACCTGTAACTAAAAGCTCTGCAGGTAAAGTGTTTCGAATTGAGACATTCGAGTTGACAATCCACTATAGTTCGGCAATGTAGAGCACTCTTCACAACGCTGTGGTCTAGACGTTGTCCACTTCTAACACGGATGAAACAATCTGAAACATCACAAAAAACAAATTAAAACAAACCAAAACTTACACAGAAATGTGTTGCTGTTTTGCCGAGGAAAAGGAATGGAATAAAGAAAGGTGCAAAGAAATCCTTGATGAAACTCCAAAGACGTATCCAGTTTCATTCTTCTAGCAAGTTTCCAATTCTTTTCTTCTGGTAATCTGCTGCATTTTACAATTGCACCACACTTCAATTTAATATTTTCTGTGTTATAACCAGAGCAATTTTTGTTTTGCGTTGCATACAGGAATGTTTGAATGCTACTGAAGTAGTGAATAAGTAATATTTGGTGATATTTTCTTTGTGGTTGCACCTGGTTACACCAAAAGGTCTCCACATCCTAGAATTTGTCCCCGAGGTTGCGTGTCTCATAATTTGAGAGTATACACGCATTTAAATATGTTCTTGACCACGGCCAAGGACTTTGTAAATACAAAATGACAAAAATATGTTTCTATAAATGTTATCATATATATTTATTTTAAAAGGTAATAAGTAATAATGTTTAATCTCTTGGGAAATATCTGGTTGCTGTAAATCTACAATGTTAGTCAATTAAAGGTTTTCTTGATATCTTAAACGGAAATAATAGCACAAGCACCTGTGAGTCATTGACTTTTTTAATGATTGTTTGTTATTCAGTTGTAATAAATGTACCTTTTGATTACTGTTTCCTTCCTGTAAGCATTTGAAATACACAATTCATCTTGATTATAAAAGAAATATTGTCCGTTATTGGTAAACTGAATGAACCAGTTTTTTTGTACTAGGGCCTCCTTATTAATACGGCATTTTAGGTACGAGCCAGACCTGGGCAATAATTAAATACTTTTGTAATTAATTACTAATTGAATTACTTTGTCCCACAAAGTAATTTGTAATTGAATTACTTTGTAAAAAAAGTAATTGTATTCAATTACTTTTCAAATTTTGAAAAATAATTGATAAAGTAATTGTTTTTGGTAATTTAATTACTTCAAGTAATTTAAATACTTCAAATTTAAAAGATTCTTTTAAGGAGACAGAATTATTGTACTTAGAAGAATAAGCAAAAGTTTTACAACCGATTGCAAAAACACTTGATTTTTTACTATGTGAAAAAAATACTATTTATGGATTTTTATTACCCAGTATTATATCTTTAAAAGTAAAACTTAAAAAAATTATAGAAAATGATGAATACAGTAATACCTCGTTTAACGTTAGGGATGCGTTCCTCAAGAACACTACGTTAACCGAATCAACGTTAACGGAGGAAGAAATAACACGCGAAGAATAGGGATAGGTTACTAAATTGAAAAAAAATACATTATTTAATACATTTATTTTTAATTTTTTAATTAATAGATAGGAACAACTGAAAACAGCTTTTCTTGACAAAATTTAAAGTATAAAATTAGTATGCATTTATGTATTACAAAATTAGCGGTTATACGTAAATAAACTGACAAGTTGTGACATATTAATTTTTTGACTAGAATGAATCAAGGGTCGATTGCGTTGCTTGTCTCTTCTTTTCTCGTAATAGCTCACTGTAACATGTTAAAGAATTTAATACATTTCTTTTTACAGCACAACTTCGTGAAAAATCTGGATCATTTTCGGACAAAATATCTACCGAATGAGACACTTGACTCAGGCAATCGGACAATATTTTTGTTGTTAAAACTTTAACCGGCGGCTCTTCCATATCAATGTCAGAATTGGCATCTTCTCTTACCAAATTTTCTTCTGTCAGTTCTTGCACTTCTTCATTTGTTAGCGGATTGTCGTTGTCATCCTGTCTAACTAATGTCTGAATATCATCAGCGTCAACTTCATTGAAATGTAATTGGTGTGCCATTACAACAAGTTCATTCTGGATTTCATTAGCAAGTTCCGATTCTTCTTCTAAATTGAGTCCTACTGTCGCCCAGAAATGACGTTATAGCGAGGTATTGTTAACGGAGGTAACGTGAAGCGAGGTATTACTGTACTCTAAAACTATAAATATAATTGGAAATTTTTTTTTAAATAGTTTAGTTGGAAGTTTTTCATATATATATTTTTTTCAATAAATGAAAAGTCTAAGGATGCTTTAATAGCTGCAGCTGTCACACCAACAATAAAATTACGCTGGCTAAATGTTTGAGCAATTGGTGCTATTAAAAGGAAATAAAAATATAAATTAACAATGTTATAAGTATTAATTGTATTTGTTTTTCGTTGTTAAAAATGAGAAATAGAAATGTTATTTAATTATCTTTTATTTAACATTATAATAATCTGTTTTTTTATTTATATATTAATGTTTTTTTTTAATGAAGTAATTGAAAAAGTATTTAAAATTACTTACTACAATTACAATAGTAATTGTTAATTGAGTTACTTTTTTACTAGCAGTAATTATTTCAAAAGTATTTTAATTACTTTTTTGTCAGAGTAATTAGTCAGGGCCGGCACGAGGCGCGGGCGAACCGGGCGCCGCGAAACAAGGAGCGCAAAATTAAGGATTGAATTTTATATTATGTACATATATTTTTTTCGCGCTTTTGTGAGTGAAATTGTTTTATGACAATGAATCACGTACTTTTTCAACAGTAAACCCTAAAGTTTAGGGATAGTAGGTATAAATATCCGTCCGATATTCATTTACATATGTGTGTGTGAGGACCATGCGCGAGTTGAAAAAGTTTATTTTTTAATAATATATTTTCAAAAAATGGGCTTAAAACTAATATAAATAATACATATTTTTAAAAATATACCTATCATTCATTAAGGGGCGCAATTCAAATATTTGCCCGGGGCGCTAGAATTCGTCGGGCTGGCCTTGTAATTAGTAATTGTAATTAATTACTTTTTGTAAGTAATTTGCGTAACAAATGACGACAGGAGGAGACGCACAACGTGCATATTGGAAGCTAACAACCGTGTTAAAGAATAGGTGTGGGAACCGAGACGTTTTAAGGAGTTAAATCTAGGTGACTTACTGAGTCGGTTCAGTAAGCCAGCTCACTGAGCTGGATCAGTAAACTGAACGATATCCACTAACCCGGTTCCACAAATTTACCCGTAACACTGATCTCTATTGCCGTCTCCTGACCTGGTATGAGATGGACAGACATCGCAAAATATGCAGGAAAACAGTGGACAAGAGTAGTAATGCCTTTCTCTACCATATGTACTTACCGCTTTGTTCTTCAAGGACAGCAACCATGCAATGTTTCCCTTTATTATTCATAGCGTAGATATCAAAATCTCTATCAGGTTCCAGGTCTGTGTAGAAGTCGAGTTCTTTGTAGGAACGATCACTCAAATAACAATTATCTGATGGAGAACTTAAAGTAATGGAGTATCTGAAATTATAAACAGTATAAAAATAACAACAACGCTACACCAATGACATTTGTATTGCTGACTCTGTGTCATCCATCTTTTTCCATTCTAAATTATAATTTGCTAATAGACCATAAGTTATAAGGGTTTGTAGGAAGATAAAATAATAAGCGAATAAATAAAAATATAAGAGGATAGAAACATCTACAAAATAGCATAAGAGATATAATTATCATTATATTTTTATTATAGTAATTTATAATGTTTATCATTTTACATAAGTGCAAAACCTTTTGTAAGAATAATCTTATCCCGTCAGCTTATCTAAATAAAATAACTATCCTTTAAATAAACAATTAATTTATTCGAACAATTAGCTATTGTCCTTATTGAATTATGCATTAAATTGTTTATTTACATGCAATTTAATGATCAGTTCAATAATTAATTATTATAATTGTAATTTCCTCGTTAGCAAATTGATTATGTTTTCCTTGTAACTGATAATTACAAAGATAACATGGAAAGCTAATGGGTAAACATGTTTTGTTAATAATAATCTTTGTAGATATAGCTGTGGCTGTACAATATTTGACAGGAAAACGGACATTGAAATTCAGAACGATGATAAAAATGGATAAGATGTTATCCAAAAGATTGAATTATTATGACCAGAAGTATGATAGTACTATTCCTCAACAGAATAAAAGTAGAGATTGTAAGTGCTCAAAATGAAGACTAGAAGAAGAGGAATCCGTGATAAAATAGGATGGAAGCTAGGATTCGAAACAATCTTAAAAGTTGCTTTGTAAAATTAATTCATCCAGCTTATGAGCATGTTTAATACATAGTAATTTTCCAAAATAAAATTAAAAACTAATTTTTAAAGAGAGCTTACCTGTAAGCATATGATATACATTTAAATTCTGTTTCTGTGTAGCATAATTTTTCGCATTCATGGATATTTGGCACAGCGAAGAATTTTTTAACGATTCCTTTGTTGAGTCTGAAACCCATACCACTACGAACAGAACAATCTAAAAACAAAAATAAATAAAATAATTTAAAAGAGATACCACAGAATTAAATAAAGTCTTTTGGTATAAGGTCTGTAGGTCTGTCTGTATTTATATTTGTTGAATTTGTCAAAACCGATTTTGTTCAAACTTGAACAAATCAAAGTGTAAATAAAGAAAAAACTATTATTTATTTATTTATGACAGAACAATCTAGACGTGGCTAGAAGTCAATCTGACTGGCAGGTCCAAAAGAGAGAGGGAGAAAAAAAAAAGATTTCTATATTTTTTTTTGTGAAAAATTTAAAGAATACAAATATCTTATCCTGTACTAAGTCCTAATTACGCTGGTTGAATCCTTATGTCTAACGTATGGAACCAGAAGAACCATAGCGGAATACAATTTGGTAACGCTGGTTTAGTTTGAGATATGTAATTAACTACGTAGGAGTTTCGGTCTGCTGAGTACAATGTGTAGTATTTTAAACTCGCAAGATATATTTTTCTAGCAAAATTAAGATTCTTGTAATATTTCTACTGTTAATTCTCGTAATATCTCGAAAGACACAGTAAAATATAAAACTTATAAACTATAAAACTTAAAGAAAGACACAGTAAAATATAAAAAGATTAAATATCAGCCTGAATGACAGTGACAAAAAACATAAATAATTCTAGTCAAATATTTTCTTACCATCCATTGGTGGTTTTCGTTGATCATGGAAAGAATGTCCCTCATATCCAATGTGGTTACTGCCATAATGTCCCATAGCAGTGTGCCCACCCCCGTACTGGTCATATCTGTCCCATGGACCTGGTCTAGGACCTAAACAATAAATATATTAACGCAACAAATTAAAATAGATTTGTTATAAATTTCCCTCAATTGTTGAGATGCTTATATCACTTGATAATGTGCGTCTCTATGAATTTTTTCATATTTTTAGGCTAAGTCCTTTAGAATATCGTGGGATAAAAGAATGTAATGTAAAACTGACGTGATGCTTCCAGAATACCATGAATGGTACAATTAACTTTTCGATAAACTATAGACGAACGCTATTCCTGAACCAGTGACATCAGAAAATAGGGTGGACTAGTTCCTTTATAATTTTTTTTATGCTAACTTTTTCCTTTAAGAAATATATTTTAAGTAACGTTAAGTACCATTCATAGCTCAAGTTTTAATAGATAGTACTTAATTCATAGTATTAATGCTAACGCGTAAGAATGTTTGTTCTACGAAAAACCGTATAACCATTCATAACTCCAATTTAGTGCATAAACGTAAGTAACTATTTAACCCATAATGTTAAAAGTTTGTATACTTCAAACTTCTAACATTAACATTAAAACACTGACAACTCTCAAAATGAAAGAAAATATTATACTTGAAATTCGAAGAAGACTTGTGGATGTAGCTTGTGATATAACTATTAGTAAAAATGTTGAAACTAATATTGAAAAATAGATGTGAAGTGAGAATTTTTACACATTTCAGGATTTCGCAGGTATTTCAAAATAGACGAATCCTATTATACAGGAAATTCTAAAAAGACTTGAAGCTGTAGTTTTGATATACTAATTAGTAAATATTTTGAAACTAATAAAAAATTGATGTGAAGTGTGAATTTTCACATATTTGAGTGTTCCTCAGGTATCTAGTACCCAAGTTAAAGCAGCATGCTATATGTATGGAACATTTTTTTTTTGCGGTATTCAAGTCAAAATAAACAATATTTTGAATATAATTTATCGTTTGTTATTCTATGTAGTAAGAGCTTTTATTTAAAACACTACATGAACTTTTAAAATAAAATATGTATTTTTTTCAACAATAAAAAAATTAATCTGACAAAAATTCCTTGTGAACTATTTTGGTTTCCATCAATGTACATTACTAAGATTTTTTTTCCAGATTTTTAGACCAACGCTTATAAAAACACATTCATAAAAAAACAATACCTACATATATTTAATAACAAGACATTTTTATTATAAATTGTTTAGTAATTTCTATTGCGTAAATATGTAGCAGAAAATGGTACGTTTGTGTTGTGCTTAGCCACTAACATTTACATTAACATTACGCACTATGAATTAAGCGTTATCTATTAAAACATGAATTAGGCTTTAATTTGCCATTATTTTAAAAATTTTGTGAAGTACCTGAACTTATAATGCGTATTTCTCATCTTTGTCAATATGTGATTTAATCAATTGTCGTAGTAAGCTCACGAAATGTAACGTTTAGAATTATTAGCTCGTACTGTTTTTTTTTTTTTTAATATATCTTTCCTAAAAGTATTGGACAATCGAGGAAAACATGTCCTAGCAGTTTCTGGTAAAAATTAAATGAATTCACATGCAGTGTTAGCCCAGAACTACTAAAAAATCCCATGCCAGTATATTATAAACATATTTTAATTTATTTTCATTTTTTTTTAGGATATATCCTAGTAGTACAGTAAAACCTCGATATAATGGACCTCTATTTAACGGACTTCGGATATAACGGACAAAAAATCCGGTCAAATGTAAAAAAATTAAAAACGTCCTGTTAATATTACACATAATTAATATAGCAAGCTCTGATGAAGATTTAAATTAAAATCGAAACGTTAGCGAAGTTAATAAATTTGTTTTTATTTTCTGACTGGTCCGAATCCCATTACCTTCAACTATAATAATTAATATAGTTAACAATATATGAACAGTTAATTCAAATTAATACAAATCACTAGTCAGAAGTGATTGCAAGTAACATTTTTGACAAATAAAAGTAATTATGTTGATAAAAACTCACAGATTGTGTCCATTTTCTATAGAACAAGATGCAAAATATATGTAAAAAACTAAAACGCAAAAATTAAGAGTTGATAATTGCAAGATGTATCTAATAACATTTATTGATTATTCGTCAGATAACGAAGTTCAACTATATTATACGCATTTTCGTAATTTTAAAGAGTTGATTATAATAAAACAGCAAACTTCAAAAGTAGAAAACTTGATTCTTTTTTCAAAGCAGGATTACCGAAAGCAAGCGCGTTGATATCAAACAGCAACGTCACTTCACGACGAATGTCCGAAGACAATTAAATAGAATTTTGTTTGTGTTTTGTATTTATTATTAGTATCAAAATTCAGTGTACATTTTTTCAAAAAAAATTTTTTTGATTTATTTTAAACCTATTTTTATATAACGGACTTTCGGCTTTAACGGACACCCCGTCCCCCCAATTAGTCCGTTATATCGAGATTTTACTGTACTGAAAATGTAAAACGGATTATCTGTGATACCTGAAAACATACCTTCGGCTTCCACGTTTAATTCTTTTAGCGAATTAATTTCTTAGATTGAAATCAGGACTATAATTGGCCAAAAATTTATGTCCTGTTACTCTTAATACATAATTTTTTGTAATAAAAATTCTTCGATACAAAAAATATAATTATAGATCCGCTATGAGATAAATTTTTATTGTATCTAACAAAAAAATAAGTAATTTGCTATTATATAAACTCCAAATTAAATCCAAAAAACTAAAATTACATGAATTTGCAAAGAATTCTATCGTGCCAAAAAATCATAAGGTCAAACTTCCTGAAAATTCTTCCTCGAATTCTTTCGGAAGCGTATTGTTTCCGTGACCTTGTACATCCCTACTGACATCACTTCCTGTTCATTTCTAGATTGTTAATTAATCATATATTGAATTACAAATAAGCATGTAAGGTTATGAAGATGGTAGAATATTGTATCACGCAATGGTGGGGGTTTGAGTTTGTTATAACATCAAGATGCAAGAATGAAGAGTTATTTTACTTTTGGTCAGCGTACATTACGTTTCATAGTAAGTGGTAAGAATTAAGATTATTAATATAATTTAATGTCGACAAATTAACATTGTGAAAATATTGTTTATTTAATAATGGTTGAAATAATGAATTTTCACTATTTTTATTTAATAACTGCTTACTATTTTCAGCTTTTGCCCTTTTCAAAGCAATGCAATAAAGTACAAACATTACAACTTAAATAATGTTTACAGGTAAGATTTATTTAATAATGTTAATCCTATGAGAGTAGAGATAGACGGCCATTTCATTAAGGGTTTTACTTAGTTTGGTCAATTTCTTAATCTCGTGTGCCTCCAATAAATTTAATTTGGGACCTTTGGATTGTGAATGAATGACATCTGGCTTCAATTTCTTCCTGTTTGGCCACAATTCGCGGAGTCACACGTGTCACATGTTAACATGTAAACGCCACTCTTGTTCAGTAAGTTTACTGTGTGTTTATTATTGATATTAGATTTCAACAATGAAATTTCCATAATCAAGACCATAGCAGAAAACAACTTCTAGCCAAAAAAGTCAAACAATTAGCCCCTAAGGGGGGGGGGGTAGGGTCTGATAACCACATTTTAAACATATTTTTGTGAATTTTTTTCAAATGTATGGTTAAATTTATTCATTTTCAAACTAAGTACATATATAAAGTATGTTTTGAAGAAGATGCCAATTTTGAAGGCAAAATATGGCGAAATGAGCCAGCTGTGACAAATCTTCTCATACTCCGGGAAAAAAATTAGATTTTGCGGTGACCCGCATAACTCGTCACTGGATCATCTGAAATCAAAAATCCAAAAAGATTTTGTTAGTTTATGAGTTTGCCGAGGTAACGACGTTGAGATATATATTTTTTTTTTATTTAACGATCACATATATTACCCTTTTAGGTTTTTTTTAGGGGGAATTAATTTTTTTTTGTCTTCTAAGTAACGCAAAAAACTGAAAAATCATTTTAAAAATAAAAACTCAACGTCATTACCTCGGCAAACTCATAAACTAACAAAATCTTTTTGGATTTTGGATTTCAGATGATCCAGTGACGAGTTATGCTGGTCACCGCAAAATCTAATTTTTTTCCCGGAGTCTGAGAAGATTTGCCACAGCTGGCTCATTTCGCCATATTTTGCCTCCAAAATTTTTTTGTATCTTCTTCAAAACATACTTTATATATGTACTTAGTTTGAAAATGAATAAATTTAACCATAGATTTGAAAAAAATTCACAAAAATATGCTTAAAATGTGGTTATCAGACCCCCCCGCTTAACAAAATCTATCCCAAAATTAGCCTACTTAGTTAGGATCTATCAGTTTCAAAATAGCTAACAAAATTAACTCTAGTAACGTCAAAGTTTCATTTAGAAATATTATAAAATTTAAAATATCTTTAGTCAATAAACACAAAGTAAATATTTTGGACAAGAATGGCGTTTATCTTATTAGCTCTAGTTTTCAAATGTATTTTTTAAAAACACGTGAAAGACATCTACAATATATAGCCGGTCGCGAACGGCTAAGCATAACCTGTAATTTCTATAAATATTTTTATTTGTAATGAAAACATATAAAAATGTTAAGTAAATTATACTATTAACTTTTGGAAAAGGAGCTGTTGTGCATTATTACGCAAATAAAGTCTGTTCCTTTGGTTTGGCGGAACTAGATTTTCTATTGTAGTTACTTTTACCGATTGATTGAAACTTTTGATCATTTTGTTCAAGCCAACTTAAATATATAAAAAAATAGCTAATGACAACAAAAATGAAAATTACGGTTAGTTCCGCCTAATCGTTTGGAATAGACTGTACATCGAGTTTAATGTAATTTATCAATGATGTATATCGATGTAACGTATATCGAGGACCCTCTTTAACTCTTTTTGTATTAGTTGTTGATTTTTAGTATTTAGATGTATTAATTTTAGTTAAATATGAAATTTGTTTTATTTTTTTAAAGTTAGTAATGAAAAATAGCATGAATGAAGTTTAAAAGAAAAAGATTAATATTAAAATAAAATAATTTATTAATATATTAAAATTTACATAAATTAACAAATATTTAAAAGATTTTATAAAGATAAAGACAGAAAATTAGTAAAATAAAGATATTTTTACAAATAAGATTTAAGATTAAGATAAATGTTTACACTTAGAGATAGTTTTAAGTAAAGTTATTAAAAATAAGTTTTATTTTGTTAATTAAAATTTATTGCTGCACTTTTTCAGGATTTCGTAGGTATAGCCAAAGGTTATGTGAGTAGTTTTAACGTTCCAAATTTATTCAAAGACATACGTAATTTTTTTCGGCCTACTCTGATGTTTTTTTTTGAGTTACGTTTAAATAGCAAACTAATTAAAATGAAAAATAATTCAAAACAATATAAAAAAGATGGTATCAAAGGAATATTCTTCATACGTAGATGTACAAGAAGATGTATTAGAAAAATGTATATTAGTCAAATTCTAAACAAAAATAAAGTAACGCTCGGTTTCTTTGGTTTAAGCGGAACTAGATTTTCAAATCAAGTAATTTATTATTGATTGAATGAAGCTTTTGATCATAATGTTTAGCAAAAGTCCACTTCAATCGTTAAAAAGTGAGCTGATGAAAACTTTAAAAAAATAAAAATTTCATCTAGTTCCGTTCAATATTCACATCTTAATTACTGAAGTTTCCTAAAACAGTGCGGAATAAATCAAAATGTTACAAAGGAATTTTTGGTCAATTTTCTTTTTACCGTCAATTTTTTCTAAATTTTTGGAAAAATATATTTTTAAAATTTTCATTTAGGACATTTAAAGCTACTATTAAAATAAAATACGAAACTTTCTGCTTAAAAAATAATTTGACACGATTATAATAAAAAATATAAGTTGTCCAGCGTAAGCTAAGCCAATTTCAAAGTTATAAATTCTCTTTAAATTATTTGCTGTCTGAGATTCCTAAATAAAATTAATAGTTTCAATTCAGAGTTTATATTACGGACGCCACTGAGTCTCCCGGTTCAAAACGACGGTCTGTAGAGGGTAGGAGTGTCTGCCCATCTGACAGCAAAAATATCTCCTTATGTTGGACAATTTATACGTCCAAAAATGTTTTCCGAAACATCCAGTATTTGGGCAACGTTTGTCGACTTATTATATACCTACGAAACCCTGAAATGTGAAATCACACTTCATTTTGTTAGTTATTTAGATTTTGGAACACATAATTTAAGAATGTACCAATAGTACGTACCATAAGGCACCCTTTCATCAATGAGTGGTCGAAAATGTCCTTTATCAGCCCCCCTATTAAATCCCCAATAATCGTACCCATGCCCTCCACTTCCATAGTGTCCCCCATTTCCATAGTGGCCGCCATATTGGCCCCAACCATGTGACATATTCTCTCCGATACGATAAGGCACGTATCTGTGCTGTTCGTGTCTGTAGTCGTGGCTGTCGTAAGGACGACTGTACGGACGATTATACGGACGACCGTATGAGCTGTAAGTGTTGTAAGAAGGAGGCTGATGACCGTAAGGGGGCCAGGGTTCAGGTCGCCAGTCCTGACGGCGATTTGGGGGAACGTAGGGAACTAGATCTGGAAAAGAAATGGATGAATATGGTTTTCTTTGTCCTTCAAAAATAAAGTCATAGGAAAGGTATGTATGTATATTTATAATTTTAGTAAACACACTTTAATATATAGTATTTCCAAAATTAAATGACCACTCTTGTTGAGAAGCTTAATAATGCGGTAATGGGTTTATGGAAGTAATCCTAAAACTCTTTGCTGTGAACAGAATATAAGTGGTATTAAGGGAATTTTAAATTTAAATTGAATAGATCCGTAGACGCGTCATCCGTATGCTAACGGGACGTCAGTCTTTGTTTATCGGTTATGTTATATACACGTGAAGTTTGATTTTTGACTATAAATATAATCGTTTAATTTTCTACTTGTTTTAATTTATTTTTTCTTCGAAAGGAATGTTTATTCGTTCTAAATAAATTTTCTTACATTCATTTTTAATGTGAAGAGAATAATAAGTGAAATATTTCAATATTTTAGTTTTAGGGTGTCCTAATATTCATCAAATTAAAAAAAATGCATAGAACAATTAAGATTTCTTTTCTTATAAACAATTTTTATTGTATAATTTTTTCTGTTAAGATAGTTCTATTTATAAAGGAAATATAAGTTTTTTAGTATCAGTTTTTATCTAAGAAAGAAATTTTTGAGATGCCATGCCAATATTTGAATCCTGGTTCTACTCTATTGTACCAAATTTCGTTAAAATACGTCCAGCCGTTTATGAAAACAGATATAATCTCCAATTTTATTAATTACTATATTATTATAGCAATTTGTTTTTCTATTTTTATTTAAATATATTTAAAATTATATTTGTATTCAATTTTATTGTTATTTATTAACTATAATACAAATACACATCACCTTAAATTTTATATAAATCAGTATAAAATTTCTTTAGGGTTTTATTTATAATTTATTCAGTAGAACTGTCTTGAAATAAATATCTATTATGAAAATAGTCAATAAAAATATTTAAAAACGTGCAACATCTATATTAATTCTGTACGCTAGTTTGAACTACGCATACGTGTAACGTATTCCTCTCACGCTCTGATTGGTCACAAGTTACGAGACACCTTTTACTTTAATAATCTTGTGTAAAAACAACTAGGTGTTGGCATTGAGGTATTTGCCCAGGGCACTGGTACTTGAAGGGTACGCCCCTTTTCAAATATCTTTTTATTCCCCCTCACTTATGATAAAGGCATGAGGTGCAACTAGGAAAATTCTTATTACACCTCTCATTGTTAGCTAACGTACATCGCGAAGATGGCACTTAAAAACAAAGAAGCACTGATTAGTATGATAATTTATTAACGACTTACTTAATTTTATTACATTTAAACAAGTTTATAATTTATTTATTTATTCTTTAGTTATTGTTATAAGTGTTATTGTAAGCTAGACTGTTTAGAAAAGATTAAGATCTTAGTAATTTTAAATAAATTTTAAAATAAAATAAATGTAAATAAATATATTTATAATTATGTTTTTATTGTTATATAATTGTAATTGTTATTCAAAATAAATATTCCAAGCAATATATGAATACTCTTTACAGATCTTCTTGATAAATACAAGGTCCGGATAATAAGTAAATACGTTTTTTAAAATTATCCGTTATCTGTTCCAAATAAACTGTATCAGTTGACCAATGGTACACATCTGTACTGCGAGTTGCAGCCTAAAAGGCGTACATATTACAAGGGGTAATAAAAGCGTAAATAAACAATTTACTTATATTGTGGCTATCAGCGCACAAACTTCAATATTAATTAATTATTTATGAATGCAGAATAAAGGGCCTTAATGAATAATAATTAGGGCATATCGATTTTGCGCATAAATTAAAATATGACTTCTTAATATTGATAAAATTGCAGGTTCTATTAAATATTATTTTGGTATATTTCCACTCAGAGTTTCTTTTGCATTTTTTTATAAATTTTTTTAGTAAAAATAACAGTAGAATATTGTAAATGTAAATAAATTAATAATAAATAATAGGTTCCCAACGCCTAGACAGGCGTATAGGGGCAGAGAAGGTAAGTTCTCCGTTTCAAGGCCACCGGTCATAAAGTCACGTGGTCAATGTGACGTTTCGACCTGTCCTATTATCCTTGTATTAACAGGTTTTTAAGTATTAAACTCTTTAGGAATGATCTAATAATTGTATATTATTTACTTCAAATCCTGTGGATGGAAGTCTTCGAACTTGTTTTTGATTGGTACTAGAATTATATAAAACTATTTTGGTTTTTAAAATTTGATTTAAATTCAAATAACTTATAATAACGAGTGAGCATTTGAAAATAAAATCTGTTGGCTAAGGACAGGAATAAATATTGTCCTAGATATTGCCCCCTTTATTGTCCTAGATAAGTGTTTCTTAACCACCGGTCCGCGAAAATTTTAAAAATATATATGTAATAGAATAATATTTATTGTAAAATAATATACAGCTAGCAGAAATTGTACATAAAATTATAAATTTTTAAGTGTAGTAGTAACTAAAAAATATTTACTTTTTAATGTAAATTTGCAGAGTTGTACAATAAAATATTCTTGTAAAATAATATTTCACCAGTTCGCGTAAAAAAATAGATATTTTACGGGTCCGCACAAAAAAAATGTATTTTTACTGATCCGTGGTAAGATTTAGGATAAGAAATACTGGCCTAGATGGTAAGTGATCATAACTGCGTCATCTGTTTTGCGTCGTTGCTTTGCGAGTTCTTATTGGTTGATTTCAAATGTCTTATTTCGGCGCAGACGTAACTGTAGTGACGCAGAAAGTTGAACATTGCTGAACTTTTTGCAACATGGAAAAGGAAGTAACGTTTTAGATAGAAACAGACTGACTTTTGATTATAGTAGCGTAAGCAACAGTGTTTTGGAAAACGACTTGACAACTTATTTGACGTTTGACAGATTTTTTTTAACAGACGAAGCATGTAATAAACAAATACATTGTTTTAATAATCTTCTGTTATGAAATGTACAGTTTATTTTACGATATAAGGACCTAAACTAAAGGTACTTTTTTTAAATTTAGTCTTAATCCTTTTTTAACTTGTTTATTATATTTTCAGTAATTTTAACAAAACTTTGTACTAGTTTGTTTTATTAAAAATATTCACAAAATATCATTAAAATGTGTTCACATACCATACATCCTTTCCTTAAAATTCTACTAATAAAACTAAATAATATAAATTAATAGTTTATTACAAAATGTCTAATCATACAAATAATATAATTTAATTGAACTTATGTGGTATTGATAGTATTGTGTCAGTGGCGTAACGCTGTGGCTTCCAGGAGAGTGGGGGGTTTTGGGGCTACAGTGCCAACTGTATTGTGTTTCTTCAGGTTGTCCAACTGTGGTGTTTACCGACAAGGTCTGCTTTGACCTGCTCACCGTCAATAAGCAACAATAAATAAAGCGAAGCAAAGCACATATAAATAAATAATAAACGTGATTTAACAGGTCTGTTAAATTGGATAAAGGTGCTGTAGGGCGAGTTATGCAAGTCTGGACAAGATTTTCAACGAATAAATAGAAAAGGATTGGATTGGAGGGGGAATATAGTTAAAAGTATTCGACTTAAAACTAATAAGAGAATATGGTGTTTTGTCCTGTAGTTACCATATTCGTAAGACACAGTTTGCGCGTTTTTTTAAAACATACAGCGTGTAGCAAGCACATTTGGCATATTGTGACGTAGGTCTCATCCAAGGTCCGTAAACTGTATGAAATGTGTTCGGCATAAGCTAATAATCTAAACATTCTGCATAATTTACACAAGAAACGTTCGGCATATGGTTTCTGTGTGTTCTGTGCCGCACGCGATCGTTCGGTAAATATCATGCAGTGCAGTTTGTGCTGCACACTCGTCATGTTTAGAGCGTGCGGCAATCTATGCAATAATGTTTTGTAAAAAAAGGTAAAAATATAATTTTTTCTACAAAACAAAATAGTGAAAATAATCAAGATATTGTTTTAACCTGCAGCATCTGTCAAATAAATAGTACAGACAACATGATCATTAATTTCTTCTCTAAAGGAACTGGTTCTTGTTCTTCAGGCGCTCACACAGAAAATTAATCTGGGGGGTTCATTTCGAAAAAATATCCGTAAAATAATACAAATATATTGATTTTTTTTTTACGGAGAGGAGTTGGTTCATATATATTTTAATTTTGATTATAATTTAATTTTTATTAATAAAAAAAGTGATATTTTATTTTCATTTGCTTAATTTGTATTAAACAAGTATATGATTTTTCCATTCATGGGGGGGGGTCTGGACCCGAGGACCACCCTCTTGTGTGCGCGCCTGTTGTTCTTTATAATGTTTTATTTTTCAAACGTGCATTTTCTGTAAAAGACCCTCAAAATTTTCTGGACACAAGCAGAAATGTCTAAGACGAAGAACATTTTGATTATTACCATTTTTGTCAAATTAAAATTATATAGAAAGCATTTTAAAAGCGAGTTAAGAAGCAGAAATGTTATGCAAAAGCAAATATTGCAAAATTATTTGTTTTATGTCAATATGTAAATGTAAGATTTTTTATGAAAATAATGTATACATTATAAATACATGTACGTAAACAAATAAAATGAAAAATCTCTTCCTATATAAATATTATTTTAATTTGAACTTTAAAAGTTACTAATGGGTCAATTATACTGGGCGAAATACTCTATTAAATAGCTACTCGCTTGCGAAATTACTCGCTGCTACCAAACTCACTCAAAATAATAACGCTGTCTAGTTAACTCGCTGCTAGCTTTGCTCCAGCAAGTAAAATTGAAGAGTTACTTTTATCACTATTCTCTCGATATTTTACTCTTCGGCTAGTAAAATCGTTGTGTGTTTAATAGGCGCCTAAATAACGAGATAACTAGTAAGTGCGGGAATTGTTGTTGCCCTTTTATTACTTCAAGAGTTGGAAACAACGTTTGGAAACAACAACAATTTCTAGTGCATTTTAATAAAATCTTGTAACTTTTGTGCTTTTTATTCTATTGAAAAGGTCTAAGTTATTTGCCACTGGAAGAATTTTTTAAATCAGTTTATTAATTTGCTTTCACATCACACCAGGGGGTCACGCCTCTTTGGCTGAGAAACATTGATATAGCTTTATAAGCCAGAAAGGTCTAAGATATCCACCACTGAAAGAATTTTTAAATCGGTTCATTAATTTGACTTTTTAACACACCAGAAGGTATTATAGGAAATACACATGTGTGCAAAAATTCAAGAAAATCGGTTCGGTAGAAGTTGGTCAAAATTTTACCTAGATTTTATCTAGATAAACGTAAAATTAACCTAAATAAAACCGTGTAAAAAAAAATAATAATAGAAAAGTGTAAGCAAAATATTGGGTAGCAAAACAAAAAAAATATCTCGCTAGTATTGTTCCACTTCAACTTAAATAAAAATAAAGAAACAAAAAAAGCATAAAAGCATAATCTGCCTGTACTTCAACTTAAATAAAAATAAAGAAACAAAAAAAGCATAAAAGTTATATCTGTACTGAGTGAGTAGCGAGCTTACTAGCTTTGAGTAATCGACAATCGCTGAGCTAGTTGCAACACGCTCATTCGAGCACGACTTTTCTCGCCAGCGAGTAGCTAGTAATCTCTCCTAGTGTAATTGAGCCTTAATTCTATTTGTAGCTACTTACTGCCCCCCTGTTAAATATAAAAACACAACTGGATTCCCACTCCCATCATCTCTGATAGTGTGTATATTTTTATTTCCTTTTAAAGCACTATCAACTAAATTATTTAACTTTGGATCGCATCCATTACCGCCCCCATTACCACCCCCATACCCACCCCCTGCATTTCCACCGCCCCCTTGATAATCATCCCTTACATTTCCACAGTTATTACCTTTAGGTCCGTCATCGTATGGTCTGAATGGAGCTGGTCTGTTGTAACCGCCTCCGCCGCCTCCAGATGGTGGGTAAGGACCACCGCCCCCGCCGCCTCCGCTTGGTCTGTATGGAGCGCCGCCGCCGTAACCGCCCCCGGCCGGGGGGTACGGTCCGCCGCCCCCGCCACCGCTACTTGGAGGGTAACGGCCGCCCCCACCACCGCCGCCCCCGCACATTGGCATGTATGGACAAAGGGGGGCTGGGCGTGTGTCAGCGTAATTGTTACCTGGACGTTCACCTATAAATAACAATAATAATAAATTAAATAAATTAATAATTGGTCTAAAAATATTTAAAAAAACAGCATATTTAAAAACGATAATTCATATAAAACTATTAGTACAGGTTGGCTCAAAAATCGCGCTACCATTTAAAAACTGAATGACTTTTTACCGACCGCCAACATATATAAGGGAGGTATTGTGATCATACCAATTTTGACATTTCGAGATTTCGATGGATCTCCACGAATTGAGGTCCCTACATAATGTTTTCACTATTTTTAGTATGATGTCTGTCGGTCTGTGTGTCCGTCCGTCCGTCCGTCCATCCGTCCTTAATGAAATCCAAATATTAGGAAGCACATTTTGTAATTTATTGGATTTTATAAAATTTTAAAGGTTCATGAATGTCTTTAGGCAAAAAAGCTGATGCAGATTGCAACTCATCAAATAATTCTGCTCCATTCACGTCACAATTGCTGTCTATTTTTAATTTCAGATGCAGATCTTTGCATAAATTAATCAAATCATCATCGACTGGTAATTTATTGAAATTATAGAAAAAAACCCCATGTTTCAATATTCTTAATCTTGCGCTCCATGTATCGCGGCGCCCCGGGCTAGTGCCGGGTTCTCCCGTGCCTCGGGTCGGCCTTGACGGTCGGTCCTGTGGTGGCCACAGCTGATTTTTTAAAATTGTGGTATGCGATATATCTTACCTCTTCCTCCGCCGCCTCCTGACGGTGGATAAGGTCCTCCTCCCCTATGTCCTCCCCCAGAGGGTCCTGCATATGGTCCACCACCTCCATAACCATCCCCTCTAGCCGGTGGATATCCTCCTCTAGGCGGCAGTCTATCATCTGGTCTACTTGGTCCATAACCTCCACCTCCTCCTCCTCCTCCATACCCTGGGGAAGGTCGGCCGGTGTCAGGCGGGTACCCGCCACCGTGCGGCCGCTCGGGCTGCTGGTAGTCAGAAGGCGGGCGGCCGCCAGCTGGCGGGTACCCACTTCCGCCCCCGGGGCGACCTCCACCGCTTGGACCAGGGTATGGACCGCCGCGGTGACTATCGTAAGGACGGGATGGACCATGGCCGCCATAACCACCTGGACGACCATCGTCATAACCACCTACGGAGAATCCAAAAATTTAAACCGCAGGTCACTATCTCCAACCTTTTTTGAGTTGTGCTTTTTCTCAGTACACAATTTTCACAAATAATTTAAATTATGCCATTAAAAAAAGTAGTCGTTATCTCAAAACGCGTTAAACTAGAATAATCCAAAAATTTCAACCGCAGGTCGCTATCTCTAACCGTTTTTGAGTTGTGTTTTTTTTTTCTAATTCACAATTTTCCCAAATTGTAAATTATACCATTAAAAAAAATATTTAATCTTAAAACTCGCTAAACGTTTAAAGCCCCGATTTTTTTCTAGACTAAATAAACTACGGAGAATCCAAAATTCTTTTATTTCTTTTACATCTATTTCTTTTATATCCTATTGTTTAAAATCTGTTTAGTTTAATATCATTATTTAGTTTACATCTCTATCAACAATTATATTAAAATGCATGCTCCCAAGTTTGTTATCAAGTATATATAATGAGTAATAATCTAAATCAAATGTCAAAATCTACATATGTATCACGTACGTCTATGGGTTTAGTCTAGTTCATCATTATTGGTAAGCGACCGAAAAACTATTCAGTGGAGTGGCCAAGACAATCAATATTAATCCACTGGTATTTGGGTTAAGGAGTTGTATAAGCATGCCAATTTTCAACTTTCTAGGTTCAGCCGTTTGGCCACAATATGTACCGTACAGACAGACAGATAGACAGGCAGACAAACAGACGTACAAACAACAGACAGGCCTATGAGTGAGATTATAAGGTTTTTTTTATCATACCTACAAAATCCTAAAAAATAAATTACATATTATCTTTAAATAAAATTCCAATTAGTGATTTCCTAAAGGGATTAAAATATTTTGCGATATCAATATTACGTAATAGCACTAATTCCAATATTGGTCATTAAGAAAATATGCAAGTCATTACTTGGTTTGGTGACTGTGTGTGATATCTTGGCTTTTAGATAAATTCGTCGCAATTTGCATTGTTTAAATAAAATATCTAATGGTGATTTTGTGATGTTTGGATTGAAAAGTGATTGTTGTTTTATTGTTTTCATCTTCATGAGAGTGGTGGAAATATATTGAACTACAAAATACAGGTATAGTAAAATCAACATTATACATATACCATATATATAGGAAATTGATTTGTCCATTACTTTGTGATATTCCATATTAAAATAAATAAAAACACTAATTTCTATGCAAAATATCACTATTAGACCGGGAGCTCATGACAGTTTTTGGTCTCCGATTTCATACAGCATGCCTTTTGGAGGAAAGAATATTTACCCTGTGACAACAAAAAAGGGATGGTACTAAACCCCTGCACGCTTTCCGGTCATAGGGAAAATTGCATTTCCACTTAAACACAAAATTTTTGTGCTTCTATCTGATTTAATATTGCTTGCCCTTTTGACGAAAGAAAGTTATAACAAATTTAAAGTCTTTTAAATATATGCATGCGATTCGGAGGGTCCAAAAGGGCTCAAACGGTCATGTGATCTTGTAATAAAAAAATATGATTTTCCGCGTTTTCATACAGCATGCCTATAATTAAAAGACTTTAAATTTGTTATAACTTTCTTTTGACAAAAGGGCAAGCAATATTAAATCAGAGAAAAACACAAAAATTTTGTGCAAGTGGAAATGCAATTTTCCCTATGACCGGAAAGCGTGCAGGGGTTTAGTACCATCCCTTTTTCGTTGTCACAGGGTAAATATTCTCTCCTCCAAAAGGCATGCTGTATGAAATCGGAGACCAAAAATGTCATGAGCTCCCGGTCTATATTATTGAACTAATAACACGACTAGTTTCGCCATACAATGGCATTATCAAGTGATTCAAATGATGTAATGAATGGAGAACATTCAATGTACAGCCCTTATATATTAACAGTACCGAAAAACCCTATTTAACAAATACTTGGAAAATTGGAGAATAAACCAAATCTGTTTGTTCATTGAGGACCGGTGGACCCTGCCTCAGATGTTTAAAGATTTCAAGGGATTCAAGCAGGTTTAGTTTATAACCCTTATTAAGATAATGTAATGGTTTTAAACAATTTATGTCAACAGAATGACCGCTGGATATATGTTTACAATCTTTAAGATGGTCACTAAATGTTGGTCCTACAAATTTATATAAAGGACTCTTGTCTATTTATGAAAAAAATCAATTTTGTTAAATGTAAAACTGATGCGATACCTCCAGAATACCATAGATGGTATAATTTATAAACTGTAGATAAACGCTATTCCCGAACCAGCGACCTGAACTGAAAATAAGTTGGAGTAGTTCCTTTTTCGATTTTTTTTTATGTAATTTTTTTCGTTAATCCTTTTTACCGACCGCCAACATATATAAGGGAGGTATTGTGATCATACCGATTTTGACATTTCGAGATTTCGATGGATCTCCACGAATTAAAGTCCCTACATAACGTTTTGACTATTTTTAGATGTCTGTCGGTCTGTCTGTCCGTCTAGATTAATTAGTTGAAAAATGTACGTATGTCATGAGAATGCTTGTAAATATATTTCATTGTAAATGAAATTCGGAGTATTTCTGTGAGATAGGTACATTTTATAAATATTTTCTATAACAAATGATATTATATTAAATGTTAAAACGGCCAATTTCAATGTAAATGAAATAAAATTGCGAACATTTTCATGACATACGAACAGTTTTCAACTAATTTCTATGAGAGTGAAAGATTTTTATTATTTAATTTTGTGTTAACATGTAATAAATACTAATTCGGCGCGCTTACACGGCAAGCCGTTTTAACATTTAATACTAAATTTATTCCACTCTCATAGAAATTAGTTGAAAAATGTACGTATGTCATGAAAATGTTTGTAAATGTATTTCATTGTAAATGAAATTCGAAAATTTTCTATGAGACAGGTAATATTTTGAAGATGACACTAACTTAATATTAAAGGTTAAAACGCCTTGCCATATAAAACGGTCAAATAATTTTTGTTCAGTCTTTAAATTATAATCGTCTGATTTTTTTTTGTCAGTGAATTTATATTAGTCTTCAGTAATAAATTAATTATTAATAAGATCACCTCGTGGTCCACCAAATCCACCAGGCCTAGGTACATCATATCCACCATACGGTCCATGTCCTCCACCTCCACCTCCACCTCCGCCTCCATACCCACCGCCGCCCCCACTGGTGTAGCCACCACCACTAGGTTGTCCACCACTCGGGGCCGGTCTTCTCTTACGACAATCTCCATCCATATTACGGTCTTTCTCGTAGTAATCAAAACCAGGATCATTGATTAAATCGCGATTAGGATCGAGGTTTGTACCTGGTTGGGATGTTAACTCACAGTCACCTTGGACACGACCAGCTGGGTCCAATCTGAAATAATAATTAGATAATAAAATTAAAATAAATACTAAAATATAACACTAAGGTCCGATCTCTCCACCTTCAGGTAAACTATCTGACAGATAAGGTTATCTGAAATTTCATCTGCTGAATAAATGTCAATACCAATCAGTGAATTCAATACGTCAGTCTCATTATCCGGATAGTTATCTAATAACTATCCGATATATAATTTTTTATTGAAAGACAAGATGACATATATTAAGCACAGAAAGTATCACATAACCTTATCTGTCAGATTGTTACCTAGAGGTTTAACTGAAGGTGGAAAGACTGGGCCTTAATATTTAATAAATATAAACAGTCCCTTACAATTTAGACTTATGCAATTTGCTTTACACAAGTGTATTGTTGGTTTCAGAATATTAAAAATGGTATGCCTGGGACACAGTCCTTAGACTAGAGAAGGGCACGGGCCGTGAATTTTATGTCACGGTGAGTCACGACGTGACCCACATGAACGTGAACCCAAATTATACTTCAAGCCATGAGAGGACGTGAACGTGAGTACGAAATTATACATCATGCGTGAGTAGACGTAGAGCTAAAAACACTTGACCCACGATTATTTTTCAAGACATGGCAAAAAAGGTAAAATTACATTATTTTTTTAACAGGAAAACAAGTTCAATTTCAAAAACGACAAATTGCATATATTGCATACTCAATCCCAGGAATTTTTCAGCTTTCAATTATTTTTTTCATTATATAATGTGCTATTTTTTAAAATTATTGCAAAAAGTTTATTTTTCATATTATAAACAATTAAGATTAAATTTTTATCAACGGCCTAATGAATTTGGAACCATTTATACTTGGAATATGCGCTTTTTTATGCTCTTTCTAATGATATATTTTATTTAGACCATCGAATCACGACTTTTCGTATCTAAAATTGTTTTCCCATGTTGATTTGCTATGGACATATTTGGAACAAACACCGCGTATAATATAATATCATCACCATCATTGGCACGACAGCCCGAAATGAGTCAAGGCCTCCTACTTCCAGGTTTCATGACCATGTTTTCAATCTCTGTACATTCAGGAGTAATATAGTCAGTATTACTTATTTCAATGCCTTATTTCTTTATTTTTACTTAATTTTCATATTTTATAAGATTTTTGTTGGGATGTCTCGTGTCAGAACGGTTCTCGACCGTACGGTAGGGATCGTATAACAAAAGTAGCACAAATCTTTATTAACACGTTCGCGGACAGTACGGCTATAGCCGTCGAATATTTTTCCTCGCTCAGGTCATGACGGTCTAAACCGGCCTTATTTTTTATTCAAATATACAAATGTCGGCTGGGGCAGGTTTTAATTCCATTTAAGTATACGAAAACTAGTATAAACTGTCCTATCAGGAACATACCAAACACAGTAAATGTCCTATTATAAACAAAAATCTAAAAAAGTGAAATTTTGGGTACATCTCATTGTACAAAACTGTCCGCGAACGTGTTAAAGACCACCTCAGATTTGTGTCCTAGTGCTTATTTATACTAAACATTTTAGCTTAAATACTAAACTTAAATAAACGCATTGCGTAATGTATTGTTTTGAATGCGTGTTGCATAATTTTGAAAATAAACTATTGTAACAATGTATTTAATTGGCATCATCTGCATACGCATAGTTAATACGTATGTAAACTGTGTGATTACATGTAGGTATGTCTGTATGAGTGTAAACAGTGTATAGGGTAATGAGATCAGTGTTAGTGTCCAACTAATAACCGCCGGCACAATAGCACGGACATGGGGAAGGACGAATGCAGTCTTCTCTGCAACACGTTACGGTTAATAATCTCATACCAACATGGATGACGTAATTATATCAGTACCGGAGTTCACTTCAAATACAACTGAAGAATAGGTTGAAAAAGTCAGACAGGGTAGTGTCGGAGATACATCCTCTAAGTATATATTTATAAACAAACTGATTACATACATTTGTTATAGGTTCGTTTCTTAACTGCTGATTGATATCTCCAAACTCTTTTCGTTATTTTTAATGTTGTGTTTTGGTATTTGGTAAATTATAGTGAGTACAGTACTGTGTTCATTGTTTACGCACTGGTGGCGTGGTTTCTCCATAGACTCCACGCACATCTTCCGCTGTCAATCACGGAGCAATTTTAATTCTCTGAAGATGTGTCAATGGGCGAAATGAAAGTACTATTAGCAACTATTATTGAACAATGTACATTTTTTTCACTTCAATAAGTTATGTAAGTTGGATATTGAGAGTAAAGAAAGACTGAGAGAGAAAGAAAGGCTATGATGGAGAGAGAGAGAGCGAGAGGGAAAGCGAGAGAGAAAGCGAGAAAGAGGGAGAGAAAGAGAGAGAGAGCAAAAGAGATTGAAGAGAAGAGTAAGGCGTAGATACAAAAAGGTTAGAAAGATAAGGAAACATAGTTTGAGACAAAGGCAATGGAATATATTGATAGAAAGAGACAATGAAAGGTAGACAGATAAAAAGACATAAAAAAGGGACAAAAGAGAGAGTAAGATAGGCAGGTAAAGAAATACAAAAAATATATAAAAAAATCGCAAAAAATAAGTAAGGATAGCGACTGATATATAAAATGATACAGAAAAAGGCAATGATAGATAACGAGGGAAACAGATAAAGTGATAGAGAAATATATGAGAAGTAGTCAAAAAGGTGATTTAGATACAAAAAAATCAGCTGTGGCCACCACAGCACTCACCGCCATCTTAAAGTACTTGTTTAATTTATGCTGCTTTATCAAAAAATGTCTCAAATAAAAGTTTTTAATTATTGTTTTTATAGTAACTTTTGTTAAATAAATTTTTTCGAAATATTTCTCTGTTGTGAAATATTCGCAAAAATTTTAAAACCGACACGAGTAAACTCCCATTTTTAGTCAACTGATTTTTACCAAAAGTTGATCAACTCGTGCCATTGATGTCAAAAGCTTAAATATGAAGTTTCATAAAAATCCTTTTACCCGAATTTGCTCTGCACGTGTACACAGACAGACGGACGGACGGACGGACAGACAGACAGACAGACGGATAGACGGACAGACGGACAGACAGACCGACAGATATCATGCTAAAAATAGTCAAAACGTTATGTAGGGAGCTCAATTCGTGGAAATCCATCGAAATCTCGAAATGTCAAAATCGGTATGATCACAATACCTCCATTATATATGTTGACGGTCGGTAAAAAGAAAAGGGAAAGACGTAAAGTAAAAGGACTATTACGCTAAGTAATCATGTAATCCAGAAACGCTAATTTTGTTACGAATTTAGATTACAACGGGGGAATACATGTATAGCAATCTAATATTGGGAATTCATAATTCTAGAAAAATATATTTATACATAATATAATAAGTTCCTTGAAACATAATTTCAAGATAATACATCAGTCTGTATTATTACTTACTTAACTTATATTATTTTATTTAAGTTCCGTAACAAATAGACAAATTAAAAATGTCCATCAGATGCAATTTTGACATCTAAATTATTTAATGCATCTATCCTTGCACCTAATGTCGAATAACAATGTATTTATTGTACAAAGCGTGCATTAAAAATGACCAACTTCCTCCAGCAATTAGTGATTCCTAGTTGCTGGGACATCCTGAACGCAGGAGCTTCCTAGTTCTACTCAAGGTCCCGCAACCTTGACAACATTAAAGATAGTTAACTCAATCCGCTTTCAAAGAATGCTGCATTTATTTGAGCTATGAATTAAATTCAGTAATTGTTTAATTGTAATATTGTCTCATTTTTTTAAATAACTAAATCGTTTAGTTTATATTACATAATTTAGTAATTCAACAGAAAAATAACTTGTATATTTTATATTTTGTTCTTGCTATAAATACGGTTACAAAGTTTTCAGCGAAATTCCACCAGATGCTTAAAGATATTTTAATCGTAAGACATAGATGTATCTTAAACCAGAAACATCAAGCAGTTCTCAAAATGGCCATTTCTGGCCTTAAATGCACTGTAGCTTATGGACTGTTCACTGTCACCAGCAAGTTTGTCATATGATAAGACGTGAAACCGTTCAGACCTCCAAATTTAATACGCTGTTTGTTGTGGATTGTGCATCATTTTCTAAACTTATAGCTAGTGAGATGTTTTAATGAGACAGACATATAAACACATTGGCTATCGCATTTTATCAGTGACACCGTAGTTATCGAATGCCTTTACATAACCTAACATAATGTCATCATTAACAAATCTTGCTCAAAATTACAAAAACGGGCAGTAAATATGATCAATTTTGGTAATTAGGTAGTTAAAATCTAAGACAACAGAATTATAAGAACGATAATATATATAAAATATTTTACGAAGCTAAATAGTTGGTTTCAAAATTCACATATGGAGGGCTATTCGTAACGTACTAATTTATAACAGATGTGAACGGTACATGGAACGTTAAAATAATGCATTAAAGCATAATTCACAACGCACAGTCTATAACTCGTTAATTTAAAGAGGTCTGAATGCGCATCAATAGAATAGACTTGTAGAGTGATATTAAATATATGAAATATAGTATTTGCACTTCAAAAAAAAAGCAATCAGAAAATAATATGAAGCAAAAAAAAACTATCTTATTCTATAAGAATGTTATTATTTATTAAATCAGCTGTGGCCACCACAGGACCGACCGCCATCATAAAGTACTTGTATAAAATACATTCTAGCAGCAGAGTAGAAATAAGTTGGCCTAAAAACCGAAAACCGAAAAAAACGATATTTTTGTCGGAACGAAAACAGGAACCGAACTGATATATTTTTCTTTAATTGAACCGGAACTAAAACCGAAACGAAAAAGGTTACGGTTCGAAGCTCTGGTTATTTCTTAAAAACTAAAAGAGATACGTATATTTTTCGATATCGTTTTTTTTTAGGGTTTTGTAGGTATGACTTAGGATAATTATTTATTTTAAAAATTAATTTCTCCAATTCTATCCAATATTAAGAAGTAAAATTTTCAGGGAATAGTTTTTATAATATTTTCTACCCTTTGGTCAAATTAGGTCCAATATCGGATTATCATAATTTTGTTATATACCAAAATTATAAAAATCCGAAAATACGTTACACAACTTAACCAAATTTGGCCAAACGTTAGAAAATATTATAAAAACTACTTCCTGAAAATTTCACTTCTTAATATTGGACAAAATTTGAGAAATTAATTTTTAAAATAAATAATTTCTAGAAATTCATAGAAGACATTGAAATATAGTTCACCACAGCGCCGCTAGAGTCACAGTGCTTCTTGTCAAACAAACATCGTCTTCAGTTTATTTCCAAAAAAATGAGAAAAAAAGTTAATTTTAAGTAAAATCAAAACTCAAAAAGTTAGAAGAAGGCCTAAGGAAGGTTTTGAAACAATAATTACACCTGGGGATAAAGAAATACAAGAATGAATCGGTTAACAAAACTAGCGTCACCTCGCCAACAAAGAATTAGGAACCTTAAATTGTGTTTTATTATTTTATTCAAACAATCCTAGTAGTTTAAAAGGTATATAACTTTATTTTAACCCATTTTGAAGATGTATTTTTTGTTATTTTTGTGTTTTTTTGCAAAATTTATGTTTTTACATATAGGCAATGTGTAAGAGAGAGATGACGTTATTGTATTTTGCTGTGTGTTGGAGAGAGATGCAGATAGTTTTCAGAAATGATCTGCTGAGAAAAACGGTGAAAAAAGTTACGGTGGGTATTATAAGTTTTCACACATTTTCCGACTGCTAATTATGTATTTTATGTAATTTTCCTCATGTTTTGCCTGTCTATATTGTATGGGTAAAAGGTAAGAGTAGAATAATTAGATCTGTTCCTGTGAAGGAGTATGGTGTCATTATTTCCTCTGAAACTGAAGATATTGCTCCATTTTTTTCGTTTTATCCCCCATTTTGAAGATGTGTTTTTTGTTATTTTTGTGTTTTTTTGCAAAATTTATGTTTTTACATATAGGCAATGTGTAAGAGAGAGATGACGTTATTGTATTTTGCTGTGTGTGGGAGAGAGATGGAGATAGTTTTCAGAAATGATCTGCTGAGAAAAACGGCGATAAAAGTTACGGTGGGTATTATAAGTTTTCACACATTTTCCGACTGTTAATTATGTATTTTATGTAATTTTCCTCATGTTTTTCCTGTCTATATTGTATGGGTAAAAGGTAAGAGTAGAATAATTAGATCTGCTCCTGTGAAGGAGTATGGTGTCATTATTTCCTCTGAAACTGAAGATATTGCTCCATTTTTACTGTATATTTTGCCCCCCCCCCAGTCGTGGGGTTGGTGGAAGTTTACTTGTGTTATTTTTAAGTTTACAGGTACATAAGATTCTAGCTTGTTTCTTTGGTTTAAACGGAACTCGATTTTGAATTTTAGTAACTTTCACGGATTTATGCAGCAAATCTGTAAGCTTCAGACCAGTGGTTCTTAACCTTTTTATACTCGGGATCTCCCAACTAGCCTAAAATATTTACTGGACCCCCCCAAGAAAATTTTTGAAATAATATTTTAAATGTTCTTAAGTTTATTGTAGTTTTAAAATCAAAAACTGGTAAAAATTAATTTTTTTCTTTTAATTTCGGGACCCCCTAAGGTCTTTTCAGGAACCCTTTGGGGGTCGGTACCCCCCGGTTAAGAACCGCTGCTACAGATGATCGTATTTAAGAAGTTGTTTTATGTATTGTTATAGACAGTTTCTTATAGATTTTGTCTGTAAGCTTACAGATTTGCCACAGAATCAGTGGCGGCGCTATCGGGGAGTGCGGGGGGCCGCCCCCCCTAAAAGTTGCTCTGGCCCCCAGTTGGCTCCCCTAGAATTACTTGGAAAAAATATATTTTGGAAGTGAGGAACTTTTTAGGTCATTACTTATATTTTCATATGTAAACGATAAAAATATATTTCCTGGCTGCCCCAAATTTTACTCAAATTTTTTTGCCCCCCCCCTCAGATTTTAAGAGCTAGCGCTGCCGCTGCGCAGAATTGTACTATAAGTGAGGCTTTTGATTATGTTGTTTAGCAAAAGCCCACTTTAAACCTTAAAAATGTGACAACTTAAGAATATGAAAATTCCAGTTAGTTCCGCTTAAACGTTTGGAATAGCCTATGGTCGCTTTTATTTATTTGTTTATTATTATTTTTTTTTTTTTTGATTTAGTTAAATATTTTATTTACTAAATTCCCATTCCTGAATGAAAATATATATTTACCGAAAATCGGTTTTATTTGGTGAAATCAGGGCTTCGAACCGGAACTGAACCGAAAACCGAAAAAAACTGTTGTGGGAACGAAAACCGGAGCTGAACCGAAAAAAAAAGGTTTATTTCGATGCATATAATGTTTATGGGAGTGAATATAAAATACATTTTATTTAAGATTATTTTTTAAACTGATGAGCAGAAAAAATTAATTTTTTTAACTGACAAATTAAAAAAAAATTGCGCTTCTATTATTTCGGGAGGGGGAGGGTCAGAACACCGTCCCAGCGGCCTTGGTATGATTATTACAAAATAAGGAATAAAATGTTCTTCTAAATTATAGTAGAAAATAAATTACTAATACAAATAAAAGCATTTAAAAATTTATCACTCGGAACTGAACCGAAAACCGAAAAAAACCGTTATTTTTGCCAGAACGAAAACCGGAACCGAACCGATATTTATTTTTTTAATTGAACCGGAACAAAAACCGAAACGAAAAAAATAACGGTTCGAAGCCCTGGTCAAAAGCTTAAATATGAAGTTTCATAAAAATCCTTTTAGCCGAATATGCTCTGGACGTGTACACAGACAGACGGACGGACGAACAGGCCGACAGACATCATGCTAAAAATAATCAAAACGTTATGTAGGGACCTCCATAAAATTCATCGAAATCTCGAAATTTGGTATCGAAGTCGGTATGATCACAATACCTTCCTTATATATGTTGGCGGTCGGTAATTATGGAATTTTAAGGCATAAAAATGAAGCTTCAGAATGCGGAAAGTTTTTCTGAATACGTTGGTACATTTTCAGACTTTCGTAGGACAAATAGTTCTAAGCATTTACGTTTTTAAAGAAATATTACCATATAATTTTAAACATTTTGTTTGATTTTAATTATTTTAAAATATTTCGGGGACACTGAGGGTTATACAATTAGGATGCTATGAACGACGGAGTTTTTTTTTTTTTTGTAGACCTGAATTGTCAGGTCTACATAATACGAGTATAGATACTAGTATAGATTTGTATACTCGTACTAGTATAGGTACGTAAGAAGGAGGAACTTATAGAAAATGAAGTATTAAGCTTTAAGAAGTCTAGACTTCAACAGTGCGTTAAGAAACAAACCCGAAATATTACATTTCGGATAACGTATATCTGTATATTTAATTTAAAATATTATTCTTACCTATAATTGAAACCCTCGCAGTTGAAATTCTTTTCTTCGGAACATTCTCGCTGACAATCTTCAACTCTTTCACAGGATACGGCACGCTTTACATAATTACTGGTAACTCTTTTGCCAGGCAATGCTCTTCGGTAACATGCTGTAACAAGGCATATATTTCCTTTAATAAAATGAAGAGTATTCTCTAAATAAGACATACATTTTAATAAAACAAAATATCTTGTTAATGAGAAAGTATGAAAGATTTAAAATGAGAGAATAAAAAAGTGGAAGCAGTAGATACTTTAGTTTACTCAGGAACAGCCTACAAGCTGGTTTTAGTTTTCGATATTAGGATGAAGATTATAATGGGTTATAATGCGATAAAAAAATTAAATATATGGTGGAGTGAAGATTAACAACTGTAGAATAGGTTCTACAGTTTTCCTGTAATTGCCCATTGAAATAAAAGCAGATATATAGTTTGTTTGAAACGGGGCACCCCGAAAATCTCATTTATTTGTAAAGATACAAAAAATCTTCAGAACAAAAGTTAAACTAGACAAAAAGGCCCATCTAAAGGTTACTATAAGAATTCTGAGGCACTTCCGGTTTTACCGAAACAATAAGAAAAGAAACAAAATATCTCTAAAATAAACTATTTGACTATTTATAAAAAAAAATTATTACTTTTTACAATTATTTTACAAAAAAAAAAAAACGGATTGCACTTCTAACCCTTTCTTCTAAATCTTCTATCGTCGTTGGTGTTGTCCGATACACTCTTATCTTTCTAAATAGTCAAATAGTTTATTATAGAGATATTTTGTTTATTTTTTTATTGTTTTCAAAGCTTGCTACGTTCAACTTTGTAAAACTTATGTTCATTATTATTTTGTAAATAAATGGTCGCCATTTTGAAATGGTTAACATAAAAATATGATTTTTTGGTGTCATTGTAAAGCTAATTTAATCTACTTTTAGGAAAAAAATATAAAATTATCGATTCCCTATGCTAGATCAAAAGTTGACATCATTTCCGTTGAAACCGGAAGTGCCTCAGAATTCTTATAGTAACCTTTAGATGGGCCTGTTTGTCTAGTTTAACTTTTATTCTGAAGATTTTTTGTATCTTTACAAATAAAGGAGATTTTCGGGGTGCCCCGTTTCAAACAAACACCCTATATATTTAATGCTTTGAAAATTCAGTTTCTAATAAATTATAGAATATATTGCCTAGACCAGTGATTCCCAACCTTTTTGACTTGCGGAGCCCTATTTAGAATCAAATTTTAAGGCGGAACCCCGTAGGTCTACTCTATGTCTTACAAATTAATGGTGTTTAGAAGTAATGTTATGGGTAAGGGGGTAGATTTTCTTACTATAAATTTCACTATAAATTCATTTATCTCTTTCACAGCTCACTTATTGATAGATAAACAGATTTTTATAAAATTAATCAAATAAATAAATAAATAAATAAATAATAGTAGTAAATATAAACGTAACCAAAGCCTTTATACGGTTTTAATCAAATAGTTATTTAAGTTTTGGTTGCGGATAGGCGTACTGATATTATGAGACCCTCCCCTAAGTTTTCCGTAGATAAGTTGTCCGAACATTCGTCTTGCTTCTGTATCGATTACAATACAAGGACGTAAAACAAAAAATTACACAAAATCTCAATTACATAACCTTATAATCAATCTCCATAATTACTTTTAAGAATATTCAATCAAATTTTTTACAAAGAAAATATAAAGAAACCAGCGTCCTTTTTTCATTAGATTTTTTACCTAGCTAATTGAATTAATATGAGAAAATTCAGAAAAGATGAATAGACATTTCTTGAATGGAATCTCTAATACAAGGTCTATTACAGGAAACTTGTAAATCTTTTAAATAATTATTTAACACTCATTTACATCTAATTAATATTTAGATCGCTGTTTAGAAAACACAAATAATGTTACAAGCTTTTCGAAATTGGATAATTAATTTCAAAGAATGAAAGTATTATTTAAGATTATTGGTGCCTTTCTTTCGCACACCCCCCCCCCCCTTTCCCCAAGAACGAGGGAAATACCATATTTTTTAATTTTTTATCATTATTTCTTAGGTAAATATATGGATTTAAAAAGAGATGAGGATTTTTTTTGATCACCACTTGTATTTTACAAGTGCGGACCTTTTTTTTAGGTCATCCCTTGTATTTCAAGAGTGAGAAACGTTTTTTTTTTGTCTCCCCCCCCATTAAAAATTCCTTGGTGCGCCACTGTACTCTGGCAATGAATTATAGGTAAAAATGAGATATTTGAAAGATTAACATCCAAGCATTACTCAGTTGTTACATTTGGTCTTATTTTGTGAGATGTTCAAACTCATCAATTTCTAGTGTCATTTACTCTGAATTTATCTAACTGTAATGTTGCCAAAAAATCTCATAATTAAATTGTTTCAACATGATTAACATAAACATTATAGTTGTTGTTGAAACCAAGTCATTACAGCTAATGATACTTTAAATAATTAACCAGGTGTCATTATTGTTTCGCAAAAAAGTTGTTTAAAAGATACTTAGCAAAATATATGTCGCATTTATTTAAAACTAACTGCCTCGCCCGGCTTTATTCGGGGATATATAGATTTAAATACTATTTCATATTCCCTCAGTTTGAAAATATGGTAAACATTACTTTAAAAAATATGGAATTAACGAAAGTAATATTATATTTTTTTGTTTCTATTTCTAAATAAGTGGTTGCTACGCAACTAATAAACAAATGGCGCGCAAATAGTTTTGCGAATTTTGATCAAAATTGTGTTGAATTGCAATTCTATACAATCCTTACAACATACAGCTTCAATACAATAAACGAACTGATTGAATGCGTACAAAATGCATTTAATATATATATTAAACATACGAATCTTTGATAATGTTTTTCTAATATTGCAAACTTGTATAAAAGCAACCATGTTAGCAAAAGGGGGGAATTCCTATAAGATTCCGCACATTAATAAGGCAAAACTTCATTGTAAGGGACGATTACAAACAACATTATCATGGTACAAGCTGTGGAGGCAGCCACGTTCTTATTAAATTTAAACTTTTTGTATTATTTTTTGTTTTACTGGATATTTGTACCTATTTCTTAAATAAAATTATTCTAATTAATTAAAATTGTAAATGTAAATCATATTTTCGGACAAGAAAAATCAAAATGTATACCATATTTTCGGATGGTGGGAGTATATTTTAACAGGACTTTTATCCTGTATTTAAATGTAATGTAATCATCAAATTAAGATATTACATGTAATTTTATTTAAATACAACAATAATTAACTGATTACTTTCAAGGATTAATTAGACAGGTTGCATCTCTGTATTTTTATAGCCTATAATTAACCATTAAGAAACATTTTCTTAACTTCCTATTTCAAATTTGAAAAAAAAGAAATTATTTAAAAAAGTTCAGCTGGAAAAGTTTTGTGTTAAAACAAGTGTCCTGAAACAGAGCAATTTGATTGGTTAAAAGTTTAATTGTCTCCTATTGGCTGAATTTAAATTTAAAGCAATTTGATTGGATAAAAGATTAATTATCTCCTATTGGCTGAATTTAAATTTAAAGCAATATGATTGGTTTAAAGATTAATTGTCTCCTATTGGCTGAATTTGAATTTAAAGTAATTTGATTGGTTAAAAGATTAATTGTCTCCTATTGCCTGATTTGAATTTAAAACAATAATTAACTATCTACCTAGTACTAAATCTAATCTTAAATATAAAAAGTGAAAATAATAATTACCTCTGGCATCTTGTACGATAATAATGGCAGAACCATCAACATGTGTGTAAATATAAAAAAATAAACAAAATATCACAGCACACTTATACATTTTAAAAGTTAACAAAAATTTAATTTTAAGATTTAAAAAGAACCAAGTCCATTGTCTTTAAAAATATTGCACAATTCTTACATGTGTACAATTAAGATGTCGGAGTTACGTAAATATATTTAAATTATTCTTTTTACTAATACGTGTGAGAATTCAGGTATTCAATGAGTTTTATTGTCAATTTTAATCTGATAGTCTTTAACCTTCACGATTTATTTCATTATTTTTATTTTAAGGCAGTATTATTCGTTGATCTGAAATTTTTAACAAATTTATAAAATCGAACAAGTACAGCAATATCTTGTACAGCTTCATTTTAATTGGAAGAAACTTCCTAAACGCCCTGACATCTGGTGGCAATTTTCGGAAGATACGAGAATGACATTGTTTTGTTCAATATGTGTTGTTCGTGTTTTATTTTTGTGAATCATTGCAAAAAAATTATTTCGGGGGGGGGGGGATGAACGCCCAGAACCCCCGCCATGTCAGTGACCTTGATATGATTATCACAGAATAAGGAATAAAATGTTCTTCTAAATTATAGTAGAAAAAAAATTCTAATACAAATAAAAGCATTTAAAAATTTATCACTCGGAACTGAACCGAAAACCGAAAAAAAACGTTATTTTTGCCGGAACGAAAACCGGAACCGAACCGATATATATTTTTTTAATTAAACCGGAACTAGAACCGAAACGAAAAAAATAACGGTTCGAAGCCCTGATTAAAACCAGGTTCAAGGCGTTCTTATACAAAACTAATAATCGGAAATAAAATTAATAACAATCTATATATCAAAATTTGCAGCTAATTTTTATCTATCTAATAGAATATTTTTAATTGTACAAAAAACTGTTATGTAATTGTAAATAAGCAAATTGAATTATAGACGACATCTTGTAAACCAATTGATGCATATTTGCGTACGATGCGGCAAATTGTAGCCAGAGCTTCATTCTACAAATATGTTTGTAGCTATTTTGCTGTATTGTGAAAACTATTTATAGTTATTCTGGTAGTCAATTTTTGCCGCCATCTTGAATCTGCCGCGGTTTTCAAAATAGGTGTTACGGGTAAAAATGATTTATTTTTCGTGAAGAATACGTGTATCAAGTGGCATTCCATTATCATCAAGTATAATATTTTTCGACGAAGGCTCTAAACCAGTGTTTCTCAACCAAAAACGCACCGCGGATCAGTATATAATTTTCTAATGCGGACCACTAATAATAATTGTTGGTTAATTTTTTGCAAGAAAACAAATATATTTAATATGCTACTAAATACATTTATTTTATTTGTTGAAAATCACAGAAAGTTTACACAAAAAAAACAAAATATAAATTATAAATTATTTACTTAAAAAATGGGCATAAAAATTTAAAAAAAACTGCAAAAAACACATATAAAAACTTTCGCTGACCACTAAAATTTTTCGGGGGACCACTGGTGGTCCGCGGACCACCTGTTGAGAAACACTGAACTAAACTATAAGTAATCAATTCAAAAAAAATGTTGACGTATTATTTGAATATTTCTACACAAAACTATATAAATATAAAAGTTATTTGAAACCCACAAACAAATTTAAAAAATTACAGAACAATATCGCTGATGTCTATTTTTAAGTTATTGAGCGATAATATTTTTACAATAAATGTTTCTACAATTAAAAATATCCTATTAGATAGATAAAAATACGGTGCAAAATTTGATGAATAGATTGATACTAATTTTATTTCAAATTGTTAGTTTTGTATATGAAACTAGTAACCTCTGGGGGTTATACGCAGCATTAAGAAATTAATGAGGTGAAACAAATTTTAAAAATATTTTTTATAAAAGCTTATTTTAATTTTATATAGGAGGAGATCAGAGGCCAAGGGGAACTTTTAATCCTGTTTTGGTCCTGAATAATTAATGCCAGAGACGAATTAAGCGGTGGGCGGACTGGGCGGCCGCCCGGGGCCCACGAAGCTGGGGGGCCTACCGAAGTCTATATACATATATTTCCATTGTATTTAACCCTTTACTGCATGAATTTTTATTTTTGGCTGAAATAATTCATGAGCATTAGGAATTGGTTCTTATTGATAAAAAAATTAATTTAAAAAATATATTTAAAATATTAATTATTATTTTTATAAAAAAATAATAGTTAAAATATTAATTTAGGGTTTGTGCCATACATGGAACATTATGATTCTACATTATGTTACAAAAGAAAATTATTCCTTATTATTTGCTCGTGAATTGCTAGGTGTTCTTCATTAGGGATTAAAAGCAGTCGCCCTCGAATTTTTGAAAGAAAAGGTCGTATCTTCTAGTTGTCCTTTCTCAATAAATTCACAGTTATCGTTGAAATGCAAATTCCGCTTGATATCCTCAAATCTATTGCAGCCCATTACTTGAGATACTGCAGGATCCATTGCTATGTATGTGGCATATATGAACATTCATGAAGTAACGTTCTGATTCAGTTTTAAAATTAAATAAAAAATAAAAATCGGAATGTGCCATATATGGCACACTATGCGGTAAAGGGTTAAAATAATAGAGGGCCCATTTTAATTTTACCGCCCAGGGCCCCCAAGCTACTTAAGTCGCCACTGATTAATGCTGATATTATTGTAATGGCCGGTTGCTAAAGAACGAGTTAAGTGCTTTAAGTCGAATTATGCGTAACTCGAGTTAAATCATTTAACTCTTTCTTTAGCAAATGACTATAAGTAAACAAGAAGAATCATAAAAAATAATTTATATAGTCTGTAATATTAAAGATTAATATTTCTGTAACTATCAAGTTTTTTGAATCTTGTATCCTGATGCCTCTGAGCCCCACATTTCTAATATTAGCCGCTTTAATTTATTATTGTTAAATATAATGAAAACCGGTTTAAATACACACAGTTTTTAAAACACAGAACACATTATGAACACATTAAACACAGCAGCACTTTCAAATCTTAATCCACTACTAGCACACAGTCCCATTTTCTGAACAATATATGCATTTTATTCAAGGTTCCCTCGCAGGAGTTACAGTGCGAATTGGGGGGACAGGACGACCCTCGCCACAAGGCACAAGGTCACTGGATTTATATTGTAATTGTTTTAATTGTAATACAAGATTACTTGAGATTTTAATTTTAAATTTTTTTTATTAATTTCGATATCGTGATTTTTATATTTTTTTAATTCCTTGTTAGATTATATCAAAATATTACTTTACTTCCGTTTTCCGTGTATTACAAAAATATTGTATGGTTGGAGTTAAGGTACACTAGGCAAAGAAACTTAGAATATGTTTACTGGAACATATCGTTACAGCATTTTCAGGGAAAACGCTCGAGAGTAGTTATTTTTATAAACTTTATGATTTATTCAGCATTAATGATAAAACTTTATGTGAAGTATGAATTTTCACACATTACAAGATTTCAAAGGTATTTAATATTTGACCGCCAACAGAGTGGCCGAGCGCATTAAGTCGTGCAGTTTGTACTGGTGGAACAGTCTGAACTGTCCGGGTCGGTACTTCGAACCTCCTTCGTTGGTGACTTTATTCGGGCGAGAATAATATGTTTACATTACTCTCATTTCACAATCATTCAGCTCTCATCCAGGTGTAGAAGCTCGCCCCCTGGCATCGGCGATTAGCCTCGTTGCAGAAATAGGCCGATGTAAAATAAACAAATAAAATATATATATATATATATATATATATATATATATATATATAGTTGACCATTTTTTGTTCAAAATCACATCTAAATCAAGTAACTTTTGGAAACTTTTTTTGTTTCATTTATTTGAGAACCTACATCATAATATTTTTTTTCCAAATTACAAAAAATTCCATATTTTTCCATAAACTGGTCGTGTGCAAAAATCTAAGCGTACTATTCCGGTTTGCATCTATTTTCCCTTCTTTTTATTGACCGCCAACATATATAAGGGAGGTATTGTGATCATACCGATTTTGACACTTCGAGATTTCGATGGATCTCCACTTGACTATTTTTAGCATGATGTGTGTCGGTCTGTCTGTCTGTCTGTCTATCTGTCTGTTGTTTGTCTGTCTGTCGGTCTGTCTGTTGGTCCGTGTACACGTGCAGAGCAAATTTGGCTAAAAGGATTTTTATGAAACTTCATATTTAAGCTTTTGACATCAATGGCACGAGTTGAATGAAATCGGTTAACTAGAAGTGGAAGTTTACTCGTGTCGGTATTAAGATTTTTGCAAATATTTCACAACAGAGAAATATTTCGAAAAAATGTATTTAACAAAAGTTGCTATAAAAGCAATAACTAACAAATTTTAATTGAGACATTTTTTGATAAAACGAAAAAAATTGAAAAATTTTTCGAAATTTTTTCCAAGTATCTTTTTTTTCATACTTATATGTAACGTTTCCATGGTTATGATAAATAATATCTCCGTTAGAAAATATTAGGCCAAGTTATTTCTACTCTGTTGCTAGAATGTATTTTATACAAGTACTTTGTGATGGCGGTCGGTCCTGTGGTGGCCACAACTGATTTTTTTAAGTAATGTATACCATAGTTTCGGACGGAAGGGAATATTTATTTATAAATTATTTTAGAATGCTACTACTTGAAAAAAAAACAGCTAAATTGTACAGTTTTTGTAGTAAATATCGAAATTTTTAACATTCTTTCTACACAAAAAACACACTTATATTAATTTTTTGTACCATTTTCAAAAAATGTGTGAACCATTGTTCAAAAATACATAAAATAAACTTAAATAAATAAAACATTATAACAGTTTAGAGGAACAATAAAAATTATTGAATAATATTAATAAAATTAATTTTAAAAATTGGTTATAATTTAATTATTTCGAAATAGGAATGCCAATAAAAAAATTATATAAAAATTTATAAAATATTGATTTCAAATTCAAAATGTAATTAAAAAATTTGCAAATAAATTATTTATCGCTACATGTTAATGAAGGAAATATTTTTTAAATATTTTAGATTATAAAAATTTTATTTAAATGTTTAAAAAATTATGATAATGTAATTTAATATGCAAAATGAGCAGTTTTCCACCTTCTGAAAGGTTGATATGTTATCTTAAATAGTAGTAAATATATTAATAGTTATTTAAATATTTAATTATCAAGAAATCAGTTTTGAAGGATAGTTTCCGGATTTTACACAATAGAACAAAATAGCTATAAACATATTTGGGCTAATTTGCTAATAAAAACGTATTTTGCTTAACCCTTTACTGCATTAATTTTTATTTTTGGCTGAAATAATTCATGAGCATTAGGAATTGGTTCTTATTCATAGAAAAATTAATTAAAAAAATATATATAAAATATTAATTATTATTTTTATGACAAAATAATAATTAAAATAATAATTTAGGGTTTGTGCCATACATGGAACATTATGATTCTACATTATGTTACAAAAGAAAATGATTCCGTATTATTTGCTCGGCAATTGCTAGGTGTTCTTCATTAGGGATTAAAAGCAGTCGCCCTCGAATTTTTGAAAGAAAAGGTCGTATCTTTTAGTTGTCCTTTCTCAATAAATTCAGAGTTATCGTTGAAGTGCAAATTCCGTTTGATATCCTCAAATCTATTGCAGCCCATTACTTGAGACTTGGCTCAAGCCAGCAATCCCCCCCCCCCCCCCATGGATACGTTTCTGCTTGTAAGAACCTTACTGTTGTGCCTCTCTTTAACTTAGATGGAACCTAAGATTTCTATTTAATAAAATATTGTAGCATTGCAAAATATCTTTTTGGTTAATATCTATTTTAATACCGACATTTGTATCTATTGTTTCATAAAAAGTTATGTAAAAATAATTTTGAATATATTCGCGGATGTGTGCATAATAAATTTTATTTTATTTTTTATAACAGAAATTTTGCGTGTTCTTACAAGATACAACTCATCCTGTTACATAATAACATTGTTTAATTTCAAAAATATTTTATAATTCTTGTTAATATTTTTAATTACACTCAACTAGTAAATTTGAAGGATATACATATTACTATAAAAAGAGTCGGTAAATAACAAAGTAATAAACGCAGGAAAAATTAAAATTATAATATTATTAAATTTTTTATCTTAAACAACGAGACGTTTTAACCAGATTCATCTTTAGCGAAGTTTTCTCAAAAGTGAACAGATAGTGGTGGTTATCCAACTTGTATATTAACAAAAATAAATGAATAAATAATGGGTTCCCAATGCATAGATAGGCGTATAAGGGCAGTAGGTTCTTTCATTCTAGACCGCAGGCTATAGATATAAAAACCACGTGGTTATAATTCAATATAGTTCTAACCAACCACCACAATACTGCCATTTTTTTGACAATAAAGTCATATTTTCAAAGCAATTTATAATGGTTTTCATAATCAGTTTTAAAGTGAGTTTATTTATTATGAAAACGGTCGTTAGTTTTTTTATTTATGTTAGTATGGATTCATAAAGTAACGGACAAAATCAGTTGCCTTTTTTAGAAGATAATTGATCTCTACACTCATTTGAAAAAACACACTCCTTTTTAAATAAATTTAATAAAATCAAGGAGAGATAATTATTTTATAATGTACATACATTTTGTTATATAAAGATGCAATTGTTATTATATTTAATAAGAGATGCTTGACGCTTGATATCGCATACCTGTAATTACCTCATCTGTAACAGCCTCTTAGTTACTTACACTTATGATATCATCGTTAACAGAAAAAATAGATTTACAGAAAACTTGCGCAAAGAAGTCATTATTTTGCGGCGTGAATGCTAACAAAATATATATTTATTATTATTATTATAGTCAAAAACTAAACTAAGAGCACTTCTTCTTCTTTCAATCTTAAATTTTTTCGATAACTCAAGAACAGTTCTACTTAGAGAGTTCGTTCTGGTACTAAAAACTTCTTCTATTAATTGGGAAGAACCTTATTGTTTTTCATGAAGCTCCAAAACCGGAAACGGAAGTTATTAAACTTTAAAATTTAAAAACTAGTTAACTAACCCTTGAGCAAAAATTTGTGTACAATTTGATGTATTTTTGAAGATTTATCTATTTATTTATTTGTTTTGCTTGCCCTAGTGATTCTTCTCGATAATTTCTCGAGAAAAAGTTTTAATTCTCATTTTTCATTTCTCGAGAAATGTACAATTTGCTCGACGCCTTTACTTTAGTACTTTAAAGATGATTATAATTTTAACATGTTTTTATCCTCTACAATATTTTCAACATGAAAAAAGATGTATATTCTAATAATTATATAATTATTTTTCTCGAGATTTCTCGAGAATTCTCGAGAAAATAAGTCTAATGTCGAGAAATCAGAAACACTAGCCCGACCCCTTGTTTTCGGCTTTTATAATCGGACAAGTCTAGCGGAGTTCTTTCTTCGCCACTGGCTTTAATATTACTTTGCTCCTTACATTTTCTAGTGGTTGATTATCGATTTTTATTTTGCAGGTATCTGGACTTATTATTTTTAATTTAGCTAAGTACATCTTTCGGTCAACGTAATTGCTTAATTTTTTGACACATTAGTTAATAACATGTATCTCACATTTTTGGAAATGTGCGATACCAACGAAACGGTGGAAAAATTTGGAGAAAAACGATTCTAACTGGAAAGATGCATTCAAATTCCACTATATTCCTACTTTCTATAAAATTCGGATTCAATATTTTTTTTGGACAAACTTACACATGTTTTCCGTTGCTTTGTTGTATTGTATTAATATACAACAGTCCCAGATTTAATCTGGGACTCCTTTCTTACTGCATAATATAATATAAAATACAAACAACCGTAGTTAAACAGTAAAAATTAATATTTGCTGGTATAAATTTTAATGATATTGCAAAATGTTTTAAGAATCTTATTGACCTTAAAAATACAATAGATTATAAAAATAACACCTACTGTAATAAACAAATGTTTATTACTAATTCTTGCATTCTTGTATTTTGTTATTATAACTTCATGTATATTTATAATGAGTTGACGTTATCACTTACTAAATACCTACAAAATCCTGAAATGGGTGAAAATTCACATATCACGTTAATTTTTTTAAACTTGTATGTAAAATGTTAATATACATTTTCAGAAAAAAAATTATGTTAAGGTCATCCATTTGCAATATATTTTCCTGACCTAGATAACACAATTAATATTAACATCCGCGATTTGATGTCATTTAAAACAGTAATAATATTATTTTTTTAGTAATATAAAGTTTATGTAAAGCTGACACCATTAAATTTAACATTTTTCATTTCAAGGTGTCTGTATTTTCATCACAAATATCTTACGACATGCAACGTTTCAGTCTTAGAATTGTGTTTATACATATTTATGTGTGATACACGACAGGTTACATATTTTGGATAAAAACAATACGATTTTATTTATTGCTTGAATATAAAAGATTTTGGAAACTGTCAACAACTATATTTTTATATTACCGAAGATCGAAACAAATAAAAACAGCATTAAAATAATTTTTACCCACATTAACTTATGTTGAAAATAAATTAATTTATTCGTCAAATTTTAAATAGCAATTATTCATCTTTATTTGAGTGTCTTCTATCTTTCTTTGAGTGTCTTCTATCGTGGTTCTTAATAACTTTAATGCGCTCCTTGAGCTTGTTTCATAGATCAGAGTTTTTTAAAATCAGGTTCAAATGAAGACAGGTATAACCTGAAATCAAAAGCTACGTCAAGCTTATTGCGGTATATTCTTAATTTACGCATAACACGAGAATACTATTTGTGTTCGTGAAAGGTAATAATTATTTTATTGCTTTGGCACTGAATTCTTAGTACTCTTCTTTCACTACTGCCCAGAAGTCAATAAGATTTATTTTTTTGAAATCAGATTCAAAAAAAGATTCAGTCGACAGTTCAATAAATTTTTCTTTTTCTACTTTAACGTAAGACTATTAAACTCGGATATTTTTCGCCATTACCTTAGACCAGGGGTTCTTAAACTTATGTATTCCGAGGACCCCCTCTTGAACAACTTTTTTTGCGGACCCCATCCCTACCCTAGGCATTTTACGTCGTTCTTGAGACTTAATTTCTGGCTCAATAATCTCATAGGTATAATAAATTGTGGCAAAAATATATTGCTGGTTATTTTAATAAATGGTCTTGCGCATTTATAGAGATGAACATTTTTATTAGCATATAAAATAAAAAACATAAAATGAATAAAAATAGTAGTAAAAAGAATTTAAAAAGTTACAAATTATAATACGTTAAACTCATACAAACATTTCTTGGTCAAAATAAATCTTATTATAATATGTTTTCTGTAAATATTTTGCAGTTGAATAAAAATAATTAAATTTTTACTATGTTCAATTATGTTAATAACTAGTTAGATAACAACAAATACAAAAAGTCTTGACCATGTAGGATTTTTAAGTGAGTTATTTGAATAAAAGCAAAAAGTTGGGGGATGTAAAGTTAATGTCATAATTGTTTCGCGGACCCCAGTTTAAGAACCGCTGATCTATATTATTTTCGCATACCCTCAACCGGTCTTTCGCGTACCCCAGTTTGGGAAGCGGTGCATTAACAGTAAATAAATATATAACTTATAATAAGATGATGAGACAAATTATGAAAATAAAATTTAGATTTGTCAGTTTTTGCGTGAACTCTTTGGACATGCACCAACTACTGCTGTCTCCATTATGACTTATGGCTACTACTATACGTTCTAGGCTCAGGTATCCGCAACCAGGCTAACCCAGAATCGGTGTTTTTAACCGATTCCGATTCCGTAAAGATCGATTTCTGACAGATCTATTCATTTCTGACAATTTCTGACAGATCTCTGTGCTACTGAGACCAACAAAAACATAATGACTCTTGCTAAAATATGTAATTTTGTTTAACATGATTTTAGTTAGGATGAACTAATACATATCCGTATTTGAGTCATAGTCTCACGTAATACATCCTGTGTGGTGTGGTTGGTCCAGCAGCCAGCAGGGAGTCCGATTACGTCAGCAGGGCCGCGAGAACGCACCAAAGAAGATCATATCTTCATAATTAACACAAGTGAAGGACGAATAAACAACAACAATGACCAGGTAGTGAGAGGAGGAATTGCCACCAGACATTTATTAATGACTTTCGCGAATAATTAGAATCGGTCATTTTAGAAAATTTCAACAAAACAATTATCCCAAAAAATGAGGTCCGGCATTGCGCAGAACACAAAAAAAAAGTTCTTACTTCCCGAGTTTGTATTCCGAGAGAGGGTTTGATTTGCAGTCCAGGTAAAGATAAATGAAACAGCTAAACAATATAGAATTCAGATAAGGACATAGTCGTGGATATAACACCATGGGCAGGTTCTCAGATATTTTTAGCACAAAGCGAAACAAATTTCGACAGCAGGATAATATTTCCATTATAAATATTATAAAAGCTGGAAATGAAGAGGGAAAAGCTAAGACTGGGAGCCGGGGCAAGGGCGGCGAAGTATGAGGAGAAAATCAGAAGGGACGAAAGAAGGAAGATATTAAGAGAATGCTAGGAAGAAAGAATGAAGGAAGAACAAAAGGGTAAACTGTCGGAATGGGGAGAGACAGGGAAAGAGTACTATTGGAGATGTGGGATGGACACAAGGGAAGCTGAGCGAGAGAGAAACGGAGGAAAAAACATAGTAGAAGAATTGAGGAGGAGAGACAAGGAGGTACAGAAGCAGGAAAGAACAGTAAGAATAGACAATTCAAGGAATGTAAAAAGGTATAGAGAGATAAGGACGGTAGGAATACTTAAATATTTGAAAGAGAGGAGAGGAAAGGCAGGGGGCAGAGTTAAGAGGATTGCCAGATTAAGATGTGGAAATGAAGAACGGAGTAATAGGTATTGGGCAAAACCAGAAGATAGGCTATGCAGAATGTGTAGGGAGGAGGAAGAATCCTTGGAACACCTAACAAAAAGATGTGGAAAGATGATAAAATGGGAGGAAGAGATAAAGGAGCTGTTGAGTGAAGAAGGAAAGGAAGAAAGGTGGGTGAGAGTACTCGAGGAAAGAAGGAAGGAATGCGGAGAGGTAAGACAGAACTGAGAACAGGAAGGAAAAGAGAGGCAAAGGAGAAGAAAAGAAAAGGGGGAAGTGAGGCGAAAAAAGAAACGAAAGAGGGGAGGAAGAACTGGAGTCAAGAAGGAAGGAGACCGATATATATATATATATATATATATATATATATATATATATATATATATATAATATTTCCATTAGAGTTTTAACCGGTTTGAACCAGTTTGCAAAAATAGTTTTTTTTTTGAGAAACCGGAAAACCAGTTTCCAAATTATGAAATTATTTTCCAAAAATAAATAATCTAGAGAAAATTTGAATACATCGAACAAAAGAGTTCTGGAACGTAGAAAAGCTACGGCTCAGAGAGACTAAAGAATATTGTTTATGTAATGATAAAAATGATAAAATTAATTTTACACTTCAGTATTAAAATTCCACTTAATCTAAAATGTATAAAGTAACACAGAATCTATAAAACCGACAGTTTTGTACGTACCGAGCTTACACCAACTATGCGGCAACCATCATAACGTACGTGTATTGCAGTTTGCATACTCACTAAAAATTCAGGCGCTTTTACAGACTTGTTACCAGGTACAATATATTAATAGTATATTATTATACGAGTTTTATAAGACGATGTATTGTCACACGAGTTATCTGGAGCAGTGTTTCTCAACAGGTGGTCCGCGGACCACCAGTGGTCCCCAGAAAAGATGCAGTTTTTTTAAATTTTTTGCACTTTTTTTATGTAAATAATTTATATTTTGTTTATTTTCTGTAAACTTTCTGTGATTTTCTACAAATGAAATAAATGTATTTAGTAGCACATTAAACATATTTGTTTTCTTGCAAAAAATGAACCAACAATTATTATTAGTGGTCCGCGTTAGAAAATTATATATTTTACTGGTCCGCCGTGCGTTTTTGATTGAGAAACACTGGTCTTATTAGCTAAACTGTTTTTGGTGACTTTTTATTTTGAGATATTGGCACTACTACTCGTCTATGGCGTGCCATTAATAACCTCAAATATTTTAAAATATTTATTTAATACAATTTGTAAGTATTTCCATGTCAGATAATTATTTTATAATATTATTATTATTAAGAAAATTCAAAAAGAAGGTTGTTGTTGAAATTACTAGCCGTAACATGTATTTCAATTACCAAACTTTATGTAGTTCGCGCCAAATCTTTTAGAATATATATTTTTTTATTAACCCTTTACGGCATAGTGTGCCATATATGTCACATTCAGATTTTTATTTTTTATTTTACTTTTAAAACTGAATCAGAACGTTACTTCATGAATGTTCATACATGCCACATACACAGCAATGGAACCTGCAGTATCTCAAGTAATGGGCTGCAATAGATTTGAGGATATCAAGCGGAATTTCCAATTCAACGAATTTACTGAGAAAGGACAACTAGAAGATACGACCTTTTCTCTCAAAAATTCGAGGGCGACTGCTTTTAATCCCTAATGAAGAACACCTAGCAATTGACGAGCAAATAATACGGAATCATTTTCTTTTAACATAATGTAGAATCATAATGTTCCATGTATGGCGCAAACCCTAAATTATTATTTTAATTATTATTTTTTCATAAAAATAATAATTAATATTTTAAATATATTTTTTTAATTAATCTTTCTATCAATAAGAACTAATTCCTAATGCTCATGAATTATTTCAGCCAAAAATAAAAATTTATGCAGTAAAGGGTTAAAGAACTGGCAATAATTTTTAGATCTCAATGCTACATAAAGACACGATCCTGAAAATTTCGATAATATCACGTTTTTTTTTTTTGCAACTAAATATAAAAAATGGACATATTCGAGTGTAGAATTTCATATTTAGATATCATCTTGCAAAAAATAAATTACAGGTCAGTAGTATCGTTCTTGCAATTATTTATAACGGAATTTTGTATAACTGTTACATTCGGATAAAATTAAAAAACATGAGCACGTGTCAACAGATGAGAAGTGAACGTTGTTTGGCAAAAATATACCTTCAGGCATACAAGAAGTAGAATATGTCACTTTTTATTTGCTTTGGTTCTTTAAAATTTAACCTACTCTGGACCATAAGCATACTTTATTTTTAAATCAGTCAAATCAAAAAGAAAAAAGAAAAAATTGATGTGAAATCAGAAAAATCCTTTGGCATAACGCAGACTGCAATTCGATTTTGAATGAACATTTAGCTGTGAAAAAGATCTGTTCCCGATGGATTCCGCATAATTTGACCGAAACTCAAAAAAGGGCTCGTGTTGATTGGTGTAAGGGAATGCTAAAAATATTCAATCTAGGTACTGAAACTTGGATTAATTAATATAAACCGGAAACTAAGCAACAACCCACTGTTTGGGTCTTCCAACATGAACCGAAACCCACAAAAGTTGTTTGTTCACGAAGCACTTCCAAGAAAATAATCACTTGTTTCTTCGGTTGTACTGGACATGTCGCAACCATTCCTTTAGAGGATCTGAGAACAGTTAATGCTGAATGGAATAAAACAATTTGTTTGCCAGAAATCATCGACAAAATCAGGAAGAAACCAAAAACGTGGTATTTTTCATCAAGACAATGCAAGCTCCCACACAGCACGTCAAACAATGGATTATTTGAAGGAGAAAAACATCGAATTAATGTCTCATTGTCCGTATTCACCTGATTTATCCCCTAACGACCTTTTTTTGTTCCCCAATGAGAAACAAAAAATGCGTGGGCAGCGATTTTCATCATATCAAGCCTTCGAAAACCATGTTTTTGATATACCAACTTCAGAGTGGAAAAAATGTTAAAAATAATTATATATTTTGGGAAATTAGCAGAAGTAAAGTTATAATAATTTACGAAAAAATATTGTAGTAGAAAATATGTCTCAGAGAAAAATCATTTGCGATCAACCGTTTACAAAAAACAATAACAAAACCCATTTGTCAATATTATTAATTACATAATATTTGTACATTGACAATAATAAGGGAACAATTAAAAGTGTGATAATTTCACGCTCATTTTATTAACAAATTGTATATAACAAATTATGTATAATTAAAGTAATACAAATGAAAGGGAAACGCATTGTAATTGAACAATTTGTTCCTCAAGCTCTGATGATGAGACAAACGACCTTCGGGCAGCATTCCAACAAGAACAATAGACAACAAAAAAGTGTTAAATAGCTGTTCTAGGAAAACCAGAAATTGGTTCAGGTTAAGAATTTTTGAAGAAAAGTTTTTTGCGTCGTCTTTTGGTAGTGTAACAAACTATTATTATTGTAAATTATATAGCAAAAAAGGGTTATCGGTTATTTAAATACAAATTTTTCTTACTAATATAAATTAAATAACAACCTTAGTGACGAGATAATAGCTCTAATTATGTTAATAGCTGTGAGTCATATATTTTATATTCAATTTATCTTCTAGTAACAGTTCTAGTAATAAAGTAATTACCTGTCATCTTCACACACTTGTGTGCTCGCTACAGGACCGTATCCAACATAAAATAACTTGCATTATTTTAGTTTATTAGTTAGTTAGTTAAAATTTTTGGCGCACAGCAACTAAAGATATTAGCGCCTAACGCAGCCCGTCTAAATGACTACACTAAATATTAAAAACAATAAATAAATAAAATAATTAAAATTACGCATAGTCAATAAAAGAAATCTTGCACGAACAAATACAAATTAATAGGATAAAAGGACTGTTCAAACAGACTCAGGGTGATGCCAAGAGGCTGTAAAGGGGCCCATTACCATCGAATATCACAGTTTAATAATAACACACATTAAAATAAGGAACAAGACTTCACAAATAAAACAGTAAGTTCGATTCTCTCAGGAAGAGTATCAACCTGTCCAGAGCCGTAGTAAGGAAAACTTGCGCTAGGGGCAAAACTGCGTTTTGGCGCCCTTGGCAAATAAATGTAAGTGATAAGCAAGGAGTCTCACCGCCCAAAATCTAGATGATGAGAAAAAAAAAGGTCCTCAACTCGTAAATTCCAAGTGAAGAACAAAAAAAAAGTTCCTCACTTTGGCAATGTGGCGCCCCTTAGTCAAGCTCATCGGCGCCCTTTTCCTTAGTGCACTAGGGGCCGTCCCACCCCCCCTTACTGCGGCTCTGAACCTGTCCATGAGTACTCTGTCGTTATAGACAAATCTGTGTTACACGTCCCATAGATAGGGGACTCATCACCTCGAAGGAGGTGTCCATGGGTCCACCAACAGTGGCCTATACGGAGGCGTGTGATAGCGGTTTCCTCCCTGCGGTTAATCCTGCAGGAAGAACCCCATGGTTTAACGTCTCCCTTAATCTGTCTCAACTTAACGTAATTCGATCCACTCATACTGGCTAAAACCATGTTTCAGATGACTCCTTGCGTCATCTGAATATGAAACTCACATCAATCATAGGTCTGTGGGAGGCGGCTTTTGCAGCTTCATCAGCCGCTTCATTTCCTTTAATACCAACATGTCCCGGTATCCAAAATTTTAAATTTTTTCCAAGCATATCTGTGGGAGCTAGAATATTTTTTTGCGGACCAGGTTTGGGCAAAACAGATCGGTGTTCCACTTTAAAAAATTAACAAATATAATGTTTTTTATAATAAATGAATAAAAGTCATAAAAATCGGGTAGTCATACTGTGATTTTATAAATACGGTCCTGTATTCTGAAGTAATATTTATGTAAGTGGAAGTATATAAATAACAAGATAGAACATAAAATCAAATAGACAAATACAGGATATGTATTACTCACGTTGTCCAATCTCCGTTATAATCGAAGTTACCGATCCCCCGTTCGGCCTTGGTCGAACGTCAACAGTTGGCTTTGGTCCATCTGGGCCCACCGGTTTAGGAACACCTGTAATTACACATCTATTAACGTTGGAACATTTTTATTTGCTTTGCTTAAGCAAAAAACTGTCTAAAATAAGTCAGAGCAAGCGCAATTTTCGTGTTCCAGCAGTTCAAATTCACTGTTCAAAATCAAGAAGTAGTAATTAATATTCAAGTGATAATTTTGCTGAACTCTCGTCGCTCGTTGGCTGTTGAGCCGTTAAATTTATGCGACAGTCAATAGATGACTTCCATCTTTCACGTGATTTTATTACTATTTCTGCATTTCGAACAGGGTATAATAGTTTGTTGTTCGAGCTATAACGGTGACCAGTTTCAAATTAATTTCAAAGAGTTTGAAATTTTAGTTAAAATTTTTAGTTTGCATATCCGTATAATTATTTTTTTAATATTTATTATTTAGTAAAAGCCACTTTTAATAGCTATTTGTTTTTAATAAACTTCGGATTCTGTTATACGGTGGTGATCTGGCACGTAGCCAGGAAAGTCGAAGCTATACACCAATGAAATTATTTTTCAAATCGGTTCTGAGATTACCCCGAAGATATAAAAAAATTAGCTGCTTTATAATATAATAAAAAAATAATATATAAGAATAAGATAATAAATGAGATACAAGTTTAAATATAGGTAGCGACACCATAGCCTCCCAAATATTCATCTTATTAAAAACTGTACTACTGAACTGATCGTTTTTTCATTTTTATAAATTTTATTATATATATTTTTGAAGTAAAATAAATAATATGATGAGGAAGTAATGGGATTCGGACTGGTCAGAAATTAAAATTAAAACAATATTTTAACTTCGCTAACGTTTCGATTTAATATGAAATCTTCATCAGAGCTAGTTCAATGACCTCTCACATTATGTGGACGTTAAATTTTATTTATCTGACTAATTTATTTTATTTTGTGACTTTTTATTCTAGCTCTGATGAAGATTTCATATTAAAACGAAACGTTAGCGAAGTTAAAATATTGTTTTAATTTTAATTTCTGACCAGTCCGAATCCCATTACTTCCTCATCATATTACATTTTACGGACGTAACCATCTAATTCAAGAAAATAAATAATGAGTGAGATATTTCAAGATTTTAGTTTAAGGTGTCCCCTCGTAACTCATCAAAAATAACTAATCTAATTATCTCTATGTCTTGAGAATGGAAATATGTCATTAAAGAAAAGTCGGAACAAACTGTGCGACAAACACTGTATTCAATCATTTTTCTACAAACAAGGTAAATGCCGGTCGCTATAGTGGTCGGCATGTGTGACTGCTAACCAAGAGGGCTAAGGTTCGAATCCCGGTCATGGTATGGATGTTTGTTTTAAAATTTACTAATTTATCCAAAATAAAAATAAAGATATACTGGTTAATGGCGATGAGTGGCTTAAACCAAAAATTAAAAAAAAAAATCTAGTAGGATTGGAAAAAAGGTCAATTCAAAAAAATCACAAATCAACCACAGACATTCTGCTCAAAAAATTTTATTATCATTTTATTGGTAATTTACCTTTCATGTTATCATCCATTTTATCGTCCAATTTATCCTTTTTATCCATGCCTTTATCCTTTTCTTTATCAACAACATCCTTTCTATCATTTGGATTATCAGGATCTTTTACTTTATCCTTCCTATCCCAATTATAAGGTCTATCCATATAAGGTCTATCTTCATCCTTATCAGGTCTATGTAGATTTGGGATAGGTCTTTTATTATCCAAAACAGCTACCATATAAGTAGGCCTATAAGCATGGACCGGTTGATGTAAGTCTGGTGGTAATGGTCCATGTCCCCCAGAATGTAATGGATATTTTGGTATTTCACCAGGATAATAATTTTGATGTCCTAGACTTTGTGGACGATTTGATGGTCTTGGTGGATAGTAATAGTTGGCAAGTGAATTTCCATAACGGTCCACTGGTTCTGGATAAGGATATTCAGGATACATTGGATCTATTGGGTTCATTGGACGGTTTTCTGGATTTTCCATGTAGCCTGGACGATGTTCTTCGTAGTTTGGACGAAAGTCTGGACGATTTCCATAGTTTATATTTAATGGATCATCGAATTGTGGTCTATAAAGTGGACGATCTAATGGATAGTCCTGAGGTCTATCTTCTGGTCTACCTGCACAATAAAAATATGACAATTAAAACTGTGTAACTACAAAAAGAAATGAAATGAGGGCTGCGTCAGGCGCAAATAGCCTTTGATGCTGTGCGCCAAAAATGTTAACTAACTAACTGTCTGTGAGTTAAATGAGTAATATTTGGTATGTATTTAACATATATCTGCATATATAATCTGTCTCAATTTGTAATACGTAACTAGATCTGGTTACTTTGGTGACTGTTGTGGTGTAAACAGACTTTTATGGAAACATGTGAACTTGTAAATCTGACTTTTAAATTTATGGTTAAGTATTATTATATCGAGGTTATATTCAGTCAAAAACTACATATGTCAGATAACAAATTGACATGTCAAAAATTGTGATTGACATGTCAAATATTAGAAAGGTGTCAGTTCAGAATTACCACCCTAAGATGATATTTTAAATATACAACATAAAAAATGAAGCTTCCCTGTTAGTTTCGTATTACAAAATGAGACAGATAATATCTTTGACCCACATACAGAAATAATATTAAGACAAAAAAAAGCATCCCGCAAAATATATAACTGTACTGGCCAACAAAAAAAATAAATAAAAAAAAATAGGAGAGTCTTATGATTGTACTTTAAAGCTGATAAAAAAAAAATATGTAATACGAAATTATAAGTGTCAGAAGGTAATTCAATGTTCATATAACAAGTTTGCTTAAACAAACACTTATTGTTGCTAACTAAATAGGCTGTAACAATAAATAATGCCCGCTTGAACGAAGATTATATGGTATCGTATATAAGTAAACGTTTTTCAACACAATTAACTCATTGGTAAAATAAAATTGTGGGCATTAGTTACCAATCTTGGGGATTTCTAAACTCCTACAAGTGTTTTTTATGCAATAAAATTAAATTATAACCCGAGGACTTTGCACGAGCTGCGTCATTATATGAAGATGGCCGCAGTATTCGAATATTGCTAGCGTTTTGGATGTAGCTCAAAACTATTAATTAGACTATAAAGTTTGAAATTCTTTAATACTGAATAATTAATAACTTTCTTATGAAATGTGATAAGCCATTTTTTTTTTTTTCATAATATTTTCTAATTGCTATTTTTTGAGGTGGGAATACTAAATTTCATTAATTTAATATCGTTCTCCAAGTCGATTCTCTCACAGAATTATAAAGTTTTGATTATAATAATATTATTATTTTTTTCTTACCAATAGGTCTTTCTGGTTTTGGACTATCATAAGGTCCATACGGTCTATGTTCTTCAGGCCCATAAGGTCTATTTTCTGGTTCTGGTCCATAAGGTCTGCCCACTTGAACATTGAGGTAATTTGGGTGGTCTTCGGGTCTCTTATCGTAGCTGGGTCTATGTGGACCATACTCGTAATTGGGACCATGTTCTGGACGACCATTGGGTCTTTGGGGAGATGGAAGGAAATCTGGGATGTAATAATTATAATCTGGGGGTGGTGGAATATGGTTTGGGCCGTGAGAACTTGGTCCAGAGGGATATCTGTAAAAATAAATAATATAAACATTGTTTTATATTTTTATTTTGAATAAAGGTTAGTGTCTTAATCTAGTATTGAAGTTTCTTTGGTTATTAACCCAAACGCGTCGTTTTCGTATCGTTTTTAAATTAAACAAGTACTTTGTGATGGTGGTCAGTCCTGTGGTGGCCACAGCTGATTTTTTTAAATTATGCTATGGAAGTTACGTATTTTTGGGCCCTAATAAAGAGTCGGGCGTGCCACAAATGTCACGAGAGAAGTTTTTGAGCACCCTAAATCTAGAATATGTATTTATAATAATAATAATAATAATAAACTTTATTGACCTAGATACATATATATGTTTTAAGTCAGTCAACAAAAAAAAAATTAAGATAAAATACAAAAAAATAAAGATAAAAATTTTCACATTTTAAAATTATAATTAAGAAACTCCTCTGTGGAATAAAACACATTTTCCACAAAGAATTACTTTAAAAAGGATTTGAATTTATTATATTCCAAATTTCTAAGGTTCGCAGGAAATTTGTTCATAAATTTCACAGCAAAATAATTTGTACTATTCCTAGATTTGACTAACCTCAGAAAGTTGGGATATATGTTAGTCTTGTTTCTTGTGTTGTAGCTATGTATTTTGGCATAAGTTTGATTTTCTCTCTCCTTTTTGTGGAGGTATAGTAGACAATATATATATTGAAGGTTCAGTTATTATTTTTAATATGTTAAATTGACTTCTACAGTCGGACCTGTAGGGTGTAGACGTTAGAAGTCTTATTGCACGCCTTTGCAGAGAAAACACTCTTGAGGCTGCTGAAGAATGGCCCCATGCTAAGATGGCGTACGAAATTTGAGAATGGAATAACGCATAGTACGTTATCATTAAAACATCTTTTGAAACAGCATTCATTAAATTCCTCAGGAGGAACATGGTTGAGCACAGTCTACCAGTCAATTTTTATACAATATTTAGACTTACCCATCAGTAGGTTTTTCCGGTTTTGGTCTATTATCCTGCCCAAATAAATAGTCTGGCTTATGTACATCTGGTCTTCCATAATCAGGTCTCGGCTTATCATATCCATCTGGTCTTGGTTTATCAAAATCTGGTCTGTGCCCATATCCATCTGGCCTTGGTTTATCATAATCTGGTCTAGGATGATCGAATCCATCCGGCCTTTGTTTATCAAAATCTGGTCTCGGTTGACCATATCCACCCGGTCTTGGTTTATCATAATCTGGTCTCGGTTGATCATATCCACCTGGTCTTGGTTTATCATAATCTGGTCTTGGTTGATCATATCCATTTGGTCTTGGTTTATCATAATCTAGTCTAGGACTATCGTGTAAATCTGGTTTTGGTTTGTGGTAAGGTGGGACTTCACTGGCAGATGATGGGGGGTCACGAGGTATATTTAGTTTACAGTCCACTTTTTTGATGTACAAATCGAAGTCTGGATCCCTTTCTGTTCCTATTGGACGTAAATCGGCTGTTTCTTTGATGTGGATAAAGGATAACTCGCAAGTCCCGTTTCCTTTAGGGTCTATACTGTAAAAATTATTTAGGATTAGTCAGGTAAATATATATACATATGAACGCAAATATTTAATTCAAAATGGTTGAGAAAGTGTTTAGCTAATTTCGCTTTCGTTAAAAATGTAATCGCTAACAAATTAAGAACATCTATTTATTTATTTTTTAGTTCAGTGACTTGTGAGCTATGAAGCATAACTATAAATACATTGAACAAATAACACATATTTAAATTGTTGTGTATTTTGTAATTGTTTATTTGTAAATACATTTTCTTTATGCATGGTAAAAAAATAATACTCCTTCTGTCCCAACATATCTGTTGCTTTTGCAAGTATTTTAGGATTTTGTAGGTATTCCCAAAAAACTCTTAAACCGTCACTCATGTGTCTTTTCGGTAGAAATTGTAGCGAAACAGCTAGATCCAGAGAGTTGACAATTGTCATGCATATGCAGTTCTTTGACCCGCATATAGGAAAAATACTGAGATTTCAAAATACAGGTAAAATTTTTGGCGGAAAATGACAGAAACAAAGGCTATTTGCGCACTTAAAAAACACATCGCACGAAATAAATTTGTATTTAATGAAAAAATATAAATAATGAAAAAATAAAAGTATCGAAAAAATGTAGATAAACTAGCAAAACTTTATTTAAAAAAAAAAAAAAAAATTACAATTTTTTCTTAAAAAATTTAGCAAAAATTTTGTCCCACACTCCTTTTTCCCAGAGGGGTTGATCCGAATATAAGAAAAAATCTCCATAATTTACATTGATGGGAACCGAAATAGTTCAACAGGAATTTTTGATCAGATTCCAAAAATATCGAATATTTGTGGAATGAATATTATTTAAAATTTATTGTATGGTAACAAAATAAAGCTCTTAAGGTGTAGATTAAGAAACAAATAATAGTTTTTTAAAATTTATTTATTTTAACACGATTTTTGCCAAAAATATGTTAAAAAACTTTTGTCTCGCATGTAAAAAATATAAATCTGAAAATCTGGACTCTAAAAATTTACACAAGCTGAAAGCCTCCAACATATTTTTAAAAAACTTAAATTATTTTGAAACTATTTAAGTATTTAAAAAATTATTTCTTAATAACTTTAATAAGTTTTTCCGGAATAAAAAGTTTCCTTCCGTTTTTCGTCCTTGATATTAAATTACGAAAATTGTTTTATAAAAATATTTCCTTTAATTTAATATATTCGGAAGTAAGGAAATATGATTGCAATCTATTTTCTTATTATTTTAATTTAGATATAGCGTGCTAATAAAATCAAATTTTGTTCCCATATTTCACTGTTTTATTTCCTTAATTTCTAATTTTAAATAATTGTTACTCATAATTTTGTTACCAAATAATAATTCAAATCATCTTTCTATGTCTCAATAAAATTATTTGTTAAAATATGTACATGCATATATTTTGCTAACGCAGCTCTTAGGCGCAAATTGCCTTTGTTGCTGTGCGCCAAAAATTTTAAATAACTAACTAACATATATTTTGCTAACTAACATATAACTTTGTATTTTAACTATAACTATATAGTAAGAACATGGTTGCTATGGTTACTTATGGGATTTTTATATTGTAACCAAAAGATTAAAGTCGGCTAAGCTTTCAGAAACCGGCCCTAATTCTTTAAATATTATTGGAAGAAATTTCTCATAAAAAAAAAACTTTTAATTATAAAATAATTTGCATATCAGTTGAATTCTTTAAAGCAAAAGTCACGTTCAAAAAATTCAGCATTCAAACCAATTTTACGACCAAATATTTGCAGAAGAAAAAACTCATTAAAGTGCTAGTGACCTCTAAGAGATAATATCTTCATTATGATTGCTACTTTTTTATACTAGGCTACAATGTCATTTTCGAGAGCATAATAGATGAACCATATAATAAAGTGAGAAGACCTAATCAGATCTAGGCAGAAATAATAGGTAGACGATTACAGTGGAAAGGGCATTATGCAGGTCCAAAAATTGAAAGTGTAAACTTACATATATTTCAAGGTTTCGTAGGCATATAGTATGGAAAATATTTTGCTATAATCGCATCGAAATCAATAAACTTTTGAAAATCATTTTTCGTCCAATAATATAAGTATTGAAAAATTACACCAGGCGCGCACCAAGATGGGGCTCGCAGACTTTGGAGTAAAAAATTCCAAATGTGCTATTCCGGTTCACTCTAATGTGCATTACAAAGTTTTTTCCCCGATTTTTAAATGAAATTGCTCTACGAAAGACGATGGAGACAAAATATTTTTGAGAAAAATATCAAAATATTATTATAATAGGGGGGGGGCGGGGTATTCATTATTTATAAGTGTTCATTTTTACATAGAAAAAGTTATCAATACACAAATAAAAGAAAATAAAATGTATTATTATTAGGTATTACTATTAATTTACTCTTGGGCCGATGTCGCAATTTGCCCGGGTTGGTTTAGTTGTATCTATCCATCCCTTGTCACAAGCCTGTGAGACCCCCCCCCAGGTGTGCGCCTTCAACTGAATGTCATGTTGAGAGACAGGAAGAGTAATTTTATTTTTACGTACCCAAAACTTAACGAGAGACACCTGTGTTCTTCCATAGTGCATTCCTTTTGGCATTCCTGCGCCGTGGTTGTGGGAATAGTTCTGTAGACATCCCTAGCGTCCAGCCTCTGTCCGAGCGCCAGTCGCTCGAAGCAGTCTGGAAGAATATGTTTTTCAAGCTTGGGAACTGTAGTGTTAGTATCTGGAAGATAGTTAGTTGGTTACCTGGTGCCACTTAAAACTAACAATGTGATATATTTAAATAACTGTTAATTATAAGCTGGTTAGTTTGTTATTAGTTTTGTTATCGTTATCAAATCAACAAAGCAACATTGATGAGAAACATTTAAAAGCAATTGCACATTTTTAAGCTTAGATGCTCTGTGAGAGGCACTATATTTTATTGTATAAAGGCCGTTTGATGTTATATTTTTTATTATACTTTTATTAAAACTTGAGACACTACGCATGGAAGTATCAACTGCAGAGAGAAAGAGAGACAGAGATTCGACACTGCTACTCAGGGAGGTGAGATAGAAAATGTTTAAGTATGAGTTTATGGGAAATAGTCATTTTATATCATTTTTTTTAAAATTTATTCGAAAACGGTAAACTGCAGTTTGTAATGGAGATTATTTTTGAGATCTACGACTCAAAATTCATAAGAATACACACTTTGAAGTAAAAGAAAGAGATATTTGACCATTGTATTTGATGATTCGTATTTAATGCAAATATGGATTATTAAAGCCCTAATATTTTTCTACACTAAACAATATATACATGTAAGGATCAGGACTAGTTCTTGGACGTCCTTTGTAATATATTACGATAGCAACCATAACATGATGAGATATGTGTAACAGATTGTAAATAGACATAATATTAGGTATAAATTACATAAATTTCTTGGAAATGTGGTCCTGGCAAAGGCTATTACAAATATCGCGGACAGAAAAGAACTAAATAATTTCTAGCACATTCAGTACTGCAGTTTTAAGCGTGCAAAACATTATATTATTTATATCTAGTTTACAAACAAAATAAGTATATTTTTTATAATTATTATCATGTGTAGATCTAGCAACTATTACCACGATATATCGCAACATAATGCGTTTTTTTCTTGTGTTATGAATTTATGCGTAGAGACGCATAATTGCTTCGAAATTTGCATTAAAATTAACAAATATAAACGACATTCTAACTAACACGGTCTGAGAACAAAAGAACGCACTTCATTAATTTGAGTATAATGTTATCAGTGATGGTTCATCTCTCGATGTATTGCATTCTTACTAGAGCAATAATATGAAAATTCTATAGCATTATGGTTTATAAATTATGGGAGGATCCCACTTCGTAGGCAACCGTTTGTCTCTCGGTGAATGAATTCAAGAAGCGACGCAGCTCCCAAAATTTTTGAATCTAATATATTGTTATAAAAAAACTGAAGAGGCAGTTGTTAAACCTAAGAAATGCGTACATTTTATTTTAACTGAAGACTTGTATATACGGCAGTTATTCGCAAGATGGATTTACTCTTTGCAAAGAACTAACGATGTTAGGCTGATTTGGATACGTTTAATAAAAATCTAGTGAATTTCTTGAATCGCTTCGTGACCATTGATGTGACATTGGTTCATTATTACAGGCTAGAGACCAAAGAATAGTCCAAAAAGTGGAGTCATCGCGGTTTTCCGACTCCAAAGAAAGCAAAAGTGGGCTCATCAACCGGAATGATCATGGCATCCATTTTTTCGGGACGCGAAAGGGAAATTATACATCGATTATCTCCCAAAGGGCAGCCAAATCGTCCAAACAATTATCGTCAGCATAGTAATGTCTATGCTGAGATTACTACGGTAAACAAAAAAATATTTAATTTTCATTGGCACTATTCATCATAGGATGGAGTCTATGAAAAGTAAAGTACAGCTTAAAATCCTTCGAGGTCGATCTTTGAGGCACTACCTCTGGCTTGAGAAATTATGCCATAGAAATCATTTTTATTGAGAATTTTAATAAAAAATTAGTATCTTTAAGATTAATTTCACTTTTAATGGTACGTAAGCTGTCCCCAACCTATGTATACACTGATAGTAGCAGTGTGTTCTAGTATGTTAATGAACCAGTGATATAATTTACGGGAAGCATTTACATAATTCACATGTAAATCGTGATGTAATATAAACGGTATCTAAAAATTATGTACCAACAATTTAAGAATATCACGACAAAAACTGTGCTGCTCGGGTGTAGACAATGGTAGCCAAGAAAAACATACTTTTCAGATTCTGTTAATTAATTATTTAAATATAAGATATCACTGATATCATTATGACCAACACTATATCGTGCAATATTACCTATCTAATATTTCTTGTACATTATCAGGAAGAGCAGTTAACATATTTACATCCATATTTTATTTTATAAGAAAACGTTAGAAAAAAAAATAATAGATTTTATTCAATGCTCGCTTAGAGAAGATTTGATGAGTATTGGTATACAGTATGGAAAGATTTATATTCTGGGTCCCGGAAGGGATCTTATACATCTCCCAAAGGGCCAAACAACTAACAAAAAATATTATGCTGATCTTCTAGACCGTAAAAGAAATCTTTTATTTTCATAAATTTTTCACTCCGGTCTCTTAAAATGGCAGTATATGGTTAGTACAAGTGACATACTTAACCAAGATACTTCAAGTCCTCTTTTGCAGCTTTCAGTCATTCATATTCGTTATTACATTAAATACGCTACATCTTAATTAACATAAGAACGAGTAGAAAAAACAAACGGAAATAATTATATATGACTATTACATAAATTTCTAGATACATTTTCTATTAATTTCCAGTTAAAACGCTAAAGACTGAAAATACTCAAATCCACTGAAACTTGTAAGCGTTTCAAGCAAAGCAGTATACCACAGACGAATAATGCATGCTCTGTAAAGTGATTTGAAATTCTAATCTAAATGAAGTAATTTTCAGAGGTAACTATTTGTTAAGTGTTCAATGAAATACCTGACCTATGCCAATGTACAAGATCGCATGATTTCCTGATAGATTCAAATCTGATATGGGAAACAATTACTTGATTTCATTGTTGATAAAGTTTGAGGATGTAAAAATTGGATTTTCCTCAATCATAGAATAAAATAAAGTCATTATATTTATTTGAAAAAGAAATAATTACAAAAAGTTTAAAATTTAAATCCTACATCATATACAACTGCGTTTCCCAATCTGGGGTCCGCTATCCGGTAAAATATTAAAATAATTATTTTATGAAACAAAAATATCAAAAAAACGCAAAAAAATATTACAAAACATATCGGTCCTTTGTGTAAAAAGTTTGGGAAACGCTGATATACAATATTTAACTTTAAAAAGACAGGATCGATTAGAAACATGAAACATATGTATGAAAGAGTTTTCTTCTAATTTGTTGGCTTTGGTAAGATCACCATGCTGCATATGAAGGAGTCAAAGCCAAAGTAATGTAAGTCAGATTTTCCAAAAGCTTATGTGGTAGCATAAACTAGACATAGTAATTCTGTTAAATACAAAGATGGAGAAAAGGCGCGCACCCAGGTTGGGGCTTACGGGCTCGACTTCCCCCAAAGCACTAAAAAAAAAAACACGTTTTTAAGGGACATATTTGTCTTGTAATAGAAGAAAACATTTTGGGTGACCTCCACAAATTAACTAATTTACTTATTAGTATAAACAATCTAACAATATCGCCCCATGCGAACAATAATACTATATATAATGCAAATAATAATATTATATAAGATAATCTGTGGGGGGGGGGGTTAGTTTATAAAAACATTACTTTCAATTAAATTTACACCAGCCATCATGCAACTTAAAGCATTACATTTAATTGGGTAATTCTAACGCATTATCAATAAATTTACTAAAAATTTGGCATGAACTAATATTAATTTAGCGTGCAAAAAAATCGCATGTTAAAAAAAGATCTAAATCAAAATCTGTAACACATTACATCATAAATTATATATTATCCTGCCTTACGTAAAATACACAAAAAAAGTAATTAAAACACTTCATTACAAGAAAAACAATGAAAAATTATCATTAAATTCAATGTCAATAAAAATATATATATATAAGAAGGTAAGATTCAAAAAGTGATTTGTCAAACAAAAGTCAAAATTCGCTAGTTTGACAGTATCTATAGTATAGTATCATCTTTCCCTAAAAAAAAAATATCAAAAAATGCAAAAAAAATATCAATCAATCGGTAAAGGTTACTATACTCTATCTCCGAAAGACTGATAGTAATAAAATTTATTATTTGTAAAAAGTTGTATTATCACACAAAAGCGGTAAAACAAAAGCGACAAAATATGAATAGTTCGAAACGAATATTGTTAAAAACAACCGAGTGTGCCGCACATATTATAAGGGAATACGAACTAGGGTTAAACACAATAGACCATAAAAATTTGACCCTAAAGTTTTGAGGAAAAATATGGTCACGGGGCTGTGTTTAATGATATGATAAATATGGTCACAGGCGTGCGTTTGATAAAATGATAAATAGTAATATAGAAATACACAAAACCAATTTAAACGTGTTTAAAATGTGCACGCCACGTGTAACTGACAAAATGATTTATTACTATCAGTCTTTCAGAGATAGAGTATAGATTTGAAAATTTAGTTCCGCTTAAACTAAAGAAATCACTAAGCTTCTCCTCAATTGTTTGAAAAGGTCCTGTCTACTTAACTTAGGGCCGGTTTCTGAAAACTTAGCCGCCTTTAATCCTTTGGTTAAACTCAGTTACAATATAACAATGACATAACTAACCATAGAAACCATTTTCTAACTATTTGGTTATAGTTAACTAAGCTTTCAGAAACAGGTCCTTAGTCTCCGATTGTGTATAAAAAAAGCAAACCATTTTTTGTTGTTATCAGATGATTATCAATTGTAATAGCATTAACTATTCCTAAAAGGGCTAAACCAACAGTCATTTTAATAACACACATTTTGCACTAAAAACAAAATCACATTTTTTGTCACTTTTATGTTATCTATTTAAATTAACAACTGAATCAATTATTTTTGAATGAGTTCAATTGTTTGTTGTGTGTTGTTGGTAGCGTTTGTTGTTCGGTGTAGCGCGGTTTATAACTCGATGTTGCGCGTGCTGAACTTGATGGTAGACTGAAGATTCTTGCGCGATGTTTCTTACACGGTCAAGAAGATCTTAGGCCAATGGTCATTTTTTGGTGGGGTACTTTAATTAATGTCTGAGAATTTAGTTTTTGCACTTTTTGTGACCACAGAAAAGGCATGGGTTGTTAAGTTTTGTTTTATTTAACAATGTAAGTATTAAAAGTTATAATTTATAACATAATAGGGTACTGACTTCTGGCGCGTTAAAAAGGGTTGATTATTGTATCTTTTTATTTTTTAAAGCAGATAAATTGTACTGGAGTAACTCATGAATATATATAAAGAGCAATATTTCAACCGTCCAATAATTTTCAGTTATTAACTTTATTCGGAAAGATTGTAGCGATTTTTTATGTAGATTAAAAGAATATTTTTTATATATTTATATCAGTCTTTATGTAATAATAGCAGTACTGGAATCGCTACTGGAAAATAGCAATCGTAGCCGGCTCAGACCGGGTCCATGTCGAAATGAGTTCAAGTCTGACTTGGAAGTACCAGTGGTGTAATTCAATTTGCTCAATAACCGGTTCGCAGGGGTATTTGTTTAAAAAACACAAATTTTTCACGAAATATCGTAAAGGCACATTTTAAAACATATCCTAAACAAAAAAATTTTTTGCAAAAATTTTGAAATTTTTGTAATAAAATTTAATTTTTCAAAAAATTATATCTCAGTAAATGTAAAAGATAGGGACCTCTGGTTTAAAATTTTGAGTTCCTTATGTCCATTTTAGTCTAGAAAAAAATTGGGGCCTTGATAACCAAACTTATATAAAAAGCATGTATCATTAAACAAAACCCTTGAAAATGGCAAAAAATCGAAAAATACGTAACAAAAAAAATATTTCGGATTTTGCTCAAAATCGATACACTTTAGGCCGTAGATCACAAAAATAAGGTTCACTTTGGATTTTGGCCAACTGTTTTTGAGTAAATCGGAAAAAAGTACCTAAAATTGACTATAACTCAAAAACTAAGGCCTCTTGATTTTTTTTAAATATTTTTTTATTAATCCTCACCCCAAAATTACCTAACGGCCATATTTTGGACTGTATTAGAAAAACTTTTTTTTTCAAAAAAAAAAAAATTAAAAAAATATGTATATACATCAATTTAAAAAATATATTTGATATCCAAATATTATATTTAAAATTAATTTCTGTACTAAATAATGCAAATCATTGTCTAGATATAAGATTCTCTATTATACTTCTAAAAAATTAATTGGTGAAAGAGTTGCAAAAAATTACGCGAGCAAAAACAATGTTAAGTAATTAGTAGCAACCTATTTGCATACTTAAGAAATGTTTGGAAAAACAATCGAACCAACTTATAAAAAAACAAATGATTCACGGTCAAAGTAATTGTTAAATCTTAGACAAATGAACAGTTTGTATTAAATTAAAACAATTTGTACTTATTTTATTATAATTGGGTAATAAATTTACTCAAATTACTCTTATAAATTAGATACAAATTAACAATAGCATTATTTTTTTGCAGGACTTAATTATTTTGTAATTTTTCCTACATAAAAAAGATATGATTTAAATTATTTTTAATTTAGCGGATTTCTAAGAAATATTTAACAACTATAGAAAATATTCAAGGTTTTTATTTAGGGTTGTGCCGCACCATTAAAATATCCGCGGATACAGAAACGGATTGTTTTGTAGCATATTTGCGGATACGGATAAAAATGTTCTACTAACCTTTATTAATAACATTTGTTTTAAAATCATAGGTTACAAAAAAAATCATATTATAAAAAATTTTTAAGATGTTTTGGGAAAAGTTTTATTGTTAAAAATAAGATAAAAAATAATAAGTTTATACAATTTTATTACAGAAATACAAATAATGTTTCGCAATTTTTACCGACCGAAACCATTATATAAGGGAGGTATTGTGATCATACCGATTTTGACATTTCGAGATTTCGATGGATCTCCACGAATTGAGGTCACTACATTCTACAACTTTTTAATTATTTTTAGCATGGTGTTTATCGGTCTGTCTGTCTGTCTGTCTGTCGGTCTGTCGGTCTGTCTATCTGTCGGTCTGTCTGTCTGTCCGTCCGTCCGTCTGTCTGTCTGTCTGTATACACGTGCACAGCAAATTCGGCTAAAAGGATTTTTATGAAACTTCATATTTAAGCTTTTAACATCATGGCACGAGTTGATCAACTTTTGGTAAAAATCGGTTGACTAGATATGGGAGTTTACTCGTGTCGATTTTAAGATTTTTGCGAATATTTAACAACAGAAAAATATTTCGAAAAATGTATTTAACAAAAGTTGCTATAAAAGCAATAACTAACTTTTATTTAAGACATTTTTAGATAAAACGAAAAAAAAATGATTTTTTTTTAAAATTTATATTATTTTTATAATTTAAGTACTTATCTATTTTTTCATACTTATATCTAACGTTTCCATGGCCATGATAAATAATATCTCTGTTATAAAATATTAGGCCAAGTTATTTCTACTCTGCTGTTAGAATGTATTTTATACAATTACTTTGTGATGGCGGTCGGTCATGTGGTGGCCACAGCTGATTTTTATTATAAATTTTAGCGTGTTTAATATGGACGAAACAGAAGTATCGGTATTCATCCGCCATTATCTCGCGCTTAGTGGAACAGAACCTAACACTTCGCGAACTGATCAGCGGTAACAATTAAAAATGTTTGCGTTAGACTGTGTTGTACAGACCCGTGTGAAGCTGCGCGACGCAGCAATGTCGTGTTCAATCTGGATTCAGATTTAGCGTGTAATAATAAAATAATTTTCATAAATGTTTAAACTATTATTTATTAATTAAAAAAACTGCCGCCGGTTGCAGTTCACCCCTGCCACCCCTGTCTTGCGGTAGCCATACCTAGAATGTTACAGAAATTCAGGAGTAATATTTTATAGAAATGAAGCCATAAACTTTCTTTTAGTAAATGTGTTTTAAAAAATTTAAATTTTCTATCGCAATTTTAAGGTCTAGTGAATATGTAATGCATTTCTTGCACGTATTTTGGAGTAGTTCAGTTCTTACCTTTGATGTTAATATATTCAAATTATGTACTAATAAGGTTTAACAAATTTATTACCTTCTCTGTCACTTATACGCCTATCTAAGTTGTTGGGATCCTATTTTTTTTATATGAATTTACATATGTTTGTTGGTTTTTACGTTAAATATTTTAGTTATGGTAGTGCAGTGGTTGTAGAATATTGGTATTAATTTTGAGTATTTGTGGCATCTGCGCATGTTTTCTTAATTCAGCAATTAGAAGTCGATTAAATCTTCAAGGTGAACGCATCGTTATTATTCTTTGTTTCGACTTGAGCTTCTCTCGTTAATATGGAAACACAGATGTAAAGATAAACTGGAGGTAAAATAAATTAACACAAACACAAACACAAGCCAAATATTCACCTCTTCATATCAGACAATGTACTGTCATTTCATTTCATTTAAAAAAAACAACGTTCGATATTAAATTTGTAAAGATAAATTATTCTGAATTAATAATGTGTTTAGTAGTGTGTTTTGAAAGAATAAAAACAAAAATATAGATCAAAGAAAGTATTAATTAGCCGGACATGGAGTAATCGTTTATTGCTAAATTTGTGACGCACAAACTAACGTTTCCTGGACATCGTCTTAAATAACAATGCGACTCAGTCATTTCAAGAATATTTCACTGCGTGGTATTTAATATTTAACTATTTTAACGCAGCTTTTATGACCGCCAACATATATAAGGGAGGTATTGTGATCATACCGATTTTGACATTTCGAGATTTCGATGGATCTCCACGAATTGAGGTCCCTACATAACGTTTTGATTATTTTTAGCATGATGTCCGTCGGTCTGTCTGTCCGTCCGTCCGTCTGTCTGTTCGTCTGTCTGTGTACACGTGCAGAGCAAATTCAGCTGAAAGGATTTTTATGAAACTTTATATTTAAGCTTCTGCCATCAATGGCACGAGTTGATCAACTTTTGGTAAAAATCGGTTGACTAAAAGTGAGAGTTTACTCGTGTCGATTTTAAGATTTTTGCGAATATTTCAACGAAATTTTTAACAACTTTCGACGTGGATTAACCCAACAACAGTGCATCGATGAACTTAATTCGACTTTAAGCGATGAAGCACCATCAAGGACTACTGTTTATCGATGGTTTGCCGACTTCAATCGTGGCCGTAGTTCGCTTAAGGACAAATTTCGTGAAGATCGTCCAAAATCAGTTGTTGATACTGTGCGTGAACTGATACTGCGAGATCGTCATGTGACTTATCGTGAGATTGAGGTATCCTTGGGCATTAGTAGGACCAGCATACATTCAGTATTGCATGAACATTTGGCCATCAAAAAGATTTATTCGCGTTGGATCCCACATAATTTGACAATCGCAGTGGAAAATGCCTCAATCGGAGTGGAAAAAGTGCTTCGAAAATTGGTTCAAACGCATGCAAAAGTGTATTGATCTTCATAGAGAATATTTTGAAAAACTATAAGGCCACTTTTGTTGATAAATAATTGTTTTTGATCTCAAATCCCAAAATATAAAAGGCAACTCTCTTTAGCTTATTGAGGATTAATTTTTACTTTCTCAAACATCTTTTTCAGTTGCAGCTAAATATGGAATTGTATTTGTGTTATTTCCTGATACAAAGCGTAAGAAATTTTCATTTTGATAATCTTATATAATGCGGGCAATTAAAAGTAGTAATTTCAAGAAAATTCTTGTGAAAATATGCATACATTAAGTATTTTGTAATATGCACACATACAAAATTTGCATGCGAATATGAATTCTTTGCAGCAATTCTTACACTAATTAATCAGATACATACTTTTAAGCATAGATTTTATTAATTTAAATTGCATTTGTTTAACTTTTTCTTGTATTTGTTTAACTGCTCCTATGAGAAAAGTTGAGCCTCCCCCTTAATCCATCTGGCCATGTTAACTTGTAGAATAATTCTGTTATGGTGTTTGTTAGAGAGACAGTCGAACAATAGACCGACAAACATTGTAATTCAGAAATCCGAGAATGTAAAAATTCTGTAGAATAGTAATTATTTTTTTCTCACCAATCTTTTAAAATCTTTGGAGCATATCCATAAGTGACCTTGGTCTGGCATTGAACCTGCTGGGCTTTGTCTCTGCGTATCAAGTCAAAAACCTCCCAGAAAGTAATCTAGATAATATGGATATGCGGAAAACACAGTGACGGCGCTATTAGGGAAACAGAATAACAAAAATAATCCATAAAAATTGCAATAAACGTTCAATGTTCACAATCAATTCCTGACGTTTTAGTCTAACCACTACTACGTTACTGGGTTTCTAAACCAAAGGCTTGGGATGTTCGTCCGACTTCTTTGACGTCCAAAAACCGACTCCTCTTTAGAGGTTCGTACCTGACTCTCTAAAGTTTTAGCAACGACTAACTTTTGCCTCTAAAAATATTTTCCTAACCCTTTTCTTAAAACTAACAAATTGAATTCCCTTTCTACCGACCGTCAACATATATAAGGGAGGTATTGTGATTATACCGATTTTGACATTTCGAGATTTCGATGGATCTCCACGAATTGAGATCCCTACATAACGTTTTGACTATTTTTAGCATGATGTCTGTCGGTCTGTCTATCCGTCCGTCTGTCTGTCTGTCCGTCTGTCTGTCTGTCTGTCTGTCTGTCTGTCTGTGTACACGTGCAGAGCAAATTCAGGTGAAAGGATTTTTATGTAACTTCATATTTAAGCTTCTGCCATCAATGGCACGAGTAGATCAACTTTTGGTAAAAATCGGTTGACTAAAAATGGCAGTTTACTCGTGTCGATTTTTGTGAATATTTCACAACAGAAAAATATTTCGAAAAAAATTATTGAACAAAAGTTGCTATAAAAGCAATAACTAATAATTTTATTTGAGACGTTTTTTGGTAAAACGAAAAATTTCCAATAATTTTTGTAATACTTAATAATAAGTAATGTGAAATACTTAATAATAAGTCTCAATTTTTTCATACTTATATGTAACGTTTCCATGGCCATGATAAATAATATCTCTGTTAGAAAATATTAGGCCAAGTTATTTCTACTCTGCTGCTAGAATGTATTTTATATAAGTACTTTATGATGGCGGTCGGTCCTGTGATGGCCACAGCTGATTTTTTGTCGTTATAATAATCAGCTCTCCAGTTAACAAACAGAAACCTTTTATCTCTTACCTTTAACTTATATTGGTCCCCTCGTGAATTATAAACCCAAATAATTAATTTTGACTCGAATTACCTACTGAGTTTATATCACTGAAAATATATGTCCGTATATTATCATCAGTAAAAAAATTCCGCCATTTACTTGAAATAAACGGTGACAATATCTTAAACAAGTCTTATAATATACGATCGTTAATTGTACCCTAAACTTTAAACTAAAAAATTGTCACTGATAACTCATCTGATCTCTTAGCATTCATCTCCTCCTTCTGCATTTTCTGTACTCTTCCTTGCTACTTCTAACAGCTCTTTTGTTGTCTTATCACTCCTTACTTACCTTACTTAAAGCTTCTTATTACTCTATACACAGCTTACAAACGGGTTCTTATTTTTTATAAATAAACCAGTGGCGAAGGGAAACCTCCGCTAGACTTGCCCTCCCATAAAAAATATATTTAAAAAAAAATGTAAATTAAAAAAAAAAAAATTAAATATTTAGATAAATCTTCAAAAATACATCAAATTATGTTTTATACAAATTTTTGTCCAAGGCTTGCTTTACAAGTTACGAATTAATTATCATGACCATGGAAACGTTACATATAAGTATGAAAACATTGAGACTTGGAAAAATTTTAAATAATTTTACAAAAAAATTTCGAAATTTTTCGTTTTATCAAAAAACGTCTCAAATAAAAGTTAATAGTTATTGCATTTATAGTAACTTTTGTTCAATAAATTTTTTCGAAATATTTTTCTGTTGCTAAATATTCGCAAAAATCTTAAAATCGACACGAGTAAACTCCCATTTCTAGTCAACCGATTTTTATAAAAAACAATAGGGTTCTTCCTATTTAATAGGAGAATTTTTTAGTACCAGAACGAACTCATTAAGTTAAACCGTTTTTGAGTTATCGTGTATACACACAGACAGACACACACACACACACACACACACACACACACACACACACACATACGAACGGCACTTCGAAAATAGGTTTTTTGGATTCCCTGGACCATGAAACGTGGTCATCCGTCAAAATCTCGACATCGAAAATTTTCGCGATTACAATACTTGCCCCTTATATATTAAGGTCGGGCAAGTAAAAATCAGAACACTTCTTAAAGTATTGTGCTATATTTGTCCTTATTGTGTACGCCACTGTAGAAGGGCATATATTATACAACTTTGTGCTCTATATTGTTTTCCGAGATCGTGTGAATGTGATTTTTCTGATAAAATCAGTCACAAATCCCAAGATTGATAAGAGGCCCGTTTCACGACTTCCGGATCTAGAAGATATTTAACTGTATTCGGAAAAATTAACATATTTTGGAACTAATTACTCTTGCAAATTTTATTACTGTAATTTTAGAAAAAAAAGAACTTAATTGTTAACAATTAAATTCAGTATTTACACAGATAATTATAGAATACCAAATTTGTTCACAAGCCAAAAAAAAATTTTATAGGCATATATCTAAATATTAATTTATTATAAAATAAACATAATAAAATTATTAATAAAGTTAATATATCTCTTCCGTTTTTACTTGTAACTAACCATATTCGTGTTTATTTGGCCTTTTAGGATTTTATAGGTATGACCAAAGAACCCTTATAACATCACTCAGGTGTCTGTCTGTCTGTCTGTACAGTAGAAATTGTGGCCAAATGGCAGCACCCGTAAAATTGAAATCAGTAGCAAACTGGCAAAAATTTCCGGCCCTGGAAAATTGAAATAGATCGGCCTCACTACTGACTGAAATTTGGCATGCTTCTACAATTCACTGACCCACATACAGAAAATAATAGGTATACAATAAATAAATAATAGGTTCCCAACGCCCAAATAGGCGTCTAGAAGGTAATTTTTCTATTTCTAGACCGCCGATCATAGATATAAAAGCCACGTGGAAAGCCAGTGTCATGTTTTGATCGATCCTATTATTTCTCTATAGAAAAGTACTCATTTTAAGTATTAAATATTTGAGCCTGAGAAAAACCATTGAAAAGTAAAAAAAAACATATCGCGGGAATAATATAAACAAATATGCAATCAACAAAAAAATATAAATTTTTTAAATATTTTTTAAATTTTGAGTGGGGTGTCAAATGAAAATTCTTAATGCGATAGATTTTGTTGACCTGAACTTAAATTACGACAGTTTTAAAATATTATAATTTATGCAATATTCTATTAGGAAATTTAATTTCTTATATCTATACGGATTAACGTTTTGTTAAGACGTGCTACAAAATATACTCGAATATTATATTTGTTTCTGGTTTATTCATATACGTATATTCAATTATCTTTATTCTGAAAATACAATTTTCCTAATTTTAATATAAATATAGCAGTTGTTTCTCCCAAAGCCAGTTCTATGTTTCCTGTTCAAGGGTGAGTAAAAGCGTAGATTGTTTCATTTGTGGGCCGAAAAGGTACGTGAACCATTTGGAACTACAACGTTGTGCACAAAAAAGTTCTTTGAACATGCTAAGAATTATTAAAAGACATGATTATTTATTATATAATCTACTTAACTGAACTTATTTAACTATTCTGTGCGAATACCGGGTACTCTGTTTAATAATAAGTTAATAATAAAAATGGTACTTACTTTCCTTCTTAGTAAAAATTATTTCTTATTTTAAAAATTAAAATATGAAAAACCCCAGAATGCAGCTATCCAGATAAAAACAACAGCATCTATTGTTTAAATAAATCTAAAGCATTGCAAACAATAACGTCACATAACTACGTTCATTCGAATAAGATTTTATTATTTGGATAGCTACATTTAAAAAATAAAATAAAAAATCTGTAATTACAAAAAATATATGTAATTTCTAGTAGAACTACAACGATGCATGACATTGTCGTCATCCCCACTTTCAACTAAACCACCAATATATACAGAGACATTTTAAAATATTATTTACAATAAAAAATTAAATAAAAAACAACAGATAATACATATAATTGATACATATTGCGAATATACCAGTCAGTATAATGTTATTCAGATTGTTGTATCGGTTAATGCAAAAATTCGTCCCGTTTTTAGCGCTAGGTGGCATTGCAATGCAAAAGTTTTGAGGTCTTTTCATAAAATATTGATGTGAAGTGTGAATTTTCACACATTTCAGGGTTTCGCAGGTATTTAGTAAGTGAATGATTGTTTGGGATGCCAAAACAAATTTTATGGTAAAATATTTTTTTTGTTAATTTTAATTCGAATGCCTAATGTCATTATTTAGGTTTCTAAATATGTGCAGTATTTTTTTTTTATATATATAGCAAGGTTCCTTAAGATTTTGAAAATTGCGCCTATGTCTTCCATTGGTTGTTTTAAGTCATATCCCCGCCCCTTTGATTTCGTGTATTCAATTGCAACAATTTACACTGGTTATTAAATTTACGCTTTTAAAAATTAAATACAACATTTGCCCAAAAATAATTTAAACAAAATAAAAATGCAGAAAAAATATAATTGCCTTGAGAGCGGAGAGAACCTTAGTTTGCAAATAAGAACGCGAGCATGCTAGCCATTACACTATCAAAGCATGCTGGTTCACTGTCTTAGATAAGTTATTAAATATTTTACGTGGTCAAGAAAAAATGCGTTATTTTCCGAAAACATAATCTGATCAAAAATTCTTGTTGTACTATTCTGGTTCACACAAATGTACATTACTTAGAATTTTTACTTTTTTATTTTTATTTTTTCATTACTTAATTTTTAGTAAATAACATGTTTCTTCAATTTTTGTCAAAAAAAAGGGACGAACTTTTGCATCAACCCAATATTTTATTTTAAAACAATTTGGCAATAAATGATGGAGCAACAATGCTAAATGTTTATAAAAATGACATGGTTTAGTACAAAAACTTAATAAATGTATGAAAATCTTCCGAGCTACAGTTTTATGAAGTCCCTACATAAAGAAAGTAGAGCACTGTATTGTTATAGATAAGCTGTTCACTTTTGTAAAAACAAACTAAGGAAATTTTAATTTAAATATTTTGCACCTTTGAAATTGTATGTCATGTTGGTATTTAAAAACGACAAAATACGTCACTTTATTAAACATATCAAACCAACAAATCTGGAGTCTGTTTTACAGTATAAGGAATATTTTTAAATGACATTTAAAGTTAGTAATACACTATAAGAGTAACCAAAATAACCAGATCTGGTTTGTCCTTACAAAAATGAACGCAATATACAGTGCGATCATTAAATCTTGAGCGTTACATAATGGTAAACAATGGGTTTTAAAATATCAAAACTGTATTCTAATTCACTAACTTTGAAATCTTAATTTATACTTCCAAAATACAATTTAAAAACATATTAAATTCAAATAAAATGAAACCAACCGCGAGGCGGTAGCACTGAATCCCATTCTGTGACGTAGTTACTAATATGGTCTATTTAACAAAGAATCATATTACTTCGTTAGCCCGAACTCACCCGAGAAACAACGAAATTCTGGTTCTTAATATTTGTTATCATCTCATTGGCGTGTAGTAAAAACAGTGTTCATTTAATAATTAATTCATATAAGGTAATAAAAATAGAATGTACGCCTATGTGTATATGTCCTTAGAAATAAGTTTGATAACTAAATGTTTCTGTCAAGTATTGCATAACGTTCAAGAATTAATGATAGCACTGTACAAAATATATGCTCCAGCGTTTTATTGGAAACACTGGTTTCCCTGTTCAACTCTAGCAAAACAATGGACGTAATAATTACTCAAATGTACACAGATTGAAAATATGGTCTTGAAACCTGGAAACAGAAGGCCTAAGCTCATCTTGGGCTGTCGCGCCAATGATGGAGGTATTTATAGACAAATATATCGCCAAAAAGTTATAAATTGAAATACAACAATCTTTTACAGGGGATGACATTTATGTCGGCATCGCCCATTCAACAAAAAAATGTAAAATTCACTTTTCAAACGTTGTTAGAACCTAACCTAGTAATTCACCAAATAATAAACTGAATGTAAAACTAATAAATTAAATATAATAATGTACAAATATTCATAATCCTAGGTACAATGTGAATGATGTTTTTAAACATTTTTTTTTTTAATAATATTTTTAATTATTAATTAACAATTAAATTTACCCTTACCGCACCCTCTTTTAAAGTGAATTTATGGCTGACGTTTGTTCCTTAACCTGTTAACTATTTAATTAAAAAAAAATCTAGGAAAAAATTTATTTACACAATTTTTAAAATAAATGCTAACTGCGTTCATGGATACAATTACTGACAGGCTGGAGTAATTGCATAAACGCGCGTGCGCCTTGCGATTCTGATTGGATGTTGTTTCGAATATTGCGCACGCGCGTAATTCTTCAAACTGTCAGGGATTTTATTTGCATTTAATTATCAATAATCATTAAAATTAATTAATTATAATTTAATTTGATAATAAATCCAAACATGTATTACCTACTTTTTTACCGCTTTTTCAAAATATTTTATTTTGTTCTTTGTTTTTATTTAATTTAATTTTCTCTTTCTACCAATTTTGTCGCCCTTCAATTTGACGCTCTGGGCAGTTGCCCTACTTGCGCCCCCCTAGATCAGGCCCTGGATATTCAAAATATTTAACAACCGGTACACTAATGAAAACGCTGAAAAATCTGATGAGCAAAAAAAAACTTAGCAAATAGTACTTGAGGCGCAATAATTTCGACGGTCTTCTTATTTTTTTTTTAATGGGTGATACTACAGGTCAAAAGAAGGCTAAAACCTTAAAACACCTTAGTAAAAGATTTATAATAAAAGAGACATTTTTTAAGTTTTTAATTTTTGGGATTTTTTCGCCATAACTCTCTAGATATTTATCCAATCAAAAATGCGTTTAGATAAAAGATTTGTTTCCTATTATTAACAATATTTATAATATGAGTTTTTGCTGTTAAGTTTTTGAGTAACTATTGTTGCTATTTTGATGAATTTACTAAATACATATGAAAAATTATATCAACACAAGTGGGTGGGAGTGGACTGTGGTTTTGTGAAGCCTTGGGCAAGACAAATTAAGGCCCTTCAAAAGTATCCAGTGATTGAAAATACACTTTGATAATTTTTTTGAGGCATTTCTTTCATTAATCCGACCATGCAAGTGTGGATATTAAGTTCATTTCCTAATTGAAATCAATAAAATAAGTAGGTGTGTTTCCTAAATGACGTAAAATTGAATAAATTATTATTCATATAAATTTAATTTGTAAGCGTGAGAATGTCAACTGAAATTTTGTTTATAAATTAAAATTGTATAGAATGAGAAAAAAAAATCACATATATCTTATCACTAATTTTTTATTAGTGATCAAAAATGATCGTGACAACGAATTCCACTTCAATTAGGGCCAAAATTTAATTGAAAGGAACATCCTCTTAACAAGAACATAGCTGCGTATCTATAAGACTGACATTAGTCTTATAGATACGCAGCTCATACGTTAGCACATATGGTTCACATAATACATACGTTATTTAGTACAAATTTATTCCGTAGAATATTGTTTTACCTTGAATTTAGAGGGCTTTTTGTGACATCACGGACATTTTTGAGCAGCCTGTATAATACTGATTAACATGCACTGTTTGTTTGGTAAAAAATATGGTATTTTCATTTTTCAGTGTTTTTTCAAAAGTATCTAGCTCTATCTAGATACAAACATTTTTGACATGTATCTGTATCTAGATATTTTTTATATTCTATATATGTATCTGCATCTATAGATACAATTTTTCTTAGGTATCTGAATAAGTATCTAGATATTTTTTTAAATGTATCTATTACAACACGCCTCTAATGCCATAATGAAATTCAAACTTTCAAATATAACACCACGTTGTCGTCTCTATTGCGCCTTTCCGACATAAAAATGATACTTAAACATGTAAATTTTTCAGGTCCAAAGCTACGTAATCCAGGCTTTGGCTGTATAATAATATAATGCATGTCCTGAATATGAATCCGCATTGTTTTACCACAAGTTTTTAATATACTTTTTAACGAAAAGTTATTTTTTTATTCTTTTTTTTTGTGGAACAGGTCATGGAACAAACAGTTATTAATACAATTTTTTTTAAATTATATTAATAAAAATGGCAGCCATATTTAACATGTCAACAATTGTCTGGAATATAGAAAATTGTTAAAATTTTATATAAATTAACAGTCTTTTTTGTTGTGAACAATTAGGTAATGGATGATTTCGCCGATAATGAAAAGAATGAATAAGAAATATTGTATATATTAGACAAAAGTTAACAAGTCAAATTAAATTTAAATCTATCGCTAAAATATTGTTCTTTACTTCGTGTTAGCTAGCTCGCACAATGTAGCATTTAATATTATCACAAAAAATCAATCCTTAAAAAACTCAATAGTTTTTAGTGTACCATAGCCAAAAAGTAGATCTTTTTCGGCCGCATCTGAATTTGAAGGCCGAGGCACAGCCGAGGACTTCAAACAGATAAGGACGAAAAAAATCTATTTGGCCAAGGTGCACATTATATTTTTTGGGCGACCAAAAGAAATTGACATTTTTTAATGGTATACGTACTCAGAACGTTTTGACGTACTATTTGTGTTGTTTACAGTAACTTGATTTCATCTCGGAATTTAAAAAAATCTCTAAAAATGTAATTAAATCGTGAACATTTTCGAGCGATTATTTTTTACAACTTTCGACATGGATTAACCCAAAAACAGTGCATCGATAAACTTAATTCGACTTTTGGCGATAAAGCACAATCAAGGACTACTGTTTATCGATGGTTTTCGACTTCAATCGTGGCCGTAGTTCGCTTAAGGACGAATTTCGTGAAGGTCGTCCAAAATCGGTTGTCCAAACCGGAAAACATTGATGCTGTGCGTGAACTGATACCGCAAAATCGTCATGTGACTTATCGCGAGATTGAGGTATCCTTGGGAATTAGTGAAACCAGCATATATTAATTATTCCATGAACATTTGGCCGTCAAAAAGATTAGTTCGCTTTGGATCCCACATAATTTGACAATCAGAGGGGAAAATGTCTCAATCGGAGTGGAAAAAGTGCTTCGAAAATTGGTTCAAACACATGCAAAAGTATATTGATCTTTATGGAGAATATTTTGAAAAACAATAAAGCCACTTTTGTTGATAAATAATTGTTTTTGATCTCAAATCCCGAAATATAAAAGACAACCCTCGTATTTTTCTCTTACTGCATGATTTTTAAAAACAAATATAAAAATAATTTTGTAAAAAAAAAATATATATGAAAAAATAATATATCTGAAAATGTCTATGGCCATTGACGGCACATGTCTTGAAATGCATAGTTTAACGCATGCGTACTCATACGTGGAATAAGAAATATCATATTCCACAGCGTGTAATATGAGCAGCTTTATGTATTTAGAGTTAGATACATAATGCATTTATTGTTTGATGGTTGTAGATAAACTAATTATTACAAAGACTTATTTTAACTTTTAATTTTGACTTTCTAAGTTAATAAAGTTTTTGCACTTGAAAATTGATACTTTGTGAAACAAACTTTGATTTTTTTTCTTGCTATTTTGTTAAAATTCACGTTTGTCAAAATTATTATGCCCCTTCTTGAGCGCCAATTTGGATTAGCATAAAATTTAAATAATAGCTCTAAGTATAAAAATCAAACTACTCTGTTGTTTTCATTTTATCAAAATTAAAATGTTTAAAACAATAATATACCGAAAATAGTAAGCAAAGCATTTTAAACAAATAACGCCAAACAATAATGAAAATAGTTCTTTAAAAAAATATTTGCTAAAATATCAAACAAACATATTTATTTGTCATGCTGACTGCAGTTTCATCGTTAACTATTTTTAAACCAATTCAGTTGCAGCTTTGAAAATGGTTAGTTTTTCCTTTTTTTTTTTTTTTAATTTTTATATTTTGTAGATATTTTTTTGGGAAGGATTTCAAATAAAATCAATAATTAATAAAAACTCCTTTTGTGAACATATAAATTTTATTAAACATCCAAAATTTCAAAATATTAAAATTTTGTAAACATAAATTTGAAAAATTGAAATAATATTAAATGCTACAATATCGCTAAAAATCGCGTCTATGTGTTGATTTCTATGGTCCAAGCCAAGAATTTGTAGTTCTTCCTAATCGCTCTTCTAAGGCCAAAAATTTACACTTTTTCTTACTTCAGTAATTTTAGGTAATATTCAGAAGCCACCTATCGGACTGATTCTGTATTAACATTATTGCACTATGTAAAACCGGCTGTAAATATATCAATACGAACAAAATAAATGATATTGGTAAAAAAAATGATGCAAGGATGATAAAAATTATATAAATCAAAGAATGAAATAATAGGTATAGCGTATTACATTGGTTTAAACGGAACTAGATTTTCAATTCAACATTTTCCGATTAAGTGAGGCTTTTGATTATTTTGTTTAGCAAAAGCCAACTTCAATCTGACAAAAGAGAACTCATCACAACTTAGGAAAATGAAAATTCCAGTTAGTTCCGCCTAAACATTTGTTCAGCCTATATACAGTGCTCACTTTTGTAAAAACAAACTAAGAGGAAATTTTAATTTCAGTAGTTGGCTCCTTTTAAATTGTATGTCATGTTGGTATTTAAAAATGTATCTTTATTAATATGTCAAACCATTTGATATCTTAATTATAATGATCATAACTAACAAATTTGAAGTCTGTTTAACAATGTAAGCATTTTTTTAAAATGACATTTTAAGTCAGTAGTGCACTATAAAAGTTACGAAAATAACCAGATCTGGTTTTTCCTTACAAAAGTGAACGCAATATACTTAATAAAACATGAATAATATGAAGTGATTAGATTAATAGTACATTAAAACACAAGTTTCATAAGGCTGATTTTGCCGCACGAGTAATCAACAAGTGCGGCAAAAAGTCTTAAGGCTGTTATACATTATACTTCTCACTTAACGCCATTCAAACTTTTAAGTCTTCCTTCTGAAGTAATTAGTGACAGAAATATATTCCCGATAAAGCAGAACTAAATGAAATCTTTATTTTTGTTGATACAAGCTAACTTTTTAATGATTGAAGTGAATTTTGCTAAACAAAATCATCAAAAGCGTCATTTAAAAGTTTGTCTTCAAAATCTAGTTTTGCTTAAATCAAAAAAACAGACTATAGGCATTCAACACCTATCTTTTGTTACTTCTCACTGCCAACTTAACAATTTGAAGTTATAAAAGTTTGGTTAAATAATAACCAATTTATAAATATCATAGAATTATTCTAGTTTATATTTAATAATAATAGCCATTAGCTAGGATAGTTTTTATTTACAAGACCAAATCTTGATCAGGATTATAAAAAATGTCAGCAAAAAAATATAGCATAAAGATTATAAAGTTGGTATGCTTGAAAAAGTATCGAAACTTCAAATAAAATCTGACTGGAGGTAATTTTAGAAGTTAAGTTGGAAGTCGGATAGCATTGAAAGTTTGAAGAAAGAATTGTGTTTCATGTTATACTTTTTACGTCAATACTAAAAATCTATTGTGCTTCAGAGCAAAGTTTAATGTAAAACAAACTTTATGTAATGAGTTTAAACTGAAGAAAAGCTAGCTAACATTACAAGGAATGAAAAGATTAGCAAAATGAAATGAATCAAATATGAAACTGAGATGAAACATGATGAAAAAATAAAGATGATATGAAAATGAATGTAAAATAAATTGGTGACATAAAAGCTTAAAGTGTAGCCAAATGAAATGAATTTAAATTGAAACTAAAATGAAACTTATGGTCAAAAAAGCAAAATAAAATGAAAATGAACGAAAAATGAATTGATGAAATAAAATCAACAATCTAGTTAACATCTTGATGAATGAAATGAAACGAGGAGCAAAATGGAATGAACAAAATATGAAACTAAAATGAATCTTTTGAACAAAAAAGCAAAATGAAATGGATATGAATGTAAAATGAATTAAGCAAAATAAAATGAAAATGAATTGATGAAATATAAGCTAGTTAACGTCTTAAGGCAAATGAAACGAGTAGCAAAATGAAATGAACCAAACATGAAACTAAAAAAAATCATATGATCAAAAGAGCAAAAGGAAATGGAAATGAATGTAAAATGAGTTAGTTAGTTAGTTAAAATTTTTGGCGCACAGCAACAAAGGCTATTAGTAAAATGAAATAAAAATGAATAAAAAATGAATTGACGAAATAAAAGCTAGTTAACATCTTAAGGCATGAACTAAAACGAATAGCAAACTGAAATGAACCAAATATAAAATTAAAATGAATCATATGATCAACAAAATGAACTGGAAATGAATGTAAAATGAATTAAGCAAAATGAAATGAAAATGAATGAAAAATGAATTAATGAAATATAAGCTAGTTAACGTCTTAAGACATGAACTAAAACGAATAGCAAACTGAAATGAACCAAATATAAAATTAAAATGAATCATATGATCAACAAAATGAAATGGAAATGAATGTAAAATGACATAAGCAAAATGAAATGAAAATGAATGAAAAATGAATTAATGAAATATAAGCTAGTTAACGTCTTAAGGCATGAAATGAAATGAGTAGCAAAACGAAATAAAGCAAATATGAAACTACAATTCAACTATGAAAAATCTAAATAAAAAGAAAATGAACGAAAAATGGATTGATGAAATGAAAGCTAGCAAGATGATATGAACCAAATATGAAACTAAAATGAATTATATGATCAAGAAAGCAAAATGTAAAATGAATTAAGCAAAATGAAAAGAAAATGAATGAAAAATTAATTGATGAAATAAAAGCAAGTTAACGTCTTAAGGCATGATATGAAATGGGTAGCAAAATGAAATGAAACAAATATGAAACTAAAATGAAGCATATGATCAAAAAAGCAACATGAAAGGGAAATGAATGAAACATGAATTAAAGGCATGAAATGAGAAGATGAGAAGAAGAATTATGAAACTAAAATGAAAAATATGAGGAAAAATTCCAAAATGTAATGAAAATGAATGAAAAATGAACTGAAATAATACTAGATTATATTTTTCATTTTTCACTCAGGGCATGAAATGATTATCAAAAAAAAAAAAAAAAACTAAATATGAAAGTGCAATTAATACATGATCAAAAAGCCAAAATAAAATGAAAATGAATGAAAAATGAAATGAAATCTGGTTAATATCTTAAGGTATGAAATAATATGAACTAAATATGAATTTGAAATTAAACATGTTGAAAAAATATAAAATGAACTGATGGAACTACTAGTTCTGAGTCTGTGCGACATAAGAAAAAACCCCATGTAATCTGCGCAAAGAACGCGATTTTTTTTGGTACCTAGTTACTAAAACAGTTTCAAATGTTCATGCGTCAACACTCAGACAATACAAGCTAATATTTTCATGTCAGGTAATATTCACGAGCGGAATCTTATTTGCGCATTGGGGGTTCATCTTATTTCGAGCGGTCTCTAGTAAATCTAAGCATGAAAGGAAATGAGGAGCAAATGAACAAAGTGAAACAGTAAAAACTGAAAATGAATGAAGAATGAAATCATGAAAAATGATGAATGATTATCAAAGCAATTTTAATAAACTTTTAAGCATGTTTAGAGGCATGTTTTCAATGATGCGACATGTCAAGCAAACCACTAGTGTGATCCCTCTCGCAACCGACTCAAGCTTTGACAGTACAGTGTACAGACCATCTTAGTGGTAAAGGTAGTGATCGCTACGAATAGTTGCATATATGGCTGAACTAGTACGCTCTCCTAAAACCATTTCGTTTTTACGCTTTTAGAAGGAAATGAGTTTTGAACAATTTCGGTTTTAGAAATAATTATGTTTCCAATAGAACTGCATCAAGTAACCAAGCCTTTATATGAAAACTACGTGGTCGTAACGTTTCGACCGGTCTAATTCCAGTACAAATACGTATTTGTAAGTATAATTCTAGTAAGAAACGACCCTTGATATGCACAGAAGATGAAAATTACGGAAATCAATGAGTACTGAACTCAGGTCCTTGTAAGTAGCTATGGAGCCATGACTGTTAAGTCTGGTTTATAATAACTCCATAACATAACACATAAGAATTGAACAATGGGTTTGACCCTGCAAAACGGTAAACAGACAACTGGGGTGTAAGACCATTCGGGCCGTTCACAATTGGGGATTTTCACAACTGGGGCCATTAACAACTGGGGCGATGGACAATTCGGGCCGTACACAATTGGGGCTTTGCACAACTGGGGCGATAGACAATTCGAGCCGTTCACAATTGGGGCTTGTGACAACTGGGGCCATAACTATAAGAGCTAGAGTTTTCTTTCGTTTAAAATAAAAAATAATTATTTTACAAGTTGGCATAAAATAAATTGCTCTTTTGAAAAAAAATATTTTAATTGAACCGGAACGAAAACCGAAACGAAAAAAATAACAGTTCGAAGCCCTGGTCTTAGTACATTTATCAGCCAAAGGTCGGATAGTAGAAAATGGTTTTATATGAGAACATTTGCACAAAAAGTATGCGTACACTGTATTTATCGCACCACTGAAAACCCTAGGTCATATTACAAATGAAATGGTGAGGAATTTACTAGGGTGATAGAGTAATCGATGCGCTATTCGTATACTGAAGGGTTCAATCTACGATCAAAACAATTTGCGGAAAAAAAACTGTTCTGCAATAGTATATTGTGCAACTAGCGCGGAATATGCATTCTTAAAAGAATGTATATTCAATAAAATATATTGTTTTTGACAGTTCAGTAGTTCAATTTTTCAACAACAGATGGCTCTACAAGTTTTGCATTAGTAAGATTCACAGCTTTTAAGATACGGCACAAGTACAATAAAATTTATAACGACACGGCTCCATTTTATAATCACTCGGTACGAATGTACTATTTGAAGGAAAATTTCCTCTTACTCTATCATCCTAGGGAAATTATGTGCAAGCATTTAAATTGTACCAACCGAAACATTTTTTAGTAACTGTTTTCTAGGTTGGTAGTGTATCAGGTTATGTACTTTTCCAAAAACATCAATCGAAATAAAAGTGAAATTTTTGACCTTAGAATTATAATATTAATAATCTATTTTATAAATAATCTACATTACTATGTTTTCTTATATACTTTTATACATAAACATCTTTTATATTTATATATATTTCTTTATAAAACCATGTGTCACCAAGAGAAACTTAACTAAACACTTTTTTAGAACACCTGTATATACAAAATAACGGTAGCAACAATATAACATATTTAATTATTTACTAGAATTTGTGACAATTAATTTAAAAATTTCAACAGATCACAGTAGCCATCTTTTTTCTTAAGTTTTATAAATTCAAAATATATCAATTGTAATATCTATTTAAATATTATACACCTATATACAGAGAATTATATTAAAAACACAATATATCATCTTACTAATAAAAATTTTGCTCAAAATCTTGTACACCTCTTAAATTATTAAATAGTGACTCGTTAGACTTAGCAGAACCCTTAGTTTAACACATTTCAGTGGCGTCACTTACTTTGATTGGTTTTTAACTAGGCGTATTATGCGATGTTTGTTTATTTTCGTTATTATTATTTATTTCTCGTACGTTTCAAGATATACCTTGTACTAAAATGAGTAAAATGTGTTTGAAATACATGATTTTGTTTGTTTGGTATCCACAACAATTGTTTAAAACCCTTATGTACGTCAATGTGATCAGCTGTTTTCTCGCGCAGAATTGATGACGTAATTTATGCTACCCTGTGTTGTTCTTGAGTTGAACGAAGTCTAATAAATATGTTTGACTGCTCATAATTTTTAACAATATAAATTAATTAGTCTCAAATGAATATAAATTATTAAATAATCGTATAAATAATAATAAACTAAAAATATTTTTAAAACCAATAAGAGTAACTAGTGTATTGAGAACTGACACGCTCGGATACGCAGTCTGGTAGTCAAATATTGTACTACGCGACTGTAGTACTGTTTGAAATTAAAACATATTTTCTAGTGTTGATTTTTTGTTAGAACGTCGATATATACATTTTCATAAAATAAAAATGTACTGTGCTTAAATTAAACTGTTCCCTGTTGGAATATTGACAGCTGAATACTAGACAATTCAGCCATTTTGTCATGAATTACAGCGCCGCCAACGGTAATGTCACTTCTCAATACTAACGTATCCAATATATCTTTATAGGTAAGTCTGTGGAATTAGACCTGTAGACATATATTGTGACGGTTTACATGTCAATTAGTTCATAATTCTACCACCAGATGGAGCAAAATTGTTAAAATTAAAAATATAATGCATTTTTAAAACAATACCCTGTAGATTAATATATATATACCCCAGTGTATATTTCTCTGTTTCATTATTTGTATATATTTGTATGTTTCAGGTAATTCCAGGTACAAATTTTACGAGTTAATAATAAGAATAGAGTTGAAAATAACATATTGGTGCCAATTTGAAATAAAATATTACTTCTGAATTTAAGTATAAGCTTTAGTAAATGACAGTGTCATTTTAGATTAGGTCATACTGAAATTAGAAGTCAAATAAGAGAAAAGATTTTATGAAGGGCGCCTGCAGAATTTTACGTATCGATATCGAGTATCGATATATATTGAGGATAAGAACAAATTAGATTAAAAAATAAAGTCCTGCAAGAATAGCAAAACTTATAGAAATCCTTTACACCACCAAAATTAGAATATATAGGCCATATAGTGAAAATAAGTAGGGAAATATAGGACATAATAAGTGAGACGCCATTTTGTGACGTCACGAGAGTTACCAACCTTTTAGGCTGAAATTTCACTAACGTGATTGTCAAACAAAAGATGGAACGAATGAAATTAAATATTTGTATTTAATTTCAGCAAAAAATTACCAAAAACCCAATTTAAAGGATTAAAAGTGGGTAGTTTGTTTATTTTTTAAATTTTGCAGACGCCTTTGTTGGTTAAGAGAGTCGATTTTGACACTTACAGCCCAATACCAAATTTCGTTTCATGAGATCAGTGTCAAAAAACAACTAAAACGCATAATCTAGTGACTAGCCACGTCTTTCGCTCCTTAGTAGTTCTTTTTAGTATATTTGAAACGTTACTAAGGTGTCCCAAAACGTTGTCACATCAGATTAACTGGGAAAATATCAGTTACTAAACTTACCACAAGATGGAACTATAATAATAACAATGAAACTCCACCGCCATTTTGTATAAACAAGGTATTTTTCATATAATATGTATATTTATAATGTGTATAACTTTACTCTTACACTAATAGCGTGTTAAGTGGCAGATTTGTTAATTTTAAATAACTGTCTACGAAACCTTATTATGTTACGTTAGAAACAAGTATAGACAAGTTAACATAAAACAAATCTGTCTTAAATAACGTTTAAAACGTTGTACCAACGTAAAAATAACTTTTAAATAACGTAAAGTTTACCCAATCATATACACTTATAAAATAATCGTAAGTACAACTTAATATATACATAAACAAAATACTTAAGACCTTACGCAATTGTAATGTAATTCACGGCTTCTGTTAGCGTAATGTTCGTAAAATGTTAACTTAGACGTAACGTAACGTAACATGTAAGGTACGTGGGCTTTCACAAACAGCACCAAGGATTCCAACTCAAAATTTATAACTAACTCCTATAACTGTTTTCTTTTTTTTTTTAATAAATAATTTTATAAAAACAACATATACATATTTATATTTGTTTCGCAGACAGTCATTTTGATCGAGATCTGCGTTTTGTATCTATTTCACAACAATAAATTTTATTTTGTAATTAACGTAATATTAAATTATTAATAATATTATATATATAATATATATTTAAGGCCGATACATTCAGTTTTGAAGGAATCTGAAACATAAATATTGTTTAGAATACAGAGTATTTGAAAGTTTTGTATATAGTTACGTGTGTGTATAGTTGGATTGTGCGCAGTGGAACACTTCGCACGCCATCACACCGGATCTAGGATATTTAAAAATAGGCGCGAGTTTTTAAAGAAAAATTTCAATAGCCATTTTCAACATATTTTATTCAATTTATTAAATGAGAAGACCTCGCCAATGGTAGCTGGAAAAAAAATTAGGGACTATTAACGGCTTAAAGAAGAAATATTAGTGATATTAACGGGTTTAGGTAAAAATTTTTTGCAAAATTTTATTCCATTTCCTTTCAAGTATGAAATTTTGACTACTTACATTGAGGCAAGACTAATATTGGCATACCTGATTTGCGTTCATGCGTTTTCCGACGATTTTTCATCTTAATCTGTTCACTAAACGTATAAAGGAATAAGAAAGTGGGCCGCCATGTTATGACGTCATAACTAATACCAACTTTTAAGACTGACATTTCACCACAATGATTGCAGGTTTAAATATAAGCTGTTCACTTTTGTACGAACAAACTAGGAGGAAATTTTGTTTTCAATAGTTTGCACCTTTGAAACTCTGTCATGTTTGTATTAAAAAATTATAAAAAATGTCACTTTCTTAAAAATTATCAGAACCAATAAATCTAAACTCGGTTTTACGGCGTAAAGATATTTTAAATTTACATTTAAAGTCCGTATTACACTATAAAAGTAACCAAAATAATTAGATCTGGTTTGTTCTTAATTGTTCTTGTATGGTTTTTACTACATAATACCAATACAACAAAATAAAATTACTAAAAATTGAATACTGTACTGTATTACAATGGCCGCAGGTCGCTAAAGTTTATAAGTGAAAATGGCTATTAAAAAAATAAATAAAACAGGAAAAATGTAACGAAATTTGACGATTCCACAGAGTGAACAAGAGGTTCTAGTGCATTTGCTTTTGTATTATTGCCAACAGATGCATAGGGACTTTTTGCTCGCCCTGAAATTCTACCATTTTCTGGAGAAATTGTCTAAACGAGACGTATCCACATCTAACAATCTCCCAACAGACATTTTTTTCAATCCTCAAACATTAGTAACTCGCAATTTTTTATGATAACTCAATAGTGAAAATATAAGAAGGCAAACGAAGGAACGATACAGTGGCATACACTTTCGCATGTAAACGTACTTGAAAATGTCGTCAGTGTTTTAGTAACTTTTATTGTGGATTACCTACAGTAACATTAAATATATAATAAAAAAATTAACTACATAATAGTAATTGAAAAATATATTTAAACAAAAAAATCTCTTAATAGCTTACTCGCTGATGACTTGCCTATTCGCAAAATGAGAGCGTGTAAGTTAGTTTTTTGAAATGATTATTGCCAGTACCACAGGGCTTCGAACCGGAACTGAACCGAAAACCGAAAACCGAAAAAAACCGTTATTTTTGTCGGAACGAAAACCAGAACTGAACCGAAAAAAATACATTTTATTTAAGATTATTTTTTAAACTGAAGAGCAGAAAAAAAATCATAATTTTTTTAACTTATAAGTAAAAAAATGCGCTTCTATTATTCCGGGGGGGGGGGGGGGTAAACGCCTTAAATCCCCCCGTGTCAGCGGCCTTAGTATGATTATTACAAAATAAGGAATAAAATGTTCTACTAAATTATAGTACAAAATAAATTTCTATTACAAATACAAGCATTTACAAATTTATCACTCGGAACTGAACCGAAAACCGAAAACCGAAAAAAACCGTTATTTTTGCCGGAACGAAAACCGGAACCGAACCGATATATATTTTTTTAATTGAACCGGAACGAAAACCGAAACGAAAAAAATAACGGTTCGAAGCCCTGCAGTACCATACTTATGATTTTAAAGGTCCTGTTTTGGGACCCTGCTTATAAACAAAGAAAGAAAATCATGTGTAAAGAAATGATTGTTAACTATTTAATTATTTAACGCTGTTTTTATGTAGTTCAGTAATTTACCGCGAGAGGGTTATTGACGCGACTGTTGGTAGTTATCAGGTGCAGACGCAGACTTGGGTTCTTATGTTATCGTGAGAGAGCGGTATGGTAATTAGAGAACTCACCATGACTATGCAAGGCTGAGGGCAGGTTGTCGGGTGTCCCGCTGTCCGTTGGCGGTGTACGGGGCGTGCAGGGGGCGCGGCACTCAACTGTCCACGCTGAACAGCTCCTTGTGCAGCGCCGGGAACTCCAGGTGCGGCGCGCTGCGCTTTAACTTGCCCAGGGCGTCCATGTGCAGCATACTTATCTCACTGCAACAAACAAACACATCAACAACACGGTAGGCTGTAACCACATTCTGCTATTACATCGCTGCGGCTATGAGGGATGCGGTTTGACCGGATAACCTGTACGAGACAACCAAAAAGCGGGAACTTGACAGGTTTTCTCAAGCAGTAAATGTGAGTTGATCAATCTATGTTATCGAGTAAAAGATAGCGAGTAATTTTGGCGAGTAACGGCTGTGCACCTGTACAGAATATGTTCCGTCGATTCTACCTCAACCTGACAAAGACGACATGATTTTCTTGTGATTTACCAATCATTATAAAGTAGTAGATAAAATAATAAATAAATAAAGATAATTTTAAGATAAGAAAAATGATGTTGGATAGTAATCAAGGCGATAGCAATGTATGGAGTGGAAATATGGGGATGAGTAGAACAAGATAGAATAGAAAAACTCCATCTAAAGTACCTCTGATGGATATTAGGGATTGGCTCAACACACTCCCAACTATTTAATATTAGAAGATACGAAGAGTTGTCAAATAAAAACGCACGCAGGAAAGTTGGCGATGAGATACGAGGAACGTATTGTCAACTGACACTACCGATAGAGGCGCCACTGCATTGTACATCATGGCTGACGCAGATAGGATATTTTTGACAGGTTCAATGGTATCTTCATGTGATATTTATTGAAATTAATTTATTATTCAATATGAAGGTTCCGTTTTCTCAGTGCCCAAGTAACCTCTAGGGTTATAATTGAAGGTAATAAGGCTTTTTTTGCCACGTTTCGGAACACGATGAAAACTTAGGTCTCTATCACGACCTACTTTTGCATTGCAAAGATAAACACAACAATTCACGTTGCATTTCATTTTTTCAATTTTAAATATATTTTTTAAAAACTCGCTATGAAAACAACAGTAAACAAACTCGACTATCCTCCACCTGTCAGTTTCTCAAAATCTCACTAGAGGCGCTTCAGTTATGGTCAGTTGACAATAAGAATAATGCCGGAAGAGTCAATATTACACCAATGCTGGAGAGAATTAAGAAGAAGGGAGTTGAATGAAGTAGGAAACAATATAAGCGAGAAGGTAACAAAGAATGTTACGTCTTTATTGAAACAAGAGTTAATACGTATTCTTGAAAAAGCCTTAAAACTCGTTGTTGTTAAAAATTAGGAATTTTTCTTACCGTAATGTGGGTATTTTAGTGAGAAGTGCATCACAGACGGTGACATCGCCCTTTATAGGGACTGAGTGGTTTCGTTCTAGTTCAATTCTGAGGGCACGTATCACAGCTTGGCTCAACCTACCAATCTCACCCAATCCCTTCAGCCCTGGACGATCTAAAACAAACACAATAACACTATAGTTCCAACACTTGGCAAATAACCACAGCACCAACAGATTTAAAAAAAAGGCTACGTAATACGAACTGCAGCTTCATTTTAATACATATCAGTTCAAAACGAGAAACTCATGACTAATTACCAGTAATAACGAATGTTTTATGATAATAATGATGTATTTTTATTACCTGGTGAGAGCAGAACGCAAGCGGAATAAAGGGCAAGCTCTGTCTCGGTCAGCTTGAGCTCGGCGACAGACTTGGAGAGTTCGAAGACGCAAGTGACGAGTTTCATCTCTGCCGTGTCTGTTGTGAAGAAGGCCTCCTGCGGCAGCATGCAGTCCCCGTACAACACACAGTTCTGAGACAAGTCCAAGTACCGCGACATCCGCAGTACTGCCAACTCAAAACTGCCTGCAAAACGAAAAAAAAATCAATTAGTCTAAAGTCGAAACAAAAAAAAAATTTTTTTTTCTCCAAAAATGGAACCATTGAATAAAAAGACTAAAGAAAGGAGGCTTTAAGAATTTTTACATACAAATTTTTCTGACCGAAATTTTATCATTCCAACTATATGCTGTTCATTTTTGTAAGGACAAACCAGATTTAGTTATTTTAGTTACTTTAAACAATTTCCTTGCGCTGTAATTCAGACTTCAGATTTTTTGGTTATGATCATTATAATTAAGATATCATTTTTTATTATGAAATGTCAACATGTGACATATTTTCGTATTAAAAAGTGTTTATTAACATTTGATCTAAATATTATCGCTCAATAACTTAACCTTCAATTAGAACCTTCGGCGAAAAATATTATACTTGATGATAATGGAATGCCACTTGATACATGCGTTATTTACGAAATTTAAATTATTTTTACCCCAGATTATGTATTGAAAATCACGGCATATTCAAAATGGCAGCAAAAATACAACAAAATAGCTAAAAATATTTGAAGAATGTAGCTTTAGCTACAATTTGCCGCGACGTACGCAAATATGAATCGATTAGTTTACAAAATGACGTATATAATGAAACATGTTTATTTGCAGATTAAAAATATCCTATAAAATCCATAAAAATTCCCTACAGATTTTAATGTATATCAATACTGTTCCTCCTCTTCTTAATAATGTAGGTATATGAGAGTTTATTTGCGGAGTCCCATGATGATGGCCAACGTTCGAAATGAAAGGACTTATTTCGCGGAATCCACTTTGGGGAAACGTTGAATTAGAACAAGTACCATTTAGTACAAGTACTTACCTGCTTTGAGAAGTACAATCTGATCATCTTGACTGAGTTTCATAAAACCAGGTACCATTTTAGCGAACTCAATAATCTGTTGAATGACAGTCGTTAATTTCTGCGCACACTCCAACCAAAGTTCCTCGTGCGCCATGTTCTTGTAATACAGTAGGCGGGAGAGATCGTGTGGCTTTCGGAACATCTCATGGATGTGTTCTAAAGGGATCAGGCAGGTCCGAGCATGCGCGTCTGAGATTGTTTTTGAAAGAAGTTCACTTATTTGACTTGGGTCTGAAAAATAATACACTTGTTAAAATACAAAATCAGACAAAGGTTACAAGCAAAGCTGAAAACAGTAATCTAGTGGCTTTTAAATTTGTGCACCCCCTCGCCATTAAGCAATCACTACAATATTTTATAAATTAATAAATATTTTCAATTTGCCTTCATATTTTACCCCGCCTTGAAAAAATAAATCTGCGGGGATGACACAGAAATCAAAATGCTGCCAATCCGGTAGCAAAAGTGTTTAGATGTTCAAGGAAACTATGTAGACAAATAACTTGTATGTACATTGAAAATATTTTAATTGAAGAGTTTTTGGAAAAGTTCGGTCATTTTTTTGTTCCCTATTCGATGAGCCCAAATTAGCATTAAACTGTTTGTTACCATGTTAATACGCCTTAAAACCATTAGATAGAACATTCAGTACATGCAATAATACAGTGCAGGAAACAAAAAGAAGTTAAAAAATAATGTAGTTGTAAAAATATAGTTACAAACTTAACTGTATCTTTGCTAGCTCTTCTTTTGTTTCCCGTATATACAGTCATGTGCACAAAAATTGCAGTAGAGTATTGTAAATTTTGTACATTTTTTATTTTAAAATTATTGATTTATAATGAAACATTGCATAAGATGTATAGTTTCTTTAATTAATTCTTGATTGACTTTATTACCGACCGCTAACATATATATATATATAAGGAAGGTATTGTGATCATACCGATTTTGACGTTTCGAGATTTCGATGGATCTCCACGAATTGAGGTCCTTACATAATGTTTTGACTATTATTAGCATGATGTCTGTCGGTCTGTCTATATGTCTGTGTGGCTGTATGTCTGTCTGCCGGTCTGTCTGTTGATCCGTGTACAAATTCGTGAGCAAATTCGGCTAAAATAATTTTTATGAAACTTCATATTTACGCTTTTGACATCAATGGCACGAGTTGATCAACTTTTAGTAAAAATCGGTTGACTAGAAATGGAAGTTTACTCGTGTCGATTTTAAGATTTGTGCGAATATTTAACAAATTATTTAACAATAATTTGTTAAATACTATAAAAGCTATAAAAGCAATAACTAACAACTTTTATCTAAGACATTTTTTGATAAAATGAAACATTTTTGAATATTTTTTTTTTTAAGTATCTATTTTTTCATACTTATATGTAACGTTACCATGGTCATAATAAATAATATCTCTGTTAGAAAATATTAGGCCAAGTTATTTCTACTCTGCTGCTAGAATGTATTTTATACAAGTACTTTGTGATGGCGGTCGGTCCTGTGGTGGCCACAGCTGGTTATTTTTATTGTTTTTAGTATTGACTGGCTTAAAACAACATGTACTTTGTTTCAATTATTATAATTATTATTAAGTTGTTTTTGCATTGAAAGAAAAATATTGAATCTCACTATTATTTTACAAAAATGGATAGTGCCAAACACTGTACAGACGAGCAGCGTGAGCTAGTTTAAAACTTGTTAAAAAGGGCTTTTAAATGAAGATCTTTCTTATAATGTTATGCAAACTCGATTTTTTAATATTCACTTCCTGTGAACCTTTACGAACTGAGATATTCGGATTTGCAGCAACACTAGCCCTTACTGTAGCAATGTTTTTTTCCTGATCGGGCGATTGTAAAAATATTGTCTGTTAGCTTCTACTGACTCAGATTGTTGAAATTTTTTCATATTATTCTCAATGACTAACAGATAGTGCAAATTTTCTTCCGAAGAAAAAAAAATACATTCCCTATTTTGGTAATAAGTTTTTACAACAAATATGCGTTCTGCAATGGAATATCGTGCCATAATAACCAAGCCAAAACTAATCGCAAAGTTTTTACTTGACTTCTGTCACTATAGTACAACATTCAATGAAGAGGTATAAATGGCGGCCAATTTAAATCGGAAGGTCAAATTTGGATACCCTATATAATGCAAAAATTCTATACATATTACCATCCCATATTCATGGTTTCTATATTCGCGGCATATCAGCTGATCGTATTTCCCGCGAATAAGAAGTATTGACCGTACCTGCCAAAAACAAACTTCCTCCCACAAAATATGAAATAAAATATATTCAGTTTTAACATTTACTGCTATTTTTATGCACGTGATTGTTGGTAAATAATTTTCCCAAAGCGTTAAAGCGTTTCCCCCAAAGCCAAGCACTTACTGGGTAAACCCCCTTCACAGTCATCAACCCGGTGTTGTCCGGGCGTGGAGGTGAAAGTAGTACTGTCCACATATCCAGGCACGAGGTCCCCAGGCACCGGCGTCTCCTGCTTCACTGGCAACAGCCCTCCACCACTCACCACCCGCTTACTACCGCCACCAGAGCTCTTCCCGGGGGAGGGGTTAGTATTACCTGCACCAACCATCCCGGAGGGAACGGTTACATTCGTTAAATTCTCATCATGATGAAGGTTAGTTTGTGTCACATATCAAATACCATATAAACTTTGACATTAACATCAGAGGAGGGAATCCAACCCATAATATTAAGTTCCTCGGTTCCAGACTACCCCCCATTCAATGAAAAAGTTATATACATATTTCTTAAATACTAAGAAATTGAAAATATAGTCGGATTGCTGATAGGTGACTGTTACATGTATGTATCAAGAAGTGCATTAATATCATAATCTAGTTACCATTTTTCAGCGATTTTAAAAATGTTTTTTGTTATTTGTGTTATAATCTGTCTCAATTTGTAATACGAAACTAAATCTGGTTACTTTGGTGACTGTTGTGGTGTAAATAGACTTTTTTGAAACCATGTAAACTTGTAAATCTGGCTTTCACATTTTTGGTGAAGTTTCATTATACTGAGGTTATATTCACTCAAAAACTACATGTCAGATACCAAATTGACATGTCAAATTTGTGATTGACATGTCTAATATTTTGAATTATATGCAAATATTTATTTCATCTTATTTCGTTTATTCATAATTTCTGTTCTGGTTGTATAAAATATATTTCAAATACTTGTCAATTTGTGTTTTATACAATTTGTGTTAGTAAGTTGACATATAATTTAATGTCATAATTGACATTGTCAAATATTTTGAAAGGTGTAACTTCAGAATTACCACCCTAAGATGATATTTTAAATATACAACATAAAAAATGAAGTTTCCCTGTTAGTTTCGTATTACAAAATGAGACAGATAATAACTGTCAGTGTCTGGTAATAAATATTAATTAAAATACGGCTTGCGGCCAATTATTAAATTCACAAACTTTAATTTTAAATCTGCTGGAATAAACAACAAATTATAATCCAAAATTTACGTATGAGTATAAATTTTTCCTTATTTATAATTATAACCTTAAAATTAATAATTTTGTTTGTTTGAGTACTGCTGTAAATTTATTTTCGCGCTCTAATTAGTAAAGATATCTACGAATCTTGCCATTTCTTTCTAATGTTTTGTTTTTTATTCAAATAATTTGGAAGGTTAGTTGTCAACTTGCGTCATTATACGTTACTATGGGTATGCAAATAATTATAATGATATAAACAGAGAAAGCATATAGTATTGAATATCGATACTTGTAGCAACGAACAGTCACCCATCAGCAATCCGACTATAATAATCATTTTTTGTTGGTAAAAATTAGGGCTTCGAACCGGAACTGAACCGAAAACTGAAAACCGAAAAAAACCGTTATGTTTGCCGGAACGAAAACCGAAACCGAACCGATATTTATTTTTTTAATTGAATCTGAACAAAAACCGAAACGAAAAAAATAACGGTTCGAAACCCTGGTAAACATTAAATTATAATGAAACACTCTCCGTGAAATAACAATGCTAAATTTGTATTATTTTATGGATATTTTGTCAAATTGGACCCCCCAGAACAATTATCTCTGTGCGCGCCAAAATATCACTAGTACCTAGATACTTTTCAGATAATTTTATCTAGATAATACCAACATTGTCCAGTGTCTTATTTTTTAATTACCCCTGATAACCCGCAACCAAAACCAGAAGCAAGCATGCAAGTTGTATATCTTCAGGTGTTTAAAGACGTGTGTGAAACTAAAGATGCATTCTGTCCTTTTTAATGAGTATTAAAAACAATTTATTTATTTATTTTCGTTCGTAGTATTACTATATTTTTAACATTTAGTTGTAGTTTGATACTGATTATATTTTGAAAAATTTACTTCATTAACTTTATATTTAGAGGGTTTCGTAAATATATCCAAGAAACCTTTACATAAGGTGATCATATTTTTTAGTTCAAAATTCGGGACGGGAGTTCATAGACCGGGGGGGGGGGGGGTGTTATTATTCAAATATAATTGTTTAATTCATTTTTTTAAATATAATTATAAATTTATAATAAATAAAAATTTCCAATCACAGATAATTAACTTATTAAAAGGGACATTAAAATCACAGTATTTTTTTAAATGATTTCAAACTTTATTCATTAAAATTACTCAGTAGAAAACTTTTTATATTTTTCCGAACTATGGATCTTTTTGAGTAGGTGTTTTTTGCTTTGAAGCATTTTATAAAAATCCACACAGATTTCTTCATAATTTAATTTAATCAATAATATTGCTTTTAATGAGTCTACATCAAGTTGAATCTTGTCAGTTGTCCAAAAGCTGCTCATCAAGGAATAAACCCTTTCGGTAGATTTTTTTTATTTATTTATTTATTTATTTATTTATTTATTTAATAACCCATTGGACTGCCAACAGGTGCAAGCACCCAATAACAGGCAGCCACTTCATCTTTTGTAAAAATAATTTTAGTTAATAAATTTAAAATAAATATTGAATTATAGTTGATAAATAATGGGATTCGGACCAGTCAGAAAATAAACCAAATTTATTAACTTCGTTTACGTTTCCATTTAATTTAAATCTTCATCAGAGCTACAAAGGTATATAGAAATATAGAATTAATAAATTAGTAAGTTATATCTAAATATAAATTAAATGGAAACGTAAGCGAAGTTAATAAAATTGTTTTATTTTCTGACTGGTCCGAATCCCATTATCTATCAACTATAATTACTAACTTACGGACGTAACTCATCTAATCAAGATAAATATTGAAAATAAGTACTTTTTCTAAAATTCGGAACAAATATTGCCTCTGAAAAAATTCGGAACGCAAGGCGCAAATTCGGGACTATCCCGGCAAACTCGGGACGTATGGTCACCTTACTTTACACTATCACTCATCTATTATGCATCTTAAATTACACTAATTTAACTGATAACTCGGACATATCTGAATGTTTTTCTGTGTTTTAAAAATATATAAAATATTTAAAAAATTAGATAAGAGCTTAAATTGGATGTCTAAATAAATGCCTTATAGTTTCAGAAGAGTTTAAGAATAATGATTAAATTTAAAATATAGATATATATTTGATTTACCTGTTGTAACAACTCCCTGCATGAGAGTCCCAGTGTCTGAGAGTTGGTCCAGGCCGGGCCTGGGGTCGTAGGCAGTGGTACTGTCCACGTAGTCGGCGGAGATGTCGTAGCCCATACTTGCACCGGCTACCTGTGCACCACTGCTTCCATAGTACGTCGGTGTGTAAGTTCCAACCTCCGAATTATACGCATAACTGAAATAAATAATTATATCAATAAATTAACTAACTAATACAAAAGAATGAAAGTGGCATGAGAAAGATGAACGACAGAATGGTAAAAACTGGGAAGACAGACATCCCTTGATCTGTGGAAATCTCTCGCAAAGGATATTAAAGACAGGCACAATAGTATTGAGAAGTGACATTACCACTTCGGCGCTGTGCTCCTAGGCAATATGGCTATTGCATCTAGTACTCAGCTGTCAATATGCTAATAGCGAACAGGTTAATTTAAATACTGTACAGTTTTATTTTATGAAAACGCGAGTAAATATTTATTTTTTAAGCGCTACATATGTATCAAGCTGTATAACAGAAGGTGGGCATCAAATTACAGTATTTAAAGTTTAATTTCAGTAGATTTATCGAAGTGAAATTTGTAGTTGAGCAGGTGTTAAATGCCAGGCACGTTATTTTATGTGGTACATCTGAGTGTCGGTCATCTGAATTTACAATATATGGATTCTGTTTGCAAACAAGTGCATTATGTTCATTGTCTCATGAAATAAAATTAGTTTTAGTTGAACAGGAGCAGCTAAAACTTAAATATGCAACTTGCAGGTGCAAGCATATTAGTGCAATTTTGATTTTTTGCGACAAATGTAATGAACCAACTCGCATAGTATCAGTTACTTTTTAACTCAAAATATATCCCCATGCCTTCCTCTTGTCTATAACCAAATCTTTTGCCAATCTGGACTTAATATTAACTTTCCCTCCATTTTTCTTAAGAAAAGAAAAAACTAAGATGCCTATCTTTGTCCTGTCTTGAATGACAGCCAAATACACTACAATATGTTCTACTTTTATAGTTACAACTTCTATCGACATCCGAACAAAAATTCAACACTAGAGCATATGTAATAAATTCAAACAGTACTAGAGCGTGTCAGTTCTCAATAGTTCTCACAAATATCAAAACTAATAATCTAAAGTAAAATTAGTAACAATCTCTAGGAAAAATTTGCAGCGAATTTTTATCTATCTAAGCTGAGTAATTGTAAATAAACAAATTGCATTTTGCAATTCTATTATAGACGCCAACTTTTAAACCAATCGACGCATATTTGCGTTAAATTTTTTTGATAGAACAGGTATCAGTTTTCATGAGCAGAATAAAAAGTTTTCAAAGTAGGTAGAGGCTATCTAAAGTTACCGTCTTTCCAAGAATAGTTCTTAAGAATTTCAATTCTTCTTAAAGATGACGTGATGCAACATTGTGCAACTTTACGCTAAAATTGTGAATTCTCACAAATGAGTCAGCTTTCTCAGACTTCATAATAACACGAAAGAAAAAACACATTTTTAATGAACATTTGGTTACAATTATTCCCGAAATTTATCTCAAATTTCATGCTAATAACAGTGCCCTGCTTGTAAAGTTCACTAATTTGAAAAAAAATATCCAATTTTGGCAATTTTAATTTATTTTATTAATTAATTATTCATTTAAACGTAAACTGTAAAAGATATTTGAAAAAATCAGCTGTGGCCACCACAGGACCGATCAACCATATTTATATATATATATATATATATATATATATATGTAAGAAATGGGAAAAATTATTTTAATAAATATATTTTAAATTTAACGTCTCAAATCATTTTTAGTTTTAACATTATAAATGTAATGTACTGAGCAGTGGCGCACCCAGGTATTTTTGTGGGGGGGGGGGCGGAATACAAAATTATTGAGACTATGCATAAGGTTCACAGTGATAATACAATAAAAAAAAGGTCTTCATCTCTATTTTTAAAATTTTCTAGTGTGTTTGTGTGTTTTTATTTTTATTTTCTTCCTTCTTAGGAGGGGGCGGGCGCCCGGGCCCCGACCTGGGTGCGCCACTGGTATCGAGTGAAAATGAATCGTTTTCCCATCTAAAAACGTAATGAATAAATAATTCGGAATATTATTCATTATTTGTCCAGTTTTTAATAATGGGCGAAGATTTGATTCAATTTGAATTGGATGAAGTAAGGCGTATGGCTAGAGAAAGAAGTCTGAGGTGTCGAGCAAGTTCCACATTAAGGTAATGAAGTGTTTGCCAACACATTTGGCAACGGGTCCACTAGCATTATATAACCTCATTATTGTAAACTTACCCTCCATTATATGTGTGGTGTAGCTGATCTGAAGAAGATGGCGTTTGTTGTTCGAATACACTGCTGTCCGGCGCGGAATCACTTTGAGCGCGCATTTGTGCCCGGTGGAACCGCACTTCATCTTCTACTTTTTCACGTTGTTTCTTTGACATACGACCAAACTTCACAGCTGAAATAAAAAATAATAATGTAAAAAACGTATTTTTAAAACAATTTCCTTATATTATTAACTATAAAATTAATTCAATCAATTAATTTTCCTGTTAAAATTAATTAAAAGATAAAATACACCGTTTAAAATAAAGTATACTTCCGTACATGCGTACACTCTAAAGTTAATGGGTCAAATATTGACAGTAGAGTTCAATAGCATATTTTCGTGACTAGTAGACATTTTGCGTGCGTGTTTCAGAACATTTTTGCCGATGTAAAACGCTTTAGGCAGTGGTTCTCAACAGTTTATAGTTATTTATTATTAATACGTGAATTAATTTAAAAGGTTCGGGGGAGTTTCATGAAATTTTACCTTTAGAAAATTAAGTTTTTATTTTTCGTTTGTAAATTTGCGCCTATTAGTAGCCTACCCGCAATACACACGGAAAATGGTGGTTGCTGACACGAGTTTGTTGAAAAAAATAGCATTTTTTCAATAGTTTCTAACAAGGACGTGATAAAAACAAAATCTTTATAGTTTTTTTACCAAATATTAGCCACGATGATTCGAAAATTTTAAATTTCAGGTCAGTAATTTTTTCCGGTTTTGAAATATAATTTTACCGACCATCATATAGAGAAATGATACCAATTTTGAATTTTCAAAATTTTTCCAAATAAGCACGAATTAGACTTTTTGAACTATGGACATGTGTAGAGAACATTCTTTTGAACGGCTTCTGTGAATTTTTTATTTAAAGGTAATTTATGATTTACAAGATATGTAATCTATTCTAAATAAATTTCAAAGAAATTTTAGGTTTCATTGTATTTTTAATTCTTTTTGACTGTCTGTCAATATAATAGCAACAAAAAAATGGTAAATATATTAGTAAAAAATAAAAAATCTCTGCCTAAAAAAGTGGAACGGCCTTTTAGTATATCAACTGATGATTTCGGATGGGTTAAGTGTCTTTTTAGGGTTTTGTAGGTATGATCAAAAAACCCTTATACCGTCATTTTGTCATCTGTCTGTCTGTCTGTTCGGTAAAAAATGTAGCCAAACGGCTAAACCTAGAGAGTTTAAATTTGGCATGCTTATACAACTCTTTGACCCGCACTTAGGAAAATTACTAAAATATCTAAAAAATATATCCCCCTAAAAATATAAACAAATATCTACTCATCGCAATTTTTTTTTTTTTAATTCGTAGTTGGGTATCAAATAAAAGCCCTTAGTACGTGAATTAACGATCAAAATTTTATTTTTGCAAACTTATTTTAATGTGATTTTTGCCAAAATTTTGCAAAAAAAAATGTCCCACACCTGTAGCCCAGATAGTTTAAACTAAAAATCTGAAAAAATTCTAAGTAATGTACATTTGTTTAAACCGAAATGGTACAACAGGAATTTCAGAATTTCAATCAGATTATGTTTTCGGAAAATAACGCATTTTTTGTGTTTTTTGTTGACAATGTACAAAAGTTATAGTTATGTAACACGCTACACTAGAAGGCGTATCCTGGTGTAATGGTTATGGTGCTCGCTTCTTACCCAACAAAATAGAGTTCACTCCCGGTGAGAGGACACAATTTTATTTTTTGTTTTTTTTTTTTTTTTTGATTATTATGTTGTTTAAATTATTTTTCTCTAGTTATATTTTGTATTTTTGATTGTAATTTAAGGTATGTTTCAATATACACGAAATCAGAGGGGCGGAGCTTATGACTTATAACAACCAATGGAAACCATAGGCGCAATTTTCAAAATCTTAATGAACCTTGCTAAATAAAAAAAAAAAATACTGCACATATTTAGAAACCTAAATAATGGTATTGGGCATTCGAATTAAAATTAACAAAAAAAAATTTTTAACATAAGTTTGTTTTGGCATCCCAAATAATCATCATTCACTTTCTAAATACCTGCAAAACCCTGAAATGTGTGAAAATTCACACCTCACAACAATTTTTTATGTAACCTTGGTTGTACCGCCCTTTAAAATTCAAATCGAAATTACTAACTTTTATAGATTTAAAATTTTTGACATTTATAAATTAACTTTTAAAACTTTTCCGATTTGCTTTAATGTAAATCTATAATAGATTTTAAAAATAAAATAAAATGAACTGTCAAGTGTAAATGTAATTTAAATAAAACTACAGCAATCAAAAAGTGATTTAAATATAATAAAAATTAAAGTAAATGCCACCTTTAGTATGTAACTAAATGTAAATAACTAAAATTGAAACGGTACCCAATTAATAAATTACCATATTGAGTTATCGCTTGTTAAAGAGCTTTTAAAACTGTTGAAAAACGGTAAAAATGCCGCATCCCGTTGCCCTACAATCCGAGAAACAAGTATTGGCACAATGTTTTGATGATAATACTTTCTTCCACTAACAGTATCCAGGCTAGCGGTATCCTAGCTCACCGTGTTAATAGTCGACAGTCGCGATCTATACGCACTGACGTACTCACACTAATTTATTTGGGAGCTTATACAATCTATAATGTGTTAATTTAAAGAGCTCTGAATGCGGCTTTATCCACACACTTACGGTGTAGGCAGAAATTAAAGATGGACAACCTATTCAAAAATTGGCAAGCCGTTTTTCACGTTTTTTTTTGCATGTTTTACATATTATGTACTATCTGTCTTACCCATACTTTGTGAGTTTTTGTTACATAAATTTGTGATATAGGCATACGATTCGCAGGGTCCCAAAGGGCTCAAACGGTCACGTGATCCAGAGCCGTAGTAAGGGGGGGGGGGATGGCCCCTAGCGCACTAAGGAAAAGGGCGCCGATGAGCTTGACTAAGGGCCGCCACATTGCGAAAGTGAGGACCTTTTTTTTTTGCTCTTCACTGGGAATTCACTTACATTTATTTGCCAAGGGCGCCAAAACGCAGTTCTGCCCCTAGCGCAAGTTTTCCTTACTGCGGCTCTGACGTGATGTTGTAATAAAAATATATGAATTTCCGTGTTTTCATGCAGCATGCCAAAAAAATTAAAGTTTGTGTCATAAAGCCCCTATAAAAAAATTGACATGCGGCCCAAAGGTGGAAAATTTCGGAAAAAATTTGGGTGATTACAAATTTTACAAAATTTTCCGAAATTTTCCACCCTTGGGCCAACGAGGGCTGCATGCCAATTTTATTATAGGGCTTCTATGACACAAACTTTAATTCTTTTCATCGGCATGCTGCATTAAAACGCGGAAAATCATATTTTTTTTATTACAAAATTACGTGACCATTTGAGCCCTTTGGGAACCTGCGAATCGCATGCCTATAGCAAAAAGTATGGGTAAGACAGGTAGTACATAATATGTAAGACGTGCAAAACAAACGTATAAAACGGCCTGCCAATTTTTGAATAGGTTGTCCATCTTTAATTTCTGCCTACAACGTAGGTGTGTGAATAAATCCGCATTCAGAGCTCTTTAAATTAACACACTATAGACTGTACATTGTGCATATGTTCTTATAGGTTGTTTTAACGTTCTACGTAGCGTTTACAGCTCATAGAAATTAGTAAGTTATGAATAGTCCTACATCTGTGTGTCTTTAAACCAACTACGATGGCTTCGTAAAATGTTTATTATCTATTATCGTTTTTATAATTCTGCTGTCCTAAATTTTAACCAACTAAACCTAGCCTAATTACCTAAATTGATCATATTTACTGTCCGTCTTTGTAATTTTGAACAAGATTTTTTAATGATGACATTTTGATAGGTTATGTAAAGGCATACAGTAGGTACGGTCTCTCTGATAGACTGAGATAGCCAATGTTTTTATATGTCTGTCTCATTAAAACAACTCACTAAGTTTAGCAAATTATCCACAATCGACAAGGAACAAAATATTAAATTTAGAGGTCTGAACGATTGCACGTCTTACCATATGACAAACTTGTTAGTGACAATCAACAGTGTACAAGTTATATAGGCCAGTGTTTCTCAATTGAAAACGTACCGCGGACCAGTAAAATATTTAATTTTCTACCGCGGACCAGTAAATTATTTATTTTCTACGGCGGACCCCTAAAAATAAATGTACTATTAAACAAATTGTATATGTAACCTCTACATATATCTAAGTAATAAAAAATCACTGAAAAATTAAGAAAATACACGGAAAATGAACAAAAGATCATAAAAAAATGAACAAAAAATCTGAAAAATAATAATTTATAAGCTTTTCGCGGACCACTAAAATTTTGCTAAGCACCACCAGTAGTCCGCGGACCACCTGTTGAGAAACACTGATATAGGCTATTGATTTAAGAGCTCTGCAGTTTCTGAAATAGCTCACAAATAGAAACATACTTAAAGGAACAATTCCGTTGAAGGCAAAATTTTTGTTGAAAATGGATATGTCCCTTTTTACGTGAACGCCCGTCATATTATAATACTTTTTGACTGTCATACTTATTTTATAAATAACAACTAAAACTATTTTTATGCTGGTTTATACCACTTAATTAACATAAAAAAAAAAAATTAAAAATCAAAAAATTTATATATTTTTTTTTGAAGTGCCCCTTTTTTCTCCCCTTTTCTCCGTCAGTGTTGGGTGTATACAGGAGGCTATTCAACTCTGTGACGTGGCGCGTTACGTCAGCGCGCACACAGCCGGTGTTCGCTGTATTGCGGGACATGTACATAGAAAACACTGTTATTTATAGACGTACAGGACAGCATCGAGCATTACTTCTGATCTCTCGTCCTCCCGTCCTCCCGTGTTCCTCCCGTCCTCCCGTCCTACTCACTTCTCACATCCCTACTCCGCCTGGTGTTTGTTTTGCATATGTTAATCACGTTTTTTATTAATCAACACGTAATTACATTGATTTTTAATTCATTTGTATATATACGTTTCTAATGAAACATGTAAGTTTATACTATGGTTTAAGAAAGTATTTAAGGCAAATAGTTATTGTTGCTGTGCGCCAAAAATTCTAACGGAACTATTTCATAAACAGCACGGCAAAATGCAATTAATGACACATTAATTTTCACACGTTTCAGGGATTTATAGGTATTTAATAAGTGTAAAGCCGCATTCAGAGCGCTTTAAATTAACACGTTGTAGACTGTTCGTTGTCACGTGCGTTTTTATACATTGTTTAACGTTCTACGTACCGTTTAGAGCAGTTAGAAATTAGTGGTTTACGAATAGTCCGACATCTGTGTCTTTAAACAAACTACATAGCTTCGTAAAATATTTTCTATCTGTTATCGTTTTTATAATTCTGCTGTTCTAGATTTTAACTAACTAAACCTACCTAATTACACACATTTCAGGGTTTCGCAGGTATTTAGTAAGTGAATGATAATTATTTGGGATGCCAAAACAAATTTTATGTTAAAATATATTTTTTTAAATTTTAATTCAAATGCCTAATACCATTATTTCGGTTTCTAAATATGTGCAGTATTTTTTTTATATGGCATGACTCATTAAATTTTTGAAAATGCGCCATGGCTTCCATTTGTTGTTTTAAGTCATAACTCCGCCCCTCTAATTTCGTGTATTCAATTTCAACAATTTCCACTGGTTATTAAATTTACGTTTTTGCAAATTTACGAAATTAAATGCAACATTTGCCCAAATATAACTAGAATTTTGAAAAAATAATTTAAACAAAATAAAAATGCAAAAAAAAACAAAAAATAAAATTGTCTCGAAACTGGAACCCTAGTTTGAAAATTAGAACGCGAAAATGCTAGCCATTACACCATGAAAGCATACTGGTTTCGTTTGTTACATAAGTCATTAAATATTTTACATGGTCAAGCAAAAAACACAAAAAATTTATTATTTTCCAAAAACATAATCTGATCAAAAATTCAAAAATAAAATTGTCTCCTCTGCCCGGGAGCAAACCCAAGTTTGATGCGTATCACGCCTTCTAGTATAGTGTGTTACATAACTATAACTTTTGTACATCGTCAACCAAATGCGTTATTTTCCGTAAACATAATCTGATCAAAAATTCCTGTTGTACTATTACGGTTCACACAAATGTACATTACATAGAATTTTTTCAGATTTTTAGTTTAAACCATCTGGGCTACGGGGTGTGGGACAAAAATTATTTTGCACAATTTTGGCAAAAATCGCGTCAAAATAATTTATTTTGCAACAATAAAATTTTGATCATTAATCCACGTACTAAGGGCTTTCATTTGATACCCTACTCAGAACTAATTTTTTTTTTTTTCGTTGATCTAGTATTTGATTATATTTTTAGGGGGATATGTTTTTTAGATGTTTTAGTATTTTTCCTATGTGCGGGTCAAAAAGTTGTACAGGCATGCCAAATTTCAACTCTCTAGGTTTAGCCATTTGGCTACAATTTTTACAGAACAGACAGACAGACAGACGACAAAATGACGATATAAGGGTTTTTTGGTCATACCTACAAAACCCTAAAAACAAATAACCCAATATTTTAATGTATTAAAAACATGTAATAACATTAATTAAACACTTTAAAATATACTTTCGATTAAATAATTTGATTTTATGAACACCCCAGGTTTCTATTAGTTGACATAACCAAGCACCTACTGTATTTAGATACTTTTTAATTTTTTTATGGGATAGGCCACTGTTGCACTAATAGCTTTATTTTTTATATAGATTACTTACCATCTCGACTCATACCAAGTCGTAAGCATTTCTGAAGCCTGCAGTATTGACATCTATTCCTGTTGACTCTGTCGACAACACAGTTCTTGTTCCGGGGACACTGGTAATTTACCACTGAAGACTGTGACCGCCGAAAGAATCCTTTGCATCCTTCGCATGTAATTACTCCGTAATGGACACCACTACTCTTGTCACCGCATACCTTGCACGGTATTATTTCTATTTGGGCTGAAACAAAAACACAAAATTAGAAACAACATATCGACATTAAATATGATTTAAAAAATTGATGTGAAGTGTGAATTTTCACACATTTCAGGGTTTCGCAGGTATTTAGTAACTGTATGATGATTATTTGGGATGCCAAAAAAAATTTTGTCAAAATATTTTTTTATGAATTTTAATTCGAATGCCTAATACCATTATTTTAGTTTCTAAAAATGTGCAGTATTTTTTTTTATATAGCAAGCTTCATTAAGATTTTGAAAATTGCGCCTATGGTTTCCATTGGTTGCTTAAATCATTAGCCCCGCCCTCTGATTTCGTATACATTCAAACAGAATTAAATTATAATTTCAACACTTCCCACTGGTAATTAAATTTACGCTTTCAAAAATTAAATGCAACATTTACCAAAATATAACTAGAATTTTGACAAAATAATTTAAATTAAATAAAAATGCAAAAAAAAACAAAAAAAATAAAAATTGATGGGATTCGAACACTAGTTTCTTCGGTAGTTATAGCTTACTAACCGAGAATGCTACCACTGTACTACGAAGGTTCACTCGTTCACAGTGTTAAATAGCGGATTAAATATATTACATATTTTAGTTAAAAACACAAAAAATGCGTTATTTTCCGAAAACATAATCTGATCAAAAATTCCTGTTGTACTATTCCGGTTCACACAAATGTACATTACTTAGAATTTTTTCAGATTTTTAGTTTTAACCATCTGGGATACAGGGTGTGGGACAAAATTTTTTTTGCACAATTTTGGCAAAAATCGCATCAAAATAATTTATTTTGCAAAAATAAAATTTTGATCGTTAATCCACGTACTAAGGGCTTTCATTTGACACCCTACTCAGAATTTAAAAAAAATATTTTTTTTTTCGATGAGCACATATTTGTTTATATTTTTAGAGGGATATGTTTTTTAGATGTTTTAGTATTTTTCCTATGTGCGGGTCAAAGAGTTGTATAAGCATGCCAAATTTCAACTCTCTAGGTTTAGCCGTTTGGCTACAATTTTTACCGAACAGACAGACAGACAGACAGACAGACAGACAGACGACAAAATGACGGTATAAGGGTTTTTTGGTCATACCTACAAAACCCTAAAAACGGTATTATAAAATCACTAAGTTCTTTTTTGTTACTAAAAAGCGTCCTTAACCCAGCATTTTAGGTCTTTGAGGGGCAAAAACTGTTTTCGTATCGCAACTTATAAGAGTTATTGATCACTTGGTTTTTGTGGCTTCAAAGATTTTTCAATAGAGACCGGAAGTAATTTTTATATGCGAGCATTACTTCCTCATTCATTTTATAACGGAAATAATAAGGGAATATGTTTTTAAAAATGTATCAATGAAGTTTATTGACTCCTTATTCTTAGTAGGAAAATGTTGGATGATGCCAACATGGAGGAAGAAACGCGGTTATGGTTCAAATCTGTATCTAGAAATCGTAATAAAATTTATCTGCCGATTACCGATTAATTGGCCTGGTACTAATCGGCTCATCGATTTATCGGGTTAAAATTATTTGACTTTTTACTTGTCGAGAAAAATTATTGACTTTTCACCGATCCGTGATGGAAAAAAAGGTTAATAAACACTGGTTTATATGTCTTAGTTTAGATCAGTGGTTCCCAAACTTTTTTGATCGCGACCCGGAACGAGGTTTTAAAATTTTTCGCGACCCACCTTATGAAAAAAAAACATTTATTTACAAAACAAATTTTATTTTAAAGCAGTAGCTTTATAGCAATAAAGAGTAATAAATAGTAATAAATAGTACAGTATAGTAATAAAAAATATAGTATAGTAATAAATAGCACAAATACACACTATTCTAGTGATTAACTGACGTAAAAAAAATAATATGTACAAAAAAATCTTTTTTGTGTTTTTAAATTTTTTTTTCGCGACCCGGCAAAATTTTTCTGCGACCCGGTACCGGGTCGCGACCCACACTTTGGGAAACGCTGGTTTAGATGAATCCATCGATTCTTGAATATCATCTAAAAATAATAAATAAAACTTGCATGGACTACAGAAAAACTAGATACGACACTGTATAGTAAGAAAACCAATGTATTTTATTTTATTAAGAATTTATCATACATTTTTCTTTCGCCCACCTTGTATTTATTTGATTTTTTTTTTGACACGAAAATGTCAAACAATTTTTACAGAAGATGGCACGTGCCATTTGTTTAAATATTTTTAGTTTTATTTAAGTATCTTTGATGAAATAATATGGCAATAAAATTTTATATTTATTTTGCTTATTACGCAGAAAAAGTCGGAACTATTTTGATGTTTTTGAGATGAGTTCATTGATCTTTGTAAAAACAACTTTATGTCTCAAATTTACGCAATTCATAAAAATTACAATCAAATAACATATTTAGAAAAAGATATATATAACTATGAATTTTATTAGTTATTACCATTTTGAAAATTATAATGTTTAAACAGCACCGATTCAATTAAAGTCGGATCAAACCTGGAATAAGTTCCTATGTTCAAAAATATAAGTACATTAAAAAATCATGAAATTAAAGGGTCCCAAATGGGCACAATCGATACAACGATTTTTTTAATCGATTCAGTCAATTCTGAGATAACTCGTCCCAATAGTGTACACTTCTACAAAATAAAACAGCGAATAATAGGTGTAGCTGGGTCTATAGAGTTGCAAACATAATTGGTTTCCAGCGATAAAAATAGTGTATATAAAATAAATATGACATTAACTAAATATGACATTTTGACGAAAACATCATATTTTATTTTCCAAATATCTAGTATTACAGACATTCTATGGCATCAAATTTAGACTTTTTTAAAATAAAAACTGATTTTTAACAACTTTTTATTCTTGTATTTTTTCTCTAAAATGTACAGAAGAGCCAATTTTCGCACTTATTTAAAATCCCATGTTAAACTGCTTTGTTCCACATTTTCTCAGCGAATTTTTGTATAAAAACATGCTCAAGAAGAAACCATATTTTTTTATAAAGACAAATGTCACAAAAAAAAAAATCCCAAAGTGCCACTAGCGTAGGGCTGCCATAATTGTCGGACTACCGACCGGGACCACCCCCCAAAAAAAAACTTAAAAAAAACTTTTATCGACAATAATACCTTTATTATAAAAAATTGCACAATATTTTAAAAAAATAAGAAATTTTAATGACAAAAAAAAATAATTTAAGTAGAGATTGATAATAGGTATACCAAGAGCAAAACGTTGGGATCAATGGTGAATCATTTTGGAACACTCAGTTCGACTGAAAAAATTTGATGTTTTTTTTTTGTGGATGCGTATTTATCAAATCTAAAATAATATAATATAAATTAATGGGCGATTCAATTTAATAAAACCAAATAGAACCTTACATTCCATTCTTCTCTTGCCTTTACTCTCCCCCTTCCCCGACTTCGGTGGCTTCTTTATCATCGCTCTTCTTTGCCCAATCATACTTCTCCGATGTTTTCGTTTTTTGGAGCAGTTCTTTTTCCCCTTTTATATAATTATAGAATTCAATGCATGACATTTTATAATTTAAAACACATTGAATTATGCTTTTCACGGTGTCAATAGCAAGCGAATTGCGCTCATCTGTCAGTACCAGTCAGTATAGTATGTATATATGTATATGTACAATATTATCGAAAAATAATTTTTTAATATTTATAAATTTTAAATCGACAGGGACAAATGACTCTTGGACCGGGACACTGGGACAGAAACCTCAAAACCGGGACATGTCCCGATGTACCGGGACGTATGGCAGCCCTACACTAGCGGCTAACAGAGGCCCACTTTCATATCCCTGATGTACACCATAAATGTTTATAGTTTGTCAACTAGTGTTTTGCATTAGGGCAATATTACCTACAATGAGATGTACTCTGTATGCAGTTTGCTAAACTAATGTTATGAATTATTTTAATGTGCAATAAAAGGACTATTATTTTAATGGTAAACTAATTTGAAAGTCATTTGAGTCCAAGGCCTTATAAATAAGAATACATCCTAACGTAGCGCCATTTAACTCTGATATTTGAGCCTGAGAACGGATGGAAATACAGTGCGAGAAAATAAGGGATAATAGTACGGATATGGAGATTCGGCAATAGCCATACCTCTGAAACTGGGTCCAGATTAGCGAGCCGATCCTGTAATGTATCGCGTAAAGTGTAACATTTTTGTCTTTGCATTTTTTCAATTATAATATTTGGGGAGTTGCGGGAGGACACCCTGAAACTAAAATCTACATATATCTCCTTTATTATGGATTTAACAGCAAAATCATATATGACAAAAAAAAATTATAATAAAAAAATAAATTTTTAATTGCTATGCTTTTTTTCACTTTAGGGACACCCTAAAGCTAAACTTTTGAAATATCACCCTTATTGACTTAACAGCAAAACGTATATAACAAAAATTGTTTATAATAAGAAAACTATTTTCTTTGTTTTATACACTTTTTCGATTGAATGAATATTCGGGGAATTATGGAGGTACTAAAATTAAAATCTTGAAATATCTCACTTATTATTTACTTTACATCAAAAATATATAAGAAGAAATATTTTTGTATTCTCTTCAATACAGTTTTTAATAAGATATATATTTGGGGAGCTATGGGAAGAGCTACCAAAAAACCAAGGAGGTCACTTATTTACTTAACATCAAAAATGTCATCATAGAAAGAGTTTAGAATAAAAAAACGATTATTTTTTTTCTATAGGTCAGTCGTTTAATCAACGCAGTTAGTCATTTTGCGTCATAACTTCAATGACAAACTTAGTGGCGAAAAAATAACTAAATCTAACTACCTTTTGCAGTCATATATAGTTTGTGTTCGATAGTCATTTTGAAGATTTACAAATTTTAAAAGTGTTTATTTAATATAGGGACATTTGTATTGGTATCGCTAAATAAAACGATGTTTACATTTGGCATTTTATAATACGCTCTGATGTGTTTTGATACTTGTGTTCACATATCTAACTTATAGTAATTTCTAAAAACCTTTTATTTTGTTTGTTGTTTATTTAGCAGTTTTGTGTTTTGTTTATATTTGCTTATAGATATCTTATAGATTTCCATTTGATATTATGTGTAGTGTATAGCTGTTTAGGTTAAATTCAACGTACTTCTATTTTTTTTTTTTTTCTTTGATCATATTTTTGGTTCACATCAGCCCTTTTTAGGACTACTTAGCCTATTAGAATACTTTATTTGTTTTATTCTGTTCTTATTCTTATATTTTCATTTCATTACGATACAAGTGACAGCGTACGAATATTACAATCGTTAAATGGATGCTATGTAGACGTACTAAACATGACGTCACAAAAACATGTGATGTTTCCAGTGACACAACTTCACTGATTCGCCGACTGCCCTATACTTGAAACTGCAATATTTCATTTATCATTTATGTTACAGCAAATATGTACCGTACAAGAACCATACGAAGTACGGGCACTCCAGCTAGTTTAAATTATATATTTTTTTATAATAGTAAATGTTGCGTCCGGTCCGGCCCTGTTTTTTGTAGACAAGGAATTAGACAGTGAAATAGACAAGGAAAACATAACGTAAAGACATAACAACAAGTCTCAAGTCCGCGCGCAATATTAAGTCATAGTTAAACGTTAAACGGACGGAACTATGTGTGTATGTATTATTTGAAGATAACAATGTACATATGAAAGTATTTATTTTTAGAGGTACGTACATTATCTTGAGCACGCGATATCGCAGAGGTTAATAAACTTTTTGTCTTTATTTTCTCGTCCCTCAAAACTAATCATCTTAGATTTTATTGTATTTTTTATCTCTTCAAATAACATATTCATGTTACAAAATATAGATTACAAAACACTCTTATATAACAATTTAAAAAATAATATAAATAAAAAGTACACCCTGTACTTTTAAGGTACTTAAAAAAGAACCCTTCCTATAAATTTCCCAATTAACCCTTTACTACATGAATTTTTATTTTTGGCTGAAATAATTCATGGGCATTAGGAATTGGTTCTTATTCATAGAAAAATTAATTAAAAAAATATATTTAAAATATTAATTATTATTTTTATGAAAAAATAATAATTTAAATAACAATTTAGGGTTTGTGCCATACATGGAACATTATGATTCTACATTATGTTACAAAAGAAAATGATTCCGTATTATTTGCTCGTCAATTGCTAGGTGTTCTTTATTAGGGATTAAAAGCAGTTTCCCTCGAATTTTTGAAAGAAAAGATCGTATCTTTAGTTGTCCTTTCTCAATAAATTCAAGGTTTGTTCGTTTGTGTTGCACCAGACTTGTCCAGGACAAGAGCAGCTGACGTCACTATATAAGATAGCATTGGTGGGGGAAGCTGTGGTGTAGTTCAGTGTAGGTTGGGCAACACAAACGAACACACCTCAAGAGTTATCGTTGAAGTGCAAATTCCGCTTGATATCCTAAAAATCTATTGCAGCCCATTACTTGAGATACTGCAGGATCCATTGCTGTGTATGTGGCATATATGAACATTCATGAAGTAACGTTCTGATTCAGTTTTAAAAGTAAAATAAAAAATAAAAATCGGAATGTGCCATATATGGCACACTATGCAGTAAAGGATTAAGTAAAATATGTATAGTTGCATTTTTATAAGAAGCACATGACTTCACCGAACAATCAAAGACCTACACATGATTTATATAGACCAGTGTTTATCAACAGGTGGTCCGCGGACCACTGGTGATCCTTAGCAAAATTTTAGTTGTCCGCGAAAGGCTTATAAACTATTATTTTTGAGATTTTTTGTTAATTTTTTTATGATATTTTGTCCATTTTCTGTGATTTTTGTTTATTTTTCGGACCCCCTCGCCACGAGGACACTCCATGCCCCCCCACCCCCCGGTGGCCGGCTATGCGTTCTGGTCGATCGTGGTAACAATATATTTATAAAAAAGTAGATCCCAAATACAAAAAGGTTGAACCGCCCTGCTCTAATGGGTTCTCGCAATAATTCTGTCCTTTCCTGTTTTGGCTATGTTGCCAGCTGTAAAACGCACAAATCTGTGAAGACACGGTATTCTACTAATGGTTATTCATATTTGTATCCTAATTTTTGTGAGTCACACGATATTTTTTCCATTTAGTTTCAATGAATTAACAACAAAAGAAAATTATATTTGATATTTTTACATTTGGCAACACCGCTCCCATTTTCCATAAGAGCTATACTGCATTCTACCGATGGACAGACTATAGTTCCATGAGATGATTCGTAGTACGAATTATTCGTTAGCCGAATCACTGTTTTCCATATATTTCAATGCAAAAACCTTTTAATCCATTCCACAACGTTCCCAAAAGAAGGACTGAATAGTTGAAGATTTACTATTTACAATTTATTCAGTTCACAGTCCATACTTTTCAGTTCATAGGAAAATCACCTTCAGGCTGTCTCCCTGGGATGTTCAACTGTCCTTGTGGTGTTGCAGAAATCTTAAATAGCATTATATCTTTGTAACAACTGAACAGATTTTAATAAAACAGTGAAGATCGCATAAATGGACAGATAGATAGACAGACAGATACCTTAAAAAACTGTTGTATACATACAGACATTCATTTTTACATATAAAACAATTATTAACGTACATAAACAAACAAAAAAATAGGTTTATGCACTATATCAACATTTTTGAACAAACCTCTAATAGAATTCGCACTTTTCGCCAATCGATCTCCTTCATTTAATTGTGGTGGGGGTGTTGTACTATCCGCTGAAGTTACATCTCCATCTCTCTCTTTCCTCTCCAATAACTCTCTCCCTGTCTCTGTCTGCCAGTTATCCCCACTACTAAACAATTCTTGAAATGCGTCCATTTTATGTTAACACTTCGTCTATCTCCGCCGCTCTTCGGGCAAGCGGCGTGCATGGCAACACAACAATATGGCGACTACTAATGTTTTGGCGCGCAATTTAAATTTTACACTTTATTTAAGGGGTTTGGAGGGGAGTTGAAGGATTTAAAAACATTTTAAGGGTAGATTTATCCATTTTTAAATATGTCTGCTTCCATCTTTATCTGAAAATCCAATATAATCACAAACCGCAGATTTATTTGCCACTTTTAAATATTTTTAATAAGTATATGAGAAATACTTTTTAAAAAATGCTACACAAAATGGTGGTTTTTTTACACAATCGGAATAATATTCTAAGGACACGGGGCTCCAGTTGTTATTAAACTGTCTAAAAAATTTATTAGCATATTTTTTTACGAGAGTTTCACCTCGAAATAGTTATTAAGTACCTAATAAGAAGGTTCATTTGTAGCATGAGATCAAAAAGAAATTACATACGGGTTGGCTATGGAAAATGAAAGTAATGTCAACAGCAAGCTTTAGAATTAAATAACTGTCATCACTGTTATTGTTGTCATAAATTTATACTGAAATATAGAGCTTGCAGTAGACGTTATTTTATTTTTCCATAGCCAACCCTTATGTAATTTATTTTTGAACTCATGGTATAATAATTTATAGGTAACATGGAGTGGATGGATCATACCGATTTTGACATTTCGAGATTTCAATGGATATCCACGAATTGAGGTGAAATAACGTTTTGACTATTTTTAGCATGATGTCTGTCTGTGTACCAGGGCTTCGAACCGGAACTGAACCGAAAACCGAAAAAAACCGTTATTTTTGTCGGAACGAAAACAGGAACTGAACCGAAAAAAAATATCGGTTTATTTCGGTTCAGATAATGTTTATGTGAGTGAATATAAAATACATTTTATTTAAGATTATTTTTTAAAGTGATGAGCAGAAAAAATTGTAATTCGTAATTTATTAACTCATAAGTAAAAAAAATTCGCTTGTATTATTTCGGGGAATGGGGGGGCGTTGAACGCCCAGAACCCCCCCCCCTATCAGCGACCTTGGTATGATTATCACAGAATAAGGAATAAAATGTTCTTCTAAATTATAGTAGAAAATAAATTTCTAATACAAATAAAAGCATTTAAAAATTTATCACTCGGAACTGAACCGAAAACCGAAAAAAACCGTTATTTTTGCCGGAACGAAAACCGGAACTGAACCGATATATATTTTTTTAATTGAACCGGAACGAAAACCGAAACGAAAAAAATAACGGTTCGGAGCCCTGCTGTGTACACGTGCAAATGCAAATATGAAGTTTCATAAAAATCCTTTTAGCCGAATTTGCTCTGCACGTGTACACAGACGGACGGACAGACAGACAGACAGACAGACAGATAGACCGACAGACATCATGTTAAAAATAGTCAAAACGTTATGTAGGGACCTCAATTCGTGGAGATCCATCGAAATCTCGAAATGTCAAAATCGATATGATCACAATACCTCCCTTATATATGTTGGCGGTCGGTAAAAAGTATGAGTATTTGGAAATCAACAACTTACTAGCTTAATAAATAAATTATGAGTCTAATAAGTATTAGCTAGTTTATTAGGAACTGGTACTCTACGCCCTTAGTTTAATAGCTAATAAACAAATTACATTTGCATAAGTAGTTTATTTATATCTGGTAAAGATCTTAGTATGCAGAGGTTGACAACCTTTTTGAATTGAAACATTGAATCAATAAAAAAACTTATCAGTTTACATCTGATAAAATCAGTTCGTGATTTATTTCCACCTACAGTAGTTCTACACTCAACCGTCATTGGCGCTGCAATCAATATTTGCATTTTCAAATAATTACACTAAATATTTAAGCTTTCAAATATAGGTTATCATCCAGGTGGCGCATAGGACAGATAATTATGCTTTTAGACTTCTAGAATTATATGAAAGACGAGCTTATTAGCCCTGTATAACTAGGTACTTATTTTTAGGATTTTGTAGGTATGATTAAGAAACACTTATATATTATATATGACTGAAATTGTGGCTCGATATATGACTCGATATTAGGATGTCAACAGTTAAGTCCTTTCAAGAGTTTATCATAAACTAAACTTAAAATTTGACAAAAAATTATATAGTATTAGTTTTTCTATTTATAAAATGCTATTTCACGTATTTTTTTAAATGTTTTTCTCAATATTATTATTTATTATTGAAAATTCAAATCAAAAATACGCGTGTTTTGTTTTGTGGTAATCATATTTTTACCTTTTTTTTAAGATATGGAAACCACAGTCAAAACAGATAAGGTAAACTATCAAAAGGTAGTGTCAAAATTTGAAAAGCTTTCTGTTATGCTTATGGCAGTAATTTCTCAAGATTTTTAAAGTAAAGGTTGTCTCATAACTTCTGACCAATCAGAGAAAGAGAGAGAATACGCCACATGTATGCGTAGTTCAAACAAGCATACAAAATTAATATCGATGCTGCATGTTTTTAAATATTTTTATTGATTATATTCATAATAGATATTTATTTGAAGACAGTTCTACTGAATAAATTATAAATAAAAACCGAAATTTTATACTGATTTATATAAAATTTAAGGTGATGAGTATTTGTATTATAGTTAATAAATAACAATAAAAACGAATACAAATATAATTTTAGGAATATTTAAATAAATATAGAAAAACAAATTGATATAATAATATAGTAATTAATTAAATTGGAGGTTATATCAATTTTTAAAAACGGCTAAAAGTTTGAGAGAGTTTGAATGGTTCATTAATTTGCCGCAAGAGCACTATTCGCGGCGCGAAATTTAAATTTCGTTATGTTCAATTAAAGATGAACACTTGTATAACGATGACCTTAAGAATTTGACAGCTATGTGGCATGAGTCATGACATCAGGATTCTTATTAAAAAACAAACAAATACCGCTAAAATCAAGCATTGTCTAATGATGGGTTCATTGACTGATAACAGTCTATTCCCAAACTATCTCATTAATAATGACTAACTATCTATAGTTTAAATAAAGATCATTTACTTAACAGAGCGGCAAATTACCTACAGAAGAATGTCACATACTCAAATTCTTTAGTAAACAAAAAATAATGGCATGCGTTACAAGCATTTTGTAACACATTTTGTTTTTTATTTAGGATTTCGTAGGTTACATATGCGACAAAAGCTCTAGAGCAGGGGTTCTTAAACTCATGTAGTCCGTGGACCCCCTCTTGAAAAACATTTTTGTTGTGGACCCCATCCCAACCGTAGGCATTTTACGTTGTTCTTGAGACCTAATTTCTGGCTCAATAATCTCATAGGCACTGCGTTATAATAAATATTGGTAAAAATGTATCGCTGGTTATTTTAATAAATGGTCTTGTGCATTTATAGAGATGAACATTTTTATTAGCATATAGAATAAAAAACATAAAATTAATAAAAATAGTAGTAAAAAGAATTTAAAAAGTTACAAATTATAATACGTTAAACTCATACAAACATTCCTTGGTCAAATATTGGTCAAAATAGATTTTATTATAATATGTTTTCTGTAAATAATTTGCAGTTGAATAAAAATAATCAAATTTTTACTAATTATTGTTTAGTTATGTCAATAACTAGTTAGGTAACAACAAATACAAAAAGTCTTGACCATGTAGGATTTTTATTAAATGAATTATTTGAATAAAAGTTGGGGGATTTAAAGTTAATGTCAAAATTGTTTCGCGGACTACAGTTTAAGAACCACTGCTCTAGATGAACTAGCCGCGCACAAAAAAAACTGATGGGGTCATTTCGAAAACATATCCGAATAAAGATAATACAAATTTAATATTGATTTTTTATGTTGGCGATTATATATTAATTTGTTTTTAATAGTAATAAAATGAAGTCATTTTTTTCCTGGAATAAAAGGGCATAAAAAATGCGCATTTATATGGACCGGAAGTAGGTAGTACGGTAGTCTGTACAACGTGCGTACCTGGGGGGGGGGGGGCTCAGCCCCCCAAGGGCTTCAAAAAACGCGTGATTTTTACGTATGTTTTCTTAAAATATAAGTTATGAACCCCCCTCCAAGAGCTCCAAAACTTGGGATTGTTATACATTTTTTCAAAATAGAATTGAGGACCTTTTACCGACCGCCAACATATACGGTCCTGTGGTGGCCACAGCTGATTTTTTTGCTAAACAAAATGATCAAAAGCTTCATAGAATCGTTAAAAGTTATTAGATTTGAAAATCTAGTTCCACCAAACCAATGAAACCGATTATATGTACAAGTCTTCAGTTTCAGCTGTTGGGCCACAATTTCTACCCTACAGACAGACACATGACGATAAAAAGGTACCAACGAAACCCTAATACAAGAAAAAAATCTGCTACGGTAACATCCACAAATAACCTTATATAGCATTCATTCAGTAAATTTTACTAAATATCATGTTAATTCAAAAATGGAATATACTAGATTTTTTTTTCAATTTTTTTTTTTAAACCACCATTAATGTGTGCGGTATATATGTATATGCCGGTTGTTGGATAGTTGAGTTCACAGTGCGTGCGAGCAGTCCATGTTTTGGTCGGTACGGCAGAGCATTGAACTCGAGGTTATTAACCGCCAAATCTGAGTCGACTGAACGAAAAAAATACAAGCGAAGCGGGCCACAAGATCACTATTTTTTAAATTTAAGAATTTTTTTAATATATCAAAGTATGTAAATAAATTTAATTTCAATTTTTACACTTCATTTTGTATTTTAAAAATACAAAATTGTACTCAAACTTAGAAATTTGATATCTGATTATTTTATATCTTACACTTAATAAAATAGTCTTTCTATTCTTATCGCAAAACTATGATAAGCACCCTATTTGAGTTTTTTTCCGTTACTTTTTTAGACCTGCGGTGACTTAATACATTAATTTTAATACGTATTAATTTATTTAAAATCTCAAAACTTCTGTCAAAAAAATAGTACTGATTATTAATTCTCAAAAAACCACAGGGTATCCCAACAAGAGCGATCCTCCCTCTGGAAAGACATTTTTTGATAAAGCAGCATAAATTAAACAAGTACTTTGTGATGGCGGTCGGTACTGTGGTGGCCACAGTTGATTTTTTAAAGTAATGTATACCATAATTTCGGACAGGAGTATTTTATACTCCTATAATATATTTAGCCGAATAAATCAAGAAAAAAAACACGTAGAGTTAAATTACGCGGTACATTACAGGATCGGTTCGCTAATCAGGACCCAGTTTAACCCTTTGAGGCCGAAATTAATTTCTTTGCAATTTAAAAAAAATAAATTATAGCATTACATTAACATATAATTCTGAAATTTGAATATACATGTAATATATTTTTCATACTTTGGCTTCAGACCAGGACGTTTCCTAGGTCTGGAGGCCCCAAGCAAATAACGTAAAAAAAAAAAACATTAACAAAATATTTTTATTTATTTAATATCAAGATAAATAAGTCACTAGATTATATAAAGTAGCGCAACGGCGGCCATACTGGGGCTAAAAATGTTGCCAACACAAATGATTTTCAGTGATTCCAACAGTAAAAAAATAAGAAACTAGTACTACCAAATTTTTTATTTTAAACATTGTAATAACGATTTTTTTAATCTAAGATGCACTATAACAAAATTGTGGTACAATTTCAATTATTTTTTTTATTTTTATTAAATAAAATGGATATAATATATTAAATGAAACTTAACCTTCAATATTCAAACCGCTGACAAAGGAGGTTATTAAATTAGAGCCAGAAAGAGAGATGTGACAGCGCAGACGCAAACTTAAGAACGTAAAAATTGCTGCTTTAGTTTGCTTAATAGGGGAAGCAATGTTGCCAATCAAACCCTGGGGCTGTCGGCTTCTTCAAAGGCTTGCGCTACTTTGTATAATCCAGTGACTTTAAATAAATCTATCGTGAAATGAAACAAAACAGTTTTTTGTCACTGAGGCATAGACCTATGTCGCATGTAGAACTACTAGTAAACAGTTTACGAACACAAACGCTATGAGTATACGTGAATTTAAGTTAATCTGTTGCTGGTACGAATTAAAATGAAAACGAGCGTTTTTTGTGAAAGAGGACACATTTGTGTATCTACAAACGCATGTGGTTACAATGTAGAACCACCAGGCATCTGAGCAAAATTGGGTTTCTGTCTCAACAGCGCGAACACAAGGACACAAAGGGTTAAGATACGCTAGCATACATGTTCGAGTCTCAACTGAACAGACAAACACATGAGTGACTGTAGGGCAGTGGTTCCCAAACTTTTTCGGTTCCCGGCATCATCAAAATGCACCCGGAAAGTATCAGAATTTTTCCGCGGCCAAGCAAGTCAAAACATTGGTCTAACTAACGCAGTTGAAGGAATGTTGGAACGTTTTCGCGGAGCCAAAGGGATTGTGAATCACTGGTATAAGGGTATCTTGATATCTACGAACTCCTAAATATAATAAAATATTATGGGGTGTTCATATTCCACTTTTAAATCATTAACGACCCATTTTTGAGTCATAACTTTGAGAAACACTGCTTTATAAATATATTTTCGTGATATTTTTTTGTTTGTTAATGTAAAATTCCTCCAAATATCGAAAATAACCCATTTTACTATAATAATATGATTGATAAACGTGAAAAATACACTATTAGCATACACGCAATAATGTTTCCGGGGTTAAAAAACTCCGGTCAACCTACCCGGAGTATTGTGACACACCCTGTCGCCATATAACACTCCCAACACTATACATATTTCATTGTTGATGGTAAATGCCTCTTAATATACACTATGTGCAATCATACCATTTTTATACAGATTTCTTTATGACTTATTCAAATATATTTTAACACACGGGACTTTAAAACCATATTAAAGTAGGTTTATATCTAAAAAACGTTTTAGCAAATTATGCAGGATAAAATATATTAGTTTATATTTTGGACATCAGGACGTGTTTTGCGAATTGACAGGATAATATAGGACTTGAGGATAGAGTTGGAGTACCAGGATTAGTAATAGACGATATACAGGCGAGGCAATTGAACTAATAAGACCATTTTCAAAGGATGGAGGATTATCCTTTTCTAAAGAAGTGCTTAAATGGATTCTAACCGATTTAAGAAAGAAATGACGCCCTGGAAATATATAAGGGCAGAATTAGAAGGACCATATCATAGGGGAATCTGAAAGTAATACCAATTATGTTACCGGTATTATTTTCAAATTTTTTTTGAACATAAACCATAGAAAAACACTACTTTATTTAAATGGACTTTATATTATTTTGACGCAGAGGAATTTCTTTGTTTTAAATACTCTAATATAGGCTGATTAACCATTTAGCCAGCACATTTTATACAAGATGTTAAAAAAAAAATTGTTAAGTGTGAATTTTCACATATTTCAGGGTTTTGTAGGTATCTAAAATAAATTATGGGTACATATTAAAAATCATAAACTTCTTTTGAAATAATCCACGTGCTCCCATCTAGAGAGGGTACTTAAAAACGAGAGGCGTACGCATGCTAGTTATACAGTTCTTCAGTTATGCAGTTAAATGTTGTAGCATGGTTTTACAAAAATTTTAAAAAAATAAACAGATCAAAAATTTCTGTTGTACCACTTTGGTTCACATTAATGTGCATTACTTAGATTTTTTCAGATTTTTAGATTAATCCCTCTGGGTTACAGAGTGTGGGACAATAATTTTTTAGCACATTTTTAGAAAAAATCATACAACTCACGTACTTCCATCTAGAGAGTTACAAGTGTACTTAATTAAAAGCTGCGCGCGCATTTAGTCCCAGCTACAGATATCCAGTTCTTCAGTCAGTCGGATAAATAATCACGATACTGCAAAAAACTCGATAACTTTCAAAAAAAATATCAAATCTATAGGTTACAAGTGATTTTTTTCAGATATTTAGATTAATCCCTCTGGGTTATAGGGTGACAAAAATTTTTTGCACATTTTTGGCAAAAGTCGTGTTAAAATCATGTTTAAATTTTTTTTAAATAACTACTTTTCGTTCCTTAATCTATGTCTTATGAGCTTGCATTTGATACCACACTATAAATATATTTAAAAAAATCTTTTCAACGACACAAAAAATTTGATATTTTTTGAAAAACTTTTCTATCAAATTCCTATTGAACTATTTCGGTTTCGATTAATATACATTATTGAAAATTTTAGATCAACCCCTCTAGGAAATAGGGTGGGGGATAAAGGTTTTTTGAAATTTTATTGGGGAAAATGTAATAAAAAAAAATTATTTTTCAAAAATAAAAATTAGTTTATCCACCTCTTAAGAGATTTCATTTAATACCCCACTCAAATTTGTAAAAAAATATTAATTTTTCATCATATACATATTTGTTTATATTTTTCCGACGATGTGATATCTCTATAATTTTCCCATATGCGAGTCCAAAAGTTTTACAAGTCTAGCTAAATGTCAACGTTTATGTTTAGCCCTTTGGGTACAATATCTACTGTACAAACAGACAGACAGACACACGAATGACGTTATAAGTTTTTTGGTCATGCCTACAAAACCTAAAAAAGCCTAAAAAAAACTATGAATGAAAAGAGTGAAAATCTGTAAAAACTGATGTGAAGCATGAATTTTCACATTGGGGGGGCTATCCCCCCGTCATAGGGGGACCGGCCTCCCTAAAAACTGATGCCCTCAGCTGCCCCCCCCCCCCCCAGATATGCTTAAGAAAATTCTATTTTGAATTTTGAAGATGGAAGGTGTCCCCCTATCAATATATCTTGGTGTCCACTGCCCCCCCCCCCATTTTAAAAGCTAGCACTGACACTGTTTCGCACATTTCAGGATTTCGTACAGTACGTCGTCTCAATTATTACTGGGATCGTTTTAACCGGGGTTTTCTATATGTAATCTAATTTCTAAAAACCACCTATTTAAAAAAAACAAACCAGATTTTCTATTAAGTTAATTCCTATTAAAGACATACAGACACATGAGTGACGTTATAAGAGTTTTTTGGTGATACCTAAAAAACCCAAAAATTTACATTAAAAAAATATAGTGAACTAATCATTATTTAAACTTTTAAAAGATACATTTTAGTGAACATATGTTTGAGAATATAGGTAATGTCAATGATCTTTCTTTCAGTACTGCGTGTAGTAGAAAATCGTTAGTTTTGTTTGAATCACTGAAATCTGTAGATTTCGCCGCATTCACTCGACTAGAGCAATGACCTCCAAAACTTAGAAAAATCAATGGAAATATTCGGTTCAATACACTTGCCAGTTGCTGCCCAACTTCCTAAGCGGAAAACACTAACTATAGAAGTTTATAGACCTAGTTTAACCCATATTTTTGTTTCTATGCGTCTAGTGCGAATATGAAAATTAAAAACTAGACAATACGTTTTTTAAATTAAAATATAGTTATCATACTATCTGTCATAGTAGTCTTTTAACATAACTAAGTATTTTCATAAATTAATTATATAAAAATTGATGTGAAATATGATTTTTCACATATTCTAGGACAGTGCTTCTCAACAGGTGGTCCGCGGACTACTGGTGGTCCTTAACAAAAATTTTATGCTCCACGAAAAGCTTATAAATTATTATTTTTGAGATTTTTTGTTAATTTTTATGATTTTTTGTCCATTTTCTGTGATTTTTGTTCATTTTTCAGTGTTCATTTTTTTTTACTGAGGTATTATATAGATGTAGAGTACATATACAATAAATTTGTTAAATAGTAGATTTATTACCGACCGCCAACATATATAAGGGAGGTATTGTGATCATACCGATTTTGTCATTTCGATGGATCTCCACGAATTGAGGTCCTTACATAACGTTTTGATTATTTTTAGCATGATGTCTGTCGGTCTGTCTGTCCGTCCGTCTGTGTACACGTGCAGGGCAAATTTGGCTAAAAGGATTTTTATGAAACTTCATATTTAAGCTTCTGGCATCAATGGCACGAGTTGATCAACTTCCTAATAGAAATATTTCGAAAAAAATTATTTAACAAAAGTTTCTATAAAAACAATAACCAACAACTTTTATTTGAGACATTTGTTGATAAAACGAAAAAAAAAATCGAAATTTATTCCAAGTATCTATTTTTTTATACTTATATGTAACGTTTCCATGGTCATGATAAATAATATCTCTGTTAGAAAATATTAGGCCAAGTTATTTCTACTCTGCTGCTAGAATGTATTTTATGCAATTACTTTGTGATGGTGGTCGGTCCTGTGTTGGCCACAGCTGATTTCCTTTAAAATAACACATTTATTTGATGTTCAATTGATTTTACACTTTAATATTCTTGTTTGTAGAGTAAAATACTTTCTTCCAAATTTAATTTGCTTAAATAGCTCAAAAAACAGGCTGTAAACTTCAAAATTTAAGTCACTTCAATATCTAAGTCAAAACTGCAGTTATTAAGTTTAAAAAAATATTGTTAAATGTCAATATTTAAATATTCAGAATTAAAAATATTCAGCCGATAAATGAATTGCACTATTTCAATTTTAAATAAGTGTAGAACTGAATATTTCGAGAAGAAAAGTATGATTTACGTTATTAAGCAAGTCATTGACTCTGATTCTGATCTTCTTAAATTAATATTGATGTATTGGTTAGTCAGAATTTTGGGAGGCAAGGTCATTGACACCAGGAAAACGCAACACGAGCCAGTATGGTGTAATTCGTTTTTCTTCGGTTTTTCACGAATTTCAAAGATTTTAACAAAGATTTAAACAAATTTTTATACAAATTAACACAAATTAATAACAAATTTTCACAATTAATATATTTTTAATTGTTTTAAAGGTCATTGCCCCCTTGGCAAGACTATAATTTTTTTGATTTTCACGATTTTATACGTATTTTAGATTTTAAAAAGGTTATTGGACTCTGGAAAATTTTTGATTTTCAAAGCAATGTACTAAAAGCATGGTATCACACAAGAAACGAGAATTATATGATTCCAGTGAGGAGAACTAGTGAAAAGATAAAGGCCAAATAAAAAAAAATGTGTTTTCGTCAATCAAACCAATCATAGGCCCTTTGCAAATTTTATTTTGATTTTTACGGATTTGATTTGTTTTCACCCTTGGCAAATTTAGTATTGTAATTTTTTAAAGAATTGTACTCAAAGTGTAGTATCACACAAGAAATAAAAGGCAGGATTATTTTAACCATCCCTTCTAGGTGATAGAATTATATATATTTTTTGGAAATATTTATAGCTAAAATCACTTAAAAATGTTTTTTTTCCGCAGTTCATACTTCAAGAACTCATTTGATGCACAAAACGTTTTTTTTTTTTTTTTATGGAAATAGAAGGCTTTAAGGACTGGAATTACATATAAAAATCAATTTTTAAATATCTTTTGACATTTTTTTAATAAAAATGTGCAGAAAAAAATGTCCCCACCTTACTTCATAGAGGGATTGGTTTAAAAGTCTGAAAAAAATCAGAGTAATGCACATTAAACCGGAATAGTAAACTAAATTTCGATCAGATTATTCTTTCATCGAATTTTTGTATTGTTCATTTTATTTTAAATCTTAAATTTTATTTAAAAAACGTATTTTTTAAAAGATTTTTGTAAAAAATACTTTCAAAAATAAAATTTTGTCCCCCAACTTTATACTGTTCCTTTTTCTTTAATTTTTTGGGGGGTATCAAATGAAATCTCTTCAAGCATAGATTAAGAAAGAAAAATTTTATTTAAAATATTCGAAATTTTTGTTCAAAAGGTGTGCCCCACCCTATTACCCTTTATACTTTTTTTTATAATTTACTGGGGGGGTGTCAAATGAATGTATTTATAAAAAACTTGTAATTTTAATAAAAAATACGAAAAAACAAAATATTGTCCCCCAACCTTTATAATGTTTTTTTTTTTTTAATTTACTGAAAGGTATTAAATAAAAGCTCTTTAAGCATAGGCTAATGAAAGAAAAGAACAAAAAAACGCGATTTTAGTAAAAAAAAACTTATCACCCGAGGGGTTGGTTTAAAAATTCCCAAAAAAAATGGAGTAATGCACAATTAAAACAGTACAAACAGAAATTTTGATAAGATTTTTTAAGATAATTTTTTAGACCGCTAAGAAATGGGGTAACAAATAAAACAAATTAAAAAAAAAAATGTGTAAATATCCCAAAAGACAGGCATTTTTGATCAAATTATTTTTTACAAAAGATATAGTGGGTTTTTTTTTTTGTATTCACCTGGGGTATTAAATATTTTTAACACACATATTAATTAAAATGTACTCAATATTGTTATCAGTTACCTACGAAAGCTTGAAATGTGTAAAAATTTACACTACACATCAATTCTTAATAATATATAATATATTTTATAAATAAATAAATAATTTATTAATTAACATGAAGCTAAAATACGTTCTTATCGCCTAGGTGGTACATAGGACCAATAAGTTTTATTTCTAAATATTTGTCATAAATTTTATAATATATTTAAGATAGTTTTTTACTAAAAATACTGCAATTATTATTTTTTAACTTGTATTTTGTGGCAGAAATCCAAATTTTTGGTATTTTCGCTCAGTCAACTCTTTCGGCGTCGTATTTCGGAAATAATAAAACTAGATAATAGCCAATTGAAAATAAAAATGTTTAAATTTAGTTTATAATTACTTAATAAATAAAAAAAAATCTGGATAAGTATCACTTATATTTTAAATAGTAGAAAAAACACAGCACAGTTTTCACAAATGAAATAGTTATATAATACACTTGTTTATTAAACAATTTTTTAAATAAATACACGTTTAAGAACAGCACTGTCACTTGATATTAATTTTCAAAAATAAAGAACCAAAATTAAACTGATATTTTGAAATTTTTTTAAGAATGTATGTATGCTTTGTATCTTGTATGTAGTAATATTCAAATATATGAAAAACTGTTAACAAAACTTTAGTTTTTCTTTTCTTTCACTTATACGTCAGTATCGCAACGCCGGTCGCGGACGTATGTCTTTGATACTACGCTGTGACGTATACACTTCCCCCACTTTTCGAAAGGTGAATGACCGCTTCTACACTATGATTCTGTGACTTCGGTACCCGTCGGTTTATATCGGATATATTCGATGCGAATTTGTTTATTTTTTGCGATTGTTTTTTTTTTATTATATTATCTTGATTTCCTTATTGCATTGTTTATTATATTATTTTTTTATTTATATAATTGTTTGATTTTATTGTTATATTGTTCAGATTAGGGGGAGAACAGGGTACGATTGACTTTTTTTAAGTAATTAATTTTGCAGTGTGTACATTTGTAAATATAATCTGTTATTATTAATTTAAGATTAAGAAACTAGAGAAGGGGCTCGATTTGCGTTGAATCGATTTACGGTGTTCCAATTTTACGTGCAGGGTAATTTCCTACGGTAACCAGACAACTGGGGCCGTAAGACAGTTCGGGCCGTTCACAATTCGGGCTTTTCACAACTGGGGCCATTAACAACTGGGGCGATGGACAATTCGGGCCGTACACAATTGGGGCTTTTCACAACTGGGGCCATTAACAATTGGGGCGATGGACAATTCGGGACGTACACAATTGGGGCTTTTCACAACTGGGGCCATTAACAACTGGGGCGATGGACAATTGGGGCCGTTCACAATTGCGGCTTTTCACAACTGGGGCCTTAACTATAAGAGATACAGTCTTATTTTGTTTAAAATAAAAAATAATTATTTAACAAGTTACAAAACAAATACAAGTTTCAAAATATTTTAATGGTTTGATTAAGTACATTTTGGTGGGAATTAGAATAAATAAAAAAATTGTATTTTAAGGGTTGGCTTAAGTAAATTTTCGTGTTTATTTGATTCATAATGACATTTTTCCAATCTTATTTGTATATTTTTTATGTTCAATTAATATATTTGAACATATTATCAACTCATATTAAATAAAATATTTAAGATAGAAAAACTCTATTTTTTTGATATTTTATTTTCACGTGTCTAGTTATTTTTCGTGGCTACCAACAAAACTGTCACCCTTCCATAGTGTACTCAAATAAAGAAACATCTTGAATGAATTTTAAGTAAATATTTATTATATATACAATATATCCTTCATAAAATAAGAAAAGAAAATAAAAAAAAAAAACGATGAAAGGGAGGCGCAGATATTTAGTAAGTGAATGATGATTATTTGGGATGCTAAAACAAATTTTATATTAAAATATTTTTTTGTTAATTTTAATTAGAACGCCTAATACCATTATTTAGGTTTCTAAATATGTGCAGTATTTTTTTTATATAGCATGGTTCATTAAGAATTTTAAAAATTGCGCCTATGGCTTCCATTGGTTGTTATAAGCTCCGCCCCTCTGATTTCGTGTACATTGAAACAGAATTAAATTATAATTTAAACAATTTCCACTGGTTATTAAATTTACGCTTTTAAAAATTAAATGCAACATTTGTCAAAATATAACTAGAATTTTGAAAAAATAATTTAAACAATATAAAAATTCAAAAAAAAAAACAAAAAATAATATTGCAGGGTTCGATCCCTTTCGGATCGAGTTAGTTGGGTGAAAAGCCAGCGTCGTAACCACTAGACCAGCATACACCTTTCAATATAGCGTGTTACAAAACTATAACTTGTGTACATTAGCACAAATGCGTTTTTTTTTCAAAAACATAATCTGATCAAAAATTTCTGTTGTACTATTCCGGTTCACACCAATGTACATTACTTAGAATTTTTTCAGACTTTTAGTTTAAACCATCTGGCCTACAGGGTGTGGGACAAAAGTTTTTGCACAATTTTGGCAAAAATCGCTAAAAATAATTTATTTTGCAAAAATAAAAATTTGATCGTTAATCCACGTACCAAGGGCTTTCATTTGAAACCCTGCTCAGAATAATAAAAAAATATTTTTTTTTCGATGAGCACGTATTTGTTTATATTTTTAGGGGGATATGTTTTTTAGATGTTTTGGTATTTTTCCTATGTGCGGGTAAAAGAGTTGTATAAGCATGCCAAATTTCAACTCTCTAGGTTTAGCCGTTTGGCTACAATTTTTACCGAACAGACAGACAGACAGACAGACAGACAGACGACAAAATGACGGTATAAGGGTTTTTTGGTCATACCTACAAAACCCTAAAAAAAGTTGGATGTTTATATTTCTGGCGACCCGGAGAAATACGGATCAAACCCGGAACCCGGACACAAACCGGAACCTCCGGGTCAGATCCGAAGAGGTGCCAACCCTACTTATGCCCTGAACTCTAATGGATTTTCATAGACATAGTTATTAAAAATATAATTTTGATATCTTTTATACTCTTAAAAATTTAAATAAACCTGAATAAAAATTAATACGTCTGGAATGGGTACAATTAATGGCATAAATGTCAATAATCTATCTCATTAATATTGTATTTTTAATAGGTCCACTCAATTAGTGAAGCTTTCAACTTTGTAAGCATCCCAGCAAACATTCAACTAACGGCCGAATGCTGGCAAACTGCTTTTATGCTGGTAAATTACTGGCACCAAAAGTAAGTGCAACGCCAGTATTAATAATGTACTTCACATTTGTATTTCGCATTCCGCCTATACGAAGTACTTTACCAGCATTTTATAAGCACTCTTCTTCACTCATACTTTTTACTTAAAACCATCAGAAATAAATCTTGCAACTAATGCGATTATTTTGCACTTTACCGTTGCTGGGCCAGCAACTGATACATCAATGGGCCAGTAACGGCCCCGGGGACACCGGGGTACTGGCCCATTACTTTCAATGCCGGGGAGTATGTGCTTTACCAGTACTGGCCCGTATAAAAATGTTTGCTGGGATAGTAATAGAAATACTGTGTTTATTCTTTGGACAGTTGCACCATAATATGCAACACAATTTGAAGGAAGCGAATTACACATAATTTTTAATTAAACACATTAGAATATATTTACTGCTTGATATGAATGTTTTAAACATATTTTTTAGCCGACCGGCGTAGCGTAGTAGTAACACACATGCCCTGCGTTGCTAAGGTCTCGGGTTCGAATCCTATTCAGGCATGGAATTGTTCAAAAATAAGCTGCCATTGATTTCACAATAACAAATGACAAATTTTACGAATATAGTAATGACACATTTCAATATTACCATCTAGTGGTCGTTTGTAAAAACATAAAACGTAACCCTCGTAGAATCTCTAGTCCAATCCATAATTTTTCTGGTCTTAAATACCATAATTTAATGTGACTATATTAATTTCCTAAAATAAAAATATAAAACTGACATTTTTTTAAATAATAATTAAAATTCATTTGAAGCAAGTGCATATGGTAAACATTAGTGTATTTTCGGAATTTCAAAAAAGTTGTAAAACAACAAAAAATAAATTTTTGTGCAAACTACTTTTGGCACATTATAACTCCTACTAAAATTAGCATAGAGTCATTGGACGATCCATTTTTATATTTTTTAAACACATAAATTTGAATAAATAAATAAACTTTTAAAGAGTACCTAGAATTAGAAGTTCAGCTGAAATTCATTAAACGAAATTTTTAATAAACTTCATACACGTCTAACAACAAATTATAAACGAACTATGGGTAGGGTGACCAGCCGTCCCGGTTTTCGGTCAATTGTCCCGGTGTCCCGAAGACTGTCCTCGGGACGCCCGATTGTCCCGGTTTTTGAATCTCTTTGCTCTTCACTTTGAATTTGGATAGGCGAGGACCTTTTTTAACTATAAGTATAACCTAACTATAGGTATATTAAAACCAGTACTGAAATAGTCATACAGTTATTTAAATATATTTAGGCCCGGTTTTTCCACCTTCAGATAAAGTTCCAGGTAACTATCTGACAGATAAGGTTATTTGTAACTTCATCTGCTGAGTAAATGTCATCCCTTCTTTCTATACAAATGTATCTATCGGATAGTTATCTAACGGATAATGAGACTGACGTATTGAATTCACTGACTGGTATTGACATTTATTCAGCAAATGAAGTTACAAATAACCTTATCTGTCAGATAGTTACCTGGAACTTTAACTGAAGGTGGAAAGACCGGGCCTTAATATTTTAACATTTTATAAACTAAAAAAGTTTGAATTTTTTCTTATTTTCAACTAATAGACACAAGCTCCCAAAATCTGACGAATATATATATATATATATATATATATATATATATATATATATATATATATTTTAATGCATTAATCTGTGCATAAAACTAGACGCCAGGCTGTTGTGGTTGCATTCCACAGTGGCTGAATCACACCCGCATAATGAATATCGTGTCTCTACTTAGATATTCTACGCAAGCAGATTCGGGCTGCAATGATTGCAGCACGCAGGTTCCCTGTACATATATGGAAATGGGATTTTAATTTTCTTAACCCTTTACTGCATGAATTTTTATTTTTGGATGAAATAATTCCTGAGCATTAGGAATTGGTTCTTATTGATAGAAAAATTAATTAAAAAAATATATATAAAATATTAATTATTATTTTTATGAAAAAATAATAATTAAAATAATAATTTAGGGTTTGTGCCATACATGGAACATTATGATTCTACATTATGTTATAAAAAAAAATTATTCCGTATTATTTGCTCGTCAATTGCTAGGTATTGTTCATTAGGGATTAAAAGCAGTCGCGCTCGAATTTTTGAAAGAAAAGGTCGTATCTTCTAGTTGTCCTTTCTCAATAAATTCAGAGTTATCGTTGAAGTGCAAATTCCGCTTTGATATCCTCAAATCTATTGCAGCCCATTACTTGAGACACTGCAGGATCCATTGCTGTGTATGTGGCATATATGAACATTCATGAAGTAACGTTCTGATTCAGTTTTAAAAGTAAAATAAAAAATAAAAATCGGAATGTGCCATATATGGCACACTATGCGGTAAAGGGTTAAGATTGAATAACCATTGAATGAGACTGATAAAACTAAGTCAAGTCCAGAACACACCCAGATATTGTAATTAAACGTAATTAAACAAACTTTATTTTCTTGTCCCATTTTCCGACCCTTTTGGGAAAGTGTGGGACAAAAGTTTTTTGGGAAAAAAATTTCATAAAAATATTTTTTTGCAAAAACAAAATTTTGTTTGTTAATCTACGTGTCAATAGCTTTCATTTGATACCCTACTCATATTTTTATATAATATACCAATGGTTCTTAACCTTTTTTAGATGGCGGAACTCAAATGTAAAATATGAAAAATGTAAGGCGCCCTACTCTCATTGACAGCCGTATTCATTCTACCTTTCGGCGAGTTCGCCTTTTATATACCTACAACAGGGTGCGGCGACACCCTGTTTGAAAACCACTGGTGCAGGCAGATAGTTATACGAAACTCTTAAAACCGTATTGTGTTCGTCAGTAAAAAACACCAAACAAAAGAAAAAACTATTTTGAAATTTTAAGCTGTCATTTGGGTACCGATTTCGAAGTAGTAAATAAAAATTTCGAAAAACTAATAACAGGGTCGTGTTTAGAATTTTGGAACACTTTCAGATATTGAATTTCAACGCAATCGAACAAACTTCAATTTTTGTCCTATTGAGATAATATGGGATTTTTATTGGGGCGCAGGCTCGCCCCCTTTTTGAATTTTCTAGGTTTAGGATTTTTCTCATCTTAAGAATAATCCCAAGAAACCGCATGCCAAATTTCAACTTTCTAGGTCACTGGGAAGTATGCAAAAAACTTTTGGAAGGACATCTGACAGACACCTCAGGAATTTTATATGTATAGATGGTTTTGTAGTCTCCTTACATGAGTGACCTTACACCTAGTTGCATGCGACTCTACATGCTACTTGACTTGCAAGAAGTATCGTCTAAACGCAATATAGCATGAAAACTTGCACAAAAAAAGCGGCTTTGCATGCATCAAATATAAGAAACATTTTCGTCTTTTTATTTATTTTGTAAGAATTAATACGCATTTCTAGGAAGTTAATAATAAATTTGACAGGAAATTACGTATGTTAAAGTTGCCATCTTGTCCATAACTTATTAATAGTTCTAAAAGGGCAAACAGCTTTAAAAATTGAAAATTAAACCTTTAAATATCCCCTTTTAATATTCCTTTAGCATCTCATAAAATTATTTAATAAAAATAAAATAAAAATCCTTCTATATTACACATATTAGAATCGAAGAAGGCTTGGTAGCGATCTAGCCCGAAGTTTTCCGACAATACACGAAGTTCCATATGTACACAAAGTAGGTCAGTGGATGCTTGCGCAGTTTCGGTCATTGCACTTGCCGGTTGCCGCTACACATGGCGACTACGATCTCTGGAATAACTTTGCGCACGTTCATTTCTTTTTTTTTGTCTTTTTCTTTTGTTTTCTTGGATAAACAATATTCTGGATTTGATTCTCAGCTGTTTTACAGTTTATGGGTGATGTAAGAACAGGTGGTTATTTTTAGGACACTAAAAATGATCTGTCTACATTCAGTCTGTGATTTTTTTACTCATGACGGATCAGATTACAATATTAATCATATTTGGAGCGCTTATACATCCGAAAAAATTAAAACTGAAATGGAATCGTGTTGCTTTTCCGAGAGGACAAATAAAAGAAAGAAATTAGAAGTAGACAGAGACAAAACGAAGGTGATGGTGTTTGGAAAATAGGGAGGACTGAGAAATAAAATAAGATGGGAATGGCCAGGAAGATAAATCGAAAAAGTGAAGAGTATGAAGTACCTGGGATACGTGGTAATGAGGAACAACAGGGCAGAGCAACACTTTACAAGAGCAACACAAGACTGGTTATGGGAAAGCTATGGAACATATGGGAGAGGAAGTTTAATGAAGATATCAAGTGGAGGATGAAGATATTCGATGCAACAGTGAAGAGTATTCTTATGTATGGAGTGGAGATTTAGGGATGGAAAGGATGAGATGGATATTAGGGGTAAACAGAACGACACCAGGATATATTGTGAGAGAGGAAATGAAGAGGGAAAAGCTAAGGGTGCCGGAACAAGGGCAATGAAATATGAGAAGAAAGTCAGAAGGGAAGAGAATAGAGAAATACTAATGAAATGCTGAAGAAAGAATGAAAGAAAAACAAAAAGGCAAATTGTCGGCACAAAAGAGTACTTTTGAAGGTGATGGACATAAGAAAAGCAGAGATAAAGAGAAAAGGCGGAACAGATATAGTTAAAGAATTGAGGAGGGATAAGGTGGTACAGGAACAGGAAAGAACAGACAGGATAGACAAATCGCGGAGTGTGGAAAGATATAAAGAGATACGAGTGATACGGAATATCGAGATATTTGAAGGGGAAAAGAGGAAGATCAGGGGGTAGAGTCAGGAGGATAACGAGGTTAAGATGCGACAACGAAGAGAGGAACAACAGATAATGGGCAAAGCCATTTAGCGAAGAGATGCAGAGTGATGGAAGCCTGGGAGGAAGGGACAAAGAAACTGATGAGTGATGAAGGCAAGTGAGAAAGATGGGCGGGAGAACTGGAGGCAAGAAGGAAGGACAATATGAAGAAAGAGAGGGACACTGGAAGAAGTACAAAGAATTTTTTTTTTTTTTTTTCACTGCTGTTTTCACTTCTTCGTCATTATTCAATCGTCGACCACCCAGAAAGTCCTTGAGTTGGGAGAATAAATGATAATAACTTGGCGCACGATCGGGACTGTATTATGGTTGCGGAAAAGTGTCCCAGTGAAATTTAACTATATGAGTAGGCTGATCAGAATTTTTTTACAGAAAAAGAGTATACTAAAAAAAAAATCATACTCCAAAAATACAAGTTATGAGCAAAAAACAGAGGTCCTCATTCAAAAATACTAGTGACGAGCAAAAAAAAAAGATCTCACTCCCAAAATAGAAGTGATGAACAAAAAAAAGTCCTCACATCACTTCCAAAATAGAAGTAATGAGCAAAAAAAAGGTCCTCACTTCTAAAATAAAAGTGATAAGTGATAAAAACAAGTGACCAACAAAAAAGAGTATATTCAGAGTTTTTTTTTAAGAAGTAAGAGTATAGAAGATATTACTCAAAAAAGAGTATAATACTCTAAAAAAGAGTACGTCTGGTGACCCTATATATGAGGGGTGTAGAATCAAAGTCAGCTATCTCCAATTTAAAAAATCAGCTGTGGCCACCACAGGACCGACCGCCTTCACAAAGTATTTGTTTAATTTATGCTGCTTTATCAAAAAATGTCTCCAATAAAAGTTGTTAGTTATTGCTTTTATAGCAACTTTTGTTAAATAAATTTTTTCCAAATATTTTTCTGTAGCTAAATATTCGCAAAGATCTTAAAATCGACACGAGTAAACTCCTAGCCAACCGATTTTTATCAAAAGTTGATCAACTCGTGCCATTGATGTCAAAAGCTTAAATATGAAGTTTCATAAAAATCCTTTTAGCGGAATTTGCTCTGCACGTTTACACAGACAGAAGGACGGACAGACAGACAGACGGACGGACGGACAGACAGACCGACAGACATCATGCTAAAAATAGTGAAAACGTTATGTAGTGGAGATTATTGATTCTACACCGGTCATATTAAATATGGATGTATGTACAATATATAGACCTCCTGAATAGGGGTCCGCCAATTTTGAAAGACATTTCAAAGGGTCCGTTATACCAAAAAGGTTGAGAAACACTGACATAAAAATTCTTGGTTTTTACCTACGAAACCTTTATTTTTTTCTTTTTTAACTTGGTAAAAATCCAGTATCGAAAATTGTCGAACTTTCGCGAAGCCTTAGTAGGTCACATAGTCACTTGTAACCTGTCTCTTGGAAAACAATTTTAGCAACATTTAACTTTAGGTATGCCATACGCGTCATGTTGGGAAAATATCAAAATTTATTTTTATTCATTTTTTAACGTATGTATGTATATACGAACCAAAAGTTAAAACCGTTCATTAGTGGAATAACTTGAAGCAAAGATTAAATTACTGTAATTTTAATGATTTTTAATGTTCGATGAAAAATACAGATGGTGAGGATTTTCTCAGAAAGCAAAATAAAAGAATCATTTAATGAAATCATGAAAAAAGATCTTTTAGGTCAATGGTTAATCATTGAATCTTCTGGACTATCTGATTCTGATATTTGACTTGATAGTGCAGAGGTAGTGACCCTGCTACTCGTGCTGAAGGTCCCGGGTTCGAAATATGTGAATTCGTTTTATCAAAAAAATCTTTCGTCAAAATGTGATAAATAATAATAAATGGCTAAACACCTCTACGGGGTTACTCCACCCTTTGGGCTTTCTAAATCCTTTTTCAGGATGGATTAATTCCTATATCTCGCATTAAATCTTCTTTGTAATCTCTCTCCATAGTCGTCTGTTCTTAACTTTAACTCTCCATCTCGTTATTCCGGTCCTTTTCAGATCTCCTTCTACTTCTTGCATCCATGTTAGCTTAGGTCTTCCCCGTTTTCTTTTCCTCCCTGGTTCCCACTGTAACGCTGAATAGGTTATAGATGTTTCTTCTCCTCGCCATAAATGCCCAAGTCATCTTACTCGCTGTTGCTTAATTTTTCTTACTACATCATCCCCGTCCAGTATTTCTAATATCTCATGATTCATTCTCTGCATATATTCGTTCTCCCCAATTTTTACTGGTCCAAGTGCTGCTCTTAATATCTTCCTTTCAGCTATTCTGAGTTCTTCTTCCTCTTTCTTTGACAATATGAGTGTCTCACTTGCATATAGTAGTATTGGTCTTATTAGTGTTTTGTATATGTTCAGTTTAGTTGTTTTTGTCAGTACAGTACTATTTAGGAGTTTTTTATTCGCATAGTAAGGACTATTTGTTGCTAATATTCAGTGATGGGCGTTTACACGTAAACTTTAATTGTTTACGTTTACGTGTAAATTTATGTAAACAATTGGTAAACTTTTCAACAATGTAAACAATGTAAACTCTCAAATAATGAGGTTAATTTTAGTTATTTAATACCAATAAGAGAGAGCTAATGAACAAGTAAATTCAGTTCAAAACAATAAATTTATTTAAAAAATAGTGGGAAGAAACCGAAGGAATATCTATGAAGAACTAGGAGTTGTTTTAATTAAAGAAAATGAAATAAATATAGGGCGTTATGCAAAATTTGTAATAAATCTTTTTGTTATTAAAAAATATAGGCTAGTTATCTTTAAGTTGAAATTTAATTTATTTTGTTATAAAAAAAAATATAACCGATTTTCTTAAAACTTTTTTTTTATCTTTCGTATTCATATTTACTATCTTGTAACACCTATATAATGATACATATTCGATTTTTCTTAATATGTATATTGGCTTGTTCTAATTTTATATACTTACTTTTTCTTTTAAAATTGTTTTATTAAGATTTTAATATTTATAAAAATGTTTTGATAATGGGTTTCTGTAATTCAAAGTAAGTGCACATGTCTAAATCATTGTTTACATTGGTTTACGTTGTTTACATTGTTTACAAGAGTTTTTGTGTTTACTTTACATGAATTGTTTACACGTCAACAATGAGGTGACTTACATCATGTAACTTACGCGCCCATCACTGCTAATATTTTATCTCTTAGTCCTCCCTTTCTTTCTGCTGTGTTTGATATCCACACTCCTAGATACTTAAAATTATCTACCATTTCAAAATTAAATTTTCCTTCTAATTCTTGTTTTTTTCCTATGCTCATCATCATCAAAATATGATAGTAAACTAAAATTATTTGGAATTGGCTAGATGGATAACTCCAAAACCAATTCAATACAGATTAAAAAATATGTAGGTATGTGCCTTAAAATTAGTTTTACCTTACAATTATAGCCAATCTTTCAGTTGATTCAAATCAAAGTTCTGCGGCAAACTTACCTGAAAAAGATAAAAATAAAATTAATAAACAATTAGGAAAAAAATAATAGTAATAAAAAATTGATGTAAAGTGTGAATTTTCACACATTGCAGGGTTTCGCAGGTATATAATAAGTGAAGGCGGCATGTTGAGTGTGTAGGACAAATTTTGCTTTGTAGTAATCACGGCAAAAAATGTATATTACTCGTGAAGATTTTCGTTGGATCTTTTTTACGATTTTAGTAAAGGCCTAACTCAACAACAATGCATAGATTCGCTTCGTTCAACTTTTCGTAATGAAGCACTACCAGAAAAGACTGTTTACAATTGGTTTGCAGAATTTCGTAGTGGTCGTGCGTCCGTCAGTGATGAATCTCGTGAAGGTCGACCAAAATCGGTTGTGATTCAAAAGAACATCGATGCTATGCGCAAAATAATTGAAGAAGATAGGCATGTGATTTAGATAGAGGCATCCTTTGGCATATCGCAGGCTGCAATACATTCGATTTTGCATGAACATTTAGCTGTGAAAAAGATCTGCTCCCGATGGATTCAGCATAATTTTACCATAATTTTTGTCGAAAACGAAATATAAATGTTTATTGTGAGTAGCAATATTACATATTAAAAGTCTGCAGTGGCGCATCCCGGAATTTTCGTTGGTGGGTGGCGGAAGACAAAATTATTTAAATTATGAATAAGGTTCACACTTCTAAATTTCAAGTGATGATCTAAAAAAAAAGGTCCTCGCTTCGGAAATACAAAGTGATGACCTAAAACAAAAAAGGTCCTCACTTTTAAAATACAAGTGATGACCTAAAAAAAAGGTCCTCGCTTCGGAAATACAAAGTGATGACCTAAAAAAAGATCCTCACTTCTAAAATGCAAGTGACGACCTAAAAAAAAAAGATTTCTGTTTTTAAAATTTTCTAGTGTGTTTGTGTGTTTTTATTTTTATTTCCTTCCTTCTTAAGGGAGGGGGGGGGGTTCCCCTGGGTGCGCCACTGAAAGTCTGTCATCTATAATATATCATTTATAGCCACCATAAAAATTTTAATTTGCCACATGCGACGTATTCCAAAATATTTCTTAATTGCTTCGAATTCTGGATTCTTATTGTAATGATATTTAGCTTCAAATCTTTCCCAAGGACCAATATCCAAAAAGCTTGCACAAACCGCATCAAAATCTGTTCAGCCGGTCTTCAGTTTTAACGTAACATACAGATAGACAGACAGACAGATAAACAGACGTTCTCTTGTAAATATAGTAAAACCTATTACTGTGACCACTTGCTTAAGGTCTGCAAAATAATGTCTACTTCCTTCTTTCTGCCCAAAGTGAACACTTTGAACTGGTCCTTTCGGTTGTCACTATAGCCAGGATTTATTTGATATAATTTTGAAATATATCCAATTATGTATATCCAGTTATGTATCCTAAGTTTTAAAAATCCTGTTAATAATTTATCTGGTAATTACCTTTTTGATGAGTTGCTGTTTCCATATTACATATGCCTAATGAGATGATTGAAGCGTTTCAATTAAAACACAAGTTAGTTGTTACATCCTTAAAGCCGGACAGCGCCGCTAGACGGCAGCACCAGCGCAGGCGAAACCAATCAGGACTTAATTATTATTTATTTGCTAAGACAAGGGCATGAGTTTCTTCTCACAACTATATTACATAAATATAATTATTATTTATTTATAGTTCGATTTAATTCCGATAGAATTAATCTCACAAATAAATAATTTGTTAAAATAATAATAGAAAATGAGATTATTGTTAAATAAATTCTACCGACACTAGGACCGTTTAATAACCTGTAAGCTTGATTCGTTGCTTTGCGTTACTTGTTAATATTCCTTACAATTTTGGGATAATATTTTTCAGAATAAGTTGCTATTTCAGAATATTCAAAAATATTTATAGGTGTTTGTTTTTGTGAATAACTCGGATATCTGATGCTTATTGTTTTACCATCGTCATCTACGCAAATGGACAAAATACTAGTTTGTCCATTTAATCGTAATCATAGTTTTGCTAATAATAGAGTTAGTAATGGTGTCGAATTAACTTTGAATAGCTTGTATAAAAGCATAATGTACAACAGACGCAAATAGCTTAGCTAGAAGGTTCGTTTTTCGAAAATAAAGGTTCTTTTTGTGTCGTGAAAAAATTGTTATTTTTTAAAAAAAATTTTTGTGTGATTTCACAAGAAAGTTCTTAGAGGAAATTAAGGAACGAAAAGTGATTTTTTTAAAATTTATTAATTTTAACACGATATTTTCCAAAAATTTATTAAACAATTTACTGTCACCCTTTCAACGCAAAGGGGTTAAACTAAAATTATGAAAAAATTCTAAGTAATGTACATTGATCTAAACCGGAAACGTACTAGAGGAATTTTTGATCGTTTTTGGAAAATATTGTAGTTTTTGTGTTTTTAACAAAATGAATTATTTTTTTAATTTATGGTTAAATTATTACTATTAACAAATAACTACAGTAATTGAAACTTATTGTTTCAATTACTTTAGTTATTTGTTTTAAGGTATCAGAGAGGTAATATATCATTTATTATAAGTAAATACTTATAAATCAAACTATACATTGTTTATAGTAAGAAATAAGTTTTTGATATTGAAAAAAATCAGCTGTGGCCACCACAGGACCAACCATCACAATGTACTTGCATAAAATACATTCCAGCAGCAGAGTAGAAATAACTTGGCCTAATATTTTCTAACAGAAGTATTTAGAAAAAAAAATCAATTTTTTTTCGTTTTATCAAAGAATGTCTCAAATAAGAGGACAGACAGACGGACAGACAGACCGACAGACATCATGCTAACAATAGTCAAAACGTTATGTAGGGACCTCAATTCGTAGAGATCCATCGAAATCTTGAAATGTCAAAATCGGTATGATCACAATACCTCCCTTATACATATATGTTGGTGCTCGGTAAAAATTGATTTAACAAAAGTTGCTATAAATGTAATAACAAGTTTTATTTGAGACATTATTTGATAAAACGAAAAAAAAAAATTTTTCAAATTTTTTCTTAGTATTTATTTTTTCATACTTTATGTAACGTTTCCATGGTCATGATAAATAATATCTCTGTTAGAAAATATTTATTATTACTCTGCTGCTAGAATGTGTTTTATACAAGTACTTTGTGATGGCGGTCCTGTGGTGGCCACAGCTGATTTTTTAGATTTTCTGTTAAATCAGTTAATATGGACAAGTTCCTTTAAATGCTTCCTTTGAATGCTCCTCATGTACGTAAGGTACATACTATGTAAGGTAAAATTAATGTAATACATGTTTAAAATATGTAATAATTTATTAGTCAGGGAGTGTAAATTTAATTAACCATATATTCTGACCCTTCACCATATATATTCATATTTTTATTCATAACCAATTTCGTCAAACGCTGATTTATGGCTATTAATTTATTAACATTTCATACATGATTTATTCATAAATATTTTTTAAAGAATAAAATTAAAAAGATTTTATCGCAAAGTTTAAAATTATATACTTCAAAAACATATCAATAATTTTAACTTAACTTAAGCAATATTTCTCAGTCAGTTTATGAGCGGAGACCATTTATATAATAGTAATTAGACGGCTGTGTTTGATTTGAAGCCGGTCTAACTAAGACACACACACGTACACACATACCTCGGCAATCACGCATATATATATGTAATGCAAATACGCACACTTACGCACGTATTCTATTAGATATCTTCAACTTGTGACATGGACAAGATTTTAATAATTGTCACTCCTTATTACCGACCGCCAACATATACCGGCTGAATTATTTAAGGAGCAAAATACTTGTTTCACATATAATGTTAATGAAGTGAGTTATTTCAAAAGCATCATAGCCATAAAACAAATGCTTATCGTATCCATAGAAAAGACAAAATATTATTTATTTAAATATTTGTTGAACTGAGCTACTAAACATTATTATTTTTGTTTGGATGTAAATATAAACAAGTTAATAAAAATTCATTTATTGTTTCTAATTTACTATTTTTTAGCCTTCTAGGAACTTAATCATGTCAAAAAAATTTTACATATATCTAATCACCATTGCATATCTGTTGCCATGGATATGAGCTTGCTTTCATAATTTGCTATGTTGCAAATGAAATAACTCACTTCATTAACATTATATGTGAAACATGTTGCTCCTTAAATAATTCACCCGGTATAAGGGAGGTATTGTGATCATACCGATTTTAACATTTCGAGATTTCGATGGATCTCCACGAATTAAGGTTCCTACATAACGTTTTGACTATTTTTAGCATGATATTTGTCGGTCTGTCTGTCCGTCCTTCTGTCTGTCCGTCTGTCTGTCTGTCTGTCTGTCTGTCTGTCTGTCTGTCTGTCTGTCTGTCTGTCTGTCTGTCTGTCTGTGTGCAGAACAAATTCGGCTAAAAGGATTTTTATGAAACTTATTTAACCTTTTGACATCAATGGCACGAGTTGATCAACTTTTGGTAAAAATCAGTTGACTAGAAATGGGAGTTTACTCGTGTCGATTTTAAGATTTTTACGAATATTTAACATCAAAAATATTTCGAAAAAAAGTTATTTGACTAAAGTTGCTATAAAAACAATAACTAACAACTTTTATTTGTGAAATTTTTTGATAAAACGAAAAAAATTTGAAAAATTTTTCGAATTTTTTCCTAAGTTAATTTTTTCTTACTTATATGCAGGGCTTCGAACCGGAACTAAGCCGAAAACCGAAAAAACCCGTTATTTTTGTTGGAACGAAAACCAGAACTGAACCGAAAAAAAATATCGTTTTATTTCGGTTCAGATAATGGTTATGTGAGTGAATATAAATTACATTTTATTTAAGATTATTTTTTAAACTGATGAGCAGAAAAAAATCGTAATTTTTCTGACAAGTAAAAAAGAAATTGCGATTCTATTATTTCACGGGAGGGGGGAACGCCCAGAACCCCCCCCCCCTGGCACCGGCCTTGGTATGATTATTACAAAATAAAGAATAAAATGTTCTTCTAAATTATAGTAGAAAATAAATTTCTAATACAAATAAAAGCATTTAAAAATTTATCACTTGGAACTGAACCGAAAACCAATAAAAACCGTTATTTTTGCCGGAACGAAAACAGCAACCGAACTGATATATATTTTTTCAATTGAACCGGAGCGAAAACCGAAACGAAAAAAATAACGGTTCGAAGCCCTGTAATAAATTTTAAAAAACATTTTTAAATTTTTATATTTAAAAATGCTGTGCACAGTCGGGGTCCATTTATTGTTTATACATTTATTGTTAAAATACAGAACTACGCAAAAGCAATTTAGTTCCGCGTAAACGTTTAGAATAGCCTATAATGCTAATACTGGTTAACAAAATTATTATAAATTTAAAAAATTATTTTAAAATTTTTATATTTAAATTGCTGTGCACTGTCGTGGACCATTTATTGTTTACGCAATACAGAACTACGCAAAAAAATCCACATTAAAATTCTCATTAGCGAAACTAATTAAGAGGATTAATTTCTTTACTTAAGCCTTCTTGATAATTTTGGTAGACATTACGTCATTAATCCTTTCAAATATTTCTCGTTCATAATCGTTCATACGTGCTAAGTAACAACACATGTTGACCAGTGCATTTTTTGTATAAAATACCCTTAAATTAATAACTACCTTAAGCGCTAGTAGCCATAAATGCTGTGTGTACACATTTTTACCAGTTTTATAAAAAGTAAAATTTGAAAAAGTGCAATAGTGATGAAACAAGTTGAGTGTCTATTGAAGGGTTAAGAAGGGACATCCTATACTGAGTCGACATCCCTTGGGAGCTAATAGCCAAAGATGCCGCACACCATTTTCTCAAAATTCAAAAAATTCTGTGGATTTTAAATTTTTGGTAAATATTGTACAGGTAAATTTGATGTTTTTTCGATTGAATATTTTTAATAGCTCTAAGTATGTATGTTCCTTGGGTGCTAATAGCCGAAAATGCTACACACCATTTTCTTAAATTTACAAATATTCTGTGGATTTTAAATTTTTTGTAAGTATTGTACAGGTAAATTTTATGTTTTTTCGATTGAATATTTTTAATAGCTCTAAGTATGTATGTTCCTTGGGCGCTAATAGCCGAAAATGCTAAACACCATTTTCTTAAATTTACAAAAATTCTGTGGATTTTAAATTTTTTGTAAGTATTGTGAATTTTTGGAATGTTTTTACGTTTCAATATTTTTAACAGCTGTAAGTATGTATGTTCTTTGGGCGCTAATAGCCTAAACTGCTGTACACCATTATTTCAAATTTCAAAAAATTCTGTGGATTTTAAGATTTTTGTAAATATTGTGCAGGAAAATGGTTTTGAAAATGTTTTTTCGATTCAATATTTTTAATAGCTTTAAGTTTTATGTTCTTTGGGTGCAAATAGCCAAAGATGCTGCACACTATTTTTACAAATTTCAAAAAATTATGTTGGTGTTAATTTTTCTGTAAGTATTGTGTAAGTATATTTTTGGAATGTTTTTACGTTTCAATATTTTTAACAGCTGTAAGTATGTATGTTCGTTGGGCGCTCATAGCCTAAAGTGCTGTACTCCATTTTTTCAAATTACAAAAATTCTGTGAATTTTAAATGTTTTGTAAGTATTGTGAAGGATGAATTCTGTAAATTTTTGGAATATTTTTTCCATTCAATATTTTTAATAGCTCTAAGTAAGTTTGTATGTTCTTTGGGAGCTACTAACCAAAGATGCAGTGTAACATTCTTTCAAATTTAAAAAAAATTACTTTAAAAAATTACTTCTGAATTATAGTAGAAAATAAATTTCTAATACAAATAAAAGTATTTAAAAATTTATCACTCGGAACTGAACCGAAAACCGAAAAAAAACGATATTTTTGCCGGAACGAAAACCGAAACCGAACCGATATATATTTTTTAATTGAACCGGAACGAAAACCGAAACGAAAAAAATAACAGTTCGAAGCCCTGCTTATATGTAACGTTTCCATGGTCATGATAAATAATATAATAATAATAATCATAATATAAATTTATTGACCATATGACAATACAAATTTGTTTCTAGTCAGTCAAAAACATTAATATAATATAATAATATCTCTGCTAGAAAATATTGGGCCAAGTTATTCTACTCTGCTGCTATAATGCATTTTATACAAAACTTTGTGATGGCGGTCGGTCCTGTGGTCAGGGCTTCGAACCGGAACTGAACCGAAAAAAACCGTTATTTTTGTCGGATGAAAACCGGAACAGATCCGAAAAAAAAAAAAAATCGGTTTATTTCGGTTCAGATAATGTTTATGTGAGTGAATATAAAATAAATTTTATTTAAGATTATTTTTTAAACTGATGAGCAGAAAAAAAATCGTAATTTTTTTAACTGATAAGTAAAAAAATGCTCTTCTATTATTTCGGAAGGGGGGGGGTGAACGCCAAGAATCCCCCCTGGCAGCGGCCTTGCTATGATTATTACAAAATAAGGAATAAAATGTTCTACTAAATTATAGAAGAAAATAAATTTCTATTATTAGTATAAGCATTTACAAATTTATCACTCGGAACTGAACCGAAAACCGAAAAAAACCGTTATTTTTGCCGGAACGAAAACCGGAACCGAACCGATATATTTTTTTTTTGATTGAACCGGAACGAAAACCGAAACGAAAAAAATAACGGTTCGAAGCCCTGCCTGTGGTGGCCACAGATGATTTTTTTTTTCTCTCAACACTTATATGATTTCTTTTCATTTTTTTTCTCATCAGCTTTCGGAAAAAGGGCGCCAAAATATTCAAAAGGGCGCAACTTGGACACTTGTCACCGGCGCTTAATGTCCTCGTTACGGCCCTGATAGCAATATCTGAAGATAATAGTGAAAGAAACATAGACCAGACAATTAACAGAATATGATAAAAAAATTGTGTCTTAAGCCAACACAAATGACACTGCCAAAAAAGAGAAATTTTATTATACTCTATCTCAGAAAGCCTGATAGTAATAAAATTTATTATTTGTAAAAAGTTATTGTTTTTTCATACAGAAGCGGCAAGACAAAATATGAATAGTTCGAAACAAAATATTGTTAAAAACAAACGAGTGTGCCGCACATCTTATATGGGAATACGAACTAGGGTTAAACACAATAGATCATAAAAATTTGACCCTTTTGAGGAAAAATATGGTCACAGGGGTGTGTTTAGTGATATGATAAATATGGTCACAGGCGTGCGTTTAATAAAATGATAAATAGTAATATAGAAATACACAAAACCAATTTAAACGTGTTTAAAATGTGCACGCCACTGGTAACTGCCTGACAAAATGATTTATTACTATCAGTCTGTCTGAGATAGAGTATAGTAGACGTTTAACAATATCTTGCAAAGAATCTCAGAGAGATAAACAAACCAGTGGCGAAGGAAAACCTCCGCTAGACTTGCCCTCCCATAAAAAAATAATAATAAAAAAAAATAAATAAAAAAAAAATTAAATTTTTTTAAAAAAATTTAAAAGAATGTTTAGGTAACTCTTCAAAAATACATCAAATTATGTCCTATACAAATTTTTGTCCAAGGCTTGGTTTACTAGTTACGAATTTTTTTAAATTTTAAAGTTTAATAACTTTCGTTTCCGGTTTCGGATTTTAATAAAAAAACAATAGGGTTCTTCCCAATTAATAGGAGGATTTTTTAGTACCAGAACGAACTATTTAAGTTAAACCGTTTTTGAGTTATCGTGTATACACACAGACACACAGACACACACACAGACACACACACATACGGACGGCACTTCGAAAATAGGTTTTTTGGATTCCCTGGACCATGAAACGTGGTCATCAGTCAAAATCTCGACATCGAAAATTTTCGCGATTACAATACTTGCCCCTTATATATTAAGGTCGGGCAAATAAAAAACTGACTGATAATCAATAATTTAAGGTATTTTTTTAAAAGACACGATATCCATCTATGGATGTAAACATTAATTAATATTAGAAATAGCGGCAATCTTGTAGATATTCATCATAATAATTTAGCTTACCGTTATGGCTTGTAGTGTTGTCTCGCCTAGCAATGAATTGTGTAAGTGGCCAAGCACAAGCACAAATAATCCCTCCCATAAAAAAATAATAATAAAAAAAAATAAATAAAAAAAAAATTAAATTTTTTTAAAAAAATTTAAAAGAATGTTTAGGTAACTCTTCAAAAATACATCAAATTATGTCCTATACAAATTTTTGTCCAAGGCTTGGTTTACTAGTTACGAATTTTTTTAAATTTTAAAGTTTAATAACTTTCGTTTCCGGTTTCGGATTTTAATAAAAAACAATAGGGTTCTTCCCAATTAATAGGAGGATTTTTTAGTACCAGAACGAACTATTTAAGTTAAACCGTTTTTGAGTTATCGTGTATACACACAGACACACAGACACACACACAGACACACACACATACGGACGGCACTTCGAAAATAGGTTTTTTGGATTCCCTGGACCATGAAACGTGGTCATCAGTCAAAATCTCGACATCGAAAATTTTCGCGATTACAATACTTGCCCCTTATATATTAAGGTCGGGCAAATAAAAAACTGACTGATAATCAATAATTTAAGGTATTTTTTTAAAAGACACGATATCCATCTATGGATGTAAACATTAATTAATATTAGAAATAGCGGCAATCTTGTAGATATCCATCATAATAATTTAGCTTACCGTTATGGCTTGTAGTGTTGTCTCGCCTAGCAATGAATTGTGTAAGTGGCCAAGCACAAGCACAAACACCGACCGGCTGATTTGAATGTTGAGTGACGAGACAACCAAGAGGCAGACCAGCTGTCTGCCTTATCACAACCGTAGCTGTACCTAATAACTTGTCTGCTCTGTCTGCTCTGCACACGTTATTGTTATGAGATACGGGAAATTTATGTAACTATCTAAGTTACAGGGTGTACTGTAAGTAACACACCTGAGGCACAATTCTTGTTAGAAACATTCAAACACTTCTGCGTAATTTCAATTTAAGTTTCGCGCTTCTAACAACGCCTATTGTGTTAGTTTGTGAACTAATTAAAGTAACTCTCCCTCTTTTTCGACATTGTCGGGTAGATCGAAATATGAAGTTTCATAAAAATCTTTTTATCCGAATTTGCTCTGCACGTGTACACAGACAGACGGACAAACAGACAGACAGACAGACGGACAGACCGACAGGCATCATGCTAAAAATAGTCAAAACGTTATGTAGGGACCTCAATTCGTGGAGATCCATCGAAATCTCGAAATGTCAAAATCGGTATGATCACAATACCTCCCTTATATATGTTGGCGGTCGGTAAAAGCTAACGACCGTTTTCATAATAAATAAATAATAAATAATCTCGAATTTTGGGTGATTTAAATTTTACAAATTTTCCACCCTTGGGCCAACGAGGGCCGCGTGCCAATTTTTTTATAGGGGTTCTATGACACAAACTTTAATTCTTTGCATGCTGCATGAAAACGCGGAAAATCATATTTTTTTTATTACAAGATCACATGACCGTTTGAGCCCTTTGGGACCCTGCGAATCGCATGCCTATAATTTTTAAGACATTAAATTTGTTTTAACTTTCTTTTGATAAAAGGGCAAGCATTATTAAATCAAATTCACAAAATTTTGTGAAAGTGGAAATGCAGGGGATGGTACTAAACCCCTGCACGCTTTCCGGTCATAGGGAAAATTGCATTTCCACTTAAACACAAAATTTTTGTGCTTTTCTCTGATTTAATATTGCTTGACCTTTTGTCAAAAGAAAGTTATAACAAGTCTTTTAAATATATGCATGCGATTCGGAGGGTCCCAAAGGGCTCAAACGGTCATGTGATCTTGTAATAAAAAAATATGATTTTCCGCGTTTTCATACAGCATGCCTATAATTAAAAGACTTTAAATTTGTTATAACTTTCTTTTGAGAAAAGGGCAAGCAATATTAAATCAGAGAAAAACACAAAAATTTTGTGAAAGTGGAAATGCAGTTTTCCATATACCCGGAAAGCGTGCAGGGGGTTTAGTACCCTCCTTTCTTTGTTGTCACAGGGTAAATATTCTCTCCTCTAAAAGGCATGCTGTATCAAATCTCAGACCATAAACTGTCATGAGCTCCCGGTCTATAAACGTAAATCATTACTGTAAACGTAAACGATGTTACAAATAGGCAAGTGAGAAACAAATACCATTTTGTAAGAATTCAAGTATTATTTATCAAGTATAATAAAATAATGTTATTGTTTTGAAAGCATAGTATATAGTGAATTTGTTTATGCAGACTTGTGTGCGTGTGTAGGTGTGTGGGTGTGTGTGCGTGTGAATTGCGTGCCCGTGTATTTGTATGCGTGCATGTTGCGGTGTTATAAATTGAGGAAGTATTCGGTTTGCAACACACGAGGCAAATGTAACAAGCCTAACAATACGGGCAATACACACACATACATACACACATATATATACATACACATACATAGCCACACATGAACTCAACTGATAAAACATACAGGTAAAATATTTTAAAAAAAAATGTAAAATGTGAATTTTCACACTATTCAGGGTTTTATAGGTACTTAATAAGTGTAAGAAGCCAACAGAATCCTGGAAGTCTAAGAATATTTTTTTGAAAAAACTACAATATTTTCCAAAAACGCAATCTGATCAAATATTCCTCTCGCACGTTTCCAACTCAGATCAATGTGCCTATATTACTTATAATTTTTTCAGATTTTTAGTTTATTTCCCTTGGGTAAAAAGGGTGTGAAACAAGAACTTTTTTAGCACATCTTTGGCTAAAATCGTGTTAAAAGAAACGAATTTTATAAAACTACTTCTTGTTTCTTAATCTACGTTTTAAGAGCTTTCTTTTGATTCTGGGTTTTGTAGGTATTTAATAAGTATAAGAAGCCAAAAGAATCCTGGATATCTAAGAATTTTTTTTTTAAACTACAATATTTTCCAAAAATCAGTCTGAGAGAAACGAGAGGAATTTTTGATTAGAATCAAAAATTCCTCTCGTACGTTTCCGACTCAGATCAATGTACATTACTTAGATTTTTAGTTTAATCCCCTCAGGTAAAGGGGCGGGACAAGAACTTTTTAGGCACATTTTTGAGTAAAATCGTGTTAAAGAAACTAATAAAAAAAAAAAAAACTAATTTTTGTTCCTTAATCAACGTTTCAAGAGCTTTCTTTTGATGCCACACAATAAATTTTAAAAAAATAATAAATTTTTCAACGACCCAAAAAATCTATATTTTTCGAAAATCTAATCTGATCAAAAATTCCTTTTGAACTATTCCGGTTCCCATTAATGTACATAATGGAGATTTTTTCCAGATTTTTAGATCAACCCACCTAAAAGATAGGGTGGGGGACAAATTTTTTTTACATATTTTTAACGAAAATCTCATAAAAAAAATTTTTTCGAAAATAAAATAAAAATATGTTTGTCTATCCACGCATTAAGAGGTTTTATTTGATATCCCAGAAAAATTTTTAATAAAACATAATTTTTTTCATTTCAATTCCGGTTCCCATTAATGCACAATATGAAGATATTTTACAAATTTTTAGATCAACCCTTCTGGGTGATAGGGTGAGGGAGAATTGATTTTTCAAAAATAAAAATTTGCTTTTCTATCCATGCATTAAGAGGCTTTATTTGATATCCCACTCATAATTTAAAAATATATTTATTTCTTCATTAATTAAATATTTGTTTCTATTTACCTGGGGATGTGCTTTTTTGAAGTCTCAGTATTTTTCCTATATGTGGGTCAAAGAGTTGTATAAGCACCAAATTTCAACTTTCTATGTTAAGCCGTTTGGCTACAATTTCTACCGTACAGACAGACACATAAGTGGCGTTATAAGGGTTTTTTGGTGGTTATACCTACTAAATCCTAAAAACTATATGGGTGTATATGACCCTAAAAAAATTGTCACTGCTTCACATTGTTAAAGATGTGTTGGCCACAATATTTAATTACAAAAAAGTTTATTTCTAAAGAGATTCGTAATAATATAATTAGAAAGAGAAATCTTTTTTAATTTCTATATCATAATAATGCGGCACGCAACTTTAAAATTTCTTGTTGAATTTTTGGCAGAATTATAAATGGTTATTACATAAAACTTATTGTGAGAATTATTTCACTTAACAAAAATTATTTTAAATATATTATACAATACATAAACGTGAAATTTATTATATAATTTAAAAAGAAAATATTAAAAAAGATGAAACAATATTAAATAGTTAAAAAGAATTGAAATCTTTGGTCTTGTTTCTCAAATTTAGTTTTAAATATGGCTCTTCCAGTGAAACCAAGGGATCAGTTTATATAGAGTTTTTCAAATATTAAATTAATATACTCAAAATATTTAGTTGCGTGTAAAAATAAATGTTATCTTTTATCAGATAAGAACATGCGGTGAATTTAACTTTGTAGCAACTTGTAGTTTTATTAAATTAAAGCAACGTTGAATTAAATGGACATTAAAGTTTTAAAAGTAATTAGATGTTAAAATGTTTATAACAACAGATAGGTAAACCGCAACCACACTTTTGACGAAACTATTTCCTGTGTTTTAACTTAAAAATACTTGGTTAACCAAAAAGTTAACTCACTGAGTTTGAAATTAAGATAGGAAAATAATGGAAATTCTAAGTTTATGCGGGATTTGTTGATTATTATTATAGTCACTTACACCCACAATATCTTTTAAACTTAGTGTTGACATTCTCCATACATTTGAGGGTAATAGCCACAAATGATGTGCACAAAAAAAAAAAAAACTAACAAACCCTTTTAGCGAAAAACGAGACAGAGATGACACCCAGCCGGCTTCCACCGGTTTCCGGAAACCGGTCGTTAAAATTTAAGGAGGTTTTCGAAAACCGGTTGTTAAAATTTACTGCGGTTTATTATAAAGCGGTGGTATTTTTATCGTTCGGTTTTAAGTACAATTCTGAAACAAATACAAAATATCACTTTGAGGCCCGGTCTTTCCACCTTCAGATAAAGTTCCAGGTAACTATCTGACAGATAAGGTTATTTATAACTTCATCTGCTGAGTAAATGTCAATACCAGTCAGTGAATCCAATACGTCAGTCTCATTATACGTTAGATAACTATCCGATAGATACATTTGTATAGAAAGAAGGGATGACATTTATTCAGCAGCTGAAGTTATAAATAACCTTATCTGTCAGATAGTTACCTGGAACTTTATCTGAAGGTGGAAAGACCGGGCCTTAGACTTTTTGGAAGAGCTCGCAAATTTTGTTTGTTTTTTATTTCTTCTGGTTTATCGTCTTTTTATTTATAAATTGTTGATTGAATTTATTACGAAATTTTCTATCAATTGTGTATAATATATAAAATAATTGTTTCTTATTTTTTATTAAAATAAGGTCATTTGGAAAAGTTAATTTAAATAGTTTAGTTACACATAATTATATAATTTAATTCTAATATATTACATTATATAATAGTATAATCACAATAATTATATGTCATTGCAGTTTAACTATATTGACATTATATGATACGCAAATATAACATTGCTTTGGGCGATTTGAGTTTCGCGCCGAAGCACTCTCGCGCCAATTTTTATACTACACGAAACTAGTGAAAAATGTATTGAAATGTTGGCAGTGGCGAATTAAATTGCTTGGGGGCCCTGGGCGGTAAAATTAAAATGGGCCCTCTATTATTTTAAATAGAATGGTAATATTTGTATATAGACTTCGGTAGGCCCCCCGGCTTCGTGAACCCTGGGCGGCCACCCAGTCCGCCCACCGCTTAATTCACCTCTGGGCTAGAGTCAGAAATCACTTGGACATACATACTTGGCCAATTTTCTTTCAGAATGTCATTTCCAGTTTTATTATTTTCATTCTGTTTTTTAGTTCTAATACTTTTGATTTTATTTAATTTTTATTTATTTTATTTCCTGGAACGGCTGCGGAGCCCCTGAGAAGTGCACGCGGAGCAGTAAGGGCTCTGCCCCCCCCCCAGATTGTAAGGGTTAGCTCCGTTACTACATATGACAAACTTATTAGTGGCAATCAACAGTGTACAAGTCGTAGCCTATAGTCTACTAATTTTAGAGTTGTGAACGCAGTTTTATTTTATAAGTAATTCATAAGACTAACACCGGGAGTGCTGTAGTGTAAAGTCACTGGATTATACAAAGTAGCGCAAGCCTTTGAAAAAGCCGACAGACTCCAGGGTTTGATTGGCAACATTGCTTCCCCTATTAAGCAAACTAAAGCAGCAATTTTTACGTTCTTAAGTTTGCGTCTGCGCTGTCACATCTCTCTTTCTCGCTCTAATTTAATAACCTCCTTTGTCAGCGGTTTGAATATTTAAGGTTAAGTTTCATTTAAATTTATATAAAGTCTGTTCCAAACGGTTAGGCGGAACTAGATTTTGGAATCTAGTTACTTTCATCGTTTAAATAGTGCTTTTCGGCCGTTTTGTTTAAGCTTTGTAAATCCTACTTACAATAAACATTTTTTGGTTAAGGTTAATATCATTTTAAAATGTCATTTTCTTTATATTTTGATTTTTTGTGTCATTCTTAATACAAATTTCCCATTTATTAATTTTTTTTGTCATTAAAATATGTAAAAAAATAATTTAATTTTGACATGTCATTCGTTTCCATGGTATGTTTGTTGGAATTTTAAATTTTGACATTCCAACGTGAAAATGAAATAACCCAAGCAAGGTCCCTTCTCGTGACAACCTAAAAGAACGAAATTCCCATTTAGTTCCGCCTAACCGTTTGGAACAGACTGTATTATATCCATTTTATTCAATAAAAATAAGAAAAATAATTGAAATTGTACCACAATTTTGTTATAGTGCATCTTTGATTAAAAAAATCATTACAATGTTTAAAATAAAAATTTTGGTAGTACTAGTCCTTCTTATTTTTTTACTGTTGGTATCACTGAAAATCATTTGTGTTGGCGACATTTTTAGCCCCAGTATGGCCGCTGTTGCGCTACTTTGTATAATCTAGTGACTTTACTGTAGTGCGACTACTTGAATCAAATTATGGTTTATTTAATTTGTAGAATACTATTTACAAAAACATTTGTTTAATTGTTATAGTAATTTAGTGGTTATTATAATGGAAGGCTAATATTTTAGAAACTAATTTCGCGTGTGTCTGTCCATCCCAGGCGAATGTAAAAACGCGAAGTACATGAAATCGCAACTGTTTCGCAATATGTGACTCAAACAACTTTCTTTTATAACAGAAACACGTCTCTTACGTTGCACACAACAAAATATAATAATTATATACGATTTTTATAACGATGTATTTCACATACGAAATATTTTTCTTACAATTTTAACTACAACATCGAAAAGACGACAGTTTTGAAGAACTAATGTGTTTCAAGGCAAAGTTGAAGGTGTAAAATTCTGTGGTCGTTGTTCGAAATGTTGGGCGGACCAAATAAAAGAAATCATTAGTCTGTCTGTCGAGAAAGTTGCCAAAAGGTGCAGCATCACATCCGCTGGAGAATATACAAGATTTAAATGTAAAGGGTTCCATTTTTCGCATTCAGAGCTCTTAAATCAATAGCTTATGCACTGTATCTTATGGACTGTTCACTGTCACCAGAAAGTTTGTCATATGATAAGACGTGAAACCGTTCAGACCTCCAAATTGAATACGCTGTTTGTTGTGGATTGTGCATAATTTTCTAAACTTACAGCTAGTGAGATGTTTTAATGAGACAGACACATAAACACATTGGCTATCGCATTCTATCAGTGACACCGTAGTTATCGAATGCCTTTACATAACCTAAAATAATGTCATCATTAACAAATCTTGCTCAAAATTACAAAGACGAACAGTATATATGATCAATTTAGGTAATTAGGTAGTTAAAATCTAAAACAACAGAATTATAAGAACGATAATACATATAAAATATTTTACGAAGCTAAATAGTTGGTTTCAAAATTCACAGATGGAGGGCTATTCGTAGCGTACTAATTTATAACAGATGTGAACGGTACATGGAACGTTAAAAGAATGCATTAAAGCATAACTCAGAGCGACACAACGAATAGTCTATAACTTATTAATTTAAAGAGGTCTGAATGCGGCTTTAGTCTGTCGAGAAAGTTGCCAAAAAGGTGCATCATCACATCCGTTGGAGACGTACAAAATATTTAAATGTAAAGGGTTCCATTTTTCGGCAAAATAAGGTTTATTAACGACAGATTAAATTTTAAGAACGACAAAAAAATGCACGACAGATTATTCCATTACCGACTAAAAATATGTGATTGAACGACAAAATATGCAGGTGACCGACACAACCTGGCGCCTTATATTATCATTTAATGTCAAATATTTTAGCATTTGTGTGATTAAAAAGGAACATGACGAATTTGTTTTCTCTTAGAATAAAATTTTATTTAAATCTCTACAATAAAATTTTATTTCACATCTTAAGTTACACGTTATCTACATTATATTTTCTTCCTAAGTAATAATAGAAAATTGATGTGAAGTGTGAATTTTCACACATTGCAGGGTTTTGTAGGTATATAATAAGTAAGAAGCCAACATGATACTGGATGTCTAGGAATATTTATTCTATAATAACATCAAAATCAACAGTTTTTTTATAATTATTTTTATTCGTTATTTTAGTACTAAGAACTTCCATTTAATTTTTTTCAAAAAAACATTAAATAAATTGCCAAAAATCGTTTTTTTTTTCTTCTACAGTGTAGAGTGTAGTGTGGAGTATGAACTCCACACTTTAATGTTTAAAAATCGTTTTGTTTTAAAGTCTTTATAGTCTACATTAAATACTTCAAATTTACACAAACAAAAATCATTCTTTTTTTGTAACAAAAATAAATCCTAGCAACTTCAAATAATTATACATATGGCTAACTTTGTATGGAAATTCTATTCCGTCTTCTTCAAACTTTTTACCGACCGCCAACATATAAAAGGGAGGTATTGTGATCATACCGATTTTGACATTTCAAAATTTCGATGGATCTCCACGAATTGAGGTCCCTACATAACGTTTTGATTATTTTTAGCATGATGCCTGTCGATCTGTCTGTCTGTCCGCCTGTCCGTCAGTCCGCCTGTCCGTCAGTCCGTTCGTCTGTCTTCTTTTTTGATTAAATGAAAAAATTTCTAAGTATCTATTTTTTCATATTTATATGTAACGTTTCCATGGTTATGATAAATAATATCTCTGTTAGAAAATATTAGGCCAAGTTATTTCTACTCTGCTGCTAGAATGTATTTTATAAAAGTACTTTATGATGGCGGTCGGTCCTGTGGTGGCCACAGATGATTTTTTATTAAAATATGCGCAGTCGGCACTATATTTTTCGAATAAAAGTCGTCATATTTTAATTTCTGACTTCGTTTTACATTATTTATTTATTTATTTATATTTTTAACATACCGTTTTTATACCATGACCATTTTTTATTAATCTTATTCACTCACTACTAATATCTCAGGTATGTCTAACAATATTGTACTTATATTTATTTATTTCTCTACTATATACGCTTATATAATATTTCGATTTTCTTCAGTATGGTCAGCTGTAGATAGTTGTGCTTTATTTTATGTTCGATACCCGTACAACCTTTCCACTTGTATCTTTTTATCAAGTTTTTGCCTTACTGCTGCTAGTGGGATGCTTATTAACTTGAATCACCATTTATTAAAAGGTATTTAATTATGTACATTTGAATGTTTAATACAATGTTGTAGTGATGAAATTATTGCTCTAAATATTCTTAATTATAAAATGTGACTGAGTTGAAGAAGACACGCGAGTAGATTAAATCCGTTAGCGTTTGCAATAGCGCGAGCTTGCAAACATTTAGCGTACAGTTACATTATTACAGCTGTAAACTGTGACAGATTTATTTAAAACGGGAAGATAACGGCGGACGACGGGACAAACATACCACGCTGCCACGCTCTACACTTGCAGGAACAGTTTAATTTCACCTAAATGAATAAACAGTACCAGACAACGGTTTACAAGTAACTAGACAAACATAGATTCATTCTGAGCTTTATTAGCTTGACTTGTTTATGAGACATCGTAAGTTAATGCTCTCCTATTTAATATATAGTCGCGTTTACATCTAACGAACGAACATAAATGAACAAATATACTCGATAGATGTGGACGAAGCAACGAGCCGAAAGCGCAATTTTTCTTTCTCAAGTACTATACCCTGGCGAAGAATAGGGTGACTATTCGTCCCGCATTTTAGCATTTTGTCCCGCATTGTCCCGCATTTTGGATTTGGGAGGTGAGGACCTTTTTTTTTGCTCTTCACTTGGATTTTGGGAGATGAGGACCTTTTTTTTGCTCTTCACTTGGATTTGGGAGGTGAGGACCTTTTTTTTGCTCTTCACTTGGATTTGGGAGATGAGGACATTTTTTTTTGCTCCGTCCCTCATTGCCTTCTTAAGAAAATGGTCACCCTAGCGAAGAATAACTTTGGATAGGGTAGACAGAGGATACTTGTCACATGAGTTAGTTGTCACAAGTTTAATAATTTTGATACCCAGGGCCGGATTTCCCTATTGAGAACTGACAATAACTGAAGTGACGCCTAGCGAAATATTTTGGAACTTAACGGAATAGGATTTTGTTGGATGTGGCTCATTTAATAGCATTGTTTTTATGTGTTAAAGTGAAGAAAACTTTAATAAAATGTCTTTAAAATCGCAACAGAAAATTAACTGCAATGTGAATTGTTGTGTATCAAATGACAAATGTCAAAAATATCCTATTCCAATCGCCATTTTGTAAGCGACAACAGCGCCTCTATACGTAATGTTTATTCTAAATAGGCTAAGTAGGCTTAAGCCTAGGGCGTCCTAAGTCTAGAGGGCCTCAGTATTCATGTCCTACAAAAATAAAAAATCAGCTGTGGCTACCACAGGACCGACCGCCATCATAAAGTACTTGTATAAAATACATTCTAGCAGCAGATTAGAAATAACTTTGCCTAATATTTTCTAACAGAGATATTATTTATTATGACCATGGAAACGTTACATATTAGCATGAAAAAATTGAAACTTTCGTTTTATCAAAAAATGTCTCAATTAAAAGTTGTTAGTTATTGCATTTATAGCAACTTTTGTTGAATACATTTTTCGAAATATTTTTCTGTTGCTAAATATTCGCAAAAATATTAAAATCGACACGAGTAAACTTCCATTTCAAGTCAACCGATTTTTACCAAAAGTTGATCAATTCGTGCCATTGATGTCAAGAGCTTAAATATGAAGTTTCATAAAAATCCTTTGAGCCGAATTTGCTCTGCACGTGTACACAGATAGACAGACGGACGGACAGACGGATACACGGACAGACGGACGGACAGACAGTTCGATAGACATCTTACTAAAAATAGTCAAAACGTTAAATAGGGACTTCAGTACGTGGAGATCCATCGAAATTTCGAAATGTCAAAATCGGTATGATCACAATATCTCCCTTATTGGTGGTCGGTAAAAACAATATATATATTTAATAACAAGACATTTTTATTATAAATTGTTTAGTAATTTCTATTGCGTATAGATGGCAGCTAGATCTATTTATCTATTAAATATGTAGCAGAAAATGGTACGTTTGTGTTGTGCTTAGCCACTAACATTACGCACTAACATTACGCACTTTGAATTAAGCGTAATCTATTAAAACATGAGCTATGAAGGCTTAAACTAAATTAATTTGATTTGAATCTTGTCCTTTATTTATTTAATTTTAAATGTGATTAACGTCAACCCAAGCATAAATGTTTTTTACAATTGTTTACTTATTTTTTTGTTGAAATTATCAAACGGTGTAGCAACTGTCGTAATTGGAAAGCGTCATGTCGTATAGCAGGCAAGCGCTGTATAAGGACATAGGCTGGCTCGTTTCGAAACTTGAAGTTTGGACAAAACCATTTCACTTTTTATCAGATATCATTCAGAGTTCAGATCATTGTGGACAACCCGAGGGCATTAAATGGGAAACTAAAAAAAGAGAAAGTCTATCGGAAATTTGGATAGTTGTTCTTAACTTTTACAAGAAGTTATAGCTGCAAATTTATCTTTAACTATTCAATGGTCAGATTATGTTGAATAAAACTACACAAAATTTTACAGTGAAACAAATCATACGGAATCCATCGGGCAACAGATCTTTTTCAGAGTAAATGTTCATGCAAAATCGAATGTATTGCAGTCTGCGATATGCCAAAGGATGCCTCTGTCTCACGGTAAGTCACATGTCGATCTTCTTCAATCATTTTGCGCACAGTATTGATGTTTTTTTGAATCACAACCGATGTTGGTCGACCTTCACAAGATTCATCACTGACGGACGCACGACCACGACGAAATTCTGCAAACCAATTGTAAACAGTCTTTTCTGATGGTGCTTCATTACCAAAAATTGAACGAAGCAAATCTATGCATTGTTGTTGAGTTAGGCCTTTACTAAAATCGTAAAAAATCGTTCAACGAAAACCTTCACGAGTAATATCCATTTTTTCACAAACTTGTTTTTTTCTAACTCTCATTGTCAACAAACTACTCGGTCAATTTATAAGTCACTGTTTTCACAATAACAAGCATTGTTATTGAGTTAGGCCTTTACTAAAATCGTAAAAAATCATCCAACGAAAACCTTCACGAGTAATATCCATTTTTTTCAAACTTGTTTTTTATTTCTCACTGTCAACAAACTACTCAACAAATGAAAAATTTTACGAATATAGTAATAACACATTTCAATATTGCCATCTAGTGGTCGTTTGTAAAAACATAAAAGGTAACCCTCGTACTATAAAGAACGTACTAAACTTACTACATCTGTACTTTATTCGGTGGAAATTCAAAAAAAAGAACAGCGACTATACCTGGTTTTTCCGCGTTGACAAAAAAGCCGACGAAATTTCTTCGAAAGATTGGTTTAAAAATCTAAAAAATTCATACTTAACATCACTTTAATTAAGTTTTGAATAATAAGTATAGAAATTTAGTGAAATAATTATAGGAATTGTGTTTTAGTTGTGTTGACTAAAAATACCCGAGCTAGTGTGTAGCAGCTCTAATCAATATGTATATATATTTTAAATTTACATAAACAAATTGTGTATTACCACATTAACCTATTTTCAGATTGATTTAGTTTGGAATTATTTTAAAATAAACATACCTCTATTATTCGTCTAATAATCATTAGAATTAGATAAACAATTATTAACCAAATGCGATTACAAAATAGTCTGTCTGCACGTACTAAAAAAACATCAATGCATTTAAACGCTAATTTTATATCAACAACTTTTATAAAAATTTTATAAATTTTATAAAAAATTTTTAAAATAATTTGGTAATTTCAGTATTAAGAGCTTCTTACAAGGGTTTTTTTCGTGACAAAAAATCGATATTTACAAAAAAATCTGATCAAAATTTCTTGATGTACTATTTAATTCCACATCAATGTGGATTATTTAGAAAAAAAAACATAAATACCCGGCGTTAACCGGGAGAAAAATACAGTTTATTAAACGGTATTTGATATATGATTGCTGCAAAATAAAAAAAATTGAAGTGAAGTGTGAGTTTTCACACATTTCAGGGTTTTGCAGGTATTTAATAGGTGTAAGAAGTTAACATAATACTGGATGTCTAGGTATATTTATCACATCAAAATCAACACTTTTTTAATAATCACTTTTATTCGTTATTTGAGAAATAAGAGCTTCCATTTAATTTTTTTAAACAAAATTTGCCAAATATCCCAGGTTTTTTTTCTGCATTTGCTTCGTATTCAAGTCTTCATTAGATTAATAAGTAACAGTGTAGAGCGTAGTGTGGTGTGGTGTAAGTCAGTTCGCAACTATTAAAAAAATATACATTTTTTTAAATATTTTTATTTCGAAAAAAATACACACACTATCTTAACTATAAATAAAAAAAAATCCATAACATTATTATGATATAACAATTCATTAAAAAAAAAAACATTTTTTTCAAAAACACAAAAACTGCTATATTTTTCAAAAATACAATCTGATCAAAAATTCCTCTTGTACGTTTCCAGCTCAGATCAATATACATTTCCTATATTTTTTTTCAGATTTTTAGTTTAACACTTTTTCTTAAAAGGGTGCGGGACAAGAACTTTTGCACATTTTTGGCTTTATTCTGTGTTAAAAGAAAATTTCAAAAAACTATCTATCGTTCCGTAATCTACGTCTTTTTACGTTTTTTTATAATACATATTTGTTTATATTTATCCAACGCTGTATTTTTTTGAACTCTATAGTTTTCCTATATGTGGGTCAAAAAGTTGAACAAGTATGCCAAATTTCAACTTTCTATGTTCAGCCGTTTGGCTACAATTTCTACCGTACAGACAGACAGACATGAGTGCCGTTATAAGGGTTTTTTGGTGGTCATATCTACAAAATCCTAAAAATCAAATTATTTCAATGATGGGTTAAATCCCAACATAAATTACCTTCGATTTTAGGTATATAATTTAAGAACGTTTGCTATTTTTATAAATATCAAAATATTTTTATGTAGGGTTTTAACAATGTACATAGGCTGCGTACGATCTCTCATCAACTGGTACGTGTAACAGCCCAACACTCATTCGGCAGAACAGATCAATTTCACGAAGTCTTACGACATAACACAAATCCTAGCATTCTCATACACAATAAAAACATATATTGTGCTTTATATTATTTAGAATTGTGTTCTCTTGTGTTGTATTGTGCAGGCCAACACAGATTTAAGTCCCCTACAATACACATTGTTAGGTGTAATACCCCAGTCATAAAATTTAGTCCAAAACTTGCTCCAATAAACTTATGATAAAAAGGTTTAAAGCATCATTAAAGAAGTCTTGGTTAAGAAGAAATAACTTGGATAACACATAATTTCGGATTAAAATTAGGGTAAACCTTCTGTAAAACTTCCGGGTAAGATTGGTTGCATACTTACAAAAATGAAAAATAAATAATCGTTTTGGTAAAATCTTTCTTACTTCGTATTTTGGTTATCAATGGTTTTAAAACTTCTTACTCATATTTTATTAACCACAGTGCCCTATAAAAATTATTTGTCACTTTAACCAATATTTTAATGGAATTTACGCTACAGTAATATTTCTCAAGAACGTAACCCCGATTTAAAATGGGGTTATGTTCTACGAAACTATAGATAGGTAGATAAAAGAAGTTTTGCAAAATTTACTTAGTTTAAGTTCATGTATAATACTTACATATTGTGACAAATCTATGAAACTAATGATATATTTTATGACTCAAAAAAGGGGTTCTTTTGAAAAAAAAAAAAAAATTTTAATGGTTTGATTAAGTACATTTTGGTGGGAATTAGAATAAATAAAAAAAAATGTATTTTAAGGGTTGGCTTAAGGAAATTTTCGTGTTCATTTGATTTAAAAGAAATTGTATTTTAAGGGTTAGATTAAGTAAAATTTGGTGTTCTTTTGACTATATATTCCCCGCACTCATTAAATTCTGCACCAATAGAAAATGTTTATGTAGACGTGCATTCGAAGATAATATTCTAATAAAATTTTACGATCGGCGAGAATCTCAAAGCAGCAAATATTATGAAGATTATGTATTTGAAAATTTAGTCACATTAGAATAGGGTGACCATTCTCTTAAGAAGGCAATGCGGGACGGAGCAAAAAAATCATCATCTCCCAAATCTAAGTGAAGAGCAAGAAAAAGGTCTTCACCTCCCAAATCCAAGTGGAGAGCAAAAAAAAGGTCTTCACCTCCCAAATCCAAGTGAAGAGCAAAAAAAAGGTCTTCACCTCCCAAATCCAAGTGAAGAGCAAAAAAAATGTCCTCACCTCCCAAATCCAAAATACGGGACAATGCGAGACAAAATGTTAAAATGCGGGACGAATAGTCACCCTACATTAGAGACATGATAGATATTATCAATTTTTAATTTTTATTATGTTTATCTAGAAAATCTTGCCCGCTTTATATAAACGAGGTATATAAAATACCTAGGTACAAAAAAATACTATAATACATAAAAAAAAACTAGGAAAATCAAATAGTCAAACAAAAAATAACTGATTTTCTCGTAGTTGACGCATATTAATTAAATTTAGTTACAAAATATTTACTTCTAAAATTAAAGACATGTTTTATTTATGTAGTCAAAAGAGCACTAAACTTTACTTAAGCTAACCCTTAAAATATAATTTCTTTGTAATCAAATGAACACGCAATTTAATTTATACCAACTTGTAAAATAATTATTTTTTTATTTTAAACAAAAGAAAACTCGAGCTCTTATAGTTATGGCCCCAATTGTGAACGGCCCGAATTGTCCATCGCCCCAATTGTTAATGGCCCCATTTGTGCAAAGCCCCAATTGTGTACGGCCCGAATTGTCCATCGCTCCAGTTGTTAATGGCCCCAGATGTGAAAAGCCCCAATTGTGAACGGCCCGAATTGTCTTACGGCCCCAGTTGTCTGGTTACCAAATAAATTCAATATAAAACCTTTTATGTAGTTTTAATAGAACTCAATTAAAATTTTAGTAATATATTTGTTACAAAACTCATACAATTAGCATATATTTTGATGTACAACAATTATAAAAAGTATTGAAAAACAATAAGGCAACATTAGCCTATATCGTAGTGTATTTCCCCACTCACTCACATGCCTGTAATTCACGTAATACCTATCAATAGTCTAACGGCATGTACAGCAAGCAGCCTTATGTCACAATACGGCATTGCCACCACCGCGCGTATGGAGCGGCGCCGCTCGGCAGGTGCACCGTCACCCGGCACCGCACACCTCGCACTGTGGCACGCGCTACGCAGGACTAAACTAGGCCAAGAGTTGAAAGACACCAACCAAGGACATTTTATACTGATGCGAATTATAATTGTTGGGGTTTCTTTACAGATTTGATTTTTTTCATTTATACAAATATTGTTTTTAGTTAACATTATGATAGATACAACTAAAACCCTTAAGATTAAGGGCAGTTAAGTTATAGAAAATATCAAATTTCAACCAAGAATGCGATTTTTCTTACTGATAATACAAAATTGTTTTTTTTTTTAATTTGTTTAGTTAATATTTTTGATGCATAGCAATGATGGCTATTTACTTCTAACAAAGCCCATTTAAATTATTAGAATCAGTGCCGTAACTAGGCAGGGGCTCATAGGGTCCATATACGAGGGGGGGGGGGGGGCGAAAAGGAAATATTGGCATAATAATTGTATTTGAGGATCTTTTTTTAAGTCATCACTTGTATTTTAGAAGTAAGGACCTTTTTACCGACCGCCAACATATATAAGGGAGGTATTGTGATCATACCGATTTTCAAAATTGCTTTTTTTTTAAATTTCCTTAGTTAAAATTTTTGATGCATAGCAATGATGGCTATTTACTTCTAACAAAGCCCATTTAAATTATTAGAATCAGTGCCGTAACTAGGCAGGGGCCCATATACGAAGGGGGGGGGGGCAGAAAGGAAAATATTAGCATAGTAATTGTATTTTGAGGATCTTTTTTTTAAGTCATCACTTGTATTTTAGTAGGGAGGATCTTTTTACCGACCGCCAACATATATAAGGGAGGTATTGTGATCATACCGATTTTGAAATTTCGAGATTTCGATGGATTTCCACGAATAGAGGTACCTACATAACGTTTTGACTATTTTTACCATGATGTCTGTCGGTCTATCTGTCTGTCTGTCCGTCCGTTCGTCTGGCGGTCTGTGTACACGTGCAGAGCAAATTCGGCTAAAAGGATTTTTATGAAACTTTAAGCTATTATATATTTACTGAAACGTGCCTCTTCTGTAGACTAGATGTTGTAATTCATATTTTATAATAAGACAAATTTTACCTAAGCACTACAATTATTTTTACCGACCGCCGACATATATAAGGGAGGTATTGTGATCATACCGATTTTGAAATTTCGAGATTTCGATGGATTTCCACGAATAGAGGTACCTACATAACGTTTTGACTATTTTTACCATGATGTCTGTCGGTCTATCTGTCTGTCTGTCCGTCCGTTCGTCTGGCGGTCTGTGTACACGTGCAGAGCAAATTCGGCTAAAAGGATTTTTATGAAACTTTAAGCTATTATATATTTACTGAAACGTGCCTCTTCTGTAGACTAGATGTTGTAATTCATATTTTATAATAAGACAAATTTTACCTAAGCACTACAATTATTTTTACCGACCGCCGACATATATAAGGGAGGTATTGTGATCATACCGATTTTGACATTTCGAGATTTCGATGGATTTCCATGAATTGAAGTCCCTACATAACGGTTTGACTATTTTTAGCATGATGTCTGTCGGTCTATCTGTCTGTCTGTCTGTCTGCCTGTCTGTCTGTCTGTCTGTCTGTCCGTCGGTCTGTCTGTCTGTCCGTCCGTTTGTCTTTGTACACGTGCACAGCAAATTCGACTAAAAATATTTTTATGAAACTTCATATTTAAGCTTTTGACATCAATGGCAGGAGTTGATCAATTTTTGGTAAAAATGTGGATCCGTTACCAGCAAAGAACGGATTTTACTATTCAACATCGTTATTTAAAATGAAACCAGAATAATATTGTCTAGTATAATTTTGGCTGACGCGTGGTATTTTTTTTCCTTTTATTTATTGGCTTTAGCTGCTTTGAAGATTAAAGGTTTAAAAAACTACATTTATAATTTGATATTTTCTGCTTTAATATAGTTATAAATAATTTCATAAATATCTAGAAAGTTAGTAGCAAGAAGCATCTGAATATTGGTAATTGGACATTCAAACAATAAATGGTTCGAATCGATGGCAAACAAACACACGGACAGAAAGGAGACGAAACCATATTAATTCTATGCAGATGATATGGAGAGAAGTTGTGATTAAATCTAAGCCGGATAAAAGTGGATATAAAATATTTGCTTTGATGAGAAGAAATCCAAAGCTTTCTAGGAAGAAGAGGTTGAATTTGACCATATGATCCTTTGAACTGTAGAGAATCTATGTACTCTTCTTGCCATTGGTTGTATATGGAAGATTTGAAGATTGACATTATCTCATTACTGTTTAGAGGAATATTTAAGAGGGGGCCATCACAGCTTCTTGGTTAGAAGATCTACTTCGATGTTGAACTCAAAATCTGAGTGGCCTTTAATCCAGCATACTTTTATAATTTTACCGCTGATCGTGAGATCGTGAAGGCATTTAATAACATTATAAATTAGTTAAACTATTTCTTAAAACCAGGGCAACTCAATTTTTGGACGGATCTTTTACAAAAAATACAAATTCATTATGAAAGTGATTTGGGAGTTTAAATTTAAGGATAAAATTGCGCTGGGGATTTAAAACGGCGAAATCTACGCCATTGGCTGATGATGCGTGGTATTTGATGCATTCAAAATATTGTTTGATACCACCATTGATGAGAGCAAAAATAGTTTATTGTTGACTGTGGTTTAAGAACTTATTCTAAGTCGAGGTGAACGGTGAAAACTATGCATAATACCGCCTTAAAATAGAAACAGCGTACTCAAATATTATAACATTGTAATTATTATATAAACAATCAAAACTATTGTGTTTAAATAATAATTATTATAGTTGAATTTATTAATTAGTTAACGAAAAAAGACGGTATCAATCTTGAAAAGAAAGTTCTACGTGATGAATAAAAAATGTGTATTGGCTTAATGCGACTTTACAGTGCTCAAAACTGTCTGTATCTAAGTGTATGAACACGTAGAAACATTGTTGCCGGCGCCTATAAGTGCTAGTTCTCGGCCCTTGTTGAAACTGGTTAGATGTTGATGCCACTGCTGGCACAGAAACATTGTTACCTGCGACATTTATTGAAATTTCTTTATTGAAAATTGCCTGTTTCGGAATTAATGTTTCTGTACCCAGTGGCGGACTAAGCCTTCGCCGGGCCCAAGACATTTTTGATTTACGGGCCAACGGGTCAACCTATGTTTTTTTAAAAAAGGTCCTTACCTTACAAAACCAAGTGAAGAGCAAAACAAAAAAAGGACTTCAACTCCCAAATCCGGGCCCTAGACAAATGTCTTTTTTGTCTACGGGGATAATCCGGCCCTGTCGGTACCTACTTTAAGCTATTATATATTTACTGAAACGTGCCTCTTCTGTAGACTAGATGTTGTAAATTCATATTTTATAATTAAACAAATTTTACCCAAGCAATACCATTATTTTTACCGACCGCCAACATATATAATGGAGGTATTGTGATCATGCCGATTTTGACATTTCAAGATTTCGATGGATCTTCACGAATTGAAGTCCCTACATAACGGTTTGACTATTTTTAGCATGATGTCTGTCGGTCTATCTGTCTGTCTGACCGTCTATCTGTCTGTATGTCTGTCTGTCTGTATGTCTTTCCGTCCGTTTGTCTTTGTACACGTGCACAGCAAATTCGACTAAAAAGATTTTTATGATACTTCATATTTAAGCTTTTGACATCAATGGCACGAGTTGATCAACTTTTGGTAAAAATCGATAGACTAGAAATGGAAGTTTACTCGTGTCGATTTTAAGATTTTTGCGAATATATCATAACAGAAAAATATTTCGAAAAAATGTATTTATTAAAAGTTACTATAAAAGCAATAACTAACAACTTTTATTTGAGACATTTTTTGATAAAACGAAAAAATTTTGAAAAAAATTACAAATTTTCCTACTTATATGTAACCTTTAAAAGGTTATGAAAAATAATATCTCTGTTAGAGAATATTGGGCCAAGTTATTTCTACTCTGCTGCTAGAATGTATTATATACAAGTACATTATGATGGCGGTCGGTCCTGTGGTGGCCACAGCTGATTTTTTTAGATCTAGTTAAGATCAACATTTTTGTATACATTCTGTCAATATATTTCTTAATATTTAGCCAATGTATTTAATAAAAAGTGCATGGAGAGTGTGAAACCCCCACCTAAACCTTTCTCTGATAATTTTACCTGCCTGTACCAAATTTGGTGAAAAATAGAATCTCCGTTTGACTTTATATGATGAACAAACAATGTTAATTACAATCTGTTTTGATATACAAGTCTGTTCCAAACGGTTAAGCGGAACTAAATGGGAATTTAGTTCTTTTAGGTTGTCACGAGAAGGGACCCTGCTTGGGTTATTTCATTTTTCACGTTGGGATATCAAAATTTAAAATTCCAACAATGATACCATGGAAACGAATGACATATGTCAAAATTAAATATTTTTTTTACGTATTTTAATATCAAAAAAATAAATAAATGGGAAATTTGTATTAAGAATGACACAAAAAATCAAAATATAAAGAAAATGACATTTTAAAATGATATTAACCTTAACCAAAAAATGTTTATTGTAAGTATGATTTACAAAGCTTAAACAAAACGGCCGAAAGGTACGATTTAAACGATGAAAGTAACTAGATTGCAAAATCTAGTTCCGCTTAACCGTTTGGAACAGACTGTATAAGATTTAATAATTAGATAAATTTTATATATGACATTAATTTGATCAGAAATAAACACATACATGTAAAGACCATAAATTGTTTGTTGATTCCGTTTCATTATTTTTTTAAATTCGTAAGTCTTTAAGAATTATTATAATTGCAATGATTTCTTGACGTAATCAGTGCCATATTAACTTAAGACCACTTCTTTAAATGTTATATAATATTATTATGACAAAATATTGAAAATAAGAGAAAAAGAATAGGCGATAAAAAATGTAGTGAAGCTGGTATTTTTACAGAGGTTGAGTTGAGTTATGTGTTTGCACTTTTATCTTGTAAAGTTTATTGAACTGGCAGACATGTAGGTCATATAAGATATAAATTTTATAATAAAAACAACCAATTGACAAGTAAATTCACTATTAAATAAATGATATGTGTGAACGCTCAGTTGGGCAATTCTGTATTATCTTTTGTTCATTATGGAAAGAAGCTTCACTCCACTCCACTCCACTCACGCTCTCTCGCTCTATGTACTCGCTTCGCTCTATTATAAGATATACAAAAACTGAGGTCAATCATTTTACAAAAATTATATTTTTGATATTTTTTTATGAATTATCTAAAAATATATAAAAGAATTCAACAAATATGAGGGGGTCAATGCAAATGTGGCCACATAAATTTAAAAAAAAATCAGCTGTGGCCACCACAGGACTGACCGCCATCACAAAGTACTTGTTTAATTTATGCTGCTTTATTAAAAAATGTCTCAAATAAAAGTTGTTAGTTATTGCTTTTATAGCTGTTGCTATAAAAGCAATAACTAAATATAAAATAGCTTTCGAAATATTTCTCTGTTGTGAAATATTCGCAAAAATCTTAAAACCGACACGAGTAAACTCCCATTTCTAGTTAACCGATTTTTACCAAAAGTTGATCAACTCGTGCCATTAATTTCAAAAGCTTAAATATGAGGTTTCATAAAAATCCTTTTAGCCGAATTTGCTCTGCACGTGTACACAGACCGACAGACAGACAGACAAACAAAAAAAAATCAGCACTGGCCACCACAGGACCGACCGCCATCACAAAGTACTTCTATAAAATACATTCTAGCAGCAGAGTAGAAATAACTTGGCTCAATATTTTCTAACAGAGATATTATTTATCATGACCGTGGAAACGTTACATATAAGTATGAAAAAATAGATAATTAAAAAAAAAAATACGAAAAATTTTTCAAAAATTTTTCAATTTATCAAAAAATGTTTCAAATAAAAGTTGTTAGTTATTGCTTTTATAGCAACTTTCGTTAAATAAATTTTTTCGAAATATAATTTCTGTTGTGAAGTAACTGTCACTTTTATGTGCAATAAAACAGATATAGATAAGTTACAGAAATGTCAACATAAGGCCCTAAGAGTAATATTAAAATGTGATAAGTATGCAAGTATTATGTCTATGTTAAAGGCGATTAACTGGCTAGATATCAGTAGTTATGTTGAATTTAAAGTATTAACATTTATTTATAAAATACTAAAAAATATGGTACCTGATTATCTAAGAATTAGAATTAAACAAAATAAAGATGTACATGTGTACAACACAAGAAATAAGGAAGATTTTTCCATAACTTGTGTTAGAAAGGAAGCAACTAAGAGCAGTGTTTTTTCTAAAGGTTTGACTTTACGCAACCAACTTCCTAAGGAAATTAAAGATATTGTAAGATACAAATTATTTGAGTGTAAAGTACGTGAACATCTTTTGAAAAAGTTGTTTTTAATACTTATTGTATATAGTTTATTTTAGTTTAAATGCTATTTTAATTTATATTTTGTATTTTTAATTGGCCACTGTGCTATTAAATTAAATTAAATAAATTAAATAAATATTCGCAAAAATCTTAAAATCAACACGAGTAAACTCCAATTTCTAGTCAACCGATTTTGACTAAAAGTTGATCAACTCGTGCCATTGATGTCAAAAGCTTAAATATGCAGTTTCATAAAAATACTTTTAGCCGAATTTGCTCTGCACGTGTACACAGACAGACAGACGGACAGACAGACGGACAAACAGACACAGACAGACAGACAGACAGACCGACAGACATCATGCTAAAAATAGTCAAAACGTTATGTAGGGACCTCAATTCGTGGAGATCCATCGAAATCTCGAAATGTCAAAATCGATATGATCACAATACCTCCCTTATATATGTTGGCGGTCGGTAAAAAGGCTCGTGAGTTTCAGAATTCAAATGTATTCCTTAAAAACACTTAGCCCACGTGTTTTTTGTACTGGGGGGGGGTCAAACGCATAAACCCCCAACCTGGGTGCACGTCTGATTATAAGTATAAAATTTCAAATAGAGTAATGTGTAATTTAATATAGCAAATCTAGCAAAACGGTTTCTTAAATGGAACTCGTAAATTCTATTTATCTTAAAAGTATTTCAAATTAATAGATTAGATGTATTCAGACCATATGGGAAAAACTATTAATCTCTGTCTTTAAAAAAGGTCATGAGTTCTAAAACTTAAGTGAAGAAGTGAAAACTCAATTGTGTTCCTTAAAAACACAGGTTTTAGTGTTCAAGTTTTTTGAGTGCTTGGGTGGCTCAAGCCCCTTAGTCCCCCTTGGGTGCACGCTTTGTAATGTGATCAAACCATACTTTGCAATCGCTGTAGCTAAAGCTTTTATTTTGTAATGAATTTTTTCTAGATAAACCGCTAACGAGTGATATAAAATGCAATTTAAAAGTGCAATAATTGCAACACTGTGCATTTACCTTGATCCAAAATGCACAGTTCTTGGTTTATATTAAAAAAACAAAGATAAAAAGTCCATGTGCAAATATAAAGTGCGTCTTCAGATACAATACACAAAACCAAACAATTCAGATAAGAAGATTAATTTAAATTATGATATTAAATATTAAAATATCAGAGAAATCAAGAAAAAACAATTTACTTCTTTAAAACTGCATTCACGAACTATGTCTGGGAGTTCACAATTTTTCATCCCATTCTCGTATTCTAAAGAGTTCAGGGTATGCATTTCATATACCTACGGCACCTGGGGTGCCACAGTACTCAGTTTGAGAACCACTCCATTAATACCGTACACTGATTTAGAACCATTTGAGTACTGAAAAAATACTACAGTTATATAATTTGTTTCTCCAAATTTGTATAACGTATTTTATAGTTTCTAAAAATCCATTGATACCAACATAAAAATCCAGTCATGTTTATTCTGTGAATTGTAGCAATGGTGGCAGCCGTGGTAATGCAGAAGACATAGATTGCAGTGTCAGGTTGCCACTACTGGAATATATAATGCGCAAAACATTGGCACATTGCCACTAAATGCGAATACGCTGGCTTCTCTGTTTCAAAATAAAACTATACCAATATTTATCACAGATTTTATATCATACATTTCGGTTTCTAACTCATTTGGTGTAAAATTGTAAATTGCAAAAAATATAGGAATCGAAAGATATCACTCTGGAGAGAGACCTGTCACTCTATGGACATTAATAGCGAAAAGCAACCTTCTGAGTTCTTAATACCCTTTTCACACTAGATCTTTAAGATCGGATGTTAAAGTGAATGTATCTTTAAACGCTAATGTGAAACCGTATGGCCTCGTCTAAATACAAGCGATGTTTAAGACAGAGATCTGCGTCTTAAACTTCGTCCGCATTGCCAACTTAATTTCTATTATAAAAAAATACTCCTTGAATTTGTGCTGTCAACATTTTATATTATCATAAACAAGAATACTGTATTATATCGACGTTATAAGAAGTTCATACTTATTGTTATAGTAAAATTATTTATTTTAATAATGTGTTTAATAAAATACAGAGCTACAATAATTGAGATAAAATGTATCGACTTACATGTTAATACAGGTGTAATATATTCTTTATTGTAGTGCCTTTATTGTAGAATGAAATGAAATATCCTTAATTGTTTATAATAATTCAAAATGTACGTCTGCGCAGACAGTTCAAAACTGGTAATTTCATGATGGTAACTTAAGGACAAAATTACTGTAGCTGATGACAGCACCAGAGATTTAAACATCAAGTGTGAAAGCATACCGATCTTAAACATCGGTGAACTTTAAGTTCACTCGTCCTAAAGATTTAGTGTGAAAAGGGTATAAGAAATTTAAGAACTTTGTACGGACAATATAGATGAAATTATCTAGTAAGTTTGATGTGAAGGGCTGAGACAAGGTGATCCATTTTCGGCAATTCTATTTAACTTTGTGCTAGAAAAGATCATAAGAGATGTCCAAATGAATAGATCAGGATTATTGTCACAAAATGCATCAGTGTTTGGAATTTGCTGGTGTTATTGTTATTCTAACAAGAAGTGAAAAAACAATGAGAGAAATAGTCCAACGATTAGAACGTTCAGCAAGAAGTAAGGGTCTCCAGATGAATGAAGGATGAATAAGGAATAAAAGTATATCAATAGGATTGAAGTTAAGGCTTTATAAAACAGTTATTCGACCAATAGTGACATATGGACACTGAGAATTGCAGAACAAAGGACACTTGTTCCTGGGAAAGAAATGTATTGTGAAAAATTTTCCGAGGGAAACAAGTAGGTGGCATAAGGGAAAGACGAACAAATCAAGAACTAAGAGAACTGTGTAAAGAAGCAAACATTATAGCAGTAGTGAAAACATAAAGAATTATATGGATAGGGCACATAGTAAGAATTCCACAGGATAGGTTACCAAAGAAACTACTAATCAGTACTATCGGTGGGAAAAAGAGAAGAGGGAGGACAAGGGAACAATGGAAAGAAGAAGTGGAAGAAGATATAAAAAGGATGAACATAACCAGATGGAAAGAGAAAGCGACGGACAAGAGGAGGTGGAAGAAAATTACAGAACAAGCCATGGGCCTGCTAGACTCGCAGAGTTAAACTATATATATATATATATATATATATATATATATATATATATATATATATATATATATATATATATATACGGACAAGATATCATCATCTATCATGGCTCAGCAATATGTTATGGTTTTCCTTTTCGAGTAGTTTCTTTCATCAAATTCCATCCTGAGCTAGTGCCTTCCACTTTCTTACATTTAATTTTTTAATATTTTTAGGTTTATTTCAACCTGATGTAGCGTTTGGTCGAGCATTATAAGCCACAATAGTTAGATCTTTATTGTGATTTATAAGTTTTCCTGGTTCACTCGCCCTCGGGCATTTTCTCAACATGCCCTATCCATCGTAGACATGAAACTTTAATTGTCTGGATTAATAGGGCTATTCTAAACAAGATATGTTTAGTTTTACGGCGTGTTATTGCCTCAAGTATACCTCATTAATGACCAAGCAAAAACGAATATTTTTTAAAATTTTCGCAGAACAACTGGAATTTCTCGCGACACATTTGGCAAAACAGGTCAAGCGTGCATCCAGGAGGAGGTTTATGAGTTTAACCCCCCCCCCCCCCACAGTGTAAAAAAATAGATAGATTTAAATTTATTTTCGATTTGCTAATCGCATCTCTAGAGTCGAATATCTGGAACCTAAAAAGTTTTCAAGTCAAGGGTTCTGACATATGCTAAAGATGGAAGTGGGCCAAATATTCATTTGCAAATTTGTGGCTTTCATCTTTTTGTTTTGAAATTTTAAAGGTGTTCTTGTTCTTTTATCACAAAATATCTTACTTTTCTTTTCAAAGAAAAGGGCCAGTTAGAATTGCAAATCCAACCGAGCGAACATGTCAGTCTTAGTCCTTCCAAGAAAAGGAAAAAAATTGTTAAGACCCCCCCCCCCGGACTAAATCCTGGTGTACGCCTACGCAGGTCTATGTTATTTATTAGTTCTACAAAGAAAACTCTTCGTTCGGACTGGTGTGCCTTTGATAAGTGTTGATGCCGAATTGGTGTCAGGTGTGTACGCTGTTAAATACCAAAAGGAACAATATGTTTTAAAAACAGAGCAAGCAATTGCGTCTCATCGATGTTTACATATACGCAACAATAAAATTACGTCACAGATGACGAAAACAATACATTCAATTCATATATTCAACTAATACTACATGCGTACTACAAAATTCATGGATTTCTCTAAACAATAACCGTAATAATGTGTTGTACCACGCACTAATTGCTTCTAATGATGCGTTAATTTGTTACAAATAGAGCAAAATTCATCGAACATTCAATAGTCAAGATAAGGGGTTGTTAAAGGGGGAGAAGGGTAGCGGAAATGCTTTTAGATTCTGCGCAATTGATGCATCGAGATGCGTTCTTGTTTACGATAATCAAATCTACGATTCATGGAAAAACAATTTGTGATTAGTGCATCCTACTGAGACGTTGCTGGATGCAATCAACTTTTTTTGTATAATGGACATAAATTTGAACAGATGGAATTTTAATACAAATTCTAATGTGCAACTTATTACGGCACTGGGACTCAACCGTTTTAAAATTCATGGCACACAAATGAAACCTCTTGATGAGATGATTGGAGAAACTACGAGGTATGTAAATTAAGTAACCGAACTGGCAACATAGTTTGATCTGGCAACATTTGGGACGCGGGACTTGGAAGGGCGGTAGGTGAACATGTGATACGTCTTCAGTACGAGTTTGAACTCGCTAGAGTAGTTTTGTTATCGCTAGCAATTTTTTTCGTGCATCAGTTTTTTCTAGTGCGTTCTAAAAATGAGTGACATTCATTTCGAGCAACGGTGTGCTATCAGGTTTTGCTTCAGACTTGGGCACAGTGCAACGGAAACTTTTGCAAAACTTCAGCAGGCCTACGGAGACAGTTTTTTGTCAAGGACCCAGGTTTTTAGGTGGTTTAAGGCATTTTCAGAAGGAAGAGAGTTGATAGAAGATGAATCACGCAGCGGAAGGCCTTCATCTTCAAGAACCAATTAAAATGTCGACTGAATCCGGGATCTTGTACGTTCAGATCGTTGACAGTCAGAATAATCGGGGAAGAGTTGAATTTGACTCACACTACCATAAGATTTTGACTAATGAATTGGGGATGAGAAAAATCTGCAATTTCTATAAACGAGTTTTTGGCCAGTAAAAACATTCCTGTGGCTCCTCAGCCTCCTTATTCGCTTGACTTGAGTCCTTGCGACTTTTTCCTCTTCCCAAGATTGAAAAATCACATCAAGGGACGTCATTTTGGGACACTCGAAAACATTTAAAAGTCCGTAAGCGACCAGCTGAAATCTATTCCAGTATTCGAGTTACAGGACTGCTATGAGGATTGGAAGAACCGTCTCCAGCGCTGTGTGGCTTCCCAAGGAAGTTATTTTAAGGGAGACAATGTTGAATTGTAATTCTATTCGAATAAAATTTTTTTTTTAACTCAATCCGGTTACTTCATTTAAGTAATCTAATCCACTACGAACATTTTATAGCCATAACCTACAACAATCACAAAATATAGTTTTTAATTTTTTTTAGAGACGTGTCACACAAAAAAAATAGCTTTAGGTGCTATCTTCTTATGGACACAAACCATCTGCATCCAACTTTTATTGAGTTCTTATATAAAATAAGCTTTTTTCTTAAATAATAATGCTTAATACTATTGTTAATTAAAACAGTGAGAAGAAAACAGTGGTACCTTTAATGGATCCACTAGAAGTATGTGGCTGTTGCTGAGTTTGGGACTGCTGCACCTGTTCCAATTTAGAACTAACACTGTTCCACATTTCAAACATATTTATGGTCTCTGGTAGCACCGATCAGTTAAATACACATTTATATACACACATTTTTAGTTACCACTGGTTCACTAGCTGCACATATTTGTACCACGGTATAAAAGTTAAAAAATAGATTTTTGTACAATGAAATTTTTGTACAAGAAAAATAGAATTTGTACACAAGTTTTCGAAAAGTATCACAAAAATTTAAGTTTTCCAAAATGTTTGAACACTTTTTTATTAGATTAATTTTGATTATTTTAGGAACACAATTTCGATATCTTTTTTTAAAAAAATTTCAAAAATATTTTTGCAAAACTAATTTTTTAAAAGTGTTTTTGTTTTGCTGTTTTCTTCAATTTTTTAAAATAAAAAAAATCAAATTTTCAAAAATTTATTAATTAGTAACTGTTCTTCTAAGTCACAAAAACAATATTTAGTTTTTATATTCGCTCTTTTAGTCTTATTTCGTCGATTTTTAAATGTTTTACACAATTTTTTTATGTTTGCTGTTATTTGTTGGGGCGTGAACTTGGCTGTTACTTGAATTTTACTGTTATCCCAATGGATACTTGGTCGTTGCCATATCAGCCCTGTTCTTTGTACGTTTGACGCAGTATATCCTCCATCTCTTCATTTCCAATAATTTAATTTTAATTTGTTTGTTCGTAACTTTTGCAGTTTCAACACTAGTTTAAAGAAAAATATTATTAGTACTCTAAAATATGTAATATGGTGAACAAATATTGTTTTACAGAATATAAGGCTATTACCGCCTAGTAATTCACTTTAACCATCAAGTTAATGGGGTAAGTTCTTTTACGTCTTCATCTGTTTGAAGGCCTCGGGTCTGCCTCAATAATTATTTCACGTTTCCGTTCTATAAAAAAGTCTAATTATATCGTTATTTTGTTTTTGTTACTTTGACAGCGTTTATCATGCTGTATTAGAGGAAAAACTAGCCCACTACGGTCTAAGAGGTAATGTACTTCAACTGTTAATGAGCTATCTTAAAGATCGCAAACAAATAGTATTATTTAACAATATTAAATCACATAGCATTGTTATTAATTCGGGGGTACCCCAAGGGTCTATTTTGGGGCCAATCTTATTTCTATTTTATATAAATGCCTTTGCATACTGATTCTAAAAATGTGATATTCGCTGACGACACAACTTTCATTAACCGAGGGAGGAGTATCTCAGAAGCAGGTAGATGCTTTGGGAATAATATTAGAGACGCCCAAGATTGGTTCCTAATAAACTAAGTTTGAATGCCAGTAAAACAATTAACATACTCTTCTCATTCAATCCGATAATAAATATAACAACTGATTATAGCACGAAAGCAAGATTTTTGGGGTTCCAACTAGATACCAAAATTAACTGGACTCATATTGAGTCAGTAGCTGGGAAAATAAATAAGTTCAATTTTGCTCTTTTACAACTGATCAAGGTTACAAGCTACTTGACCTGTAAAATAATCTACTTCTCATATGTACAGTCCACCTTAGCATATGGCATTATTCTGTGGGGCATATCTGTAGATTCATTAAGGTTGTTTCGGTTGCAGAAACGATCTATTCGAATCTTAAGCAAAGTTAAGTGGAGTACCTCGTGCAGGGAGCTTTTCATACATCATGAGATATTGACACTCCCATCGCTCTATATTTTAAATATATTGACACACATTAAAGAAAACATCACAAGTTTTCATACTTATAGAGACGTTGAATAGACCATATTAGTAACTACGTCACAAAATGGGATTCAGTGCTGCCGCCTCGCGGTTGGATTCCTTTTATTGGAATTTAGCATGTTATTTTTTAGTTAAATTGTATTTTGGAAATATAAATTAAGTTTTCAAAGTAAGAGAATGCTTCACATCAAAACTACAAGTCAATATTTATTTATTAAAGTTCTTATTTTATACATTATAATTTAATATGTCATTATTTTTGCAGATCAATATTATTTTGCAGGTTAATTTTGAAAATTTTACTTTAATAATCGTTATTATGGCAAGTAACATAGCAATAAGTGTGTATGCCATATCTAAATGGTTTAAAGGAATAATATGTTGTTTTTAATTTTCCATTATTGTTTTTCAACTGTCAAAAAACGAAAAAATTTGCAATTAATAATGTAGCTGTAATTGTTACAATTTGGAGCAAAACAATACACCAATATGCATTCTAAAACAAATTATTAATGATTACTTAGTGTTAATTAAATAAATACTAAAGATATTTCAATTTTCATATTATTTAAAAACGCAACCTATAAATATATCTTTAATAATGAATATAATAATAATTATTCTATAATATAAAGTATCTGAACTGTATATATTAGTATATATTTATCAAAAATACATATTTTTTGCTCCAAAATTGAAAATATTCATAAAATTAAGGTAACAAAAGTAATGTCACATGTATTTTAAACTTCCAAAGGACTCAGCTCTCAGATGGCAGCACATGTATGTGACGACACACTAATATGGTCTATTATACGTCTACGTCAATTGGAAATCATCCTTTACTGCCGAATGAGTGCTGTTTACACGTTACACGTACCAATTGATGAGTAATCGTACATTCTTAAAACCCTACATAAAACTATTTTGATAAATTAAACGTTATTAAATTAAATATCTAAAATCGAAGGTAATGTATGTTGGTATTAAATCCATCATTGAAATAATTTTTTGATTGTCCAGTAATCATTTATTTTACCGAATTAAAATATTTTTGATAAATTATTATTTTTCTCCCGAGGTTCGCCGGGTATATCTGCTAGTTTCTTATAAATAATATTTTTTAAAAAGAATAAAATAAATATTTTGACGTTTATATTGGTCCGAAAATAACAAAGTATTTCTAATTTACTACCGGGTCTTTTGAACTGTTTAGAGATTAGAGACATAGTATGACGAGACAGTAGGCAGAGAGGCTTGCCAAAATGTTAAATAGTAAGTGTGTCAGTACCTACACAGAGCAGACAAGAAATTTGGAAGCACGTGTCCACCTTCACTCTCCATTTAGTGAAAGAGTTTAGATCATATACCTAATATATTTTACTTTCTTTTCTGAGAGTAAGATAAAAAAAAACGTTTATATGAGTCATTTTGTCTTTATAAAAATCAGATATGACCACATGACTTTCTCAACACAATATTTTGTTTCAGGCGACTAATTTCTTGTCAAAAACTGGATATTCATTTCAAAACTATGATAAAACTATCACGCCATCAGTCTTCCCCTTTTAGATGCGTTATCCACAATTTTTTTTAACATGAAACTTAACACTAAAAATTTGTTAATATGATATGATTAGGAGTTTAAAAAATACCAACATGTTTACTTTTATATACTAAGTTCTGGTTCGTTACAGAAGATATCAAGAGAAGAGTGCGAGTATTAGTAAATCGATGTCTTCGAAGAATTCTTCGCATTTATTGGCCACGTAGAATATCAAACGTACAATTGGGGGAAACTGGTCAAATGGACATTAATTTGCAAATAAAAAGAAAAGTATGGTTGGTTAAGGCACACTCTTCGAAGGGCTTCTAGCGAAGTGTGTCGCTATGCACTAGCATACAACTCTCAGGGCAGTAGCCGTAGAGGGCGACCCAAGAACACCTGGCGTCGCTCAACCCTGCTAGAACTGCATGGAGCTCTCAAAACTAAGACAAAAGACTGTATAACATCACCGACTTGAAGCCTATGGCAGATAGACGAGTTAGATGGAGAAATTTTGACAGCCTATGCTCTTTTTAGAGGCAGTCCAAAATCACCCGATGATGGACAAGGCTTGATGTTGATACAAAGTACGAAAAACGAGCATCAAAAGACTTTATTAATTAGATATTATTTTGGTGAAGCTATGGAGCATAAGTGAGAGGAGGAAACCTTTGCGTTTAGAAAAGAGATGCAGAGAGATAGCAGTCTGGGAGGAAGACAAGGGAGAAAGATAGATAAGAGAACTGGAGGCAAGAAAGAAGGAAGGATAGATATATTTTTTTCGAATTTTGCAAGGGAACAGAAATATTTGCAAAAAAAAACATTTTTTGCAGTTCCAATCAAAATTTTAGTCGCACTTATTTCATTCCATTCATCCCACTAATTTTCAAAACTTTCTCCGAAAAAACTGTTTCCACTTTCCTGGAATATTAGGTAAGTGTGAGCTGTTGTGTTAGTCGACATTCGTCAAAATGTTTTGACAAAACCCATGATTTGTCTTCGGAGCTAACCATTTAATCAGCTTTTAAGTTTTTCTTTATAATTTGCTTAACTTAATGGTGATAAGGTTGAATATAAATATTAATACCTTATAATGCGGAAGCTCTCCGCAAGATGGGTGCCGCGTTTGCTATCTACGGAGAACCACTCAACTTTCTCAGACTGGTTTGGGTAGGTTTAACAAATATCCGGCTTATTTTGCATCGCTTCATGACTATGGATGAAATATTGTCCATTATTATACGCCAAAGAACAAAGAACGGGTAAAAAGTGGATTAATCGTGGATTTTCGTCTCTAAAGAAGGATCCCATCAGCCAGAAAGATTTTGAAATCATTTTTATGGGGCGCGAAAGAACTTATACATTGACTATCTGTCTAGACCGTCAAAAATAGTTCATACTTTGCATTGTTTTTCACTCTACCCTCGTACCGTACATTCATTGACGAGTTCGAAAGGCAGTAGCTGGCTTCAATACGATCTAGAACCCAACATGTCTGAACAGCGGATAGCTTTATATAGAAACAAATAGCATGATTTATAAATTTAATAATTGACACAGCATTGCATATCAGTTATAGAAGTGACAGCTAATGCCCAGACTGACTGCTGTTCAGTTCTCCAGCAGTAATTGTCAGTAATCAAGACAGCAGTAGTGCCCAGATACATATCTGCCCTTCATAACATTATTAATTAACACACGACAACTAAAGAGCCAACTTAAAACATTATTTTACAGACCTTGGATGCAAGTAGTAGAATTTACATTTTTTAATTTGTTCACAATTTTCGTTTGTTTTAATATTTTTTTTTTGGTCGTATGATCGTCTGCAGGTGCGCACCCAGAAATTGGGGGAGGGGCTCAGAAAACAAAATTATTTAAATTAAGATTAAGGTTCTCACTTTTAAGTGATGACAAAAAAAAGGTCTTCACTTCTAATATACAAGTGATGACCAAAAAAAAAGGTCCACACTTCTAAAATACAAGTGATGGCCAAAAAAAAAGGTACACACTTCTAAAATACAAGTGATGGCCAAAAAAAAAGGTCCTCACCGCTATTTTAACAAAAGCGCGTTAACCACAGATGTTTGGAGCTCTTGGGGGGGGGGTCATCACATATTTTGACAAAAACAAGTAAAAACCATGTGTTTATGGAGCTCTTGGGGGGATAAAAAAAAACTACTTCATTAGCTCAAATCGGCACTAGCGGGGGGTCCGGGGGGAGGCAAGGCCCCCCAATAATTGCTCTCCCCCCCTCAGAATTGCTTGGAGAAAAATGTATTTTAGAAGTGAGGACCTTTTTTTATGTCATCAATGATTTCAAATATTTCCTGCCCCTCCCCAGATTTTAAGAACTAGAGCCGACACTGTATTTGCTCTGTACTGCATTCTAATATTTGAACGGACTATAGATACCTATAAAACCCTGAAATGAGTGAAAATTCCCACTTCACATCAATTTTAAAGTTGTTATAATTTTTCATTTATGATATAAAGAGTGCAATGTTTTGGGAACTATAGGCGATTAAGGGAGACATTAAACCATGGGGTTCTTCCTGCAGGATTAACCGCAGGGAGGAAACCACCATCACACGCCTCCGTATAGATCAAATAGATCAATTCTGTAACAATTTCTGTGTAGTAACATTACTACAAACTACAAGATAAAATATTACAAAAAGTATACTGATTTTCATTCATGATAATAACTGATCTTGCTCATAATGACAAATTTAGTATAGTAACTGAGTTACAGATTTGGTCTGACTGTCTACCAGTAACAAGTGTAACACAGATTTGTCTGTGTTACACATTTTAATTGAGTGTGTACAGTTCAAGAATGTCAGGGAGAGATTAGACCTGTCCTATGACCTGTCAGTTGCTTTAACTGACGACAGTACTCATGGACAGGTTGATACTGTTCCTGAAAGAATCGAACTGTTTTATTTGTGAAGTCTTGCACCTTATTTTAATTTGTTCTATTTCTAGACTGAGATATTCGAAGGTAATTGTTCCCTTTACAGCCTCTTACCATCATCCTGCGTCTGTTCAGTTTTTCAAACAAACTTTTTGTCTTATTTATTTGTATTTGTTCGTGCAACATTTCTTTCATTGAGTATTTTAATTGATTTTATTTATTTATTGTTTAACTTGTTTTTAATATGTAGTGTTGTCATTTAGATGGACTACGTTAGACGCAAATAGCCTTTGTTGCTGTGCGCCAAAAAATTAACTAACGAACGTTAGGCGATAATAGGGAATGATATAGGGAATGAAAGTGTATCTACGCGCTTGTGAAACACTGTGATATCTTCTTTAAAGTGCAGTATTGATTCCTGGTGCATCTCCATGTGAGCAGTGGAGGCTCCAGAAAGCTCTCTCTATACTCCTCCTACGTCCTTCACTCTACTCCAGGAAAACACTACCATACCATACCACCTCCCTATCTACCCGCCATACACCACACACCACACACTGCAAATATCGATGAATTGAACATTCTACACTCTACACGACAACCTTTAACGGGAAACCAAAAACGAATATTCATCTACGAGAACTAGTTGAAAAAATTACAACCTGATACTGCAAGAATTAAAACAACTGAGTACTGTACGCAATTACAAGTATCCCACATGAAATAGAACGCACAACAAGTAAACCAAAAGGCCAGTGGTCATTTGCCTATAGGAAAGGTTATCACTTCCATTTCCTAGGATTCGCAAATAGCCTTTGTTGATATGCGCCAAAATTTTTAACTAACTAACATTTCCTAGGATGCTAAGAGGATACGGAAACGGTTCCCTTATTCTTCATTTCTACTATTTGTCATAGCAACTCTAATAAATCAACCTCTTTTGACGTTAATTCAACAGCTTGAGTTTTGATTATCCCTTTTGACTTATCAAATCAAACATAGCGTTTGATTTGGCAATATTTGGGACGCGGAACTTAGAGGTGCGGCAGGTGAACATGTGGTACGCCTTCAGTACGAGTTTTAACTCGCTAGAGTAATTTTGTTGTCCGTGGAGATTTTTTTCGTGAAACAGTGTTTTATAGTTCGTTCTAAAAATGAGTGATATTCATTTCGAGCAACGGTGTGCTATCAGGTTTTGCTTCAGACTTGGGCGCAACGGAAACTTTTGCAAAACTTCAGCACGACTACGGAGAAAGTGTTTTGTCAAGGACCCAGGTTTTTTGGTGGTTTAAGGCATGTTCAGAAGGAAGAGAGTTGATTGAAGATGAATCATGCCTTCATCTTCAAGAACCGATGAAAATATCGACAGAATCCGGGATTTTGTGCGTTCAGATCGTTGGTTGACAGTCAGAATGATTGGGGAAGAGTTGAATTTGACTCTACCGTTGATTTGACCAATGAATTGGGGATGATAAAAATCTGCGCAATTTCAATAAATGAGTTTTGGGTTAGTAAAAACATTCCTGTGGCTCCTCAGCCTCCTTATTCGCCTGACTTGAGTCCTTGTGACTTTTTCCTCTTCCCAAGATTGAAAAATCACCTCAAGGGACGTCATTTTGGGATACTCGAAAACATTCAAACATCCCAAATCGACCAGCTGAAAGCTATTCCAGTATCCGAGTTCCAGCACTGCTATGAGGATTGGAAGAACTGTTTCCAGCGCTGTGTAGCTTCCCAAGGATATTTTGAGGGAGACAATAATGAAATGTAATTCTTTTCGAATAGAAAAAAAAATTAAGATCAGTCCGGTTACTTAATTTACACACCTCGTACATAGAATGAGTAAAGACAAAATAGTAAAAATAGTTTTTGAAGCAACAGTGAAGAAAGTTAGACGACCAGGAAAACCGAGAAAAACCTGGCACCAAGAAACTGCAACGAAGAGTGTTGTAAAGTGGGAGGAGATAAGAAAATATACAAAGAACAGAACACGATGGAAAGAAGTATGGAGAAAAACACCAGAAAATAAGTAACTCGACTATAGCCTTACACCGCAAGGTAGAAAGGCTTCAGGATTAATGAACTTCTTCAAAATTTAAATATCTGAGTCCCTGACATAAGATTGAGAATTAAATATGATCACTTTTTCAAAATTTCAGAATCTATGTCACCCTGAACAAAATGCTCCGTCTAGTAAACAAGCAAGTCTCTGATAGACATGTAGATATATTTTACGACAACCACAGAAAGTTTGTTAATTTAAAAATAAATTAAACTAGTTATATTGTATCTTATTGTTTTATTCTTTATTTTATTCATTATTAGTATTTCTATATTATTTTTATGATAATTGTATTGTATTTTTTTCCCCCAGTACAGTAATACCCCGTTACTCGACTGCCTCTTCGCTCGACATTTTCGCCACTCGACGTAAATGTCGAGAGTGAGAGTCGACGGAGCATCGCTATCCGACGCTTGATCGAGTACCGATCACGTGATACATATTTTGGTAAACAAAGCAAAATGAACGCATGGCCAGTTCGCGCCTAGATATCTTGACGACAACAACTCTGATTTAGTGCAGTTATGAACTTTTTGTTTTTTGCTAAAATAAGTGATTTATATTTATAATTAGAGAGATATTGCAAAGTGAAAAAAAGCTGACTTTATTAAAAGAAACCTCTAATAAAGTATCCTGTATTAAAATTTTTCATGATGTTTTAAAGAGTGTTATTGCAACGGTGCTCTTGCTTCATACTTTATTTTGACAAATATGCCAAATTGATAGATCGAAATCGTAATGAATATAGAAGTTAACTGCAACTCTTATATGAGTTAACTGCAACAGACTATTTTTTTCCCATACGGCATACTCGCATACGGCACAACCATTCGCAAAAGGGTTTCGTGACACAATTTCTCGGAGAAGAATAACATCGTCCTCGTATTTAAATCGTCAACGTTTTTTATCTTTAGCTTGCATCATTACTCACAAGAAAAGTCACCAATTTTTTGTTCGAATTTACTCCGTTGTTAATTTTGAGGTTACATTGACAGAAGACCTGTCAAAATTAAGGTGCTTTAAATAAAAAATGCTTTGCCGTTATTTAAATTAAATATAGGTTGCCTGTATTTTAATAAAAGAAAGAAATTAAGGATATATCAACTGCGCATGCGCACATGTCAAATAAAGGAAAACTTTATTAAAAGATCAGTAGAACAGAGGTTGCAATAATTCTCTATTATGGGTCCAAAGGATAGAAATGCAAGCATAGCTAAAAGGAAAACATATACATATATGTATTTCCTTATATGTATATGTATATATGTATGTACATATGATTCCCTTTATTTCTTATGGAGAAATTCGACTCGCCACTCGACGTAATCGCTACTCGACGCTTTTTCAGAACAAATTAACGTCGAGTTGCGGGGTGTTAATGTACTATGTAACCGGACTTGTGCACTACTGTACAAATATATATAGTCACTGGTTAAATAAATAAATAAGTGAAGTAATAAAATACGTGATTAATTGATTTCGTATTTCACAGCTGTTTATAAGACATGTGTAGCAACACAACCCAGTTAAAAATTCAGATATAATGCTACATCTGATGACCAGGTCGTCGAATTTAGACATACATTTTTTTTTTTTTTTTTCGATATATACATTTCTTTACTTATTTTCTTGAGTGTATAAAATATTTTTTATTTTATAGCCCACTCCCATGGAGATGAAACTTATTTATGTAGAGGTGTCATTCTCGCATTCGAAATTTCAATTTCTTACTCTCTGTATTTTATTCTTTTTTTGATGAAAACGCTATTTCTTGCATCAAAACTTTACTCGATTGGAATTAAAGGAGATGGCGCACTCTTTAAAACAGTTTTCAAAAATTTTAAATGCTGATTTTAAACTTTAAACATTTAAAAAAATTTAAGAAACTGAATGACATGAAAAATGATAAGTAATTTACACTAGTTTACACAAGTTACCATATAGAAAAAAATTGATGTGAAGTGTGAATTTTCACACATTTCAGGATTTCGCATGTATTTAGTAAGTGAATGATGATTATTTGGGATGCCAAAACAAATTTTATGTTAAAATATTATTTTTTGTTAATTTTAATTCGAATGCCTAATACCATTATTTAGGTTTCTAAACATGTGCAGTATTTTTCTATATAGCACATTAAGATTTTAAAAATTGCTCCTACGGCTTCCATTGGTTGTTTTAAGTCATAACTCCGTCCCTCTTATTTCGTGTATTCAATTTCCACTGGTTATTAAATTTACGCTTTTAAAAATTAAATGCAACATTTGCCCATAACTAGAATTTTGAAAATATAATTTAAACAAAATAAAAATGCAAAAAAAACAGAAAAAATAAAATTGTCTCGAGACCGGCAGCGAACCCTAGTTTGCAAATTAGAACGCGAGAATGCTAACCATTACACTATGAAAGTATGCTGGTTTACTGTGTTCCATACGTTATTAAATATTTTACATGGTCAAGTAAAAAACAAAAAATGCGTTATTTTCCAAAAACATAATCTGATCAAAAATTCCTGTTGTACTATTTCGGTTCACACCAATGTACATTACTTTTTCAGATTTTAAGTTTAAACCAACATATTTTTTTTGCCCAATTTTGGCAAAAATCGCATCAAAATAATTTATTTTGCAAAAATAAAATTTTGATCGTCAATCCACGTACTAAGGTCTTTCATTTGATACCCTACACAGAATTTTAAAAAAATATTTTTTTTCCGATGAGCAGATAGGTATTTGTTTATATTTTTAGGGGGATATGTTAAATTATATTGCGTAAATAAATAGTGTTAAAGTAGTGTTATTGTGCTATTTAAGTAAATAAATAGTGTTAAAGTAGTGTTAATTTTAACACTGAAAAAGTAATATTTCATAAAAATAACATTATCTGAATAAATGAAGATTTACGGACCACCAAAAAACCCTTATAACGTCATTAAAATTATCTACTAATTTTATCCATTCCCATACATTCTCTTTTCCCCGAACATGTCCTTTTTTGAGACTTTTGAGAAATTTCCATCTCGTTGAGTTTTTGAAATATGTTATTTACTTTTTATACCTACTTATGACATTTAGACGTATCAGAAACTAATAAAACATTGCAATGTTTTAATTTATAAATAAGAAGATTAAATTGGAAAAACAATTGAATATATAAATAATAACTTTTAGCCGTAATAACTTTTTTAATACCGGGTTTAGACTTGTAGTGCCATAATAAATTAAAGAGAAATATATTTTCTAGACGACAGAATAAAAATGCAGGTGGTTCAAATTAAATCAAAATCAGCTGTGGCCACCACAGGACTGACCGCCATCACAAAGTACTTGTTTTATTTATGCTGCTTTATCAAAATTTGTCCTAAATAAAAGTTGTTAGTTATTGCTTTTATATCAAATTTCATTGAAAAAAATTTTTCGAAATATTTCTCTGTTGTGAAATATTCGCAAAAATCTTAAAACCGACAAGAGTAAACTCCCATTTCTAGTCAATTGATTTTTACCAAAAGTTGATCAACTCGTGCCATTGATGTTAAAAGCTTAAATATGAAGTTTCATAAAAATCCTTTTAGCCGAATTTGCTCTGCACGTGTACACAGACGGACAGACAGACAAACAAACAGACAGACAGACAGACATCATGCTAAAAATAATCAAAACGTTATGTAGGGACCTCAATTCGTGGAGAACCATCGAAATCTCGAAATATTAAAATCGGTATGATCACAATACCTCCCTTGTACCATGAGTTCAAAAAGTAATTACATAAGGGTTGGCTATGGAAAAAATGAAATAATGTCCACTGCAAGTTTTAGAATTAATTAACTGTCATCACTTTTGTTTTATGTCATAAGTTCATTTTATATAAAGATTGCAGTAGACATTATTTTATTTTTCCATAGCCAACCCTTATGTAATTACTTTTTGAACTCATGGTATATGTTGGCGGTCGGTAAAAACAAATTATATACATACGCACTCCCAAGAAAAAAGCTACTAACCCCCTTACGAAAAAAATCTGGGTATAGTCCAGTCGCTGAAACAGCGCAGTTCGTTATTTTGCGTCATAACTTCAATGACAAACTTAGTGGCGAAAAAATAAATTGATTTTTTTTGCATGTGAATTATAAACTTGCTCTTTACTCTTTTATTTTAAAACATATCTTTTGAAGTCATATTTAGTTTGTGTTCGATAGTCATTTTAAAGATTTACAAATTTTAAAAGTGTTTAGTTAATATAGGGACATTTGTATTGGTATCCCTGAATAAATCTATGTTTACATTTGTCATTTAATAATACGTCTGTTGTGTTTTGATACTGACTTATATTCAAATATCTAATTTATAGTAATTTCTAAAAATCTTTTTATTTAGTTTGTTGTTTATTTAGCAGTTTTGTGTTTAGTTATATATTTTCTTATTTGATTTTGTGTGTACTACATAGTTTTTAGGTTATATTCAACTTATTTTTATTTTCTTTTCTTTGATCATATTTTTGGATCACTTCAGTCCTTTGTAGGATTATTTTGCCTATTAAAATAGTTTATTTGTTTCTATTCTGTTCTTATTCTTATATTTTCATTTCATTTCGATACAAGTGACAGCGTACAAATATTATATTCGTTAAATAGATGAGTGTAAACGTACTAAACATGTTGTCACATTTATTTGTGACGTTTCAAGTGACGTAACTGCACTGTTTCGCCGATTTGCCTATACATGCATAATTTGGGGACCTGTGGACCATCACATATGATAGATTCTCCTTAAATCCAACCGAAATACTAGGACCTCAACTAATTTAAAATATTTTTATGATAGTCCAAGAATGTTTTAATTAAACAATTTTCCCTTTTTTAATAAAACATATTTTGGCTATCTCTAATATGAAATTTGCGTTTATAACCGAGTTTCTTAACCCCGTTTTAATTAACATAATGTTTATTTCAGTCTTCCTATTTCAGGAATTCACTATATAAATTAAATATAAATAATTACATAACGTATATTAAACCATTATAAATAACAGTTACTACTGAATTATTTATAGTTGGAAATTTATTTAATCATTTAAAAAATTGGCAACATTAAAGGCTACTAGAGCTTAAAACACTTATTTTTGTGTAAAATTTTTAATTTAACAAGCTTTTAAAAGGATAATGAAAGCAGAAAAAAACGAAGGATAACCAATATAAAATCCTCGATTTGCGGGATAAACGGGAACCTTATTTGCCTCAAAGTAACTCATTTAACGTCTAGAGCAGTGTTTCTCTACAGGTGGTCCCCAAAAAAAATTTAGTGGTCCGCGAAAGTTTTTTTTCAGTTTTTATTTTTATTTTTTATGCACATTTTTTATGTAAATAATTTATATTTTGTTTATTTTCTGTAAACTTTCTGTGATTTTCTACAAATAAAATAAATGTAATTAGTAGCACACTAAATATATTTGTTTTCTTGCAAAAAATGAACCAACAATTATTAGTGGTCCGCGTTAGAAAATTATATATTATACTGGTCCGTGGTGCGTTTTTGGTTGAGAAACACTGGTCTAGAGTAGGCATGTGCAATTTTCAAAAGATCGAGGCATCTTTTTTTTAGAATCATCAGTTTTTTTACCGTCCGCCGACATATATATTGTGATCATAACGATTTTGACATTTCAAGATTTCGATGGATCTCCACGAATTGAGGTCCCTACTAAAAATATATTATTTATTCTTATTATAGTTGAAGGTAATGGGATTCGGACCAGTCAGAAAATAAAAACAAATTTATTAACTTCGCTAACGTTTCGATTTCATTTAAATCTTCATCAGAGCTTAGTTACATCCGAATCCCATTACCTTCAACTATAATTACTAACTTACGGACGTAACTCATCGAATCAAGATTTATTCTTATATATTTTTTATTGATACTCATAATTCTATAATTTATATTTTTTTTCTTTTAATTTATTTATTTATTCAGTTTACATTATACCTTCATTCATACTTTTATTATAATGTATTACTATTACACTACATTCTACTGTTATATACACTTATAGTATTATCCTATTGTAGCTCCGATGAAGAATAAATCTTATTCGAAACTTGTCAGCTGATTGATTGGTTTTCATTACTGTCCGCAACCCGTACAACCTCCTTCTTTAATATTTATCAACGGACACAACTATTCCACATATTTTTTAAAGACCTGACACTTATGAGAGCAAGACTGTATGTAGAAAGGCAATAGTCAACCCGATAAACAATACCAAAAAAAAACAAATTTTATTTATACCAAAAATTACTTTTTTTGCACCATTTATTAAAATAAAATTGAAAATAAAAAATCTGATATTTTTTAAAGACCTGACACTTAGCAGAACAATATTTAAACGTGTGAAAACAAAATCCTGCCAAATTCCTATACTGAAGAAGCGAACGTTTTTTTTTATCAAAATTTTATAGTACTACCTCCTTTTTAATTTTTAAGAGTAATTTGGTGTACCTAAAGACCTGACACTTAACAGAACAAGGTGGGAGACGTGTGGGTGAGGGAAAAAGGCAACCGGACTGATTAAACAGCGAAAAAAAAAAATTAACGATGACAGTAAAAAATCTGATATTTTTAAAAACCTGACACTTAAGAGAACAAAATTTAAGGACGTGCAAAAGCAAAATCCAGCCAAATAGCATTACTGAAGAAGATTTTATTTTTTTTTAAATCAAAATTTTATAGTATTTCCCCCTTTTTAATTTTTAGTAGTAAATTGGTATACCTACAGACCTGACACTTAACAGAAAAATTTGGGGGACGTGTGGGTGAGATAAAAAAGCAACCAGATTGATTAAACGGCAAAACGAATGAACAATTTTTGATAGTAAAAAATCTGATATTTTTTAAAGACCTGACACTTAAGAGAACAAAATATAAGGACGTGCGAAAGCAAAATCCAGCCAAATAGCATTACTGAAGAAGAGAACGTTTAATTTTATCAAAAGTACTACCCCCTTTTTAATTTTTAATAGTTATTTGGTGTACCTAAAGACCTGACACTTAACAAAACAAGGTGGGAGACGTGTGGGTGAGGGAAAGAGGCAACCAAACTGACAGTGCCAAAACGAGAAAAAATTTTTTTTTTTTTGCACCATTTTTGACCGTAAAATCTAATATTTTTTAAAGACCTGACACTTATTAGATCATGATTGTGTGGATAAGGGCAATAGTCACCCCTATAAACAATCAAAAAAAAAAAATTTATAACAAAAAATTATTTTTAATTTTTTTATTTCATAACAATATTTGTTCACCAATTTTAATTTTCAAAATAATTTCAAAATTTTTTTACTCACTCATATTTCCAATTAAAAACACAACACAGTATCACTTCACAAATAAAACACAACACTATCAAAAAAAAAAACACTGTCAAAAATTTTTTCGTCGAAAAATTTTCGTCATAAATTACCAAAATTCGTAAGTTTTAAAATTCGATGTTCGCGCTCTGAGTGTTGTGGTCGCACTAACAGTGATGTTGAATCTTGAGCGGTGGGACTAGAAAGTCGAGGAATATAGTATTGAGCGTTCGAACTGCCTGTATAGATATAGCGGTATAGGCTAACTGTTTAGTTTGTACATATGGTGGATGGACAGGTATAATAGCCTATAAAGATATTAGATAAGGGGGAGGGAATTCATTACTTTAGGGGTTGTTTCCGGATTTTACAGATTTTTTATAAAAAAAAACATAAATTTTATGATTTTTGATTTAAGATTCCATGATATAAATATTGGAATATTAAAAAATATATATTATTAATAATTAATTAGTATTATTTATATTTGACCGCTAAAAATTTTATATAGTGACACTTAACAGAACAATATTTAAGGACGCGTGAAAGCAAAATTTGTTTGTTTTTATCAAAATTTTATAGTATTATCTCTTTTAATTTTCAATAGCAAATTAATATATTTAAAGACCTGACACTTAAGAGAATAAGGTGAGGGACGTGAGAGTGAGAAAAAAAACAACCAGAATAAAAGTGCGAAGTCGGCAAAACAAATATTTTTTGCACCATTTTTAAAACAATTTTTGACAGTAAAAAATCTGATATTTTTTAAAGACGTGACACTTAACAGATTAAGATTTAAGGAAGTGTGAAAACAAAATCCAGCTAAATAGCATTACTGAAGAAGAGAATGTTTATTTTTATCAAAAGTACTACCCTGTTTTTAATTTTTAATATTAAATTGGTATACCTAGAGACCATTTAGTTTGCTAAAATAATCCATAGACTTTGCTATTTGACCGCTAAGCAAAGGCAGAGTTGTATAAGCATGTCAAATTTCAACTTTTTATGTTAAGCCGTTTGGCTACAATTTTTACCGTACTGACAGACAGACAGACACATGAGTGGCGTTATAAAGGTTTTTTGGTGGTCCGTAAATGTTCATTTATTCAGATAGTGTTATTTTTTGAAATATTACTTTTCCAGTGTTAAAATTAACACTACTTTAACACTATTTATTTTCTAACACTATAATTTAACCAGTAAGTGTAAACTTTACACTAAATTTAATCAAAATAGAAGTGTAAATAATTAACACGCATGTAGCTGCAAACGTTAAATCGTTTGTACCTGCTATTAGACTGCTAAGCAAGGGCCTTTCTGTATACGCTAAAAAATGGACGTAATACTGACCATATTACTCCTGAATGTACACAGATTGAAAATATGGTCATGAAACATCGCATTGGCGGAGCATAAAGATAGTAAGTCTAAAATGTTGTTATTTTTGGTTTAAGGCTGAAGATAATATAAAATTTTAGTTAGCTAAAGTTTTTGGCGCACAGCAACGATGGCTATTTGCGCCAAACACAACCCATCTATATGACTAAGGTATTTAATACTATTAATGTAGTAAAACTGGTTTTAATCGGTAATTTAATGTGTTTAAAACACGTTTCTGAGGAATATGATAGGCGAGAACGTAAAGAAGGGAATAGTATATTGCGCAACTAGCGCAGAATATGTATTCTGCGCGTATTTCTCACTATGATTTCCTTCCGATTACAATTTTTCAATAAATAAATAATCAAAAAAATACATTATAAATATGGTTAACAGCCATTAATGCGCGCGCAGCCAGTACGGGAATGAAAATTCTCACATGCACATGCGCACTGCTGCGAATTTATTCATTCCCGCACACTGCTCATGCGTATTGGGGCGAATTTATAATTCCTGCATCGCCTGCGCGCGCATGTTGGTATAATGCGAAATTGAGCTAATTTCCTATCAACTATCAGTATCGAAATGAGACAGTTCCATAGTAGTCGTAGGAAAAAAATATTCCCCACTGCCAAAATACAAAAAAATGGTTCTCACTTCCAAAATATTTAAAAAAACAGGCGAGAACGTAAAGAAGGGAAGCGGTATTTTTCGTTTTCGTTCCGAACGGAAGTGAACAGTATTTTTTTCGTTATTAATACTTGATTTGGAGGATCTAAGGCAATCAGCGTTGTAATGGACAGATGGCAAACTCTTAAAGCAGTATTTAAAATAAATATAAGATTGCGGAATTTGTTTATTCACACTTATCATATTACAAGTACCTGCATCATTTTTTATCAATAGACCTAGGGTTGAATTTAATAGAATCCACCTACAATGTGGATGTCTGCTCAGGTATAGAGAGAGATGTTGGAGCGACATATCTCACCATTATATAAAACCATTATGTACATCTGTGCTATTTTTCATCAGATCCATTTACACACTCCACTCTTACTATGTCTTCATCAGATACTGTTCTTTTCTTCCCTCTTTTTAATATAACATTATAACGGTACATTTTACTTAACATACAAAAAAGGATTTTAGTTTTCATATTTTTATGATGCTCTCAGAAGTTTTAGAGATATATCTGCTTAGTTTCAACTAAAATATACAAAAAATAAAATCGTAAAAACATTTTTTTTTTAATAGGCAAATTATATCTCTAAATATATAAGAGTATATAAAGGGGAACGTCTGTCTGTCTGTATCAGACATGGTCTAACTATGGCTCCAGGGATAAACCAACCTTTTGGTCTTTGGAATGGCCCGACCATTCGACCTGCGGAATGATCCGGCCATTTGCCCCACGAAGTGTATCAGTGTGACCAATATATCCATTTCCTTTTTAGGGTTTTGTAGGAATGACCACCAAAAAACCCTTATAACGTCACTCATGTGAAATTTGTAAAAATTAGAGGATTTTGTTTATTACTATTTAATATGTATTTGTAACAATATTGTTTATATGTATTTGCAAAGTTTGTGTCATTAGATATATATATATATATATATATATATATATATATATATATATATATATATATATATATATAAATAATATTTATGTACCTGCCCGTTTTGGGTAATACTGTTGGGCAGCAGTAATAAATAAATAAATAAATTAATTAATTAATTAATTAATTAATTAATTAATGTGTCTGTGTCTGTGTCTTTGTCTGTCTGTCTGTCTATAACGGTAGAAAATGTAGCCAAACGGCTGAACATAGAAATATGAAATTTGACAAACTTTTTGACCCACATATAAGAAAACTATAGATATCAAAAAAATACAGCGCGGGATAAATATAAACAAATATGTATTTAATAAAAAAATAAATATTTTTTTTAAATTTTGCGTGGCTTACCTAATGAAATCTCTTAATGCGTGGATCAACAAACAAATTTTTATTTTTGAAAAAACAATTTTTTTTATTGGATTTTTGCCAAATATCTCCCAAAGGGTTTGATCTGAAAATCTAAAAAAAAAAATCCGTAATGAACATTGATGGGAACCGAATAAGTTCAACAGGACTTTTTGATCAAATACATTTTTCGAATAATGTTAATTTTTTTGTGTCGATAAAAAAATTATTGTGTGGTGTCAAAAGAGAGCTTTTAAGACGTAGATTACGGAACGACAGATAGTTTTTTGAAATTCCTTTCTTTTTACACCTTTCGCCAAAAATATGCAAAAGTTCTTGTCTACCCTTTTACCAAAAAGAGTTAAACAAAAAATTATTTGTAATGTATATTGATCTGAGCCGGAAATGTATGAGAGGAATTTTTGATCAGATTGTGTTATTCAAAAATATGGCAGTTTTTCAAAAAAATAATAATTTTTTTAATACATGGTTAAATTATGGCTAATAATATTATGGATTTTTTGTATTTATAGCTAAGATAGTGCGTGTATTTTTTTGGAATTAAGATTTGCCAAGAATAATTAGTCACTTAAGAAAAAATAATTTTCTGATTTTTTAAATAAAACTTTTAAGAAAATATTAATAATTTGCTTATAATTTAAATATTTAGTGTCCAAGATGGCTGCTATTAATTGTGAGCTGTCACTTTATCGCTAGTCATTTTTTACAAAAATACTCCAAAAAAGTTTCGAATCAAACAATTGAAGTATCGAAAACGTTTTCATACGTAGTCTATTTTCTGTTGTGCATATTGGTTTAGTTCGGGAAAATAGTAAAAATTGTAAAATTTGTTGCAAAATAATATTTATTTTTTCGTCGATAGGACGCTAATTTCGGGTGAAGTCGTTAATTAGCGAAAGTGATCGAATATCATATTTATAATAAATATGAATGACTTAAGACAATTTAGTGCATTTGTAAAAACAAATAACAGTTTTATTAATCCAATGAAGACTTGAAAAACTTGTGGAAACGCCAACTGAAATTCTTGTGTAGTGGCACAGCTGGTTTTTTAAATACAACATTTTACTCTCCGGTGGTACCCAGGGTTCAACACAGTTTATATCGTAAGTTTACAGCACTGTTAATATTAATGTTGTTAAGTTGTGTTCAGAATAAGGTTATTAATTGTATTTTCAATCCATTAATTATTGTGAAAAGTCCATTCTCCAGTTATAATTTTCTAGTTGTAAATTTCGTTTCAAATAATTATTTTGGCAACGTCAAATTTAGTGAGTGAAATTAAGCATGTTTTGCAACAACAGCGACTAACGCGAGCCTCACTAAACAGAGGTCAATGCACTTGGTGGGTTCCGATAATTTTTGTCAACGTTCTAATGTTCAAACTAATATGTATGAATTTCTGAGAACCCTATTATATAATTACAATTTTCCACACAGATGTCATTTTACTGATTTAATTTTTATTTTCATAAATAATGTTTGTACTAAAAGTGTTTTGTGTATAACATCGATGGCTATTATCACCATACAGTGTAAGTTATGATAATGTTTATAACTAATTCGAACATTACATTTGTTAATAATAACGTCAGAATAAGCCATGGAAGAAATAAACAGCAATATAAGGCTTGTTGGATATAATCGAGCAATAACAAAATTAAAAACTTAGTAATTGGTAGAAAAAATAAAAAATTTAAGTGGTGTGAATTATCACACATTTCATGGTTTTGTAAGTATTTAATAGGTGTAAGAAGCCAACATAATACTGGATGTCTAGGTATATTTATCACATCAAAATCAACAGTTTTTTACCGACCGCCAACATATAAGGGAGGTATTGTGATCATACCGATTTTGACATTTCGAGATTTCGATGGATCTCCACGAATTAAGGTCCCTACATAACGTTTTGACTGTTTTTAGCAGGATGTCTGTCGGTCTGTCTGTCCGTCCGTCCGTCTGTCCGTCTGCCCGTCCGTCCGTCTGTCTCTCTGTGTACACGTGCAGAGCAAATTCGGCTAAAAGGATTTTTATGAAACTTCATATTTAAGCTTCTGCCATCAATGGCACAAGTTGATCAACTTTTAATAAAAATCGGTTCACTGTTTAGATTCAGATTTAGTTCAGAGTTTACTTGTGTCGATTTTAAGATTTTTGCGAATATTTAGCAACAGGAAAATATTTCGGAAAAATTTATTTTACAAAAGTTGCTATACATACATTAACTAATAACTTTTATTTGATACGTTTTTTGATAAAACGAAATATTTCGATTTTTTTTTGTAAAATTCTCATTTTTTTCATACTTATATGTAACGTTTCCATGGTCATGATAAATGATATCTCTGTTAGAAAATATTAGACCAAGTTATTTCTACTCTGCTGCTAGAATGTATTTTATACAAGTACTTTATGATGGCGGTCGGTCCTGTGGTGGCCACACCTTTTTTTTGATAATCACTTTTATTCGTTATTTGAGAACGAAGAGCTTCCATTTAAATTTATTAAACAAATTTAAATAATTTGCAAATATCCCAGCGTTTTCTCTGCATTTGCTTCGTATTCAAGTCTTCATTAGATTAATAAGAAATATTTTACAGTGCAGAGTGTAATATGGTGTGAGTAACTATTAAAAAAATATATAATTTTTTAAATATTTTTCATTCCAAAAAAATACACGCACTATCTTAGCTATAAATACAAAAAAAATATATATATTATTAGCCATAATTTAACCATGAATTAAAAAAATAATTAATTTTTTCAAAAACACAAAAACTGACATATATTTCAAAAATAAAATCTGATCAAAAATTCTTCTCATACGTTTCCAGCCTGGATTAATATACATTACCTATATTTTTTTCAGATTTTTGGTTTAACCCTTTCTGGTAAAAGGGTGCGTGACAAATTGCACATTTTTGGCTAAATTCATGTTAAAAGAAACGAATTTCAAAAACTATCGTTCCGTAATCTACGTCTTAAGAGCTTTCTTTACCACACAATAAATTATAAAAAAATATTTTTATTTCTAATTGATCTAATTTTTTAATATTTTAAGTTGTCTCCTGCTAAAAAATAATATCAAAAGCTTGAAGCAAAGGTTAACAGTTACTAATCTAAATCTAGTTCCGCTTAAACCAAAGAAACTGGTTTTATCTACAAAATCCTGAAACAATCACACTTCATATATATTTTTTTAAATTATGCTACATTATATAACCGATAAAAATCAGTAAAAATTAATATTCCTAAATTTAATCGTGTTTTGATCCATCCGTTTGTATAATCCAGATAACATCGGGTCTAAAATATAAACTGTAATCTCCAAATCTTCAGAAAGCAATACGATTCTAATCTTGAAGTTATAAAAAATGTAAAGAAACTGATTTCCCATGTACTGTTGTATAAAACTGTGCAGGTAGATATCTACTAATGTGACAAAGCATTTACTTAGGCATTTGTAAATCTGAGATAAGGCGGTAATGTGATACTTCCTAGTTTTTAGATTTACTTCAAAAAAACTTAAATGTATAAAAAAAATGTTGCATTGTTCAAACCTTGCCGAATTAACGTAACTGCACACTGGAAAAATTTACAGTAGCTTACCTGAAAATATAGAAATTTGTTAGAAAATTTTATAACAGGTTATGAAATATGTATAACATGTGAAAAAGTTCCCTTAATATTAAGTACAATCTGGAGTGCCCTTACTGCGTACGGTTTTAGTATTGTATATTTTTGACGTAATGTAAATGATAAGTGAAATATTTCAATTTCAAGTAGAACACAATACGAGATGTGTAAATTAAGTACTTTATTTATTTTATTACCGACCGTCAACATATATAAGGGAGGTATTGTGATTATACCAATTTTGACATTTCGAGATTACTATATTTAGTATGATGTCTGTCGGTCTGTCTGTCCGTCCGTCTGTCTGTCTGTCTGTCTGTCTGTCTGTCTGTCTGTCTGTCTGTCTGTCTGTCTGTCTGTCTGTCTGTCTGTCTGTCTGTGTCCGTCTGTCTGTCTGTCTGTCTGTCTGTCTGTCTGTCTGTCTGTCTGTCTGTCTGTCTGTCTGTCTGTCTGTCTGTCTGTGTCCGTCTGTCTGTCTGTCTGTGTCCGTCTGTCCGGTGTGTACACGTGTAGAGCAAATTCGGCTAAAATGATTTTTATGAAACTTCATATTTAAGCTTCTGCCATTAATGGCACGAGTTGATCAACTTTTGGTAAAAATCGGTTGACTAAAAATGGGAGTTTACTCGTCTCGATTTTAAGATTTTTGTGAATATTTCACAACAGAAAATATTTCGAAAAAAATTATTGAACAAAAGTTGCTATAAAAGCAATATAATAACTTTTATTTGAGACGTTTTTTGATAAAACGAAAAATTTTGCATAATTTCTGTAAAATTTTCGAAATTTTTATTAAGTCTCAATTTTTTCATACTTATATGTAACGTTTCCATGGTCATGATAAATAATATCTCTGTTAGAAAATATTAGGCCAAGTTATTTCTACTCTGCTGCTAGAATGTATTTTATATAAGTACTTTACGATGGCGGTCAGTCCTGTGGTGGTCATAGCTGATTTTTTTTTTTATTCGAATAGAATTGCAATTCAATATTGTCTCACTCAAAATAATTTCCTTGGGAAGCCACACAGCGCTGGAAAGGGTTCTTCCAATCCTCATAGCAGTGCTGGAACTCGGATACTGGAATAGCTTTCAGCTGATCGGATACGGACGTTGAATGTTTTCAAGTGTCCCAAAATGACGTCCCTTGAGATGATTTTTCAATCCTGGGAAGAGGAAAAAGTCACAAGGACTCAAGTCATAAGGAGGCTGAGGTGTCACAGGAATGTTTTTACTGGCTAAAAACTCGTTTATTGAAATTGCTGTGTGATAAGGTGCATTATCATCCCCAAGTCAAAATCTGATAAACGGTAGTGTGAGTCTAATTCAATTCTTCCCCGAACATTCTGACTGTTAGCCGATCTGATGCATAAGATCCCGGATTCTGTCGACATTTTCATCGGTTCTGGAAGATGAAGGCCTTCCGCTGCGTGATTCATCTTCAATCAAATCTCTTCCTTCCCTTAAACCACCAAAAAACCTGATCCTTGGCAAAACACCTTTGCTCAAAATGAATGTCACTCATTTTTAGAACGCACTAGAAAAAACTGTTTCACGAAAAAAATCGCTACGGACAACAAAATTACTCTAACAAGTTCAAACTCGTACTGAAGGCATATCATATACCGCCCCTTCAATTACCGCGTCCTAAATGTTGCCAGTCCAGTTACTTAATTTACACACCTCGTATATTCGTTACAGGTTGTGAATGTAGCATAACACGTAATCACTCAATAAAATTCGTCGGAACAAGTTGTTACCCAAACAGACCGCCTAAATTCGCAAGCTTTCAACATCCGTGGCAATATTTACCAACAAGTGGCTAAATACAAGATTTAAACATCAGTCTGTCGGTCGTTCAGAGGGTGAAGGGCTTTGCCGGTCAGCGGTCACAGCAGGTATAACGCCCGCGTGTAAATAAAGGGACCCATTTACAGTTAGGTCTCTCGAGGCCCTTGCCATATGCCGACTATAATGTTACTCACAGCCTGTTTCATTAACAGATCCAGCTCTTATAGGTTAAATAAATTTGATACGAGATTATTAATCCATTTTTTAAATATTTTTTAATTACCGACTGCCATAAGGGAGGATACCCTTTTCACACTAGAACTTTAAGACGAGTGAACTTAAAGTTCACCGATGTTTAACATCGGTTTGCTTTCACAATTGATGTTTAAATCTCTGGTGCTGTCATCAGCTACAGTAATTTTGTCCTTAACTTACCGTCATGAAATTACCAGTTTTGAACTGTCTGCGCAGACGCACATTTTGAATTATTATAAACAAATATGGATATTTCATTTCATTCTGCAATAAAGGCACTACAATAAAGAATATATTACACCTGTATTAACATGTAAGTCGATACATTTTATCTCAATTATTGTAGCTCTGTATTTTATTAAACACATTATTAAAATAAATAATTTTATTATAACAATAAGTATAAACTTCTTATAACGTCGATATAATACAGTATTCTTGTTTATGATAATATAAAATGTTGACAGCACAAATTCAAAGAGTATTTTTTTATAATAGAAATTATGTTGGCAGTGCGGACGAAGTTTAAGACGCAGATCTCTGTCTTAAACATCGCTTGTGTTTAGACGTTTAAAGACACATTCACTTTAACATCCGATCTTAAAGTTCTAGTGTGAAAAGGGTATAAGGGACGTATTGTGATCATACCGATTTTGACATTTCGAGATTTCGATGGATCTCCACGAACTGAGGTCCCTACATAACGTCTTGACTATTTTTAGCATGATGCCTGTCGGTCTGTCTGTCCGTCTGTCTGTCTGTCTGTCTATCTGTCTGTCTGTCCGTCCGTCTGTCTGTGTATACGTGCAAAGCAAATTCGGCTAAAAGCATTTTTATGAAACTTCATATTTAAGCTTTTGATATCAATGGCTAGAGTTAATCAACTTTTGGTAAAAATTAACTATAAATGAGAGTTTACTCGTGTCGATTTTAAGATTTTTCCGAATATTTAACAACAGAAAAATTATAAATATTGTTTAATTGTGCTAAGTTTATATTTAGTTATATGTTCTAAATAAAATTCTAAAAGATAAGTTATAAACAAAAACTAAAAAGTTGGTAGTTGGTACGACTGAGAAGTATACAACTGTCATCCATTTGAGCGGAGGTAGTTTTGAAAATAGCGTAGTTTGTAGTGTAGCATCGAAAGTTGTACGGAAGAATTGTGTTTCACATTATATTTTTACGTCAGTGCTACGCGAAAAAACTGTAGTGCTTCGCAAAAAAGTATAATGTAAATCGAACTTTAGTCTTTTTAGATTTATTTCGTTATTTATTTAAATAAACCTTTTCATTTCCTCTTAAAATTTGCTTTGCCTTTAACTTTCACAAATATAAAATATGGTTGAGGCTGTATACTATAATTCTTAGGGCAGATCATAAAATTGAAACGACTACTGCACATTTCACTTGTGAAAGAACAAAACATTCCACAGTAAATGCTGCTGTAAAAGGTTATAAAACCCGGGTCTCTAATGAATCCAGAAGGCCTTTTGTCCTGTTATGTCGGTCCACCACTACACTTCGGTTATACTTTATTACCCACTACAACAATATTTTTCAAAAATAGATTTTGTGGAAATTACGAAGATCGTTGTTTGACTATGGGCAAAACTAAAAATGTGTTTTGTTGCTTTACATAAATTTCGAAGAAAACTTAGCTGCGTTCAGAGCTATTAAATTAGTCTACTATAGAATATAGTTTGTTCACTGTTGATTGTCATTAACAAGTTTTTCATATGGTAACGCGAGCAACCGTTCAGACCTCTAAATTTAAAACGTTATACGTTGTCGATTGTCGATAGTTTTCCAAACTTATAGTTAGCGTGTTGTTGTAATGAGATAAAAAATCAGCTATGGCCACCACAGGACCGACCGCCATCACAAAGTACTTATATAAAATACATTCTAGCAGCAGAGTAGAAATAAAGTACTTGTATAAAATACATTCTAGCAGCAGAGTAGAAATAACTTGGCATTTTCTAACAGAGATATTATTTATCATTACCATGGAAACGTTACATATAAGTATGAAAAAATATATACATAAAAACAAAATCAAATTTTTCAATTTTTTTTCGTTTTATCAAAAAATGTCTCAGATAAAAGTTGTTAGCTTTTGGTTTTATAGCAACTTTTGTTAAATAAATTTTGTCGAAATATTTTTCTGTTGTTAAATATTCGCAAAAATCTTAAAATTGACACGAGTAAACTCCCATTTTTAGCCAACAGATTTTTACCAAAAGTTGATCAACTCGTGCCATTGATGTCAAAAGCTTAAATATGAAGTTTCATAAAAATCCTTTTAGCCGAATTTGCTCTGCACGTGTACACAAACAGACAGACGGACGGACGGACATACAGACAGACAGACGGACAGACCGACAGACTAAAAATAATCAAAACGTTATGTAGGGACCTCAATTTGTGGAGATCCATCGAAATCTTGAAATGTCAAAATCGGTATGATCACAATACCTCCTTTATATATGTTGGCGGTCGGTAAAAATTAACAAGAGTAACCATTTAAAGTATCACGAAGTCCAAAAGGTTAAAAATCATTGGGAATTGCTTTCGGACAGTGTACAAGTCAAGAATATATTTTGAATGAATGAATTTAACATTTAATATTTATAATTTTCCATTAAAATCATTTACCTTGAATGTTGTAACAATTATATTAATTTTGCCAATAATAACACGTATTAAATCGAATAAACCTTTAGTAAATTCCTGATTGTGCCTGTACCTATACAGTATTATATATTGTGCAGCGTATATTGACGTAATATGTTGCGTCACTGTTGAAAACATGGCGTCACCATGGCGACGCTGGTGTACGGTGGCGCCATCACAACTAGACGACGCGCGTCGGCAATCCTTCTCCTTTTGTTTTACCACCATATACAAGAAATTTTAATTCTTGATAAGGAAGAATGCAATTTTGAATTTATATTTGGACTGAAAAAGTTTTTTTCGGTAAAGAATTCGACAAATGAAGACAGATTTTTGAGATGCCAGTATCATAGGGTTCATTGAAAAGAAACGTACAACGAACGACCGGTTTTCAGACTGTGCACTTGTTTGGTCGGTCTATCGAAACAGTCCGTGGCAATAATTGTGTGCACCGACGAACGGGATTTTTTTTTCCATATAAAGAAAAAGGAATTGGTTAATATAGTATTGAAATAAACAAGATAAATAATACAATTGCGTTAAAAAAATATTCATTTTTAAAAATTATGTATTACTAACAGACTTGGTGATGCTCGGGAGAAAAACAATAATTTATCAAAAATATCTTAATTTGGAAATAATTCATAAAGTACTTGTATAAAATACATTCTAGCAGCAGAGTAGAAATAACTTGGCCTAATATTTTCTAATAGAGATATTATTTATCATGGTCATGGAAACGTTACATATAAGTATGAAAAAATTGAGACAAATAAAAGTTATTAGTTATTGCAGTCATAGCAACTTTTGTTAAATAAATTTTTTCGAAATATTTTTCTGTTTCTAAATATTCGCAAAAATCTTAAAATCGACACGAGTAAACTCCAATTTCTAGTCAATCGATTTTTACTAAAAGTTGATCAACTCGTGCCATTGATGGCAGAAGCTTAAATATGAAGTTTCATAAAAATCCTTTTAGCCGAATTTGCTCTGCACGTGTACACAGACAGACAGACAGACAGACGGACGGACGGACGGACAGACTGACAGACAGACAGACGGACGGACAGACAGACCGCCAGACATCATGCTAAAAATACTGAAAACGTTATGTAGGGAGCTCAATTCGTGGAGATCCATCGAAATCTCGAAATGCCAAAATCGGTATGACCACAATACCTTCCTTATATATGTTGGCGGTCGGTAAAAAGGGATGAGCATGTAATCTGATACACCTAGTAGTGCCGGAGGTCACAATACTGATTACTTTTCCAGAGTACCTCACTGTTTTTCTTCAACAGTTTTCATATTTGTACATTTGAAACCCCTTCATGCAATCTTAAAAATCTTTGATTGTTCTTTTATAGTATTTTATAAAAATGTAAAAAGCAGGAATTTAAAAATGTGTAGAAATGCGTGTTGCGTCAACATTGCTAATCTTGGGATGTACATCTGCTATTGTGTATTGTTAGCGGTTGCTGTTGAGAAACACTTTTACGAAAAACTCGTCTTATTTCGGAACTGCGTTTCCTCAAACATCTTTTTATTAATAACGATTGTAAATCGCAATTATGAAACAAGGATTTTCGCTAGATTTAAGAATACTATCACAAATTTTTGACAATGTACAATGGGAGGATGACAAACTGATAGCTTTTACAAGGGAACTCTGTAGAATACGTTCCCAACGCTTTAATACACTTAAAGCGTTACACAGTTCTCAAAAATTTTGAAAACGAAACACATAATCTATACATTTATTGGTTATGCTACAATTAAACTGTTGGCAATAACTAAACAGATAATTAGCCGACCGGCGTAGCGTAGTGGTAACACATGTGCTCTGCGTTGCTAAGGTCTCGGGTTCGAATCCCGTTCAGGCATGGAAATTTTCTCGAATAAAAATTGTCCTGGCTAATTGCCACAGTAGCAAAGGCCATTAAATAAAAAAAAAAAAAAAAAAACATAATTTTAATTCGAATGCCTAATACCATTATTTAGGTTTCTAAATATGTGCGGTTTTCTTTTTTTTTTTATGTATAGCAAGGTTCATTAAGATTTTGAAAATTGCGCCTATGGCTCCATTGTAATGTAAATTATCATTAAAAAAATTGTCCTAATATCAAAACGCGTTAAACGATTAAAGCTCTAATTTTTTTCTAGATTAAATAACGTACGGAAAATCCCAAAAAAAATTTATATAACAAGGTGCATTAAGATTTTCAAAATTGCGCCTATGACTTGCATTGGTTGTTTTAAGTCATAACTCCGCCCCTCTGATTTTGTGTATTCAATTTCAACAATTTCCACTGGTTATTAAATTTACGCTTTTAAAAATTAAATGCAACATTTCAAATATATCTAGAATTTTGAAAAAATAATTTAAACAAAATAAAAATGCAAAAAAACAGAAAAAATAAAATTGTCTCGAGACCGGAGCGAACCCTATATTGCAAATTAGAACGAGAGAACGCTAACCACTACACTATCAAAGCATGCTGGTTTACTGGGTTATATAAGTTATTAAATATTTTACATGGTCAAGCAATAAACACAAAAAATGCTTTATTTTCCGAAAACATAATCTGATAAAAAATTCCTGTTGTACTATTCCGGTTCACACAAATGTACGTTACTTAGAATTTTTTCAGATTTTTAGTTTAAACCATCTGACTACAGGGATTAAAGGGTGTGGGACAAAATTTTTTTTGCACAATTTTGGCAAAAATTTCACTTAAATAATTTATTTAGCAAAAATAAATTTTTGATCGTTAATCCACGTACTAAGGACTTTCATTTGATACCCTACTCAGAATTAAAAAAAAAAAAAAAATTTTCGATTAGCAGATATTTGTTTATATATTTTAAGGTGATATGTTTTTTAGATGTTTTAGTATTTTTCCAATGTGCGGGTCAAAGAGTTGTATAAGCATGCCAAATTTCAACACTCTAGGTTTAGCTGGTTGGCTACAATTTTTACCGAACTGACAGACAGACAGACAGACAGACAGACAGACAGACAGATAGACAGACAACAAAATGACGGTAATCATTTGGGTTTTTTGGTCATACCTACAAAACCCTAAAAAATAGAATTATTGAACTTATTTTTAATTAATTTTAATTATTGAACTTATTTTTAATTAATTTTAATTATTGAACTGCTCATTTATCTATATTTTACAAATTATTTAGAAATTAAGAATAATAGCAATTTTATGCATTTAACCCAGCAAACATTTTTATACGGGCCAGTACTGGTAAAGCACATACTCCCCGGCATTGAAAGTAATGGGCCAGTACCCCGGTGTCCCCGGGGCCGTTACTGGCCCATTGATGTATCAGTTGCTGGCCCAGCAACGGTAAAGTGCAAAATAATCGCATTAGTTGCAAGATTTATTTCTGATGGTTTTAAGTAAAAAGTATGAGTGAAGAAGAGTGCTTATAAAATGCTGGTAAAGTACTTCGTATAGGCGGAATGCGAAATACAAATGTGAAGTACATTATTAATACTGGCGTTGCACTTACTTTTGGTGCCAGTAATTTACCAGCATAAAAGCAGTTTGCCAGCATTCGGCCGTTAGTTGAATGTTTGCTGGGAAATTATAACTTTTTTAAAGAACATTAATTTTGAAACGTCAAATTTGAATTTACCGCAAAATTTATTAATTTTAAATTATAAACTTTAATTTGCTACAGTGTGAAACCGGCCGCGCTGAAAGCACCATCTACTTCGTTCTTTAAAAAAATAAAGTATAGGATTCCCTTAAAAATTGATGAAAAATAAAAATAAATATTTTTGTCAGTACATTGTTCAATTTATTGTTGAAATTTGAACACTTTACACACATCAATAAATTGAATCTTGTAAAACCCACTTAACTGTTGACTGAATCTATGAACCAGGCATCTGAATTCTCGGAGTATAAAATATTTAAAACCTGTAAATATATTTAAAAAATAAGGAAAATTGTTGCCTGATACCTATTATTAAATTATCGAGCGATGTAATTTTTACAGCAAATTATTTTATAATTAAAAATATCCTATTAGATAGATAAAAATTCACTGCTATTCAGATATTTTATATATAGACTGTTACTAATTTTATTTCACATTGTTGTTATTCTATAAGCACGTTGTAATCTGCAGTGCTTAACCCAGCCTTAAATTAAATCGATCTATATTCTTTTTAAAAGCCGTTATTAATATATCAGAATGTGATCTTATAGCACGTTATTACTGTAGGCTAAACCTACAGTAACTTTCGATCTACGGTTCTTAATAATTGAACGGTGAAAGTCGCCACGAATTCGGTGGTCACATTTATCAATCAGAATGTTGAAATTTGGCCACTTCCCTTTACCTCTTTTTGCCGGGTTTTTAATTGACAACTCAAAAAAACATTTATATAATATGCTAATGCTGTAAAAGTTCATTTATTCCAAGTAGAGATTGTTAAAAATATGGCCAGCACATGACTTAACACTTAACAGATTTAATTAAAGATGTGGTAATACCAGGACTACCTTTTAATTTTTTACAAAAACTAAGAAAGAAATTTTGTTTTTTTGGAACAAACTATTTTATTGCTTTTTAAAATATTCGCCTTTTATATATACTTTTGCATGCGTTCAAACCAATTCTCGAAACATTTTTTCCACTCTGAAGTTGGTATCTCAAAAACATGATTTTCGAAGGCTTCAACAGCTTCTCGAAGTGATGAAAATCGCTGTCCACGAATTTTTGTTTGACGTTGGGGAACAAAAAAAAAGTTTTTCTCCTTCAAATAATCAATTGTTTAATGATTTTATCTATTTATTTATTGTCTAATATATTGTTTTTAATATATAGTCTAGTCATTTAAATGGGCTGCGTTAGGCGCAAATAGCCTTTGTTGCTGTGCGCCAAAAATGTTAACTAACTAACTAACTAAATAATCAATTGTTTGACGTGCTGTGTGGGAGCTTGCATTGTCATGATGAAAAATGATGCGTCGTTTTTGGTTGTTTTTCCTGATTTTGTCGATGATTTCTGGCAAAAATATCAAAATATGGTTCATATCGGTCAAAGGATATAAGGGTGTCTAAAGTATCTTTTTTATGCCTACGAAACCCTTAACATTTCTATATATAATTATATTCGTAGATTCTTAGAGAATAAATCTGCAAAATATTGTTCATATCGGTTAAAGGATATAGGCGTGTCTAGAGTATCTCTTTTATGCCTACGAAACCCTAAACATTTCTATATATGTAATTTTATCCACAGTTTTTTAGAGAATAAATCTGCAAAATATTTTTCATATTGATCATAGGATATAGGAGTGTCTAGAAAACATAGACATTTCTGTAAATAATTATATTTGTAGATTCTTAAAAAACAAATCTGCAAAATATTGTTCATATCAGTCAAAGGGGTGTCTAGAGTTTCTTGTTTATACCTACGAAATCCTAGACATTTCTATACGTTATTTTATCCGCAGATTCTTAGGAAATAAATTTGTAAAATATTTTTCATATCGATCGTTGGATATAGGAGTGTCTAGAATTTCTTATTTATGCCTACGAAACCCTAGACATTTCTATACATTATTTTATCCTCAGATTCTTAGAAAATAAATCTGCAAAATATTTTTCATATCGATCATAGGATATAGGAGTGTCTAGAGTTTCTTGTTTATGCCTACGAAACCCTAGACATTTCTATATGTTATTTTATTCGCAGTTTCTTAGAATAAATCTGCAAAATGTTGTTCATATCGGTCAAATCATATAGGAGTATCTATAGTTTCTTTTTTAAGCCTACGAAATCCTACACATTTCTATAGGTAATTATATAAGGAAAATATTAGGCCAAGTTATTTCTACTCTGCTGCTAGAATGTATTTTATACAAGTACTTTATGATGGCGGTCGGTCCTGTGGTGGCCACAGCTGCTTTTTTTACAACAATTTATAACTTAGTTCTGTTTTCTGAGATTATTAAATAAAATAATATTGAAGTAAATTGAAAATAATAAAATTTTCGTTGAACCCGATCCTAAAAAATTGGTTTCTTGAACCTAAAAAAATCTGTTAGAATCTGCTAAAAAAATAAATATAGATTCAAGTACCTGAGCAAAATACTTGTCTAATTTTATTTGTTGATTATAGTTTTTCATGAAACTCTTAAATATTTCATCTAAAACTTCATTTGATGAAAAATATTCAAATTTAAAAATTAAAACTCATATGTTGAATGTGCCATTCATAAAGGCTTTAATTTAGCGTCGTGGTGCTTGGAGTAAAAAGACCGACGCTCTTCTGTAACGGCGTCCCATTTCTGCGTGAAATATAGGTCGGACGTGCGAGGAACGTCGCCGGAATTACATGACGTCACTAAGTACTAGCGAACGACGATTTAATATCTCACATTCAAATAACACTATATTTGACCATGAGTCCACTACTACTAGGTATTTTCTTAAATATGTTCTTGTTTCACTTTTGCCTACGAGTAAAATAAATATTGATGAGTGAATTTTTACACATTTCAGGATTTTGTAAGCATCTAGTTAGACGAAGATGAACAAAGAGCCTAATGCTGAACAGGCGCTCACCCAGAACTTTGTTTTCGTGTCCATATATAATTAGCAAGTGTGTGTATGTGATCTGAGTAACATTGTGACGTCATTTTTTCCTAAGGTTCTCATGATTGGCTAACTGGGGACTCTTGAGGTCTCTTGATTGATAGGTATTTTGCAGATTTACTCTCTAAGAATCTACGAATATTCGTAGATTTGTACCTTTTCTTTTTACCGACCGCCAACATATATAAGGGAGGTATTGTGATCATACCTATTTTGGTGTCAGGACAGAATTACACTGGACAAAATTACACGGGACAAAATTACACAGAAGAAATTACACATAGACAAAATGACACAGGGAAGAAATTACACAAGGACGAAATTACACATACGAAAATTACACTAAGACAAAATTACACATTTAATTTTTTTGTGTTTATGAATTTTCTGTATGTGTTCTTTTATATAAAACATTTTTTTTAAAGGGTTGGATTAAGTAAGATTTGATGTTTTTTTTGGAAAAATAAAAAATTGTATTTTAAGGGTTGGAAAAAGTAAATTTTAGTGTTATATGAATTAATAAAAAAATTGTATTTTCAGGGCTGGATTAAGTAAATTTTAATGTTATATGAATAAATATAAAAAAAATGTGTTTTCAGGGTTGGCTTTAGTAAATTATCGTGTTTTTTTAATACATTTTTAAAATTGTAATTTAAGGGTTGGATTAAGTAAACTATCGTGTTTTTTTTTTCAAAATATAACTAAAATTTACTTAATTCGACCCTTAAATATAATTTTTTCTATTTATTAAAAAAAAAAACACTAAAGTTTAACTAATCCAAGACATAAAATTCATTTTTTTGCTATTCAATATCACCAAGGGTTACGTAATCCAGCCCTTAAAATACATTTTTTTAAATTTATTTAAAAAAAACACGATAATTTACTAAGGCCAATTCCGAAAATACATTTTTCATACATTCCCCATTTTTTCATGTTTGAGACCAAAAATTACTTAATCCAACCCTTCAAAAAAATTTTTTTATATAAAAGAACACAAACAGAAAATTAACAAACACAAATTAAATGTGTAATTTTGTCTTAGTGTAATTTTCGTACGTGTAATTTCGTCCTCGTGTAATTTCTTCCCTGTGTAATTCTGTCTATGTGTAATTTCTTCTGTGTAATTTTGTCCCGTGTAATTTTGTCCAGTGAAATTTCGTTATGTAACCCCTATTTTGACATTTCGAGATTTCGATGGATCTCCACGAATTGAGGTCCCTGCATAACGTTTTGACTATTTTTAGCATGATGTCTGGCGGTCTGTCTGTCTGTCTGTCTGTCTGTCTGTCTGTCTGTCTGTCTGTCTGTCTGTCTGTCTGTCTGTCTGTCTGTCTGTCTGTCTGTCTGCCGGTCCGTGTACACGGACAATCAATCGTCCCTTGTGAAATGTATTGAAAAAAGAAAAACTCCTAATTAATAGATAGAATCAGTAGGTAAGTGGCTGCCTGTGTAGAATGTCTGAATGTTAGTTATGTCGGGCAGTTATGGGTATGTCCAGTCCACTACGAGCGAAACGACAGCCTTTCATATACGCGACTCGACTCGACTCACATGTGTTCAACTTACGTAACAAACGAGAATTTGACTGTTGCACTCTGCCATTATTTTCATCTCCTTACTTTCACTCAACCTCACCTAACCTAACCAACACACTTCCTATAAGCCTAACACGTTTTTAAAACTTTAACTTTAATTTTTATTCATCAACCATCAAAATATATTTTTCTACGACAGATGTGCACACACGGGGAGTGTTTGTGTTGTCCGGCCACCCCCCAGCAACAAAATAATAATAAAAATCAGCTGTGGCCACCACAGGACCGACCACCATCACAAACTACTTGTTTAATTTATGCTGCTTTATCAAAAAATGTCTCAAATAAAAGTTATTGCTTTTATAGCAACTTTTGTTAAATAATTTTTTCGAAATATATTTCTGTTGCTAAATATTCGCAAGAATCTTAAAATCGACACGAGTAAACTCCCATTTCTAGTCAAACCGATTTTTACCAAAAGTTGATCAACTCGTGCCATCAATGTTAAAAGTTTAAATATGAAGTTTCATAAAAATCCTTTTAGCCGAATTGGCTCTGCACTTGTACACAATCAGACGGACGGACAGACAGACAGACGGACAGACGGACAGAAGAACAGACAGACTGACAGACAGCATGCTAAAAATAGTCAAAACCTTATGTAGGGACCTCAATTCGTGGAGATTCATTGAAATCTCGAAATGTCAAAATCGGTATGATCACAATACCTCCCTTATACCCTTTTCACACTAGAACTTTAAGATCGGATGTTAAAGTGAATGGGTCTTTAAACGCTAATGTGAAACCGTATGGCCTCGTCTAAATACAAGCGATATTTAAGACAGAGATCTGCGTCTGAAACATCGTCCGCGTTGCCAACATAATTTCTATTACAAAAAAAATATTCTTTGAATTTGTGCTGTCAACATTTTATATTATCATAAACAAGAATACTGTATTATATCTACGTTATAAGAAGTTTATACTTATTTTTATAATAAAATTATTTATTTTAATAATGTGTTTAATAAAATACAGAGCTACAATAATTGAGATAAAATGTATCGACTTACATGTTAATACAGGTGTAAAATATTCTTTATTGTAGTGTCTTTATTGTAGAATGAAATGAAATATCCATATTTGTTTATAATAATTCAAAATGTGCGTCTGCGCAGACAGTTCAAAACTGGTAATTTCATGACGGTAACTTAAGAACAAAATTACTGTAGCTGATGACAGCACCAGAGATTTAAATATCAAGTGTGAAAGCATACCGATGTTAAACATCGGGGAACTTTAAGTTCACTCGTCTTAAAGTTCTAGTGTGAAAAGGGTATTATATATGTTGGGGGTCGGTAAAAAGGAAGTCGATTCTAAGTCAGCAGTAAAAAAAGTAGAATCAAAATGGCGAATAAAAAAAAATAAGTCTAATTGAAGTAATGAGCAAAAAAAAAAGAAAACTCGAGGTCCTTTAGAGCCCGAAATTCATGGAATCCTAGGGCCAGGTCTACTTGGCCTATACTTTAATCCGGTACTGATCTTAGCTGAGAAATTAATCAACAAACAATCCATTATAATAACAAACAATAAGTACATGTAAAATTAAACAAACAATAAAGTTTTGACGAATCTATATATGTTCACTGGAGGCCAATCACTATTTTTTTTCTATTTATTTACGGAACTATTTTTACATAATTTTTTTAAGATTACGAGATGAAAATTAACTTCCTGTTTCTCTACCGGTTGTAAACAAAAATATTATCCACGTGTTCTGAGGAAAGGTGTTCTAAAAAATTGTTTGTTAAAAATTTCACAGTTCTCCGAACTCTTCATTTCAAATTTGGAATGACTCAATATTCATCACGAAAATTGAATTAATATAACAGATGGGCCATGAGAGCTCAAGCCTGTGACCCCCCCCCCCCGGTATGAGCGCCTGGTGACCAGGTATTTGAAAGTATAAACTCCCTTATAAGATGTCATCTCTTAACAGAACAGTAACTGGGCAGGGGTAGTAACTGATAAGAGTGATACGAATACCGAGATACCTGAAGGGGAAAAGAGGAAGATCAGGGGGGGTAGAGTCAAGAGGATAGCGAGGTTAAGATGCGGCAACGAGGAGAAGAACAACAGGTACTGGGCAAAGCCAGAGGACAGGCTATGTGGAATGTGCAAGGAAGAAGAGGATACCTTGAAACATTTAGCGAAGAGATGCAGAGAAATGGTTGTCTGGAAGGAAGGGATAAAGGAACTGATTAGTGAGGAAGGCAAGAGAAAAAGATGGGCGAGAGAACTAGAGGCAAGAAGGAAGGAGATAGGAGAGGGAAGCCGGAAGGAGAATAGGAAGAAATAGAGGGACACTGGAAGAAGAACGGGAAGAATTGGAAGGAAATTAGCGAAAGAAAAAGGACAGGTATTCTTTGTGGACAGAGAGCAGTCTTTGACACTGTAGACAGAAAAAATTTAATATGTACCCTGAAAGAAAGGGGAATAAATAGGAGAGTAGTGAATAGAATAGAAGAAATATATAAGGACACAAGGAATGTGATAAAAGTAGGGGGAAAATACACAGAGGAATTCTGGGCGCTGCAAGGCGTAAGGCAGGGATGTCCTTTAAGTTCAACGCTACAACTATTCAACTTATATATGGCAGATATGGAGGAACACCTGCAAAAAGGACAAACAGGAGGACTAATAGTTGGAAATACGAAGTTTATGTCCTTAGCATATGCAGATGACATTGTATTGCTGGCAATTAAGGAAAATGAGTTAAAGGCAATGATGAAATCCCTAAATAAATACTTAAAAAAAAGAAACTGCTGATAAATACGGATAATTCAAAAATAATGTTTTTTAAAAAAGGAGGAGGGAGACAGAGAGAAGAGAAATGGGAATGGGAAGGAAATGAAATTGAAAAACACTGGAAGAAGAACAAAGAAATGATGGGTGAGGAATGCAAGGAAGAAAGATGGGCGAGAAAACTGGAAGCAAGAAGGAAGGAGATCGGAGAGGGTAGCCGGAATGAGAATAGGAAGAATGAAAGGAGCACTGGAGGAGGAATAACGAAGAGATTTAAAAAAAATATATTGTAAAATTATCCATATTGCACGTTATTTATTTTATTTCTTTTAATGGGTAGTGCCCTAAACGTCGCAAGACCTAGGGAAAATAAAGAATATATATAAAAAAAAAAAACTTGGCACAGGCCTGAAATCCAAATCAAAAGTGGGGACATTTAATTCGTAATTTCCTGCTGTATCATATTCACCTGATTTATTATGGTGTCACTGATGCAATCTGTAAATTTCTACGAAATTAAAAATTTGTAGGCCCAAACAATCGGATTATTTTATGTTAATATAATGTAAATAATAGTTAAATAATGACTACAATAAAAGAACATCAATTAAAGTGAAATTATTTTTAAATATGTGTGGAGTAGTGGGAGATATTATAATACAATACTATTTCAAAATATTATTTTTGAATTTAAAGAAAGCTCTTACATAAATGGAAAACAATTCTTGCCTCGGCATATGTAAATGCAAATCACTGGAAATGTTAAGAACTAACTCCGATGTAATCAACATTGGATTGTTTAAATCATTTTTAGCTCCACTATCTCAACAGGATATATTTGCCTACATTTATTGTTTTAAATGCTTCAAATATCAAGGACTGAGAACTGAAACGGGCCGAAAACGAAAACGAATTAACGATATTTACCACAATTTTTAGGGTTTTGTAGGTATGACCAAAAAACCCTTATACCGTCATTTTGTCGTCTGTCTGTCTGTCTGTCTGTCTGTCTGTCTGTCTGTCTGTCTGTTCGGTAAAAATTGTAGCCAAACGGCTAAACCTAGAGAGTTGAAATTTGGCATGCTTATACAACTCTTTGACCCGCACATAGGAAAAATACTAAAACATCTAAAAAACATACCTCCCTAAAAATATAAACAAATATGTGCACATCGAAAACAAAAATATTTTTTTTAAATTCTGAGTAGGGTATCAAATGAAAGCCCTTAGTACGTGGATTAACGATCAAATTTTTATTTTTGCAAAATAAATTATTTTGATGCGATTTTTGCCAAAAATGTGCAAAAAAAATTTTGTCCCACACCCTATAGCCCAGATGGTTTAAACTAAAAATCTAAAAAAATTCTAAGTAATGTATATTGGTGTGAACCGAAATAGTACAACAGGAATTTTTGATCAGATTATGTTTTTGGAAAATAACGCATTTTTTGTGGTTTTTGGTTCACAAAGTACAAAAGTTATACCAATGTAAGACACTCACATGCATGGCGTGCGATGGCTACATGCGTTAGAGCACTCTTGAACTGGCTGGAAAACGAAGGGTTTCGAGTTCGAGTACGGAGTGAATTTTATTTTCTCTGTTTTTTTTTTGCATTTTTATTATGTTGAAATTATTTTGTCAAAATTCTAGTTATATTTTGACAAATGTTGTATTTAATTTTTATGAGCGTAAATTTAATAACCAGTCTTATTATATAATTAACAGACGATAAATTATTTTAAAAATATCGTTCATTTTGCCGTGATTACTACAAAGTAAAATTTGTCCTACACACTCAGCATACCGCTTTCACTTATTATATACCTGCGAAACCCTGAAATGTGTGAATATTCACACTTCACATCAATTTTTTAAAGAACAGAAACGAAAACTGAATTTTAGTTAGGATACATTAGCCAATTACAATATGTGACCATTTCTGTCTGTTCGGTAGAAATTGCTGGACCTATAAAGTTGAAATTTTGTGTGCTTGTACAACTATTTGATCCACACATAAAAAAACTATAGAGAGTTCAAAAAATCATGAAGATAAGATCAACAGATGATAAACATAATAGTAAAAAGAGAGATAGTGCAGTTACAAGAACAGTATAACAGAATTCAAGAATCTACATATTATAAAGTCTACAAAAATAAAACCACTATTGGATTACCCAGATACCTAGCAGAAGAAACGAGGAACCAGAAGGTAATCGCAAGATTCAGATGTGGCAACGAGGAGAGCGCAAATAATTATTGGATGGAAGGAACGGAAAAAATATGTAGAACCTGCACAGAACTAGAAACAATAGACCACCTAAGAAACTGTGAAGGAATGCAGCCAGAACCACGAAAAACAGAAGACCTAGTAGACGACCCGGGGAGAGGCCTAGCCTGGATAAAAGCCTGGAAGATGATCTAAAAATCTGATTAATGCAAAATAATGTGAACTGGAAAAACGCGCCAGGAATTTTTGATCTGATAATTATTTCGAAAGGTATAATTTTTTTTGCAACACTGTGCTTACAATATTTATTTGCACGCGCATACACTAGGGGGTGGTCCTCGGGTCCAGCCCCCCCCCCCCCCCCAGGAATGGAAAAATCATATACTTATTTAATACAAACTAAGCAAAAGAAAATAAAAAATTACCATTTTATTAATAAAATTATTATTAAAATTAAAATATATATGAGCCCACTTCTCTTCGTAGAAAAAAACAATAATATATTTGTATTATTTTACGGATATTTTTTCGAAATGGACCCCCCCCCATTAATTTTCTGTGTGCGCGCTTGTTTATTTGACTGACTATAACTGGACAACTATAGCTGGGTCTCTAGATGGAAGCATGTGGAGTATTATTTCTAGAGTTATCGAAATTTATGATTTTTAATATGTACCCACAACCCAAACCTGAAATGTGTGAAAATTTAAACTAGGATTTTGTAGGTATGACCACTAAAAAACCCTTATAATGTCACTCTGTCTGTCTGTTTGTTTGTACGGTAGAAATTGTAGCCAAACGGTTTAACATAGAAAGTTGAAATTTGGCATGCTTATTGGCCCACATGTAGGAAAAATACTGAGAGTTCAGAAAAACACATCCCGAGATAAATATAATTAATTATTTAATTAAAAATATATTTTTTTTAATTTTGACTCGAATACCAAGTGAAACCTCTTAATGAAAATTCATTGTTTTTATGGGATTTCTGCCAAAAATATGTCAAAACCCCCACCCCATCTCTCAGAGGGGTTGATCTAAAAATCTGAAAAAATATCCGTAATGAACATTGATGGAAACCGGAATAGTTCAACAGGAATTTAGATCAGGTTAGTTTTTCGAAAAATATCATTCTTTTTGTGTTGTCAATAAAAAAATAATATTTTTAAAATTTATTGTGTGGTATTAAAAGAAAGCTCTTAACGTAGATTAACGAACGAAAAGTTGTTTTCTAAAATTCGTTTTTGATAAAATTTTCTAGTAAGTTTTTATTTCCTTCTTTCTTGGAGGGGGATTCAAATTTCGAATTCCAAATTCCGGAATTGAAAATTTTCGCGATTTTTACAATCCTTAGTCTTATCCTTAGAGGAGATACAAACAAAATTGAAAGGAGAACACTGGTTTGGAACCCACGGGGAAACAGAAAATTTAATACACCAAGACATACATTCATGGAAACGCACCATACAGAAAAAAGTGAAACGTAGAAACAACTTTAGTAATATAATGTTAAAACAGTCCAATTATATTGGTTCAATACTTTGATCCGTAATTTTTATTAATGCATCCAATTTTTTCAAAGGAGTGCACTGTAATTTTATTATATATTTTTTTCTTTTTTTGCCGAGTATATGAGTGGTGCGGAGATGAAATTTCCCATTTGATGCCGTCCTCTGTTTTGTAATAACAGTATTTAAAGTTCAGAGTTACAGGTGGTTTGATAGCGCGTACTATTGCTGTCACTCCGTTGGCTTTGTTTTCATTTTGCATTTTTATTTCGTAATATCTGCGGCTCAAGGTAAAGCAGTTTCTCTTCGGCAACCAAAACTGCAACTACCAACTTTATAATTGACGATTTACTTCTACAATAAAACCACATGTGGCCAGTACATAAACATTATTATTTATACCGTACACCATATTCAATAATTTTAGTGTTTCATGGATAAAACTAAAGTCCCTAGATGAATAAAGTGGGCATGGATGGCTGCATCAAAGAGTTTATAGGGAACTAACCATCCGTATGACTTGGCCGCTATTTGACGTGCCATTTTAAGACCCATAACATTGCGTTTATGTAGTGTTTTGTATGCTCAAATTTTAGTATTTTTTGTTGTTTTTCCGAACATAAGACGCACTCCAAATTTATGTGACAAGAAAAAATATTTATTATTACGATAACGTGTATAGTATTTCCAAAATTAAATGGCCACCCTCACTTATGGATTCCAATAATGACTGATGGTATAACCATTATACCTGCTGCGTTTATGGTTCTGTTAATAACAGTTGCCAAGACCGTAATAATTATTTAAAATAAACGTGTTTTCTTATATGCTATTTAGAATGAACTGTATATACTCATATGACATTCCTTCACAGTTTTATCAGGCTTAGGACGCTATATTTGAATTATAAATATAGGCATGTTTAAAAATTGTTTTGTTTTAAAGTCTTTTTATAGTCTATATTAAATACTTCATATTTGCACAAACAAAAATCTTTTTTTGCAACAAAAATAAATCCTAGCAACTTCAAATCATTATACATATGGCTAACTTTGTATGGAAATTCTATTCCGTCTTCTTCTAACTTTTTTCTTAAAAGATGCACAGTCGGCACTATATTTTTCAATTAAAAGTCGTATATTTTATTTATTATTGTTTTAAATATAAAACTATCTATTTTCTTGAAAACATGTAAATCAGGTCGTTTTCGCTGCTGATTTTTGCCACGAACATTGATACGTTGAATTGTTCTGTATGGAACACTAGTTAATTCCGCAGTTCTAAGTATAGGTTTGTCATTACCTTCCGAAACTAACTTTTTATAAACGTTCAGTATCAGAACTTTGCAATCTTCTGACAAATGACATTTTTGTTTAGTGGCCACGTCCACATTTTCGCATTCCACGTCAACGTCCACATTTTCGCACCCCAAATCACCTTGCACAGATTCATTATTTTCACTACAGAAATTAGGTTTCACTACAGAAATTGTTAATGATGTATGCACGCTATGAACGTTGAAAATTAACTAACAAACAAGTATAATAATCCCTAAAATTTAGAAACAATAGGATTATAAATTTGGAAAATATCCTTAATGGTTTTTAAGTTTTTGAGTTTACATCTATTCGATTTAAATTTAAAATTCCTTTAATACCTCTTATGTTTTTTTTTACTGCAATAAGTCTTGGAATTACTGCCATAAACCCATTACCGCATTGTTATGCTTCTTAGCAAGAGTGGCCATTTGTTTAATTTTTAAAAAGCAAAATGAAAATTGGTTCAAGGTAAAATAGGCATCAGAGATATAGTTAAATATTTAACTAAACACTATTTGAATTTTCTATTAAGTTTTTTAAATTTTAATATATAGGCTATTCCAGAACTAACTACAGAAGAACTAATTAGAATGTTCATTTTCTCAAGTTGTCACGAGCTCTTTTTTAGGGTTTTGTAGGTATGACCAAAAAACCCTTATACCGTCATTTTGTCGTCTGTCTGTCTGTCTGTCTGTTCGGTAAAAATTGTAGCCAAACGGCTAAACCTAGAGAGTTGAAATTTGGCATGCTTATACAACTCTTTGACCCGCACATAGGAAAAATACTAAAACATCTAAAAAACATATCCCTCTAAAAATATAAACAAATATGTGCTCATCGAAAAAAAAAATATTTTTTTAAAATTCTGAGTAGGGTATCAAATGAAAGCCCTTAGTACGTGGATTAACGATCAAAATTTTATTTTTGCAAAATAAATTATTTGATGCGATTTTTGCCAAAATTGTGCAAAAAAATTTTTGTCCCACACCCTGTAGCCCAGATGGTTTAAACTAAAAATCTGAAAAAATTCTAAGTAATGTACATTGGTGTGAACGGGAATAGTACAACAGGAATTTTTGATCAGATTATGTTTTGGGAAAATAACGCATTTTTTGTGTTTTTAACTAAAATATGTAAACTATTTAATACGTTGTGTAACATACCACATCAGTAGCTATCGTGGCGTGGTTGGATTTGTCGTACGCTTAATAATATAAGTTAACTTGCAAACTAGGGTTCGAATCCTGTTGATTTTATTTTTTGTTTTTTTTTTGCATTTTTATTTTGTTTAAATTATTTTGTTAAAATTCTAGTTATATTTGGTAGATGTTGCATTTAATTTTTAAAAGCGTAAATTTAATAACCAGTGGAAAGTGTTGAAATTATAATTTAATTCTATGTTTGACGAAATTAAAGGGCGGGACTTATGATGTAAGCAACCAATGGAAGCCATAGGTGCAATTTTCAAAATCTTAATGAACTTTGCTGTATAAAAAAAAATACTGCATATATTTAGAAACTTAAATAATGGTATAGGCATTCGAATTAAAATTCATAAAAAAATATTTTGACATAAAATTTGTTTTGGCATCCCAAATAATCATCGTTCAGTTACTAAATACCTGCAAAACCCAGAAATGTGTGAAAATTCACACTTCACATCAATTTTTTAAGATTTGAAGTTGGCTTTAGCTAAACAAAATAATCAAAAGCCTCAATTAATAGGTAAAAGATACTAGAATTAAAAATCTTGAAGCAATAGTTGAATTTTGGTAACTGTAATATGTAAAGAAATCTTAAAAAATTAAATATGTAAAGTTCGTCATTTAATTGTTAGCTCTTAAAACATTTTAAAGACCTTTTAAGACATGCCATTACCTCATCAATGTATCTAAATATAGGCATGTTTTTAACAATACTACCAAAAACGTCTGACAAATAAACTCTTACCCAATAATACGTATGTAGTGTTGTAGTATGTACCGTGAAACAATGGCTATTAGACAAGACATAGCAACGGTCTTTGGAGGAAACCGGCAAGAGCCACCGATTGGGAAACACCTCTGTTCGCGCTGTATTTCGTAATATGTGTAATTCCTGACATAACCACCAGATGGAACGCGTGTCTTACCTGCAAAGAAAATAATATAATTAGTTATTTCATTTAAATTATCTTCCAGATTGAGTATACAAGATAGCTGGAAAGAATAAGATGAAGATAGTATGGATTGATGTAACTGTAGCCTTTAGATGGGACATTTTCAAAATTAGGAATTTGAAATAAAAATAAAACAATATTATTATTTCATATATTTCTAGTATATATTATATACTAGAATATATATATTATATATATATATATATATATATATATATATATATATATATATATATATATATATATATATATATATATATATTAATATATATATATATATAGTATTTTAAATACTTTAAATACCCAAATTAATTACATTACATTAATTTAAATACTTAAATACCCTAGTATTTCAAATATTTCCTTAGTATTTAAAATACGGGTGATTTTATTGTACCTGTGCCGTATTTTAAAAGCTGTGCAACTTACAAACGCAAAACTTGTAGAGCCATCTGTTGATTAACCCCTTCAGTAATCATTAAAAAATTTAAAAATGGAAACAAACACATTTTTTTTTATGAATGAATTTTATTTACTGAACATATATATCCTTCATAAAAGCCATTTTGGGCCCAAAATGGGATTGAAAGTTGATATTATGGTGTGGGTCGAGAAATAAAAGAAATTCATAAAAAAATATTCATTTTTATTCATCATAATTAATAAATTATGCCTTATTAATGCAAATAATTCCACATACCATGAATCGTATTTTTTTTTTGTAAAATGTTCAATTTGACAATTTTTTTTTTTTTTGAAATTTCAAAAAATCCTAACTTATGAACTATAAAATATAAAGAACTGCGGTTTGAATTTTTCAAATCTTCGTATATTGTTTAGTCTATAAAAAAATTGGGGCCTTAATATCCCAACTATTACATTAAATACGAATCGTCAAACAAAACCGACAAATACGATTTTTTCGATTTTTGAAACAAAATTTTGTTCTCTCTGATTTACTTCAAAATGTGTATACTTGTGTATTTTGAGTCGTAGATCTCAAAAATAACCTCCATTACAAGTTACGGTTTACCGTTTTTGAATAATTTTTTTTAAAAAACGGTTTCTGAGAGCTAGCCGAGTTTAGTCTATTGGTTACAATAAAAGAATCCCTTAAGGTACCATAGCAACCATTTTCTAACTATTTGGTTTTAGTTAACAAAGATTTTGATGCTTAATAATTGCTATTTACTGGATTTAGGCAAATAATTACGGATAAAATCTAAATTTAACATGTTATATTAATAAAAAAATAATATTTATTTTTAATTAAGCTTAAAACAGTAAATAAACATAAAATTAAATAATTTAATAGTATTTTAAATGCCAATTTAAGCCATAATTATTAAACAAACAAATAAATTAAATAAAAATTTATTATAAACAAAATATAAACAAATCATCGCCATCTATCGGTGAAGGAATGAAACTGTGTGACAACTAGCTCCGAAACGGCGGATAGTAGAACTACAACATCGACCTTTCAAGGCAGTTTATTGACCCGGTGACGTATACGGAAGCGCGGTGAGTGACGTCACAGCGTGCTCTAGCACACACATGCATAACAGAGTATTGACACTAGTTTCTGCTGTAACGTATCGCTACATTGGCGGTATGCGCGAGCTTTATTGTTTTTTTAGATGATTTTTTTAGGAAGTAAGATTAGATGAGTCTTTGTTTGGCAACTGTTGGAAAAAATGCTGAAAGTTAACTAAACCAAATATCAAATATCATTTTTTATTATTAAAAGCAAGTGTTTAAGAAGTTAGATATCGGGTAACACTAAGAATGAGGAGAATGTAATAATAATAATAAAATAATAATCTATCTGCTAGGCATAGGTGCCGCAAGGGAGGTATGGTGCAAGACACCAAAACTTCGGGCTATATATTAAGCCGCGAACATACAGAAAGCCGGCACCGGTTTTACTGGCAACAAGCGCTGATCTTCCGCAGTATCTGTCCATGTATTCAAATATAACCGCACACGCTGTGTACTGGTCGGCGCCGGTCGGTGTCGGCTACCCGCTTACCGAAACGTTTAAGCAGCTTGTTGTCAGCGCCGAAACAAAAAATATTTAACAAATCTTGCATCATCTTCTTTTAATTGAGGAAAAAGGTAGTGGTATTCCCCATATTTACGTCTCTCTTGGTTTATTGCATGTATACCTTTTCTTTTTGGTTCATTTTTAAATATAGTGATTCTGTTAGAAACAACTCATCCAAAGATGAATCAGAACTCGCCATTTTCACTTATTTCAACATATAATTGAGCCAATATACGAAAGAGTAGCTATACACTTTCAAAACTAGCGTCCACTTTATGCTAGGCCAATATAGTTAAAAAATGTACGATAAATAGGAAAAAATAAATAAAAACTTCAATATATAGGTTATGTCATCTGTCAGTGCCACATGCAATATCAGCGTTTAGCGTGTGCTCAACCAGTAACCCAGTACGCTTGTTTTCGGTACCGATTGTCAGCGCTGATTTACCAGCTTTCTGTATGTTCGCGGCCTTAAACTAGACCAGGCAGTACCGTAACTAGGCAGAGGCAACAGGGGCACAGGTCCGAGAACCAGATTGACCCCTCCCCCCTTCAGAAAGAAAAATATTGGCATGATAATTGTATTTGAGTGACGACCTTTTGTTTAGGTCATCACTTGGATGTTAGAAGGACCTTTTTTTAGGTCATCATTTGTGTTTTAGAAGTGAGGACAGAGCCACAGTAAGAGGGGGTGGAGGGGGCGACGGCCCTGGGCGCACTAAGGAAAGATGCGCAAATTATAGGCGAGGACTTTTTTTTTCACTTGGATTTTGAGAGGTGAAGACCTTTTTTGTTTTTTTTTGCTCATCACTTGGATTTTGAGAGGTGAGGACCTTTTTTGTTTTTTTTTTTCGCATCATTCTTCAACATGACAATACAAGCTTCCACACAGCACGTCAAACAATTGATTATTTGAATGAGAAAAACATCGAATTAATGTCTAATTCCCACTTGATTTATCCCCTAACGACTTTTTTTGTTTCCCAATGTCAAACAAAAAATGCGTGGACAATGATTTTCATCACCTCAAGAAACTGTTGAAGCCTTCGAAAACCATGTTTTTGAGATACCAACTTCAGAGTGGAAAAAATGTTTCGAGAATTGGTTTGAACGCATGCAAAAGTATAAATCTTAAAGGCGAATATTTTGAAAATCAATAAAACAGTTTATTCAAAAAATTTTTTTTGTTAGTTTTTCTAAAATCTTAAAAGATAGCCCTCGTATATATATATATTTTTCATATTTTAAGCGTTAATTCAGTACCTATTAAATGCAATTTTTTTATTCATTTCTCAGCTGTTAAAATTTTTATTTAATAACAATTAAAATTTTCAATACTTTAATAAATGAACAGTTCTTTTGCCCCGTTAAAGGGCATTAACATTTTATGGCCACTCCATGGTCTTTATCTCCGAAATAAAAAAGTCGTAAAAACCGTGGTAAATTGATGTGTCCCAGGGGTAATGTACTCAGCGTCGCGTCCCTACCAACCGCCACATTTACATTTCTATATCAACTGTTGATTTTTACACATCATTTTAGGCTATTTTCGCCTATACACCCCCAAAATATTATAATATCTTCTTATTATTCTCCGTGTGACGTCTGCATTGCCTCTTAAAATTAGTTTTTTACCAAAAGTTGATCAACTCGTGCCATTGATGGCAGAAGCTTAAATATGACTTAAAAATGACCTAAAACTATTGAAAATTTTGTTTTTTTTTTTTATTTTAAAAATTCATATCTCAAAAAGGGTAAGAAATAGAGACTTGAGGTTTGAATTTTTGGAATTCTCACATCTTGTTTTGTCTAGAAAAATATAATGTTTGGTCCGTAATGACCTAAAACTATTAGGGAAAATTTCGACTTTTTTGGGAATTTTAAAAAATTCATATCTCATAAAAGGTAAGAAATAGAGACTTGAGGTTTGAATTTTTGGAATTTTCACACCTTGTTTTGTCTAGAAAAAAATTGAAGTTTGGTCCGTAATGACCTAAAACTATTAGGGAAAATTTTGATTTTAATGGAATTTAAAAAAATCTTATGTAAAAAAAGGTAAGAGATAGAGACTTGAGGTTTGAATTTTTGGAATTCTCACACTTTGTTTTGTCTAGAAAAAATTGATGTTTGGTCCGTAATGACCTAAAACTATTAGGGAAAATTTTGATTTTAATGGAATTTAAAAAAATCTTATGTCAAAAAAGGTAAGAGATAGAGACTTGAGGTTTGAATTTTTGGAATTCTCACACTTTGTTTTGTCTAGAAAAAATTGAAGTTTGGTCCGTAATGACCTAAAACTATTAGGGAAAATTTTGATTTTAATGGAATTTAAAAAAATCTTATGTAAAAAAAGGTAAGAGATAGAGACTTGAGGTTTGAATTTTTGGAATTCTCACACTTTGTTTTGTCTAGAAAAAATTGATGTTTGGTCCGTAATGACCTAAAACTATTAGGGAAAATTTTGATTTTAATGGAATTTAAAAAAATCTTATGTCAAAAAAGGTAAGAGATAGAGACTTGAGGTTTGAATTTTTGGAATTCTCACACTTTGTTTTGTCTAGAAAAAATTGAAGTTTGGTCCGTAATGACCTAAAACTATTAGGGAAAATTTTGATTTTAATGGAATTTAAAAAAATCTTATGTAAAAAAAGGTAAGAGATAGAGACTTGAGGTTTGAATTTTTGGAATTCTCACACTTTGTTTTGTCTAGAAAAAATTGATGTTTGGTCCGTAATGACCTAAAACTATTAGGGAAAATTTTGATTTTAATGGAATTTAAAAAAATCTTATGTCAAAAAAGGTAAGAGATAGAGACTTGAGGTTTGAATTTTTGGAATTCTCACATCTTATTTTGTCTAGAAAAAATTAATGTTTGGTCCGTAATGACATAAAGCTATATAAAAAAAAAAATACTGCACATATTTAGAAACCTAAATAATGGTATTAGGCGTTCGAATTAAAATTAAAAAAAAAAAAATGTTAATATAAAATTTGTTTTCGCATCCAAAATAATCATCATTCACTTACTAAATACCTGCAAAACCCTGAAATGTGTGAAAATTCACACTTCACATCAATTTTTTTGTTTGTGTTCCTTAATTTTCCTCCATAGGCCTTTAGTGCAGTAGCAGTCTTTAAGAGGCCCCTTTTTATGCCACGCATCAGTACTCAAAAATCCCGTTATTTCTACCCCTATTTACGCCCATTTTATCCGAACTAGCTCAGGTCGCAGTACAGTCCACACTCTAGCCCTAGCCGTTTATCCTGAAGTTACTCTCAAGAGTGACGCAACAATATTATCAATTTTCAAAGTAGTCTTAACCACGAAGTGCTTAATTATCAGTGGAAATACGATGATGCTAATAATGATTTAGTTAACTTGTATTCTTGTTTCAGAATGTCCTTTACTTTGATGCATCTTGCCATTTATGTTTGAATCTGAACAAGGTTAAATCTATGAACCTTCTTGAAGCATTTATCCTTAAAACGTGCTATAAGTGAGTTGATGTAATACCCTTAACTAATCATAACACGTGAGTCTTGTGCTCAGGTGGCAGTAACACCGGGTTTAACGTGTAACACCGCTCGCTCGCTAGTTACTAGACGCTAGGTGCAAAGGGAAACGGAAGGCGTTATGTGCCATTAGTAACATGAACATCGCTGATAATGTCTCCTGTAACTCAATACACTAATGGCGTAATACTAAAAAAAAAGCGGAATTAGCTCTGTCACAAATAAAGTAACATTTAAAAAAAGGAGACGCAGTAGGGTCTTGTGTAATACGTTAAATATTTTTAATAATTCTATTATCATTGTCGATACTAGTCTAGAAGTCGTCAAACATATAGTGAATTTATTTTTTAATGCAACATGTACTATGTCATTACCATGGATACAGTTTTTGACAGCAATATAAATCGTGTTTATTTTCATTTGCAACATAGAAAAAACCATACTTACTAGCAAAATCAAAATATTTGATTGAAAATACAAATTAAAATAAATAAATAAATAACTAATAAAAACTTATAATAAATGTTCAAAAGTTTCTCCGTTTACTTGCATACAAAATTTTAATCGATCATAAAAATGATTCAAAACATTCAGCAATTGCTCTTGAGGTATATTGGTGGATGCTTGAACAATTTGGTCTTGCAGTTCAGCAACATCCCTAAGTTCTCCAATATATACTTTGGCCTTTAAATATCCCCAATAAAAAAAATCTTGGGTGCCAAATCCGGAGATTTCGCTGGCCAATTCATCGACCCTCCTCTTCCAATCCAGCTATTTGGGAAAGTTCTATGTAAATATTCTTTAACTATTCTAGAATAATGGACTTGTGCGCCATCATGTTGAAATTATACTTATCCATTAATATTCAGGTTTCGCAAGGCAGGTAATATTTGGTTTCGCAGAAGGGCTAGATATTTTGCGGCATTAAGGTTACCGTCAATAAAAAAGGCCCTATAATATTGGTTCCTATTATCCCTGCTCAAACATATAATTTTTGCGGCCTTTGAGTTCGGGAATGAAACAAATGTAAGTTTTCTCGACTCCAGTACCTAAAATTTTGTCTGTACACTTCACCATTGAGTAAACGTTGCTTCGACAGTAAATAAAATTCTTTGAAGTATTGTTGGGTCGGAATTATTTTTTTCAAACATTTCAAAACAAAATCTATATGTACTACTGCGTCCCTTTCTAACAATTCTTGATGATTTTGAAATTTGTATGATCGAAACTTTTCTTTTTTTAAGAAGTTAAAAACAGATCCAATACTCACACCAACGGTTGGTGCAATTGATCTTAAAGTATTTTGATTGTTTTCTTCCACTTGTAATAATATTTCCAACTGCTTCTCTTCTGTAAGCACGTGGGATGTTGTTCTTTTTTTATTATGTTTTGACTTAAGACATCCTTCGCGATGAAATTTATTAACTAGTCTTGAAATTGTAGAGGGATTTGGTATTGGCCGATCTGGATAAGTTGCACTAAATACAGCAGAAACTTCTCTTAAACTCATTTGGGAGTTATATCAAGTTACCATCATTATTTTTTCTTCATCTGTATACATGTTGATTAATTTTTAAATCTGCAATGAGCAAAAGTATACACACTAATTGTCTATGTTGCAAATGAAAATGAACACGATTTATATTGCTGTCAAAAACTGTATCCATGGTAAATGGCATAGTACATGTTGCATTAAAAAATAAATTCATTGTATTATGGTATTATTAGAGGTATATGATACACGGTACAAATAATCTAACTGCAACCTTCTTGTCGTGCTTATTGATTTAAATGATTTAAAGACAAGTATTCATCCTTTGGCCTTCTAATAATAATCATTCAGTGACTATATACCTACAAAACCCTGAAATGTGTGAAAATTCACACTTCACTTCAATTTTTTATTTCTTTCTTTAAATTCATCTTATATTTCTTTTAACAAAGAAGTCAGCATACACCTTGTATAGACAAACAAAATTCTAATTATTTAGTAACAAAATAAATAAAATTTAAAAGAAATAAAAGGTTGAATGATTAAGCAAGCATCTTCGTTTTACGAGTATAAAACAAGTTGTGTTATGTTAAGTGATGTTGAGACGCCGTTCTTCGAGGTAACTGTACTTGGTTGGTTGATGTTGATGGCGGGCATACGGTGATACCGCTCACAACCGGTACTCTGAGAATCCTCCTGGTAACCTACTGCCATCGCCAGGTACCGCTATACCGCTACACCAGACAAGGATGACGGCACTTACAGTAATCACTACCTCTCCTTCTCTAGAGCTAGAGGATGTCTTTTTATATATTATAAATGTTTATAATTGACAACTTTACTTTGATAAATCAATTGAATAGTTTATTAAAACTGTTAATTCCGGATATTAATTATGTTAAATTTATTTAATAAATGTATTTTTAGATCAAGGGTAGTGAACTGGTGGATTCAGAGTACTGGGGAATATTTTAAATCAAGTATTTGAAAAACTATTTCAATTACTTTTTGGTGTTTTAAATGATGTATTTCAAACACTTCAAAAAAATGTTCTTGGTATTTGGATTTGCAAATATTTTTTCCGTGGTATTTGTATTTCACATTTTTGTCTCAAAATGTCAGTATTCGAAATACTTATTTATAAAATAAGTATTTCAAATATTACATAGTGTTTCAAATATTTTCCTTGTATTTCAAATATTTTCTTAGTATTTAAAATATTTCCTTAGTGAATATTTCAAATATTACCTTAGTATTTCTAATATTTTCCTAGTATTTCAAATATTTCTTAATATTTCATCATCATCATTGGCGCGACAGCGCGAGTTGAGCCAAAACCTCCTGTTTCCATGTTTCATGACCATGTTTTCAATCTATGTACATTCAGAAGTAATATGGTCAGTATTACGTCCATTATTTGTCGTACACAGAAATATTTCAAATATTTCCGTATTATTTCAAATATTTCCCTAATATTTCAAATATTTCCTTATTATTTCAGATATTTTCCTAATATTTTAAATATTTTCCTATTAATTCAAATATTTTCTAAAATTTCAAATATTTCCTTAGTAAATATTTCAAATATTTACCTATTAATTTAAATATTTCCTTAGTAAATATTTCAAATATTTCCTAATATTTAAAATACCTAAAGACGTATGTACTTATTAAAAAAAAATATTTGTTTGTTTTAAAATGGTTCCTGAATTTAAAAATATTTAATATAAGCGAAAAATGTATTTAAAAAAATGTTAATGAAAAATGTATAAAGAAATAAATTCCCCAAAAACATAATTGGTTTCGGAAAATATTTCCGCGGGCTGAAACTTCTTTTTTATGCCTTAAAAATTAATAATATATTTTTTTTAAATTTAAATAAAGCACTTCAACCAACTGGTCATTTGTGCTATGATAATATTTATAAACAAATTAAAAAACACTCTGTAGACAATGCGTTAATAAGCCAGGGACAGAAGAGACAGAGAGAAGAGAGAGAGAGAGAGAGAGAGAGAGAGAGAGAGAGAGAGAGAGAGATAAAGGATGGGCGAGAAAACCAACAGGAAGACTTGTAATTTATTAAATAACAACCATTTTATAAAAATAAACATTAATACTTTATTTATTATTAGGTATTATTTATTATTTGTATTTGTATTCAGCAATTCGTTGAAAACAAAAACATACTTAATTTAAAATTTTGACTATAGTAGACAAGAAAAAATTTAGATACTTAAACGAACCGGAAAATTAGAATTAAAACCGGAAACAGACAGATAAAACCGGTGTTTTCAGACGAAAAGCGAAGAGATGAGATCCATAGACACCGCGATATTTCTTCGGGAGCAACGGAGACCCCAACAAAAAATAATTTTCGTTTCTATTACAAACTATTTTCTAAATTAGGATGTAATTCTCACCTGTCATGACAGTATTGCTAGGTGAAGCCGTTGGTATCGCGGCTGAGGAAGAAATTTCAACACGAACGTTTGTACTAGCTTCTGCAGTCCTTGTTGGTGGGCTAGTAGCCGGTTGTATTGGAACATTCTCTGATGGTTCGCTACCGGAACTCAGTTCCACGCTAGTTTCCTCGCTTTGGTCTGCCAGCTTAAAGCTTTTAAAAACACCGACAAAAATATTACACCAACGTTAAACCAAAAAAACCGAATTTACGATTTCAAAAACCGAGGAAACATACCGAAGAATTTAATCACGAATAATAAAATTGGGGTTTGAAAGGATTTAATTTAATACCGCACTTTTTTTACACTTTTATTAAATTCAAATTTGGTTTTGAATTTTTGTAGATTACAAAATTTTAAATGAACACATGCAATCACTTTTTGTTTTCGAATTTTTAAATTTTGAATTCAATTTTATTTAAATATTTTTAACTATTTATTATTTTGGAATATATTTTACACAACTATTATTAAGATTTTAAATTTACGAAAAAATTATTGCAGTTTTATGTTTTTGTATCGGCTTTTTTCTACACTTATTAATATTGTCACTATTTTGATATTAAGAGATTTAATTAGTGAAATTTTAAGTTTTAATTTTGGGTATTTATATGACAAATTTTTGTGAACACCATAGGTATAAATACTTGCCAAAACTGTCCAAAATTTTGGAATTAATTCCAAAAATTGGTGTTCAATAATCAGTCAAAAATTAGAAAAGGAGTCAGTCTAAGTTACAGTCTTTAATTATTAAATATTGCTGTTTTACAGGCAAGTATAATGAATGAAAAATGACAAGTTTCAATGTTGTATCTATGAAAAAGGCCACTATTCTTATATAAAAAAAAACACACCATATATTCTTTATCAAATACAAGCAAAAACACAATAATATAAAAGATTTACTAATTCAACAACAATGATTTTATAAACAAACATACAACAAATACTAAAATAAATCAATATTACTCTAAAATTGATTTTTCGAATGTAATTTTTACGCACATACACTTAAAAGGTTATATTTATAATTAAGACACTATTTTTAATGTTCTTTATGTATTTTATAGTTTAAAATGAATTTTAGTTTTAGATTTTAACAGTTATAAACAGTCCGTATCTTTTATTAAAACCTTGTACGTGAAATGTAGTACGTTACTATGACTATAGAGGCGCCATATTCGCTTAAGAACGTTTTACACTCAACAATTTTAAGGGTTGTTTATTTAATTTTTATAGTTAAGTAAACAGTTTATTTAAATTATGTGACGATTGATTATATTTGTTGCTTTTATTTTAAGGTCTATTCTATTTTTATCAAAAAAATTAGATATTATCTTTCAATTTACATATGCAACAATGAATATATTAAATCAAATTTTTGTATAAATTTGGGGAGTTTCGACTTTATAATTCAGCAATTTTTGTAAATATTATTTACCAAACTAAAGAAATATTTATCAAAAGTATTTGCATCAGAGCTTAACTCTCCAAATTATTGCCAAACTGCTTGGTTGGTGGATAAATATATATTGTGTCCTAGATTTAGGAGCATAGGGCCTTTACAAAGCCGCGCCATCGGATTCTGTGAAGAACAAGCCTCTTCACCGGGCGCTAGGTAGTTCCATAGAATTCTTTATTTATATTCTTTATGAATCGTTTTCCTCCATGGACGACCTCAACAACAGCTTTTCTTAGGGTTCCACTCTAGTGTAATTCTGGATATTGTTTACTGCTTTCGGAGAGTAAAACCAATCCATTTCCACTTTCTTGCCTGGAGTTCCAAGTGGATAGGTTCTTATATTGCCAATTCCCAAATTATTGGAAATTTGGTCTGACCAAGTAAAGTAAAAATTTCTGCCAATACATCTTTTAATAAATACTTGCAGGGATATTCAGAGACAAAATATTAAACACTGTCTAAATTAAACACTACTTAAAGTTTAGACAGTGTTTAATTTATTTATGTATTCAGAAACATAGTAACTATTTTACCGACCGCCAACATATATAAGGGAGGAATTGTAATCATACCGATTTTGACATTTCGAGATTTCGATGGATCTCCACGAATTGAGGTTCCTACATAACGTTTTGACTATTTTTAGCATGATGTCTGTTGGCCTGTCTGTCTGTCTGTCCGTCTGACCGTCCGTCCGTCTGTCTGTGTACACGTGCAGGGCAAATTCGGCTAAAAGGATTTTTATGAAACTTCATATTTAAGCTTTTGACATCAATGGTTGGTCAACTTTTGGTAAAAATCGGTTGACTAGAAATGGGAGATTACTCTGAATGGGAGATTACGGCTGAAATAATTCATGAGCATTAGGAATTGGTTCTTATTGATAGAAAAATTAATTAAAAAAATATATTTAAAATATTAATTATTATTTTTATGAAAAAATAATAATTAAAATAATAATTTAGGGTTTGTGTTATACATGGAACATTATGGATCTACATTATGTTACAAAAGAAAATGATTCCGTATTATTTGCTCGGCAATTGCTAGGTGTTCTTCATAAGGGATTAAAAGCAGTTGCCCTCGAATTTTTGAAAGAAAAGGTCGTATCTTCTAGTTGTCCTTTCTCAATAAATTCAGAGTTATCGTTGAAGTGCAAATTCCGCTTGATATCCTCAAATCTATTGCAGCCCATTACTTGAGATACTGCAGGATCCATTGCTGTGTATGTGGCATATATGAACATTCATGAAGTAACGTTCTGATTCAGTTTTAAAAGTAAAATAAAAAATAAAAATGGGAATGTGCCATATATGGCACACGATGCGGTAAAGGGTTAACAAATGTTGCTATAAAAGTAATAAATAACAACTTTTATTTGAGACATTTTTTGATACATTACGAGACATTTTTTGATGCCATTGATATCAGAAGCTTAAATATGAAGTTTCATAAAAATAGTTTTAGCCGAATTTGTTCTGCACGGGTACACAGACAGACGGACGGACAGATAGACAGACAGACAGACGGACAAACGGACAAACAGACAGACAGACCGACAGACATCATGCTAAAAATAGTCTAAACGTAAAGTAGGGACCTCAATTCGTGGAGATCCATCGAAATCTCGAAATGTCATAATAGGTATGATCACAATACCTCCCTTATATATGTTGGCGGTCGGTAATCTTTAATTTGGTTATTGGTCAATGATACACAGTTTTCTATAATTGTTTCTCTTTACATTGAATTGATCCTCTGTATATTATATACTGTGTTATAATAATTGTTGCACTTAAGGTGTATATCAATTATACAATTTGTCACCGTTACCATAAGGGTGGGTGACAATATTACCTTCCTATTTCTTATCTGATAACAGTAACTAGATTAAATAAATATTTGTAATAAGTAAAGGGTGGTAGTTGCATGCATTAAATACCAGGGGTGCATTTATGCGTGTCTTACTTCTAACCCCAAGTTCCGTTTTAATGATTGAATTCCATGCAAACACCGTGTTAACAGTCAAGATTAGTAAAGGGTAAGAAACGGTTTCGAAAATTTAAAACGATATTATCAACTTAAAATACAAATATGTTTATTAATATTTATATTTCGGGGCAATGAACTTTACATTAGTCATACATTTTTACCGACCGCCAACATATATAAGGGAGGTATTGTGATCATACCGATTTTGACATTTCGAGATTTCGATGGATCTCCACAAATTGAGATTCCTACATAACACTTTGACTATTTTTAGCATGATGTCTGTCGGTCTGTCTGTCTGTCTGTCCGTCTGTCTGTGTACACGTGAAGAGCAAATTCTGCTAAAAGGATTTTTATGAAACTTCATATTTAAGCTTTTGACATTGTTTGAGTTGATCAACTTTTGGTAAAAATTAGTTAACTAGAAATGGAAGTTTATTCGTGTCGGTTTTAAGATTTTTGCGAATTTCACAACATTTTGAAAAAAATTATTTAACAAAAATTGCTATAAACTGACAACTTTTATTTGAGAAATTTTTTGATAAAACAGCATAAATTAAACAAGTACTTTGTGATGGCGGTCGGTCCTGTGGTGGCTACAGCTGATTTTTTTTGTGTTAGCATCTTTTATGTGTATTGTGTTATATTTTTGTGAGAGAGGTGCTGGAAACTCAAGAACATTCCCAAGCGGCACAAACTCAAGCAACACCACTGATTGTACTATTACTGCAAACAATACCACAGCTCACTGAGACTATTTTTTTTTTTTTTTAATTTTGCACTTAGCTACTATGGCCATTATCCAGAAGATGCATTTTATTCTTGAAAAATCCATGCCATAACCGGGATCCGAACCCGAGCCCTCATGGTCTAGAAGTTAGTGCATCGCTACACTAACCACTACACCATGGTGACCGCCTATTTGGGATATTTGTCTTCAAACTTATAAAAAATAACTTATTAATAAATCCTGTAGATATCCATTTGCAAAACTCAATCAATTTATTCAGTTTAACCCCTTCAGTAATCATTAAAAAATTTAAAAATGAAAAAAAAAAAACAATTTTTTATGAATGAATTTTATTTACTGAACTTATATATCCTTCATAAAAGCCATTTCGGGCCCAAAATGGGATTGAAAGTTGATATTATGGTGCATTGTGGGTCGAGAAATAAAAGAAATTCATAAAAAAATATTAATTTTCTCTCGTACCTCGTTTGAATCATCGTAGCTGTCTTTTGTCTCGCTTCCACAAACCATCAATCGTATTTATTTTCACCCGAGTACATTCGGGAGTAATCTTTTCTGCAGGTAAAGCTTGCCCGAGTTATTTCGGGTGTGGGAATTTTCGCACATAATAGCCGCCCGAGTATACAGGTAGTCCTTAAGTGGTTAATAAACCCTGTAAATTTTTTTTCAAAACTATCAATTTATTCAATTTAACACGTTCGCGGACAGTACGGCTATAGCCGTCGAATATTTTTCCTAGCTCAGGTCATGACGGTCTAAACCGTCCTACTTTTTTATTCAAATATACAAATGACGGCTGTGGCAGGTTTTAATTCCATTTAAGTATATGAAAACTAGTATAAACTGTCCTATCAGGAACATACCAAACACAGTAAATGTCCTACTATAAACAAAAATCTAAAAAAGTGTCATTTTGGGTACATCTCATTGTACAAAACTGTCCGCGAACGTGTTAATGTCCGGATAATAACCAACAAAATAATTACCATAAAATTCACCCTGTATTTCCGCAACCCTCAATACTCCTGTGTAACCCCGTCTTCTGTGATCCAAATGATGCGCATGCGCATTTAGTTCCTGAAGAGGAATGGGCAATTCGATCGCTGTAACCGTGGATGCGCACATGTTGTACTACGTAGATCAGGTGTGCTATGTTCAGTGTGCTGCAGGGATTCATAATACAGGAAGTAGAGACATGGAGCGGGGGTGCAAGAGAGGAAGGAATAGAGGAAGATGGGGGTAGTAGTACAGGACCTTCAGAGAGGGGGACACTGGAACACTTCCGGTTTGAGTGCGCATTCCTCAGCTTTAAGATTAATTAAAGGAGATATCATCAAGTTTTTGGGGGTTGGTACGAGGAATAGTGACGTAATTTTTATGACGTATTCAAATTGTTTACACCTTAGTTAAAACTAACATTTAAAACTAGTTTAAAGTTAAATTGTGTTATGAAAGACGTATATTTAACAAATAAGATTATTCTGCCAAAAGGGCCCTTATTAATTCAGCCTTGTGCCTTTTGAAATATAAATTCGGCCCTGGTTGTATTCATAAAAACTATATTCTGATTAGATCCAAATAGTTTTACTTTCTCCCCAGTTTTAAAAACAGAAATTTAGCCTTCTTAGGGCCTCTTTTAGCCCACTCTAAAAAAAGTAGTGTTAAAGGGACTTCATGGTAAATTAAAAAAAAAAAATTTCTTGGGGGAGTCTCAAAAGTAAATGTTTTTCATAGGGGAGCCTAGAAAGAAAATATTTTTCTACGAGTGGGCTCACGTTCTTTATTTAAAAAATCAGCTGTGGCCACCACAGGACCGACCGCCATCATAAAGTTCTTATATAAAATAATGTATTTATTTAGCAGCAGAGTAGAAATAACTTGGCCTAATATTTTCTAACAGAGATATTATTTATCATGACCATGAAACGTTACATATAAGTATGAAAAAATTGAGACTAAAATTTTACAAAAATTAATCGAAATTTTTCGTTTTATCAAAAAACGTCTCAAATAAAAGTTATTATTTATTGTATTTATAGCAACTTTTGTTCAATAAATTTTTTCGAAACATTTTTTGTTGCCAAATATTCGCAAAAATCTTAAAATCAACACGAGTAAACTCCCATTACTAGTTAACCGATTTTTACCAAAAGTTGATCTACTCGTGTCATTATCAATATCCACTTTTTGGCTATGGTACATAAATTATTATTTCACGTTTCCGTACTAAAAAAAAATCAGCTGTGGCCACCACAGGACCGACCGCCATCATAAAGTACTTGTATAAAATACATTCTAGCAGCAGAGTAGAAATAACTTGGTCTAATATTTTCTAACAGAGATATTATTTATCATGACCATGGAAACGTTACATATAAGTATGAAAAAATAGATATTTGGAAAAAATTTCGAAAAATTTTTCAATTTTTTTTCGTATTTTCAAAACATGTCTCAAATATAAGCTATTGATTTTATAGCTTTATATAACTTTTGATAAATACATTTTTTCGAAATATTTTTCTGTTGCCAAATATTCGCAAAAATCTTAAAATCGACACGAGTAAACTCCCATTTCTAGTTAACCAATTTTTACCAAAAGTTGATCAACTCGTGTCATTGATGTCAAAAGCTTAAATATGCAGTTTCATAAAAATCCTTTTAGCCGAATTTGCTCTGCACGTGTACACAGACAGACAGACGGACGGACAGACGGACAGACAGACAGACGCATAGACCGACAAACATCATGCTAAAAATAGTCAAAACGTTATGTAGGGACCTCAATTCGTGGAGATCCATCGAAATCTCGAAACGTCAAAATCGGTATGATCACAATACCTCCCTTATATACAGAGTGATTATTTAATAGCGAGACGACGTCACCGAATTTTATGTGCTGTCTAGCAGAAATACTGGTGAATACTATGACTATAATAACTATGATTATGAAGAAAAAAAGATTATGCGCATGCGCGCATAATCGCCTGCTACGATGTGTATGAAACGGCAAATTATTAAAACTTCCAGTGACGTCGTTTCGCCATTAAATAATCACTCTGTATGTTGACGGTCAGTAAAAAGTTAGAAAAAGACGGAATAGAATTTCCATACAAAGTTAGCCATATGTATATTATTTGAAGTTGCTAGGATTAATTTTTGTTGCAAAAAAAAGAATGATTTATGTTTGTGCAAATTTGAAGTATATAGACTATTGTCAACTGACAATAACTGAAGCGCCTCTAGTGAGATTTTGAGAAACTGACGTTTGTAGGATAGTCGAGTTTGTGACAAGCATGGGAATATGTTCTTAGAAGTGGAAAGACAGTTAAAGACCATTTTAGAGTGTGTTCCCGTGTGTTTCAATAAATATCACATGAAGATACCATTGAACCTGTCAAAAATATCCTACCAAAGTCAGCCATGATGTGAATGCAGTAGCGCCTCTATCGGTAGTGTCAGATGCCAATAAAGACTTTAAATCAAAACGATTTTTAAACATGCCTATATTTATAATTCAAATATAGCCAGTCCTACTATCAGTCATTATTGGAATCAATAAATGAGCCATTTCATTTTGGAAATACTATACTATATTTTAAAATAAGCTGTACCATAACACTCGTCCCAACCATCGATTTTAATAGTGCTCTGTTAGTTACATCGATGTTAAATTAACAGATGTGTTCAGAATAACACCTTAAGTACCAAAATTTAAATTCCAAATAAGCCTTGATGTATTCGCAACACTCCTTAAATTTCGTGTGACTAATAATCACATGCTTACCGTGTTGCTCACCTGACGAGCAGCGGCTTATTACCTAAGACTGTGTCCATGGTTGGGGGGGGGGGGTATTATGTGCATGCGAGCCATGGCCCGCATGCGGGATCAGACCCATTGTTCGCCGTACACGGACGCAGTACCGCTACTCCAACTAACCTACTATACGTTCCATGATTTTATAATTGCGTAACCTTGCCTAAGCCCTCTGTAAGGTCGTTATAGGCGGATGTATGTTTATTTTTAAGGGCTGGAAAGAAAATCCGCATTCTTTTTAAATTTTAAGTACAGTTAACTTAAAGAAGCCCTATAATTATCAAAGCCATTAAAACATGGTTTAAATTTACATTTTTCTTTAAAAAGAACTTTTTTTTGTTGATGTATAATATTAACATTTTACTACATAAAGTATTTGTCAAAATTTTTCAGACTAACGCATTTAGAAAATATATTTCATCATCTCCGCCCCTAATATAAAGTCAGTCAAAAATTACATTGAAAAATATACAGGTTTAGCCATAGCGATTTAATATACTAGGGCAGTGTTGGCAAACTTTTTGAGACCGGTTTGTCAAAATTCGAAAAAAAAAACTAGCTTAACTCGGGTGCCATGACATAAATTCAGTTTAATGGGAAATTTGAAGTTAAAAAAATATTAATTTTAAAAATTATGTACTATATATAAAAAGAGAGATTTTGCTAAAAGAGTTTAAATAAAGCAATAAAACAAACAATATACAGTCTGTTCCAAACGGTTAAGCGGAACTAGATTTTGCAATCTAGTTACTTTCATCGTTTAAATCGTGCCTTTCGGCCGTTTTGTTTAAGCTTTGTAAATCATACTTACAATAAACATTTTTTGGTTAAGGTTAATATCATTTTAAAATGTCATTTTCTTTATATTTTGATTTTTTGTGTCATTCTTAATACAAATTCCCCATTTATTTATTTTTTTGTCATTAAAATATAAAAAAAAATATTTAATTTTGACATATGTCATTCGTTTCCATGTTCTCATTGTTGGAATTTTAAATTTTGACATCCCAACGTGAAAAATGAAATAATCCAAGCAAGGTCCCTTCTCGTGACAACCTAAAAGAACTAAATTCCCATTTAGTTCCGCTTAACCGTTTGGAACAGACTGTATCTTCAGAGCTAAAGTTTCTTTTTTAAATAATTATTTTAAATAAAAATTAAAAATATATGTATACATGAAGGTCTAAAAATTATATCAATAACTTCTTCTTTGGGCACAATCAGCTGGGCTGTCTTTTGGCCTCTATCTTGATCTGTTAATTGTCAAGTGTCAAAAAATATTTATATGTCAGATAACCTAAAAAATATATAACTACGTAAATACAAATTATATGGAGAATTTTCTCCATAAAATCTACGCCAAGAATATAAATAAAAATCTAAATATGTAAATAATAACAAAATATATGAAAAAAATTTAATAATATAAATAATATATATTTCCAATGTATACTGAACATCTGGCAACTTGGACTAAAAACAATATATTAACAGTGTAATAGGGATGAGGATCTAAACCAATCCGAAGCAAGGACAAACAGCTCCTATCTTCTTACACACATTTTTCTACTTTGAAATAGACCATAGTCTCGGCTTTCGCCATTTTCAAAGCATAAGTACGTCAGACCCATCTAATAAGAACCCTGTATTCCACTTTATTATTTATTATTTTGTTATAAAATAATGCGGTAATGGATGGCTTTGACCGAAACTGGCGCCTCGGTTACCGATAGTTCGTAATTTTGGCCTAAAATTTAGTAATCAATATTTAAATCTAACTATAATTTTATTTGACAAATAAAAATCCATCCCACATAAATTTTATAAATTTATTCATTAAATAATTTATTTCTAGTTTAAAATATCAAATCAAAAAATCAATTAGAAATAAAATAAATCTAAACTTTTTATGTAACAGGATTAATTTGATAACGATTTTAATCTACCTAATGGTCATTCTTTGTACGTTATCAGTTTAAGCAAGACAAAGTTTGATTTTAAATGAAAAACAGTTTTTGAAGATTTTAAAAATATATTTTTATTGTTATAAGTGCCTTTTGGGTCATCCCTACCACTTGAAGGATGTTGGAAGACAGCAGTTTTATTTTTCGAGTGCCCAATAATTCAACTTTAACAAAATGCGAGGCGAAAAATATTTACAAAATTGTTTTTGTGGATTATTAAAAAAATGTAAGTATTTTTAAAGCCCCAATAGACTTTTATTCAAAGTTTCTTGGGGTTAAATATTAAAATAGTATTGGGGGAAGATCCCAAAAGGGGTATTACTCAAATATATCAAAAAATAAACGCGTTTGCCGGTATTTTTTTAACGCTCTAATAAGAGTTTTACTCAAAGTTTTTGGGGTTCAAAACTTTCAATGGGTATTGGGGAAAGTCCCCCAAAGAGGTATTACTATATATTTAATACCTTTGTATTAGATATATGGGTATTACTGAAATATATAGCCCGTTTCTTTGGTTTAAGCGGAATTATATTTTTAATTCTAGTAAGTTTTACCGATTAAGTAATAATAATAATAATAATAAATTTATTCAACCAATAACACATTACAGAAATGTTGTGGTTTAGTCAAGATGACACATAATATAAAATTGAAACCACATGAGTTAAACAATACAAATAAATTTAACATATAATACAGTTAGGAGATTACATAATTTAGTATTAGCCCTTATGGTGTAAATATTCCTGTATGCTATAAAAACAGTTTGATTGTAAAAAATTTCTAAATTTAAATTTAAATGCTCTACTGGACGTTATAGACTTTAATGCAGGTGGTACACAGTTAAATAATGTTAAAGCCATGTAGTGAGGACTTTTACTGTACAGTGCAGAGCTATGAGAGGGACATACCATTGAGTTTTTACTGCGGGTATTATAAGAAAGAAAGTCAGAATTGGTAGCGAAAAGGTGCGGATTATTTTTAACAAACATTACGGCTTCTAATATATAAACTAATGGAAGAGTTAATATGGACAAAACAGGAAAAAGGGATCTGCAAGATGATCTAAAGGGGGCACCAGCTATTATGCGAATAGCACGTTTCTGAAGTACAAAAACCTTTGAGGATTCAGAGGAACTTCCCCAACACAAAATGCCATAGCTCATTGTTGCGTGAAAAGTTCCGAAGTAAGCAGTCCTAAGTATATAAGAAAAAACCATATCTTTAAGTTTTTTTAATATAAAACAAGATTTGCTAAGTTTAGGTAGCATATAGGGGAAAAATTTTAAGATCGTAGCGCCACGCGGATTTTTTTGAAACCATTCTAAATCAGATACCACTTGACATTTACTAGTAAATAATAGCGAAAAGTGTATCAAAAAACGACAAAAAATAAATAATTGTTTGGGATTTTCTGATTTTGTGAAGTGACATTACTTGTAAACATCTAAAATACTACATTTTGTGATCTGGTTTTAAGTTATGGCGGTTTTCCATTGTCGATTATTTTAACTGTATTGGGGGAAATAATAATTCCCGTGTTGTTTACCAAGGGGTAGAAATCTACAATGCTGGGCATATAATATTGTGTGGAGTCACTGAAAAAAACAGAGAGTTCATAAAGATTTATGCATTATGCCTACAAACTTGTGCATTACAAACCCACACACAATAACAGGAATTTTCAAGATATGCGATAATAAATACAAAATTGAAAATATTTTTTGTAGTCACTATCATTAAAATGTAATGAGCAAACTTTGATACAAGAGTTCACTTTTTTCCAATTTTTAAATTGTTTATCTAAACATCGCGTCGATTCCTAACCTCTTGCTTTCCCAATTTTGTTTCGAACCATACGGTGTCTGATATTAGTGGAAACAAATGAAACGATATTTCCGGGTTTCTTCTTTTCAATGAATTGCACATAGGCACACAACAATATGTATTATACATTTTTCAATGATTATAATAAAACTTTAAAAACAAACTTCATACAAAACCAATACACAAAACGAAATGTTATATGATGTACACAAGTTCATGAAACGCTCACCAGATGGTAGGGTGCTTAGCTGCAAATCCCTATATCTAACGTGATTTTGCCAACTCAGATTATCACTTATCATTATACCTAAAAATTTTGTTGACTGGGAACACTGAATACTTTTTTGTCCTTGTAAGTGGATATATGGGCTGGTAATTGGTTTTTGTTTAGCAAAAGCCCTTTTCAAACCCTAAAAAGAGAACTCATGACAATTTATACGTGTATATTCGTTTACATAGATCAATTTTTGTAAATATTAAAGTATAAATTTATGCTCAAATTTCCCTTTTGAAAATGTTCGTTTGCGTGAGTAAGCGGTCACTAACCCCTATCAACTGGTCGCCGGTTATCCTGCTTTAATACCACCCCCATATTGAATGCGGGGGAGTTACTTTCACTGTCCGAGTGGCACGCGTACCTCTCCGGGGCGATGGACCTGCTCTGACCGACAGACCTTTACTCCTGTTCGCATCGTCACAAGGGTTGCCCGGGGTAATGACTCGATTTAAAACACAAGCTACTGAACACTTCCTGGTTCATAGTTCTCTGCGTGTCTCACATCGGAATATGAATTAAAGAATTTGATGAAACAGAAAAGGGTTTTTAAAAATAACTTTATGGAGTTATAGCACGAAGAAAATAGGGGAAAATTTTCTATATTTTGGATTATTAAGGAAATATTCTGGTTAAAAAATCAGCTGTGGCAACACAGGCCGGACCGTCGCCACAAAATAATTTTTAACAGATATTATTGGGTTGTTAAGTCCATTGGTTTTTTTACCGACCGCCAACATATATAAGGGAGGTATTGTGATCATACCTATTTTGACATTTCGAGATTTCAATGGATCTCCACGAATTAAGGTCCCTACAGAACTTTTTAGCATGATGTCTGTCCGTCTGTCCGTCTGTCCGACTGTCCGTCTGTCCGTCTGTCCGTCTGTCCGTCTGTCCGTCTGTCCGTCTGTCTGTCTGTCTGTCTGTCTGTCCTTCTGTGTGTCCGTCTGTCTGTCCGTGTACACGTACAGAGCAAATTCGGCTAAAAGGATTTTTAAGAAATTTCATATTTAAGCTTTCGACATCAATGGCACAAGTTGATCCACTTTTGGTAAAAATTGGTTGACTAGAAATGGGAGTTAATTTTGTAGCAAGCAAAACGAATGGTAGTCGGATGGTGCGATGTCTGGACCATATGCTCCGACTACCATGTAAAATTTCCTTAACGCAAAAATTTCGCATCTGTGGACGATATCAAAATTCACCTGGACAGATTTTTCGAGAGCAAATACGGAACATTCTGAAGAGATGGCTTTATGAAATTGCTTGAGCGTTTGTCCAAAGTGATAGAAAATAATAAACAGTACATTTGATAATAAAAGTTTTTTTTTAAATGTATATTTTATTGAATAAAAGGTGAAAAAAAAAATGTTTTCAAATTTTTTTCGTTTTATCAAAAAATTTCTCACATAAAAGTTGTTAGTTATTGCTTTTATATTAACTTTTATTCAATAATTTTTTTTCTAAATATTTTTCTGTTGTTAAATATTCGTAAAAGTTGATCATCTCGTGCCATTGATGGCAGAAGCTTAAATATGAAGTTTAATAAAAATCTTTTCAGCCGAATTTGTTCTGCACGTGTACACAGACAGACGGACAGACATACCGACAGATATCATGCTAAAAATAGTCAAAACGTTATGTACGGACCTCAATTCATGGAGATCCATCGAAATCTCGAAATGTCAAAATCGGTATGATCACAATACCTTCCTTATATATATTGGCGGTCGGTAAAAAGTTGGAAGAAGACGGAATAGAATTTCCAAACAAAGTATAATTATTTGAAGTTGCTAGGATTTATTTTTGTTGCAAAAAAAGATTTTTGTTTGTTCAAATTTGAAGTATTTAATATAGACTATAAAGACTTTAAAACAAAACGATTTTTAAACATGCCTGTATTTATAATTCAAATATAGCCAGTCCTAAACCTGATAAAAATGTGAATGAATGTCATGTGAGTATATACAGTTCATTCTAAATAGCATATAAGAAAACACGTTTATTTTAAATAATTATTACGGTCTTGGCAACTATTGTTAATAGAATAGGGTGACCATTCGTCCCGCATTTTAACATTTTGTCCCGCATTGTCCCGCATTTTGGATTTGGGAGGTGAGGACCTTTTTTTTGCTCTTCACTTGGATTTGGGAAATGAGGACCTTTTTTTTGCTCCGTCCCGCATTGCCTTCTTAAGAAAATGGTCACCCTATAATAGAACCATAAACTCAGCAGGTATAATAATGTCAGTCATTATTGGAATCAAGAAGTTAGAGTAGCCAATTCCTTTTGGAAACACTATACAAGAAAGTGTCATTGTTTTAGTAATTTTTATTGATGACGTAAATATTGTAGATGACCTATAAACAAAATTATTTCATTTATTACAATGACTTTTCTTTAAATTATTTTGTTTTGAGTGTATATTTGTCATACATTTACATATCATAGGTTCATGAACTTATTTTGCTATGACTAATTAGCAAAACTGGCCAAAGTTTCCGTGTTATGGGGCTAAACACCCCTATGTTTTGATAACAGTGACAAGTCTAGAATTTATAGATCGCCGTTGTGTAGAGAAGGAAATAAATGTAGAAGTGAATGGCCAAAGGAAGAGGTGAACGAGCTAGGGATCGTTACGAAAGAGAAACGACCGATACACGAATAACAAAGAACACTGGACAACACAAATTTATAAAAGGGAAATAAAACAGCAATCATTTAACATTGTGATTTTATTATATATTTTTGGAAGGTCACTGAACTTTGTCAATGATCAAAAACTTTATTAAAATATAATAAATTTACACGTTTAGGCGGAACTAACAGACGGACGGACAGACAGACCGACAGACATCATGCTAAAAATAGTCAAAACGTTATGTAGGGACCTCAATTCGTGGAGATCCATCGAAATCTCGAAACGTCAAAATTGGTATGATCACAATACCTCCCTTATATATGTTGGTGGTCGGTAAAAATACTAATTTTAAGAGTCGGATATTATTTAGTTACAGTTATGTTTTATTTTACGATATTTTGATTATTTTAAATTGCTGTTTTTATGTAAACTTTTTAAAAAATGTTGAAAAGGGCTGAATTTGTCCCGCGGTTTAGAACGTCACCACTTTTACAATGTAAAAAAAATGTTTTTAGTCCACTTTGATAGATATTCAGAGACGTGCATTTGAATATATTAATATCATTGTCATCGTGATTATTGTACATCGAAATATATATTATTTACAGGGTATATTTTGTTATTATTAACATATACTTTTGTTTATATTTTTGGCATAGATATAATGGAGAATTTTAGTAATTTATATTTATGCAACTATATTTTTTGTGTTATTTGACATATAAATATCTTGATAGACGAGTATAAGTACTTTTTTGTGAGTAAATTAATATCATTTAGCAGAAAAAGAACTTGAAGCTGGCCCTGCTGGTACTATAAAGAATACTCAAGGGAAGTATGTCAAAAGTGGGCTGCGACGTATGGCGTCCAATGTATTTTTACGACGAAGGCAATAAGGAATGTATTAATTTTTGTAAACAAATGGATTATACGTGTTATATGTTTTAAGTAATATAAACAAATTTTATTTGACAAGGAAAACAATTCAGAAGAAGAACAAGATAATATTTTTACAAAAGTGTTTGAATATGCAAAGAGTACTATTCCAAACATGACTACAAATTTAAAGTACATTTCCGCTTGTATCCAGAAAATTTTGAGTCTTTTGCAGAAATTTCACGCTTGTAAAATAAAACATTATTATAAAAGACAAGAACCAGTTCCTTTAGAGAAGGAATTAATGACAATGATGTACTATTTACTTGGAAAATACTGGAGGCATAATGATATCTTGATTGTATTCACTCATTTTGTTTTGTAGAAAAAAAAATAACTTATATTTTTATTGCGAAAAACGCTATTTCACAGATTGTTGCACGCTCTAAACTTCGGATGAGTGTGCAGTACAAACTGCACTGCACGATATTTGCCGAAAGATCTTCGTGCGACACGGAGCACACAGAAGTCTTATGCCGAACGTTTCTGGTATAAATTTTGCAGAATATGTAGATTTACTAGCTTATGCCGAACGCATCAATTACTTTATAACTTATAACTAACTACTCTCTACCTTGTTTCTTGTGTTTACAGTAACATAGTTCGAAAGCTTTTAATTTGTGATTTTCCCTTATAACCGCAGCCATGCTCGTGAGCTATGGCCGGGTACAAAGGTCGCCAGTTGTCCCGTTAGCCCACTGCCTTCAGTGACTCATCTAACTGTACTCGCTGTGATATCCGATGTCATCCTCATGTGGGTGCGTTCCTTCCACTATCTACCTAGCACAATCAATTGTTCAACAACATCTGCCCAACTATTATCTGATATTTTTTATAAATTCACCAGGAATCTCAGGTGTGGGAATTGTTAAATTTAAACTTCCTGCTTTCAAGTTTTACCTATGAAATGTGAGTTATGTTTGAGATTGGTTTAAGAATAAATTTGGAGAGAACGCAAGACTTTCAAAAGTTATCGAAATTTATGATTTTTAATATGTACTTACAAATTTGTATCACTTACAAAATACTTAGAAAACCCTGACGTGTGAAAATTCACCTGCACATATATACAACATCCATCCATCTATATATACAACATCCTGATTTTATAGTATGATTATTTTTAATTTTTACCGACCGCCAACATATATAAGGGAGGTATTGTGATCATATCAATTTTGACGTTTCGAGATTTCGATGGATCTCCACGAATTGAGGTCCCTACATAACGTTTTGACTATTTTTAGCATGATGTCTGTCGGTCTGTCTGTCCGTCTGTTCGTCTGTCTGTGTACACGTGCAGAGCAAATTCGGATGAAAGGATTTTTATGAAACTTCATATTTAAGCTTCCGCCATCAATGGCACGAGTTAATCAACTTTTGGTAAAAATAGGTTGACTAAAAATGGGTGTTTACTCGTGTCGATTTTAAGATTTTTATGAACATTTCACAACAGAAAAATATTTCGAAAAAAATTATTGAACAAAATTTGCTATAAAAGCAATAACTAATAAACTTTTATTTGAGACGTTTTTTGATAAAACGAAAAATTTCGAATAATTTCTGTAAAATTTTTCGAAATTTTTTCTGTCTCAATTTTTTCATACTTATATGTAACGTTTCCATGGTTATGATAAATAATATCTCTGTTAGAAAATATAAGGCCAAGTTATTTCTACTCTGCTGCTAGAATGTTTTTTATATAAGTACTTTACGATGGCGGTCGGTCCTGTGGTGGCCACAGCTGATTTTTTTAATTTTATTTTCATTGGCCTTTATCGGGAGAGAGGGCACGTGCTCCTAGTGCCCCCCCCCCTGAATACGCCACTGCAATAAATGAATTTAACATTATGTTTTGTTATAACGACTAAACTGCAGTGATTTTTTTCCATTTTGAATTGGTCCTTTTAAATTTGATTTTATAAAACGGTTAATTCTGACAACCAGTGAGCATAATTAACTGCAGAGCATAATAACGCTTACTGTTTATGTATACAGGGTGTTCCAAGAAAAAACAGCCAAATTTCAAGAGTGTGCGCTTTGATTAATTCTAAGCAAAAAAGTTACATCAATATAGGTCAGATTCGCAAAAGAAAAGAGGGCTAAACATAGAGAAGAAAATTCTCCAAGGTAAAATCTAGAGGAAAATAATATATAGGAGATCACCACCACACTGACTCGGTATTATTGAAGATATACTCCATGGTCGCTAGAGGCCCGTACTGAAAAAGATTGGGCAAAACGGTGGATAATTGTCTTGAAATATATTTACAAGTCGAAAAACGAAAGTCGAAAGCTTCACTAATTTTATGGACCTATTCCGAGATAAAATTTTACTAAGATGGATTATCTAATTTCGTACCATTATTTTATTTATTATCGTTGACGATTGATAAAATTAAAACTACTTTTCAGCGGAATCAATGGTAGAAATGAAGTTAAAATATGCCAAATTTTACACTTTAAAACTACGCTTGTGAAGATATTATTCTAGCAAAAATTATAAGTACATTATACAAGGTGTCTCAAAAGAAATTTTATATTTAGTGGATCGTTTAAAAAAAAAGTAAGCCGTATATAGAAAAAATGTTTATTAATTATTAAAATACACTTTTTGGGGATTTATTTCTTAAAAAAAATATCGTCTAAATGTAGACCCTCGCGTTCTCGGCACTCATTTAATCGAACAGTAAAATTACTTATGACGTCTCGGCAGGTGGACTCAGGGATGGCTGCCATTTCGTGACGGATATTTTCTTTCAAATGCGCCAGTGAAGTCTGTTTATTGGCGTAAACTTTAGATTTAAGATAACCCCATAGGAAAAAGTCCATAGGGGTTAAATCTGGACTGCGTGGAGGCCAATTTATGTTACCTCTCCGGGAGATCAATTTTCCTGAGAAAATTAAGCCTCTGACTGGCATCTTGGGGCTTTAATTCTTGCACCAATTGAATTTTGTAGGGGTGCAGCTTTAGGTCTTTGTGCATAATGCGATGTAATGATGATCTATGCATATTTAAAGCACTTGCGCGCTTCCGAATTGAAAGGTTCGGGTCGTCACGAACAGACTGATTAACATTCTCCACGTTTTCTACCGTTCTTGATGACCTAGGTCGCCCGGATTTTGATTTATTCAGCGTTGTACCAGTCTCTTCAAACTTTTTAACCCAATGTCGAATGAGAGGAATGCTTGGCGCATCATTTAAGTGACGAAAAGCTCGAATACTGCAGAATTTTCTACGCGCTACAGTCGCCGAATCACCGTTTTTGTAAAACTCTCGCACGCATAACGCGCGGTCTGCTCCCGAGAAACGCTCCATAGCGACTGAATTCCCAAGAGCCAGGCTACCGATTGACATAATCCCCGCGCCTCTCGGATACGTTGCGTTTACGCAGTAAGCTAAATAAATATAAAATTTCTTTTGAGACACCTTGTACTAATTCTACTCTTTTTTTTATTAATTTCGGACCTTTGCATTTAAGGCAATTGGCCTGGAGCTATAACTTATTATACTTAATTTCTCCAAATAATGAATTCACAAAATAATTTAAATATCACTGTCGAAATATATTATTTCTTTGACAGTTTAAGAACCTCTGATATAACAAATCTATTCGATAAACTGTTATATTAAAAATTAAATTTACATATCAAATGCCATCAATTTATTACGAAATTAAACGTTATAAATGTTTCAAATTACAAATGGCCGGTCAGATAGAATATAATTAACAGAGCTTTATAATTATAACTGCAAAGGAGTTTTCTATTCTTGCGCAACTTGTAATCAAAAAATTTACAGCTGCTATTTTTGATATATAATTTTCAACAAAGATACAGTTAAATAGAAGATAAATTGTTGAAAATTATTATATAAATATTACGTAATTGATTATAATAGTTAATTACATTTTTTGGCGTCCGGGAAGATGGTCTACGTCAGGTTCGCACCCAGAAATTTTGGAGGAGGGGGGTAAGAGGTGATTTTTTCTACAATTAAAAATATACTATTAGATAGATACAAATCCGGTGCAAAATTTGAGGTATATATCGATACTAATTTTCAGCCTGTTTTATAATAGATATGCTATGGATAATAAGCATAAAAATTACACTACCCTGTTTTTACCGACCGCAAAAATATATAAGGGAGGTATTGTGATCATACCGATTTTGACATTTCGAGATTTCGATGGATCTCCACGAATTAAGGTCCCTACATAACGTTTTGACTATTTTTAGCATGATGTCTGTCGGTCTGTCTGTCCGTCCGTCCGTCTGTCCGTCTGTCCGTCTGTCCGTCTGTCCGTCCGTCCGTCTGTCTGTGTACACGTGCAGAGCAAATTCGGCTAAAAGGATTTTTATGAAACTTCATATTTAAGCTTCTGACATCAATGGCACAAGTTAAATAACTTTTGATAAAAATCGGTTGACTAAAAATGGGAGTATACTCGTGTCGATTTTAAGATTTTTGTGAATATTTCACAAAAGGAAAATATTTCGAAATTTATTGAACAAAAGTTGCTATAAAAACAATAACTAACAACTTTTATTTGAGACACTTTTTGATAAAACGAAAAAATTTTGAAAAATTTTTCGAAATTTTTCTCAAGTATCAATTTTTTCATACTTATATGTAACGTTTCCATGGTCATGATAAATAATATCTCTGTTAGAAAATATTAGGTCAAGTTATTTCTACTCTTCTGCTAGAATGTATTTTATACAAGTACTTTATGATGGCGGTCGGTCTTGTGGTGGCCACAGCTGATAAATATAATTTTTTGTATTTTCCAAATATCTAGTATTACAGATATTCTATGGCATCAAATTTCGACTTTTGACAAATAAAAACAAATTTTAAACAATTTTTATTCTTGTATTTTTGCTCTAAAATGTACAGAAGAGCCAATTTTCGCACTTAACTAAAATCCCATGTTAAACTGCTATGTTTCGCATTTCTTTGCACACACGGTATATATGATTGCAATTTTATAGTTCCTATAAACAATTTGAGTACATACATATTTTTTAAAAAATGCCATTGTTTTGAAAACTTAAGCAAAATTATTATAAACTATTTTTTTGCTACGTCAGTAAATTAAATTTAAATAGTTGTGTCTAGTATTACAGCACCTGACAATTATTCAATTATCGTTTTCGCAAAAAAGTAAGTTCTATAAATATTTACATAGCACTACAGTCTGTTCTAAACGGTTAAGCGGAACTAAATGGGAATTTAGTTCTTTTAGGTTGTCACGAGAAGGGACCTTGCTTGGGTTATTTCATTTTTCATGTTGGGATGTCAAAATTTAAAATTCCAACAATGAAACCATGGAAACGAATGACATATGTCAAAATTAAATATTTTTTTTAGATATTTTAATGACAAAAAATAAATAATGGGAAATTTGTATTAAGAATGACATAAAAAATCAAAATATAAAGAAAATGACATTTTAAAATGATATTAACCTTAACCAAAAAATGTTTATTGTAAGTACGATTTACAAAGCTTAAACAAAACGGCCGAAAGGCACGATTTAAACGGTGAAAGTAACTAGATTGCAAAATCTAGTTCCGCTTAACCGTTTGGAACAGACTGTATCTCAGCATATCGTCTATCCCAGATATATATCAAAAGGATTAAGCTCTGTGGGGGCTGTATAATTATTATTTTATTAATGTTTTAGTTTTACAGTAATAAAAATCTTTTATATCCCAGGGTACTCGAACTCCAGCCTTAACCCACCGAAGCACATATTTTATTTAGTTAAATTAAAAAGCTATTAAAATCTTTTATATCGAATCGTTTTGTCCATTGTTAAGAGTAAGCCTGTTAAGATCCACCTTTCTTCTATTGTCCGTGTAGAAGATCTCGGAGGTGTGTAGATGTTGATAAAGTGTGTATGCCGCTACAAAATTTACGGTACTTGTCCAAAAAAACCACTTAAAAATTCCCGTTAACCCGTTATGTTACCGAACATGTACGAAGATGTACGAAGATGTAGGTATGTCTGTGTACAATTAGGTACAGTTACCATAACAACGCTATTTCGACGTTACGTGAGAATTTGTATTTTCGGCGCCTGAGTCTATATTGAGTTATTAAAATGATTAATGGCGATATTAAACTCTGGAAGAAATACGACAAATTTCATCATTTTTCCTTGAAGCATAGTTTACCACATTCTTTAAGACCCAGCTGATAGCTTGGGGGGGGTATGGCAGGGGCGCCGTTAGAAAGTGTGCAACGGGTTTCAACCGGAGTCTCAGGGTTTCAAAATCGTTTCTACGAGCTCCGGGTTTTGTTATAAAATCTCCGGGTTACGTTAATTTTAGCTAAAATGGTTTATAGCAATGAAAATAACATAGTTACGTTTCATAAAATCATAGCAAATCTCGCGCGCAGTGCCAGCGTATATCTAATTCTTTCTATTTCCGATCATGCCAACAATTAAAGCCGATTTACCGGATATATAGAGCTTACAGTGTCGCCAACTACTACATTAGGACTATCAACTGTCAGCCGGTAGTGCGAGTCAGAGAGTAACGGGTGACGGTCGATGGATGTTGGTAATGTTTTAGGAAATAAAAGCATAATTAAATAAAATATATATGACATGTCATGAATTTGATGATTACCAAACAAAAGATGAGCAGAAACTGAAATGTTGTCAGACCAATAAGAAATATAATTTCTAATTTAGTTCTCCTGTTTCATTTTATTTATATTTTATTATTATAAGCATTTAGACTGATTATATCACTATATACATATACAGAGTTCTTATTTTAGTTATTTCAAGAATAATTAATGTTAATTCAATTTATATTATATTTTTACCGACCGCCAACATATATAAGGGAGGTATTGTGATCATACCGATTTTGACATTTTGAGATTTCGATGGATCTCCACGAATTGAGGACCCTACACAACGTTTTGACTATTTTTAGAATGATGTCTGTCGGTCTGTCTGTCCGTCCGTCTGTCTGTCTGTCTGTCTGTCCGTCCGTCTGTCTGTCTGTCTGTCTGTCCGTCTGTCCGTCCGTCTGTCTGTCTATGTACACTTGCAGAGCGAATTCGGCTAAAAGGATTTTTATGAAACTTCATATTTAAGCTTTTGACATCAATGGCACGAGTTGATCAACTTTTGGTAAAAATCGGTTGACTAGAGATGGGAGTTTACTCGTGTCGATTTTAAGATTTTTGCGAACATTTAGCAACAGAAAAATATTTCGAAAAAAATTATGTAACAAAAGTAGCTATAAATGCAATAACGAATAACTTTTATTTGAGACGTTTTTTGATAAAACGAAAAATTCGATAAAACGTTTTTGATATTTATAGCTATCCGATATTATATATTTTAATTCGCCAAACCTAAAGCAATGCCACTAAAACTAGCGGAAAAACAGCTAAATTGGCAATACTGCCTGTCATCGGGCAATACGCAAAGGCAAAATATGGCAAGATAGTTATGTTGCCCGCAATACAGCTTTCCGTATTGCGGGTAACATAACTAGCAAAAGTTAACAATCTGGCAAAAATGTATATTTAAGTAAGGTGACCATATTTTTAAGTTCAAAATTCGGCATGGGGCCTCATGAACGGGGGGGGGGGTGATTATTCAAATATAATTGTTTAATTCATTTTTTTAATAAATATTATGTACAATATATAATTACAATTTATAAATAAAAATTTCCAATCACAGATAATTAACTTATAAAATGGGACATTATTAAAAGGGACATTAAAATCACAGTATTATTTTAAATGAATTCAAAATTTATTCATTACAATTACTCAGTAGAAAACTTTTTCCGAACTATGGATCTTTTTGAGTAGCGCTTTTTTGCTTTGCAGCACTTTATAAAATTTTGAACAGTTTTCTTCATAATTTAATTTAATCAATAATATTGCTTTTAATGTGTCTACGTCAAGTTGAGTCTTGTCACTTGTCCAAAAGCTGTTCATCAACATTTTTTTTAGTTCAAGTTTAATAAAAATAATTTTAGTTAAAATACATTAAAAACAAATATTGAAAATAAATAGCTTTTCTAAAATTCGGGACAAAACACCCGAATTCGGTACAAAAAAAAAACGAATTCGGGACAAATAATACATCTGAAAAAAATCGAGACGCAAGGCGGGAATTCGGTACTGTCCCAGCCAATTCGGGACGTATGGTCATCTTAGTTTAGGATAAGCAATAAAAATGGTATTATAGATTATTTGGCACTATAAATATACAGAATGACCCAGAAAGAAATGTGTTGTGACAAAGATGCACAATTTAAGTAAATTTTTAATGTTTTGCATTTTTATTCCAATAAACCCTAGATCTGTAAATTTACAAATCGAACCTTTGGTGATATATTTTTTTGTTTATAATTAATGAAAGAATACCCCTTGCAATTTGACAGATTACTCCAAGGACATGCTATATATGTAACCCCCCCCCCCCCAAAGGAGTGCGCATATGACTGTCTGTCTTTTGCTTTTCGCCAATAGCTGACAGATTTTCAATCACCAATAAGTCATGTAGATGACATGTAGCGGAATCGACTGTAGGTCGATTCCGCTTAATTGGGACACATCGGGACTTAGGCATATTGGCCCAATTAAGCGGCTGCCCCAATTAAGCGAATTTTATATAAAATTAAACAATGCATATTTTTCTTTCAATAATTTTATTTAATAAATTCTTGGACAAAACTATAAATTACGTATAACAAAAAAATATAAACTTTTAAGAAAAAATAATAATAAATTCCAAAATAAAATAATAAATAGGTACATACAATTTAATTCAATGCAAAAATGCGTCAAGTGTAGTCTGTCTTTTGTTTTTGTAACATTTCACTTCTACAAAATCAGCACAGGTATTCAGTGCGGATGTAGGGCTCCCTTCATTTCCTTCCTGCATAAAATAACACTGTAATATTAAATTCTTTGTACATTTTCTTGAGAATATGTCTAACATAATATGAACTGTGATCTTAACTGTCCCAATTAAGCGGAATGTTGTCCCAATTAAACATGTAAATTTACGGTTGGTTCCTTGGTTTGGTTTCTGTTCTTTGAGATTTGGCCCAAATAAGCGGCTGCCCCAATTAAGTGGTGGCCCAATTAAGCGGAATCGTCTGTATTTGTATATTAATTTTCAACCGTTTACACTTATCCAACTAAATCTAAATATTAAAATTTGGACTAATTATGACCTTTTTACTTTAATAATTAATTAAAATTTCTTACGGTTAAAAATTCAGTAGTTGCATATTTTGAATGATTCATTAGTGATCAAACAATATTTTTTCAAAAGTTAATGACTCTTTAAAATTCTAAATAAAAGACAGCTGACATCTCGTAATTTTATAATCTTTTTCACATCCATAGCACGTTCGTCCATCTTCTCATAAATTATGAATCACGTATTTTTAAATGACTATCTTTTATGTCTTATAGATTTCAAAATGCTATTAATAACTTTTAAACTTTTACATGGAATAAATATGTAGAAACGTCTCATTAACATTTTAAACTCTTTAGTCTGCTTCTAGTCTAGTCCACAGAAAATTAAGGGTTATTATATTTAGGAATTTCATAATTTTTTTCACTTTTAAAATAATTTCAAGAAGTAGTTATAAGAATTATGCCTTCTTCTAAGCGCTATATTTTTGCGTACACAGCAAAAAATTCAAGAGTATAAAAGTTCATTCTCATTTTGGTTAAAATTGTTAAAATTTTCATTTTAAAATCAGCTGTGGCCACCACAGGACCGACCGCCATCACAAAGTACTTGTATAAAATACATTCTAGCAGCAGAGTAGAAATAACTTGGCCTAATATTTTCCAACAGAGATATTATTTATCATAACCATGGAAACGTTACATATAAGTATGAAAAAATAGAAACTTAGAAAAAATTTCGAAAAATTTTTCAATTTTTTTTCGTTTTTTCAAAAAATGTGTCAAATGAAAGCTATTGATTTTATAGTAACTTTTGATAAATACATTTTTACCTACCGCCAACATATATAAGGGAGGTATTGTGATCATACCAATTTTGACATTTCGAGATTTCGATGGATCTCCACGAATTGAGGTCCCTACATAACGTTTTAACTATTTTTAGCATGATGTCTGTCGGTCTGTCTGTCTGTCCGTCCGTCTGTCTGTCCGTCTGTCTGTCCGTCTGTCTGTCCGTCTGTCTGTCTGTCTGTCTGTGTACACGTGCAGAGCAAATTCGGCTAAAAGGATTTTTATGAAACTTCATATTTAAGCTTCTGCCATCAATGGCACGAGTTGATCAACTTTTGGTAAAAATCGGTTGACTAAAAATGGGAGTTTACTCGTGTCGATTTTAAGATTTTTGTGAATATTTTACAACAGAAAAATATTTCGAAAAAATTTATTGAACAAAAGTTGCTATAAAAGCAATAACTAACAACTTTTATTTGAGACATTTTTTGATAAAACGAAAAAATTTGTCTCAATTTTTTCATACTTATATGTAACGTTTCCATGGTCATGATAAATAATCAGACCAATTCTGTAACTCTGTTACTATGATAATTTTTACTAAATTCGTCACTATGAGCAAGGTCAGTTACTATCATGAATGAAAGGCATTATACTTTTTATAACATTTTATGTTGTAGTAACGTTATTACACAGTAACTTTTTACAGAATTGATCTGATTATATCTGTTAAAAAATATTAGGCCAAGTTATTTCTACTCTGCTGCTAGAATGTATTTTATACAAGTACTTTGTGATGGCGGTCGGTCCTGTGGTGGCCACAGCTGATTTTTTAAATAAAGAACGTGAGCCCACTCGTAGAAAAATATTTTCTTTCTAAGCTCCCCTACGAAAAACTCTTACTTTTGAGACTCCCAAGAAAAAAAAAAAATAGTGTACGTCTGGTCGCAAAATACTGTTTTAGAAACACTGCCAATAATCCACCAAACCTACTGATTTTGCCAACCCCCTCCCCCCCTTTAAGATTATAATCACATTAATCATTAAAATATTTAAAATGTCATCAGTTTAGATTGATTATAAAAGTTATAGAATTGTCGAGCTCTTTGAAAAAGCAGGCGTAGCAATTCTAAGGTCATTGCCACCGTTGCCTGTATTTATATTACAAAATATAATATTGCTGGTGAAGTAATCAATAACCATGTTTTAACAACTCAATATAGTTATTAATAAAAGCAAAATTTGAACTTACAGCTTAAATTTTTATTAGGACAAAGAAACAAAGAGGTTTATACAAGTTAACAACCGGCATTTAAAGCTATTGGCACCGAAGAAAATATTTTATCGTAATAATACCGCAAGACTCTATTTCATAAAAAATGACAGATTATAATTTGAGAATTTTGTTACAGTTGTTTGATAAATCTTCGTTTCATAAAAGTCTATCAAACAAATTTGTCTTGACAAAATTTTCAAGAATTTTCACCTGTTAATTTTTATGTAACAAGGCCCAGTTTGAGATAGGTCCGTCTCTAATCAGCGTACACAGAAAATGTCCTGGGGGGGGGGAGTCTTTTTTGAAAAAGTTGCCGTAAAACAATACAAATTTGTTGTTTATTTTTTACAGAGAGGTGTATGCTTATAATTTAATTTTGATTATAAGTTGATTTTTATTAATAAAAACGGTGATTTTTATTTTGTTACTTAATTTTTTTTAAATAAGGATATATTTTTTTCCATTCTAGGGGGGGGGGTCCAGACCCGAGGCCTCTTCTTATGTGTGCGTTTAATTGATTCGTAGTAAGACATGTTCAGCCACAAAAAATAAAACAAACTTTCTTTAGAAAAATGTATTCATAATTTTCTTAAATTATTTAAATTTTTAGTAGCAGACATCTTAAATTATTACTAAAGACAACGCTAATGTCTATTTTATATTATATTTTTCTCCTAAACACTACGTATTTGCCGAGTATTGACGTAAAAAGTATAATGTGAAACACAATTCTTTCCTCATACTTTCAATACTATCCGACTTCCAACATAACTTTACTGCAACTATATCCAGTCCTACTTTATTTGACGTATCGATACTTTTTCAGGCGTACCAACTTTACGTTCATTTATATGCTGTAGGTATTATTTCACATTTTGAAATTTTTAATAATTCCGAGATCTGGTCTTGTAACTAAAAACTATACTAGTATATAATTAAATATAAATTAGCATAATTCAACGGTATTTTTAAATTGGTTAATATACCAAATTATTATCTGTTACATCTAATTGTTAAGTTAACCTAGTACTATCAGCAATGACAAACGTCCAAAATAATGGTGTCTGTATTAATTGCCATTACAAAATCATTTTAAAGTAATTGTATTGTAGTACTAGTACCGTAAAGTAATACTTTACAGTGCTAGTACCGTAAAAATGTGTTTTCTATTAACACCTTGGTTCGCATAAAATTAGCTTGATTATGGCTACTTGGTTAGCTTAATATTATATTACGATTTACCAAAAAAAAATGTGTAACAGTAATTTTTTTGATAATAATTTTGACAAAAATCGCGCCAAAATAAAAATGGTTTTGAGATCTACTTTATAGTTTATAATCCACAAGAGCATTTAACACCTCACTCAAATTTAAAAATAGATTGTTTTTTCGATAAACACATATTTGTATATCTTTAAATATTTTTCCTATATGCGGGTCAATACATTTAATGTCTGGCCACAATTTCTACCATACAGACAGACGGTTTAAACGTTTTTTAGTCATACTTAGACATTACACGTTGTTACTCAAAGACAAAAAAATAAATAAAAATTTTAATTCTTTTTCGAAAATATATATAGGTTATTCCAAACGTTTAAGCGGAACTAAATGGAATTTTAATTTTAAGTTGTCACGTGCTCACCAGGTATAGAAGTAAACTTTTGCCAAACAAAATGATCAAAAGTCTCAAACGTTAAAAGTAACTAGTTTTCAAAACATAGTTCCGCCTTAAATCAAAGAAACGGATTATAGTTGAAAATAGGGTGACCATTTTCTTAAGAAGGCAATGCGGGACGGAGCAAAAAAAGGTCGTCACTTCCCAAATCCAAGTGAAGAGCAAAATAAAAGGTCCTCACGTCCCAAAATCCAAGTGAAAAGCAAAAAAAAGGTCCTCACCTCCCAAATGCAAGTGAAGAGCAAAAAAAAGGTCGTCACTTCCCAAATCCAAGTGAAGAGCAAAAAAAAAGGTCCTCACGTCCCAAAATCCAAGTGAAAAGCAAAAAAAAGGTCCTCACCTCCCAAATGCAAGTGAAGAGCAAAAAAAAGGTCGTCACTTCCCAAATCCAAGTGAAGAGCAAAAAAAAGGTCCTCACCTCCCAAAATCCAAGTGAAAAGCAAAAAAAAGGTCCTCACCTCCCAAATGCAAGTGAAGAGCAAAAAAAAAGGTCCTCACGTCCCAAAATCCAAGTGAAAAGCAAAAAAAAGGTCCTCACCTCCCAAATGCAAGTGAAGAGCAAAAAAAAGGTCGTCACTTCCCAAATCCAAGTGAAGAGCAAAAAAAAAGGTCCTCACGTCCCAAAATCCAAGTGAAAAGCAAAAAAAAGGTCCTCACCTCCCAAATGCAAGTGAAGAGCAAAAAAAAGGTCGTCACTTCCCAAATCCAAGTGAAGAGCAAAAAAAAGGTCCTCACCTCCCAAAATCCAAGTGAAAAGCAAAAAAAAGGTCCTCACCTCCCAAATGCAAGTGAAGAGCAAAAAAAAGGTCCTCACGTCCCAAAATCCAAGTGAAAAGCAAAAAAAAGGTCCTCACCTCCCAAATGCAAGTGAAGAGCAAAAAAAAAGGTCCTCACCTCCCAAATCCAAGTGAAGAGCAAAATAAAAGGTCCTCAAATGCGAGACAATGCTGTATAAAATGTTAAAATGCGGGACTTTTGCGGGACACCCAATCAAAATGCGGGACGAATGGTCACCCTAGTTGAAAATATACTCAAAATTTTTCTCAAAATTTTCACGAACGTCACATATTTTTACTTAGGAAATTAAGATACAAGAAGAACTCTTTAAAAAAATTATATTTTAACTCATTTTCGGAAATAAATAATTAAAAATTTCCTCAACAATTTGCTATTTATAAACAATCATTACTTGAAAAGTTACCAAAATATTACCCAGAATCATTAAGTACCAGGTTTAGATTCTTCAGTCCATGTAAGTAAAAACAATACATTAACTTATAGAAATAAAATAGTATTCACAAAATTTTCAGAAATATACTTATTTTTTCACAAAATTTAAACAAACTCCTACCTCTTATAGTGCTTGGCATTTTATTTATTTCGCATCCTCTGCAATAAAAATATATCCAGGAAAAAAAGGCACTGTTCAAATGTCAACCACAACACAACACTAAATCCATAAACCAGGAAAAAAAACCAAACAAATATTAATAATAAATAAATAAAAATATCAAATAAACACTTGTATCACACAATATTTTCGTCTCTTCATCCCTTGACCGTGAATTACATTACACCTGTAGTGACTGTTCGAGACTGTGTATATGAACTTGAGTGTCGGTGCCGCGGTAAGTTGGTTCGGTCAGTGACTTCTGTAACGGTATAGGCGCGTATAGCTGCCATAGCGGTAACGGGCCCCGCTGAATAGCTGTATCGTGTGTAAGAACATAGCGGGATGCTGTTATACTGTTATGTCTGAGGTAGCAACCCAGAGATGTGCCCATCCATGGCTCTCTTATGTCTATGTCTTGTGCTTGTGTACACACACACACACACACAACCGGGAGGTGTGTGTCCGTTGGCACATACACACGGGCACGTAAAGAAGAGTTCAAGAATTAAATGGAAGGACCAGGTATCGGTCATGACCCACCAGTCATTTGGGCAGATCTACGAAGGCTGTTCAATCAATTCTATGCCTCATAATGAAAGATTTGGGTTTTCAATTAAATTATTTATTCAATACTAGCAGTATACCCGCTGCTTCGCTACCGAAGAAGTAGTCGTAGTCGGCTTATACCGGACCCATGGCAGAATCGGTTTAAGACAGGCTTGGTGCGAATTGTTTTTGGAAGATTCAAATATATTTATTTGTTTTAATCTACTATTGCATTGATATGTGCTTCTTACATAAATAATGTAAGTAAGGGCTTCTTTGTAAACATTGATAGTACAGTCCTTTGGTAACAACATGTATAAGTGACCTGTTCTGCTAACCTAGGTAAATGCCACAAACATTTGCCCATGTGAGAATCCTCGCCCATGGCGGCGCTGGTCACGTGAAGCATTTTATCTTGTACCTTATGAAGTTATTTGTTATGATATTTATTATAATTATTTCGTGATTACTCCTGATCTATAAATCGTACCTATATAAGTCAGAACACTTTTTTACCGTTAATAAATGCTCTTGCCACCGAAGAAAGTTTTATTCGTATAGTTTTAGGGGCTACGAAAATGTTCAACATTTTCAATTTTAATATGATTAATGTAAAATTCTAAATTACATTATGTGCAATGTACTAGAATGAATAAATTCGTACCAAAGCGCATGGACAGCGGTGCGAGAATTTTCCTTCCCGTACGGGTTGTGCGCGCTTTAATGCCTATCAACAATATTTACATTGTATTTTTATGATTAAAGTTTTTTAAAAAATAGCAATCGAAGAAAAAACATGCACAATGTATATTTCGCACAAGAATGAATTCAACAATTCAAAACTTCATTCTCGTGCGGAATATATGGCATTCCACGTTAGTAGCAATAAACTATTTAATTTTCTTTAATAAAAATTAAAAACATTCTAAAAACAACTGTGTTTACATTTAAATGTTTGTAACTGATGTTTGAATCATCTTGGCCATCAATATTGTCAATAAATTGATGATAAAAATTGAATTAACATCCTAACAGCGAGTACCGAGTACCGTGTATTTTCTCATGTCCATTTGAGAAATTGCATGAAAAGTTGTTAAATTATTTACTTAGTTGTTTAGTACTATTGTGAGTCCGTATAAACATGGGATAGACATACAGTATTCATCAGATGTTGGAGACATCTGATGACAATCTAAAAGAAGCTTTGACTAAACGGTACATTCGAAATAATTTTCTGTTAAATATTTTATTTGATTACACAGCATTTTAAAGATTTTTAAAATAAGTTTAAGATCTGATAACTGATTTTGAGTATCTTAATGCTCATGCTGATTTCAAAACAGATTTTTACCGACCGCCAACATACGATATATAAGGGAGGTATTGTGATCATACCGATTTTGATATTTCTATATTTCGATGGATCTCCACGAATTGAGGTCCCTATATAACCTTTTGACTATTTTTAGCACGATGTCTGTCGGTCTGTCTGTCCGTCTGTCCGTCTGGCCGTCTGTCCGTCTGTCCGTCTGTCCGTCGGTCCGTCTGTCCGTCTGTCCGTCCGTCTGTAGTACTGTTTGAACTTATTACATATATTCTAGTGTTGATTTTTTGTTAGAATGTCGATAGAAGTTGTGAAAAACTATAAAAGTAGAACAAATTGTAGTGTTTTTGGCTGTCATTTAAGACAGGGCAAAGATAGGCATCTTAGTTTTTTTCTTTTCTTAAGAATTATTATTATTATTTATTATTAAAAATGGAGGGAAAGTTAATATTAAGTCCAGATTGGGAAAAGATTTGGTTATGGACAGGAGGAAGGCATGGGAATATATTTTGAGTTAAAAAGTAACTGATACTATGCGAGTTTGTTCATTACATTTGTCACAGAAAAACTAAACTGCACTAATATATTAATAATAATAGCTAAAAATATTAGCTGCTTCTGTCCAACTAAAACTAATTTTATTTCATGAGGCAATGAACATAATGCACTTGTTTACAAACATAATCCATGTATTGTAAATTCAGATGACCGACACTCAGATGTACCACATAAAATTAAATGCCCGGCATTTAACACCTCAACTACAAATTACACTTCAATAAATCTACTGAAATTAAACTTTAAATACTGTAACTTGATACCCACCTTCTGTTATACACCTTAACACATGTGTAGCGCGTAAAAATTAAAAAATTTCGCAAATATTTACTCGCATTTTCATAAAATAAAAATGTACTGTGCTTAAATTAACCTGTTCGCTGTTAGCATATTGACAGCTGAATACTAGACACGACAGCCATATTGCCTTGGAGTACAGTGCCGCCATCGGTAATGTCACTTCTCAATATCGACATGTCTCTTAAGGTTTAGCCTACGTAATGAATTTAAACTGCACTGAGAGTGAAAAATGATGGTTTCCCCCCCATAATGCCCCCTAGGGGGACATGTACGATTTGGAATCCTCACTAAAACCTTTCTCGAATTATTTTACCCCCCTGTACTAAATTTGGAGAAAATCGGTCTATTCGTTTGGCTTTGCATAAAGGACAAACAAACAAACAGAAATTGATTTTTATATATAAAGATATAGATATATAGATAGAAGATTATTAAAATAATTATTGTATAATATTGGAATCAAAATGAAAATCTAAATTTTTCTGACATATATTGGTTGCTTAATTCATCAGTCAAAAAATTGTGAAATATGTTAATTAATGTATGATAAATTGACCAGAGAATAAAATTAATATCTCTCATTAATACCTATCTTTTTTAGTTTTTTTCTTTTGCTTTTACTTAAATAAATGTGCTGACAAACTGGTATCCATCTTGAGAAAGTATCTTGCTGTTTTACGGATTGGTCCCGTGGAACCACGAACTTTTAAAACTAACGGTTTCGTGGTTCAAGAGTGCGCTTCGTTCCTTAAATTAAAATCAATTTGGTAGTCGTTCGTCGTTCTCAGAGAATTTCACTGCCTATTTAGTTTTATGATATAGTAAATGGTTATATGTTTAGATTTATAAAAAAACTAACAGTTATAGATTTTAAGATACCCGGTTTTGGTTATAGAAATATTTTGCGATTTTCTTGCTTATTAATGATGGTCAGATCCAAATTAAATAAAATAGGAAAAAGAAAGAATTGATATACGAGGTATGGTTTGATTTTTAAATTTTTTTTTATTCGAATTGAATTACTATTCAATATTGTCTCCCTCAAAATAACTTCCTTGGGAAGTCACACAGCGCTGGAGACGGTTCTTCCAATCCTCATAGCAGTGCTGGAACTCGGATACTGGAATAGCTTTCAGCTGGTCGGTTCAAGACGTTTGAATGTTTTCGAGTGTCCCAAAATGACGTCCCTTGAGGTGATTTTTCAATCTTGGGAAGAGGAAAAAGGACTCAAGTCAGGCGAATAAGGAGGCTGAGGAGCCACAGGAATGTTTTTATTGGCCAAGAACTTGTTTATTGAAATTGCTGTGTGACAAGGCGCATTATCTCATCCCTTGCAAAATGACGTCCCTTGAGGTGATTTTTCAATCTTGGGAAGAGGAAAAAGGACTCAAGTCAGGCGAATAAGGAGGCTGAGGAGCCACAGGAATGTTTTTATTGGCCAAGAACTTGTTTATTGAAATTGCTGTGTGACAAGGCGCATTATCTCATCCCTTGCAAAATGACGTCCCTTGAGGTGATTTTTCAATCTTGGGAAGAGGAAAAAGGACTCAAGTCAGGCGAATAAGGAGGCTGAGGAGCCACAAGAATGTTTTTATTGGCCAAAAACTTGTTTATTGAAATTGCTGTGTGACAAGGCGCATTATCTCATCCCTAATTCATTGGTCAAAATCTGATGAACGGTAGTGTGTCAAATTCAACTCTTCCCCGATCAGACTGTCAACCGACGATCTGAACGCACAAGATCCCGGATTCTGTCGACATTTTCATCGGTTCTTGAAGATGAAGGCCTTCCGCTGCGTGATTCATCTTCAATCAACTCTCTTCCTTCTGAAAATGCCTTAAACCACCAAAAAACCTGGGTCCTTGACAAAACACTGTCTCCGTAGGCCTGCTGAAGTTTTGCAAAAGTTTCCGTTGTTCTGTGCCCAGATCTGAAGCAAAACCTGATAGCACACCGTTGCTCAAAATGAATGTCACTCATTTTTAGAACGCACTAGAAAAAACTGTTTCACGAAAAACATCGCTACGGACAACAAAATTACTCTAGCGAGTGGGGAATGGGAAAAGGTAGAACGAACACAGGATAGGTATTTGAGATGGATCTTAGGGGTAGATAGAACAACACCAGGGTATATTGTAAGAGAGGAACTGAAAAGGGATAAGATGAAAGTGGGTACAGGAAGGAGGGCGGTTAAGTACGAGGAGAAAGTTAGAATAGAAACAGACACAAGAAAAATGAGGGAATGCTGGGAGGAAAGAGCCAGAGAGGAACAGAAAGGAAAATGGTACGCATGGGGGGAGATGAGAAAGGAGTATTACTAGAGATGCGGCAGAGGTGGAAAGGAGAAGAAAAGACGGGATAAGCGTGAGTTGTGGAGGAGGGATAAGGAAGTGGGGGAGCAAGAAAGGACAGTCAGAATAAACAAATTAAGGAGCGCAGGGAGATTTAAGGAGGTCAGAACTATAGGGGTACCAAGCTACTTGAAGAGAGAAAGAGGAAGGTCAGGAGGGAGAGTTAGGAGGATTGCGAGTCTAAGGTGCGGGAATGAAGAGAGAGGAAATAGATATTGAAGGAAACAGGAGGATAAGATGTGCAGGATGTGCGGGGAGGAGGAAGAAGATATAGAGCACCTCGCGAAGAGGTGTAGAGAGATGACAGTATGGTCCGGGAGCCATTAGATCTGTTGGAAAATGGAAGGGGGAAGAGGTGGGTGAGGGAATTGGAGGCAAGAAGGATCGAGATTGGGGAAGGATAACATGAAGGGGTAAAGGAAGGAAGGAAGAGACCCAGTGGAAAGCATAAGGGGAGAAATGGAAGGAAGGAAGGAAGGGGGATGAAGTTACCTGGAAATGGGGAGGAAGGAAGGGAGAAAGATGGGCGAGAGAACTGGAAGCAAGAAGGAAGGAGATCGGAGAGGGAAACCAGAATGAGAATAGGAAGAAGGAGAGGGACATTTGAGCAAGAAGAAAGAAATGAGAAAAAAAAATTGTAAATTGTAAATTGGATTTTTGGATTGATATTTCTATTTTTTGTAATGGTGAATACCCTGAATACCAAGAATATATATATATACTCTAGCGAGTGCAAACTCGTACAGAAGGTGTATCACATATTCACCTGCATCACAGCGCCCCTGTCTGTGAGTTGCCTTCAATTACCTCTGATACCTGTAGTACAAAATGTATAAAAATTAACATTTCACATAAAATGTTTAATTAAATAAAAATGCAAAGAGGCTTCAAAATAAAAATTCCTCGTGAGCAGTTATCTAAAATTCACATGTCGAATGTTAGATGTGCGTTGTTTCACAATAGTGAATGGCTGTTAAAATTCGTGGTACCGTTGTAGACAGTTTGGGAACTGTATTTCGCTAGGAGTTATATTTCAGCACCGAAAAAACAGAAACTGTAAACCCACGAACTGCCGCGGTCGCATGCTCAACAATTTACCGTAATAAACATGGCTCTCTCAAATATATGCTTGTATAATCAACAACAGCTATAATATCTTAACAAATAATACATATTTTTATACCGTATTGTACTTTTTGTACATTGATTATATTTAAATCGTGCACACAATTTTTCTAACTGAAGAAATCAATAAAAATTTCAAAATCACTGCATTTCTCTTCAATGCAGTTTTTAATAAGAGATATACAGTGGATATCGTTTATAACGACATCTGATATAACAACATATCGGTTTTTGCGACGAAATTTCAAAGTCCAGAAACATAACTTTTTATACATGAGAATTATCGCTTATAACAACGAAAAATGGCTTGAAATTTGGGTTAAATTATTTTTTATAACGACGGAACACCACTGCCAAATGCAAAAACGCCAGGTAAATACCGAATTGGCTAGAACAGGGGTCGGCAACCTGCGGCTCTTTTAGAAAATATTGTGGCTCTTTGAAAATTGGCTTGTTTTTATTTTAATATAATTTATTTTTCAACTTTCTGCCTGTACTATACAGGTTTTGTATTGTTCAGGATGTTTTACGGTGCAATTCACGCCCGGTAATTCACCGAGTTGCTGCATATTCCCTTTTAGAAGAAGTAATTTCTGATGAATGATATACGTGCAGAAACATTTTTACATTTTATTAATTTTCAAAAACATAAGGACAATAATAACGTTATCAATGCAATTTTTTTTGCACTATTGTTAACATGCAAGAAGCTTTTGGAGAAAGATTTAAAGAGTTTAGATAATATAAAGCTACACTAGCTCTTTTGACAAAACCAAATGAAGCAGATATGCAGCAATTACATTTATCACCATTTCCATTGATTAATCAGGTACAATTTGAACAAAGATTTATGGAATAATATATTCTTAAAACTTATTTCTGAACTGGAAAGTTTAGAAAGAGAAAAGTTCATTTTATCCAGCATAAGTGGACCGAAATTCAATCATTTAAAAATTATGCCTTTGGACTACTGACAATTTTCGGATCCACACGTTACTGTGAGCAAGTCTTTTCACATATGAAATTAATAGTCAGTTAAGAAGTAATCTTACTGACCTGAAACTTGAGTGCTGCCTTAAGTTAAAGATTACTGAATATTTACCAAATATTGAAGTCTTATCGAACACTATGCAAGTAGCAATCATCCCAGTAAAAAATTATTATATTGTAATATACTGGCAAGTGCAATAGGTATCACAAACTAAATGTATAAGTAAATATTAATTTATTTATACATTATATATTAATAACAATTTTTATGTTTTTTTCTTAAATATAGCATATATTTTTTAGCGGCTCTTCGATGTTATTGTTTTTGTTTTCAATATAGATTTGGCTCTTTGTCACTGAAAGGTTGCCGACCCCCTGGGGTAGAGGAACTGCCGAATTATAGAAAGGCACGGCGAAACGCGACAGATGAACATATTCATTCAGTGGTTAACTAAGAGTTGAACGTACGTCATCGACGTCGATATGGCGAAACGAAAAGCATTAATGTAAACTTTTCAAATATTGATGAAGAATTCGAAACGGAGGCTCATTTGCAGCAGTTGAAACAATTCAGCTTTTTTTCACGTTTAATCAAAATTTAAAAGAGGATAAAACATATTTTGCTACATTTGGAAAAAATAAAAATACAATGATGTACAATCAATGGCTTCAGACAAATGGAAGATGGTTTTAATTTATATTTAAACCAACTTGGTTTAAAAACCCATCGAACCCAAACAAACCGATTGGACATTAATCTCCATAATGTTACAGACACTGAAAATCAGCACGAACTTAGAAATGTTTCTTTGGGAGCTCAGAAGCCGAAAATTTTAAACAAACACAGTAACGCTGTATAAAAATTTCTTGGTGATGTCTATGAAATTCTAAAAATTTATATTTTTCAAAAAAATAATTTTCAAAGAAGGTAGATATTTTTCTGGTTCTTGTGCATTACTCTGATTTGAGTAAAAATTTAATCTGACAGTTTTGATTTGTCTCCGCCGCTGAGTCTGTCATATTGAAGGATCTCAAATGATGCTAAGTGTTTATGTAAATAATTTAACAACTCCACACTAAGAGCTAATAAGAAATTGCATATTGCAGCTGTATTGTGAGAATTATAACTGTACACAGATATTTTTAATCAATTTTAAAATATTTGCTCTTTAATTGTTCCTTCTGCTCCAGGCGATTTGAATTAAGCTTCGCGCCACTAACATCGCTTCTCGTGGGAAATATATAAACTATTAAAGACTAGAAATTAGTTAGTTAATATTTTTGGCGCAACATAGGCTATTTGCATCTAACACAGTTCGGATCGGTACTTTAATTTATTTTTCTTGAAAGTATATTATCATACTTTAATTTTAACCATTTCAAAATGGCAACGTTAAACATAGCAAGCTTTGAAAATGAATTTGTTACATAAAAGAAACCAAATAAAACCTGCAAATTTTCTTGCATGTTAGTACGAGTTTGATATTAAAAGTGATAACATAAAAATTTTTGTAATTATTGCATACGTACATTATTCAAATGATGAAATGATAAATATAGTTCTGACATTCGGGGAATGCCAAATAAATTCTGTTAGGGCCCAGCAACTCTACCAAGAAAGGTATTCTGAAGGTAAAGGTTAGAAGACTTAGAATATAGGGTAAGAACAACCATCAGGGAAATTCAAGAGTATACCGTTATAAATGTAATGGAATAGTTTTTATTACGAATGAGAAAATGTGTGGATAACAACGGCGGTCATATTGAACATTTGTAAATTTTCCTTAGTTTATTACTAACTTAAATCATAATTTGTTTTATTGTTTTTCCTAGTTACATAATGTTACGTCTTTTTATAATTTAGTTTCTACGATTTTTATGTTATTTATTATTTTGTAAATAAATGGTCGCCATTTTGAAATGGTTAAAATTAAAGTATGATATTTTGATATTCTTGTAAAGCTAATTTAATGTACTTTCAAGAAAAAAAAAAAATTTAAGTACCGATTCCCTATGCTAGATAAAAATTTGAAACAATTTCCGCTGAAACCGGAAGTGATGCAGAATTCTTATTATAGTCCTTAAGTGGACTTTTTTATCTAGTTTAATTTCTTTACTGAAGAATTTTTTGTATCTCTTAAATTAAAGGAGTTATTCGAGGTGCGGTGTTTCAAACAAACACCCTGTATAAAGGCATACAATGTAAACATTCTCTCCGATGTGGACTGAGATAGCCAATGTGTTTATATGTCTGTCTTATTAAAACAACTCACTAACTATAAGTTTGGAAAACGACAATCGACAATGTATAACGTATTAAATTTAGAGCGTTGAACGATTGCTCGCGTTATCTATGACCAACTTGTTAGTGACAATCAACAGTGCACAAGTTATAGCCTATAGTAGACTAATATGAGAGCTCTGAACGCAGCTTTAGTGGTCCTAAATAATGCTTCCTTCTTGTCCTAGTTAATAATTTGTCCAGTGATTTATCTGCCTCTCCATCATTGAGTATTAATGTGACAAATAATTCCAATAGGCGATAGTAATCAGCAATGGAAGAAACGTTACTGTCCGCCATGGGAACGGTACATCGTTCGCTCTACGTTGATTTACTACTAACTGATATATAAAAACAAGTTTTACTGTAAAATGACAGCGCAGCGGTAAGCGCAATGGACGTAACGCAACCGTAAGAATGTTGGGATATTAATGTTGATAATTATTTGCTGTCGTTTGTTACTACAGACTTTTTGCCTGATTTGGTATTGATATAACGCAAGAATCAATCGACAGCGTTCAAAGATATGTTACATACACTGGCGTTTCTTACAACTTTTTGCTGTTTACGGTGACGCGTTTGCATAAAAGGCAGCATAATATTAATAATTTATTACTAAAAAATTAACTATGGCTAGGATGATCAGCTATCAAATTTTTATTTTTGAAAAATGTTTTTCTTTTATGTTGTTTTCACCAAAAATAAGTCAAAAACCTTTTGTTTGAAAAAATAATATTTTTTTAAATTTTTGTGAGGAGTATCTATTAAAACCTCTTAGCGTAAAGATGAACAAGCAAATTTTCGAAAAATCTTTTTTTTTATGGGATTTTCGCAAAAATATGTCAAAACTTTTGTACCCTACCATATCTCTTGCAAGGGTTAATCTAAAAATATGAAAAAAACAAATCCAAAATGTATATTGATGGGGACCGAAATAGTTCAATAAGAATTTTTGATCAGATTACTTGTCCGAATAATACAGTTTTTACCGACCGCCAACATATATAAGGGAGGTATTGTGATCATACCGATTTTGACATTTCGAGATTTCGATGGATCTCCACGAATTGAAGTCCTTACATAACGTTTTGACTATTTTTAGCATGATATCTGTCGGTCTGTCTGTCCGTCCGTCTGTCTGTCTGTCTGTCTGTCCGTCTATCTGTCTGACCGTCTGTCTGTCCGTCTGTCCGTCTGTCCGTCTGTCCATCTGTCCGTCTGTCTGTCCGTCTGTCCGCCTGTCTGTGTACACGTGCAGAGCAAGTTCGGCTAAAAGGATTTTTATGAAACTTCATATTTAAGCTTTTGCCATCAATGGTACAAGTTGATCAACTTTTAGTAAAAATCGGTTTACTAAAAATGGGAGTTTACTCGTGTCGATTTTAAGATTTTTGTGAATATTTCACAACAAAAAAATATTTCGAAAAAATTTATTGAACAAAAGTTGCTATAAAAGCAATAATTAATAACTTTTATTTGAGACGTTTTTTGATAAAACGAAAAATTTCGAATAATTTTTGTAAAAAGTCTAAATTTTTTCATACTTATATGTAACGTTTCCATGGTCATGATAAATAATATTTCTGTTAGAAAATAGTTATTTCTACTCTGCTGCTAGAATGTATTTTATATAAGTACTTTATGATCGGTCGGTCCTGTGGTGGCCACAGCTGATTTTTATATATTTTATAGGTCGTTGAAAAAAAAAATATATTTTTTTTTAAATTTCTTGTGTGGTATTAAAAGAAACCTCTTAAGACTTAGATTAAGGAACGAACTCCCGCACTCTTTAATGCAAAGGGATTCATCTAAAAAGTTGAAAAAATTCTAGGTAATGTACATTGATCTAAATACCATTTATGTTTTAAGTTTTTAGTACTTGAAGCATAAATTTAATTTATCTGATTTTAATTGTTTTCTGAATTTTTAAATGAAATTTATAAGCAATATTTATTCTCACTCGTTTTTTTCAGCGATTTGAATGGTCGAAGAAAAAGAATTGTATGCAACACGTAAAGAAAATAGTTTATTATATTACTAACGTGATTTACAGAACTCAGCTTTACCTTTTTTGTGAATTTCATAAAGGTCTGTACAATATTTGACAATTTTTTTTGGTCACTTCCATTTTAGGGCCCCTTTCGTCCTGGGAGTTGTGCCTAGTCACGGAAATAGCGACCAAGCGCAGATTCCCAGAACCAGAAACAATATTTAAACATCTACTATCTTATTCTTATTTATGTAAATACTTCATTGTAATATAAACAATTTTCCAGCTTGCCCCCGTGAACTGTTGCCGTAAGTGTGTCATGTGCTGCCTCCAACGGTAAATATAAGAAATGCATGATTTACCAGCTCATAAAATATTATTTGCGTGAGCTTTTTATATTATACAATATGAATATTAAACAATACTTGTAAAGTAAACCGCGTACAAAATTACATTAAGATAATAATAAAATTATTATAATTGTATTCAATTGTGGTTATAAAGTTATGTGCTAGCTACATCTGCTCTTTGTTTCCCAGGTACTAAGTAATACCCTTTTCACACTAGATCTTTAAGATCGGATGTTTAAGTGAATGGATATTTAACCGCTAATGTGAAACCGTACGGCCTCGTCTAAACACGACCGATGTTTAAGACGGAGATCTGCGTCTTAAACTTCGCCCGCATTGCCAACTTAATTCCCATTATAAAAAAATACTCCTTGAATTTGTGCTTCTCTTCTTTTATCTATGTTCAGCTGTTATCATTTTATATATCGAGGTTATGAGAAGATTATTTGCGTTATTATTTAAATAAATATAAAAAATAAACTTCTCCTAACCTCGATATACAAAATAATGACAGAATAAATTCAAACGATATGAAATTATGTTGGCAATACATACTAGCTTTACATGGAGATTTCTTCTTCAAATTAAACATCAAGTGTGAAAGCAAACCGATATTAAACATCGATGAAGTTTAAGTTCAATCGTCTTAAAGATCTAGTGTGAAAAGGGTATAAGGATAGCAGTAGTGTTACTACTGCGTGTGTGGATGTGACGTCTTAATGCCCTCATGTTTTAGAGCAGGAGTATCGAACTGATTTCAGCCCCAGGCCATTTTTCTAACAAGTAAAATTCACATGATAGGTATTTATATTATTACTTTTTTTCATTTTCCACCATTTTATTGAATATTTATTTGAAGGAAGTAAAGAAATTTAAATAATAACAATTAAATTTTGACAAAATATTTTTTTTATCGAACAACAAAACAAAAACGGGTCGTAATCAGCGATCTGGTACCGTACACAGCAGTTTCATACAATTTTTCTGTTGTGAAATATTCGCAGAAATCTCCCACGAATATACTTTTTTAAACACGAGTTGATCAACTCGTGCCATTGATATCAAAAGCTTAAATATGCAGTTTCATGAAAATTCTTTTAGCCGAATTTGCTCTGCACGTGTACACACACAGACAGACGGACGGACAGACGGATAGACAGACCGACAGACATCATGCTAAACATAGTTAAAACGTTATGTAGAGACCTCAATTCGTGGAGATCCATAAAAATCTCGAAATGTCAAAATCGGTATGATCACAATACCTCCCTTATATATGTTGGCGGTCGGTAAAAATTGATGTGAAGTGTGAATTTATAAACATTTCAGGATTTTGTAGGTATGTAGTAACGGCTTGAAAATATTTATTTTTATTTACATGTGATCAAAGTGCCTTCCATTTTGATTTAAACACTTTCGCATCGTTACTTTTGAGCTATTTATAGCTCGGAGTATAATAAAAATAATTAAAATTGTTTCAGTATTAAGTTATACGTTCAAGTAGTACGACGATTGTACGCCCACTTAATTCAAAATTCAGAATTTGCTGACTTCTGAAGCGCGTTGAAGTTATGCAAGTTTAAAACACGCCTGTATATTTGGTTGCATAACTATCAGGAACTGAAATAATTCATAGCAAATAGTAATGTATTTTTTCCTTGGCAGTATTATGGTATGCACCCTTAACAGTATCTTCCAGCCTTTCTCTTCTTAATTGTTCTCATTCCCATTCGTCGTTACTTCCTCTATTTTCAGATTTAATATTTCATGAGTATATCGCCTACGCATTTTATTATCAATTTATGTATCTAACATTTACTTCGCATACCTTTCTATCATCCTACGCGACTGTGTATTTAATAAACATAATTGAAATTTTTTAATTTCATTTCTGAACGGTAAATAAACGAAAAAATATTATTAAAGTTATGGAAAGAAAGGAATTTACTGTTTAAAACGTTGAAAAATACATTTATTTATCAAAGTATGGATAACTCCTAATAAGTTATTTAATACTAGCTGAGAAACACGATCCTTTTTAAGTTTATTTTTGTCTTACAAGCATTTTTTCTTAGATAAATAATAAGAAATTACATCTGTTAATTTCTTTATTTAATTGATAAATTTTTAGTTTAACTTAAATTAATAAATTAAATTAAGTTTTCGCAGTCCGGATTAATTTTGTTACAAAGCAATGGTTGAAAAACACTGGCCTATATGTAATCTTATTGGTTCCTTTGGTTGTTCAATCTTCCGCAGTTGTATTTTGGCCTAATTCAAATTTTTCTTAATTATATACTGAATTAAATAACTACACGAAAAATTCGACTTTTAAAAACGTATAATACGAAATGTTTTGGGGGACTTAAGACCATGACCCCCTCCCCCTTTAATGCGCGCGGGGGGTGCTAAAACTAAGATACTGGAATTATCTCGCTTATTATTTACCAGAGCTTCGAACCGTTATTTTTTTTGTTTCGGTTTTTTTTCCGGTTCAATTAAAAAATATACATTATCATTTCGGTTCCGGTTATCGTTCCGGCAAAAATAACGTTTTTTTCGGTTTTCGGTTCAGTACTGAGTGATACATTTTTAAATGCTTTTATTTATATTAGAAATTTACTTTCTACTATAATTTAGAAGAACATTTTATTCCTTATTTTGTAATAATCATACCAAGGCCGCTGCCAGGGAGGGTTCTGGGCTTTCACCCCCACCCCCCTAAATAATAAAAGCGGATTTTTTACTTATCAGTTAAAAAAATTACGATTTTTTCTGCTCATCAGTTTAAAAAATAATCTTAAATAAAATGTATTTTATATTTTGGTTCTCTCCCATAAACATTATCTGAACCGAAATAAACCGATATTTTTTTTCGGTTCAGCTCCGGTTTTCGTTCCGACAAAAATAACTGTTTTTTTTCGGTTTTCGGTTCAACAATTATTTTCTGTTTAGTGTAGATTTTGAATATTTAGGGGGACAGAGGGAGCGTTATTTAAAAATTTGAAATATCTCACTTATTATTGACTTAACATTAACCGGCTTCAACCCACCACTGAATTAAAGTAACCCTTTAACTGCAATAACAATTCTAGTTTATTTGTTATAAAATATATTTATTTAGAAACAAGATAATTTAAAATAAATATGTATTCGATATTATAATTTTTATATGTATAAATATATTTGTAGACTATTTGTTTATATTTGTTTACAATTTAAAATTAGAATAATCATCTACATAAATTGTAAATATAAAAATATAAATGTCAATATTACGAATAGTTCCACTTGTATAATAGCTGCTGCCATCTATTAGTATGCGTCACAACTAAACACTATCGCAGTTGCTACTCTAATGCAGTGTTTCTTAACCTTTTTCCGAATGCGGACCGGTAAAAAGTCATATAATTTTTACGGCTCAGCAATATAAATATTCAAATTATAAATTAATTGAACTTTATATGAGTATTGAGAAGTGATACGATCAAATACGCTAATTGGTGGCAAAATTATTGTACTAAATACTGCAGTACAATTTAAACTTATTAAGGCCCGGTCTTTCCACCTTCAGATAAAGTTCCAGGTAACTATCTGACAGATAAGGTTATTTGTAACTTCATCTGCTGAATAAATGTCAATACCAGTCAGTGAATTCAATACGTCAGTCTCATTATCCGTTAGATAACTATCTGATAGATACATTTGTATAGAATGAAGGGATGACATTTACTCAGCAGATGAAGTTAAAAATAACCTTATCTGTCAGATAGTTACCTGGAACTTTATCTGAAGGTGAAAAGACCGGGCCTAAGTATATTTTAGTGTTCAATATTTGGTACAATGTCGACAAAATTGTAAAAAACTACAAAACCAGAACAAATTTTAGTGTTTTTGCGCTAGTTTTAAAGGCCACAGTTTTAAAAATTAATGCAAATGTTTTTACGATTTTTATTTTATCTGTATTAAGTGGGGCCCCATAATCTCTGACCGCCAGGGGCCTCCAGCGAACTTAGACCGCCTTTGATAATTCGTAATTTTTCTGCTAAACAAATTTGCAGGTGTTTTTCACAAATCCTTTAAAATTTTATACATAATAACACATTGAGTATTACAATTACATCTTTTGTATTAATTAACTACAATAAACTTCATTATTTATTAATATTATTCAATTTTAATTGCAGAAGTAAATAAATTTAAAATTTAAAACACATCGCGCCATCTATGCGTGAAATAGTCAATTAACATACTGAGAGCGCAGCACTGAACGAACTCGTATTTATTTTCCTTTCATAATCTTTCCAGGTTGCGCGTCGTACACTCATGTTATGCGCGGTGAAATGTCAATCTCGTTGTTTCTGTGTTAATAAATAAATTAATATTGTATAGTGTATAAAAATGTTCATTCCATGTACTTATTAATATTATTTTAATAAAAAAACAGGTTCCTAATATGTGATTTATTTTAGTTCAGTATTAATTTTGGTTTTGAGAGTGATAATATATTTTTTTTATTATGACTACCGTGGAGTTATATACTAAGGTAAGTCACAATTGACTTATTTTACAATATTTTTATTTTTATTTATTGTCATTTTACACCTGGGAATATTTTTTTACCGGCTGTTTGCCATTTTACGTTTCTTACCTGTGTCATGTCAATATTCTTGTTTGTACATACATTTTGCAGGTTTAGACAGGTTAATAATCTTGAAAATAATTTAAGAATTGATCGAAAATGCGCATTGTTATGTGCAAGCTCGAAATAAGGTCATAGGGTCACTAAATATTGCACAGTTGTTCAATGAGACCGATAATTCGATTCTAAAACAAAATTTGGGACATACATATGTTGGCTGATTTTGTTTTTGAATTGTTTCATTTATATTAAATTACGTTTGTCCCATTACTTTTGTTTTTTCATTCATACATTACTAAAGTGTTTATTTTTTAGTAAATTTGTTGTTTTATTATTATAATTTCTTATTAATATTAGTTATTATTACTTTTTTTGATTATATAACATTAAATAACCAACTATTTTAATAAAAAAAATTGTGATTTAAAAGTAAACACAAAATCGACATACAAGTGAAGGCTCTATCGAATTCTGGGTAATGGCATAAGAGTGCATAAGAGGGTAATGCAACTAGATTTCGTCTAACATAAACATACATTTGTTTCTGCCCTAGAATTTAGACCAAATATTGTCGGATTAATTTTAGTATGTCTTCATATAGGCGTATTTTTAATGTAAAATTTGGCATCTTTTAACTCTTTGAGTACAGAGTTAAGAATCAATTTCTAAATACATTTTTATTGATAAAAATTATTTATTATTATTAGCTACGCAAAATTATCTTTAGGAAGGTACAAACAACTTTAAAAATTAAACAGTAAACATTTTTTTCTGGATATGTTCAACCATTTAGTAAAACTTTTTATTTTGATTTGTTGACATATTTCTGGTGACTTGTTTGGACAATTGTACCACAGTCATATTTACAATTTTAAGGAAGCTTTATGCACATAATATTTAATTTATTCTTATTTGAATTTGTAGAGTAAGATACTTCGTCTTTCCTAATTTAACGTTCTTTTTAGGGTTTTGTAGGTATGACCAAAAAACCCTTATACCGTCATTGTGTTGTCTGTCTGTCTGTCTGTGTCTGTTTGGTAAAAATTGTAGCAAAACGGCTACACCTAGAGAGTTGAAATTTGGCATGCTTATACAACTATTTGACCCGCACATAGGAAAAATACTAAAACATATAAAAAACATATCCCCCTAAAAATATAAACAAATATGTGCTCACCGAATTTTTTATTTATTTTTTTTATCTTGAGTAGGGTATCAAATGAAAGTCCTTAGTACGTGGATTAACGATCAAAATTTTATTTTTGCAAAATAAATTATTTTGATGCGATATTTGCTAAAATTGTGCAAATTTTGTCCCACACCCTGTAGCTCAGATGGTTTAAACTAGAAATCTGAAAAAATTCTAATTAATGTACATTGGTGTGAACCGGAATAGTACAACAGAAATTTTTGATCAGATTATGTTTTCGGAAAATAACACATGTGTTTTTTGGTTGACGATGTACAAGTTATAGTTATGTAACACACTATACTAGAAGGCGTATCCTGGTCTAATGGTTAGCTTGCTCGTTTGCAACGCAGCAAACTAGGGTTCGCTCCCGGGCAGTTTAATCGCCGATGCCAGGGGGCGAGCTCCTACACTTGGATGAGGGGTGAATGATTATAAAAATGGGGGTAATGTAAACATATTATCCTCGCCCGAATAATATCACAACTAGCAACCTCACAATTCAGACTGTTTTTACCAATCAAAACTGCGGGATTTAACCCACTCCAATGGCAATTTAACTTTCTTCGCATCTCTTTTTTAAATTATGTTTATTTTCGGGTGCTTCAACTTGCGATGTCTTATCTCGGTCCTTATAGAAATTAGCAAAACTAAAAGTTTCGAAAATTTTAGTAAATTTTTACATGAAATATACATTTGATAGCTGTCAACTGCAAATCAAACTTGTATTTCCGTAAAATTAAATTTTTTAAAATTTATTTAAATGCATAAATACCAAATAAGGTAAATTTCACCAATTTCGTTTGCAAAACTGCATTTCCAAATTAAAAAACAAAATTGAAAACTTTCTAACGTTGTTATCTTGTAAAAATTTTGTAATAATTTGATAAAATTTATGTAAAAAAATTTTGAGATTGCAATTTAGATATTAGCAGATTTTAACAGTTTTTAGCAACATATTTTTGAAGAAAGTTAAAACTTTAATATTTTAACCCTTTACTCTCCGACGTTTCTACACTGCAGTAGACTAGAAACTTGGACTTGTTAACCTACTGCAGGCAAAGTAGATTCCTACAGCTTATCCTGGGTTATGGGCTATAATACAAAAGTTTTCAATTGAATTTTATTCGTCATATTTAGTGGAACGTGGGTCTGGCACAAATCTATTAACAAAAAAAGAAACCGACTGCAAATAGCTAATCGTGGTGATTTAAGAATACTGCTGACAAAAATAGAGCCGCGGATTGATACACTGATAGCAGCGCACCAGGTTCATCCTTCTCATTAGATGAGAATATGATTTTAATAAATAATTTTTAATTTCAAGCTTCAAGGTGTACAACATCTTTCTTTTCTATATTTTAGAACGTAGGTAGAAATATAGATACATATATCTTTCTGTTTGTTCGTTTAAAGCAGTGTTTCTTAACCGTATTGAAAGAATCGCCCCCTTTACACAGTAAAATTATCCAGCGCCCCCCCCCCATATAAAAACAAAATTTAAAATTTACACTTTTTTCTATGTAGGTATGTATTTTATGCAATGAATTTCCTACTACAAATAAAAAATGATGAGAAATAGAAATAAAACACGTTATTATTTTTATAAACATTATGTATATATTGCCTTTTATGTCATATTAATATCACATACAACATTATAATATAATAAAAGCATTATAATCACATTGATTGAATATTATTTTGGCTTCACAGTCATTTTGTAGCTCAATAAAGGGCTCTTTTAATTTTTTACTGAGAATTTCTACGTCTGATAAAAATGGATTAATTAACCAAGCTGGTATCACAAGTTCCTGCAAGTCTTTGAATTGTATTATCATATCTTTGATAAGGGCGTCAATGTGGCTACAGTATGTTTCCAAATCAGAATCCTTGAGCGTATCTTCTTTTAATTGTTGTAAAGAAGGAAATATGATATTCTCGCCGACAAAGATTATTTTTATATAGGTAAGTTGAGTTTATTGATAAAGCTCAAAACAACTCCTTTGGCTTTAATAAGGCTTTAATTGTTTCCTTGAAGATTTAGGAGATTTTCATTCATATTTTCGAACATATCCGAAAGATAGGCCACATCATTTCGTAGTAATTTCAATTCACTGCATATGTTTCATTGTTTACATCTTTTATTTCAGCAAATGAGCATACCTTATTTTTCTATATTGACACAATGCCCACTCGAACTTCTGCAGCGTCCCCTAAATGCTAAAAATTTAAAAACGCCCCGCCAGACCTCCAAAACGCCCACAAAGGGGCGCTGCCGCCCCGGTTAAGAATCACTGGTTTAAAGAATGTAGATTTCCAGGGGGCGCTGAGTAATTTTTTTCTGAAAAGGGGGCGGTAGGTCCACTGCTTTAGTCATTTAGATTGACTGTGTTAGGTGCATATAGCCATCGTTGCTGTACGCCAAAAATGTTAATGAACTAACTTGCTATTATATTAATCGGATAAAAGTGATTACATATTTTTTCCGCTATTTATTAAATAATAATAATTAGTAAAATAAACATAATAGTTACGGTAGTTAATATTTTCCGCACATGTGTCTTGAAAGTAAAAGTGTAACTAAGAATTTAATATGCTGGAATCAGTGAGCATTGAGCATGTTGTAAAACAGATATTGACATATAAAACGGTTTATTAAAGTAGAAATGTTGTTTTAAGCGATCAATGCTCATATATATACGTGCCAAAAAAGCATATTTCAACAAATAAATACATGGGATAACTTTAAAGTGTTCGATAACATTTGATCCATTCAGAGGCGGATTAAGCGGTTGTCGGATTAATATACAAATATTTCCATTCTATTTAAAATAATTTAGGGCCCATTTTAATTTTACCGCCCAGGGCCCCCAAGCAACTTGATTCGCCACTGCTCTAGCCGGTTTATGACTCTATGACTAGCTGGAATGTGATCGGCTAGATGCATTTTTGTTTGAATAATCTGCGTGTATTTTGATTATTTGCTTCATTTTATAAAAATCTGTCTATCAATACGTGAGCTGTGAAAGAGAACATTAATATTAACTAAAAAATCTACCCCCTCCCCCGTAACATTACTTCTAAACACTATTAATTTGTAAGACATAGGGTAGGCCTAGGGGTTCCGTCATAGAAATTGATTAAAAAAGGGCTCCGCAAGTAAAAAAGGTTGGGAACTATTGGTTTAGAGAAAAATAAGCGTAAGCTTTGTAACAAAAATTCAACACTATGACATCTTTGGTCTCCGATTTCATACAGCATGCCTTTTGGAGGAGAGAATATTTACCCTGTGACAACAAAAAAGGGATGGTACTAAACCCCTGCACGCTTTCCGGTCATAGGGAAAATTGCATTTCCACTTGCACAAAATTTTTGTGTTTTTCTCTGATTTAATATTGCTTGCCCTTTTGTCAAAATAAAGTTATAACAAATTAAAAGTCTTTTAATTATAGGCATGCTGTATGAAAACGCGGAAAATCATATTTTTTTATTACAAGATCACATGACCGTTTGAGCCCTTTGGGACCCTCCGAATTGCATGCATATATTTAAAAGACTTTAAATTTGTTATAACTTTCTTTTGACAAAAGGGCAAGCAATATTAAATCAAAGAAAAGCACAAAAATTTTGTGTTTAAGTGGAAATGCAATTTTCCCTATGACCGGAAAGCGTGCAGGGGTTTAGTACCATCCCTTTTTTGTTGTCACAGGGTAAATATTCTCTCCTCCAAGAGGCATGCTGTATGAAATCGGAGACCAAAAACTGTCATGAGCTCCCGGTCTATATAATATATATAATAAGTTCAAACTGTACTGCAGTATTTATTCCAATAATTTGACCACCAGTTAGCGTATTCGGGCATGTTACTTCTCAGTACCTTCCTCTCTATATGTAATAGTCAGTAATTAACCAAAAATTTGTTGTTACTTACTAAATACCTTTGAAACCCTGAAATGTATGAAAATTCACACTTCACTCCAATGTTTATAATATCTTGCAAGATAATATTAATAATAGTGTTTATAGATATGTTTCTAAGTATATTCTTATGTCAACATATATTTTTATACCTAATTATGAATTTAAAAGCCAATTTATTGAATATAAAATTGACTTATTAGGGAAAGTATTTCAGGATGAAGAATTTCCAATCTTTACTCCTCTGCATCTTTTTAAAAACAAGTTTACTTTTGTCCAAATTTCACTTTCCACAAAAACATCTCGTGTTCTTTAAAGATTTGACAGTTACAAATGAGACTCTACCGTTGTTGTTATAGTTTTTTTGTATTGAGATTTTAAACGAGGATGCTTATTTTGAAAATATGTTGATAGTTTTTGGAAAAGTGTCGATGTGTCCCAGTGTGGTTTTGAGGCCTGAGGTGCTTAGTTTTGAACCTTTTGATAGACCTAGTCAGGTCCTAAATGAAGATGTAAGTATTGTAGACTTCTGTAATCAGTTAGTTAAAATTTTTGGCGCACAGCAACAAAGGCTATTTGTGCCTAACGCAGCCCATCTACTTCTGTAGTCAGATTTCTGATATTTTGTTGTTTTTTTTATAGTTATTAATAAAATTTCTTTGATGTTGCGAATTACCAACATTTACAATTACTTGAAATGTTATTATTTTGTTATGAATTTGTTTTCCAACGTATAGTCTGCATAAGTGGCATGTTTTAGTAGATATTTTACTACCCCGAGCAACTATAGGAACATTTATTATAAACCAGGCCATTTTTTGATGAGGAAATTTTGGTAAACATGCACTGGTAATAATGTTTTTACGTGTCCACTAAACGGTGTGAACAAGCGCCGACAACAGCAAATCTGATTAAACGCCTGTTTATAAGCAAGGGTAACAATTTTTCTACATTTTCATACCCAGACACAATTTAGTCGGGTTCAAAATCACTCATTGTCTTTGATTAATTTTACTCCAACATTTAATGTGTACTAGATCAGTGTTTCTCAACCAAAAACGTACCGCGGACCAGTATAATATATAATTTTCTAACACGGACCACTAATAATAATGGTTGGTTCATTTTTTGTAAGAAAACAAATATATTTAATGTTCTAATAATATATTTATTTTATTTGTAGAAAATCACAGAAAGTTTACAGAAAAAAACAAAATACAAATTATTTGCATAAAATGTGCATAAAAAATATCAAAAAAACTGCAAAAAACAAATTTTCGTGGACCTCTAAAATTTTTCTGGGGAACACTGGTGGTCCGCGGACCACCTGTTGAGAAACACTGTACTAGACTGTTCTAAAACCACCGGTAAGTAATTTGATGCTCGACAATATATAAATTTAAACGTCAGAGTAAAATTTACTCCTCCTTGAGCATTTTTAGACGCAAGTTTATATTATAACTAATTCAAATGTATCTATATGAAATACGTTTAAGTTCCGCTTTGGAGAAACGGATACAGAGCCGGATACGGATTTTTATTTTTTACGGATCATCCGCGGATTCGGATACGGGTTAGCTCTGGTAGTTACCACAATTGCTAAAATATTTTCAAGGGGCAAGAGAGGTCAATTGGCGCGTTATTTTAAAGTTTATTAAATTATCTTTACAGTGGTTTTTTAATATTTCAATTTGATCCATTCATTTTCGACTAATTGCGAAAATGTTTTGGTAATGACAAATTACAAATACGTTTTTCAGTACTTTGAAGTATTGAACATTTTAAACATGAAGTAGCTTATCTACATGGCATAATTTCAAAATAAAATTTAGTTATCTTAAGAGTTATGAGTCATTCGTAACATTGATATCTTTAAGATAATTTTGGGATTATATTTTTTAAGCAGGTGGAATTAATTATTTGTTATTTTCTATTGTAACAAATCGTATTTGTTAGTATCTGTTATATGTAATATGTAGAGACCGGAAAGTTTTAGGCTAATCTGCACTAACGACATTATTAATGAGATGTTCATAGACGTAGAAAAATTCACATCATAATATCAATAAATGGGTACTCGTTATCTAAAAACATTCCGGTCTTATTAATACAAATGCCTACATATGTTTTTCCATAATGTGCATTGTTGAATGCAATATCATTGTGAGATATTATCATTGTTGATTAAAGAAAAACATTTCTTTTAATGCAAACGTCAAATACATTCAAACATGTAATATTTTGAACAGTTATTTAATCTGTATAAACTTTGCAAGTCCTGTCAACTATTTATTTTTCTTCTGAACTGTGAAGAGAGCTGAACAATAATTCTTATAGGTACTTAGATTTAGAGCATATACTTTCAAACACTTCTTGAATCTACTAATATTCACTTTTTTACATTAATAATAATTATAGCATTTTTAAAATATATTTCTTTCTGAAAGAAAAATTGGTAGACATTTTTCTTATTATTGCTATTTATATTTTTATTATTTTAGAGATATTAAAATGGCTGAATTAAATTTTTTACAACAGATTTTAACAGAATATGGATCATTTTCAAGTTATTAACGAAAAACAACTGTTTTGTATACTTTGTAAAAAATATATAATATGCACAAAAATAAATCAACTCAACACGTCAGTGGAAGGATACATAGAACTAATGTCGATGGATTACAAGATAATTTTAATACCGACCGGCTTAGCGTAGTGGTAACACATGCCCTCTGAGTTGTTAAGGTCTCTGATTCGAATCCCGTTCAGGCATGGAATGTTTTAAAGAATAAGAATTGTCCTGGTTAATTGCCGAAACAACAAAGATATCGGCCTTTATTTAAATAATAAAATTGACGCAGTTCTTCAGAGAAATCCAGACCTTCGGATACTAACACAAATTTATTCCAATGACTACCCCGATTTTTTAAAACCATATTTTAATTAATATCGAATTTATTTTTGCAGAGCCCCCGTCGTTACTTGTGAAGTCGAAAGAATTTTTTCAAGATTTAAAAATATTCTTTTGCCAAGCAGTAATAATTTTTCTAACGAAAATTTAGAAAAAATCTTATGGCTTACAATTTTGACAAGTTCATGCAATTTGTCACTAGCAAGCTAGCTACTAGCTCGATTACTAGCCAGCTATCTACTAGCCCAATTACTATCCTAAATATAAACACGTCATAATACTTATTGCATTTTAAATTAATATTACCGTTTGAATTATAATTTAATTTTGAAGCTCATTCATATTTATGCGGAGTACGAAACGCAGACTGAAAATTGTTCATTATGTCACAATAACAAACAATGATTCATAATTCGCACACTGATTAGATTTTTATCTACGTATAAAAACGACAATAAAAAATTTCAGATATTCATGATAAGTACGAATAAAATTTACAACCCAAATTATTAGATTTCAATTATATTGGTTTCTACATGCATATTTGTATATTTTGTGTCTTTATTTCAACTATTTCTGAACTAACGTCCAACGTTGGAAGGCATTTTATGCATTCTGTAGAACAGTGGTTCTCAAACTGTTTCTTAACGGGGTCTTATCAACATAATATATAAAGAACAAATATCTGCGGGTTGAATGAAATCTTTTGTAGAGCCATCTTAAATGTAGTCTTCACCAAAAAACTTTTCTCACGTTCTTGCAATTAAAGAGATTCAATAAAAAGATATGAGTGGAGTAGGTTTTAGAGAAGAGTAGGTACTTGACGTAAAAGTGGGTCAGTGGAAGTAAAAACAAAAGTGTTACTCTGTGTAATTAATGACAGAACATGCTAATTCATCGCTTGGATTCATTTCCTAGCATTGCCGCCTACAAAACAATGCGCTATTACCTAACAATGTTATAATATCACAATAAAAATATTTCATTAATTTATAATACATATTTGCAATAACATAGATGGAAAAGTAGGACATGTATGTTACATATTATGATTGTATATTATTTTATTACATATTTTCTACACCAATGGTTTTTAACGATATGTATAACCCCAAAAAGGGTCTTATAATATGAATATTACTACAATACTTTTTATTTGGCTTCTTTGTACTCTTTCCGGTGTCCGTCTCTTTCTTCTTATTCTCAATCAACACAAATATATGTAAAGAATTTTTTTACTATAAAATTGCAAGCAAACATTGCAATTCCTGCCGTGAAATAGCCCTATTTTACTCTTTATCAATTGCTCCTACCTGATCTTGCGCAACATAGTACACTAAATTATTGATATCATTCGTACGCTGATGTCTAATCACCAAATATTTTTTGAATTACTCATACCAACAATGACTAAGTATGTTAAAATTACTAAATGTTTTATCAGAAAGGCACAATGCATTGACTTTTGTTAATTTGCTATTTTTGTTAACATTTATTTTAAACTAATCAGCAACAGTGAGATTACCATGCGTCATCAGCTGACAAGATAAGTGTTTTTTTGATAAAAATTAAACACGTTTTTAAGGTCAACATTTTTAAAATGTACACATACTAGCAGAATATTCGTTCTTCACTAGGGATAAGTTGATTATAAAATATTTATTTAAATGTAGGTGTATATTTTCAAGATAAAGGTAAATCAATATACATATATATATATAAGAATTATCCAGAAACAAATCTGGGGTCAGTAACATTAAATAAATATTCAAGTATATAGTTTGTAGCACGTCTTAACACAACATTAGTCTAAACAGAAATGTGAGTGTTCCCCATTCCCACCGTGCTTCTACAATCCAAGAATCCCTAGGCCAGGGATGGTGAACCTCTTTGTGCTCATGTGCTAAATAATACTCTCTCCGTCCGAAAATATGGTATACTTTACTAAAAAAAATGTGGAATTAACGAAAGTAATATGATCTTGATATTTTTTGTGCTTGTTTCTAAATAAGTAGTTAACAAATGGCTCGTAAATAGTTTTGTATATGTCAAAGGTAATTCACAGAAAAAAAAAAACACGTATTTTAGGCAAATTAAAATGACAAGCTCGAAGTTAACTTAAACCACAAAAGCCACGATCTTGGCTTTTTCAATTCTATACAATCCTTACAACATACAGCTTCACCGAATACAATCGACGAACTGATTGAATGCGTACAAAATGCATTAAACATACAAACCCTTGATAATGTTTTTCTAACATTGCAAACTTGCTAGCAACCATGCTAGCAAAAGGGGGGAATTCCTTTAAGATTCCGCACATTAATAAGGCAAAACTTCATCGTAAGGGACGATTACAAACAATATTATCATGTTCCAAGCTGTGGAGACTGCCACGTCCTTCTTAAATTATTTTTTTTTGTATTATTCTTTGTTTTACTAGATATTTGTAAGAACCTTTCATCCTAGATCTTTATAATTCTGTTTTTCGGAGAACATTTGACTTTTCTGAAGAACCACTTGCGTCTTATGAAAACTATTGACATCTCCTAAGAACCACTGGCGTCTTCTGAGAACTCTAAACATTTTCTGAGAATCTTTGACATCTCCTGGAAACCCTTGGCGTTTCTTGAGAACCACTGGGGTATTTTTCGAACCTTTGGCTTCTCCTGAAACCTTTAGCATTTCCAGAGAACCAATGGCGATTCTTAAAAACTCTTAGCATTTTTAGAAAACCGTTTATGTCTTCTGAAAACCTTTGGCGTATTCTAAGAACTCTTCACGTCTCCTGAGATTCTCATGTCTACTGGCACTTTCCAAATTTTGTGCTACAGGCGAGCGCCCGCTTCGCCTATAGCACAAAAATTGATGTGAAGTGTGAATTTTCACACATTTCAGGGTTTTGCAGATATTTAGTAAGTGAATGATGATTATTTTGGATGCGAAAACAAATTTTATATTAAAATATTTTTTTTGTTAATTTTAATTCGAACGCCTAAACCATTATTTAGGTTTCTAAATATGTGCAGTATTTTTTTTTATATAGCAAGGTTCATTAAGAATTTCAAAATTGCGCCTATGGCTTCCATTGGTTGTTATAAGTTCCGCCCCTCTGATTTCGTGTACATTGAAACAGAATTAAATTATAATTTAAACAATTTCAACTGGCTATTAAATTTACGCTTTTAAAAATTAAATGCAACATTTGTCAAAATATAATTAGAATTTTGAAAAAATAATTTAAACAATATAGAAATTAAAAAAAAAAATATATATATAGTCTCTTCTCCAGGGTTCGATCCCTATCGGATCGGGTTACATGGGTGAAAAGTCAGCGTCAAATACCACTAGACCAGCACACACGTTAGAGTGTTGCTTGTTACAAAGTTATAACTTGTGTACATTATTAGCCAAAATTCACAAAAAATGCGTTTTTTTCCAAAAACCTAATCTGATCAAAAATTCCTGTTGAACTATTCCGGTTCACACCAATGTACATTACTTAGAATTTTTTCAGATTTTTAGTTTAAACCATCTGGGCTACAGGGTGTGGGATCTAAAATTTTTTGCACAATTTTGGCAAAAATCGCTTCAAAATAATTTATTTTGCAAAAATAAAAATTTGATCGTTAATCCACGTACCAAGGGCTTTCATTTGATACCCTACTCAGAATTATAAAAAAATATATTTTTTTTTCGATGAGCACATATTTGTTTATATTTTTAGGGGGATATGTTTTTTAGATGTTTTAGTATTTTTCCTATGTGCGGGTCAAAGAGTTGTATAAGCATGCCAAATTTCAACTCTCTAGGTTTAGCCGTTTGGCTACAATTTTTACCGAACAGACAGACAGACAGACAGACAGACAGACAGACAGACAGACAGACGACAAAATGACGGTATAAGGGTTTTTTGGTCATACCTACAAAACCCTAAAAAACTGCCCTTGGCATCCACTGAAATCCTTTTTTGAACACTCAGAATGTTTTGTTTTCTTTTTGTGTTCTATTTATTATCTAAGAATATCTCTTACCAATGTTTCTTTACCGGTCCAATCTCTTTAATTCTCACGTGTCCTATCCAATGTTCTATCGTAACACGTGGCTTATCCGTTCCTTATTTGTATTATGAGACAGTTCTCACGCATCGTAAATTATATTTACAAATTAATACAATTGCAGACCTAATGTCCCAGTTTTAGCAGTTCATTACGGTTGACATTTTAAATGATATTGTATAAGTTGACCTATTGAATATTATAAATATCAGACTTTCAGCATGGCTTAGCTTTAAATAACCTGCATTATTAGTATGCATTTATTCATGTATTGATAAAAACTTAAATAATTTTTAAATTAGTTCAGTAAAAGTGCATTTTATGGTAATAGACAATGGTATTTCCTTAAAACATTTGACAGGTAACACCTTTCTCCCTCCTTAAGAACATAACTCGTTTATAGAAAAGCCTTCGTATGGGAGCGATGATAAATGATGAAAGTGGAGATACTAGCAAAGCACTGATTCGTCATCATCATCAAGCCTTGAAAAATTTCGTGGAGTTTTTTAAGTAAAATTCAACTGGTTTTGTTATAATGTGGAAATGAATTTATTTAAACCAAATATGCTCCATTATTATCGACAACATTTCGCCATTTTTCGGGTAGAGCCATGATGCCATCGGTAAAGAACTTCTGTGGTTTTTGGTTGAAAAGCTGAATCAAGTGGTTTTCACAGGCTTCTTTTGAAACCAGCTTAATTCCATTGAGGGAATTCTGCAGAGATCGGAATAGGTGATAGTCAGAGGGTGCTATGTCTGGACTATACGGTGGATGCAACAAAATTTCCCAACCAAGCTCTCGCAATTTTTGACGGGTCATCAAAGAAGTGTGTGGTCTTGCGTTGTCATGATGAAAGACAACACCTTTCCTATTATTCAATTGCCTGGCGTAATCTCTCTAATGGTCTACAATAGAGTTGAGAATCAATCGTCTGACCAACTTGAAGTAGCTCATGGTGGACGATTCCTTTCCAGTTCCACCACACACAGCATCACCTTGTTCGGCGTCAATCCTCGCTTCGCAAACGCTTGTGACGGCTCACCATCCCTTGTTCACGATCTTTTATGCTTCCGATTGTCGTACGTGATCCATTTTTCATCACCGGTTATGACACGTTTCAGAAATCTCGATTTGCGTTTCAGCGTTCCTCAACTCATGAGGAACCCATATATCGAGCTTCTTTTTGTAACCAGCTTTCCGTAAATGGTTCAAAACAGTTTTGTGGTCAATGCCTAGCTCCGTACCAATATCGACACTGCTGATATGCCTATCTTGCTGGACTTTTTCAAGAATTTCATCAGTTTTTTCACTGATTGGACGACCAGAGCGTGAGTCATCTTTCACATTAAAATTACCAGAACGAAAGAGAGCAATTTCCGCGCAGCAGATTTTGATAAAGTACCTTCACTGTACACAGCAAAAAAATTTCACAAGTCTGCACTGTTCTTCCCTTTGTCGTAATAATATTGCAAAATGTAGCGCAATTTTTCATTACTTTTCTCCATTTTCAAATGCAACTTTCCAACCACTGCACAAATTTTGATGTTTAGACACTCAAAGTAACGCTCAAACTGTCACCTTTCCAACGAGCGCTTAGTGGTGTCGCTGTGATCTGTGTTTCCTGAGTTATTTGCAATTGGCGCCGTTTATCGGCAAAAACGCCACGAACTTTTTCCGAGACCTGATATATTGCCACGAATCGTCTGTTAAGAAACACTGCTCTAAATCTCATCATATTGATACGTATTTAGGTGATTTAGTTTCTAACCCGCATGTTGAAATATTTTTTTAATGATTAGGCACATTGACCTTTCACTAAAATAGGCTACTACATTTTAGCGACACACCCAGTTCGATCTATAGTTTTCTGTATGTTTTTTTCACAATAGTGGGTGGATATATCACAACAGTATACTTCCGGGACTAGGTATATTCCCAAAGTTATAATGTTTGTTTGTATGATTGCAATAACTGTGATTCTACGCCAAACATAACTGTTTATTTTTCAAGAACAGTTTATTATTTTGCTATGCTTGTCGGTTAATTTTATATATGATAAAATTTTAAGATATGGGTATAAAGGCATATTATTATTGTTCGGTTCCATAACGTTGTCACTAAAACGAATCACTTTATTCATATGGCAATAGAGGATATTTCTATTGTCGTATAAGAACAAAATTGACATAAATAATATGCCGAGTGTCTACTTTTTTTTATTGAATATTGGAAATACAATGTTAAAATTCTGAAGATATATCTTTTCATCAGTTCTGGTGAATAAATTTTGCAACAGAGGAAGCACAGTCCTGCAATACAGGAATTAGTTCCGCAGGATGTTCAGCACATTTGAAAAGAAAATTTTACATTCCTACATTGAGAGCAGAGAGCAGCTTTCCTTTCCACAGCGACATATGAAAAACAAAATTATATTTAATTACATTCATAAACTACTTGTTAATATCACATAAATTTATAAAATAGAAATAGTGCAGAAGGAACCTATTTTTCTAAATTACATTTCTGACTTTGATACCAATAATACTCCATAGTAATCAGGGCCATCTTAGGCCATGCAGGAGCCCTTGGGCACACAGAGTTTGGGCCCTATTAGAAAGTAAAAAAAAAATTGAATGAAAACATCAGTATGTCAGTTTATTTAGTGACTTGATTGGTTATTATGGTTAACTTTATACAAATCAAATATAAGTGAAGTAATTACTATTTTGAGAATTGGACTTACGTTAATGATGATGGTTTCTTCCGGGATTTCAGTTGTGCAAAATCTTCTATTATGTCCTCAAAGTCTAATTTTTGAAGGATATCACTTTCTATGCACATGACTGACAAATTAGTAAGTCGTTCTTGTAACATAGTCATTGGTAATTCATTTTTACCGACCGCCAACATATATAAGGGAGGTATTGTGATCATACCGATTTTGACATTTCGAGATTTCGATGGATCTCCACGAATTGAGGTCCCTACATAATGTTTTGTCTATTTTTAGCATGATGTCTGTCGGTCCGTCTGTCCGTCCGTATGTCTGTCCGTATGTCTGTCCGTCTGTCCATCCGTCTGAGCAAATTCGGCTAAAAGGATTTTTATGAAACTTCATATTAAAGCTTTTGACATCAATGGCACGAGTTGATCAACTTTTGGTAAAAATCGGTTGACTAGAAATGAGGACCTTTTTTTGCTCATTACTTGTATTTCTACAGTGATGACCTTTTTTTTAGCATACTCTATTTCTGTAAATAAAACCTGGTCAGCCTACTTAGGGCCTTTTGCGTACATTAAATATTTTACTGCGTTGATTTAAAAACACTTGTGCTCTTTTTAGGGTTTTGTAGGTATGACCAAAAAACCCTTATACCGTCATTTTGTCGTCTGTCTGTCTGTCTGTCTGTCTGACCCGCACATAGGAAAAATACTAAAACATCTAAAAAACATACCCCTCTAAAAATATAAACAAATATGTGCTCATCGAAAACAAAAATATTTTTTTAAAATTCTGAGTAGGGTATCAAATGAAAGCCCTTAGTACGTGGATTAACGATCAAATTTTTATTTTTGCAAAATAAATTATTTTGATGCGATTTTTGCCAAAAATGTGCAAAAAAAATTTTGTCCCACACCCTGTAGCCCAGATGGTTTAAACTAAAAATATAAAAAAAATCTAAGTAATGTATATTGGTGTGAACCGAAATAGTACAACAGGAATTTTTGATCAGATTATGTTTTTGGAAAATAACGCATTTTTTGTGGTTTTTGGTTCACAAAGTACAAAAGTTATACCAATGTAAGACACTCACATGCATAGCGTGCGATGGCTACATGCGTTAGAGCACTCTTAAACTGGCTGGAAAACGAAGGGTTTCGAGTTCGAATACGGAGTGAATTTTATTTTTTGCATTTTTATTATGTTGAAATTATTTTGTCAAAATTCTAGTTATATTTTGACAAATGTTGTATTTAATTTTTATGAGCGTAAATTTAATAACCAGTCTTATTATATGATTAACAGACGATAAATTATTTTAAAAATATCGTTCATTTTGCCGTGATTACTACAAAGTAAAATTTGTCCTACACACTCAGCATACCGCCTTCACTTTTTATATACCTGCGAAACCCTGAAATGTGTGAATATTCACACTTCACATCAATTTTTTGAAATGTACTCCCTATAATTTTGTCTACCAAAGACTCTTTTGTGTTCCCCCGTTAAAAACTTAATTAAACACCAAGTTAATTTACTAATTATTCTTTTGCGTGTGACCATCAAAACCAAATTATTAAATACAACAAAACTTAAACTCTAAATCCGGAAATTGAACAAAAATTTCATCTTTGCAATATCCTATTTATTTTAGTATGATGTTGAATATTTTTCCATAAAATAAATTATATTTTTCGTTCAAAGTCGTGTTGAAAACGCATCTGAAATCGAGGTCATGTTAACGATTAGCCGTCTATACTAAATAAAACAATAAGAAAATTTTGACTAGTGAGAGCTGCACGCATTATGTTAATATTATATCTGGAATTTATGCGCGCATAAGAAAAAATAATATGATAAAGTTGGAGAGATATTTCCTCTGTCAAAGGAGGAAAAGTTTTTATCCGATTTATTTGAAATATGAGTGAAATAAACCAGAAGTTTACGATTTCACTTAGATGAAATATTTTATGAAATATTGAAAAAAATCAACTGTGGCCACCACAGGACCGACCGCCATCACAAAGTACTTGTATAAGATACATTCTAGCAGCAGAGTAGAAATAACTTGGCCTAATATTTTCTAACAGAGATATTATTTATCATGACCATGGAAACGTTACATATAAGTATGAAAAAATAGACACTATAAGCGGTTCACTTTTGTAAGAACAAACTAAGAGGGGATTTTGTTTTCGATAGTTTGCACCTTTGAAGCTGTATGTCATGTTGGTATTAAAAAATGTCACTTTTTTAAAATGTCGATCCATTTGACATATGTCATAATGAAAAATGATATCTTAATTATAATGATCATAACCTTATCAACCTAAAGTCGGTTTTACAGCGTAAGGAATATTTTTAATTGACATTTAAAGTCAGTAACACACCATAAAAGTAACCAAAATAACCAGATCTAGTGTGTTCTTACAAAAGTGAACAGCTTATACAAATTTTTTTTTTCGTTTTATCAAAAAATGTCTCAAATAAAAGTTGTTAGTTTGCTTTTATAGCAACTTTTGCTAAATAATTTTTTTCGAAATATTTTTCTGTTGTGAAATATTCGCAAAAATCTTAAAACCGACACGAGTAAACTCCCATTTCTAGTTAACCGATTTTTACCAAAAGTTGATCAACTCGTGCCATTGATGTCAAAAGCTTAAATATGAAGTTTCATAAAAATCCTTTTAGCCGAATTTGCTCTGCACGTGTATACAGACAGACAAACGGACGGACGGATGGAGGGTCAAAGTGCAGTTGCAAAAAAAAAAATCAGCTGTGGCCACCACAGAACCGACCGCCATCACAAAATACTTGTTTAATTAATGCTGCTTTATCAAAAAATTTCTCAAATAAAAGTTGTTAGTTTGCTTTTATAGCAACTTATGTTAAATATTTTTTTTCGAAATATTTCTCTGTTGTGAAATATTCGCAAAAATCTTAAAACCGACACGAGTAAACTCCCATTTCTAGCTAACCGATTTTTACCAAAAGTTGATCAATTCTTGCCATTGATGTCAAAAGCTTAAATATGAAGTTTCATAAAAATCCTTTTAGCCGAATTTGCTCTGCACGTGTATACAGACAGATAGACAGACAGACAGACAGACCGACCCACAGACATCATGCTAAAAATAGTCAAAACGTTATGTAGGGACCTCAGTTCGTGGAGATCCATCGAAATGTCAAAATCGGTATGATCACAATACCTCCCTTATATATGTTGGCGGTCGGTAAAAAATTAAAGAACACCTGTACTGTTAACGGTGGAAAAAGAATTCACTTCAAGCAAGAGCTAATCGAAAAAAAAAAGTCTTTTAGAGCTTCAATGGGCCTCTAAATACCATGCCGCCCCCACGATTTCGGGCGCAGCCGGCTCATTATTACGCCCCTGATTACTATGTTTGATTTGTATACATAAAGTAGCTAAAACAAGTAATAAAAATAATTTTCATTCAAATAAACCTCTTGTTATTATTTATTATAACGATATATTTTTATTATACTTTTGTTGTTTATTAAATTTTATTGAAGTATTTATATAGTATTAAATACTTTTCCAGTCAAACAAAAATATGTTTATATGAATTTAGTTGGTGCAAGTTGGTGCATTGTCCTATAAAAATTAAAGATTTAAACAGTGGATAACTGCAACTTATCTGCAGCATATAAGCGTCGTGTCTAATAAAAATAATGGACAACAGTCCGGCCAGTTTAAACATTAACTTAATAACTAACTAGCTGGAGTAACTGTACTTCGTACGATTTTTAATTACATTTTTGTTGTTCAGTAAAGAATAAGGGAGATAATTCAAAAGTTTAGCTTTTGGGTGGCCCCTCGTAACTCCCCAAATATTTATCTAAATGAAAAAAATCAGCTGTGGCCACCACAGGACCGAACGCCATAACAAAGCACTTGTATAAAATACATTCTAGCAGCAGAGTAGAAATAACTTTGCCTAATATTTTCTAACAGAGATATTATTTATCATGACCCATGGAAACGTTACATATAAGTATGAAAAAATAGATACATAGAAAAAAAATTTGAAAAATTTCTCGTTTTATCAAAAAATATCTCAAATAAAAGTTGTTAGTTATTGTTATTATTATATATTCAATTCAATTATTTATATTCAAGAATGACATTCATTCCAACGCGCCTCTAACTTTTCAAAAAAAAAAAAATTAAATTAAGTTTAAAAACCTTAAAAAATCGTGATTTTCAAGCAAAACATTTTTGTCTCCGATTTTATTGAAACTTGGTACAAATATGTATTTTTGGTCATAGATTAATTGAAGTTTTGTCCATTTTGAAGTTTGGGCAAAAGTTTTGGAATTATAGGCAAAAAACTTACCCAAATCGACTCTTACTTAAAAACTAGAAAAGCAAGAATTTTTTTAATATTTTTTTCATAATCCTCACCTCAAAATTAGCTTAAAACTATGTTTTGGCTAAAATCGGAGACAAACCAAAATTTGAAAATTTTAGGAGAAAAAAAAAAAAAAATTTTGGAAAATTGGTATACTTATATAAAATACATTTTTAGCCTTATGTCACAAATATATGGTAGGGTGACCATTCGTCCCGCATTTTAACATTTTGTCCCGCAAAAGTCCCGCATTTTAACATTTTGTCCCGCATTTTTGGATTTGGGAGGTGAGGACCTTTTTTTTGCTCTTCACTTGGATTTGGGAAGTGAAGACCTTTTTTTTGCTCTTCACTTGGATTTTGGGAGATGTGGACCATTTTTTTTTTGCTCTTGACTTGAATTTGGGAGGTGAGGACCTTTTTTTTTGCTCTTCACTTGGATTTGGGAGGTGAAGACCTTTTTTTTGCTCTTCACTTGGATTTTGGGAGATGAGGACCATTTTTTTTTTGCTCTTGACTTGAATTTGGGAGGTGAAGACCTTTTTTTTGCTCTTCACTTGGATTTGGGAGGTGAAGACCTTTTTTTTGCTCTTCACTTGGATTTTAGGAGATGTGGACCATTTTTTTTTTGCTCTTGACTTGAATTTGGGAGGTGAAGACCTTTTTTTTGCTCTTCACTTGGATTTGGGAGATGAGGACCTTTTTTTTTGCTCCGTCCCGCATTGCATTCTTAAGAAAATGGTCACTCTATATATGGTCACTTTTGACATTAGATAAAGAAAGTATTATTCTTTATCTAGGAACTTGAAAGTATATTAATTAAAAAACACAAATCTTAGCAACGCACTTTAAAACAATGTAAATGTAATCAATGTCATGTTACTGTCAAATCATTTATGGAATATTAAAAAAAATTAGCATAAAAACTTTTTTTCATGTATAACACATTATTTTTTTCAAATTTAAAAATAATTTTACTAAAAATATTGGAAACAGGTCAAAAATAATGAATTAAATTTTGACATGAAAAATGACAGATGACTCTTTGGTACTGTCATCTGATAGGAGAAAGTTTGATTTAAAGGGACGTGTAATTTAATCTTGCATTTGAAATTTAATCTAGATAAACTTATAGTAATAGCTTTATCTAAATTGAATTGAGACATAAGCTGCGAATGCGAAATAAATGTAAAAGTAATTTAGTTAAATGTAATTTAATTTTAGAAGTGAGGACCTTTTTTTTAGGTCTTCTCTTGAAATTTAGAAATTCTTACTCAGGGCTCGAAAAAAGTTAGTTATGCCGGGGGCGCTCAATTAATTCTTGCCTACGGGCACCAAAGACCCTCGCGCCGGCCCTGTGGATACATAAGCATAAAAATCACACTACTGTCTTGTTCTGTTTATTACAAAAAGATGTTTTGAAGGGTCAAATCCATTGTTCTATAGGTATTCGTTATGTTATGGAGTTATTATTAACAAGGCTTAACTGTTGTCAAATCAGTATGTTTTGAAACTTTGTTTGCAGTGGCGGCGCTAGCGGGGAATCCCCCCTCAGAATTGTTTGGAGAAAATGTATTTTAGAAGTGAGGACCTTTTTTTTTAGATCATCACTTGTATTTGGCTCACTAATTTTACTAAAAAATTTCCTGACCCCCTCATATTTTAAGAGCTAGCGCCGCCACTGTTGTATAATATTAACGACCAAAAGCACGGTTCAAACGATAAAAGTTGCTAGATTTCAAAATTTATATCATTTCTTTGGTTTAAGCGGAACTAGATTTATAAATCTAGTAACTTAATGATTGAATGAGGTTTTTGACCATTTTGTTTAAAAACATAGTTTTTATATTTAATATTGATATTATTTTTTGTTGTAGGGTGCAAAGGTATGGGTACCTCATCCTCAGAAAGTATGGGATGGGGCAGAACTCCTGGAGGACTATGTTCCATCCCGTTCTTCTTTGGAAATAGAGACCGAAACCCAGGGACGAAAGACACTTACCATCAAGGACGATTCGGAGTTACCACCTCTGAGGAATCCTTCCATTCTTATTGGAGAGAACGACTTGACATCCCTCAGCTATCTACATGAACCTGCTGTGTTGTATAATCTCCAGGTTCGGTTTTGTCAACAGAAGTGCATTTATACCTACTGTGGGATAGTCTTAGTTGCTATTAATCCTTATGATGATTTGCCCATCTATGGTGAGTTTTTAAAACTAATATAGTCCATCCAAGCAAACAAAGTCCTGGGTAGGCGTGTCTTAGCGCTCTATGCGTTCTCAAGTACACTTAACGGCATATTACACTCGCGCGAAATTCTATATATGTGTGAACTATTGTATTATACAAATATTAATAATAGTTATAAATACAAATCAATTTTGAGTTATAAATTCAAATCAACTTGAATTATATCAAACACAAATACTAAAGCACAAATTATACAAATAAAGCGTAAAATATACTTTATTTAAAATTGAACAAGCAAGAACCGAACAGCACAAAATGAGTCCGCTTAATCGAATGGCAACCCTTTATAATGAAAGTCTGGAAATAATTGGAGAATTAGACTTATTTTATATGAATTTCGCATTGTTCAAAAACACTTTGAAATGTGAAACCTTTTCATAAAGCATACTACAACACTGAATATGTCCATGTAAATGTACATAAAAAAAAATTAGTATTTATCAGTTCTGTGTCAGACTATACTCATTCCTTAAGGTGGTTCCCAATTGGTCAGACGGAAAGCCGCCTAAAAATTTTCAAATTAGTTCACATATTTTCCGGGGTTCTTGTTTGCTTTGTGGCACTACAGTCTGTTCCAAACGGTTAAGCGGAACTAGATTTTGCAATCTAGTTACTTTCATCGTTTAAATCGTGCCTTTCGGCAGTTTTGTTTAAGCTTTGTAAATCATACTTACAATAAACATTTTTTGGTTAAGGTTAATATCATTTTAAAATGTAATTTTCTTTATATTTTGATTTTTTGTGTTATTCTTAATACAAATTTCCCATTTATTTATTTTTTTGTCATTAAAATATCTAAAAAAAATATTTAATTTTGACATATGTCATTCGTTTCCATGGTTTCATTGTTGGAATTTTAAATTTTGATATCCCAACGTGAAAGATGAAATAACCCAAGCAAGGTCCCTTCTCGTGACAACCTAAAAGAACTAAATTCCCATTTAGTTCCGCTTAACCGTTTGGAACAAACTGTATATGTAGAATTAATACTTGGTTGTATACAGTGGCGCACCCAGGGGAGGGGCAAGAAAGACGGAAATACCAAATTTTTTATCAATGGTCTTAGATAAATATAGAGATGAGTACCTTTTTTTTTTAGGTCATGACTTGTATTTCCAAAGTGAGGACCTTTTTTTAGATCATCACTTTTTTAGAAATTAGAATAATTTTAATAATTTTGCCTTCCCCCCCAATTCCTGGGTGCGCCACTGGTTGTATAGAATTTTTAACATTTTAACTGTCATGGGGGAAAATATTGTCCGACATTATGAAAGAATTTCTCGTTGTTCGTGTGTACAATGTTGGCTCTACCGATTTTTAGGGTTTTGTAGGTATGACCACCAAAAAACCCTTATAACGTCACTCATGTGTTTGTCTATACGGTAGAAATTGTAGCCAAACGGCTGAACTTAGAAGAAATTTGGTATACTTGTACAACTTTTTGACCCACATATAGGAAAACTATAGAAAGTTAAAAAAAAAACAGCGCGGGATAAATATAAACAAATATGTATTTAATGGAAAAATAAATATTTTTTAAAAATTTTGAGTGGGGTTTCAAATGAAACCTCTTAATGCACAAACAAATTTTTATTTTTGAAAACTCATTTTTTTAATGGGTTTTTTTCAATATAATGGCAAAAAACTTTTGTCCTCCACCTTGTCTCCCATAGGGGTTGAACTAAAATCTGAAAAAATCGCAATAATGTACATTGATGGGAACCGGAATAGTTCAACAAACAAAGGAAATTTTGATCATTGAACATTTTTTTAGTATCTCTTACGGTTTACGAAAAATAGTATTTTCTATAACGACTTGAAAGTAAATTATTTTTATTTACAAGTGTTCAAAGTGCCTTCCATTTTGATTCAAACACTTTCGCATCCTTAGTCTTGAGCTATCTGTAGCTCAGAGCATAATAAAAATAAAAATATTTCACTTTCAAGTCGTACCTACTTGAAAGTACTTGAATGTGAAATATTTCACATTATTTATTTTGTTTTAGGAACGGATACAATCCAAACTTACCGAGGTCAAGCAATGGGTGATTTGGATCCACACATATTTGCTGTATCTGAAGAAGCCTACACAAAACTCGAAAGAGAACAACGGGATCAAAGTATTATAGTCTCCGGTGAATCAGGTGCGGGTAAAACTGTTTCCGCAAAATACGCAATGAGATATTTCGCTACAGTCGGTGGAAGTGCAACCGAAACACAAGTCGAGAAAAAAGTACTCGCATCATCACCTATTATGGAAGCAATCGGAAACGCAAAAACAACGAGAAATGACAACAGTTCACGATTTGGAAAATATATCGAAATTCAATTTAATAAACAATTTCATATAATGGGTGCTTCCATGCGTACTTACCTTTTAGAAAAATCAAGAGTTGTTTTTCAAGCTCCCGAAGAAAGGAATTATCACATATTTTATCAATTATGTGCAGCGAGAAAAATATGGCCACAATTACAATTAGATCATCAAGATACATTCCATTATTTAAACCAAGGTCGAAGTGCTACGATAGATGGAGTTGATGATTTACAAACATTCGATGAAACTACAAATGCTCTTGCCGTACTGGGATTTTCCGATAGAAAAATAACTGATATGTTTAAAATATTCGCTTCGATTTTACATCTCGGAAACATAAAATTTCATGATTGTATCATTCAAACAGAAAATGAACAAGACCAGGATGGAGTTATGATAAAAAAAGATGATAAACATTTAAAAACAATATCTGAATTACTAGAAATTGATTTAAACGAACTTCGACAATGGTTGTGTACGAGAAAAATTATTTTAATGCGTGAAATTGTACTTAAACCTATGTCACAAGATCACGCTACTGGTTCACGAGATGCACTGTCAAAACACATATATGCACAACTATTTAACTGGATTGTACAGATTGTAAACAAAGCGCTTGAATCAACAGGTCTCCGACATAAATTTATAGGAGTGTTAGATATATACGGTTTTGAAACCTTCGAGATTAATTCTTTCGAGCAGTTTTGTATAAATTATGCCAATGAAAAATTACAGCAACAATTTAATCAACACGTCTTTAAATTAGAACAAGAAGAATACCTTAAAGAAGAAATAGAATGGAAAATGATTGATTTCTATGATAATCAACCCTGTATTGATTTAATTGAATCAAAACTTGGGATATTAGATTTATTAGATGAAGAATGTAGAATGCCGAAGGGTTCAGATCAATCGTGGACTGAAAAACTATACTCGAAATGTACAAAATACAAACATTTTGCTAAACCAAAATTTGGTTCCGCAGCTTTTATGATACATCACTTCGCTGATTTAGTACAGTATGAATCGAAAGGTTTTCTAGAAAAAAATCGTGATACAGTAATTGAAGAACAAATAAATGTACTTAAAAATAGTAAAAACAAACTTGTACAAGAATTATTTTGTGAACAACAACAAAAACTACCAGTTCCTGGAACTAAACTTAAAGTTGTATCAGCAAAACCCTTACCGGTATCGCAAAAAAGTCACAAGAAAAGTGTTGGATCGCAGTTTAGAGATAGTTTAAATATGTTAATGTCCACGTTAAATGCTACAACACCTCATTATGTCCGATGTATTAAACCGAACGATAGTAAACAACCTTTCGAATATAATCCGCAGAGAGCTGTACAACAATTACGTGCTTGCGGTGTTCTAGAAACTATTAGAATTTCAGCGGCTGGATTTCCAAGTCGATGGACTTACGGAGAATTTTTCTATCGATATCGTGTGTTATGTAAATTTGCTGATATAAATCGAAACAATATGAAAGCAACTTGTCAAAATATATTGATTAAAAATATAAAAAGTTCTGATAAATATCAATTCGGGAAAACCAAAATATTCTTCCGTGCTGGACAAGTTGCGTATTTAGAAAAACTACGAGCTGATAAATTAAAGAAATGTTGTATCATCGTACAGAGTCAAATAAGAGCTTTTATTTATCGAAGAAAATATTTAAAATTGAAAAAATCTGTGCACAACATACAACGGTATGCAAGAGGTCTTTTGGCTAGACGACGAGCTAATGATATCAGACGAAATCGTGCTGCCGTTGTTTGTCAAAAACATATTCGAGGCTGGCTCAAACGAGTACAATACAAAAGACTCCGATTATGTATCCTCGGAATACAGACTCGTGCAAGGGGCTACTTGGCTAGAATACGTTACATGCAACTCAAATACAACGCAAACGCTGTTATTATACAAAGATTCGTACGAGGATGGTTGGCTCGTAAACATTATCAAAAACAACTCTATCGTGTTGTTATTTGTCAATCTGCTATCCGAAGATTTCTTGCGAGAAGATTATATAAGAAATTACGTGTTGAAGCACGTTCAATTGAACATGTTAAAAAACTTAACAAAGGACTTGAAAACAAAATTATTAGTCTTCAACAAAAAATACAAGAGAAAGACAAAGAAATCCATGGTTATAAACATACTCAAAATGAAGTTATCGAACTTAAATCTAAAGTCGAAAGTTATAAAGCTTTGGAAATTGAACTTAAAAAACTTAATGCTTTGTTATTAGAAAAGAATAGACATATTAATGATTTAGAAGAAAATCTTAAGGTGGAAAGGGATGAAAAAATGGATCTAATTGAAGAACAAGAGAAATATAAGAACCAAGCAGATGAAGAAAGAAGATATTGGGCAGAAGAAACTGGTAAACTTCGAAAGGAACTTGATAATATGAATGAAATGATAAAAACAAGTGAAGAAGGTGCCGAACAGAAAATTAAGATGCGAGTGGAAGAAGAAAAAATACTCTTAATAAACGAACAAGATCAAGATAGAAACGCTTACCAAAAATTACTTCAAGAATACCATTGTTTAGAGCAACATTGCGAAGGTTTAGAACAACAAATAAACAACAAAAACCGTAGCCCAGGACATATGCGAAATATAAGTGATGTAAGTAGTATCTCAATGGTTGATGAAAGCATCGTATCAACCACAGAACTACCAGAAGATTATGGTTATGGTTCTGTACGTTCAACAGCAAGCAACGAATCAAGTACACATGGAAGACTTGAAAACATCGACTGGAAATCAGACAAGGGTTCCGGAGATCAAAATATAAGCGATAATCAAATACCCGAACCCAACATTGATGTTGCGTTAGTATTGAAGTTACAACACAAATTAGTTGAAGTTGAAAGAGAACGAAATCGTCTCCGTAAACGTTTGGATGAAATAGATTCTTCTCCAAACAGTGAACAAATAGAAATGCATCAACAAGACATGTATCGTATAACAGAACTAGAAGTCGCAAACGCAAGTTTCAAGAAACAATTAAAAGAACTTCGTGAAAGTATTGGAGAAGGAACACACGACAAAAAATTAACAGATCAATTTGTACAATTACAAGAAGAGTTAGATCGTAGGAGAGAAGAAATTGTACAACTACGTGCTGTCTTAGCTACGCAGACAGATAACCTAAAAACAATAGCTACGGCTAACTATGGACGTAACATTAATTCATTAAATGAGGACGGTGAACTTGTTCTTGCGTATGAGACACAAAAGAAAATAAATAAACAACTCGAACTTGAGTTACAAGATGAGAAAAACAGTTATAAACAACGTGAAAAAGAATATAAGACAGAAATTGAACAACTTCGTGAAGACAATGAACGGCAACAAAAATTACTTTCGGTTAATCTAACAAAATCACCTGCTTCGCAGACTGAAGCTTATATGCAGCATGAAATTACTCGGTTAACATCTGAGAATTTAGATTTACAAGAAAAATTAGATGTAATGGCTGAGAATTTGAGAAAATATAAAAAACAAGCCAAGTTCTTAGCGAAAAAACTTAAAGATGCTGGTCTGTTGGACGGAGCAGTTGAAACTGAAGTTTCGAAAACTGAACAATTTACCAATGATCAAGCGATGGTTCCAGTTCTGCGAAAGAAAGATGGAGGCTATATGGGAATGTTTGAGTACCAGAAAGGAGATGAAAATGTTATTATTCGACATTTGGTTACCGGTAAGTTTAATTTTTATTATTACTTTTAAAAAATCCCAAAATTTCATGAGTTTGCCCGTATTTGCTTTATGGTTTTCTTAAAGTAAGTTTTTGTTTATAAAGATAAATTAAAAAATCATCTATGGGCGCCACAGGACCGACCGCCATCACAAAGTACTTGTTTAATTTATACTGTTAATTTTAACCGCAGGTCTTTATCGCATTTCGTTTTTGAGATACGCCCATGCGAAGATGAAAATTTGTATAAATCACGCCATATTAAAATTTGTCATTATTTTAAAATACGCAAAACGAATAAGGCCTCAAATTTTTTCTAGACTAAATAAACTATGAGGAATCAAAAAATTCTAACCTCGGATCGTTTTCTCAAACCGTTTTTAAGTTGTGATTTTTTTTTAAATTCACAATTTTCACAAATAATGTAAATTATGCCATTAAAAAAATGTTAATCTCAAAACGCAAAACGCATTAAACTCAAAAATCAAAAATCTCAAAACGCATTAAACGATTAAAGCCCCAAATTATTTATCACTAATGTCGGGTTGCTAACGTAAGAGTTTTCTCTAACTCAAGTTAAAATCATTTGTTTTCATATGTTACAGCATACAAAAACAAATGATTTTAACTTGAGTTAGGGATAATTCTTACTTTAGCAACCGCCCATAAATATACTACGGATAATCCAAAAATTTGAACCGCAGGTCGCTATCTCTAACCGTTTTTAAGTTGTGCTTTTTTAATTCACAATTTTTTCAAATAATGTAAAATATGTCATTTATAAAAAAATTGTAATTTCAAAACGCGTTGAACGATTAAAGCCCCAAATTTTTTCTAGACCAAATAAACAACGAAGAATTCAAAAATTCTAACTGGAGGTCGCTGTCTCTATCCGTTTTTGTGTTGTGTTTTTTTTTTAATTCATAATTTTCACAAATATTGTATATTATGCCAATTATTATTACTTATTTATTTTATTATTTTCAGATCTGAAACCAAGAACAGCAGTTACTTTGTTGCCTGGTTTACCAGCCTATATTCTGTTCATGTGCATACGTCACACCGATTTCATTAACGATGATAACAAAGTACGATCTCTGCTGACTGCTTTCATAAATGCTGTCAAGAAAGTTATTAAGAAACGACATGAAGATTTCGAGACTACAGTCTTGTGGTTATCAAATGCTCTAAGAACTCTACATAATCTTAAACAATACAGCGGAGACAAAGCCTTCCAGAATTTCAACACGCAAAAACAAAATGAACAATGTCTTAGGTAAGTCGAAGGGTGCGTTCAGCAAACGCACTCTTCTTCTTATTACCGCTTATTTCCAAGGACATGTACACATACTATATACTACTAAATATAGTACATGTACTATATTTATTACTTTATACGAATTAATTAAATGTACACCGTTTTTCTCTACACGCCAATAGCTGTGTTCGATTTGCACATTTGCAGTTACTGTTTACCGCCGCGTTAAAAAAATCTGTTCGTTTTGTTTCGCAGTAACTGCAAATCTGTTCGATTTGTCGTAATTTACTGCCAGTTTATGACGCTACTGCGAAAAAGTTACAGCTGCTTCTCTTGCGGATTATTTGTTACAGCTGTGTTTGTTTACCTTTTTGAGTTGGTACCATAGATAAAGAATAAATGGTTGGTACTTTGTTTTTGACAGGAATATGGCTAGCATATTTGTTTTGATATTTATACTATATTCTTTGATGGCTAATGTCTTACAATTTTTTTTTTTTTTAATATCCTGGGACAATAGTTTCTACAAAATTTTTCAGTTTTTGTATCCTGGGGCATTTTGTAAACCTCGCAAATACAGTTCATAACTTCATCATCCGAACTCAAAAAATCTAAATCTGAATCAGATGTTCTAGATTTGATAATATTTCAAGATCCATTAAATATATCTAATATTTTTCACCCTTTCGACACTAGGCTGACCAGATTTTTTTCACAGAAAAAGAGTATACTAAAAAAAAAGGTTACACTCCAAAAATTCAAATAATGAGCTAAAAACAGAGGTCCTATTTCAAAAATACTAGTGACGAACAAAAAACAAAAAAGGTCTTCACTCCCAAAATAGAAGTGATGAGCAAAAAAAAAAGGCCTCACTTCTAAACTAGAAGTAATAAAAACAAGTGACCATCAAAAAAGAGTATATTCAGGGTTTTTTTTATAAAAAGTACGAGTATAGAAAATATTACTCAAAAAAGAGTATAATACTCTTAAAAAGAATACGTCTGGTCATCCTATTCGACACACAAGATAATCTCCGAACCAAATCGTAAAAAGATTCTTAACCTGGAAAGTTATTTGACATTTAACATTTACGTCAGACGTACTTCTTATTCTTTACGTATAAACAAATCGAACAGAAAATTAAAGTCGCTGTATGCTACCAGTTTTTAGTAGTAAACTGCTAATTGCAGCGTTTTACTGCTAGCGTTTAGCAGTATAACGCGAAGGTGCAAATCGAACATACCTAATGAGTTGATAACAAATACTAGTTAGCAACAGATTTTCGTTGTTCCTCTGGTGAGTTCGGGTCAACGAAGTAATCTGAATGGTTCTTTGTTAAATTGGGATTTCCAGCTAATTTGTTATATTATTACTAATTCGTATAATTTAAATTTTGTTTTAGATACTTCGACCTGTCGGAATATCGCCAACTGTTGTCTGATATAGCAGTATGGATATATTTGGGCATAATGCGGACTCTACAAGATAAAATTCAACCTCTAGTTATACCGGCTATACTAGAGCATGAAGCAATCGCGGGTATTGGCGGGAACAAACCTGCGGGCATGCGCGGTAGAGCATCGAGCGTATGTCGCGACTTAGAGAGTCCAGTTTCAGTACAAAAAGCTCCTCAGGCATTGTTACAAGAATTAACTAATTGTCATAAGGTAGGTAGAAAATTGTAAACTTTAATTTTTGAACAACTGCAAAGGTTGAAATGGTATTAAAATTTACAACTCATCTGTCCAGTGATGGAATTAATCATAATCAAATTGTTTCCCAATTTGGACTTAATATTAACTTTCCCACCATTTTTTCTTAGGAAAATTAAAAAAACTAAGATGCTTATTTTCGTTTTTTCGTGAATGATAACCAGAAACACTACAATTTGTTCTGCTTTTATAGTTTATCACAACTTCTATCGACATTTTAACAAAAATGCAATACAGCAGAAACTCGATTATCTGGACTAGGTCGGAGATGAAGGTAGTCCGGATAACGAACAATCCGGATAATCGAAAAAAAAGTGAGGAGAAATAGGAAACAAAATTACGTACATTAATAATAATGTGGAGATGGTCGTGTCCGTAATGAATAGAAGTGGAAAGGTTGTACGGGTATCGGACATAAATAAAAACAACTATCTACAGCTGACCAGTTTCGGAATAGTTTATTCCTTCATCACCTTGATGAAGGAATAAACCTTGATGAAGGATAGTTGTTTTTATTTATGTCCGATACCCGTACAACCTTTCCACTTCTATTAATAATAATAATAATAATAATAATAATAATAATATTTATTCACAATAAATAATATGTACATAAATTTTTACATGATTCCTTTACGTTTATTTCTTAATAAATTATTTATTCTAAATTGTGACACCACTTAACTGTAAAAAAAAACAGTTGTTTGTGGTTTTGCATCAAATTTTAAGTATGTTTACAGACATTAAGCATGAATATTTTTTTATTGATTTATATACGTTCAGTAAACTGTGTAATTTTTTCACTTTGTTTTTTTTATATCCGATATTGTGGAAGTGCCGACGCCATATTTATCAGACCAATAACGTCCTGGGTCATTTCATTTCAATGCACTGATGATATCTAATTTGTCTTTTAAAGATAGAGCAACACGTTTTTTTTTCGATGACATATCGGTAATATTAAAAGAAAATATTAAAATCGCGCGTCCAGACACGTCATGACGTGAAAACCGGTACACAGCGAATTCGTAAAATAATTTCCTCGTTTAAAAGAATCCGGATAATCGAAAATTCGGATAATCGAAGTCCGTATAATCGAGGTTATACTGTACTAAAATTTACGTAATAGGTTCTGTACATCTCAATAGTTCTGTGTATTTTTTTATCAATTGTTTTTTCCAGATTCTTGGTTTTTATGGAGTTGATCCTGAGGTGATAGCACAAGTTATCAAACAGTTGTTCTATTTCATCTGTTCCAGCAGTTTGAACAATCTGCTGCTCAGAAAAGACCTGTGTCATTGGTCCAAAGGAACACAGATTCGATATAATTTATCTCACTTGGAGATGTGGACAAGAGAGAAACGGCTTGATGTGAGTATTGTAAGTGCATGCCTTTTTATTTATTTTTTTAGTTTATTTTACATTTAACCTTGTGTGTTTCTTGATTTGGTGGGTGGTGGTGTATGATCATTCTTAGTTAGTGGAACGATTTGTCTAGTTAATTCCAATAACTAACAAGATGTTATCTTTCTTTTTTAACATTTCATTAGTTGTAACAACATATTAACAACTTAGCTGCAAGTGTAAAAAATGCCTTCCAACTAATTATTATTATAATTATTATTATTCTAGGAACAACCTATTTTAGACACCCTTAAACCAATAATAGAAGCAGCCCACCTATTACAAGCCCGTAAGACTGACGAAGATGTAGATTCCGTTTGTGAAATGTGCAGCTCGCTCTCAGCGCAGCAGATTTGTAAGATACTCACTTTATACACTCCCGCTGATGACTATGAACCAAGAGTACCGACCAGTTTTATTCGTAAAGTACAAGCCAAGTTAGCCGAGAGACAAGAATCACACGAACAACAAAAGGTAAGCGAACATAAATACATTAAAATAAACTACATTAGCAGATACTGCGCTCTGTTGGTTAAATTCTTGTCGACTATATTTTGGGATGATTTACAATAGTATTCAATATTGCCTACAAAACATTTTTTTTTCTACAAAATAATACTAAAGCCCAAGGACGTATGAATCAAATATAAAAGTTTTGAAATTCATTGTTATTTTTAGGGTTTGTTGGTATGATCAAAAAACCCTTATAATGTTACTCATGCGTCTGTCTGTAAGGTAGAAATTTTAGCTAAATGGCTGACCATAGAAAGTTAAAATTTGCCATGCCTGTACAACTCCACGTATTTAATGCAAAAATAAACATTTTTAGGGTTTTGTAGATATGACCAAAAAACCCTTATACCGTCATTTTGTCGTCTGTCTGTCTGTCTGTCTGTCTGTCTGTCTGTCTGTCTGTCTGTCTGTCTGTCTGTCTGTCTGTCTGTCTGTCTGTCTGTATGTCTGTCTGTCTGTCTGTCTGTCTGTCTGTCTGTCTGTCTGTCTGTCTGTCTGTCTGTCTGTCTGTCTGTCTGTCTGTATGTCTGTCTGTCTGTCTGTCTGTCTGTCTGTCTGTCTGTCTGTCTGTCTGTCTATATGTATGTATGTATGTATGTATGTATGTATGTATGTATGTATGTATGTATGTATATATGTATGTCTGTCTGTCTGTTTGTCTGTCTGTTCGGTAAAAGTTGTAGCCAAACGGCTAAACCTAGAAAGTTGAAATTTGGCATGCTTATACAACTCTTTGACACGCCCATAGGAAAAATACTAAAACATCTAAAAAATATATATTCCCCTAAAAATATAAACAAATATGTGCTCATTGAAAAAAAAAAAATATTTTGAAAAATTCTGAAAAATGAAAGCCCTTGGCCGTAAACTTAGTACGTGGCTTAACGAGTTGTGATCTTAGCTTTAAGATATATTTTATTATATGAAGGGATGTAATTTTTTTTTTGCAGCCTTTACTTATGGACATCAAATACAATTTCCCAGTACGATTCCCATTCAATCCTTCTACAATTTGTTTGGAAGACATCGAAATACCAGAGGTTCTAAACTTACCAATGCTTAAGAAAATATAATTACATTCCTAGTTAAATTGTTTTTTTTTTACTAGTTAAAATATTTTGCTACTAGTTTAAATTAAGTTACCAATATCATTCAATGATATTAAAATATATATGATCAAAACAAATAATTTGCTGACGCACTTCTAATAAAGTCGAGTCAATTTTAATCTGATTAATGTAGACGCGTCGAGCTTCACATGTCGACCGATAGTCAGCGTACCGTTTAGCTGCAATCCTATTGAGAACTGACAATAACTGAAGTGACGCCTAGCGGAATATTTTGGAACTTAACGAAACAGGATTTTGTTGGATGTGGCTCATTTAATTGCATTGTTTGTATGTGTTAAAGTGAAGAAAACTTTAATAATAAAGAGTCTTTAATAAAGAAGAAGTCTTTAAAATCGCAACAGAAAATTAACTGCAATGTGAATTGTTGTGTATCAAATGGAAAATGTCAAAAATATCCTATTCCAATCGCCATTTTGTAAGCGACAACATCGCCTCTATAGGTAATATTTATTCTCAATATAGAAATTTACATTATTATTTTGAATTATAAATTATTTTATTATAAAAATAAATGCGTAGGTTTCTGAGCGGGTCATTTTTCGATACTTTGTCTGGCTTTTTGTAAGGACGTAAGCTTTTCTTACGCCGTGCGTTAGTAAATTTTTTGTTATGATACATAAGGCAGTTAGAAAATTTGCAGATTTTATGTGATAAAATCTCAAACATACAATTGAGCCGACATATAATGAACAATTGAAGAATTCAGTTGGATAAAATTAAAATATATTATTTATTTTATTTTATTTTTTTTTTTGTGATCAGTTATATTGAATTATGGTAAATGTTTATTATGAATTAATTCTTGAACGATATGCAATACTTGACAAAAACATTTAGTTATCAAACTTATTTCCAAGAAAAAAAAATGCATAAAAATAAAAGATATTTTTTTTTATGATAAATTATTTTTGTCATATATGATTTTTTAAGGGAGAGTAATAATAAAGGAGATAAATGTAGATTTTAGTTTAAGGGTATACCCCCCCGTAATTCTCCAAATCTTCATCTAATTGAAAAAATTAATTGAATAAAAAAAAATTTGTTTTTAGGGTTTTGTAGGTATGACCAAAAAACCCTTATACCGTCATTTTGTCGTCTGTCTGTCTGTCTGTTCGGTAAAAATTGTAGCCAAACAGCTAAACCTAGTTGCAAATTTGGCATGCTTATACAACTCTTCGACCCGCACATAGGAAAATGTGTCCTACACACTCAGCATGCCGCCTTCACTTGTTATATACCTGCGAAACCCTGCAATGTGTGAAAATTCACACTTCACATCAATTTTTTTAATATGTAATCATTTTCTGATCGTCAATCTAATTTAATTTTATTATTTATTTCTTTTTTTTTACTAATTAATATTATTTTTAACGTGTTCTTCAATTGTTTGAATTTGTTTGGTTATCGGTTGTACTTAATATAGGCAATAAAGTCAGTATATATAAATTATATGCATATTTATTATAAATATAGTGACAATGGACCATGTGGTTACTTAATAGAATTGTGTAGTTTTTGTATAAAGGTGCCATTTAGAATGCAATTATGTATTTTGTATATATTTTTTTATTTATCAAAAATAATAGGGTTGCTAAACAAAAATATAACAATATATTAAATTCGTGCGCGGTAATTGTCAGAAAGAAATCCCTTTAGTTAATCTGTTATTGTTCATTTCTTAAGGTTGGTTTAAATCGATCAAGTAGAGAGGCTAGTCAAGTAGGCAAGTTGCTTGCGTTTTTCGTAAGCAAGTAACCAGACAAATACTGTTCATATTCGGACAAGTATAATTCTGGCAAGTTCTCTTGCTGACTAACTTTTGAGTCTGTCTCCTCTTTGCCTCCAAACGTTGTTTTAATTAATATTTTTTTCGATTTAGGTAAATAATGGAATGTTTAAGAGGGATTCTTCCTTATTCACGATTTACATTGCGGTACACTACAAAATTGACTGTTTTTTTCCATGATTCACAAAAATAAAACACAAACAACAAAAAAACACGTATTTCTCCATTGAACAAAACAAAACAATGTCACTTTCGTATCTTCCGCAAATTGCCACCAGATGTCAGGGCGCTTAGGAAGTTTCCCCCTATAGGAATAAATTTATTTTACGTACCTGTTTTATTATTTTGTCAACAAGAAAGTGAACACAAATATTTAAAAAATGATTTTTTTGAATGATACGTTCGGCGCGAATATTTTATGAAAAACCAATTAAAATATAAATCTTATCATTATCTTTGTAGAGTGCATTTCTCACGAGTTAAGGCCATGGGCGTTATCGTGCGCCAAACAATGACTTAAAACCAATCGCAATGCAGTTTGCAGCCGGTTCAACGGTTGCTTAGCAACCAAGCGACTACGAATTCTGGTTTCTGCTCATGTGACGTACTGGCCTTATCTCATGGGCAAAGCATTTTCTTGTAAACAAAACCGCGTTTAGCATTGCCTATAAAAGCATTTACACTTACCGTACTTTCTATGCAACCCACTTTTGTTAAGTTTTAATGTTTTTTAAATTATTTTTTAAATTATTTTTTTAACATTTATTATGCGTGGAATATACATGCACATTCCATTGATATTTATGTAAATAAATTAAATTTATTTATTTTTACTTATACTGTGAAATGAGAGATTCATTTATATATTGTTAATAAAATTATGTAAAGTTGTAAAATAATTCTTGTTGAATTTCAGAATTTTAAGAAGATTTAAAAAATATATTGCACACCACATGTAAAAAGTAGTTTTTATGTAAAAATATTGAGAAATATAGATGATTATAGATTAAATAATTTTTAACCCTTTACCGCATAGTGTGCCATATATGGCACATTCCGATTTTTATTTTACTTTTAAAACTGAATCAGAACGTTACTTCATGAATGTTCATATATGCCACATACACAGCAATGGATCCTGCAGTATCTCAAGTAATGGGCTGCAATAGATTTGAGGATATCAAGCGGAATTTGCACTTCAACGATAACTCTGAATTTATTGAGAAAAGACAACTAGAAGATGCGACCTTTTCTTTCAAAAATTCGAGGGCGACTGCTTTTAATCCCTAATGAAGAACACCTAGCAATTGACGAGCAAATAATACGGAATCATTTTCTTTTGTAACATAATGTAGAATCATATTGTTCCATGTATGGCGCAAACCCTAAATTATTATTTTAATTATTATTTTTTCATAAAAATAATAATTAATATTTTAAATATATTTTTTTTATTAATTTTTCTATCAATAACAACCAATTCCTAATGCTCATGAATTATTTCAGCCAAAAATAAAAATTCATGCTGTAAAGAGTTAACCTGAATACAGACATACCTTGTCTAACGAATTTAATTCTTTCCACGAAGCGATTTTTCTCCAAAAATGTATCAAAAAACTTTTGTCCCCCACCCTGATTCACAGAGGGGTTGGTCTAAAAATCTGAAAAAAATCTCAATAAACTACACTGAGGGAAACTGGAATAGTTCAACAGGAATTTTTGTTCAGGTTTCTATTTCGAAAAATATGTAATTTTTAGGGTTTTGTACCACCAAAAAACCCTTATACGCCACACATGTGTCTGTCTGTAGGGTAGAAATTGTAGCCAAACATGACGTTTTTTACTAAAAAAACTGAAAAAAACTTGACATCAATTTCAAAAAACATTACACACCTCTTCATTAAAACCTGTAGAAGCTTTTTGGATAATAATTACACCCTGGGAATGTGTTTGTGAGAAAATATAAGTATAATAAAATTGCAATCCCAAAGTAAAGAAGACTAGCATTTAAGAACAAATTAATATTTGAACTCTGGCGTTAGTTTAAGAAATTTGTAAAGTACACACGTTTTATTTAACACACTTTTTACCCTTTGACGCAGTTTCATTGTATTTTTTTTTTTTTATAACAAATGTGTAAGAGAGAGATGGAGATAGGCCATTTTCCATGTGTTGGAGAGAGACAGAAATATATTGGTAAAAATGTATTTATTTGTTTAAATAATTGTTTTCAGGCTACAAATATTTGTAAATGTGTATAATTTTTATAAAATATCGTATGTTTATAAATTTTATGTCCTATTTCACTTGTTATCACCGGATTTATTAAATTTTTGTGTATTCCCTCGATATAAAATTTTATTACTCCAGAACTATGTTGAATTAAGAAATGAAATTTTGACAGTAAATAGTTGGAACCCTACTGAATGTCCCCTAAAAATTTAATTTCTTAATTCTAAAAGGTTTTTGAAATACTAATTTTTAAGTATATTTCCATATGTCCCAATTCGCTGTTTAGTTGGAGGTTCTGCCGTTGTAGCTCGTAGCGCTGTGTTACAACAATGGCCAAGCAGTTGACATCTAGTGTTTTGTGCTACATTTTTTATTGAAAAAACTAGTAAAAAGTTGCCATCGAATTCAAAAAACATTAAAAACAATTAAATTAACACCTTAAGAAATTTTTTAGATAATTATTTCATCCTAGTCGAGTGTTTGTGAAAAAATATGAGTATAACAAAATAGCGTCTCTCAGTAAGCAGAATTTCGCATTTTAGAAAATTAATATTTCAACTCTGGAGCTGATTTAAGAAATTTGGAAGGTATACACATCTTATTTAAGAAATTTTTTACCCCTTGACACTGTTTTGTTGATGTATTTTGTTTATTTTTTTGTTTTTTGTAACAATTTTTTTACGTGTAAGAGAGAGATGGAGGCTTTCTTCCATGTATTGGAGAGAGACAGCATAATATTGGTAAAAATATTTTATTTGTTCAAATAAAGGTTTTCAGGCTACATATGGTTTGTAAGTGGGTATAATTATTATAAAATATCATACTTTTATAATTTTTATGCCCAATTTCACTTGAAATTTCTGGTTTTATTAATTTTTTGTGTATTCCCTCGATATCGAATTTTATTACTCCAGAACTATGGTAAATTAAGAAAAGAAATTTTTATAGTAAATAGACAAAACTCTACTGAGTGCCCCCTAAAAATTTAATTTCTTAATTCTAAAAGATTTTTGAAATATTTATTTTCAAACAATTTTGTATATACCCCAATTCGTTGTTTAGTTCGCGTCCCGCCCTTGTGGCGTTAGTGTCGCAACAATGGCCAAGCAGTTGACATATCGCCTTTTGCGCTACATTTTTAATGAAAAAACTAGTAAAAAGTTAACATCGAATTTAAAAAATAATAAAAACGTTTAAATTAACACCTGTAGAAACTTTTTGGGTAATTATTTCACCTTAGTGGAGTGTTTGTCACAAAATAGCGTCTCTGAGCAAGTAGAATTTCGCGTTTTAGAAAATTAATATTTCAACTCTGGAGGTGATTTAAGAAATTTAAAATGTGTACACGTTTCAGTTAAGGCCTTTTGTTAACTGCTGATCGAGTTTGGTTTATGGATTTTGTAATTTTTTTTGTAGTTTTTATAGGTCCGGGGTTGCTGTGTGTAGGAGAGAGATGGAACGAGCTCTGGAGACATGTGTTAGAGAAAGACGAAAACATTTTCAGAAAAATGGTAATATTTTTAAATAAAGTCTAAAAAATATGTATGTATTGTGTAAAATTGTGCTTTTGGGGGATTATTGGGGAAAATATTTTTATTTGTTTGTAAATTTATACTTGTAATATTTTCAATGGTAAGTAAGAAATGTGTTGGAGAGAGATAGAGCTAGCCCAGCTGCCGTGTGTTAGAAAGAGACAGCATCTACAAATATTTTTTTTTGGTAAAAATTAAAATAGCTATTAGGTTTGTATCACTAAAAAGGAACTTTTGGGAATTGTTGGAAAGTTTTTGTTTTTTGCTTTTACCATTAAAAATTAGTCCTAGGTTGCTGTGTGTAAAAGAGAGATGAGAGACAACAATTTAAAAAAATGTGTTTATTCAATAAATGTTTAAAAATTATTTGAATGTGTCTTTAAAAAGGAACTTTTGGGTCTAATTGGGATGGGATTTTCTCCTGAAACTTATTGTCTAGGGATGTTGTGTGTAGAAGAGAGATGGAGATATACCAGTTACAATGGGTAAGAGAGAGACAACAACAATTTTAAAATAACTATGCTACAATAAAGGAAATGAAAGTCAATAGCCCTGTTCGTAGAGCCATTTCTAATTTTATATTATCGACAGAAGCGAGCGCAGTTATTTTAACGCATTTCTGCAAATTCTGCGCTTGCGTTTGACGATAATAAACCGTTGAAAATGACTCTACGAACAGAGCCAGTGGCGCACCCAGCGGGGGGGGCGGCCACAAATTGATATGGGGATCTTTTTTTTTTGTCGTCACTTATATTTTAGAAGTGAGGACCTTTTTTATGTCATCATTTTGTATTTCCGAAGAGAGGACCTTTTTTTAGATCACTTGAAATTCACAAAAATCACAAAAAAAAAAGTCTTAAATAATAATGTCCCCCCCCCATCATAAATTCCTGGGTGCGCCACTGCAATATACACGTAAAGATTATGTTGTAGTCTGGGCTGTCTAGCAACCTTCGCGCTGTGGTCGGCTTATTTCAAATTTACAATATTTTAATTAAAAAATTTTGCTGTAATATTAATTAAAATGTGATTTTTGTTTTGTTAGGTGACATAACTAAAATTAACTTATCAAAACCAGTGGCGAAGGGAAACCTCCGCTAGACTTGCCCTACCACAAAAAAAAATAATAATAAAAAAAAGATAAATTTAAAAAAATTTTAAAAAGTTTTAGGTAAATTTTCAAAAATACATCAAATTATGTTCTATACAAATTTTTGTCCAAAGTTTGGTTTACTAGTTACGAATTTTTTAAAGTTTAATAACATCCGTTTCCGGTTTCGGATTTTTATAAAAAAAATAGGGTTCTTCCCAATTAATAGGATATTTTTTTAGTACCAGAACGAACTCTCTAAGTTAAACCGTTCTTGAGTTATCGTGTATATATACACACAGATACACACACACACGTATGGAAGGCACTTCGAAAATAGGTTTTTTGGATTCCCTGGACCATGAAAGGTGGTCATCAGTCAAAATCTCGACATCGAAAATTTTCGCGATTACAATACTTGCCCCTTATATATTAAGGTCGGGCAAGGAAAAATGTAGTTTTAAGGAATAATAGGGAAAAATTGCTAAGCGATATGACATCTGGTGGGATTTTAGGAACTACAGAAATAGACATTCTATCGCGCTTTTTTTAATAAAAAATGTTTGCATAAAAACAAGTATTAATATTGTAGCAAAATTACAATAAACACCAGTAAACATTAAAATTCACGTTGTTTATATGTAACGAATGTCTATTTTGAAGGTTCCAAGTATGCCGAAATAGCGCTGCGATCTTAAAATACTTTCCCTATAAATTTTATGCGTATCCCCTATTGATTATTTAAGTTGATAATAAGATATAGTTACAATTGGTTATGTTATTTATTAAAAAATATAATAAATTTACAATTTAAAATGTTTCGTCTTATTAGTTGCTAAAAAATATTTATATTTTCGATCAAGACCATGAAAATTAACGAAATTAATGTTAATAAAAATTCAGGTCTCTAATTAATGTTGGTATACACATTGAGCACTTTTTTCCTTCTTGCAGTCTTTTATTTTTTGATCAGGCATATCAGAAACAATAACTTTGTGTTGTTCAAACCAAGATTTCAAAGCCAATTGACATGGGCAAGTCCATGGGTTGCCATCTACAGTTACATTTCTCAACTTTGGAAGTTTTTGTAAAGCATTAGGTTGGATATATTTGAGTTTGTTATTGTCCAAGAAGAGTTCTTCAATGCTACAATCTTTCGGGAATACATTAGAACGCAGTTCTTCAATCTTATTATTAGAAAGAATAACGGTATAGATATTCTTCAAATTATCAAAAGCGTGATCTTCAAAAGATTTGATAGCATTTTCTTCCAATTTCAGAAGTGTTAACTTTGGCATTTCAGGGAATTTTTTGACTGTTGTAATTTGATTTTGTCCCAAAATTAACTGTTCTAGTGACAATGATTTACCGATATATCTTTCTGGTCTGAACGAGGCAAGTTTATTCCCTTCTAAGTTGAGGTAACCTAAATTCTTCATTCCATAAAATGCTTCTGGGTCTAATGTGGTTATTTCGTTGCTGCAAAGGTATAGAAGGTTGAAGTTTGTGTTGGTGAATATGCCTTTTTTTAGGTGGGGGATTTTGTTCTTGTTGATCCAAGCTTGGTAAGCCTTAGCCATTTTTGAGAATAGGTTTTGGGGGATGTCCTTAAGGCCAGCATTGACGAAGGAGATTACTTCAACTGGAGTATTGTCGAATGTTCCTACTGAAAAAATAAATCAATTTTTAGACAAATATATAATAACACTCGTATACAAAGTGTATCCACCCCTTTTTTCTCAAAAACAAGATGTGTGAGCAAAAAATATGACCAAAGTCTACCAAAAGAATCGAATACTAGTATGGAAAATTTCCGGAACAAACCGGAAGCACAGGATATCAAGGATCACTTTGTTACCGACCGCCAACATATATAAGGGAGGTATTGTGATCATACCGATTTTGACATTTCGAGATTTCGATGGATCTCCACGAATTGAGCTCCCTACATAACGTTTCGACTATTTTTAGCATGATGTCTGTCTGTCTGTCTGTCTGTCTGTCCGTCTGTCTGTCCGTCTGTCTGTCCGTCTGTCTGTGTACACGTGCAGAGCAAATTCGGCTGAAAGGATTTTTATGAAACTTCATATTTAAGCTTCTGCTATCAATGGCACGAGTTGATCAACTTTTGGTAAAAATCGGTTGACTAAAAATGGGAGTTTAGGAAGACAGAAAAATATTTCGAAAAAATTTATTGAACAAAAGTTGCTATAAAAGCAATAATTAATAACTTTTATTTGAGACGTTTTTTGATAAAACGAAAAATTTCGAATAATTTCTGTAAAATTTTCAAGTCTCAATTTTTTCATACTTATATGTAACGTTTCCATGGTCATGATAAATAATATCTTTGTTAGAAAATATTAGGCCAAGTTATTTCTACTCTGCTGCTAAATAAATACATTATTTTATATAAGAACTTTATGATGGCGGTCGGTCCTGTGAGTAAAGTGAAAAGTAAAATATTTTTATTTACAAGTGTTCAAAGTGTCTTTCATTTTGATTTAAACACTTCCACATCTCTACTCACGGATTAAGGAAAATTGAGGCCTTAAGCAAGGTTCCCATTCCGGGCCCTACTAGTAAAAAAAAAATCATAAAAAATGGAAAAAATTCATGATAAAACCGTCTTAAGGGCCTAAAAAAAATAAGGGCTGTAGACAGTTGCCTAGGCCAAACTCCGGCCCTGTTTTTATTAGATTATTTATTCTAATTTTTAAATCTACTTAAAGTGTACTAAAAAGCTACTAAAAAGTGCTTAAAATAACATACAAAATATTGGTACTAGATATCTACGAAATCCTAAAATTTGTAAAAATTCACAATTAAACTTCAAGTGTAGTTTGTTTAGAAATTGTTAAACCTGCTAATTAATATCCCAAAGACCTTTAAAAGACAGTTCAAATTAAATTAGCACAATATTCAATGCTAAATTGTTGAATTCAATTTTACAAATTACAGCTAACTTTTAGCTGTCTACTTCATTAGAAAGTGTAAGAAAGCGTGAGCAGTGACCCACATAAAGCCCTACATGTCTAATAGGACCGGTCAATACTTTACGCTGACCACCTATAGGTCCTATTTTGAGTAGTTTGGAAAGCAGATAAATGACCCCATGCGATGATACCGTACTTTATTACCGATTCCGCTAGTGATTTGTATATTTGTTTAAGTAGTTTTAATGATAAAATGTCACGAATTATATAAAATTTGTGGAAAAGCATACGGATCTTTTTCCTCAAATATTGAAGGTGAATATTTTATTTAAGGTGTTGATCAATTTTCAGGCCAAGGTATTTTATTGACTCTGTTTTTATTATATATTTGTTTGTGTTTGCAATATTTATTGTTGCAATTGTCGGTTGTCCCGCTATTGTGGAGGAAAATGTTATGTATTTAGTTTTGTCTATGTTTAGTGATAGTAGATTTGAATCTCACCATTATTTTGTCTTATTTAGGCCTTCTGTTGCCTTTTCATATACATTTGACCAATTTATAAATTAGTTATGTAGTTAACGTAATTTTAGTACAAATTTTCCTGTATTAGAGTATAACAAGCCAAATGGCTTCTGCTTTCTCACCATGTAATAATAATAATACTAAACATTTCGCGGGACTAACTATTAAAAATTAGGACTGTCCCATCAAAAGCAGAATGTGTGGTCACCAGAACTATACGCTACCTAAGCAGTATTCTATTATTAATTTTTGTAAATTATAAATAATTTATTACCTTCCAGTTTTGGAACAATGCAATCTGCAAATTCCACTGTTTTAATTTTCTTAAGATCCTTGAAAGCATCCTTGTCTACGGTAAATTTATTTTTATTCTGTCCCTTGGCTACAAAATTAGTGATCTCTGGTAACCTTGAAAAATCTTCCTTCTTAATCACATGATCTGCTTTTTCCAAAACATTATACGATCTAACCATTCCATAATTTTCATTTTTCTTTAATTCATTAAACGATGTACAAAATAAATCGCTTTTGTCAAGTGTACAAGCGATGGAAATTTGGAATAAAACAGAGAACACTATCAACGACTTCATGGTTGCAGAACGACTAGTGATTCCGTCTCAGCAAATCATCAACACGTTAAAACATTAAATTAACTTTTATCAGCGGCGTAGTGTTCATTTGCAAGAACTGGTTTCAATAACAAGTTTTTATTTCATATATATATGTATATTAAGTTTCTTGATATAGGATTAGCAAGAGACGAACGCTTTTTTTTTTTTATTTATTTATATAAAACTAGTATAGTACCTGTTTTTTGCTCGGGATAAGTTCAGTTAATTATAAAATAAAATAATTATGTTTTTTAATAGATAGATAGATAATCGTTTATTCATGCCTTTCGGCTTTGAATTTGTACATTAATTTTCCCAAAAATACAATTTGTGTGATATCACATTCAATAATCGTACATACAGTTACGGTCAAAATAATAAATACACCTAATACACCAACCTTATTATTTGTAGTTGGAACACTAAATAAATTTATATTTTTATTCTAACTGGCATAACCAATAAAGCACTTTATGATCTATTAAAACCATAATATTTATCAAGAAATATTATATGGTGATAGAAATATTTTGATATTTGTGAAATCACTACCTGAAATGGTTGGTCAAAATAATAAATACAATTGAGAAAATTTAGTCAAATATAAAATTTATTATTCATTTTACTGTTACTAATTACATAATACTAATTTTTATAATCTTAGTAATCAATACCATGCCTTTTATTTGCCAAAACGGCCCGACATCGTTTGGGTATCGACTCAATGAGCCGTTGACAGCTTTCTACAGGAATGCTGTACCAAGCTTCTAGAACAGCAGCCCGTAATGCATTTTTGTTCCTTGGTTTTTCCTGCTCAACCCTATCCTTTACTAGTTTCCAAAGATTTTCTGTTGGATTCAAATCGGGTAATTGAGCAGGCCAATGTAAAATTTGAAAATTGTTTTTCTGGAACCATGTTTTTGTTGCACGAGCCGTGTGTTTAGAGTCGTTATCTTGCCGGTAGATCCATATTAGTGACATATTCCATTCCGCATAGGGTAGCATAATAGTTTCCAAAATTAGGATGTAAATTTCTTTCGTCATTATCTCATCTATGCGAAATAAGGGACCTATACCATACCAATAAAAACAACTCCAAAGTAAAATCTTACCTCCTCCATGTTAAACGGTTTTTTTTTCGTGTACTTAGGGTTAAACGCCTGGTTTGGAGGACGCCTAACAAATTTTTTCCCATCATTTCCAAACAACATTAGTTTACTTTCGTCACTAAACGAAATATTTCTCCATTTTTTAATACCTTCTGCACCATACCAGTAAATGTGTTCTGGAGCATATTCCTTACGGGCTTGTAAGTGTCTTGGTTTTAATAATGGTACTTTTCTAGGCGAACATGATCTTAAGTTATGCTCTACCAACCTCCTTCTAATGGTTCGTGCAGAAATATTCGGTTGTAGTTCGGTTAGTAAATTAGTTGGTGACATCAAATGATTTTTTCACTTCCTTTACCAAGCGTCTATCTTCGTTCTTTAAAGTTTTGTGTGGTCTACCCCGGGTTTCTTCTTTAAATGAGTAACTGATGACATTTTGTACCATTCCCAAAGAGCAACCCATAATATTAGCAAATCTTCTAAAAGAATTGCCACCATTTTTAATTTTTTAATTAAGTTGCTCATTTCACTACCACAATGCTTATTCTTACCCATCTTTGCAATAGTTTGAACAAAACTAAATATTTTTTTTTGTAAAACATATACTTATAAATACATTATGCACTTGTATGAACCTGTCTTAACTCCGTTATCAAATTATTTTTATGAATTTTAGGAAATGTATTTATTATTTTGACCAACCATGTCAGGCAGTGTTTTCACTAAAATCAAAATATTTCTATGACCAAATAATATTTCTTGATAAATATTATGGATTTAATAGCTCATAAAGTGCTTTATTGGTTATGCCAGTTAAAATAAAAATATGAATTTATTTAGTGATCGAACTACAAATAATAAGGTTACTATATTAGGTGTATTTATTATTTTGACCGTAACTGTATATAATTAGCAAGTGTGTGTATGTGATCTGGGTAACATTGTGACGTCATTTTTTCCTAAGATTGATTGTCTCTTGATTGACAGGTATTTTGCAGATTTATTCTCTAAGAATCTACGAATATAATTACTTATAGAAATGTGTAGGATTTCGTAGGCATAAACAAGAAACTATAGATACTCCTATATCCTTTAACTCAGTGTTTCTCAACCAAAAACGCACCGCGGACCAGTATAATATATAATTTTCTAACGCGGACCACTAATAATAATTGTTTGTTCATTTTTTGCAAGAAAACTAATATATTTAATGTGCTACTAAATACATTTATTTTATTTGTAAATAATCATAGAAAGTTTACAGAAAATAAACAAAATATAAATTATTTACATAAAAAATGTGCATATAAAATAAAAACTTCAAAAAACATAAAAACTTTCGCGGACCACTAAAATTTTTCTGGGGACCACTGGAGGTCCGCGAACCACCTGTTGAGAAACACTGCTTTAACTGATATGAACCATATTTTGCAGATTTATTTTCTAAGAATCTACGAATATAATTATATATAGAAATATCTAGGATTTCATAGGCATAAAAAAGAAACTTTAGACACTCTTATATCCGTTGACCGATATGAACAATATTTTGCAGATTTATTCTCTAAGAATCTACGAATATAATTACATACATAAATGTCTAGGGATTCGTAGGCATAAATTAACGACTCAAATTATTTTTAGTTTTAACAATATAAATGTAAATGTGCTGAGTAAAAATGAATAGTTTTCCCATCTTAAAAAGTTCATGAATAAATAATCGTACATATATAATTAGCTAGTCTAACTATATAATTAGCAAGTGTCTCTATGTAGTGTCGGTAAAATTATGACTTTTGTTATTTTTTTTTAACAAAAACTGTTTTTTTTTAATAATTTAAAAAAAGAATATTAAAAATGAGGAATTGGAAAAGACTTTTTGATTTTTAATATACTTCATCTTCTGCAATATAAATATCTCCTGCATACATATTTTATATATATTTAATTAATATCATTTTCTTTATTAATCTTCTTCATTTTCTATTATATCTAAAAATTACACTTAAAAATCAAATGTCCGCCATTTTTATCTTCATAAGAACTAAGTTATTACTTATAAACACCAGCATTTGGTAGTTACTATGATAGGAACTTTTATAGTAACATGTTACTAAATATTGTAGTAACTTTTGTCTTACGGAATACGAAATACCCCAAGGTTATTATGATAGTAACTGACCTTGCTCATAGTGACAAATTTAATTACTATAATCATAGTAACTGAGTTACAGAATTGGTCTGAGAATCTGTAAGAAAGTGTCCATAACAACACTTAAAACAACTCCTTAGTTACGATAGTCTGTAGCTTACAGATTTATCCAGAATTGCACATAAATAAATAATTTGAACTCTAACCTCTGATAAAGTTAATTTTGTTTCAATTTGCTGATGATTTGCTTAGACAAAATTAGTAGTCATTCTCTAGCCATGAAGTCATTTGCAGTGTTCGCGTCTTTATTTCAAATTTCCATCGCCTGTTTACTCGAGGAAAGTAATTTGTATTGCACATCATTTTATGAATTAAAGAAAAATGAAAATTATGAAATGGTTAGAGCGTATAGGGTTTTGGAAAAAACAGATTATGTGATAAAGAAGGAAGATTTTTCAACCTTGCAAGATATTACTTATTTTTTAGCCATGGGACAAAATACGAATAAATTTACCGTAAACAAGGATGCCTTTAAGGATCTTAAGAAAATTGATACATTGGAATTCACAAATTGCATCATTCCAGAATTGGAAGGTAATAAATTACTTTTAATTTACAAAAATTAATATGATATTAACACAGATAGAAGTTGTTTTATCGTATATTTTTGTCCATTTATTTATTTATTACAGTGGGAACATTCGACAATACTCCAGTAAAAGTAATCTCCTTCATCAACGCTGGCCTTGAGGACATCCCCCAAAACCTGTTCTCGAAAATGCCCAAGGCTTACCAAGCTTGGATCAACAATAATACAATCCCCCACCTAAAAAAAGGCATATTCACCAACACAAACTTCAATCTTCTATACCTTTGTTGTAATGAAATAACAACAATAGACCCAGAAGCATTCTATGGAATGAAAAAATTGGGTTACCTCAACCTAGAACGGAATAAACTTGCCTCCTTCAGCCCAGAAAGATATATCGGTAAATCATTGTCACTAGAACTGCTAATTTTGGAACAAAATCAAATCACAACAGTTGAAAAATTCCCTGAAATGCCAAAGTTAACACTTCTGAAATACCAAGATAATGCTATCAAGTCTTTTGAAGATCACGCTTTTGATAATTTGAAAAATATCTATACTGTTATTCTTTCTAATAATAACATTGAAGAACTGCGTGCTAATATTTTTCCGAAAGATTGTAGCATTGAAGAACTCTTCTTGGATAATAATAAACTCAAATATATCCAACCTAATGCTTTGCAAAAGCTTCCAAAGTTGAGAAATGTGACTGTAGATGGCAATCCATGGACCTGTCCATGTCAGTTGGCTTTGAAATCTTGGTTTGAACAACATAAAGTTATTGTTTCTGATATGCCTGATCAAATAATAAAAGACTGCAAAAACGAAATGAATGCCCAATGTTTATATCAACATTAATTAGAGACATATTTTTATTAACATTAATTTTGATTAAAACTGTAATTCATGGTTGCCATAATCAAAAATATATATATATATATTTTTTTGCAATTAATAAGACAATAAATATTAAATTGTAAATTTAATAGTATATTTTTAATAAATAACATACTTTGTAAATAATTCTCAATATTAACCTAAATAATAAACTGTACACCGTTTCCAACGAATTTTCCATTTCTGGAAGCTTGTGAAGAGTTTTTTTAGTTAAAATTTTTGGCGCACGGCTTTGACGGCTGTAGCAAAATGGTCATAAGAGAGATTCTATCTGGCGGTATTATATATTATGTATATTATTACGGTATTTCAATATATTAAGAAGAAATCCCTAATTACTAGTGATTTTTTTGAACTTGTCAATTTATGGTAATTTAAAATTATTAAAATATTAATCATTATCACTATTATCATTGTTTATATCACTATCAGAGTTTGTGTCACTACCATTATCATTTAAATTAATAATTATTGAAGATTTGCTTCACTGTTTTTGCTTCACTGAATAGAACTTATGTTAATTTTTTTTTTAAACTAAAACTATTTTTTTAAATAATTTAAAAAAAGACATATTAAAAATGAGGAATTGGAAAAGACTTTTTGATCTTTAATATATTTCATCTCCTGCAATATAAACATTTACCTACACTCATACATACATATTTTATGTATAATTAATTTATATAATTTTTTTTACTAATCTTCTTCATTTTCTATTATATCTAAAAATTACACTTAAAATCAAATGTCCGCCATTTTTATCTTCATAAGAACTAAGTTATTACTTATAAAGACCAGCATTTGGTAGTTACTATGATAGGAACTTTTATAGTAACATGTTAACTAAATATTGTAGTAACTTTTACCTTACGGAATACGAAATACCCCAATGGTACTATGATAGTAATTGACCTTGCTCATAGTGACAAATTTAGTTACAGAATTGGTCTGATTATCCTCAAGAACGCCACTGTATTTCTCTAAGGTTATCATGTAAATGACCGAAACCGTCTTGGTTGTGTAAATATTATTTATAATTATTTTTTTAAAGGTCAAGGTTATGGTATTATATAAAAAAAAATACTAAAATGAATTTCACTGGAAAAATGCTGTAAACAATAAAATGGAAAAACCAATAACATAAATAACAATAATTAGATTTACTGGGTTTTATTACTATGAACAAATTTAAATACCTCTTCTAGAAATAATTGAAATAAATGCAATTTGATAACGATAACCTTGTAGAATGGTCTGGAAAAACATGATTATTTATAAGCTACAACATATTAAAATATTTTTTGTACACTCTGGCATAAATATACAATTATTGAGTTACTTTTACATTTATAACGACAATGTTTATCGCCCTAGGGCAGGGGTCAGCAACCTTTCAGTGACAAAGAGCCAAATCTATATTGAAAACAAGCTATATTTAAGAAAAAAACGCAAAAATTGTTATTAATATATAATGTATAAATAAATTAATATTTACTTATACATTTAGTTTGTGATACCTATTGCACTTGCCAGTATATTACAATATAATAATTTTTTTACTGGGACGATTGCTACTTGCATAGTGTTCGATAAGACATCAATATTTGGTAAATATTCAGTAATCTTTAACTTAAGGCAGCACTCAAGTTTCAGGTCAGTAAGATTACTTCTTAACTGACTATTAATTTCATATGTGAAAAGACCTGCTCACAGTAATATGTGGATCCGAAAATTGTCAGTAGTCCAAAAGCATAATTTTTTAAATGATTGAACGATTCTGGAAGACGATTCCAAGCTTCGAAAACAACTTTATCTACATTTTGAAGATTGTGAATTTCGGTCCACTTATGCTGGGAAGATAAAATGCACTTTTTTCTTTCTAAACTTTCCAGTTCAGAATTAAATTTTAAGAATATATTATTCCATAAATCTTTGTATTTCAAATCTAATAATTGAAGTTCAAATTGTACCTGCTTAATCAATGGGAATGGTGATAAATGTAATTACTGCATATCTGCTTCATTTGGTTTTGTCAAAAAAGCTAATGTAGCTTTATATTTTCTAAACTCTTTAAATCTTTCTCCAAAAGCTTCTTGCATGTTAACAATAGTTCGTGCAAAAAAAAATTGCATTAATAACGTTGTTATTGTCCTTATGTTTTTGTAAATTAATAAAATGCAAAAATGTTTCTGCACGTATATCATTAATCAGAAATTACTTCTTTTAAAAGGGAATATGCAGCAACTCGGGGAATTACCGGGCGTGAATTGCACCGTAAAACATCCTGAACAATACAAAGTCTGTATAGTACAGGCAGAAAGTTGAAAATTAAAAAATAAATTATATTAAAATAAAAACCAGTCAATTTTTAAAGAGCCATAATATTTTCTAAAAAATCCGCATGCGGTTTCGGAGCCGCAGGTTGCCGACCCCTGCCCTAGGGCAGTGTTCTTCAAACTTTTTGACCCGCGGATCGGTGAAAATAGGATAAACATTTCGCGGACCGGTTGAAAGCTAAGACACTAATAAAAACCAATATATATACTCATGTTTTTTTGCACATGTTCATTAATTAGGTACATGTATACTCGGCTTAAAAAGCGCTTGCTCAAACTTGCATATAAAAATTACATATCATTTTTTTAAATATCATTATTGAACAATTCCCTATTTGCTTTACAAATTTTGGTCTAATCAGAGGTCAAAGATCATCCATTATTATCGTTTTCCCACAGGAATAATTAGTTCTTAATAAATATGGAAGAAAAAGTGTAACATTGTTAGTTGCAAATTTGTTCCGAAATGGACGAACAAAAATTGATTCCAAAAAGTGAATTAGCAAGATTTTACGCTAATAAAAATGTTCTACTCAGTGGTGGAACGGGATTTCTTGGAAAATTGATTATTCAAAAATTATTAATATGCTGCCCGGATTTAGAAGGAATATATTTGATAATTAGACAGAAAAAAGGGAAGGGTCCTCAAGAAAGATTGAATGAAATACTTGAAAATCCAGTAAGTATCATTTAATAATGGTTTATATTTCAAGTTCAATTTATTGACCAATAAATACAGCAATAGCAATATTAAAATATAGCAATACAACATTATAGTCCGGGTAATTGTTTCCGTCAATATCCCGGACTGTTTGAAGCCAGACTAATCAAGAAACTAAATATGTACATACAAAAAATCTTAATTGGTTAAAAAAAATCAATAAACAAAATGTTATTAATAAATTCAAATGTCTTATTAGAAATAATTTTAAAAAAAACTGCATTTTTTTCGTAATTCATTTTTTTTTTTTCTCTCTAAAAATTGCAATATCGATGTCTGCATATTTTTCTTCTTTGGCCTCTTCTCTTCATACATTTCTTTGAGGGGGGTATCAACTGAAACCTCTTAATACGTGAATACAAAAACACATTTATATTTTTAAAAAACATTTTTTTATGAGATATTCGCCAATATATCAAAAAAGCTGTTGTCCCCTACTTTATTTCAGAGGGGTTAGTCTGAAAATCTGAAAAAAATCTCAAAAAGTACATTGATGAGAACCGAAATAGTTCAACAGGAATTTTTGATCAGATTAGTTTTTCGAAAAATATCGATTTTTGTATCGTTAAAAATTATTTTTTAAATTCGTTGTGTGATATCAAAATAAAGTTCTTAAGGCGTAGATAAAATATCTTTATTTTAACACATTTTTTTCTAAAAACATTAAATAAATTACTGTCTTAATGGATGTCTATTCTTGAAACTGAAAATATAATGAATCATTTTTAACTGCTGAGATTCGAGTTCATGTTTGTAAGTTTCGCCTACTATTATACAACTTATTGTTTGAATTATTTTAGTTCTTTGTTTTTAATGTATCAAAGAGGAATAAATCATTTACAGTAGTGAAATACTTATAAAACAAATAGCAGTGAGAAATAAGTTTCTGAAATTGAAAAATATGAAACCTTTTATCGGTATATTTCTTATTAATTTATTGAAGACTTAGATACGAAGCAAATGCAGAAAAAAATCTGGGATTCATTAATTTAAATTTTATTGTGACGAAATATTTGAAAATTATTTAAATTTAGTTTAAAAAAATTAAATTAAAGCTCTTAGTACTCAATTAACAAATAAAAATGACGAAAAAACTATTGATTTTGATGCGATTATAAAAAAAAAAAAAAATACACAGAGCATATTGTAAAGTACACTTAAGTTTTAAGTTTTTTTCCAGATTTTTATATGACAAAGAAAGCGAAATAATTGAATATTCATTTCAGGTTTTCGACAGTCTTAAGAAGAAGGTACCAGATTTCCGTAAAAAACTTCATCCAATTAATGGAGACTTCTTATATGAAAAACTTGGACTTACGACTTACGACAGGAAAACTCTAATAGAAAAAGTAATCAATATTTTTACCGACCGCCAACATACAGAGTGATTATTTAATGGCGAGACGCCGTCACTGGAAGTTTTAATAATTTGCCGTTTCATACACATCGTAGCAGGCGATTATGCGTGCATTTTTTTCTTCATAATCAAATTTTAGGTTATTATAGTCATAGTATTCACCAGTATTTCTGCTAGGAGGCACGTAAAATTCAGTGACGTCGTCTCGCCATTAAATAATCACTCTGTATATAAGGGAGGTATTGTGATCATACCGATTTTGACGTTTCGAGATTTCGATGGATCTCCACGAATTGAGGTCCCTACATAACGTTTTGACTATTTTTAGCATGATGTCTGTCAGTCTGTCTGTCCGTCCGTCTGTCTGTCCGTCTGTCTGTGTATACGTGCAGAGCAAATTCGGCTAAAAGATTTTTTATGAAACTGCATATTTAAGCTTTTGACATCAATGACACGAGTTAATCAACTTTTGGTAAAAATGGATTGACTAGAAATGGGAGTTTACGCGTGTCGATTTTAAGATTTTTGCGAATATTTAGCAACAGAAAATATTTCGAAAAAATGTATTGAACAAAAGTTGCTATAAATGTAATAACTAATAGGTGTGTTCGATTTGCACATTTGCAGTTACTGTTTACTGCCGCGTTAAAAAAATCTGTTCGTTTGGTCGCAGTAACTGCAAATCTGTTTAATTTGTCGTAATTTACTGCCAGTTTATGACGCTACTGCGAAAAAGTTACAGCTGTTTCTCTTGCGGATTATTTGTTACGGCTGTTAACGCTTTACCGCGGCAGTAAACAGTAACTGCAAATGTGCAAATCGAACACACCTAATAACTTTTATTTGAGACAATTTTTCTGTCTCTATATTTTCATACTTACATGTAACGTTTCCATGGTCATGATAAATAATATCTCTGTTAGAAAATATTAGGCCAAGTTATTTCTACTCTGCTGCTAGAATGTATTTATATAAGTACTTTTGATGGCGGTCGGTCCTGTGGTGGCCACAGCTGATTTTTTTGTTTATTTTAATATCTGTTAGCCAATATATAAGCTATTCACTTTTGTAAGAACACACTAGATCTGGTTATTTTGGTTACTTTTATGGTGTGTTACTGACTTTAAATGTCAATTAAAAATATTCCTTACGCTGTAAAACCGACTTTAGGTTGATAAGGTTATGATCATTATAATTAAGATATAATTTTTCATTATGACATATGTCAAATGTATCGACATTTTAAAAAAGTGACATTTTTTAATACCAACATGACATACAGCTTCAAAGGTGCAAACTATTGAAAACAAAATTCCCTCTTAGTTTGTTCTTATAAAAGTGAACAGCTTATATAAGCGGTTCACTTTTGTAAGAACAAACTAAATGGAAATTTTGATTTCAATAGTTTGCACCTTTGAAATTATATGTCATGTTGGTATTAAAAAATGTCACTTTTTCAAAATGTCGATCCATTTGACATATGTCATAATGAAAAATGATATCTTAATTATAATGATCATAACCTTATCAACCTAAAGTCGGTTTTACAGCGTAAGGAATATTTTTAATTGACATTTAAAGTCAGTAACACACTTTAAAAGTAACCAAAATAACCAGATCTAGTGTGTTCTTACAAAAGTGAACAGCTTATACGAGTTAATTATTTTAATAATTTTTAGGTTAATATTGTTCTTCATACTGCATCAAGTGTGACATTCAAACAAACACTTCGCGAAGCTACTCGAACGATCGTTCGAGGAACAAAGGAACTCTTAGAACTCTGTAAAGAAATTCACCATCTGGATGTGGTGATGACAATGTCTACTGCCTTCTCTTTCGCTCCCTTAGAAAGAATTGGAGAATTTTTCAGGGACCCACCTTTGAAACCTGAAACTCTTATGACCTTGGCTGAAGAACTCGACGAGGATACCCTGGAGAAACTTAAACCTGGGTAAAATATTCTACGGCGAATTATTAAATAAGGTTATAAGAATTGTTTGTCAAAATTTTATATAATATAAAATTAAATTTTTAATTATAAAATCTAAAATATAAATTCACATTGATTGATTTTGCTGACCAAGGTAGGACAATACCGATTGGTGCTTTATAGAATGCGACCCAAATGATCTGGGTGTGTATGCAAAAAATAGTGTAATCTAAAAAAATCTTTAAAATTAAATTAATTTTTAAAGAATTTCAAAAATAGACCGGGAGCTCATGACATTTTTGGTCTCCGATTTCATACAGCATGCCTTTTGAAGGAGAGAATATTTACCAAGTGACAACAAAAAAGGGATTGTACTAAACCCCTGCACGCTTTCCGGTCATAGGGAAAATTGCATTTCCACTTGCACAAAATTTTTGTGTTTTTTTCTGATTTAATATTGCTTGCCCTTTTGTCAAAAGAAAATTATAACAAATTTAAAGTCTTTTAATTATAGGCATGCTGTATGAAAACGCGGAAAATCATATTTTTTTATTACAAGATCACATGACCGTTTGAGCCCTTTGGGACCCTCCGAATCGCATGCATATATTTAAAAGACTTTAAATTTGTTATAACTTTCTTTTGACAAAAGGGCAAGCAATATTAAATCAGAGAAAAGCACACAAATTTTGTGTTTAAGTGGAAATGCAATTTTCCCTATGACCGGAAAGCGTGCAGGGGTTTAGTACCATCCCTTTTTTGTTGTCGGAGACTGAAAACTGTCATGAGCTCCCGGTCTAAAACAGAGTATTGATACAATAAACGCAAAAAAAAGAAAAAGTTAATTTTCTTACCATACTTGACTAACACGTTTATAACGACGTTAAAGGGACTAATGAAATTCGGTCGTTATAACCGTTAGTAGCTAAATCCAAACACTATAAATACAATGTTGAAAAATATGTACATTTTATTTATGTTAAAAAATCAGCTGTGGCCACCACAGGGCCGACCGCCATCATAAAATACTTGTATAAAATACATTCTAGTAGAAATAACTTGGCCTAATATTTTCTAACATAGATATTATTTATCATGACCATGGAAACGTTACATATAAGTATGAAAAAATTGAGACATGGAAAAATTTCGAAAAATTTTACTAAAATTTTTCAAAATTTTATTAAAACGTTAAGTTGTTAAATGTCCATCTTAATAATGATTTTCTTTCTAAAAAGAAAATCTCAATTATATTTCTGGTTCCAGCACCTCCATTAAAGGTTTTTAGGAGCCACCACTGGTATGTTTTTACCTTAATTCGTAAGTACATTTCTGCAAATCTAATATGGTTTTGGTAAGATGGACTTAATATTAAATTTAAGTGGCGGGATATTGAAAAACTCTACTGATCGGTATTGTCTCCTGATCGGTATTGACTAACACTTCCCTAATACCTAAGAATTCTTGAAATGTAGGGTAATTCACATTTCATATAATTTTTTAGATTACTGGATAAATGGCCAAATAGTTATACTTTTGCAAAAGCTATCATGGAGGATGTTGTGAATACTAACAGAGATAAATTACCAATTGGCCTTTATAGGCCTTCAATAGGTATAGTCTATTTACGTTAAGATTATAGTTGCGTAATAATATCACGTGATGCAATGTTGCCAAGGTTTTGAAATGAAAATGTATCCATTCTTAATCAATATCACTCTAGGCGGACCAGATTTTTTTATAGAAATAGAGTATGCTTGGTAGCTTGATTGAAACGCTAAACCAGTATTTGTTTTACTATTTGGGTACTAACAAATGAAGCCTGCAGATTTTTTTCAAAAGTGCATTGACCGAATCTTATCTTTATGATTTAATTTTATAAGGTTTTAGGTTGTTAAAAAACACAGACAATACGTTTATGACAATAATAACTCAAACAATATTTTATATTAATGAAAATAAATACATTATTTTGTACGAATAGTAAAAAATACCAGAATCAATACTTTTATCAATCAAATTTGATAACGATATTTTTCGGAGCTTTTTGCTGCCAACTTTTCTGGCAGCAGTAATTTCACTTTTCAATTTGCTCTATTCGTACTTTCCAAATAGTCCATCCATCTGTCAATTAAAGATACGGATTCCTTTTCCCATTTTTAGGGTTTTGTAGGTATGACCAAAAAACCCTTATACCGTCATTTTGTCGTCTGTCTGTCTGTCTGTCTGTCTGTCTGTCTGTCTGTCTGTCTGTCTGTCTGTCTGTCTGTCTGTTCGGTAAAAATTGTAGCCAAACGGCTAAACCTAGAGAGTTCAAATTTGGCATGCTTATACAACTCTTTGACCCGCACATAGGAAAAATACTAAAACATCTAAAAAACATACCCCCCTAAAAATATAAACAAATATGTGCTCATCGAAAACAAAACTATTTTTTTTTAATTCTGAGTAGGGTATCAAATGAAAGCCCTTAGTACGTGGATTAACGATCAAATTTTTATTTTTGCAAAATAAATTATTTTGATACGATTTTTGCCAAAAATGTGCAAAAAAAATTTTTTTCCCACACCCTGTAGCCCAGATGGTTTAAACTAAAAATCTAAAAAAATTCTAAGTAATGTATATTCGTGTGAACCGAAATAGTACAACAGGAATTTTTGATCAGATTATGTTTTTGGAAAATAACGCATTTTTTGTGGTTTTTGGTTCACAAAGTACAAAAGTTATACCAATGTAAGACACTCACATGCATGGCGTGCGATGGCTACATGCGTTAGGGCACTCTTAAACTGGCTGGAAAACGAAGGGTTTCGAGTTCGAGTACGGAGTGAATTTTATTTTTTCTGTTTTTTTTTTGCATTTTTTATTATGTTGAAATTATTTTGTCAAAATTCTAGTTATATTTTGACAAATGTTGTATTTAATTTTTAAGAGCGTAAATTTAATAACCAGTCTTATTATATGATTAACAGACGATAAATTATTTTAAAAATATCGTTTATTTTGCCGTGATTACTACAAAGTAAAATTTGTCCTACACACTCAGCATACCGCCTTCACTTATTATATACCTGCGAAACCCTGAAATGTGTGAATATTCACACTTCACATCAATTTTTCTAAATTTATGGTGTTTAAGTTGGGAATATTGCAAACAATAGCTGCAGTACTCAATTCGGTTATGGTTATATGATACTATTCCTTTGCCTAAATATGATAACATATAGCGCTATTTTTTTAACGTAAATGTTTACTCTCTAGAATAAATACCGTATTTCATATTAGTATTTGTATGAATTTTTAGTGATTCCTACCATAAACGATCCCTTGACAGCGTGGACCGACAATTATAATGGTACAGTGGGAATGACCATATGCATGGCTTTGGGACTAATTCGCATTTCATGTGTGCCAGCCGATTCAAAATCTGACTGTGTCCCCGCCGACTTATGTATCAATGGATTTTTAGCTGCCACTCATGATATCTACGAGAAATAGTAAGTAACAGGGGGGGGGGGGATGTACACGGTGCCCGTTTTTCAAGCCTAAGCATTGGAATCTCGTGAACCGTAAGAGATACGAAGTCGGTTAAATTGGGGCTAAGTTGCCGCATTAGTTGGCCACTTCAATGATGTATTTGATTTTCCGGAAAAGTACCCGAAATTTCAAACACACAAACAGGCTTCATACCCGGCAAAGGTACTAGAAATGCATTATTTATGTTTGGGACTATTATTGATAGAAGTTTATTATATTATTTATTTTACATCGGCCTTTATTTCTGCAAGGAGGCTAATCGCCGATGCCAGGGGGCGAGCTCCTACACCTGGATGAAGGGTGAATGATTGTGAAAATGAGAGTAATGTAAACATATTATTCTCGCCCGAATAATATCACCAACGAAGCAGGCTCGAACCACAGACCGGACAATCGTACTGGGTTTCCACCAGTACAAACCGCACGACTAAGTGCGCTCGACCACCACGTTGGCTTATTGATAGAAGTATAAAAGTAAATAAAGAATTATATGTGGCCATCTTAGACTTCAGCAAAACTTTTGACAATGTAAACCATACCAAGATGATGAAAATACTCAAAGATTTAAATGTTGATAACAAGGATATTCGAATAATCAACAACTTGTACAAACGCAGTCCGAATTGAAAGCAGCTTAACAGAATACAGAAAAATAAAAAAGGGAGTAAGACAAGGATGGGTATTGTTACCGGTATTATTTAACATTTATAGTGAACAGATATTTAAATGTATACTGCACATCGGAGGAGTAAAATTTGGAGGAAAATAATACCAGAATAGGCATGACTAAAGCTGCATTTCATAAACTTAGTTCATTGTTAAAAGAAATATTAATTCAGATACTAAAAATCGTGTAATCAACTGCTATCTTCGGAGTGTTTCGACGTATGGAAGTAAATGCTGGGTATTAAATAAATACAATATTAATAAAATAAAAGCCTGTGAAATGTGGGTGTATAGGAAATGTTTAAAAGTACCGTGGACTGACAGAGTGACCAACCTAGAGATATTAAATAAAATGAAAGTAAACAGACAGTTATTAAGTTAAATTAAAAGACGAACGTGTGAATTAGAAACTTGTATGAATTGAAACAAAAAAGTTATAAGCCAAAAAGTAATCTACCAAAATCAGTTTTTTCCACGTATCTAGTGACCTGTGAACTTTTCCAGAAAACCAAATACATCATTAAAGTGGCCAACTAATGCGGCAACTTAGCCCCAATTTAACCGACTTCGTATCTCTTACGGTTTACGAGATCCCAATGGTTAGGCTCGATAAACGGGCACCGTGTATAGAGCCCACAGCCCTCTCGAATGTGGGGGGGGGTCAAAATGTGCAGTATCAATTTTTGATTGTTTCAGTCAATTGGAAAGGACGCCAGATAATATAATTTACAATTATGTTGCAACAAAACAATATTCTGTAGAGTGGAGTACATGCGCTGAGTACCTGCAGAAGTACATTGCCCTTCCGGATAAGGCGTTATGGAAAATGACTTATATGTTCACTGTTTGTCCTGTCATTTACTGGTTCTTAATGATATTTATAGAATTTCTCCCAGCGTTATTCTTTGATATTTACTTCCTAGCAATTGGAAAAAAACCTAGGTAAGATATCCTCATTATCATCAGCATCTATTATTCGTGAAAAAAATCGTTAAAATCGTGAAAAAAATTCGTGATAAAATCTACTGAATATACTGTTTTAATTTTCAATTTTGAGCTGTTATATACATATATTTATATTTACATCTTACTCAAACTCCGCAATATTAACACTTCGCTCAATAAGTCTCCGGTTTGACATATATATGGCAACACTGTTGACAGACCAATATGATTTCTGGATAGTACCAACCATCAAACGATACGTGTGAAAATTTCATGGCATTCTAACAATTAGTTTAGAGGTTGCAGTGGTTATAGTGACTCCAGTTTTGTAATTTTCAAAAGAATGGATAAAAAAGAGTTTCGTGTGTTGATTAAACATTGTTTTTTGATGGGAAAAAATACTGTTGAAGCCAAACAGTAGCTTGATAAGCGTTATAGAGACTCTGCACCAGGCAAATCAACTATTACTGATTGGTATGCTGAATTTAAACGCGGTCATACAAACACCGAACGCTCTGGTTGGCCAAAATCGGCAGTTGTTCCGGAAAACATAAAAAAAGTCCACAAAATAATTTTGAAAGACCGTAAAGTGAAGTTACGTGAGATAGCTGACGCCTTAAAGATATCAGAAGGTAGTGTGTTTACAATTTTACACGAAAATTTGAGCATGCGTAAATTGCTGTCGAAGTGGGTGCCGCGTTCGCTTACAACGGACCAAAAACAACAACGGGTCGACGATTCAGAACGCTGTTTGGAGCTGTTCAAGCGAGATAAAAAGGATTTCTTACGTCAGTATGTGACAATGGATCCACTACTACACACCTGTATCAAAAAGATCGTCAGCTAAGTGGACAACAGTCGGTGAAAGTCGTCCAAAGTGACCAAAAACTCAAAAGTCAGCTGGCAAGGTTATGGTATCAGTATTTTGGGACGCGCATGGTATTTTGTTTATCGACTATCTTGAGAAAGGTGAAATTATCAATAGCGAATACTACATGGCATTATTGGATCGATTGAGTGCAGTAATCAAGAAAAAACGGCTTCACATGCAAAAGAAAACAGTGCTTTTTCACCAAGACAACGCCCCGTGTCACAAGTCGATGAAAACGATGGTTAAATTGAATGAATTACGCTTCGAATTGCTTCCTCACCCACCATATTCTCCAGATTTGGCCCCCAGCGACTACTAGATTTTTGCAGACCTCAAAAAGATGCTCCACGGAAAGAAATTTGACTCAAATGAAGAAGTGATTGCCGAAACAGAGGCCTATTTTGAGGGCAAAGATAAATCGTTTTAAAAAGAAGGCATCGAAAAGTTAGAGGGGCGTTGGAATGAATGTATCAATCTTGAAGGAGAGTATGTTGATGAATAAAGTCGAATTTAAAAAAAAAAAAATGTTTTTCTTAGTTAGACCGGTGACTTATTGAGCGACGGTGGTACATTTTCTCACGACCAGTCCTACCAGTATCCACGCAGCAGACGCTTAGATCATCAACTTATTACCCTAAAGGAATAATTTTCAATAGGAATCAATCGGGATGAAATGGCGCCGAAACAACGCTGCTTCCCGGACTAATATTTTTATAGCCAAACGGAGATTTCTTTCCAAATAGTCCTCGTACTTACCGTTAAACGTTTTCATATTGAACGGATTTTACTGTGTGTTGATACTAATTTAATATTGTACTTTTAGGATGTTTAAATTTCAGTTTAAAATTGCAAGACTCAAACAAATACTATCGATTTTCTGTGTATACAGATGGAAAATGGATCATGATAACATTTTAGAATTATGGGATAAGCAGAACGATGCTGATAAGAAACTTTATCCATTTGACATAAGAACTATTGATTGGCCGGATTATTTGAAAAATTATCCAACTGGATTAAAACAGTATGTGTTGCAGGAAAAAATGGATAAAGAAAATTTGGAGAGGTGCGACAAAAAGAAAAAGAGGTGAGGAAAAAATAGTGTAAAATTATAGTTTGACAAAATTTTGTTCCACAAGAAGCTAAGAAATTAGTAATATCCATATTTTTTATTTTTTAACAAGTACTTATTTTTTAGGTTGGACACCCTGCACAACATATTTATGTACACAGTTTATGTAATAGGAGCTCTATTGCTGTGGAAATTTATTAGAGTACTAATGAGTACTTTAAACTTGTAAAAATATACATTGTAGAAATATTAATTTAATAATAAATATTATTTTCATCATTTAGGTTACTTTTTTTTATTGTTTTCAAAGCTTGCTACATTCAACTTTGTAAAACTTATGTTGATTATTATTTTGTAAATAAATGGTCGCCATTTTGTAATGGTTAACATAAAAATATGATTTTTTGGTGTCATTGTAAAGCTAATTTAATGTACTTTTAGGAAAAAAATATAAAATTATCGATTCCCTATGCTAGATCAAAAGTTGACATCATTTCCGGTGAAACCGGAAGTGCCTCAGAATTCTTATAGTAACCTTTAGATGGACCTTTTTGTCTAGTTTAACTTTTGTTCTGAAGATTTTTTGTATCTTTACAAATAAAGGAGATTTTCGGGGTGCCCCGTTTCAAACAAACACCCTGTATATTAAATGCACTTGCCAATGGCGTGGAAAGAGAAGTAAGTCAATGAGTAGCATAAATTAATAATTAATCTGACTTACTTCTCTTTGCATGCTATTGACATGATGACTGCGTTTGTTTTTTTTTTCTATCAAAATACGAAAAGTTTTTTTTACCTAAAACCTTTTCCATATCAGTGCCTCATTTATAGGCTAAGAAAATATTTTGTATTATTGAATAAATTTATATACCTACATTTGTAATTTAATAATAATAAATAAACAAAGAAAAAAATTTTCTTTTTAAACTGCATCTTTTATTTTAAATACTATATGCATTTTGCATGCTTATGCTGTTGTAATAAAGGTAAGTTTGTTTTTGATATAAAAACTATAAATTTTAAATTGAAATATTTACTCTTTTATTTTAACATTCTTGTTATTTAAAACAAAAACCAATATTTTTAATTCAAAAATATTGCTTTTGATTTTTCAATAGTCCACACATTTGGCTTAAAATTATTTACTTTTAAGCCTAAATCCGTTTTGTTATTGATTTAAAAGTGATATACTTTTATATTAAAAGTAAAATATCAGTCAAAAGTAGGTCTACTTTTAAATTAAATACGATGGAACGCGACGCATTTTAAAAGCAAAACTTTTAAATTTACTTGCAATTTCATTGATTTTAAAACAAATTTTTTATCAGTGCACTACTCAATTATTACTAGCTACCCATTAATTACCCACTACCCGTTAATATCTTGCAATTTCCGTTAATTACCTGTTAAATAAATGTAGAAGAGAACCAAACCAATTCAATGTTTTCATTTTTCCAATCATGAGAAAGTAAGGGATTTTTTTTACAACAATTTACTAATAGATAAACAGAAATACTCAATCTCGTTAATTATCCGCTACCATTTAACAGTTAACGGGTTTCGGGTACAATGTCCGTCATTGTACCCATCGTCATTCCTAATCCGAACCCAGTATTGACGTCCGACTACAAAGCAGACTTTGCAGTCCCACTGACACCAGCCTGGCTCCACTTCACACGAAATTCAAATTAATGTACTGAATAAACTGCATTGTTCTTAAAATTTATTTTAATCCATTTGAACAGATGTTAATTATTGCTATTGTTATTGTTAAAAATTTAATATGACTAAATGAAGCATAAATTGAATTGATGACCTTCACACAAGCAATTCTACATGTGGTAATTTCATTCAAAAATACAGATATATATTAAAATTAAATCTTTGTTAAATAATTAAAATAAAAACTTAGATCTTTCACAGACAAATCTGTATTTTTTTGCTCATCACTTCAATCTGTTTTTCTTTTTTGGTTCATCACTTCGCCCTGTTTTCTCTTTTTTTGTTCATCACTTCGTTCCGTCTTTCTTTAATGCGTATCACTTCAATTGGCCTTCTTTTTTAGCTTATCACTTCGAGCCTTCTTCCTTTCTACCGATTTTGACATTTTGAGATTTCGATGGATCTCCACGAATTGAGGTCCCTACATACTGTTTTGACTATTTTTAGCATGATGTCTGTCGGTCTGTCTGTCCGTCCGTCCGTCCGTCTGTCTGTCTGTCTGTCTGTCTGTCTGTCTGTCTGTGTACACGTGCAAAGCAAATTCGGCTAAAAGGATTTTTATGAAACTTCATATTTAAGCTTTTGACATTAATGGCACGAGTTGATCAACTTTTGATAAAAATCGGTTGACTAGAAATGGGTGTTTACTCGTATCGATTTTAAGATTTTTGCAAATATGAAGTTCGATGGATCTCCACGAGATGAGGTCCCTACATAACGTTTTGACTATTTTTAGCATGATGTCTGTCGGTATGTCTGTCCGTCCGTCTGTATGTCTGTCTGTCCGTCCGTCTGTCTGTGTACACGTGCAGAGCAAATTCGGCTAAAAGACTTCATATTTAAGCTTTTGATATCAATCGCACGAGTTGATCAACTTTTGGTAAAAATCGGTTGACTAGAAATGGGTGTTTACTCGTATCGATTTTAAGATTTTTGCGAATATTTAATAACAGAAAAATATTTCGAAAAAATTTATTTAACAAAAGTTGCTATAAATGCAATAACTAATATCTATATAAGTCTTTATTTTTTCATACTTATATGTAACGTTTCCATGGTCATGATAAATAATATCTCTGTTAGAAAATAATAGGCCAAGTTATTTCTACTCTGCTGCTAGAATGTATTTTATACAAGTACTTTATGATGGCGGTCGGTCCTGTGGTGGCCACAGCTGATTTTTTGCACACTTCAATCCTTCTCCCCTTCTTTGTTCATCACTTCAATCCATCCTTCCTTTTTTGCTCCTCACTTCGAACCATTTACTTTTTCTGGTCATCACCAAGGATGGGGCGCAAAACTTTACAGTGGACGCAGATATACCTTGGTCTGGCTCTCACTAATATTCCCCTACTGAGATTTAGTAGATTACATATTTTACACAATTCCCGTGAACCCGACCTGATTTTATTTATGTAGTACTATTTCTTTTCTTTCAACCTTCGATCATATTCCAATTAAAATTCAGTACCCCCACCATTTAGAATTTGTTTATTAATGAGATGCATCGATAATTAATTCACATTTTTGTAATAAATTGCCAAGTCGAATAAAAATCACTTAATACATTCGTGTTCAGATTGGCAAATATGTCGAACAATACCGGTAAAGATTTTTCGGGAAGCCAATTGGCTAAGTTTTATGCTAACAAAAATATACTCCTCACTGGTTCTTCGGGATTTCTTGGAAAGTTAATTGTACAAAAATTGTTGAGATCTTGCCCTGATGTCAAAGGGATTTACCTGATTTTGAGGCCAAAGAAAAAAATAAGCCCGGAGGAAAGATTGGAGAAAATTCTGGAAAATCCAGTAAGTGTTTTAATAATTAAGTTTAATTCTTTTAAGCCGCATTCAGAGCTCTTTAAATTAACACGTTGTAGACTTGTTACGCTGTAAGTTATATTTCTATGCATTTTTTTAACGTTCTACGTACTGTTCACAGCAAGTTAGAAATTAATGTGTTGCTTTTGGAAATTAGTGGGTGACGAATAGTCCGACATCTGTGTGTCTTTAAACCAACTACATGGCTTCGTAAAATGTTTTCTATATATTATCGTTTTAATAATTCTCTTGTCTTACATTTTAACTAACTAAACCTTATTAAAACTCGATTTAATTCAAAAAAAAAAATAAAAAATTATATCGGCCTAGCCGTTCTCGAGAAAATAATTTTTAAATTACCTATACAATACCTCTTAAATACCTACATATACCGAAATAGGTAAGATGCACCAAATATTCTTTAAGTTCAATTATTTTATTACCAACTTTCTAACTAGTCAAAAGAGCACTAAGTTTTACTTAATCTAACCCTTAATATACAATATCTTTTTAATCAAATGAATACGAAAATTTACTTAAGCCAACCCCTAAAATATATTTTTTTTATTTATTCTAATTCCCACCAAAATGTACTTAATCAAACCATTAAAATATTATTTTTTTTTTCAAAAGAACACGCAATTTAATTAATACGAACGAACGACTGACCGACCTGTGTCTCGGGATCATGTTTAAAGTTCATATATTGCAAGAACCGGCTCTAAGCGACGTTCTACCTACGAACTAACGACCGACCTGTGTCTCGAAAACATGTTTACTTAACCGGATCACTGAGCCGGATCAATGAACCGGCTCAACAAACTGAACGACCTCCACTGATCCGGTTCCGCAAACTGAGCCGAAATTCCCATCTCTAGTCTGGTTACCAGTTAATACAATTATTATTTGATAAGTTATAGCATTATTTTTTCTTTTCAGGTTTTTGATCAATTAAAAGAAGAAAGACCAGATTTTCGAAGAAAGTTACATACAATCTATGGAGATTTGCAATATGAAAAATTAGGATTAAGAACAGATGATCGGCAATTTTTAATAAATGAGGTAAAGTAGATTTTATAAGTTGGCAATTTTACATAAAGTCTGTTCCTTTGGTTTAGGCGGAACTAGATTTTCAATTCTAGTTACTTATACCGATTGATTGAAGTTTTTGATCATTTTGTTCAGGAAAAGCTAACTTCAATATATAAAAAAATAGCTGATGACAACTTACAAAAATGAAAATTCCGGTTAGTTCCGCCTAATCGTTTGGAATAGACTTTACATACTTATATTAAGTTTTTCAATATTTTCTTTTATAGATCAATATAGTTCTTCACTCAGCAGCAACGGTAGATTTTCAAGAACCAATGAAAACAGCCATAAATATTAACATAAGAGGAACTCGAGAACTTCTTGAATTATGCGAAGAAATGAAACATTTACAAGTTGTAATGGTGACATCGACGGCCTACTCTTTCTGTCCTCGCAAGGCAATTGGTGAATATTTCATGGATCCACCGGTATCACCGAATACCATCATCAAAATGGCTCAGGAGATGAATGAGGAAACTTTAAATGCCATTGCACCAAAGTAAGAAACTGTCTCTCTAATCAAAACTAAATCAGAAATTAAACGTCCAAATTTGTTTAACCGAAAATGAATAATTTTTCATCATGACAATGCTCGTCCTGAAAAATAATCCGCGAACAAAATTCAGGACTTAAACTGGGAAATTATTCCACAATCAATATTCCTCCATTCACTGCCAATCAATGCCCCAAATGTCGTAAAAATTTTGTATAACTTTAGTGAATTGCATCGGTCTTATTCTGTGGGATTCATTTTCTATTCTAGCTTTTCGTTCTTCTATAGTTTAATTTTGGCCATTGAAAATGTTGCTTTTCATAAATCCTCAATAAAACCAGTAGCGAAGGGAGACCTCCGCTAAACTTGCCCTCCCATAAAAATAATAATAAAAAACAAAACAATTTAAATTAAAAATAAATTAAAAAAATAAAGATTTAGGTAAACCTTCAAAAATACATCAAATTATGTTTCATACAAATTTTTGCCCAAGGCTTAGTTTACTATTTATGAATTTTTTTAAATTTTAAAGTTTAATAACTTCCTTTTTCGGTTTTGGATCTTTATAAAAAACAATAGGGTTCTTCCCAATTATTAGGAGAATTTTTTAGAACCAGAACGAACTCTCTAAGTTAAACCTTTCTTGAGTTATCGTTAGGGTGACCATTCGTCCCGCATTTTAACATTTTGTCCCGCATTAAGATGCGTCCCGCAAAAGTCCCGCATTTTAACATTTTGTCCCGCATTGTCCCGCATTTTGGGAGGTGAGGACTTTTTTTTTTGCTCTTCACTTGGATTTTGGGAGATGAGGACCTTTTTTTTTGCTCTTCACTTAGATTGGGAGGTAAGGACCTTTTTTTGCTCTTCACTTGGATTTTGGGAGGTGAGGACCTTTTTTTTTGCTCTTCACTTGGATTTGGGAGGTGAGGACCTTTTTTTTTGCTCTTCACTTGGATTTGGGAGGTAAGGACCTTTTTTTTTGCTCTTCACTTGGATTTTGGGAGGTGAGGACCTTTTTTTTGCTCTTCACTTGGATTTGGGAGGTGAGGACCTTTTTTTGCTCTTCACTTGGATTTTGGGAGATGTGGAACTTTTTTTTTGCTCTTCACTTAGATTTGGGAGGTGAGGACCTTTTTTTTTCTCCGTCCCGCATTGCCTTCTTAAGAAAATGGTCAGCCTAGTTATCGTGTATATATACACACAGACAGACACACACACACGCAGACACAGACACACACGCAATTTTTGTCTGCCTGTCTGTCTACCTGTCTGTCTGTCTGTCTGTCTGTCTGTCCACGCGGTCGTATTTTGATGAAATATTGTATATATGATTATAATATTCCCACTTATACATGAAAATTGACAAATTTATTATTTTAGACTAATTGGTGATTGGCCAAATACCTATACTTTCACAAAAGCAATCATGGAAGATGTCGTTAACTCCAAGAGGAATAAATTGCCTGTAGGATTGTTCAGACCATCAATAGGTAAACAATTTATTTTAATATATTAAGTTAATGATCTATTCAAAATTCTTTGGTCTAAAAATCTTTGAAGCCAACACAGTCAGTCTCATTTTATTACTGGAGCTATGATTACTTTATTAAAAAATAAAAAGACATTTCCTTGTTCCGAATTCTCTATACACTGTTTTCACTACCTAGCCTGTATACTCTTCAAAAAAATCTGCGTTCAAAGGTGTGAACCATATAATACAAAACATAACTGAGAATATGTTTCTTAGGAATGATGGAAAATTCTAGCCAATCTGTCTTTTAATTTGTTTCTAGAGATGTTATTGTTTTCAGTGATGCCAACATACAAAGATCCCCTGGTATGCTGGACAGACAACATGAATGGACCTGTGGCAATGGCAGTTGGAGCATCCACGGGCATTGTCCATGTTATCCAATGTGGATACGTAAAACATGAGATGGTTCCTGGAGACTATGTTGTCAATGGCTTTCTAGCTACCGCCTACGATGTTTATAAAAAATAGTAAGTAATAAAAAAAAAAAAGTTTGACTGTTTCTTGTAAGCTGGTTTCTTGTAATTTGTTCTAGTAAAATAGAAAATGCCCCGGAAAAGATAATATATAATTCTGTTGCAAGTACCAAGTATATGGTAGATAGCAAGGATTATATTTCTTGGAACAGAAAATATGCTCCACCTATGTCGAAAGGGATTTGGAAAATGTCCTTCATGAGCACCAGTTGTCCTGTAATATATTGGTTCCTAACAATTATTCTACACTATATTCCTGGCCTTATACTGGATACATTCTACCGTGCTACAGGACAAAAACCAAGGTAATTATCTAAAGATATATACAAAGATATATCAACGTTACAAACTTATAAAAATAGTACGATTAAAAACCTACATATAATAAAAACAAAAGTAAAAATTACCAAGTATTTTGGTTACAAATATTGTTCGACTTCTTCTTATTCTTTATTTTATTTTTAGCATTACACATTTTTAGAAATTTTCTGCAAGCACAAAATTTACAATTTTCATAATTTTTTTATTCCAGATTATTAAAAATATACAATAGTTGGAGTCGAGCAAATTCGATGTTACAGCCGTTCTTAGTAACTACTTGGAAAATGGATCGCAAAAACCTAGATGCAGTTTGGTGTTCTTTAAATGAAACAGATAAAAAAATATTTCCATTTGATATTTCAACTGTAGATTGGAAAGGATATTACCAAAAATACCTTTGGGGTCTTAAGCAATATGTTTTGAAAGAAAAAATGGACGAGGAGAGCTTGAAAAAGGCTTATGAAAATCAAAAAAGGTAAGACCTAGCTTTTGAAACAATAAGTTAGTTTGAAAAACATTCATGCAAAAAGGGAAATTTTTATTGAAAATAGACATTCGCCTTTTTGCATGAACAGTAGCTGTAGTATATAACCATTAGTTAGATTTTTTAGATATTTTTAAATAGAAATATTAACAGAAAATAAAATAGTGTTTTTTATTTCAGATTCAATATATATCACAAAATTTTGATGTACTCATTTTATGCTGTCTGCATTTTTGTATTATGGAAAACATTAAGTAAATTATAATGTTTGTACATAATCCTTATTAATTTATAACTTACTTAAAATTATTTATATAGTTTTGTAAAAATAAAAAAAAATAAATAAATAATACCTCAATCACAAAATAAGAGTACGAAGAATATGTTGAAGAATCGCCGTCTTTTGGGTGTAGAATACGTTACGTAGCTGCGAAGTGCTCGAAATTTTGGCCAATGGCAGTTCTAATATGATTTTTACCGACCGCTAAAATGTATAAGGGCGGTATTGTGATCATACCGATTTTGACGTTTCGAGATTTCGATGGATTTCCACGAATTGAGGTCCTTACATAACGTTTTGACTATTTTTAGCATGATGTCTGTCGGTCTGTCTGTCCGTCCGTCTGTCCGTCCGTCTGTCCGTCCGCCCATCCGTTCGTCCGTCTGTGTGTCTGTGTACACGTGCAGAGCAAATTCGGCTAAAAGGATTTTTATGAAACTGCATATTTAAGCTTTTGATATCAATGGCACGAATTGATCAACTTTTGGTAAAAATCGGTTGACTAGAAATGGGAGTTTACTCGTGTCGATTTTAAGATTTTTGCGAATATTTCATAACAGAAAAATATTTCGAAAAGAATTATTTAACAAAAGTTGTTATAAAAGCAATAACTAACAACTTATTTCAGACATTTTTTGATAAAACAAAAAAATATAATATAACATTTATTTCATTTTTTGAAATAGGGCCCCGTTAGGCTTTTTTTGTATAGATATATAAACTTTGTCTCTCATATAAGGAGCAGAAACGAATTATATCTCCATGTATAAAATTTTATCAAAATTGGCCCAAAAACATTAAAAATATTGTAATTTTAAAAAAATTGGACCCTCATTTAGGCCTTTTTTGTACAGGTACATGAATTTTGAACACCTACATACCAGGAGACACTAATTCTAATATTCTGTGTCAAATCCCATCGAAATCGGTCCATAAATAAGCGAGTTATGGCCGTGCTCTATTTTTGGTCAAAACTGGAGCAAATTTTTTTACCAACTTGCGAATTTTATGTTTTCGACTATACAGTCAAAAGCCTCATGCACTCCTAATTCTAAAACTGTAAGTATTTTCAAAATCCGTTCATAAATAAGCGAGCTACAGTCATTTGAACTAGTTTCCATTAATCCGCTCTAATTATTTGGTCTAATTCAGTAATTAGTTCAGATATTTGGTTTAGTTTAGGTGTATTCCCGGGTTAGCAGCACTTGCCATACATTTCTGAATCAAATCAAAATGTAAATATACGTCATTAGGATTACAATGCAATTTACTGGAAAAACGTATGTTTTAATTGTAATTTATGCAGATAAAATTTGAACAAGGTCTTTTTAATTAGGCTTTTTGATTGGCCCTAGGGACGTGTCGTCATCTGACGCTAAGTATCCCAAGATGGCTACCTATTTTTGTCTAATGATGACATTTGATATTTTTTAAGGAAATTAAATTGAAAATTTGTGCTGAAAAGTTGTAAAAAGGTAAGAAATATTTTAAAATTTAATTAGAATCTATTATTTATAAAAGCTGGCCGGCAAGAGTCTCTATTCTTTAGATTGGCCAAGATTCTTGTAGCTCTTTTTGTAATATGAACACACTCTGGAATTCGGGTGATCTTCCCCAGTACATAATTCCATATCGTAGTAACGAGTGGAAATTGGAGAAGTAAAGAATTCTAAGAACAAATTTATTACATTTAGCGTTCATCACCCTCATTCCATAGAGTATCCTATTTAGATTTATACAAAGCTCATTAATATGCACTGACCATTGAAGATGACAACCAATGTGCATACCAATCTTTGTTGATGAAACTACTGGAAGAATTTCCATAGAATCGTAATCAATTTTAGAACGACTAGTTTTAAAAATTATTACTGCTTGCTTGGAGTTTATTGTTAATTTATTTTTCTGAGTCCATACAAGAAGAGTATTATAAAGTTGACTGACGTGATCATTTAAATTTAAATTGTGGGATTTTTTAATTTCAATCAAAAAATTGTAAATATAAAATAGGGGAGATGTGGGGACGGTGCCACAATTGGTACAGTGGAACATTTGAAATATCTTTGAAATATAGAATATTTTCATGTCTGTTTGGGTATATATAGGCCCCTCTGGTACTGAGAAATTATACTATCCACAATTTGAGTCTATAAATTTAAGTCCCGCCATTTATGATGAAAATGTTGATTTGAGGTAGACAAACTAAAGTTTATCGTAACAAGAAAATTTTTATTTGAACGAGACACAACTAAATTAGTAATAAATTTTGTATTATATGTTGTAAATTGGTCATTTGTCTACAGTGTAAAGCAATTACTAATGCTCTAAACTATATCATTTATTATATTTGATAAAATGTTCGTGAAAATACGGTTAGGCTAACAGTGGCACACGTGTTATGTGGATACAGTGGTACAGTGAGCCACTGTACCCACGTACGTGGGTACGAATTAAAAGAACAATTCCAATCTGCGCAAAATAAAAAAGATCAGAAAATTAAAAGATATTCTTGTAAGTTCAGACACATCTGATACTGATGTCAATATTGATGAGAATTCAAACTCGGATGATAATGTTGACTCTGAATGTGATACAGATTCGACAGACTACGTAAACAAGGGTGTTAAAGTAAGGCAATATGCCTTAATATTTGAAGGACACGGTAAGAATAAAATGAAGAGCCACTCTATAGGGGAAATCATAGAAATAACGACTGACAATATTGTTGTAACATATCTCCGACGATTGACTCTACTCTTTAAATTTATTAAGGCCCGGTCTTTCCACCTTCAGATAAAGTTCCAGGTAACTATCTGACAGATAAGGTTATTTATAACTTCATCTGCTGAATAAATGTCAATACCAGTCAGTGAATCCAATAAGTCAGTCTCATTATCCGTTAGATAACTATCCGATAGATACATTTGTATAGAAAGAAGGGATGACATTTATTCAGCAGATAAAGTTATAAATAACCTTATCTGTCAGATAGTTACCTGGAACTTTATCTGAAGGTGGAAAGATCGGGCCTAAAACAAATGAAACTTACACATTTAAAAAATCAGAGCTGATAAAAGTTTTACCATCTCCTGCTCCATCTGGTAGCACAAAACACCGTTTAGACGTTTTGATTTTTACAGTAAATTTAATGAAATATAATTAACATTAAAATAAAAACTATCAAAACTTACTACTTCCAAGGAACTTACCAAAGTTTATTTTTTTATTGATTAGATGAGTTACGTCCGTAAGTTAGTAATTATAGTTGAAGGTAATGGGATTCGGACCAGTCAGAAAATAAAAACAAATTTATTAACTTCGCTAACGTTTCGATTTTATTTAAATCTTCATCAGAGCTTAGTTAATAGTCACGATATAAAATAAAAGTTTTAAAATTAATAACGAACACATCATATTGTCCGGTTATTGAACTCAGAGATAAGCAATGAATATAATTTATTTATATAATTCATTGCTTATCTCTGAGTTCAATAACCGGACAATATGATGTGTTCGTTATTAATTTTAAAACTTTTATTTTATATCGTGACTATTAACTAAGCTCTGATGAAGATTTAAATAAAATCGAAACGTTAGCGAAGTTAATAAATTTGTTTTTATTTTCTGACTGGTCCGAATCCCATTACCTTCAACTATAATTTATTTTTTTATATTAATAATAAATTTACATTTATATATTTATATACATTAATTAAACTTAGTAGTTTGTTCCAAAAAATTTAATTTTTTTACAATATTATTAATTTTTCAGTACCTTTCAGATGATTTATTTTTAAAGACATTGAATTGAAGTTTCAATAAAAATTATTGATACATGTACAGATTTTTCAGATACCTATTATATTTACTGTTCCACTGTATCCCTAATGCTGTTTCACTGTACCCTCACGTATAGGTACAGTGGCACAATTGCAGAGGTCAACAAAAATATTAATTATAAACGGCACGTGATAAGGACATTAATTTTTAATAGGTTATTTAAACAACGACATAATAAGTATTAAGTGACGAAAAGATTTATTTAAAAAATTCAAAATTGAAAATGGTATGTACAGAAAACCAAAATGTGTGCCACCGTCCCCACCTTCTTATTTTACTGTATCCTGGTTTTCCTTTATTGGTCACCCTACAAAGGACACATCCTTGAAGGAGAAAAAAAAATAAAACACAAAAAAGAGGTTTGTTGGTATAATTATTTAATTAGTGTAATCTTAATTTCTAAATTCTACAGTATATAATACTTATTTATCTATGTATATGTAAAAAAGTGTAAATATTAATAATATCTGACTGAATATAATTTTAGCCAGATTTTGACAGTTCCAAATCATCTAATTTACCATTGCATGTGAAAATATAACTAACACCATGGCATTTTAGATGATGTGCTCTGCTTAATATGCTACATGTTCAAGAAAAACTACTGCTGTATTGTCCTTGCCTTGCATTGGGTAAAAAATTAAAAGTAGGTACCTAAATACAGTAGGTGCTTGGTTATGTCAACTAATAGAAACCTGGGGTGTTCATAAAATCAAATTATTTAATCGAAAGTATATTTTAAAGTGTTTAATTAATGTTATTACATGTTTTTAATACATTAAAATATTGGGTTATTTGTTTTTAGAGTTTTGTAGGTATAACCAAAAAACCCTTATACCGTCATTTTGTCGTCTGTCTGTCTGTTCGGTAAAAATTGTAGCCAAAGGACTAAACCTAGAGAGTTGAAATTTGGTATACTTATACAAATCTTTAACCCGCACATAGAAAAAATACTAAAACATCTAAAAAACATATCCCCCTAAAAATATAAACAAATATCTGCTCATCGAAAAAAAAAATATTTTTTTAAAATTCTGATTGGCGTATCAAATGAAAGCCCTTAGTACGTGGATTAAAGATCAAAATTTAATCTTTGCAAATAAATTATTTTCACGACATTTTTGCCAAAATTGTGCAAAAAATTTTTGTCCCACAGCCTGTAGCCCAGATGGCTTAAACTAAAAATCTGAAAAAAATCTAAGTAATGTATATTTGTGTGAATCGGAATAGTACAACAGGAATTTTTGATCAGATTATGTTTTCGGAAAAATAACGCATTTTTTGTGTTTTTTGCTTGACCATGTAAAATATTTAATAACATGTAACAAAGTAAACCAGCATTCTTTCATGGTGTAATGGTTAGCTTTCTTGTGTTCTAATCTGCAAACTAGGGTTCTGGTCTCGAGACAATTTAATTTTTTGTTTTTTTTTTTTGCATTTTGTTTAAATTATTTTTTCAAAATTCTAGTTATATTTGGGCAAATGTTGCATTTAATTTTTAAAAGCGTAAATTTAATAACTAGTGGAAATTGCTGAAAATGAATTCACGAAATCAGAGGAGTTATGACTTAAAATAACCAATGGAATCCATAGGCGCAATTTTCAAAATTTTAATGAAACTTGCTATATATATATAAAAAAAAAACTGCACCTATTTAGAAAACTAAATAATGGTATTAGGCATTCGAATTAAAATTAACAGAAAATAAAATTTGTTTTGCCATCCCAAATAATCATCATTCACTTACTTTATACCTGCGAAACCCTGAAATGTGTGAATATTCACACTTCAGATAATTTTTTTTTTATTTCTTAAAGCCAGATTTTATATTGAAGATATTGAAGAAAATTAATAATAAGTTCAAAATAACTGGGTAAAAATTAAACATGTTCCATCCTTCGTAACAAAATTCCACACAAGATGTCATATCAATATCCATAATGTATGATATATTTTATATGATGATATAACGAAAACGTTGTTGTCTTGTTACATATCTAAACAGCTTGTACCCTTATTCTGTACATGCTTACATCGTTGTAACATAAAAAAAACTAACCAGATATAAAGAATTATAAGATAGGGTCGAAGGCAACAAACGCTGTAAACGTAAAATACCTTGTTTAGAATAGCAACATTCATTGTTGAATCAAAACGTTTTTCTCTGGGGAGGAAATTACATGAGCCCGGGGGGGGGGGATTAAATGAACTCGAGGGGGGACTACATGAGTCCGAGGTGAAGTATATTAGGCAGGTATTATTATAATACTAAAAAATTTCTCTGGGGGGAAATTTTATTACTCGTGGGGAGGTCCCTCCCGGGTACATTCTTGGATGCCACACTGGTTTCATTTGGCTGAACTTGAACCGATGCAAGGCAAAGTAATACGCTTATCTATCTGCACGGTCATATAATTAAAATAACTACCGGTAAATTACAGAACATTTCTAAGATGTTTAATTAATTTTAGAATTGCAGACACCTTAATTTTAATTAATTAATTTAAAAAAGATAACCAGGAACTTCAAAGAAATTCTAAAATAATTCTGGTGAAGGTAGCCTCATGTATTCTGCTGCTAAAATATCATCTTTTCTGGAATCTTCTACAATTTTCTTCCTCATAGCAATAAGTTGTTGCATATATGCTTTTGGACTATAATGATTTTTTCTAGAATGTTTCCCACGGGGTAAACTTCCATAATCAGACGTCGATCTCATCGTATCCAAACTAGAATATTCCCCAGAACAAAATTTCCAATCCGTTGATGTCGTCTGGACATTTGGATAATCACTATCACTATCATTTTTATCTTTTTCTTCTTGTTGTTCTTCAATTTCTTCTGTTTGTACGCAACTGTCATCTTCATCTTTACAAGTTTGGCAAGAAGCATCATGTAAAGATGAAGAAGTTTGGACAAAGCATTCTTTTCTTTCTCTTCGTATCCTTGGAAATATAAATCGATGTTGTCTCTCCTTATTTACTTCTACTTGCTTTGCTACAGTATTTAATTTAAATAATAAATTAGAAGCTTCATCTAAGAAATTGGTAACAACATCTAAAATGTCTTTTCTTTTAGAAAATCTTACTTTTTTACAACAATCTGACTCTTCATCCGAAGAATATTCTCTACATTTTAGTGGACAATGGTTTAGAGCTGGTTTTGTGGTTTTAACTTGTTCACAACCTTCAAAGGTTGTACAAGGATGACACACTTCATGGCTTTCCAATCGTAGAGGTTTACAGGATTCTGTAAAATCAACACAATTTTCTGGAGCATGTGAAGCTGGTATGGAAATATTGGTTAATTTTTGTTTTACAGTTGGTGGTACAAATGACGTATCAGCAACACAATATTCGCATTTTTTTGTAGCAAAACATTCGTTTAAAACAAATTTTTCGTTATTAACTTCAACAGCTTTGTTTTCTTTTGGTGGGATATTGACTTGTTCTAAAGAATTATGATTGGATATCAAATCTGGAGTTGAAAATTGTACTGCTTGTAAATTTTCTTCTAAACTGTCATCCGAATGTTCTTCTTTGGCAGTTTTATAATTGTGCTGTACGTTAATATTTACAGAAGACGTATAAATTGGTTGGGAATATGGTAACCGAAGAGGTGGATTTTGTAGGTATTTTGTAAAGGAGACTGTTTGATTTGGTTTTTGTTCTTCTGTTTGTGTTGACGAAGTTCCAGTTAGTTTTAAACTCTGATTGCTACTTTGTATCTGACAACTTATACCAATGTTCTGTGTTTCTGTTAATGCTTCCACCTCTTGATCTTTTACCACATTATTAACTTTTGCAATATCCTGTACATCCGTTGATTTTTCTTTCATCCGAATTGTGCTTTGTTCTTCTGTTTGTACTTCAACATGTACCCTCCTTTTACTAGCTCGAAGAGCCCTTTGAGTGATGTCTTGTAGTCTAATTTTTGCATTAAACATCTTGCCAGCTTCTAAAGCAGATAATTTTTCTTCTTCTTGTTTCTCTTTTCTTTTATTATACAATCTTTGTGTTACTGCAGCAACTATTTCACTCCTTTTATGTGTTGGTCTTCTAGTAACACCAAAACCACGTTTTGGAGTTGAAACACCACTGGATTCTGATATAGAACCAGATCTAGATGGATTGGTAGAATCTGGTTTTATAAAACTACGATTTACACCAGAAAGTTTGCCACTTTTGTTGAAAAGAGGTCTTTTTGGGGTTGATAAAGTTTCGTGGGAACCAAAATCTTTTAATTTTTTTAAAGAGGTTTTTGGATATTCAACACTTCCAGTCCTATTTAGTTGATTTACTTTTGGATGCTTGGGTTTAACAGAGCTTGTTATGTCAATAACTGGAATTAAAGTGTCTTGTTTTTGGCTTGAAACTTCTTCTGTTTTAGCATCTTCTTTCTTCAAATCTTTTGTAATTTCCTCCTTGTTCTTAACAGGTGAAGATTCCACAGAGATCTCTTTTATTTCTTCTATAATCAATTTTTTTTCACAATCTTGTTTTACATCCTCTTTCGTTTCTTCTTCGGATTGTGTTTCTTCTTGCTCCAAATCTTCTGGAGAAGATTCCTTTTCCGATAATCTATCCACTTTTGCTAATAACTTATTCACAAGTATAACTGTATCTTTTTTAATTTGATCTAATTCAGGACTTGAGTTTTGGTCTTCTGGTAATACTTCTTTTATTAAATGATCTACTAATACTGAAGCATTTATTTCTGGGTTGTTTCGTGGTTTGATGATGAATGTTTTTTCTCGAAGTACTGGGCTTGTACTTGGAGTAGGAATGTCGTCTGGAGAATCTTTTAAATCTGTTTGATGGGAATTTGAAGGCTCAGATAGGTTTTGCAGAAGCGTTGGAAGAATTTTCTTAACAATTTCGTCAACAATGTAGTCTTCTTTTAATAAGATATCTTCGCTTATAGCTTCATCCTTTAAGCTAGAATTATCCTTAAAGCTTTCATCTATTTCTTCTGTTTGGTCTATATCATTCACGTCTTTTATTGCTTGTATTATTTCTTCGCCCACAGTGTTTTCAGTTTTCCCTAGTTCAGTTCTTTCATTTTCTTTGTGACAAACAAAATGGCCTAGTAATTTTACAAGATTTTCAGTTTGTGAACTACCAACGGGTAGAAAACTGGTTAAAACTTGTTTAACGAGTTCTTTTGATGCACTTGGTATAACTTTCAACAATCCTGTTATCAAATGAAGTGTGTCTATATGATCTTCAGAAATTTCTGGTTGTTTCTTTGTTTTTGGTTTGCTAAATTCTGTTGGGTCCACAGAAATAAATTTGGGGAGATCTTTAAATGATTCTTTTCTTGATATTTCTTCTAGGTTAGTGATTGAATCTTCGTGTTCTTCTGTTATTTCTTCGTTTTCACTGTCAGTGTCTTGTTCAGTTACTGATGACTGTATTGGGCTTCTTGGGGGTATGACAACTTTAGGGGTGAATTCTATTAGTTTTGGGGGATCTTCTGAGGTGATGAGTTCCACTGGAAGCAGTTTTAGAGTTTGTAGTTCACCAGGTGGTTTTGGTGTTGTGGAATCTGTCATATCTGGTTCCTCCACTCGCCGTGGATGGATGGTGGCGTGGAGATTCTAAAAAATTACATAATAATTAATATCAATTTATTTAAAAACAATATTGCATAGGATCAAGTTTTTAACAAACTGTATGGTTTGCTTTGCAAACCTTAACAACAATTGTTCATATTAGAAAAGGAGAACGTTAATTTTACCCTCAAACGTTTTGAGGTTATTGCCCACAATTCTGATGCTAATCCTTTGTTCAGATTTTGACAATTAGTTGTGACATCTGCGCTTTTAACACCAGTTAAAGTACTAGGGGTTGGTAAGTTAGCGTTCAACGCGCCGTTGTAGCTGGAAAACGCACTTAATACTTTTGGGTACGCAAGTACTTGTTTGACTAGAGAAAATTTTCTTTTTTTTTTTCTTTTCATTGCATACTTTCAGAAATCAATTCTTTCAAATATATGAAAAAAACGAGTTTTGCAATTACTGATTGTTATTTTTATTGTTGTCATTAATACTACTGTAATTATTGTATTAATATTTTATTACCTATATTATAAATTATTTATAGTTGAAGGTAATGGGATTCGGACCAGTCAGAAAATAAAAACAAATTTATTAACTTCGCTTACGTTTCGATTTAATTTAAATCTTCATCAGAGCTACAAAGATCTTTGAAAATTGCATACAATTATCTTTGTAGCTCTGATGAAGATTTAAATTAAATCGAAACGTAAGCGAAGTTAATAAATTTGTTTTTATTTTCTGACTGGTCCGAATCCCATTACCTTCAACTATAATTACTAACTTACGGACGTAACTCATCTAATCAAGATTATAAATTATGATTATTTTTGTATGTGTACATTTAATTTATAAACAGTGTTACACTGTAACTGAAATAACCGTTTACATTGGATGTATTCTGTTTTATATTCAATACAATAAAATTAAATAAATAAATATAATTTTCTATTGAATATAAATGTAATAGAAAACATAAATATATTATTGTTTCTTAATTTTAGAGCAATTTGATTTCTTTTTCAATCAAATAATATAATTTTTTCAATCTTATTGAATATATTTATGTATATTTGTTATAGGTAAAAAACATGCAATGTACAAATCATGCAATTTGTTTTTATATTCTGCATGCTTGTATGTTGATTGCTTCATTAAGTTTTATATCAAAACTATGTAGCAAATCTAAATTAACTTGCGCTGGAATTTAAAAGAAGAAGCCTTGACTAACTTTTCGAATTGAACTGAAAAAGTTTTCATTGGATATAACCATTTTCTGACCCGTATACGTTTTTTTTTACTCGTCACTTATTAATATATATTCTAACACTTCACTCAATAAATCTCCGGTCTGACATATATATGGCAACACTGTTGACAGACCCATATGATTTCTGGATAGTACCAACCTTCAAACGATACGTGTGAAAATTTCATGACATTCTGACAAGCAGTGTTGTAATGTATCTAGGTATTTGTATCTAGATACTGTGCAAGTATCTAGTTACTGTATCTAGTTACATTTTAAAATATGTATCTGTATCTGTATCTAGATATTTAAATCAGTATCTAAGTATCTGTATTTCAGGTACTTTTTTCAGATACTTTCCTATTTTGTCTTTTTCAAGGTCTTTTTACAAAATATGTCCTTACGATTTTTCAAGTTGGTAATACATTTAGCATCATTCTGATATTTGAATTTTAAGTTTAAATTAACCAATCAGCGACCAGACAAAAATATAATAAATAAAATTGTTGTTTTATTTTTGTCATCCTAAATACTCATTTAATAATCAGTAATTTATTAGCGAACAAAAAATGTTCGAGATATCCGCTGAAATTGGAATAAAAAAGTGATTTTTTTAAAGATTACATAGGTATATAGTTAGTTAATATTTCTGACACACAGCTTCAAAGGCTATTTGTATTTATTTTAAGAGTAATAATAGTGCATAACTTATTTTTTATTGTGAACAAATATATTCCTTGCTCCAGTTATTTCTTTTTTTTTGTGGTGTTTTCATTTTTCCGAAATATCTTAAAAGTATCTTGAAGTATCTAGATACATTGTAAAAAAAAATGTATCTGTATCTAGATACTTTTTAAAATTTGTATCTGTATCTGCATCTAGATACATTTTTCCTCAAGTATCTGTATCTGTGTCTAGATATATTTTCAAATGTATCTATTACAACACTGCTGACAATTAGTTTAGAGGTTACAGTGGTTTTAGTGACTCCAGTTTTGTAATTTTCAAAAGAATGAATAAAAAAGAATTTCGTGTGTTGATTAAACATTGTTTTTTGATGGAAAAAAATACTGTTGAAGCCAAACAGTGGCTTGATAAGCGTTATAGAGACTCTGCACCAGGCAAATCAGCTATTACTGATTGGTATGCTGAATTTAAATTAATTAATTTTTTTTTTTTTTAATTTTAGTAGCGTTGGAATGAATGTATCACTCTTGAAGGAGAGTATGTTGATGAATAAAGTCGAATTTCTAAAAAAAAAAAGTTTTTCTTAGTTAGACCGGACACTTATTGAGCGACGTGGTATATCATCACCATAGAGATAATAGAAATAATCATCATAGCATAACTTTGTCTGCAAAACGTATTGGATTTGACTCTTCTGTACCACTGGGCGTTATCTTGTTTTTGATCAAAACATTACGTGTTTTTTATATGATTCTTATGTAGTGTGTACAGCCGAGACATATTTTTATTCAAAACCTTTTTTTATACATAAACAATTATATTTTGTGTATTATTGTAGTGTGTAATATTTGGACTATTTATTTTCATAGATTAGTGCCTAGTTTAAGATCTACTATAGTTTTCAAAGTATAAGACTAGGCACAGTTTATTCGTCTTTATCTTAAAGATAGTTTATATTGTGTTGATGCAATACAAATGAGTAAAAATGGTTAATTGTTGTTCATTTGGGTGTACAAATCGTATCTATGCTAAAAGCAAGAATCAGATTGTAACAGAAGAAATTAATTATCCTGTATCGTTTTAGGCGTAAGTATTGTACTGTATTTGTAATTTATTCAAGTTTATTGAGACTTGTACCGGTTGAAAAATTTGTTATTATTTTTGTTATAATCTCATACGTTTTCTAAAATATAGAACAAAGTATATTTACAGTATACACCTCAATTAAATATATGTTACTATAACTGCGTTGTTATTATTCATTTATTATTTATTTATTAAATTCAGCATTACACATACTTCCAGCGCAAGTTAATACATGAATACATGCATGTATAAAAGGCGAAGAGCATGTATTAAATATCTGTTTCGTCTCAAATGTTGTGATCAAATTTGTCATGCACAAAACAAAAGTGATTGTTAAATATACCTGGTTATCAGTGCAAATAGATCAATATAAAAACTATCTAAATTACTAACCGAATAAATTGTCGGCCATTTTATAACAAAAAGCAAGCCAGCCTCTGGAATTCATAACAATATGGTATTCATAACAACACATAGAACAACAAATTAACATATTAGTAACATCAAACAACAGATCATTCTGATATTCAGAAATTCCTACCTGACAGTTTAGAAGTTCTTTTAATCTGGCTATCTCTTTTCTGAGTTCTCTTATTAGTTTCTCCTGTGAATCTTCGTTGGCTAAAGGTTGGTTTACAATCTGTTGAGCCCTTTGTCCAAACCGGAGTGTGTTTACTGTTTCATTGTAGCAAGTACTAGATGGTGATATTGCTAAAAATAGTTAATAAGTTATTAATACTAGATTTACGAACATGATTGTATGCCTATTTTTACTGAAATTCATCATTTTGACGGGGTATTAAAGTTCAGTTTTTTTGTAATGAACTTAGTTCATTTTATTTTAAATCAATAGATTGTTATTAACAAAGATTTATTTAGTACATTTAGTGCATCAGGTTCGATGTCAGATAGATCTTCATTTATATAGATTGTTTTTTATAGCCGTTCAACATATCTCCAAAACTTGTCCATAATAGTTCTACTTAATGAGAGAGAAAATAAATATGTAAAATAGTTTTGTATGGAAAAATTTCAAATTACTTTAAAAATTCAAATCTTCTTTCAGGAAGTAAAATTCAAATTATATGAAAATTTTGGGTCTTAGTACAATCCTGTTAACAAAGCTCTAACGCAGGGTTCCAAAAGTGGTCGATATCGCCCCCAGGGGTCGATATGACATTGTTAGGGGTCGATTCGGGCTCAGAGATCGATTGGGGGTCGATGAAAAAAAGGTGGACCGTGAAAATCTTTTGAATATTTTGGTTCCTCCCTCGATTATCACTTGAAATTTTTGGATTCCGTCTGGTTATCATTTGTAAAATAAGGATTCTCCCTTAGTCATAACTTTAAAATTTTTGATTTATTCCTTAAACACCCCACCGGCCTCCAGTTGTCACTTATTATTTGCTTTATTTTCAATCCGACTGTGGGCTTATATATACATTCTAATTTTTAGAGGGATTTGATATAAAGTCGAATAATTCTTGTAATGGTTAAAAAAGTTTGTAGAGTGTGCTTACTTATTGTTGTTCTTTGTAACAAGGCACTGTTTAAAACGATTAATTATAAAACCAGTCTTAATTTTGAACTAAAAAAATATGAATTTAAAAATAATTTATATAAGAAGGATTTAGTTAAAAATGATTTAAAAACAGTAACACAAACAATATATCTTTATAGTTAAATTTTCTAATAAATATTACAAAAATTATGAATTTGACAATTATTATTTTGTTCATTGTATATTTGGCTCCGCGTTAAACCAATCAGAATCAGGGTAAAACAGCCTCTATCTCCTTACTAACTGCATTTTTAATTAAAATGAACTACACACCAAGGTTTTTTCCTATCTAGGACAAAACAAAATATAGTAAATTGAGTCCAATTTTAACAAAATTAAAATAATATATTTTCCAACCGCAAAATCTTAACATTATCGACTGCTTGGTTTTGGAATGACGCTGATATTTAATTTACTAAAATTGCTAATTTGAAATAATTTTCATGCTATTTAAAATACATATGGGTAAATGCGACTAATATCTGCATTCTGCAGTAAAGCAGAAGTAATTATCATCAAATTGCTTTAATCAGTGGCGTAGTTACAATACTGGAAGTGGTACAACTGCATCTGACCCCAAAGAGTTTTTACCGACCGCCAACACATATAAGGGAAGTATTGTGATCACAAATTTTGACGTTTGGAGATTTCCATGGATCTCCACGAATTAAGCTCCCTTCATAACGTTTTGACTATTTTTAGCATGATGTCTGTCGGTCTCTCTGTCCGTCCGTCTGTCTGTCTGTCTATCTGACTGTCCGTCCTTCTGTCTGTGTACACGTGCAGAGCAAATTCGGATAAAATGATTTTTATGAAACTTCATATTTAAGCTTTTGAGATCAATGGCACAAGTTGATCAACTTTTGGTAAAAATCGGTTGACTAGAAATGGGAGTTTACTCGTGTCGATTTTAAGATTTTTGCGAATTTTCATAACAGAAAAATATTTCGAAAAAAAATATTTAACAAAAGTTGCTATAAAAGCAATAACTAACAACTTATTTCAGACATTTTTTGATAAAACGAAAAAATATAATATAACATTTATTTAATTTTTTGAAATAGGGCCCCCGTTAGGCTTTTTTTTTTTTATATAGATATACAAACTTTGTCTCTCATATAAGGAGCAGAAACTAATTCTATCTCCATGTATAAAATTATATCAAAATTGGCCCATAAACATTAAAAATATTGTAATTTTAAAAAAATTGGACCCCATTTAGGCCTTTTTTGTACAGATACATGAATTTTGAACATCTACATACCAGGAGACACTAATTCTAATATTCTGTGTCAAATCCCATCGAAATCGGTCCATAAATAAGCGAGTTATGGCCGTGCTCTATTTTTGGTCAAAACTGGAGCAAATTTTTTTACCAACTTGCGAATTTGATGTTTTTGACTATACAGTCAAAAGCCTCATGCACTCCTAATTCTAAAACTGTAAGTATTTTCAAAATCCGTTCATAAATAAGCGAGCTACAGTCATTTGAACTAGTTTCCATTAATCCGCTCTAATTATTTGGTCTAATTCAGTAATTAGTTCAGATATTTGGTTTAGTTTAGGTGTATTCCCGGGTTAGCAGCACTTGCCATACATTTCTGAATCAAATCAAAATATAAATATACGTCATTAGGATTACAATGTAATTTACTGGAAAACGTATGTTTTAATTGTAATTTATGCAGATAAAATTTGATCAAGGACTTTTTAATTAGGCCTTTTGATTGGCCCTGACGTGTCGGTAAGAATCTGAAGATGGCTACCTATTTTTGTGTAATGATGACATTTGATATTTTTTAAGGAAATTAAATTGAAAATTTGTGCTGAAAAGTTGTAAAAAGGTAAGAAATATTTTAAAATTTAATTAGAATTTATTATTTATATTTCACAACAGAAAAATATTTCGAAAAAAATTATTTAACAAAAGTTGCTATAAAAGCAATAGCTAATAACTTTTATTTGAGACATTTTTTGATAAAACGAAAAAACATTGAAAAAAGTATTTATTTTTTCATACTTATATGTAAGGTTTCCATGGTCATGATAAATAATATCTCTGTTAGAAAATATTAGGCCAAATTATTTCTACTCTGCTGCTAGAATGTATTTTCTATAAGTACTTTGTGATGGCGGTCGGTCCTGTGGTGGCAACAGCTGATTTTTTACATATATTAAAAACTGTGTATTTAACATAGGAGGGGCCTAACCTTGCACCAGGGCCAATTATCTTTAGTATTTCCGATGAATCTAGCGATGTACATTTCTAAATAAAACTTAATCGATATATTTATTTAAAAATATTTATTTCTTGATGCGAAATTTGCAAAAATGCGTTCAACCTTTTTTAATGCGACAGGAAATTAGAAAAACAAAAGATATTGATTTGTAATCAAGCGGGAAATGATTTAGCAGTATACTAAGAAACTTTTCAAATCATAACTTATAATTATATAAATTATTTTTATAAAATTTTGATTTGGATATAAATTAGGATGAAAGGCATAATAAAATTGAAATTTAATTTCGTCCATATATGAGTTAATCTATAAACACAAAAGATAAAAATTTTGTTTGAACACCACGCAAAAACCATTGGACCGATTTTTAGAATGTTGACTACTTTTAGCTCTGCATAGATAGGAACAGAAATAGGCCTAGAAATATGCCTGGTGGATGATAAATCTACTTACTTGCTATCATAACGGTCTTGGAGTTTCCACCAAGTGTTTCCTTTAAAAGCCATGTTAATACTGAGTCTCTGTACGGCACAAATCGTTTCCTATTTGCAGATTTATTAGTTTTACTCGATGGATCAGCTAAAAAAAATACAAATCATTAAGACACCAAGATATTTTAAAATAAATACAACGCTCACTTAACGTACTTAATGCGTTCCCACTGTGTTGTACGTTAAGCGATTTGTACGTTAATCGGACGATGTATTTCCATATAAATGTACATGATTACGATTTTTTGGTACTGACATTGCTTCTCCATGTCTGTACAAACGTACATTTTGTTCGCACGAACGTACTATCGCCGCTTTGTGAATGAGCCTTCGCCGGGAATTTTTGAAATATTAGAGAAATAGAGGTTGAAAATCTTGTAGAATTAATAGATGATTCGGACCCTGATTTAGAAAGATGTAATTCACAATCTTTGCAGTAGTACCGCTTGTTACAAATTTATGTATTAGGAAAAGACAAAGGCTTCAGTTCAATTAACTATGGATAAGTTTTTGACAAAAAATATCAACAATGGATAATTTTTGTATATAATGTATGTATTTGTTTATTTTCTATACATTATATTGTTAATATTTTTTGTGAATAAAAAAGTACTAAAAAGGCTACGAATGGTTTATCGCATATTTTTCTGTACAAAGTTTTGTGTCATTTATTTTGACAGTTGTACCTATCTCTCTTTTAATCGTGCAAGTCGCGTCTATGTCTCTCTTTGTTTAACATAACGCTACTAATACCAACGTAAAAAACATCGTAAAATATTATTATCAATCAGAATAGCTGTCTATTTATGCGTGATAACTAGAATTGGAAATACAGAAAGCAATTTATCCTAGTGAATATCACGAGGATAATATTATCCCATTGATAGTTATTCTTATAGATAACTGCAAGGCGGAAATAACGGACCTATAGTACGTTCAAAAGTGAGTTTGCAGTAGTTCTTTTTCATACTCTCTAATGGGTTTACACAATGACTCTATCCTTTCCTTGCTTGTCTACGTTGCCAGCTCTAAAACGCGCTGATCTGTGAAGACGCAGTATTCTACAAATGGTCATTTGTTTTTGTTGAGTGTTATTTTGAGTTTTATAAGAGTTGATTTTTGTAAATCATACGAGTTTTTCATATTATTATAATTGACACATTTGACACTTTTACAACATTTGGCAACACCGCTCCCATTTGCCATAAGAGATATACTGCAAACTCACCTTTGAACGCACTATAGCACTCATATTTTTATTAGGAAGCGTACCCTTAATTTATTTGAAAAACTTACATAAAGCACAAATAACATTTCCGAGTGCCACCAGACTTCTGTTAATATTGGCTCCCTCTTTCAGCCTGTGCACCCCCGTGCCCCCGCTGGTGGCGTGTCCGGCCCTCTCACTCCCGGCCAGGTCCACCAGGTGCAGCCTACAGGCGCTCCCCCCCGGCCTGCCCCAGGAGGTGATGGTGAACACACAGTGGCTGCGACTTGACCTGCGATTGTTGGAAGTGGCTGCTATACGACGATTACCGTTTCCGGTTGATAAATGAGAGATAAGGTCTGATGGAGAAAATACCCTATGCTCCGAGAGCCCTACAAAATAATATCAAATAAATTAAATAAAGCAAAGGACTTAATAAAAAGTTATATACACACAAGAATAAGGTATATGTATATATATATATTTTTTTTTGCTTCATAATATTTTCTGGTTGCTATTCTTTGAGATGCAAATACAAAATTTCATTCATTTAATATCATTCTATTAGGTTGTCAAGGATGAAATTTGTAGAAAAAATGCAAAGTTGGTTGATAACTTACAAATATAAGGAATTATTTTATTCATCAAAGTATGCACCCATATTGTCTATACACTTTTGCCATTTAAGCGGCAGGTTGTTCAGGCCGGTTGTATAAAACCCTGGCGGATGAGAGTCAATGAAATCCTGGAAAGCCAGTTTTACAGCATTGTCGGAATTAAACTGTTTTCTATTAAAAAAATGTCCAAATTGCGGTAGAAGTGGTAGTCAGTGGGGGCTAGGTCTGGTGAGTATGAAGGATGATGAAGAAGTTCCAACTCCAATTCCTGTAGTTTTGCCACAGTCATTTGTGCAGTGTGTGGTCTAGCGTTATCATGCAATAAGATAGGAGTCGATCTGTTGACCAATCTAGGCTGTTTTTCTTCAAGTTTTTTCATCATTTCGTCCAATTGGTTGCAATATATTTCTGCTGTGATCGATGAGCCAGTTTTTTTTTAAAGTTACCTGTACGACATTTGATGAACCAATTTGATATTGTCTGCTGTGTAAGAACGCTAGAGCCAAATACACTATTAATATTTCGCGCGGTCTGCGATGCCGTAGTTCCACGTAAGAACTCATACTTCATAATAGTGCGAATTTCCGACCGTTCCATTTTTAACAAAAATAATTTTTAAAAAAAGTTTAGATATTTTTTAGAGCATACAATGATTTCTATAAACAGGCGAGATGTGTAACTTTTCAAAAAAAAAAAAAAACAACGGATTAAGCCAATGTCAAATAATAAGCTGTTAAAGTTGGCAATATTATTAACTACAAATTTTATCCTTGACGATCTGATACTATTGTGAACTTACTAATAATAATATTTATACATTACATAATATATTACATATAACAATGTACTATTCGGTAACATTTCTTGATAAATCTTGTTCGTATAATTTTAATTTATTTTCTTACCTTGGACATAAGGTCCTTTTTTTGGATGTTCTCTAACTTTTAAACTCTTTCCAGAATTGCTTGGCACAAGAAGGTCCAATACTCTTTCATTATAAATTTCCAAATAACTAAAATAAAAAAATAAAAATTATAATTGTGACAAATATACATTTAAACTCTACTTTTAAAATTAAAAATATTAATATTTTCAAAATCAAACTGGAAATTTTCAAAATATCGGAGTAAAATCATCAACATAATCTTTTTGTTATGTTTATGATTTTACTACATATTACTTTGTTTATTTTTTGTTTTATCGAACTGTGCAGGCTTTACCTACGAATGAAACAAAATATAGCTCACAAACACACTTCTAAAGATTAATTTCTATTAAAAAGTTTTTTTTAATCTACATTTATTTTGCTCGTAAATATAGTTTAAAACACATACAAAGCAGTATCCACCTATTTCGCAATGTCGATACAAAATAATTAGAAAACTATTAATTTTTGTTTTTGTAAATACTATAGATTTCTTTTTTGTTAAAAATAGTAACTAAATTGCGAAAATTATCCGCTATTTTACTACGATTAACGCTAATGATTTACCGGTAACAAAAACACAGACGAAACTTATAGAAAGTTTATAGTTTTGAGGGCGATATTTAGTCAGTGTCAGAGGTTGAAATATGACCTCAGTCACGTATTTTGACCTCGACACGACTTGATTCACGCACAGATCATAATCTGTATTCTTGTTAATTGTTGAAAAGTATCTAATTAATTGATAAGGTAAAGTTACCTTAAACTTTCAAAATTATTATGAATACCTTATTATGAAGTCTGGAGGAAAAATCAAGTATATCAAAGAAAAAGACCAGTTCTTAAAATGAATACCGTATTTTTCGGACCATAAGACGCACCTTTTTACGCAGAAAAATTGTCTCAAAATTGGGGTGCGTCTTATGGTCCGAATGTATAGGTACGTTTAAAAAGTGTGTGATGTCAGTGTGGAATCAATTCAGAGCGCATAAAACAGAATCAACCAAGAAAATATAATAGAAATTATTACAGAATTAGCTGTCATTTCTGGAGGCCTTACAAGTCAACCACCCTTTGATGTGTCGATTAATAAACCATTTAATAATTTTATGCGGGAAGAGTGGAACAAACGGATGACAAAGCCAAATCACGATGTTAGCAACAGGCGTATGAAACGGACAATTTCAGAAATATCTGGGTAAAAAATTCATTGGAAGCTGTAAATGAAGAGACGATTATAAAGTCTTTTAAGAAATGCGGTATAAGCAACGCTTGGATGGTATCGAAGATGACTTGGTTTTTGAAGAGATTGACAATAGTTCAGACGAAAATAATACGAACAGCGACATTAACGAGACGAGTGATAGTACAGAGAGTGAAAATGAACAGAATGTTGCTGGTACAAATTATAGTAATAATAAATATTTTTTCTAAAAATTGTCCCATCAATTTGGGGTGCGTCTTATCGTCCGGTGCGTCTTATGGTCCGAAAAATACGGTAGTAAGATTAGATAAAAAATGTATAGTTTTTACTCTGGGCAAAAAGCCATATAAACAATTTCAAAATAATTTGAGCCTACCATTTGATAAGTTTTTTTTTGCTTATCAGATTTTTAAGCGTTTTTATTTTTTTAGCGCATTAGCCAGACAGTGAATTTCAAAACGAAAAAGACATTTCGGAGCTTTTTCAAAAATTTCTGCAACACTTCCTCTCTTGGATTGGCGATGGCTTAGTGTTTTCTATCATGACAGCTATGCCTAGTCCACATCCAAATATTGGGTTGTTACATAATTCAGTTCGTTTTTTTTTTCACCTTTTATTCAATAAAATATACATTCTAAAAAAACTTTTATTATCAAATGTACTGTCCAACATTTTCTATCACTTTAGACAAACGCTCAGGCAATTTGATAATGCCATCTCTCCAGAAGGTTCCGTCTTTGTCTCGAAAAATCTGTCCAGGTGAATTTTGATATCGTCCACAGATGCGAAATTTTTTCGGTTAAGGGTATTTTGTAGAAAGTAGAATAAATTATAGTCGGATGGTGCGTCTGGACCATATATTCCACTCTCTACAAAATTCCATTAACGGAAAAAAATTCGCATATTTGGACGATATCAAAATGCACCTCTAAAAACCTCGGAAAAACAATTATTAAATGAATGCTGGAAGGAATTAGGAAATAGAGATAAACAGAAAAAAAAAACATCAAAATGGGAGATAAAAAGGAGTAAAATGTATGAATACGGAGGCTTTTCAACAGAAGAAGCAAGGAGGAAAGAGAGAGTGGACATGGAATGCAGGAGATAATAGAAAGAATGAAGAACATACAACAACAAGAATTAAGCGAGAGAATAAGCGGATCAATGTACAATAATAAGTATAAAAAAAATTGGAGCACGCAAAGACCGATATATCTAAAAGAAAAGGGAAATGGGGGAAAAATTGCAAGGTTTAGATGTGGGAATGAAGAAAAGGCGAGCAAATTTTGGTTAATAGAGGATGATAAACGATGTAGAATTTGCAGAGAAGAAAGGGAGACGGTTGAACATATGCTGGAAGGATGTGAAGAAATGAGAAGCAAAGGAGGAACAAGAGAAGATATTTTAAACGGAAATGGCTGCGGTTACACATGGATGAAAGAGGTAATCCAGAGGAGAAAAGAAATCAAAGAAAAAGAAAATAATAGGAATAAAGCAAAATAGATTTCAAACCAATAGGTAGAAATTAAATTTATATTTTAGTTAAAAATTATAATGTAAGGAATAAAATGAATAAGAATAAAATGTAATAATTATTAATTAAAATAAAAAAAAAAAAAAGTTAAAAACCTCTGAAACTTCACTCTTCGGAGTGAAAGGCGTTTGCCTAATTCAAAGTAGAATTACGGTAGTAGAAACTATATATTTCTAAATATTATTTAGCTATACTATAATAATAATAATAATATTTAGTATTCATATACATAACAAATAAATTACGATACTAGGATAATGGAAAAGTGTTTACCTGAAAAGTGAAAACCTGTAACACTTAAAACGTTCAGTAGTTACTTATTAAATACCCTATGTATTAAATACAATCAAGTACTGTGATAAAATTTAATTTAAAACACATATTTTATTATTATTATTTTTTTTTATAAGTGTTATAATTAAAAGTTATTTGTTTGTCACTATATTTGTTATGTCACCATAATCATTAATCACAAAATTTACTGCAGTCCTGTCATAACACAAGCATTAATATTCACAAATACTATGGTATGAAATGAGAGCACACAAAAATTCAATTTCACCCTCGTTCGGTTCGGTGTTCGCGTGCAGTGCAGAAAGTGTCGACTGAAGAACAGAACAGAGCCAGAAACAAACCGATTAGTTTCTCTATCTCCACCTGGCTCCTGGTTAGATATTACAGTGTTTCCAAACATTTTCCTAAACATTATTCTAATTTTATTCCAGGTAAAATGTGTCAAGATCGCATAGTCTGACAACACTTTTGAGAGAGTTTATACTTTGAAATACCTGGGCACCATAATAAATCAAGTGAATCTGATACAGCAGGAAATTACAAACAGAATTACCAAAAGCTGCTAATGTTTCGTATTTTACACTTGGTCCCCTCTTCAAAAGGAAACTGCTGTCTAGGAACATCAAGATCAGGTTATACCAAGGTATAGTACGTCCCGTACTTATGTATGGCCTGTAGTAACGGTATGTAAGGGCAAAACATGGCCCTTAACAAAGCGAGATTGACAACGAGACATGGTTTTCGAAAATAAAATATTACGCCAAATCTTTGGTCCCATTCAAATAAATGGTAAATAGAAAATCCGTCAAACAAAGATATTGGAGAACTGTACTCAAGGCCGAGTATCACATAAGAACTGAGAGGTAGACAGTGAACAGGACACGTGATGAGGATGAGGGAAGACAGAATGGTTAAGAAGATATGGGAAAGTAGATTGAATACCTATCAACCAGTGGGAACACCTAGCAAGATATGGAAAGATCAGCTAACTGAAGATCTAACAAGTATTGGTATACAGGGCACATGGAAAGTTCTAACAATCAACAGATCAAGATGGAAGACATGTGAAGAAAGTCAACCCGCCTGACAGTGCCCAAAGAAGAAGAATAAATAAAATACAAACTATATTTCATTTAATATTCTTACAACGGTTCAATATAAAATAAGTTATATTATTTAAAATACGAGTAATTTATACTCTATCTCTGAAAGACTGATAGTAATAAATCATTTTGTCAGGCAGTTAGCAGTGGCGTGCACATTTTAAACACGTTTAAATTGGTTTTGTGTATTTCTATATTACTATTTATCATTTTATTAAACGCACGCCTGTGACCATATTTATCATATCATTAAACACACCCCTGTGACCATATTTTTCCTCAAAATTTTAGGGTCAAATTTTTATGGCCTATTGTGTTTAACCCTAGTTCGTATTCCCATATACTATGTGAGGCACACTCGGTTGTTTTGAACAATATTTCGTTTCGAACTATTCATATTTTGTCGCTTTTGTTTTACCGCTTCTGTGTGATAATACAATAACTTTTTACAAATAATAAATTATATTACTATCAGTCTTTCGGAGATAGAGTATAATATGTTTGATTTCAATACTTAATGTTAAAAAAATAATAATAATAACTTATACTATTTTTTAAATATCTTTTATGGTTTAGGAAATTTCTCTATAATTCTCTATAACGACTGGAAGGTAAAATATTTTTATTTACAAGTATTCAAATTGCCTTCCATTTTGATTTAAACACTTTCACATCCTTATTTTTGAACTATCGGTAACTCTGAGCATAATAAAAAAAATAATAATTAAAAATATTTCACTTTTAAGTTGTATTTGAAAGTATGACTTGAAAATACAACTTGAAAGTTCATCTTGAAAGAACGACTTGAAGGTCCCAAAGCGGAAGCGGACGCTGATGAAAAAATAAAAGAAAATGATATATTGTTGGTTGGAAAGCACTGACTTACACACCTCACCTAACCTTGAGAAAGCATTTGAGAAAGAAACTATTTTACATAAGAGCTGTGAAGAACAATAAATACGCGGGCGGTTGAATCGAATGATTTATCGAAGATGTGTTGGGATAGGTGTACAATTGCCCTAGGTTATTTTATGGCAGGTTATTTCGGGTTATCGCCAAGGGGGTGAGAATAGGAGGTATCTCCTTTTGGTACGTGTTCATCCTTTAAATATACCTCTATAAAAACATTTAACACATAATATACAAGTATTGAGGCAAAAAATTAACACTGTTTTAATAAAATTCAATAAAAGGGTCATATGTGAAACAAAATTTTTTTTGAGTCGTAAAATACTATAAATAACTATAACAAAGTTACTATAACTAATTGTACCTATATATAGTAACAATTACTTAAATCAATTTAATTTTTTAAGATATTCAACATTATTTCTTGCTTAACCCGACCGTACCCATTTGAGGACGCTTATAAAAATAAACATTCAACGTATGTGCAAACTGTTTATGAAATTTTTCTAGTTCTAACTTGTTAATATAAAGACTGCAATGAATCATTGGAGTTAGAGTGATTTAAAAATGACTAGTTGTGACTTGAGAGTGCTTGGTATTACACGGTATTTTGAAATGGTGTAGTTACGTTAAAAAAAATTGTGTTTGATAAATAAAAAAATATAGTTTTAATTTTTTTTTTTCCAAAAACATAGCGTCTGTAGACTAATATTAATGTAAGTATACAGAATTATTCATTTATTTTTTATTTGGTAATTTTTAGCTGCCATTATAACTTACCGTCCTCAAATGTGGACGTTAGGCAGAAATATATAAAAACTGTATTTTTTTTTTTCTTTTCATGTCAGAAGAAAATATTTATTTATTATTGATCCTAAAACTTTTTATGGTTCCAAAACCTTCGAAAAGTTGGAACAAGCCTTGGAAGAGATTGAAAATGAAGAGTATGAACAGGTTGACAACATTGACTTGTGTATTCTCCCACCAAATTTGGATGAATTGACAGATACCGAAGAACTTGATGATGATATTATAGAGAATCCAAATTACATTCCGAAGGAAGAGACAAGAGGCTCATATGATTACAGATATGACAAAACAAATGACATTTTATGCGTGAAGTGGTATGATAACAGTGTTTGCTCCATGATATCAAATTATGACACTATTGAGCCACTGAATCATGTAAAGCGGTGGTCCAGATCTACAAAGTCTAAAGAAAATGTAGTTCAGCCGAAATTGTTTGCTACTTACAATTCTGAAATGGGCGGGGTAGATACCCATGATCAGTGCATATCATTGTATCGAATTGGTGTAAAAGGTAAAAAACGGTGGTGGGTTTTATTTACCTATTTTCTTGATATGGTCATGACTAATGCCTGGAAAATGCATCAAATGACTTCAGAAAATATGGTGGATCAGTTAGAATTCCGGCGTTATATAACAAGGAGTTATCTGAGAGATGGCACCACTTCCAGAACCCAAAGGAAAAGAAAAGCTGGATCCAGCGTTGAATTAACTGAAGGTTTTCATTTTCCAGGAAAAGTAGAAAAACAATTAAAGTGTTGTGTGTGTCATTTGAAAGCCAGATGGACATGTAAAAAGTGCCAGAAAACAATGTGCATTGAAAAAGGGTGTTTTGAAAAATATCACACATCTGCCTAACGTCCCCATTTGAGGACGCCCTTGTATCTTTACAGTTGATAAAAAAATAAATAAAATTCTTAAATATATGTAATAATTGTAACCTAGACTTCATGTTTTTGTATAATTTAAATTTTTTTTGCTTACCAGTTTCATTTTAGGCGTTAATGTGTTAAAATGTACTTTCTCAATCAACACTATTTCTTTATGTTAAATTAAAATTAAAACGTGGAGCGCCCACGAATTTTCACATGTGACACAATATGTCACATATTACCAAAAATGTTATGATAGCTGAAAAAAATCTATTTTTTACGTTTTAGTTCAGTTTAATAACCGTGTAACTTAAAAGATTTTTTTATATATTTTTATTCGCGTCATATGTAACCCTTTGTACAGCAGTGTCAAGCTGGTTGCCTACACCAACATATTCAACCACATTTTTCTATCCCTATAAAGTTGTTTTATTTTTTGCATTTCGTGACCTGATACTATAAAAAGGTAGAATCTATACAATAAGAAAACACTTACATGACACCAATGTATAGATTTTACTGAAAAACAACCCATATTTTTTATATATTTATTGTTTATTTTTGATAATATTTACTTGTCACACAAAGACAAATTTTTTGTTTATATTTTAATACGAATAAACAAGTTTTCATATAAAATACGCAAAATGCAGCATATTATGACATTTATTTCGTATTCAGTTGACAGCACGCGAGAACCCAGGGGGCAGTGGTGGATATAAACTTACGGGGGCCGAAGATAATAATCATTTAACGCCCCTGAGTTAAAGCAAATAATATTTAATTTAACGAAATCTTTAATGCAAAATTTTTCAAAAGTATATGCATTATACTAAGGCGTTAGAAAAGTTTTTCGTACGCTAATCTTAAATAATAAATCCCTATGTCTGTTGCTTTTCGTGTACATATCGTGCATATTCTGAACTCTTCGTATGTATACAAGTAACAAGATTATTAAAGTAAAGGTTGTCTAGTAACTTGTACTGGTGGGTGTAAATAGAGAGACTACGCGTCATCCGTATGCTAACAGGACGTCAGTCTTTGTTTATCGTATATATTATACGTGAAGTTTGATTTTTGGCTATAGATATAAAAATATCATTTAATTTTTTGATTTTCTACTTGTTTTAATTTCTTTTTTCTTCGAAAGGAATGTTTATTCGTTCTAAATAAAAAAAAATACATTAATTTTTGATGTGAAGAGAATAATAAGGGAAATAATTCAATATTTTAGTTTTAGGGTGTCCCCCCGTAACTACTCTAATATTCATCAAATTGAAAAAATGCATAGAACAAATAAAATTTGTTTTCTTATAAACAATTTTTATTGTATAGTTTTTTCTATTAAGATAGTTCTGTTTATAAAGGAAATATTTTATTTAGGAAGTTTTTTAGTATCAGTTTTAACCCAGATACACCCCTTAAGAAAATTTTTTTTGAGATATCATGCCTATATTTAATCCTGGTTCTACTCTATTGTACCAGATTTCGTTAAAATACGTCCAGCCGTTTTTAAAAACAGATATACAGATCAATTCTGTAAAAATGTACTGTGTAGTAACGTTACTACAAGATAAAATATTATAAAAAGTATAATGACTTTCATTCATGATAGTAACTGACCTTGCTCATAGTGACATATTTAGTTACTATGATCATAGTAACTGAGTAATACCCTTTTCACACTAGATCTTTAAGATCGGATGTTAAAGTGAATGTATCTTTAAACGTTAATGTGAAACCGTATGGCCTCGGTTAAATACAAGCGATGTTTAAGACAGAGATCTGCGTCTTAAACTTCGTCCGAATTGCCAACTTAATTTCTATTATAAAAAAAATACTCCTTGAATTTGTGCTGTCAACATTTTATATTATCATAAACAAGAATACTGTATTATATCGACGTTATAAGAAGTTTATACTTATTGTTATAATAAAATTATTTATTTTAATAATGTGTTTAATAAAATACAGAGCTACAATAATTGAGATAAAATGGATCGACTTACATGTTAATACAGGTGTAATATATTCTTTATTGTAGTGCCTTTATTGTAGAATGAAATGAAATATCCTTAATTGTTTATAATAATTCAAAATGTGCGACTGCGCAGACAGTTTAAAACTGGTAATTTCATGACGGTAACTTAAGGACAAAATTACTGTAGCTGATGACAGCACCGGAGATTTAAACATCAAGTGTGAAAGCATACCGATCTTAAACATCGGTGAACTTTAAGTTCACTCGTCTTAAAGATCTAGTGTGAAAAGGGTATTACAGAATTAGTCTGATTACCTCCAATTTTAATAATTACTATATTATTATAGCAATTTGTTTTTCTATTTTTATTTAAATATACCTAAAATTATATTTGTATTCGATTTTATTGTTATTTATTAACTTTAATACAAATACCCATCACCTTAAATTTTATATAAATCAGTATAAAAATTCCTGAGGTTTTTATTTATAATTTATTCAGTAGAACTGTCTTGAAATAAATATCTATTATGAAAATAGTCAATAAAAATATTTAAAAACGTGCAACATCTATATTAATTGTGTATGGTAGCTTGAACTACGCATACGTGTGACATATTCCCTCTCACGCTCTGATTGGTCAGAAGTTACGAGACACCTTTTACTTTAATAATCTTGTACACTGCTAGTGTATGTATAAGTCGACGGACGCTGTTAGGCTTCACGGGTACTCAACCCCCCCCCCCCCCCCCGTGGTGCGCTTGATACAGACAGACAAATAGAAAGACATATGAGTGACGGTACAAGGGATTTTTTGTCATACCTACAAAACCATAAAAATACTTAAAATTAGAACAAAAATACTTTTGTAACCTAATTTATTTAATTATATAAATTCCTTAAAGTTTAGTTATTTTTAAATTTCAATTACTTCGTAAGGTCGCAATAAAAGTTTTAAAGTACATAGTTTAAACTTTTACAAAACTGTTGATCAAATAGTGAGGTTTAAAAATCGATGTTTAACATTGCATGAGCGAATGTGGGAATGATAGCACGCCGTATGTGAAATGATAACGTTTTCTAACAGAAGGATAATGTGTGACCTTGGAAAGGATTCGTACCATGTGTGGAGGAATTGGGGTAGTTAATAACTCAATAGAGTTGCGTATTTTGTGAGGTTATGTTTCTTTTAATACTAACCTGACGCAAATGTGCATCGATTTGATTTCTTCTTCCGTTGAAGACTGGAAATAACTGAATATGTTTTCACACAGTCTTGGAGTTAATCCAGGATCATCCTACAAATATTTAAAATGTGTTCTATCAGATAATCATACCTTGGATCAGTCCATAAGTTCCTGCTTATTTTTTAGAAAAAGTTTAAAAGACTTATATTTAAATAAAACGTATATTTTCTTTGGTAAAACTTTACTGAACAACCTGATCCACAATTTTTTATACAATCACAGTAGTTTTTGTTAGCTCTAACGTTAAGAAGAAGACAAATTTTAACAGCTGAACAAAACAAAAAACAAAAAAAATAATACAATATTAAATTATTTTTGCAAATAATTTTTTAAATTTACATATATCACATTGAAATATGTCTGGAAAATTAACATTGGAAGAATACATATTGAATAATAATGGCAGACGATTTATAGGTGAATTGGTTGCTGAATTTGTTTTAGAGAAGTTTATTGAGAAAAGTTCACACTGTCGCGTAGAATGTGTAGGAACACGGAAATGGAATTTACTTAGTAATTCTGGACAGTCAATTATATTTCTAGTAATTTTAAAGAAAACAGATATATCAAGATAGACCCGCCTTTTCTCAAGTGACATTAAATTTGATTTATAATTAGAAAATTTGTTTACCATATAATTAACGAATTTTGTTTGTATTCTTTCAATTTTATCAATGTAAATATTGAGAAGTGACATTACCGTTGGCGGCGCTGTAATTCATGGCAAAATGGCTGAATTGTCTAGTATTCAGCTGTCAATATGCTAACAGGGAACAGGTTAATTTAAGTACAGTACATTTTTATTTTATGAAAATGTTTCTATCGACGTTCTAACAAAAAATCAACACCAGAACATATGTAATAATTTCAAACAGTACTACAGTCGCGTAGTACAATATTAGACCACCATACTGCGTATCCGAGCGTGTCAGTTCTCACTTATACTGAGGTGACCAACAAACCGTGTCAAATTCAAGCTGACTCCTAATGAAAGAAAAATATAAAGTTTTCATGGTTGAAATATTTTTGAAATTTGCTCCTGATCTTATTATAAATCCTAACATTCTGTATGATTTTTTAATTACATTATTTACATGAACATCCAATCTAAGCTTACTATCCAAAGTTATTCCTAGATCCTTAACAAGACTAACGGAAGTAATATTATTTCCACAAAGTCTATATTCATAATTTACTTTATTTATGTTTCTAGTAAAAGTTATTTGAAAGCATTTTTGCATATTAAGAGAAAGATTATTTTTTTGCATGAAAATATTAAAACTGTGAAGGTCAGATTGTATTTGGTAACAATCTTACAAGCTAGTGACTGATTTAAAAATTTTAAGGTCGTCGGCATATAGTAATATATCCGAGTACAAAAAACATTTCGTAATGTCATTTATGAAAATTATGAAGAGAAGCGTTGCTAAATGGCTCCCTTGGGGTACACCTGAGGTAATGGGTTCGCTATTTGATTTAAAACCATCAACAACACACTGACTTCTCCCTGAGAGATAAGATTTAAACCAAGCCAACAAATTACCACTCACTCCAAAAGAAGCAAGCTTGTGTAATAATATTTTAGTATCTATTTTTAGCTAATCGGTATAGAAAATATTACCTGTGTTCCCATCATGGTGTAAGTTTTCCCTGTTGAACTCTGTCCATATGCTAAGACACAAGCATGATACCTATTTGATAGAGCTGTAGAAATTTCATTTCCTATCATTGAGAAAATCTGGAGAAAAAAAAATAAAAATAATTAGATCTTATATCTTTTTTATACTTTAATGTAATCATGCATTTACCTCATCCTGTGTAGAAGAATCATGAAAACAGTAATCGAAATAGAATTTCCTGATTCTCTCCCTGCTGTCGCCTGCGTGATGCTCCGGGACCTACAGACAGACAGGATTGCAAGTTAAAAATACAACCCTCATAAAAACTAACAGCCTGACAAATTCTTATAATATCTACACGTCTGCATACATTATTTTTTTATCAAGTTTTTTAGGCTATTATTAACTTAAAAATTAATTACTGGATTACTAAAAGAAGTTGTCAGACGAAGATCCGGTTGCAGAAATATTAGTTTTTTTACCTTTATATTTGTAACTGAAATAGTGCCATTTTCAATTGATAACGCAGAAACTGCTCCAGTTTCTATTTCTCTGAAAAAAATATTAAATCGTTAATTTTATGTAAATAATTCATTTTCAGCAGTGGCGCAGCCAGGATTCGTCTTGGGGTGGGCCGAATCAAGTTTTGCGCTACTGGTTGAAGCTAATTGTATTTTTTACACTATATTTTCTTTAAAAACAGCTAAAAATGTGTAAATTCACTCAATTTTATATCATAAACAATTATTACTTTTGCTCCGCCATTTTTTTGTTTTTTCTATTATAAACTATTTTTGTCATATATAATTGTGCTGTTAAGTCAATAATAATGAAGATAAATATAAATGTTAGATTTAAGTATCATATGGTCTTCCTGTATCTTCGTATATATTTGGAAGGTAACAATTTATTGTAGGAAAATGTAAACAATGTTGGAGACGCATTTTAATGTAAACAACGGTGTCCATCTTGGTTATTTGTCTGAGAGGTAATAAATCCAATTTTATTAATATAGATAAGATAAATAGATACTACGAAATATATGATATTTTTTAAATAACTCCTTTAATAATTAGCTAACAGATCAAAAATGTCATTTATCCCATCCCCATTACTGCGACTCTTTCGTTGGCTTCGTTTCACTTTTGTAAGCTGAATTTTCTAATGTTATTAATTTTTTTATAAAGATATGGAAAATTTTAAAGACATAAAAATGGATCTTTACAGTATAGAAAAGATTACTGACTACTTCGCCCGGTAACCGTTATACCCTTTTCACACTAGAACTTTAAGATCGGATGTTAAAGTGAATGAGTCTTTAAACCCTAATGTGAAACCGTATGGCTTCATCTAAATACAAGCAATGTTTAAGACATATATCTGCGTCTTAAACATCGTCCGCATTACCAACATAATTTCTATTATAAAAAAATACTCTTTGAATTTGTCCTGTCAACATTTGATATTATCATAAACAAGAATACTGTATTATATAGACGTTATAAGAAGTTTATACTTATTTTTATAATAAAATTATTTATTTTAATAATGTGTTTAATAAAATACAGAGCTACAATAATTGAGATAAAATGTATCGACTTACATGTTAATACAGGTATAATATATTCTTTATTGTAGTGTCTTTATTGTAGAATGAAATGAAATATCCATATTTGTTTATAATAATTCAAAATGTGCGTTTGCGCAGACAGTTCAAAACTGGTAATTTCATGACGGTAACTTAACAGAATTACTGTAGCTGATAACAGCACCGGAGATTTAAACATCAAGTGTGAAAGCATACCGATGTTAAACATCGGTGAACTTTAAGTTCACTCGTCTTAAAGTTCTAGTGTGAAAAGGGTATTATGGGCCAATCCACGTCTGTACGAATTAGAGCTTTACGGAATCCTGATTCGAACCCGGAACTTTTCTGACGATCCTTCAGGACATATCTCTATGAATATTACTTTAATGAGATCAAAATGAAATTATTCTTGTTTAAAATTATCAGTTGCACCAACAAGAACTAACTAACCAATAAAGCCAATTATCATCTAATCTAGAAGTAAATCACTCCTAATCGCTTGTGAGTTCTTTGAAGTTTTTCCGTGCTGTCCAATTCCAAGTAATTATAGGTAAATTTAGAAGAATAGACAGCAGTATATCAGAGGACAGGATCCAAGTGTTCTTCTCTCCGAGTGTTTACATTGCGTCGGTCGTCGTGACGGACTACGGCGCGGCGTCGCTTTGCACGGTTATTTTTAAACGTCACATCCGTTCTAGAACGTGAATGACTTGAGGACCTTTGTTTGTGGAAATATCAGTAAATATTACGACTGGAAATACCCTAACCATAATAAATGTTTCAATAAAATGCCTGTAAATTTTAATTTCGTTTTAAAGTCATTTTGAAATCGTCTTTTTAGAACGGATGTTAAGTTGTACACCCTGTACTAAGCTTTTACAAAAACTAAGAAAGAATTTTTTTTTTTGGAACAAACCGTTTTAATGCTTTTCAAAATATTCGCCTTTAAGATTTATACAATGTAAAACCATCACAACTATGAATAACAAATAATATTTGTTGAACCAGTAATAAACTAAATATAAAAAATAAAGATTTATACACTTTAGCGTGCGTTCAAACCAATTCTTGAAACATTTTTTCCACTCTGAAGTTGGTATCTCAAAAACATACTTGTCAAAAGCTTCAACAGCTTCTTGAGTTTATAAAAATCACTGTCCACACATTTTTGTTTGACATTGGGGAACTAAAAAAAGTCGTTAGGGGATAAATCATGTGAATACGGGTAATGAGACATTAATTCGATGTTTTTCTCCTTCAAATAATCAATTGTTTGACTGTGTAGGAGCTTGCATTTTCATGGTGAAGAATGGTGCGACGTTTTTAGTTGTTTTTCCTGATTCACAACCAATTTTGGTCGACTTTCACGAGATTCATCACTGACGGATGCACGACCACGACAGTAATTCTGCAAACCAATTGTAAACAGTCTTTTCTGATGGTGCTTCATTACCAAAAGTTGAACGAAGCGAATCTATGCATTGTTGTTGAGTTAAGCCTTTATTAAAATCGTAAAAAATCCAATGAAAACCTTCACGAGTAATATCCATTATTTCACAAACTTGTTTTTTTAAACGGTCACTGTCAACAAACTACTCGGTCAATTTATAAGCTGCCACTGATTTCACAATAACAAATGTCAAATTTTACGAATTTAATGACACATTTCAATATTGCCATCTAATGGTCGTTTGTAAAAACATAAAAGGTAACCCTCGTAGTTGTATTATACACGTCCAACAAAAGGCCACTAGCTTAGGTAGAGTTAATGAGATTAGCAGGGGATTTCACATATATACTTACACGCTAAAGTAGCAGATTTTTATTTTCGCATTATATATTTGAATCTAAAAAATTTCAAATTCAATTTTGAACCATCTGGGAGGTTCGCCATAGCTGGAATAGACCATAAAAGAATTTATTTTTTCCTATAATCACTATTCAGAAATAAAAAGTGTTTGTTTTATTTTTTTAAATTCTTTTAATTTTTAAAATTCCTATCTTAATTATATAGGCATTTTCTATTTTTGTGTCCAAGTATTTATTTGCATTATAATTAGAATAATTTTCTAAATCAGGGGAGTATATTCCTTTTACTTTCATTTGAAAGGGTATAGCGTTAGTGCCAAATATTCCTGGCATGCTAAAGATGTGAGGATGTCAACCAGAAAGCAGGTACTAATTAGTCACCTCCAAGACTATTTTAACACAATGTGACTGATTTAATTAATATAATTACAACAACTATCTTAAAAATCATTTTAATAATCTAACACAGCGGTTCCCAAGCTGTGCTCCGCGTGCACTTCTCAGGGGCTCCGCAGTCGTTGCAGGAAATAAAATGAATAAAAATTTAATTAAATCAAAAGAATTAGAAATAAAAAACAGAATCAATATAAGAAAACTGGAAATTATATTCTGAAAGAAAATTGGCCAAGTTGTATGTATGTCCAAGTGATTTCTGGCTCTAGCTGGTTTATGACTAGCTGGAATGTGATCGGCGAGATGCATTTTTGTTTAAATAATCTAATAATTTTTTTAATTCACACTTTGGGGCAATTGCTGAAGACAAATAAGGCAAATTAAGAGACTGAAATTCATAGAATGGCAAAATTAGAACAATTGTCTTTCATACTTTTATTGAATTTATTTATTTATTTTTTTTGAAACTCTTTAAATATATTTCGTTTAAGATTTACCAAGAATAATTAGTCACTTAAGATTTTTGAATGTCATTTCAATATTTTCAAAGTTAAAAATTTATTGTGTGGTGTCAAAAGAGAACTTTTAAGACGTAGATTACGGAACGACAGATAGTTTTTTGAAATTCCTTTCTTTTAACACGAATTTAGCCAAAAATATGCAAAGTTCTTGTCCCGCACCCTTTTACCAAAAAGGGATAAACAAAAAATCTGAAAAAATTATAGGTAATGTATATTGATCTGAGCCGGAAACGTACGAGAGGAAATTTTGATCAGATTGTGTTTTTGAAAAATATGGCAGTTTTTCAAAAAAATTATTATTTTTTTAATTCATGGTTAAATTATGGCTAATAATGTTATGGATTTTTTGTATTTATAGCTAAAATAGTGTGTGTATTTTTTGGAATTACCATTATTTACTAAGAATAATTAGTCACTTAAAATTTTTGAATGTCATTTCAATATTTTAAAAGCTGAAAAAATAATTGTCTGATTTTTTAAATAAAACTTGCAAGAAAATGTTAATAATTTGCTTATAATTTAAATATTTAGTGTCCAAGATGGCTGCTATGAATTGTGAGCTGTCACTTTATCGCTCGTCATTTTTTACAAAAATTCTCCAAAAAAGTTTCGAATCAAACAATTGAAGTATCGAAAAAGTTTTCATACGTAGTCTATTTTCTGTTGTGCATATTGGTTTAGTTCGGGAAAATAGTAAAAATTGTAAAATTTGATGCAAAATAGTATTTATTTTTTCGTTAATAGGACGCTAATTTCGGGTGAAGTCATTAATTAGCGAAAGTGATCGAATATCATATTTATAGTAAATATGAATGACTTAAGACAATTTAGTGCATTTGTAAAAACTAATAACAATTTTATTAATCTAATGAAGACTTGAAAAACTTGTGGAAACGCCAACTGAAATTCTTCTGTGGTGGCACAGCTGGTTTTTAAATACAAAATTTTACTGCCCAGGTGTACCCAGGGTTCAACATAGTTTATATGGTAAGTTTACAGCACTGTTAATATTAATCTTGTTAAGTTGTATTCAGAATAAGGTCAGAGGCGAATTAATCGGTGGGCGGACTGGGCGGCCGCCCGGGGCCCACGAAGCCGGGGGGCCTACCGAAGTCCGAATAAAAATACAAAATAATTTAAGGATTAAATGGTCGTTTGTTACAAACGACTTGTTTCTTATTAATTTGGTGCTGCCGAACTCAAATATCACATCAAATTTTTGCTCTACAACAAATACATATTTTCGGCCAAATAATGCTTCTATCGTTTAATTTCAGACGTCAATACTGTAACTGGTACAAATTTGGCGAACAATAAGGACTAAATAATTAGAAAATAATCTTAAAATTTTATTTATACTGAAAGAAAGAAAATGAGAACAGTTTTAATTATATTTTAATGCATTGGAGTGTTAAAATAAAAATACAAAATAATTTAAGGATTAAATGGTCGTTTGTAAGATCTTCTGGAGTGCACCATTCTCGATAAGTCTCTTTTAATACTCCAACAGTAGTCAGCCATCATGTGAGTATCCCAACTTCCTTGATAACGTCTCTCCATCTCTTTTAAATCCTGATGGAAACGTTCACCCTTTTCATCACTAACATCTCCAAGATTGACAGAAAATTTGTCAAGATGACTGTTTAAAAAATTAAGTTTCACGCACATGTTGCACCCCAGATAATTTTCAATCAAATTTTCAACGACCTCCACATAGTTTTCGGCTTTTTTATTCCCAAAAAATTTTTTGATGAGCGCCACGAAAGACCATGCATTCTTCTCCATATTATCTACATGTACAGTGAAATGTGGATCATTCACTAATTTTCTAATTTGTGGTCCGTCAAAAATGCCAGCTTTTAGCTTCTCATTACTGAGATTTTGAAATCAAAACGTATATCAGAACGTGAAAAGGTGAAAAAAGTCAAAATACGATAGAACAAAAATTTGACGTGATAGAGACTGTTAACATTTTTGAAATCAGCACCCCAAAATTAGTTAAAAACAAGTATCAGATCTAAGTCAGCAAAAAAAAATTAAATTTGTTGATCAGTGTTATCCATATTGATATAACGTCATAAATTGCATATGTCATGCCAAATGTCAGTCAGGAGAGACTTAACGATGCCAAATACAAATTTTATGATGTTTAAATCTTTCTTCATGAACAATTTGTCATTGCTGTATAACACAAAAACAAATAGAGAACAGAAATTTCAATATGCAGCCAAAAAAACAAATGTTAGCAAAACCAAAATAATACTCTAATTCCGTATTAGCAGACAAAGAAAACTGTTAATTGCTTACCTATTAGACATGGGCCTGATTCGGACGGCAACTTTTAAGTTAGCCATCTTAAAGATATGTTATGTTGTGATTGAGAAATGTTGTAAACAATGGTGTTATGTAAAAACAGTACACAAACAGAAGCACTTATGTTGTGTTCATCTCAGCTGAGAGGTTTTAGTAAGCTGTGCCAAGCGCTACTGTGGATGCTGAGACGCTCTAGACGCCTCTGTGTTTATTAAAAGAACAACATAGCCTCCTTTGCATAGCTGGGGAACAGGGGAAATAGAACCGGGTTTATAAACATGCACTTTTTTTATGGTCAAATGAAATTCCAAGTCTTTTAAAACATGTTGAAACTTTTTGCAGAAAGAAAATGTTTGTCTTAAGGGGAGGGGGGTATGGTTAATTTTGCATTTTTTAAGTATATTTTTAAGAACGATTTGTGGAAATCTGGTAAAGGTAAGCTAAATGGGTGAAGAGTATTGCGTTAAATTTTTATTGAAAAATATTGAAAAATGAGCCATTGGCGTCATTTTTTAGTAAACACTCCAAAAAAAAATACTAATTTTTTAATGATAAAACTATATTTTGATTTGCGGTGTACACGATATCTAGTGACACAATCATCTGAAACATATAATTCAAAAAGTTTTGGTTAGTTTAAAAATTTCTTCAGGTAGTGACGTCGAGTTTTTTTTATTAAATTGAGTTTTAAATTTTTGGTACGACTTTAAAGTCAAAAAATCGAAAAAAAAACGTAAAAAATCGTGTTTGGTAATCGGAAAAATGGTTATAAAAAAAAATATTCAAAATAAAAGCAAAAACTCAACGTCACTACCTAGTAAATGATTTATAAAGAAGTGTGCAAAATTTCAGAAAGATCCATTCATTAGTTTTTGAGTTATGATGTACACCGCATCAAAAAAAGCTATTTTTCAGAAAACGCGTTTAAAAATGCACGTGTATAACTGCTCAAAAATAATATACCGGTACAACAAACATATATAGCTTATATACAAGTATATTTCAATATATGTATCAAAGATATTCGTCACGAGTCTAAGAGTATAAAGCAGCTGATATCGATATTAAAGCCACATGCGCACAAAAGCGATACAACGCCACATATATACGATAGGCGCGAAAAAACAAATAATAGGTACTAGTATTAAAATGAGTATATCTCAGTCAATTTTGCTCCGATTAACTTGAAATTTTAATGGGGTACACTTGAAGATATATACAATCGAATAAGCCAATAAAAAAAATAGAAAAAAAATCATCAAAAATACCATACCCCCCCCTTAAAGAAGAATATTGGAATAAAATTTCATAAGATATTTGAGCCGTTCATTCTGAAAGTTGGGCAAAGTAAAAAGTGATTTATTTTTGAAAAATAAAATGGATTTAACGATAATAGTAGATATAGCTCAATATGATCTTTTTATTAGTAAACAATTTAGTCAAAATAATGATTATTATTATTTTTTATTTTCCTCTAGGCCTTGCGGTGTTTACGGTATTACTACAAAGAAATAAAATAACTTACTTTACTTAATCCTAAGCCATTTGCTAAGCCTAAGTGCCCCCCCCCCTCCCATAAACGCTGTACTAGAACAAAGGGAAGCGATAGAAAACTAGGTTATAGAACCAAGTACGTTCATGCTGGCAAATTTAGCGTTCCCACTAAGTTTTGATTGGCGTTACCGCCAAAAAGCACTTACAAAAAAACGTGTTATAGTCGGATTGCTGATAGGTGACTGTTACATGTATGTATCAAGTAATGCATTCATATAATAATCTAGTTACCATTTTTCAGCGATTTTAAAAATGTTTTTTGTTATTTGTCTTAGCTGTCAGTGTCTGGTAATAATATTAATTAGTAGATCTTGCGGCCAATTATTAAATTTACAAACTTTAATTTTGCTGGAATATTTTAAATCCGAAAAAGAGATCAATGGACCACTTATTTCTCTATCTTGTGTCCGTCAAAGAGTAGCAGCTGCCTTAAAGATTTCGGAATCAACAATTTGTAGAATTATAAAATGTAATAAATCTGAACTTCTCACTAACAAAATCACGAGAAAACGAAGGAAATTAAAATATGAACCAGTTTATTTTATTGATACATTGGTACAAATCGTATGGTCATGAAGTACTAAGATTACCTCCTTATCACTGTCAGTTTAACCCCATTGAACTAATTTGGGGTATAACAAAAAATTATGATAGACATATTGGTCAAAACGGATATAGTGATAATAAAGTTTTGAAAATGTGGCAAGTAGCCTGTGATCAAATTAGTTGTGAAACTTGGGAAAAATCTGTTAAAAAAATCGAAAATTTAATAAATGAATGGTGGGAAAGGGAAAGGATTGTTGATGATATTAATCCAATAATAATAAATACAATGACAGCGATAGTTCAGATGACGACGATATCATGCATTACAGTGACTAATTTAAAAAAAATAAAAATAAACATTTAATTACATGTAGACAATATATAGGTATTATACAGTCTGTTCCAAACGGTTAAGCGGAACTAGATTTTGCAATCTAGTTACTTTCATCGTTTAAATCGTGCCTTTCGGCCGTTTTGTTTAAGCTTTGTAAATCATACTTAAAATAAACATTTTTTGGTTAAATTTAAAATGTCATTTTCTTTATATTTTGATTTTTTGTGTCATTCTTAATACAAATTTCCCATTTATTTATTTTTTTGTCATTAAAATATCTAAAAAAAATATTTAATTTTGACATATGTCATTCGTTTCCATGGTTTCATTGTTGGAATTTTAAATTTTGACATGCCAACGTGAAAACATGAAATAACCCAAGCAAAGTCCCTTTTCGTGACAACCTAAAAGAACTAAATTCCCATTTAGTTCCGCTTAACCGTCTGGAACAGACTGTATGAATAAATATTTTTTTACTTAATATTTTATTACTTTGTACTTAGGGGAAACATAAAAATTTAATTTAATTAAACAACAAATTATAATCCAAAATTTACGTATGAGTAAAAGTTTTTTCTTATTTATAATTATTACCTTAGGATTAATATTTTTGTTTGTTTGAGTACTGCTGTAAATTTATTTTTATGCTCAAATTAGTAAAGATATCTAAGAATCATGCCGTTTCTTTCTAATGCTTTGTTTTTTATTAAAATAATTTGGAAGGTTAGTTGTCAACTTGCGTCACTATACGTTACTATGGGTATGCAAATAATTATAATGATATAGACAGAGAAAGCATATAGTATTGTATACAGATACTTGTAGCAACGGTCACCTATCAGCAATCAGACTATAGTTGTTCTTTTGCAAAGGCATTGTAAGTTAGTGAACAGCTTTTAGTTTCAAATATTCTGTATAAATATTGTTATATTTTTGGCTAATCATTCCCTGTTCGTGAATATGCATGCCTCCACCCCTGTATTTAGAATTATAGAACATTATGACGAAAGATCTAAAATCTTGTCTTATGCACCGGTTGTTAACCTTTATAACCGAGGTGTGACTCGGTTAAGCCGTGCCAAAAAATCACCTTCTATTTGTGAGTTAGTTAATTTGTTCCATCTACCTGAGTGCTAGTGACGGTGCGGATTTAGAACACAGAATTTGTGACGGTGTATTTGCTTTTGACGTTATACGATATTTCTAAGTTATGTGTAGTGTCTAATTTAATGATTTGGTTTGTTTACTTGTGTAATCTCATGTCTCAATTCATTTAATTATTATGTCTTTATTTTGAGACTGTAATTGGATACACCAACTTTCAAATACAGATCATACATTGTACATTTGTTCCAACAAACGTGTTTAATGCAATTAGTGAGAAAATAGTTATTTGTTTAACTAGGCAGACAAGTTACAGTTTTTGTGCCACGGCTGATAGCACTGGTCAACAAATTTCAACTTTTTTTTGATGACTTAGTTCTGATACTTGTTTTTAACTAATTTTGGGGTGCTGATGTTAATAGTTTCTGCCTATCACGTCAAATTTTTGTTCTATCGTATACTTTTTTCACCTTTTCACGTTCTGATATACGTCTACTTTAATTTCAACTTCGTTCTTGTTGTCCAATATATATCGTAGGAACGCCTGACATGCAGGTACTTGTACACGAACCTTTGGTGGAACGAAGAAAAATCATTTTCCCCCCTCTTCATATTAAACTGGGTCTAATGAAGCAGTTTGTAAAAGCGTTGAACGATGGTGACTGTTTCAAATATATATCTGAAATATTTCAAAGTCTCAGTAAAGAGAAGCTAAAAGCTGGCATTTTTTGACGGACCCTAAATTAGAATATTAGTGAATGATCCACATTTCACTGTACATATGGATGATATGGTGAAGAATGCATGGCAGTCTTTCGTGGCGCTCATCAAAAATTTTCTTGGGAATAAAAAAGAAGAAAACTATGTGGAGGTCGTTGAAAATTTGATTGAAAATTATCATCATCTGGGGTGCAACATGAGCATGAAACTTTTTAAACAGTCATTTTGACAAATTTCCTGTCAATCTTGGAGATTTTAGTGATGAACAGGGTGAACGTTTCCATCAGGATTTAAAAGAGATGGAGAGACGTTATCAAGGAAGTGGGATATTTACATGATGGCTGACTACTGTTGGAGTATTAAAAGAGACTTATCGGGAATGGTGCACTCCAGAAGATCTTACAAACGACCATTTAATCCTTAAATTATTTAGTATTTTTATTTTAACACTCCAATGCATTAAAATGTAATTAAAACTGTTCTTATTTTCTTTCTTTCTTTTTTATTAAGAAATTTACTAATTTTAAGAATATTTTCTAATTATTTAGTCCTTATTGTTCGCCAAATTTGCATTAATAACGTTGTTATTGTCCTTATGTTTTTGAAAATTAATAAAATGTAAAAATGTTTCTGCACGTATATCATTCATCAGAAATTACTTCTTCTAAACGGGAATATGCAGCAACTCGGGGAATTACCGGGCGGGAATTGCACCGTAAAACATCCTGAACAATACAAAACCTGTATAGTACAGGCAGAAAGTTGAAAATTAAAAAATAAATTATATTAAAATAAAAACCAGTCAATTTTCAAAGAGCCACAATATTTTCTAAAAGAGCCGCAGGTTGCCTAGAATATTTTTGTGTTCTATAAGTTTATTATTATTTTATATATTTTATATCGGCCTATTTCTGCAACGATGCTAATTTCCGATGGCAGGGGGCGAGCTCCTACACCTGGATGAGGGGTGAATGATTGTGAAAATGAGAGTAATGTAAACATATTATTCTCACCCGAATAATGTCACCGACGGGGAATCGAACCAGCTACCTCATAATTCAGACTGCTTTAACTAGTCAGAACTGCATGATTTAACGAGCTTGGCCACTCCGTTGCGTATCTATTACTTTTATAATCTTTGCTATTGTTCATTTCTTAGCTTCTTCGGAACTAGATTTTGAAATCTAGTGACTTTTTACAATTGATTGATTATTTTTATCAATTTGTTTTGTAAAAGTTCACTTTAATCGGTAAAAAGTGAGCTAGTCACAACTTACAAAAATTAAAATTCTATTTAGTTCCGCAGGAAGATAAGAAACGAATAATACACACTCTTCAAATATGCCAACTAGCACCATCTGTGGAACAAGTTCGGAACTAAATCTGAACAATATAGAATTTCACCAGTGCATCAATATGGGAAAAAAAAGTAAAAGAAATTTAGACCAAAAAGAATTCAGTTCCCTAAGGTTTAAATAATTTTAAGAAACGGTTCACGCGAACCGGTTCGATCCGGTAGGATACCATCACTGACCTTAATATCAAAAATTAAGATTTTTTATAGCATTTTTGGCTATTTTTTATAATATTTCTTTGTTATATTTTATTAATTTTTTGCGTTGCATAAATCGAGGTCATTAATTGGCACATTCTTGTAGGATTATAGAGATAAGGCGGAGTGCCTTATCTCCAGAGTGGTCATTAGTGAAGTTAACATTGTAATATTCAGCTCAATAAATGCAGGTGCTTATTTAATAATTTTAACTTGGAAATTTTGAAGATAAATAATGTATTGGACAAAATTATTGCAACAAATTTTATATGTTTTTTTAATTTATAATTTATTTCCAGTCTCATTTACTGGAAGTGATTTTACCGGAGATTGTACACGATATCGGCAAGTGTCCGGCCGGTTTCCGCCAACATATCGGACGCTCGGACCCAACTTACAATGCAGTTTTCAAAAGGAAGTATAATTTTCGGTAAGTTTTAAGATTTTTCAATTCAGTATTGTTACTCATTCAATTACAATAGGAGCTCAGTTATGTGAACTAATATTATTCATGGCTACAAGGAACATTTTAATTTAATTTGATTTAAGAACAACTTCACGTTTCCAAATCCAGTACCGCCTTGTAAAATAAATTATTATTATTTTTTTAATGTATGGTATTTGTTTCAGGAGTAATTGGGCGCAAATTTCAGCGCCCAGTAAGGATGCTTTTGCTGTCCCCAAGTGGAAACTGTGAAAACCATCTCCATGGTGGCATTCGGTGATAAATTAAAAATATTCTTGTCATGGGGTTGCTTTTTCTCTCGTGGAGTTTTGGGTCGCGGATGGAGTTGGTGCGGTAGTCACATTACCTGTGCATCTTGTGACCTGGCAATCTTGTCCGGCCTGGTTCTCTGGGTTCCGGAGAGTTTTGGGTTCTGCGATATCACCGGTCCTCCATCTCACCTCTTGTACCGTGACCACAAACTCCTATGTAGAGGCTAAGCAACCTTAAACATGACAAGAATTACTAATAATTCACCCTCGGTGGGATTTGAATGCACACTACAAAAATTGTTTCCGCAGTCTCTATGACAACGGGAGGAAGTTGTTCCAGTACGGACAAAAGCAGATGTCTGGATTGATGGAGTTCACAGAAAAGAATTCAGCCAAAATTTCCACACGTGATGATGCTGGATAAAAATTCTATATATGTACAACAGAATAAAAGTGTATTAATTCGTAACAAATTTACAAAAGAGCAAATTGAACATCGTATCTTTAGTACCATACATGGATTTAATAATATTAATGCAATATTTCTAATACCAAGAAAAATAGAAATAAAAAAGTGTATTTGAAAGATCATACCATATGGCTTTCAAAAAAAATTTAATTTTATGAAAAATTATAGTTAATACACTTTTAGTCTGGGGTACATACAGGTATTTAAAGTAATGAAATATAATACTTTAGGGAGATTATTTCAAATTTTAACTCAAAATATTTTCAGTTTGTTTTTAAATAAGATTTATAATAGTTAAGTTTATGGGAGTCGGACAGGTGTAGAAATAAATAAAAAAGTTTATTTAACTAAGCTTACGTTTCGATTTTAATCAAATCTTCCTCAGAGCTAAAAAGATTTAGAATCAGTTAGAAGTTACATAATTAATATTGTTATATGAATACATTATCAAATTACAGCTGAATGGTGTCGGTACTAAGTTTACATGAATAATTAATAGTTATAGATAGATGATAATACAGTTAAATATAAAAAAGTCAAATAATAAAAAATATATGAGTTACGCAAAATTTGATTTAAAATAAATAAATAAATAACTAAAATAAATAAGTACATAAATAAAATTTGTTATACCTAGTTAGTCACATAATTTAAAATTATAACATAAAAGATAAACATAAAAACATAAACATAAACATAAAAAATATAGAAACAAAAAAGAAAATACTGCTCTTAGCACGCATTTCTTTGAAACTAATCACAAATTTAATTTTGAAGAAACCAAAATCCTAGATAGAGTTAAAAATTTAAATAAAAGATTAATAAGCGAAAGCATAAACATCCAACGAGATAATAAAACGATAAACTTTAAAACCGATTGTAATACGATGAACGCCATCTATTGTAATATCTTTAATAACTTTTAACTAAATATTTGCCGTATAGATTTCACTAGTTGCAATTTTTTACCTGTAGATTATTTCGAATTCAGACTTGAATTTTCAGTATCATTCTTATCACCAAGTTCAACGACCTTATTAACCATGGACATATATACCGATATATTTTATTATTTAACGTTTTATTTTAAAATTATGTGACTTTAACTAGGTATAGTAAAATTTATTTATGATTTATTTATTTTTATTTATTTATTTATTTATTTTAAATCAATTTTACGTAACTCATATTTTATTATTTTATGTTATAATTTTAAATTATGTGACTAACTAGGTATAACAAATTTTATTTATGTACTTATTTATTTTAGTTATTTATTTATTTATTTTAAATCAAATTTTGCGTAACTCATATATTTTTTATTATTTGACTTTTTTATATTTAACTGTATTATCATCTATCTATAACTATTAATTATTCATATAAACTTAGTACCGACACCATTCAGCTGTAATTTGATAATGTATTCATATAACAATATTAATTATGTAACTTCTAACTGATTCTAAATCTTTTTAGCTCTGAGGAAGATTTGATTAAAATCGAAACGTAAGCTTAGTTAAATAAACTTTTTTATTTATTTCTACACCTGTCCGACTCCCATAAACTTAACTATTATATTATCTACGGACATAATTCGTCAACATATAAGATTTATCAAACATGGATATTTTTGATTTAATCGGAAAGTAATCAATACTGTCTAATTATTTTGAATTTGTTCCGAGACCATTCGATAAAGTCCAATCTGTTTGGACATTTAATATTGGTCCAAAAAGTGAACAATAACCATTTTTTTTTTTTTAATTAAAGAATAGTTTGGAAAAAATCAATTTTATTTTTTAGAAACTAAATATTAATTAATCAAACATATAGAAATTTAGGTACAATATTTATAGCAACATTTGCTATTAGCGTTTTTTAATTAAATACTTGCATTATTTTAGCAATTTAAAATTAGTTTGAAAACTAATCAGTATTTTGGTTTTTGAAATTAAATACTTTTTTTTTTTAATGAATGGGTAATTTGGAAACTAATCATTAATAGCTAATCAATTTTTTTAAATTTTAAATTATTTTGAAAACCAATCGATAACTTCCAAACTGTTCGGTTGTGTCCGATTTGTCTGGAAACTGATCTACGATGTCCATTTTTAAAAAAAATTTAATATTAGGAAATAAATGGACAATATACTGATGCACAGACACAATTTAAATTATTTCACGGCTTGCAATGTTTCATTTTTGATTGATTTTGTAAATTTTATTTAATTAACTCGAGTGGCTCCGTAAGACTGAGACTGGGATTCAGTTCCCAGACACCACTGCGGAACTAACATTCCACACCACTGTGCACTCAGCCCAGGGGTTGACTCAGCCCTCATTTCATAATTAAAATGAGTGTGCAAAGATAATAGGAGCAGTAGCTTCGCCAGGTCGTTGGGGACCTGTTATTTGTTTATTATTTATTTAATTAATTGATTGACCCTTATTTCTTTGTTAACAACCTCTGTATTTGCATCATTTTTAATAAATAAATATAAAATAAACAGCATTATTATTTCGATAAATTTGGGATTGGTTTTAATCTTTCAGATGACGAGAAAGTAAAGAGTAAGTATTAATGTATATAATTAGTTGAGCAAAGAGAGTAGCCCTTGAGGTTTACACATTTAAAAATTAGATTGACGTGCAACGGTTGGTTACATGGATGTACACATTTAAAAATTAGATTGACGTGGAACGGTTGGTTACATGGATGTACACATTTAAAAATTTGATTGACGTGCCACGGTTGGTTACATGGATGTACACATTTAAAAATTTGAAATGACGTGACACGATTGGTTACATGGATGTACACATTTAAAAATTAGATTGACGTGCAACGGTTGGTTACATGGATGTACACATTTAAAAATTAGATTGACGTGCCACGGTTGGTTACATGGATGTACACATTTAAAAATTTGATTGACGTGCCACGGTTGGTTACATGGATGTACACATTTAAAAATTTGAAATGACGTGACACGATTGGTTACATGGATGTACACATTTAAAAATTAGATTGACGTGCAACGGTTGGTTACATGGATGTACACATTTAAAAATTAGATTGACGTGCCACGGTTGGTTACATGGATGTACACATTTAAAAATTTGATTGACGTGCCACGGTTGGTTACATGGATGTACACATTTAAAAATTAGATTGACGTGGAACGGTTGGTTACATGGATGTACACATTTAAAAATTTGATTGACGTGCCACGGTTTGTTACATGGATGTACACATTTAAAAATTTGAAATGACGTGACACGATTGGTTACATGGATGTACACATTTAAAAATTAGATTGACGTGCAACGGTTGGTTACATGGATGTACACATTTAAAAATTAGATTGACGTGCCACGGTTGGTTACATGGATGTACACATTTAAAAATTTGATTGACGTGCCACGGTTGGTTACATGGATGTACACATTTAAAAATTAGATTGACGTGCAACGGTTGGTTACATGGATGTACACATTTAAAAATTTGATTGACGTGCCACGGTTGGTTACATGGATGTACACATTTAAAAATTTGATTGACGTGCCACGGTTGGTTACATGGATGTACACATTTAAAAATTTGATTGACGTGCCACGGTTGGTTACATGGATGTACACATTTAAAAATTTGATTGACGTGCCACGGTTGGTTACATGGATGTACACATTTAAAAATTTGAAATGACGTGACACGGTTTGTTACATGGATGTACACGTTTAAAAATTGGAATGACGTGTAGTGGTTGTTTATATGGATGTACACATTTAAAAATTGAAATGACGTGACACGGTTGGTTACATGGATGTACACATTTAAAAATTTGAAATGACGTGACACGGTTGGTTACATGGATGGACCATTTTAATCGTGTTCATCCATGTAACCAACCGTGTCACGTCATTTCAAATTTTTAAATGTGTACATCCATGTAACCAACCGTGTCACGTCATTTCAAATTTTTAAATGTGTACATCCATGTAACCAACCGTGGCACGTCAATCAAATTTTTAAATGTGTACATCCATTTAACCAACCGTGGCACGTCAATCCAATTTTTAAATGTGTACATCCGTGTAACCAACCGTTGCACGTCAATCTAATTTTTAAATGTGTACATCCATTTAACCAATACAGTAATACACCGTTGTGTATTACTGTATAGAGAACACATTTTTAATTAGAAAATAAATGTTTATCCTCAGCGGGGATCGTTCCCAGACCCGCCACGTGGAAAGCAATGAAAGGAATCTCGTTTAGGACAACTATGCTGTTGATAAAAATAAAAAGTTATAAATTGGTAATACCATTATTTTATTGAAACATCATTTTCATTATACATATACGTAAAGTAAAACATTCAACAAATATCAATAGTTTGTTGTATTTTATATAAATCCCACGGTAGAGATCAAATAGGCCGTTTAGAGGCCAGCACAAATATATTGTCAGATTATGGACTTCTATAATACAAGTCCAGGGGCGGACTGCACCCACAGAGTCCACATTTCAAACTGGTTCACAACAAATATACACATATATTAGTTACGTATGAATTACTGAAAAAATAATACAATCACAACCAAGAATATAATAGAAAATATGATTTCATTTTAATCCAAGACCTAGAGAGTTAATTGCCATTTTACTTCCTCTTTTGACGGAATAAAGTAAAGCATTTTATGTCGTTCAAAAAAATAAACAAATGCTATATTGGATATATGAAAATAAAACTTTAATCACGTTTTATTTTCCTCAGAATTGAACGTTTACAGTATTGTAGTCGTAGAAAAAAAAAATGTATACAACTAGTGTATAAAATGTCTTTTTGTGTTCACTTATCAAACTCCCCCCTCATACAAAAAAGGCATTTTACGCATTTGTATAGCAGCCATTTATAAACAAAATTCAGAAAATTGAAATTCATTTACAAATTAAATTTATAGGAAATATAAAATTCCCCAAAAAATAATATTCACATTCGTTTTTCGCAACCTTTTGAACACCCATAGAGAAATTGGGTCATTAATAATAAGAACTAAGTTTTTGAATAAATATTATTACTATTTCGATAATCAATTTACTAAAAAAAAATACATTCTTTTCCACACTAGTGCAATAATGCAGTTCATTGCTACACTAGTGTAGAAATGATAGCATTACCTACCTAAGTTCAATAAATAGGCCTGTTTCCTAACGGTTGTATTTTTATTTATGGGTAACATTTTGTTATTTGGCGCATCGCAACTAAGGCTATTAGTACTTAAGAATGGTTGTGAAAGTACTAAATAATTAAAAAAATTAGTTGTTACAATGAAATATAGTGAAAATAAATAATGAAAATATGTATATTTGTTGAAAATCGTTTGAAAAACATCTATAACTCCTAATGTGTAAAAATATTACACAAAAATACTTTTCATTTCATAAAAAATAGATTTAGGTTTGGTGCACATGTACTGGACACTTATTTTAAAAAAATTAACTACGAACAAACAAGTTCGCAATACATAATTTATTCCGAAGTCCAATAAAGAAATCGGTTTTGCACAACTTAATACAAAATATAATGTACTTATTTTTTTATTAATGTTAAACTCTTATCACAATCACTATATTTACAGTAAAAAGAGCGATATTTTCCCAGAATTATTTGTGCCAAAGAGAGCATTTTGAGGGATACTTATTTATAAATCTGATTGATAAAAAAATTTCTTTGTTTTTTTCTCTTAATGTTATTGCAATGTTTGTTCTTTGTGCTTAAAATATATCTGAAATTAATTTACAAATAACTAAACATTCATATTAATTATAAAATTAACTAAAACAATAAATTTCCCTACGCTACCTTTAATCCGCAACTTTTAAAACAAAAGTATTTTATACAAGTAACAATTTCGTCAACGGTTTACAATTACGATTAATAAATTTACACAAGTATTAACACGTAAGATGGTTAAAATTTAAATTTATCATTTAGAACACAAGTTATTTGTAAACCAATCTATCGCACTCAAAATATGTGCAATTACATTAAGAGTGATTCTATTTATATTTTATCAAACCAGTATTTTTTCTTACGTAAAAATTATAAAAACTAACAAATATTTTTTTTATACTTATGTTAAAATCACACATAATTTGATAAAACTGTTCCGAAAATTTACATATTTGAGGTTATGTTTTAATAAAAATATTTTTAAAAACTTCAAATATGCAAACAGTGACAGTTCAACAACGAGAAATATATATTTTACGCACAACGTTCAAACAACTGTCTTTAAAACATGGCCATGCCAAATAAAAATTAGATATTTGCTTCAATTTAAAATTAATTTTCGAAAACAAATCGTACGTTGAGTTGTATCGTTGAAATTTAATGTTCAAAATATTGAGGAACATTAAATAAACCAGTCTTGAAATAAATTTATTGTAAACTTAATCTAAAATGAATTTATTGAATGTTAGATAAACTTTGGTATTGTTACGAAGTAACTTTAACACTAGTTTTTAGTTAAAATTTGTTTTTAAAAATTAATTTTTTTACTGTTCTAGCAATCATCTATCGGTGAGCATTGAAATCGCTGGGACGAGCGAAATGTTGAGTGTTTTTTTTTTGTTCGCACCATGATCGTACATTAATGAAGAGCAGGTGTGGTGGGTTCTATATGGGTTCCCACGAGGCTAATATGCTCCGTACAGGAACCGATCAGTCGTCTTCTTTCTTTTCGGGCTTCAGATCCACCATGGCATGTAACTCCTCCGGGGAGTAACTGTAACATAGAAGAAAAAAAAATGTTATATATTGTACTAGATGCTTTTATTTAATTTAATTTTTTATTTAATAGCACAGTGGCCAATCAAAAATACAAAATATAAATTAAAATAGCATTTAAACTAAAATAAACTACATATAATAAGTATTAAAAATCAACAAAACAACTTTTTCAAAAGATGTTCACGTACTTTACACTCAAATAATTTGTATCTTTCAATATCTTTAATTTCCTTAGGAAGTTGGTTATATAAAGTCAAACCTTTAGAATAAACACTGCTCTTAGTTGCTTCCTTTCTAACACAACTTATGGAAAAATCTTCCTTATTTCTTGTGTTGTACACATGTACATCTTTATTTTGTTAAATTCTAATTCTTAGATAAACATGTACCATATTTTTTAGTATTTTATAAATAAATGTTAATACTTTAAATTCAACATAACTACTGATATCTAGCCAGTTCATCGCCTTTAACATAGACATAATACTTGCATACTTATCACATTTTAATATTACTCTTAGGGCCTTATTTTGACATTTCTGTAACTTATCTTTATCTGTTTTATTGCACATAAAAGTGACAGATGCACAGTATGTAAAGTGTGGCAGTATAATTGTATTATATATTAATAATCTAGTGTATCTACTTAAACTATACCTATAAGAAACTCTGCTGAAAAAGCCTATTTTTTTGCCACTTTCTTAATTACGTATTGCACGTGCTCTTTAAATTTCAACTTCCTATCTAGTACAACTCCTAAGTATTTATATTTATCAACCAATTCTAACACACAATTATTAACTTCTACTCTTTCTACCGTATTGTCTTTTATATCTAAATCGTACTCACTATTTTTACATAATATCATATATTTATCTAAGTTAAGTTTCAGTCTGTTCATTTAAAAATATTCATTCATTATTTTTAGTTCATCTTTTAATCCACTAACTACCTCTTTATAACTATCTCCTTCAACATATATTAAAGTATCATCCGTGAACATATTTATTTTACACTTTTCTAATATTTTTGTGATGTCATTAATGTATACAATAAATAGCAGTGGTCCCAACACATTTCCCTGTGGCACTCCTATACAGTTTTCTAATTTCTCACCAAGCACACCATTCCATTTCACCTTTTGTTCTCTGTTCAGCATGTAACTGTTGAACCATTTCAATACTGTGCCCCTTATACCATAGCAGTAAGGTTTCTGCAGCAGTATTGATCTATCAATAGTTTCGAAAGCTCTTCTTAGATCTAAGAAAACTAGTCCTACATGTTTTTGCTTATCTACAGAGGCTTTTCATTCATATATAACATGCTACAACGCAGTTTCACATGAATGTTTACTTCTGAATCTCGACTGGAACTCTGATAAAGTATTATTTTAATCCAAATGTTGAATTTTTCATCAATAAAATTGAATAACAAATTGATTTTTAGGGTTTCGTAGATACTCAATGATTCTTTACCATTTACAAGTCAAAAAAAAGTTTTAAAAAGCAACAAATGATCTGCTGAAGACAAATTATTAATTATTTATTATATTTCAGTTTTTTGAAATTATTTAAAAAACTGAACAAGGTGTAGTCAGCTAAATTTGTAAACGCTCATAAGAAGAAACATGGTAAATAGATTAAATATTAAAAATGCTTACCCAAGTAGTGTCTGTAAATCACAAACAAATCGATAGACGTATCTTTTCCCAGCGGTCTTATGAATAATATTCTTGTCGTAATAATATCGTAGACCTCTACTGAGTTTTTCGTAATTCATTTTCGGTTTGTTCTTACGAATACCCCATCTACGTGCAACTTCATCGGGGTCAGTCAATTTAAACTCCCAGCCATCACCGGTCCAGGAAATAAAACCTTGACAAGACTTGTCAGTTAGGAGTTCCAAAAGGAATTGCCACAGCTGGATTGGTCCAGAACCTGAAATAAACAGAAATTAATTAGATATTTATATACAAAAATATCTTATTTAGTAACAGAAACGATTAATAATGTTTAGACTAGTTCGAACTTACGATTTCCAATCTGTATATATTTTTGTTTTTAATGAAACATCCTTTAGTTTATCGCATACACTAATGAGAACACAATGAGTCTGAACTCAATATTAAAAAATCAGCTGTGACCACCACAGGACCGACCGCCATCACAAAGTACTGGTTTAATTTATGCTGCTTTATCAAAAAATGTCTCAAATAAAAGTTGTTAGTTATTGCTTTTATAGCAACTTTTGTTAAATAAATTTTTCGAAATATTTCTCTGTTGTGAAATATTCGCAAAAATCTTAAAACCGACACGAGTAAACTCCCATTTCTAGTTAACCGATTTTCACCAAAAGTTGATCAACTCGTGCCATTGATCTCAAAAGCTTAAATATGAAGTTTCATAAAAATCCTTTTAGCTGAATTTGCTCTGCACGTGTACACGGATTGACAGAAATCATGCTAAAGATAGACAGACAGACAGACAGACAGACAGACATCATGCTAAAAATAGTCAAAACGTTATGTAGGGACCTCAATTCGTGGAGTTCCATCGAAATCTCGAAATGCCAAAATTTGTATGATCATAATACCTCCCTTATATATGTTGGCGATCGGTAAAAAGTTATTAAGACATGATTAATTAAGATTAATTAAGAAGATATAAATGTTAAAAATCAATTTTTAATATCTAATATGTATAAATAAATCAAAAATAATAAAAAATTTATTAAGACTTGATTTTTCTGAAATATTTAGATATATTTCTTTTCTGCGGCGCATTATTCGACAAACATCCAATTAGAATCGCAATTTGTGGGAGCCTCCATATATTTAATGAAAATCACGGTTGGCTGATTAATTTTAGATATTTCATTGTATTACATGGTACTTAGTTTGAGGTCCTTCTATATATTTTGTTTCCAAACTCGCGAGCGGTTCTTGTATGAAAATACTGTGTTCGCCAGCTGGTTGCAATAAATCTGTGGCTTAAGAATAAAGGTATTTTGAATTAAGTGTGAACTTTTTATTATGGTGTTAACAGAACCTCGAAATTTAACAAGTTCGCGCGAATTCCCAACATTCCCATACATTTAGTTCCGCGATTTTAGATTTTTTTTCCCCTAGCATTATTAACTGCAATAATCGGGGTATTCTTATATAAAATTGTGTTATTTATGTATTATTTTACCTGTAAAGCAGGGTCCACCACCTCCTCCATTTCCATAACCAAGCATTCCCGATTGTAGCATCGGTTTGGTGTCACTGAGTGCCCCTAACGTATCCCCGCGTCCGCCGCTCATGGCGCTGGACAGAAAGGCTGGATGCGGATGCGAATGGCCGTGGCCCCCTAGGTGGGACCCTAGGTCAGCCCCGGTCCCCCATTGTTCAGCGGACGGCGCACTAGGTACTGTCTGGAAAGGTGTACTGTCGTATGGAGAATAGTCATAACCATCGTTATATCGCCCTGAAAACAAAATTATAATTAGTAAAACTATACATTAAATGGTTTATTTTGGTATAGTCTGGTTGCTGAAACAATCGGTTACGTCACTTCAGACAGAGTGCTCTTCAAACTGATAAACAAAATAATGCATGCTTCATTTTTGTCTTCATTCAGATTTTAATATTCATTTTGTTTCTCTAACTGAGAAGCAAAAATATGATTATACTTGTGCGGAATACAGTAATGAATCAAGATCAAGCTTGGGAAAGAATTGCTGATATTTCAGGATCAAATAAGTTTCGTAGTTATTGAATTGTACTAGTTATTTTTACAGAATATTTTTTGTAATAATAATACAAAGTATTTTTTCAGTAAGTAGAACAGTAAAAAAATGATTATGCACTTTAATTGTCCAATTAATTAATTCCGTTTTTTTTATTCTTGCAGGATTTCCGAATCGGAAATTTGGCACGCTTTAACCACACTTTAAGATTTTATAATTTTTTTTGTTTTCCGATTGTTTAAATTTATCGGAAATGTGGAAATAGAAAAAAATATTTATGTTAAAATCAATATTTCTAATCGGAAATTACAATGACACGCTTTAAACAATTATTTCCTGACATCAAACAGAACAAATTAATGATTCTATGAATAATAGGGACACGTGGATACAATGATTTTATTCAAATGTTTGAAAAAAAAAACTTAATATTGACAAAAAATAAACAAATAAAAAGATTAATCATTTCTATAACAATATACTAGACGATACAACAAAAAGATGTAAATAAACTTTTAATTAATTTTTTCTACACCATCATTATGAAATGACTAATATGGAACGTACTTGCTAACTGTAGTTAATAACATTTCGGCATTTGCTTTGGTTTGCAGGTTTGCACAATACCCAAAAAAAGTCAGCGAAAATAATATATAATTTTTCATTGATGAATTAATAGGATTCGGACAAATGAAAAATAAAACACGTATATTTAACTATGCTAACGTTTAGATTTTATTCAAATCTTCATCAGAGCTACATGAAAGTTCTCTGATGAAGATTTGAATAAAATCGAAACGTCAGCATAGTTAAACAACCTTGTTTTATTTGTCACTTGTCCAAATCCTATTAATTCATCATTTATATTACCTATGGGCATAATTCATCAAAATTTAATTTTTCGTAATAATAATCAACGTAATAATTTCATTATAATATATAATTTACCAAAAACACAGACATTTATTCATTGTCTAATTTCACAAATTTAAAAACTTAATAAACTCGGCAATCAGAAGTGTCAAGTAATTGTTGAAATTATTAACTTATTGAGATATTTATTGGTGGATAGACGGACCTTGGCGTGTTTTTTTCTGTGGTTTTAAACAGGCAGTCATTTGTCAGTATAGCGTGAGAACATCTGCCTGTTAGCTGTTGTAGTTGCCAATTGATTTATAGGATAGCTACCTTAGTTAACAAACTTTTATCGCAAAACATATGCAAATTATGCCAATTAGGTTGACCGTGGCATATACCAACACAAAAACTCAGTAATTGGTTTCATTTTAAAATAAACTTATTATACTTGAATGGGGAAACACATTAAGGTCTCTATAACACGAAACTTGAAAGGGTAGCACATTAGTATAGTTTATTTAAAAATGTTTATAGTACAAATCGTTTATAGTATTTAAAAATGACAATCTATACAACAAAATTCGCACCGAATTTTTATCTATCTTCAGTTGGTTTTACGAGTTATTTTTTGTTAATTATTTGGACAATTTATTGATAAACTTGAAAATATAGGGATCACTTTACACACATCAATTTATTTATAATTTTTGTTTGAAAACTTTTACATTACCAACTGTAAAACATGATATATTTATCAAAATGAAAATATTGAAAAAATCTTCGAAAAATAACGAGCTGTGAGCAAAAACAAAAAAATAATAACCTAGATGATGGTGAATTAGAAAGTTTGCGCTTCTGTGACTTTTAAAACGAAACACATAAACTATACAGTCTGTTCCAAACGGTTAAGCGGAACTAAATGGGAATTTAGTTCTTTTAGGTTGTCACGAGAAGGGACCTTGCTTGGGTTATTTCATTTTTTACGTTGGGATGTCAAAATTTAAAATTTCAACAATGAAACCATGGAAACGAATGACATATGTCAAAATTAATGACATAAGACAAAAAAGTAAATAAATGGGAAATTTGTATTAATAATGACACAAAAAATCAAAATATAAAGAAAATGACATTTTAAAATGATATTAACCTTAACCAAAAAATGTTTATTGTAAGTATGATTTACAAAGCTTAAACAAAACGGCCGAAAGGCACGATTTAAACGATGAAAGTAACTAGATTGCAAAATCTAGTTCCGCTTAAGCGTTTGGAACAGACTGTACATTTCTTGGTTATGCTACAACTAAACAGTTGGCAATTTAACAGATAAAAATATACCTATAATTCCCTAAAAAATTGATGAAAAATAGAACTTAATCTAAATTTTAGAAATTATTTATAAAATTTGATCACTTTATACAAATTGAAGGTCACCTTTATAAATTTATTGATCAATAAATTGAACCATGTAAAACCCACTTAATAAGATATAGGCTAGTCCAAACCTTTAAGCGGAACTAAATGGAATTTTCTCAAATTGTCACTAACTAATTTTTTATATATTGAAGGGGACTTCATGAACAAAATGATCAAAAGTTTCAATCACTCCATAGAAGTTACTAGATTTGAAAATCTAGTTCCGTTTTAACCAAAAAAACCGCCTATATTCTTAGTTGTAAATAAAATTATTGTGTAACTTGAACATGAAATTAAATAGTTTTTAAACATCCTTATTCTTTAATGTTTTTTTTTTTATTTCTTTTTGATTGTTTTTAACGTTTTCCTGTATTTTTGGCAATTTTAATTATTTTTGAAGGAAATTATGTAATTAATTAAAATTCAATAATTTTTTAAACTATGTTTAAATTTGTTTTATTTGAAATATTTAACTATAAGATTTTTTCATCAACATTTAGAAGGAAAGACCTTTTTTTCATGCTCAAAAAAAGCTAGTTACGCCCTGCCTAGGGGCGCCACAATCCCTCGCGCCGGCTCTGATTACCAAATTATTTACATTGTAGTAAAAATGTATGTAACAAAAGCTTTATTAAGTACAAGTACGACTGCTAGTCTGCAATATAATTCGAAATTCGACGATTTTCTATGAATAAATGGATTTCATATTTTTCTATGTTCAGTCATTTTAGCTAGCTCTGCAATTTTTTCTGCTTTAGTAAACCTCTGCAATTTTCAATCATATCGTTATAAGCTCGAATTATTTTATCGTATTTTACTTAATCTCTCTTTAGTAATATGTAAGCATATTTTAAGTGATATGCTGTCCACATAATGTTTTTATTTTTTTGTTGTTATTTTATTTAGTGCGGTCGTACGCAACTATATTTAATGATGTATAATTAACGTAATATATTATCGGTTGCCGGTGTCCCGCGCTCTGCTATGGGAACAGGCCGAGTCAGCCACACGTGGCCACTTGTGGCTTCAATTAGTTCACATATTCATACAGCGACCAGTAGCCAGTAACCAGACAAGAACAAGTTCTGTACAAAAAAATATATAATAAACGATCAAATATTTAGCGCAACTCATAATTTTAAGAATTACATAGAACGCTCATTGAACTGAAAAATATTAAATAACTGAACAGAAAAATACGAAATCCATTTATTCACAGAAAATCGTTAATTTTGAGTTACTCGAATGCAGATCTATACTATCAGCCATAAGTGGAAAAACAAAACTATTTGTTAAATTATTTTCATAAATCCAGATTTGAGTACAACACATGTTATTGAAATATTGTCAACTGACAATAACTGAAGCGCCTCTAGTGAGATTTTGAGAAACTGACGTTTGTAGGATAGTCGAGTTTGTGACAAGCATGGGAATATGTTCTTAGAAGTGGAAAGACAGTTAAAGACCATTTTAGAGTGTGTTCCCGTGTGTTTTAATAAATATCACATGAAGATACCATTGAACCTGTCAAAAATATCCTACCAAAGTCAGCCATGATGTGAATCAAGTAGCGCCTCTATCGGTAGTGTCAGATGCCAATAATGCTGGTATAGGCAACAACATATTATCTTATATGTATATCACAAACTGCTCTTAAAAATATTTGTTATAAAAATGATAATAGACTTATTAAAACCTGCTAGGCCATAATATAGAGAAATATTATTTTTATTCAATATAACTTGGGAAGCTATTAATAGTTGGTTTTTTTGGGTTTTGGGTAATAATTTTGAAAATTATAAATGTCAAAGGGTGTATATTTAAGCAGTGATATCAAAGAATTAATAATAAAAAAATATAATGACGGTGAAAAACAAATTTTGATTGCGGAACAATTAACTTTGCACCGTTCAGTATTCATAATTATAATGAAAAAAAATAGTGTAATAGCACTACCAAAACCAGGTAAACCCAGAAAAACTGCTTCAATTGTTGATAAAAAAATTAAAATTGTTGATAAAAAAATTAAAATTGTGTCGATAAAAAACCTTTTCGCGTCATCATCAGATATAAAAAAAAAAATTAGACGAAGGAAATGGACCATTTCTTCAACTACAAACGTTGTCTTAGAGAAGGCGGCTTACGAGGATGCAGACCTGTCAAAAAGTCTTTAATATCATCCAAGAATCGAGAGGCTAGATTAAAATTCGTAAAAAAACATATAAACTGGTCATTTAAAAAATGGAAAACAGCCTAGAAGAGTACTTGTTGGGTAAATAGGGTGGAAATTCATTTCAGATAACATACGCACAATACTAAATTATATAATTATTACCTCTGACGTAGGTCTTGCTGTAGCTCTGCGGATGATATTTACTTTCCAACATACTGCCCCCGGTCGCCCCATAGAGTTCAGGGGAGCTTTCGAAATACGGGTGTTGGTGTGGGTCGCCCAGAGAGTGGTACTCTTCTTGCGGGTCCTGAGGGCCGTGAGGCGGGTACATGTGGTGCGGTCCCCCCAGGGGGTATCCCCCGAGACCGCCTCCCCCACCGCCCCCATCTTCTCCCACGCCCAGCTGCTGCATGCCCGTGTCCAAACCACCCGTACTGTACCCCGTGTTTTCTGCAACAAAATTTTATATTAAATAACAGATCATATATACTCTGTGCCGCAAAAAAAACTGACAATAACTGAAGTAATGCCTAGCGGAATATTTTGGAACTTAACGGAATAGGATTTTGTTGGATGTGGCTCATTTAATTGCATTGTTTGTATGTGTTAAAGTGAAGAAAACTTTAATAAAATGTCTTTAAAATCGCAACAGAAAATTAACTGCAATGTGAATTGTTGTGTATCAAATGGCAAATGTCAAAAATATCCTATTCCAATCGCCATTTTGTAAATGACAACAGCGCCTCTAGGTATAGGTAATGTTTATTCTCAATAAGGATCGCACTAAATATTTGTTAAAGGTAAAATTAAGGTTATTGAATTATTTATTTGTGTAATTTGTAATGTTAAACTTTATAGTCGTGATGACTTAATTTTTTTAAATTTATTTTTATATTGTATAATGTACAGTCTGTTTCAAACGCTTAGGCGGAACTAAATGGGAATTTCGTTCTTTTAGGTTGTCACGACAAGGGATCTTGCTTGGGTTATTTCATTTTTTACGTTGGAATGTCAAAATTTAAAATTACAACAATGAAACCATGGAAACGAATGACCTATGTCAAAATTAAATTATTTTTTTATATATTTTAATGACAAAAAAATAAATAAATGGGAAATTTGTATTAAGAATGACACAAAAAATCAAAATATAAAGAAAATGAGATTTTAAAATGATATTAACCTTAACCAAAAAATGTTGATTGTAAGTATGATTTACAAAGCTTAAACAAAACGGCCGAAAAGCACGATTTAAACGATGAAAGTAACTAAATTGCAAAATCTAGTTCCGCTTAACCGTTTGGAACAGACTGTACAGTCTATTCCAAACGATTAGGCGGAACTAACCGGAATTTTCATTTTTGTAAGTTGTCATTAGCTATTTTTTATATATTGAAGTTGGCTTTTCCTGAACAAAATGATCAAAAGGTAAAAGTAACTAGAAAAGTAACTCAAAGGCTATTCCAAACGTTTAGGCGGAACTAAATGGATTTTTTTAAAAGTTGTTATAAGGTAACTTTTTATCGACCGCCAACATATATAAGGGAGGTATTGTGATCATACCAATTTTGACGTTTCGAGATTTCGATGGATCTCCACGAATTGAGGTCCCTACATAACGTTATGACTATTTTTAGCATGATGTCTGTCGGTCTGTCTGTCCGTCCGTCTGTCTGTCCGTCTGTCTGTGTACACGTGCAGAGCAAATTCGGCTAAAAGGATTTTTATTTTGATTTTTAAGGATCAACTTTTGGTACAAATCGGTTGACTAAAAATGGGAGTTTACTCGTCTCGATTTTAAGATTTTTGCGAATATTTCACAACAGAAAAATATCTCGAAAAAATTTATTAAACAAAAGTTGCTATAAAAGCAATAACTAATAACTTTTATTTGAGACGTTTTTTGATAAAACGAAAATTTTTGAATAATTTCTGTTAAATTTTTCGAAATTTTTTCCAAGTCACAATTTTTTCATATTTATATGTAACGTTTCCATGGTCATGATAAATAATATCTCTGTTAGAAAATATTAGGTCAAGTTATTTCTACTCTGCTGCTAGAATGTAATTTATATAAGTACTTTATGATGGCGGTCGGTCCTGTGGTGGCCACAGCTGATTTTTATATATTGAAGACGACTTTTTCTAAACAAAATGATCAAAAGCTTCAAACAATCGGTAAACGTTACTAGATTTGAAAATCTAGTTGCGTTTAAACCAAAGTAAAACTATAATTCTAAAATTCATAAGGGCAAGCAGACAATGAGCAAAATTTAATATTCGATTTAAAAATATTTCATTCTGACTCTAATTGTTCATTTGAGTCCTTCGTATGCCTCATCCCCAAGAAAAATTACTGAGTACGCCCCTGTGTTCAGGATTTCAAAATCATGCTTGAACAATTTGCCCATTTTCTGTAAAATTACAAATTCCGCAACCCGCACGCATCGGTGTGTTGCGTATTGCCTACCCCCCACTCGTGTAAAACAATAGCTGCGCTAACGCTGCCTATAGTACCACTACCCACCTTCCTTGAGCTGGTAGGCGGGGCTCCGCTGCAGGTGTATGTAGGAGCCTTGTGTCGCTGAGGGGTTGGCCTGTTGCTGAGGAGAGGGGGAGCCCTCCTCTCGGTGTAACTCCTCCCCAGAACTCTGTGACGTTACAGGACATGCGGGACTCCTCAGATGGTTATAACCTCCTGAAAATTAAAAAATATATTAGCTAAAAATACCATAACAAGATTAAAATTAATTGTCGTGTCCTCATTTGAAGGATTAAAATAATAGATTGATCTCTGGGTAAGTGGATCTTAACTCGTAAGTATAAAGACACAGAACACTTTTCAGTTGTGTTCACCACAGAAAAACCAACCGTAACCGCAAAGTACTTAAACAAAATATTTTCTGAAAGTAATTATTATTGGATAGTAACGTAATATTATGACAATTTTATATATTGCATTACCGGCATTTACCTTAATCTGGAAATGTACTTACATATATGACAAAAAAAATACAGTAAGTGCCGCAAAAATATAAAAAATTTAGTCATGTCAAAAAAGTTCAATCAATCAATTTATTTACCACAAAATACATACATATTAATTTTACAATCATGTTAACTAACTTTTAATATGAATGTAGCTATGCAAATGGTTAGCTAATAGGGGAAACTTCCTAAACGCCCTGACATCTGGTGGCAATTTGCGGAAAGTACGAAAGTGACATTGTTTTGTTTTCTTCAATGGAGAAATACGTGTTTTTTGTTGTTTGTGTTTTATTTTTGTGAATCATGGAAAAAAACAATCAATTTTGTTGTGTGCCGCAATGTAAATCGTGAATAAGGAAGAATCCTTCTTAAACATTCCATAATTTACCTAAATCGAAAAAAATATCAATTGAAACTACGTTTGGAGGCAGAGAGAAAGTGGATCGTAGGAAAGTGGATGGGTATGGACCCAAAAACTAAAATTGGCAAAAATCCAAGCCCATGCATGCATGTTTGCTTGTTGCATTATATGGAAAGTGATTTTTTACGTTCAAGAAAATACTGAAAAAAAGCATTTTTCCCACCCAAAATTTGCCTAAATCATGAGTTGATATTAAAAGGCCCTTCTACTTTTTCAGGCAGAGTTATTAATTTTTACTAATATATTTACCATATTTTTGTTGTTATTATATTGACAGACAGTCAAAAAGAATTAAAAATACAATGAAAAACTAAAAATTTCCTTGAAATTACAATATTATTACATATCTTGTAAATCGTAGATTACCTTTAAATTAAAAAAAATGTTTTCTGATGGAGGCTCAGATACCAAATTTTGTTCTTGAGGGAGATCAGGGTCAATTACAGGAAAAAAGTACCTATCTCTGAAAAACGTGTTTTTTTAGTGTTTGATCTCCCATGTTTTTTTTTCTTCAATGCTAATTGTCTAATAATCACCTGAAATGCATATAAGCGAAGCAAGAAAGACAATAAAAAGACAAAAACCCTTTTATATACACATTTAATGTGGGAATTGTCTTATAATCACCAGACACTTATGAACGAAATAACAAATTAATAGAAAGAAGGAAAAACCTTTATATAGACACATGTCAGCTAATGGTATGTTTTTCGTTATTCAATCGTATTATCCACATTGAATTGGTGTGTGCTCTATGTTTGACCTTGCTCATGGACCAACAGTAGAAGTAGGCAGGGCGTAGACCATACAGGTCCAACCCAATTAGTCACGCGATATATGGGCGGGGTTAACTCTAACCAATCAACGTTGAGATTAACAAGCGAATGCTGTGCTTTACTGATCATCGCTCTCCACAATCACTCAACCAATTACGGAAAATTTATCAAGTATTTTACACCCCTTACGCCAAACCTGTTATTTTTAGCATGTTTATTTGCAGGGATGTATTTAGTATAAATAACGGATACTGGACACTTAATATAAACAAGGATATAGCTTTAGAACAAACAGACAGAAATAATAAAAATTATAAATTTCCGGAGAATGTTGCAAATTGTTATTAATATATATTTATAGATACAAAATTATAATATGTTGATGGATTTTTCTTAACTTCCTGCGTAAAATATTAATTAAGTGCAAAAATTAAGGTTCAGTTCCAGTGGCTTGCGTTGTTCTTTAACAGGATACCCTATATTTTATATATTATACCTAGATTTTAAAAAATGAATTTTTTAAAATTATTTTTTCTACCTCCATGCGTAAAGCGGGCAGTTTACGCATACATCAGTGTTTAAGATGATACTTTTGAGCACTAGCGCGTTAAATTTTGCCATGGTAATCACTGTCAATGATAAAAATTATCAAATACACATTTATGTTATAAAATTCGTAAATCGAAGCCGTGAGTAAGAGAAAATATTTTTGTAATATACGTCAGTTCCACTGACTTAAATTTAAATAATAAAGTAATCGATTAAAACATTTAAATCCCAAATAAGGAACAAGCTGCTGGTTAAACATCTTATGTTGCCATGGTAACCATTTGTCAAAATTCTAAAATATCTTACATAATGGACATTGGTCTGACATCTTGTGGGGAATTTTGGTACTAAACACCAAAATGGCGGAATATGTCATTAATTTTTACCTAATTATTTTAAATTTATTATTAATATTATTCTGTGTTAGAATATTTTATAAAATGAGTATGCAAAAGGCTCTTTTCATTCAAGTGAGAGTTTTCATGCGAGATCTCAAACAAGTTTTTTTATGTTAATTTAATAATAATTTTATCTAAATTTACTAAAAGACGAAAAAGAAAACAATATTAATTTAAAAAATTATTTGAATGCAAATTCTAGTCTTCTTTCCCTTTACCAAAATTCGTTTTAATAATTATATTTTTTTTGTATAATGCACATGAACTGATGCTTTGCTCTATGGCTACCACTGTCGGATAGCGCTATAATAGCGCTATCCTTAAAACCATGTTAGACAATATATTGCTGAATGCTAATACTCTCGGCTTTCAACGATATAACATAGATAAAAACAGAAGCTAGCGGTAGAAACTGCGCTAGACTTTGGATTTTGTGTTTATAACCAAACTACTTACACAGTGTATGGAACTTAAATGATATTGTAACAATATTAAGTAGGTGGCAGTGTCCTGTATTTACAAAAAATATACTTTCGCATGTAAACATACTTGAAAATGACGTTATTATTTTATAGTGCGTTCAAAGGTGAGTTTGCAGTACAGGGCATATAGAGTAGTTCTTTTTCATACTCTCTAATGGGTTTACACAATGACGCTATCCTTTTCTTGCTTGTCGACGTTGCCAGCTCTAAAACGCGCTGATCTGTGAAGACGCAGTATTCTACAAATGCCCATTTGTTTTTGTTGAGTGTTATTTTGAGTTTTATAAGAGTTGATTTTTGTAAATCATACGAGTTTTTCATATTATTATACTTGACACATTTGACACTTTTACAACATTTGGCAACACCGCTCCCATTTGCCATAAGAGCTATACTGCAAACTCACCTTTGAACGCATTATAGTAACTTTTATTAATGAAGTAAATCCCCTATTGTTGATCAACTATAGTTTACTTTTGGCCTGAGCAGCTTTAAGTTGCCTTCGGTTAGTCAAAAATCGTTCAACTCTTCGTGGGTCAGGTGATCAATGGAAAAAGGCGCCAAATTAATGAAAATAATGTAAAAATAATTAGCGTAATGTAGTTTTTGTAGTGAAGACTTTTTTTTTTAGGTCATTACTTGTATTTTTAGAAGTGAGGACTTTTTTTTGTCAACACTTGTAAATTAGTAGTAAAAACCTTTTCTTTTTGTTAAGTCATTACTTATATTTTATTAGAAGTGAGGACCTATTTTTTTAGGTTATCACTTTATATAAAATGCAGTTCCGTCTTTTCCATAAAGGCACATGGGGCATGAGCCCAGGGCCCCCGGCTTGATGGGGGCCTCAAAATACCAAGGTCGTTGTTTACACGGAAAAAAGAGTTCAATTTTTAGTGCAATTTTTACCGTTAAAATTTCTAAATTTAAATGTAGATTTAAAACCAGATGAGATTTATTGTCAGCAATTGTAGTGGAGAGCGCACATTTTCACGGCTAAAAGGAATAAAAAATGAATTACGAACGACTATGTTACAACGACTTACTAATTTGTCAATCATGTGCATAGAAAGTGATATTATTCAAAAATTAGACTTTGAGGACATAATGGAAGATTTTGCACAACAGAAATCCCGGAAGAAATCATCATCATTAACGTAAGTCCAATTCTCAAAATAGTAATCACTTCACTTATATTTGATTTGTATAAAGCTAACCATAATAACCAATAAAGTCACTAAATAAAAGTACATACTGAGGTTTTCATTCACATTTTTTGGGACTTTCTTATAGGGCCCCCCTGTGTTCCCAAGGGCCCGTGCATGGTCTAAGACGGCTCTGATAACATGTAAAAGCTAGTTACGGCCCTGCTATGGACTATATAGTACACTAAAAAATAAAATAGTGTACCATGAAGTCCATAGCGTTAAAGGCAACACTATTTTTTTTAGAGTGTATGTGCAAAAAATTCATTGTTGAATAATATTTAAAAAATAGTTGTGAATTCAATGCATCGCGTTGTAATTATTAATTTCTTAAACGTACATTAAAAAAACTTGTAGCGATAATTTTTGTTCGTGCAATTAAAACGAAATGACAGAAATGAATATGTGTTTGGCACGCACAGCTCCACCATCTAGCGGCCGTAATAAGAAATAAAAACCAATATATATGTGATATAAGTCTAGGCAGTGATATTTATTAACCAGTAACCAACGAGGAGGAATTTACAATAAAATAAGTTAAGAATCTACTATCGTAATTGCCGCAGATAACTTCAAGCAGATATTGGAAATATGTACCACAGTTATACCTACTGTTCAAACACTGCTTCACAGAATCATAATTAAATAATAATAACACATTAATGATTCGGATTATATCGTATGCAAAAGAATCATGGACCACAACAAAAAAAAAACGTGGAAGCCGAAGTACAAGTATGGAAATTAAATTACTACGAAAAACTGAATAAAAAATAAAATAATCTGCTGTGGCCACCACAGGACCGACCGTCATCACAAAGTACTTGTATATACATTCTAGCAGCAGGGTATACTATGAAACTTGGCCTAATATTTTCTTGCAGAGATATTATTTATCATGACCATGGAAACGTTACATATACGTATGAAAAAATAGATATTTCAAAATATTTTTCGCATGTCTCAAATAAAAGTTGTTAGTTATTGCATTTATAGCAATTTTTGTTAAATAATTTTTTTCGAAATATTTTTCTGTTAACGCTAAATGTAATAAATTTGTTCTTAGAATTCTTTACTTCTCCAATTTCCACTCGTTACTACGATATGGAATTATGTACTGGGGAAGATCACCCGAATTCCAGACTGTGTTCATATTACAAAAAGAGCTATAAGAATCTTGGCCAACCTAAAGAATAGAGACTCTTGCCGGCCAGCTTTTATGAATAATAAATTCTAATTAAATTTTAAAATATTTCTTACCTTTTTACAACTTTTCAGCACAAATTTTCAATTTAATTTCCTTAAAAAATATCAAATGTCATCATTAGACAAAAATAGGTAGCCATCTTGGGATACTTAGCGTCAGATGACGACACGTCTCTAGGGCCAATCAAAAAGCCTAATTAAAAAGTCCTTGATCAAATTTTATCTGCATAAATTACAATTAAAACATACGTTTTTCCAGTAAATTACATTGTAATCCTAATGACGTATATTTATATTTTGATTTGATTCAGAAATGTATGGCAAGTGCTGCTAACCCGGGAATACACCTAAACTAAACCAAATATCTGAACTAATTACTGAATTAGACCAAATAATTAGAGCGGATTAATGGAAACTAGTTCAAATGACTGTAGCTCGCTTATTTATGAACGGATTTTGAAAATACTTACAGTTTTAGAATTAGGAGTGCATGAGGCTTTTGACTGTATAGTCAAAAACATCAAATTCGCAAGTTGGTAAAAAAATTTGCTCCAGTTTTGATCAAAAATACAGCACGGCCATAACTCGCTTATTTATGGACCAATTTCGATGGGATTTGACACAGAATATTAGAATTAGTGTCTCCTGGTATGTAGGTGTTCAAAATTCATTTATCTGTACAAAAAAAGCCTAAATGGGGGTCCAATTTTTTTTAAATTACAATATTTTTAATGTTTATGGGCCAATTTTGATAAAATTTTATACATGGAGATAGAATTAGTTTCTGCTCCTTATATGAGAGAAATCTTTCTCTTTCTCTGTTATAAAATATTCGCAAAAATCTTAAAATCGACACTAGTAAACTCCCATTTCTAGTCAACCGATTTTTACCAAAAGTTGATCAAGTCGTGCCATTGATGTCAAAGGCTTAAATATGCAGTTTCATAAAAATCCTTTATCCGAATTTGCTCTGCACGAGTACACGGACCGACAGATAGACAGACAGACATCATGCTAAAAATAGTCAAAACGTTATGTAGGGACCTCAGTTCGTGGAGATCCATCGAAATCTCGAAATGTCAAAATCGGTATGATCACAATATCACAATACCTCCCTTATATATGTTGGCGGTCGGTAAAAAGTTCAATATTTTTAACCAAATCAACTAAATCTATCACAAATAAATCTTCATTTATTCAGATAATGGTATTTTTACGAAATAGTAATTTTTCAGTGATAAAATTAACACTACTTTAACACTATTTACTTTCTAACACTATAATTTAACCAGTATGTAAGTGTAAACTTTACACTAAATTTAACCCAAAAGAAGTGTAAATAATTAACAGGAAAAGCGAGGGATTTCATAGCAGTGGTGCACCCAGTAATTTTAGGGGGGGGGGGGGGGTCGGAAGACAAAATTATTTAAATTATGAATAAAGTTCTCACATCTAAATTTCAAGTGATGACCTAAAAAAAGGTCCTCATTTCTAAAATACAAGTGCCGACCTAAAAAAAAAGTTCTCATCTCTATTTTTTAAATAGATATATTTATCTAAGTCGATGGTGAAAATTTTTTAGTGGTTTTTATTTTTATTTCCTTCTTTCTTAGAGGCCCCCGGGCCCCTCCCCTAGGTGCGCCACTGCTTCTTGGTACCTTAAATGTTCTTAAAGGTACCTTAAAGGTATCTTAAAAAGTATACTAAAAAAAAGTCACACTCCAAAAATACTACACTACATAATAAGGATGAGCAAAAAATAGAGGTCCTCACTCAAAAATACTAGCGACGAGCAAAAAAAGGTCTTTACTCTCAAAATAAAAGTGATGAGCAAAAAAAAAGTGTCTCACTCCCAAAAGAGAAGGAATGAGCAAAAAAAAAGGTCCTCACTTCAAAATAGAAGTGATAAAAACAAGTGACGAGCAAAAGAGTATATTCAGGTTTTTTTTTTTTTTATATAAAGTAAGAGTATAGATGATTTTACTCAAAAAAGAGTACGAATAAATTTTAAATCAGAAATTATTTTTGGTAGAATACTTTTATTTTCATTCATTGCATAACAGTACCTAAATATGTGACTTCCGTGTCAATAATTGGTCCATGCCCTTACCCAACGGTCCTCAACAACGGAGAGACGTTTTGAAACGCGATATAACGAACGTTACGAAGAACCAAACGGCTCAAGTTCAGTTAAAAAATGAAACTGGTGTACTCACACACGTGTGACTACGTAAGTGTGTATAAATATGCCTTATACATATATATGTATAATACGCTGTGTTCGTTTATACGGCAACTGTGAGTGTATGTACGTACTGGCTGTGGTGTGTGTGTAGCCGTGTCTGTGTGTGTTAGAGACAGGTGCACTCGTCCGCACCTGTCCGTAGTAACTAGGGCCCCCTACCTTAGTCAAGGTACACGGCCCTGTGCGTACGCCTGGGAAAAAAACTCAATTTAATTGACCATTTTATATCATTCTCTGTGATCTATTTGGCCATTTTCATTGTAATAGACTTTATTTTCTGTAATTACTTTCATAAGGTTATATTTAATTATTAATTTTGTAATTTTTGAGGGTTTTGTGACTATTTTCAGGGAGCAGAACTCCTAGTGACTAATTTACTAACCAAAATATAGTAATATATTACACTGGTCAACACAATTTTTGCTGACTTACATCTTGTTTCTTACTAATTTGGTGCTGCTGAACTCAAATATCACATCAGTTTTTTCGTATCACATCAGATATTTGCTCTACAACAAATACATATTTTCGGCCAAATAATGCTTCTATCGTTTAATTTTAGACGCCAATACTGTAACTGGTACAAATTTGGCGAACAATAAGGACTAAATAATTAGAAAATATCCTTCGAATTTTATAGTGAAAGAAAGAAAATGAGAACAGTTTTAATTACATTTTAATGCATTGGAGTATTAAAATAAAAATACTAAATAATTTAAGGATTAAATGGTTGTTTGTAAGATCTTCTGGAGTGCACCATTCCCGATAAGTCTCTTTTAATACTCCAACAGTAGTCAGCCATCATGTGAGTATCCCACCTTCCTTGATAACGTCTCTCCATCTCTTTTAAATCCTGATGCAAACGTTCACCCTGTTCATCACTAACATCTCCAAGATTGACAGTAGTTGTCAAGATGACTGTTTAAAAAATGAAGTTTCACCCTCATGTTGCACCCCAGATGATAATTTTCAATCAAATTTTCAACGACCTCCACATAGTTTTCAGCTTATTTATTCCCAAGAAAATTTTTGATGAGCACCACGAAAGACTGCCATGCATTCTTCTCCATATCAACCATATGTACAGTGAAATGTGGATCATTCATTAATTTTCTAATATGTGGTCCGTCAAAAATGCCAGCTTTTAGCTTCTCATTACTGAGATTTTGAAACAAGATATATATTTGAAACAGTCACCATCTTTGTTAACACTAAAATTTTAACCAAACTGAGATGAACTTTTACACTTATGAATTTTTTGCTGTATAGTGGCAGACTGGTCTATTTGGTTATTATTTAATAAGACGAATCATCATAATTAACATGTTATATATTTTGATAGAGGTAGATTCGAGCTACATTTCTTGTAAGTATATTAAAAACTGTTGGTATCTTGTGTTCAATGGTCGGAAAACGAGTGTGGGGTTGTAGTCAAACTGTGGAACGTACTCGCATCTGCAACTTCAGCTGTTTCAGATAAATAACATCGCCCTCTTATATTTTACACTGTTTTACATCGTTAACAACTAACAAGTATTGGTGCAACTGACTAATGTGACTAGTTTACTTTTATAACACTATATATGGCTTTTATGAGCTTTATGTTTAATAAATTTATTCAATATGGTGACATCTATTGTCCAAATAAATTTAAATCAACTGATTTTATTTATTAGAAGAAGAGCAAGCTAATCTCAACCATAATGCATGAATTTCAAAACTGGAAACAGTAAGAAAACCATGAAACTAATTATGGATGTATGTAAATAAGAATCTAAGAGAAACAATAACAGTAAGGTTTAGGCTAGATTACAATGAGCGAGTTTAGTAGCTACTCGCTGGCAAGTGACGTCGTGTGCGAGTCAGAAAGTGTTGATGACAAACAGCTAGAAAACTCGCTTACTCGTTTAGTTTCGCATAAAATCGCGAATTTTCCAATTGATGTTTTTTTAAGGAACAGTAACATTATTGTTTTTATTTATTTTTTGTTTTCATATTTTTCTCGTCTTGCTCTGTCTTCCGCCCACACTTTTCCAAATTTACAACTTCTGACATAATAAAACAGCAACAACAAAACTTATTCTCTCAAAATTTCGGCGACTAGTAAACACACAGTGATTTTACTAGCCAGAGGGTGTAATATCTTGCTACTCGCTCACGTGTAGCGAGTAATATAGCCTGGTCTTCCAATTAACTCACTTGGCAAATCGAGCAAATAACCAAACGAACATTTTTTTCTATCACGTACCAATTTTTTTAAGCATATATTCCAAAATCATGGTTGAAATTATGAAAATTGATTTTTACTCTTTTGAACTACTGTTAAAATTCATTTTTGGCTTTCATATAAGTACACAGTACATGGGCGCCCGCAGATTTTTTCATATGTAGCAAAATAAGACATATTTTTGAAAATATTTAGTAATTTATTAAATAAACTTTCATAAATACAGAAAATTTTTAAATAAAAAGTAAAGGCGTCTGCAATCATTGGCAAATTGATGTCTTTTTCTATAAAATCTACTCTATTATTAGTATTCTTTTCCCTGTGTACACGTAACATACTCAAACCGAATAAACGATCATCCAGTTGACGCAATAATAATCAAAATAATAGTGTTTATAGGTCCAGGCCAAACCCGATTTCACTGCACACTTGGTTTATGTAGTTAGCTGTCATCAGTAATCAGTACTGAGGTCCCTTTATGGCGTTTTTATCGGTAGTTTCCGCGTGGAAAATCAGCATGTCAAATTAATAAATTTGAGAATAAAAAAGGAAAAGGGTGTGAAATAAAACAATTAGAAGAAGACACACCCTTAAGCAACTCACTGTCGAAAATATGAAAATTTTAAGCGGTTTATACAGCAATTTCCTACTAAAGCAAGTAGAGTACGAGAGGAAGGTTATGAAAAAAATGTAGAAAGAATTAAAAGAACAATATTCTTAAAATTTCAAAACATATGTTAGAAATGTAATCTTAATTATAATTCTAAATACATATAATTATATTACTTCATTCTTTAACAATGATAAAATATCGTGCTTTTAAAATATAATTATAAAAAATTAATGCAAGGACAAAATCATAATTTATACGGTGATGTTCTAAAAAATCAGTGGTAAGGAAAATGAAAACAACGATGAGCACTCGTTACCAAACATTATTGAGGTCACATTTGTTCGCCGTTGAGGTGGTATTACTGGATATGTGGATGAAGTGAAGCGAAAATTATGCCAGGGGCATCTGAGGCAACACAAACACTATTTAGATTATTATCAAATTATTTCATTATCTTTTCTTTTAATGGTTTCCATTTTAATAGAAAACGATTTTAATTTCAAGTCATCTTCAAAACAAAATACAGATACTTCTCGGTTTAAGAACATTTGTATAACAAACAAAAAATAATTGACAAATTATTTAATCTATTTTTTAAGGGTTACCAATTTAATCAAAGGGCGTTGACGCTGTTTGTAGGAGGCGCAAATGATGTGAATGCAAATTGAGAGATGAGGACCTTTTTTTTACGCATCACTTGGATTTTGAGAGGTTTGAACCTTTTTTTTGTTCATCACTTAGATGTTGAGAAGTGAGGACCTTCTTTTTTTGTTTTATATGCCAAAAACATTGCTCTGCCCCTAGCGCAAGTTTCAGAAAAAAAAAATTTTTTTTTTTGTGAATGTCGAGAGTGAGAGTCGATGGAGCATTGCTATCCGACGCTTGATCGAATACCGATCACGTGATATTTTGGTAAACAAAGCAAAATGAACGCATGGCCAGCAATTCGCGCCTAGATATCTTGACGACAACAACTCAGATTTAGTGCAGCTATGAACTTTTGTTTTTTGCTAAAATAAGTGATTTATATTTATAATTATGGGTCCAAAGGATATAAATGCAAGCATAGCTAAAAGGAAAACATATACATATATGTATTTCCTTATATGTATATATGTACATATGATTCCCTTTATTTCTTATGGGGAAATTCGACTCGCCACTCGACGAAATCGCTACTCGACGCTTTTTCAGAACGAATTAACGTCGAGTGGCGGGGTACTACTGTAATATGGAGTAACTTATCTTGGTGATATTACTGTGACATTTATGGATTAAAAATAATAATGTATCCTATCCTGTAAATGAACATCTATATCTTGTATCACTTATTGAAAATCGAATACGTCACAAGTAAAGTTGTAATTTAATTTCCTAACCTAACAATTTAACACAATGATATACATTTTTGTTTCAAAATCCTCAGTTTCACTATCGCTGTTCCTACATGTTCCACTCAATTAAATCGCGTATACATTTATGTAGAACAAAGCATGCTAACGGTCTTAGAAAGTAAAAAAATATTACGTAAGACGATGCTCCATGCCTCCATGGATCCTTAGTACCATATTACGAATTATGTTGACATTGTATTGTTATTCACAACATTTTTATAATTGACAACCTTGAAATAAGAGGTTTTTTGACAATTTAGGTAATATGTAACAACAAAATAAAATAACACGAGGCAAAGACGAATTTATCAAAGAAAATACTGTTTTGCAGTTCCTCGATATTGTTAATAGGGGCCTTGTATGGATTATTTTTCAGATAAGGGAATATAAAGTAATCTAAAATAGTCAAGACTGGTGATCTAGGTGGAAATACTGGATTTGAACGTAAACTAATTACTCGATTGTCAAAAAATTCACGAAGGTAAGATGGTCTCTTGAGCGGTGTGGACAGTTACGCCATCCTGTTGGAAGTAGCCTTGCTGGAGCTCATCCTCATGAAGCTGATTAATAAATTCACGTACAATATTCCGGTATCTCTGAGCAGTTTCGTGAAAAAATATGGATCCAATAATACGTCTTCGAGACACAGCAATCCAAACACCAACTTTTAACGAGTGAAGGGGAGTTTCACGAAAAGTATGAGGATTTTGAGAAGTCCATAACCTCATATTTTGTGAATTTATATACCCTGAAAGGGTGAACCAGGCCTCGTCAGGAAAAAATGTTAAATTTAACAAATCATCATTATTAATAAAATTTTGTTGGAACCAGAAGCAATACACAATTTGCTTATTGTGATCTGCTGGCAGCAACTCATGTAAAGCAAGAATTTTGTATGGCAACAGCTTTAATTTTTTTTTTTTTGACAATAGTATGGAAAATTCCTAATGACCAGTCTCTTGCGAAAGTGTACGTAGTGATGTAGTGGGTTGCTCGTTCATGCGTTGACAAACATCAACTGTATTTTGAGTACGAACTCTTGGCCTTCCAGTTCTATCTCTATGAGTAATGCTCCCTGTATCTCGGAATGAATCAACACATCTTCTAAGTGCACTGTAAAAATGTCCTTCAAGTAAAGCAATATCTGGAAATTGTAGCCGAAATTCATCTTAACATGACACCACACTGTAAATCCAGGTCTATCAGGTTTTGTTTTAGACTTGGGCACAGTGCAACGGAAACTTTTGCAAAACTTCAGCAGGCCTACGGACCCAGTTTTTTTGGTGGTTTAAGGCATTTTCAAAAGGAAGAGAGTTGATTGAAGATGAATCACGCAGCGGAAGGCCTTCATCTTCAACAACCGATAAAAATGTCGACAGAATCCAAGAACTTGTGCGTTCAGATCGTCGGTTGACAGTCAGAATAATCGGGGAAGAGTTGAATTTGACTCACACTACCGTTCATCAGATTTTTACAATGCCCCTTGTCCAAGGAAGTTATTTTGAGGGAGACAATATTGAATTGTAATTCTAATCGAATAATTTTTTTTTTTTTAAATACAGTGGTTGGCCAAATTATTAGGGACAGTGCAGATTTTTTGTAATTTTCAAATGAATTTAATGAGGAAATAAGTGGCTTTGGGTTTCGTATTTATTTTTATTCATTAGAGTGCTTTATTTAGAATATAAAACGACATAATTGCTTATTCATAATCATTTATTTTTGTATAAAAAGTGTTAATTTAACAAATTAAGTAAAATCTTAATATTTTGTAATGCCACCCTTTGCTGCGATTGCGGCTTCCAGGTGTTTGGGCATGCTTTCTATGCAGACTTTTGCGTTGTGTCGGAGATTGGGGTTGTGATGCCATTCTCTGATAAGGGTTTCTATAAATTGCCGCTTGGGGGTGATGATTTCTTTGGCGATCTCCCGCTTTTTAAAATAATAATGATACCAGCAACAAGTATATAGAAGAAAAATTATTTAAAAACAATTTATTTTCTCACAAAATGCATTTAAACATGAAAATTAGGGGTGGTGTGCTGTCCCTAATAATTTGGCCACCCACTGTATGTCCGGTTACTTAATTTACACACCTCGTATCGAGAAAAATGTATAAAAAGCAACAGAAAATCTGTTACCACATAAATCTAAACAGAAATATGAAAAATATTACGAAACCTTTAGACTATGGCAATCAAAAAATAAAGTACCGGCCGTAAATGAGACTTAAATTTGTTGAGGGCGCAATGAGAGGGCGTTATGGATTCTTAATGCTCCGGTTGTTATGCTTATGTTTAAATATCTCGTACCCTAGAGGCAGTATGACCAAATAACAGCGAAGTGAAAAATAAGGATTTTATTTTTTGTCCCAAGGTACACCATTCTCCCCTATTGAAAGAAAGTTAAATATAAAATGTCTTTTGGAGGCTTCTTATGAATATTAAATGTAACCTATAGATTATTTCTGTCTGTTTTCCCTAATAATAAACTTTAAAATACATTCTAAAAAAGCAATTCTAGTTATTATAGTATAAAATTGTCCAATTATTTCCCCCGAAGTTATCCATTAGCGTGTAACGGCGTGTTGCATATGTTTCTAACATCTTAACGTCTAGGGCCTAGGGTCCGAAACAGCTGACGTCGGAAAAGTAACGCTTACCTTATGTTTCGGACGGTCGAGCGACCGAAGTCTGCCGACTATACGCGGCCAACCACACCTGAATACAACACCTGTTGCGTACGCGTGCCCCCAAATAAAGACAGAGAGGGTGAAATACACACTACACACTGACAGACAAAGATCAAATGATGAGAGAGGGACTGAGATAGACAGCGTTGGAGTGAGATACAAGATGGTCAAATGTTGGCCTTCACAGGACAAATACCTTAATTGAAATTTAGGTTTTTGTTGATGTTTTTTAAAGTTTAATTTGCGAACGATATTGTTGAAACCTTGTGTGTTATTTTTAAAATATTTAACAATAAAACGTGTTTTACATAGGGATAGTTAACATCGACGGTAACATCGGATGTCTTTTAGTTAGTTGCATATTACTTTTTAAAATCTATACTAATTTATTAATTAGTTCTTTTGTATGTATGCGGGGCCGGATTTACCATTAAGCTAAACAAGCTCTAGCTTAGGGCCTCACTTTTGGACGGGCATATAAATTGCATAAACGTACGATCTTAAATAAAACTAATACAAAAAGGGCATCCAAAAATTTTTCCACTTAGGGCTTCATTCATCTTAAATTCGGAATGTATGTATGTATGCGTGTTACCTCAACACAAAAAAAATTATATGAAGTGTAAATTTTCACACATTTCAGGGTTTAGCAGGTATTTAGTAAGTGAATGATGATTATTTGGGATGCCAAAACAAATTTTTTGTTAAAGTATTATTTTTGTTAATTTTAATTCGAATGACTAATACCATTATTTAGGTTTCTAAATATGTGCAGTATTTTTTTTTTTTATATAGCAAGGTTCATTAAGATTTTGAAAATTGCGCCTATGGCTTCCATTGGTTGTTTTAAGTCATAAGTTCCTATACATTGAAACATAATTAAATTATAATTACAAAACTTCCCACTGGTTATTAAATTTACACTTTTAAAAATTGAATGCAACATTTGCCATAATATAAGTAGAATTTTGACAATATAATTTAAACAAAATGAAAATGCAAAAAAAAACAGAAAAAATAAAATTGCGACAGGAAGCGAACCGTAGTTTGCAACTTGGGAGATATCTAACCACTACACCATGAAGGCATACTGGTTTACTGTCTTACATAACATATTAAATATTTACATCATCAACCAAAAAAACACAAAAATGCGTTATTTTCCGAAAACATAATCCAATCAAAAATTACTGTTGCACTATTTTAGTTCACACCAATGTACATTACTCAGATTTTTTTCAGATTTTTAGTTTAAACCATCTGGGCTACAGGGTGTAGGACAAAATTTTTTGCACAATTTTTACAAAAATCCCCTCAAAATAATTTATTTTGCAGTTAATCCACGTACTAAGGGCTTTCATTTGATACCCTACTCAGAATTTTACAAAAATTTATTTTTTTAATTTTTTTTTCGATGAGCACATATTTGTTTATATTTTTAGTGGGATATGTTTTTTAGATGTTTTAGTATTTTTAGCGGGTCAAAGAGTTGCACAATTTTGACAAAAATCCCCTCAAAATAATTTATTTTGCAGTTAATCCACGTACTAAGGGCTTTCATTTGATACCCTACACAGAATTTTAAAAAAATATTTTTTTTTTTCGATGAGCACATATTTGTTTATATTTTTAGGGGGATATGTTTTTTAGATGTTTTAGTATTTTTCCTATGTCCGGGTCAAAGAGTTGTATAAGCATGCCAAATTTCAACTCTCTAGGTTTAGCCGTTTGGCTACAATTTTTACCGAACAGACAGACAGACGACAAAATGACAGTATAAGAGTTTTTTGGTCATACCTACAAAACCCTAAAAACTAAGTAAGCATAAGATGTAACGCACTAAAAGTTGTAGTTTATTTGTTGAATATATTTTTCCACCTTTTTTACCGTTTGTGAAATAAACGATTGAACTACAGTTCAGGTACGCTTCCAGGTTTTATTTTTAGGGGGCAAAACATTTTTTCTTTTTTGAAAACACCTTTAAAAATGGCCATTTGGCCCGCTCACATGTTTGAAAGTTGTGTGAATTCGTGATTAGTGATGTAAAAACAGTAAAATCAAACCAATCAAACCATTTTTTTTGTGAAAATTGGGGGGGATGAAGCCTGTGAGCCCCTTCTGGGTACGCGCCTGCCATGGATATTGTTGGGAAATTGCTATTCAAGACGGCGTTGGAAAATAACAACAACAAGTTAGCAACCAAACAATATATATGACAGTTAATTATTGTTTAAAATACCTCTGTAAATTCTATTAATTATAATATATATAATTTAAAATATATAAAAATAAACATCCAGTTTTCTTTAATTTACACTGTCTCACCCCACCGTTAGGCGAATCGTAACAATATTGAACTCTTATATTTATATTAATATATATACAAAAAAAAATTACTTACACCACTTTCGATTTAATTAGTTTATATATAAAAGTAAAGAAACAAAAAAGAAGCATAAAAGTAAGTTGACAAGAACTGAAACTAGATATTCTAATTAATTCCCGATTAGAAGATTCATTCATCTCAAAATAACAGTTAGTTCAAAGTCATCAAATCAGTTCCCATCTTAATCATTTCCGAGTCACACATATAAAAAACAAATAAATATTGTAATTCTGTTAAGTGTCTTCCTGTAATCTAGTTTTATAAAAAGAGAATAATTTAAGCCGGTTTGGAAGGAAACGACGTAGCGCGAAGAGAGCAGAAGAGAGCATCTAGAGAAGATCGTTCATTGATTCTCACCGATCGACGATCTGTATGTAGTTAGACGTACATATATAGTCAGCCGTACTACGGCAATTAACAAACAACGGATATGATATGTTTCCGTCCGGACGCCAATGTAACCTACTTTGAATATTAATAAACACTTGATTTAGTGTTAGATATTTAACACAGGTAAATGACTGCATCGAAATATATTCACGAGGGAAGACCTATGGTGGTATCATGAACAGAATTCTATTCTATCATTGCTAATACCCTTTTCACACTAGAACTTTAAGATCGGATGTTAAAGTGAATGTATCTTTAAATGTTAATGTGAAACCGTACGGCCTCGTCTAAACACGACCGATGTTTAAGACAGAGATCTGCGTCTTAAACTTCGTACGCATTGCCAACTTAATTTCTATTATAAAAAAATACTCCTTGAATTTGTGCTGTCAACATTTTATATTATCATAAACAAGAATACTGTATTATATCGACGTTATAAGAAATTTATACTTATTGACAACTAAAAACTCACAAGCGGCACTTGATCTGAATGGCGTGAAGTCTTGGCCATCCGTGTGGGCTCAGACAACCGTGGTCCAGTAGCGACTTGCTTAGTTACATAATACAACTCATTAGTATCATTACCTTATCAAATTATCAACAATTGATAATCCTAATTTAATTAGCAAAACATTCTAATTAAAATACACGTATTCTAACATTGTTTTAATATTAATAATTACATTTCTTATGTAATAATATTCCTAAAATAATGATTTTCGTTTCTTTTCTCTTCTCTTTTTTTTATCTTCTAACAATATACAGAATAATGTTCTAAAGAAAATGTGAAAATCTACATATGTATGTATTACGCACGTCTATGCATCTACTCTAGTTCAATATGATCGGTAATACCCTTTTCACACTAGAACTTTAAGATCGGATGTTAAAGTGAATGTATCTTTAAACGCTAATGTGAAACCGTATGGCCTCGTCTAAATACAAGCGATGTTTAAGACAGAGATCTGCGTCTTAAACTTCGTCCGAATTGCCAACTTACTTTCTATTATAAAAAAATACTCCTTGAATTTGTGCTGTCAAAATTTTATATTATCATAAACAAGAATACTGTATTATATCGACGTTATAAGAAGTTTATACTTATTGTTATAATAAAATTATTTATTTTAATAATGTGTTTAATAAAATACAGAGCTACAATAATTGAGATAAAATGTATCGACTTACATGTTAATACAGGTGTAATATATTCTTTATTGAAGTGCCTTTATTGTAGAATGAAATGAAATATCCTTATTTGTTCATAATAATTCAAAATGTGCGTCTGCGCAGACAGTTCAAAACTGGTAATTTCATGACGGTAACTTAAGGACAAAATTACTGTAGCTGATGACAGCACCAGAGATTTAAACATCAAGTGTGAAAGCATACCGATCTTAAACATCGGTGAACTTTAAGTTCACTCGTCTTAAAGATCTAGTGTGAAAAGGGTATAATAGCGCGAATCTATTAGCGGTTGCCAAGTAACTATTATTGTCAGCTGTAGAATAGAATTATATTACTCGTCATTCCACCACTGGACTTTTTTATACATCAACAATAACGCTAAATTAACAAATTTTATATTTCAAAATAAAGCAATATTACGCCGCATCTTTTGTACCATTCAAATTAATGGTGAATGGAGTAAGAACAAAGATATCCGAGAACTGTACTCAAATCCAAGCTTCACACAAGAACTGAAAGGTAGGCGATTACAGTGGATAAGACACGTGATGAGGATAAGAAAGAACAGAATGGTTAGAAAGATACGGGATGGAAAATTGAATACTCGTCGATCAGTGGGAAGACCTCGCATGAGATGGAGAGTTGCTAATCGAAGACCTGACAAGTATTGGTATACAGCAGTGTTTCTCAACCAAAAACGCACCGCGGACCAGTAAAATATATAATTTTCTAACGCGGACCACTAATAGTAATTGTTGGTTCATTTTTTGCAAGAAAACAAATATATTTAATGTGCTACTAAATATATTTATTTTATTTGTAGAAAATCACAGAAAGTTTACAGAAATAAACAAAATATAAATTAATTACAAAAAAAATGTGCATAAAAAATTTAAAAAAAACTGCAAAATACACATATAAAAACTTTCGCGGACCACTAAAATTTTTCTGGGGAATTTTTCGTCGTTCCCTGGCTGTTGAGACGTTAATTTTATGCTACAGCCAATAGGGTAAAGACTTCAATCTTTCACATGATTTTATTACTACTTCTGCATTTCAAACAGGGTATACAAACATATTTGTAGATTGAAGCTGTAGTTACAATTTGCCGCGTCGTATTCAAATATGCGTTGGTTTATTTAAATGATGGCGTCTATAATGCAATTTGTTTATTTATAATTATATAACAATTATTTTTACAATTAAAAATATCCTATTGAATAGATTCGCTGCAAATTTTATGTACAGAATATTACTAATTTTATTTCAGATTGTTGGTTTTGTATAAGAAACTTGTGAAAACTATATTGCGCCCCATTAAAACATTTGAGACATTCATTTTCAAATGTCTAGTCTTTTTGTCTCAACATTTTTACTGTAAAATTAAAACAAATTACTGAACAAAAAATATTTTAGAATATTATTTTAGTTGATCACTAAGTCATATTTTTTATTTCCCAATTTCTTTTATTTAATTAATTCAGTGACAGATATGTGGCACAATATTTATAATAACCATTATTTTATACAACCTAAATTTTGTAATAAAATTTATAGCTATGTTACTTAATTTAAAATTATTTGTCCACAAATATTCAAACAATATATTTTACTACAAATTATACCTGTCATTATTTAGCAAATAAATTTGAAAAAATAAACACTTCTGGTGAAGTAATTTATACCAAAAATAAAAAACTGGACAGTAGAATATCAAATTTTACTAATACCGTTGTAATAATTGTATTATATTTGTAGTAATTGTGTTATAGGGGTGTCGAACGGTACCGCAACAGGCGCCAAAATAATGGGGGCGCCACAGCAGCTATTTTTTTTTGTAGTTGTCACAAATAGAAGGTATAATAGAACACTACCAAAAGGCGTCATTTATAATTCACGGACCTGGCGCCAAATTTGCTTTGCCACGGCACTAAAATTTACTAAAACTTTATTTTGGACCCGTTGATGTTTCGAAGCCATACATGAGTATTACCTTATACTTAATTAGAGCCCGATACTAAGGGTATCATTAACATCATTGGCACGACAGCTCGAGTTGAGCCTAGGCCTCCTGTTTCCAGGTTTCATGACCATATTTTAAAACTGTATTTTCAGGAGTAATATGGTCAGTATTGCGTCCATTTTTAGCGTACACAATCAGGCATCTACTGTTTATAGCCGGTTGCGAAAGGCTAAGTAGAACTTTTAATTTTTTTACATATTTTTTACACAAATTATTTGACTTAAGCAGTAGCTGAACGTCCATACCCTTGTTTAGCGGACAAACAGCACGTACAAACGATTTAACGCTTGCGGCTACAGGTTTTGATCCTCAGGGATAATTACTACAATTTAAATTACTAGGTGATGTTCCCGTACTTCGAGATTAAGGGGAATTCTTTATAGGTGATCGCACATAGCGCCCCAAAAGCAAAGCCACATCATCCAGGTGTTCAGGATGTGCACCGCACACGGGCGGCTGAACAAAGGAGCGGAATTTCAGGTTGATTCAAGCAGAATCCTAGTAGAGGGTGGTTTTATGAACGGTCAAACATGGGCGGCATTTGAGTTCGACTTTAATAAAAGGCGGTCTTATGCACACGGGCGGCTGAGATACACGCAGCGGGCTTACCCAAATGTTCATTTTACAAAAAAAAAATATTAAGCAAAAAGTTATTTGTTCTCAACAACTTTTCTTCTACACATGTTTTCTGCAAGTTAATAATATTAACATTTGTATATAAGTGAGATACTTCAAATTTTTTGGTAGCGCTTACCATAGCCCCCCAAATATTCATCTTATTAAAAACTGCTCTCAACAGAAAACAATCGTTTCTTTATTCTACTTCAACTACTTTATTACATAAATTTTTACTGAAAATAGTAATAATATAATTTTTGTCATACACATTTTTGCTGTTAATAAGATTAAATTTTTTAGTTAGCGTCCCCCGAAACCTCCCTCTAGAACAAAAATTTTGAGATACCACAGAGCCTAAGTTCGAATCCCGTTTTTGTTTCGTCATACCAAAATACGTAAAAATACGGCTGTTTTTGCACTAATTTTGGACAAACAGAAATACAGAAATTAAAGGATATTGTCTTATAATCATCTGAAAATAAAAGTAAAGATCGCAAGAGTAGGTACTAAATACCATAAGTTCGAATCCCGATTTTGTTCTGTCATATCAAATTACGTAAAAATACGGTATTTTTGAAACAGACATACAGATATAGATGGAAATCTTCTTATAATCATCTTAAAAAGTAAAGATTGAGTATCATATAAGCCTATGTTCGATCCCGATTTTATTTTATCAGAACTAAATTACGTAAAAATACAGCTATTTTTGCACGAATCTGAGACAGGCACAAGGATATCGTCTTATAATCATCTGAAAATAAAAGATGGCAAGATATAAATCGCCAATGGACAAGAGAAGTGTAGGTAGACCGGCAAAAAAGCGGAAAACTTATATACAGGATTAAAAGAAGCAAATACTGAAGGAAAAAATTAATAAAGAAGAAGATTCTAAGAAGTGTTTATTGGAAAAATCGCCAAAGGAATTATGGATCAAAGAGAGTTACCAACCACTAAACAGATCAAATGAACAAAAAACAGAAAGAAGTTAATAAAATAAAACTAAATAAAAAGTGTACTAATCTTCAGATTTTCAAATTTTAAACATTAAATTCGCGCTAAACATTCAGCTAAAAATTGTTTGATTGTAATGAAGGGCTATATTTCTGTCTTATAACAATATAAACTCATACATATAACTTATACAATATTGACAGCAATATTAAATACGCGAAAAACATTATAGAAGTTTTATTATAATTGTCAGGTAAAAAATGAGTTAAAACAATTAAAAATTGATTCTATGAATGATTAAAAATAATAAAAATTTCAAATGTTACCTGTGGGAACTATTGTACAAGTAGTATGTCCACTAGTATTCACATCTAAGTCGGTATACGTCGTAATAGGGCAATCTCCATAAAATTGCTCGTTGGAATTGACTAGATCAAGCACCTGAAGCACCATTGTGCCCCCTTGTGGTTCCGTTTTGTCCAATTTCACCTAACCACGTAAATAACAAAAAAATATCTTGCACTACACTCAAACGCGACACTAACTTTTCTCTACGTAGCTCGACGCGGACTGAGGGATCTAGCAAGCTTTGGTTGGGTTCGCTGCTTAAGGAGTGGGGGACTGGAACCCATCCCCACTACTATTTTTTGTATATGTATGAATAACAGATTTTTTTATCAGAATTTGGAAATTTTGTTACATGTTCTATCTTGTAAAAAATGTATTTACCTAAAAACAATAATAATATATGGATTGGTACATGCAAAAATTTGATCTGGGGGCTAAAAACGATAAAAATTAAATGGGGGGGCAGTCATGCAAAAAGATATACAGTGAATTTCTTTAATCCTGTAACATTGAAATTATTATTATGCATGGTTTCCCTAGTAACGACAAATTATTTTGACAGCAATGTTAAATCGCCTATGTTGCACATTAAAAGAAACGCAATTTTACATTGCTGTCAGATTTCAATTACCATAATAACGTTAATATCTATATTGCAGGATTAAAGAAATTCACTGTATGTCCATATATAATGAAAATGCAAAACTTATCTTGCAAACCTTGTTTAAAAATTTGAATTTAAAAACATGGTTTTATTACTAGACTAAAATATATACCATGGTTGCCTTTTATAATTCGGGATTTGAGATCAAAAACAATTATTTATCAACAAAAGTGGCTTTATTGTTTTTTTTAAATATTCTCCATGAAGATCAATACAATTTGCATGCGTTTGAACCAATTTTCGAAGCACTTTTTCCACTCCGATTGAGGCATTTTCCACTCCCATTGTCAAATTATGTGGGATCCAACGTGAACAAATCTTTTTGATGGTCAAATGTTCATGGAATAGTGGTATGCTGGTCCCACTAATGCCCAAGGATACCTCAATCCCACGATAAGTCACATGACGATCTGGTATCAGTTCACGCACAGCATCAATGTTTTCCGGAACAACTGATTTTGGACGACCATTGCGAAATTCGTCCTTAAGCGAACTACGGCCACGATTGAAGTCGGCAAACCATCGATAAACAGTAGTCCTTGATGGTGCTTCAACGCCAAAAGGCGAATTAAGTGCACCGATGCACTGTTGTTGGGTTAATCCATGTCGAAAGTTGTAAAAAATAATTGAAAATGTTTACGATTTAATTCCATCTTTAGCCGAAATGATTTTTTTCAAGTTACTGTAAACAACACAAATAGCGCTTATACGTCAAAACGTTCTGAGTATGTACTTTAAAAATGTCAAACTTTACGATAGAAGCGTCAATTGGCAGATGGCAGCACTAGTTTAGCGCAATCCCGAAATATGAGAGACAACCCGCGTATGACTTTCAGAAAATGCAAAAAACTTATCTTGCAAACCTTTCTGTGTAAAAATTTGAATTTTAAAACACAGGTTCATTAGACAAAAATATATACCACGAAGTGACCATATCAACAAATGTGAGAAAATCGACGAAATTTATTTCGTCGTAATTTAATTTCGTTATATTAATTTCGTCGTAATATCCGATGTTGTTATAAGCGATAAGTCTCACGTGTAAACAGATATGTTTCTGGCCGGTACCTTGAAATTTCGTCGCAAAAACCGATATGTCGTTATATCAGATATCGTTATAAACGATATCCACTGTACGTAAAGTTTATATTATTTGGCACGCACATATTAAATGGTAGCAAGCTTTATTACTTGAAGCTTGTCAGTCAAATTGTATACGAAACTGTCTAAGATATTTTGCATTTACTTCTAAAAATTTCAAATAAAAATATCAAATTCCCTAAATTTCTAACAATACTTTATTTATTCGTACAATTGTAGTAAAGGAGCACGCGAGATATGGGTACGGGAATGTGGGCGAGGGGTCCTGAAGGGGGGAAGAGGGCACCGGTGTCAGGTTGCAAGTCTTCCGGAACTCCACAGGAAGTGTGACAATACCTATTCATTGCGTTGTTCAATGTAGGGGCTTGTAGGAGGTTGCACATGCAATTCGGGTTTTACTTTCTTATAAGATGTTTTCAGAAAATTTCGTGATATTAGAACAGGGGTATATCGATGTTCTCTCCTTGTACAATAAGTTGTACAATTGGATTTTGTTTATAAAGTTTTATTGGAATTTGTTTATAAAGACGATTACGTCACTAAGCAATCATCTACAGCAGGGATTCGTCAACCGGTGGCAAACTGATCAAAATCTAACAAAAATATATGCAAAGATCAAATATTATTTGTTGATTCCGTTTTTCATTTTTTCTAAATGGGTAACCCTTTTATGAATTATTTAAAAATACAGTTATTTCCTTGCGTGAACAATGTAGGATCCTCTTAAGTTTCACACACTGTGTTAATAAAGACAAAATCCGGGGCTTTAAGAATATCACAAGTCAAACTGACATAAACTCCATTCACAATAAATATGTGATGATGTCACACTTGGTTAATTTAAGTACCCATATGTGATTTAACCAACATCAAACCATTACTCAGTTGGTATATTTATTTACTGAATGTTGGTAACATCTTACATGTTGCCAGGTTTAGATTGTATTGTTCAGTCGTTTTTAGTCAGGTTTTTACTTAAGTGAGATTAAATTTTATTTTTCATTAATAAAATATTATTTTAATAAAAATGCCGAAAGTATTTTGCATGTTGAGTAAAATTTCTATAACGTACATGTATCTTATTCTGTATATTGTGTTTGTATATTTTAAAAGATTTTGTAATTTGTAATGTGACTGACCAAAATCAATATTTCATTTTGTATCTTGATCGATAAATAAATATTATATTATATTAATAAAATATGTTCTATTTACATTTGTTACGTTCATTATTTTTTCTAATTTTAACCTACAGGTCTGTTACGTAGAGTCATAAAGGTTTATTATCATCAGATGCAATCATAATCAAATATTGCTGAATGCTGAATCGTCATGTAAGCAATTTCTTGGAATATGTCAATACTGCCAATAGCAGCAAAATTAAAATCTTAATTCTTAATAATAGTTAAAACTATTCAAAACTCTTGATAAATATAATTATTATTGTTGTTTTTCTTTAATACACATGTTCAATATACTAATATACAGATATATTTGCACAGAATATATAGCGTACAATCTTTAATTTTAAAGCTGTGAACGGTCCCTTGCGTTACCATATGACAAACTTGTTAGTGACAATCAACTGTGAACAACTCATAGCGTATAGTCTTTAATTTTAGAGCTATAAACGCAGTATAATTCAGCAAAAAAACAACCTATTAACTGCAGTTTGCCAACCTATTCGACATCAGCCATTGGATAGCGCTGGTGTAGAAGAAATTAAGTAATAGTTTATTTACATCTTTTTGTTCTAGCATCAAGAATATTGTTATAAAAATGATTTTTTTATTTGTGGATTATTTGTAAATATTTATTTTTTAAGCTTTTGTACCTTATTCGTAGTACTTCTGATATCGGGATCTTTTAATAGACCCGTTCTAACACGTATATCTGGTCAGTCTTTTATGTTACATATGTGTAAGAATGTACAGATTAAGGGTATAAAAGACGGCAGTTTTAAAACGGTTTTACCATATCTCGGTTTTATATAATTTAGTCATCTGATGTGATTGTCGATGACAGCTAAGCTCAGACGCAATTCATAGGCCGGGCAATTTGACCGGAAGTGTTGGACAAAGAACTCCGGCAAGGGAGAGAGGTTTATTTGTTAAGTGGGTGTCTGCAGAACGCACTCAGGTACGTGCACGTATATACCTGAATATGTTACACAACACCATAACCATCCCTTACAGGGAGAAAAGACGCAATATGAATTCTAATTGACTGAAAAAGGGTGTGTTTGAAATTTTTTTTAGCATGGTCTGTCACAAATACATTTTATGAGGGGTAGAAGCAAATAATTTTATAAAACAAAAGGGTAGTTTTACCTCTTAAGGGTTTGAAATTTCCAAAACTCGCGTACAAAGGCTGATGATCATAGTGGAAAAAAAAGTACTAAAAGTTTTCTATAAAGTTTTTTAAATATATTTTTACAAATTTAGAAATGCAAAATCTATTTTAGGCTCTTTTAAATTTTAATTCAACGTGAAAAAATGCTGAATTGTTTCACCTGCTGAAAATGAATCCTTTATAGTAAATGTTTCGAACTTGGTAGTTTCTTCCATTTCCACTTCGTCGATGTTTATTTCTGACTCGAATTTCGGATCTGATCCAGCTATAATGTCTTCTTCCGTCATATCCCCCTTCCGTTTCGAGTTCTTCATCAATATTTGAAAAATTTACATTAATGCTTTTCGTTTCGCCATATAGACGTCGATGACATACCTTTAACTCGTAGTTAATCACTGAATGAATATATTTATCTGTCGTGTTTCGCCTTGCCTTTTCATAACTCAGTAATTGCCCTAGCCAATTCGGTACTTCCCAGCGTTTTCGAGTTAGGCAGTAATACGTCGTTATAAAAAACCAAATTTCAAGCCCTTTTTTCGTAGTAATATTCGATGTCGTTATAAGCGATAAGTCTCATGTATAAAAAGATATGTTTCTGGCCGGGACTTTGAAATTTCGTCGCAAAAACCGATATGTTGTTATATCAGATGGCGTTATAAACGATATCCACTGTATTACAATAAAAATAATTTCGTTATGAAATCGTATGCGTGCCAAAAAAAATTTTTTTGCGGGTGACTATTGGCACGACTGTCATAGGTTCCTGCGATCAATCCTGCAGGAAAAATCCCATAGAGAGAACAAAATAACTACAAATATAATTGTAGGTTAAGTTTTAGATACAATTTGCTATGTGGTACAGAAATTTGCGTCGATTGGATAAAATGACATTCATAATAAAAAAAAAATTACAATTAAAAATATCCTATTAGATAGTCTGAACTGTTATCCATTTCTGTTAAAATCATCATATTTTACAAGAAGTTTTTTATAGATCTAAATTTATTTTCAAGTATATTTTAGAACTATTAGTTGGTTATAATATTAATTTAATTTTTCCGTTAACATAAAGGCATCATTAGATTCTAGTTTGATTTCCTGTCTAACTTCTGAATTTTAATTACGACTAAATCGTTAACGAAATTATAATGAGTTAAGAAATTTCATTGGTCAACAAGTCAACAGGATAATAGAAAAAATGCTCTTGATATTATTATAATTATTTAATAATTATTTATAAAAAATTGTAAATGAAATTTAAGTATTTTATTTTGAAAATTTGAAAATAATTATTATTTTAAGTTTCCGTCCGAATTAAAATGAGAGACGTATGAGTAATAGTTATCAATATTAATAAAATAAGAGGCTATAACTGTTTTCTGTCCCTCAAATTAATACCATTTATTTATATTTTAATAGCCTTTGCTGCTTTGGCAATTAGCCAGGACAATTCTTATTTGTGAAAAACTCCTTGCCTGAACGGGATTCGAACCCGAGACCTTAGAAATGCAGAGCAGATATTTAAAAACTTAAAATATCTCCCCTATTATTGACAGAAAAATATATATAACAAAAATTGTTTATAGTAAGAAAACAAACTGGAAAACTTAAAATATTTTCTATATTTTTGCCAACGGCAACCATCTTGAAGACTAGTTTGACAAAAGAACATTGGCGCTAGTGTTGCTTACGTCATTTTGGATAACGTCAATTTAATGTGAAATATTTGACTACTGTATTTTAGTAATTATAAATTTTTTGGATAGTGTGGTGACCACATTAATTTAACATAATGTTTACAAAATTATGTCCAGTCTAATCGTTTTTATTTTAGTCGCAGTTGTTAATCTGTGGTCAACATTACCCAGATATTTTTTCATATCAGAATAAAATTCCCAACTCTCGGTTACTTTTTTTTTTTCAAAAATAACCATAGTTTAGAGCGGAAACCACATAACAATAGCGATAACAGTGGTGTTCTCATGATGTTCTGTACTTAATTAGCCTGTCACACACGCTGGCTATATTCTAATCGTCCAGCACAAGTCCAACATTGTGATAGCCATTATCCTTATCACACTAACCATGGAGAGAAACAGTTGATAACAGAGACATCTATGTTTGTGCTACTGTGATAAGGAACAATTGTTTAAGAGTGTTTCAAAATGATAACACAAAATGTTAAATTTTAAACGAATCGAAATCTTGTTATTTCAGTTGGTAAAGATAAAACTGTCGATAAAAATTGATGAGGATGAAAAGTGACCGAATGGTTAAGAACGATACAAAAAGACTCATTTACCGTACCATCTTATGGTACGATGTTTAAAAAGAAGAATCTTACTTTAAGATACTAGTGAACGATTACACTGGTAAACACAATTTTTGTTGACTTACATCTAAGACTTGTTTCTAACTAATTTGGTGCTGCTGAACTCAAATATCACATCAGTTTTTGTGTATCACATCAGTTTTTGTGTATCACATCAGATTTTTGCTCTACAACAAATACATATTTTCGGCCAAATAATGCTTCTATCATTTAATTTTAGACGTTGATACTGTAATTGGTTCAAATTTGACCAACAATAAGTACTAAATAATTAGAAAATATTCTTAAAATTTTATTTATAGTGAAAGAAAGAAAATGAGAACAGTTTTAATTACATTTTAATGTAATTGGAGTGTTAAAATAAAAATACAAAATAATTCAAAGATTAAATGGTCGTTTGTAAGATCTTTTGGAGTGCACCATTGCCGGTAAGTCTCTTTTAATACTCCAACGGTAATCAGCCATCATGTGAGTATCCCACCTTCCTTGATAACGTCTCTCCATCTCTTTTAAATCCTGATGGAAACGTTCACCCTGTTCATCACTAACATCTCCAAGATTGACAGGAAATTTGTCAAGAGGACTGTTTAAAAAAATAAAGTTTCACGCTCATGTTGCACCTTAGATGATGATAATTTTCAATCGAATTTTCAACGACCTCCACATAGTTTTCGGCTTTTTTATTCCCAAGAAAATTTTTGATGAGCGCCACGAGAGACTGCCATGCATTCTTCCAGAGCCGCAGTAAGGAAAACTTGCGCTAGGGGCAGAGCCGTGTTTTGGCGCCCTTGGTAAATAAAAAAAAGGTCTTCACCTCGCAAAATCCAAGTAACAAGCAAAAAAGCATCCTCATTTTCGCAATGGCGCCCCTTAGCAAGCCCGTCAGCGCCCTTTTCCTTAGTGCGCTAGGGGCCATCGCCTCCTCCACCCCCCCTTACTGCGGCTCAGCATTCTTCACCATATCATCCATATGTACAGTGAAATGTGGATCATTCACTAATTTTCTAATTTGTGGTCCGTCAAAAATGCCGGCTTTTAGCTTCTCATTACTGAGACTTTGTAATGTTTCAGATATATATTTGAAACAGTCACCATCTTTGTTCAATGCTTTTACAACCTGCTTCATTAGACCCAGTTTAATATGAAGAGGGGGGAAAATGATTTTTGTTCGCTCCACCAAAGGTTCGTGTATTATGTTTGGGTCTCCAACATTTAAATCTATTCTCACCGGCCAATTTTTCTGAGTCCAATGCTTATCTCTCGCTCTGCTGTCCCACAAAAATGCCCCTGTCAAAATACGATAGAACAAAAATTTGACGTGATAGGCAGAAACTGTTAACATTTTTGAAATCAGCACCCCAAAATTAGTTAAAAACAAGTATCAGATCTAAGTCAGCAAAAAAAAGTTTAAATTTGTTGACCAGTGTTATCCTTTTATGAGATTGTGTCTTCTTCCTTTTTCATTCTCATTCTCTTCGCTCTATAACTGACTGTTCCATTAATGAAGTTCTTTTGGACATTTTGATGAAGACAAATGTTTGATCCGAAGTTAGATAGAACAGTGCAATATTGGGAATAGAAAAACGTCATAGAAAGTTCGAAATTTGACCTAATATTTCAACAATACCTTCTCAAGATTTCATTCATTGTATATCCCATTCATTTAGGAAGAGCGGAAGCTCGTGCGCGTCATAGGATCCGTTTGCACGCAGCTCACCCTCAAGAACACGTGCGTGCATATTGACAAACACATGTGCCGCATACTAGAATCATTTCACAGATGAAGAAGTGTGCCTAGTACAACTCAAGCCCACATCAGATAGGGTTGTTTATTTGTACTGCCATGATAGGGGTAGCCAAAGATTTTTTTAGATCTTAGATATGTCTATTAGATATTCTAGGGTCGGAGTTTTATCTTCTAAACCCATACATCTGTAAACGAATAACAATTTTACACGTCTTGGTTGCAGTGTATAATTATATTCACTCTTAAGCCGCATTCAGAGCTCTTTAAATTAATACACTATAACCAGTGTTTCTCAACCAAAAACGCACCGCGGACTAGTATAATATATAATTTTCTAACGTGGACCACTAATAATAATTGTTGGTTCATTTTTTGCAAAAAAACAAATATATTTAATGTGCTACTAAATACATTTATTTTATTTGCAGAAAATCGCAGAAAGTTTACAGAAAATAAACAAAATATAAATTATTTACATAAAAATGTGCATAAAAAGTAACAAAAAAATCGCAAAAGACACAAACAAAAACTTTCGCGAACCAATAGAATTTTTCCAATATCAGAACCACGTGTTGAGAAACACTGCGCTAGACTTAATTCGTTCGGGAGTCGACCTTTGACGAGATCTCCGCACCCCACTCTGACATTAGTAACAATGCACTTCGATAGATAAGGAGAAGACTGTTAGGCGAGGCGGTATAAATGCTATAAAACCAGCAAATCATTATCAAAAATTTGCGACACATAAAAAGATTTGTTTTCTTATTATAAATATTGTTATATACGTTTTTGATGTTAATTCAATAATAAGAGAGATATTTCAAAAGTTTAGCAATAGGGTCTTCCCTCGTAACTCCTCAAATATGCATTTAAATGAAAAAAATGCATAGAAATAAAATTTATTTACATATTTTAAATTATTTTGGTCATATTATATTTTTCTGTTAAGTGAATAATAAGGGAGATATATGTAGATTTTAATTTTAGGGTGTCCCCACGTAACTCCCCAATTTTCATCTAATTGAAAAATTTGTTTTCTTACTATAAACAATTTTTGTTATATATATTTTTCTGGCAATAATAAGGAAGCTATTTTAAGTTTATAAATAAACAGTTTTAACCCCGAAACACCCCATTACAATAAAAAAATTTGAGATGCCTTATAGCCTATATCCGAAACCTGGTTTAACTCTATCCTCATACCAAATTACGTGAAAATATCTCCAGCAGTTTATGCGTAAAAATCGGACAGAGAGACAGACAAAAATTTACTTTTTAGGATATTTTCTTTTAATCATCTGAACCTTGCAGAAGTCAAATATGAGACCGAAAATTAAAAAAAAAAAACATATGTAGCTTCAGATTTTATTAATTCAGATAGATACAAGATATAGTGAATTTCTTTTATCCTGCAATATAGGTATTACCGTTACTATGGTAATTGAAATCTGACAGCAATGTAAAATTGCGTTTCTTTTAATTTGCAACATAGCCAACCGGCGTAGCGTAGTGGTAACACATTTGCTCTGCGTTGCTAAGGTCTCGGGTTCAAATCCCGTTCAGAATGAAATTTTTCACAAATAAAAAAAAAATGTTCTGGCTAATTGCCACAGCAGCAAAGGCCTTTAAATAAAAAAAAATTGCAACATAGGCGATTTAACATTGGTGTCAAAATAATTTGTCGTTACTAGGGAAACCATGAATAATAATAATTTCAATGTTGCAGGATAAAATAAATTCACTGTATATTAATTTAGAATTAACTAATAATTTTCAGGCTGTAAGTTATCGTTCTTATGAACGTTTTAATCTGGGTCAAGTTAACCCTTTCTTACTGGATGCACAATGACAGTTCTCTATTTAACCCTTTAATACCCGAATAGAAAACATCCATTATAATTATCTGTATCTCAAGAGGGCTTATTTCTGTACACTGCATTTGTTAGACACGTGTTTTCTTATAACAATTTGGTGGTAGTCTTCTTTTTTTTTCAATTTTAAAATTTTAGTAGGTGAAGGTTTTGTTGTTTAAAACATAAATAATAAACAAAAATATTGATTTAGAAATAAATAATTAATTTTAGTAATTTTTTTGTGATATTGTAAGAGTATGAAGTGCCAAGTAATTTCGTGTGGAATTAAAACAAGCTCTGTCAACAAGGCTTTGAAAACAACATTAAATCTGAAATGAAATGTTCGACACGCATGTCCAAATGCATACTTCCGGTGACTATGGAAGGTAGTACAACGCGTTATGGCCAATCGTCTACCTCGAACGTGACTTGATGTTCAACAATCAATTCATTTGGAATTTCATCAATTATGGCTTTTATGATGTGTGATTTTGGCAAGAATAATTAAAAACATTTAAAAATACAGTAATCCTTCTGGAACTATCCTATGCATAGGATCATTATCATCATTGGGTTAGAAACCGAGTGATGGCCACAAATTATAAAACAAGGAAGATAGCGGACTCCCACGTTACGGCTTTGGACAGCGATAGTTGCGACATTCGTGGTTGTAATATGAACTAGGATTAGATAGTATGCAACCCGCAGTGCACACAAATATATTTTTATATTTTAAATTGCTATGAATCGCGCGATCATTAATTTTCTACCAAAATTGAAAAATAAAATGTAATTTTGGTAGAAAATTAAAGATTGCCTTGAACCGAAAATTATGATTAATTTATTTACAACTCTCATAATTAATTTCCTAAAATTAAAATTAATTACAATTGTTAAAAGTTAATACTTCAGTAATATTTGCTTCAGTATTATTTTATTTGCAAGCAAGCATATGAAATAAATAAACAAGTATTTATTTTTTACTTTTATATTTACTTTTATTGTACATATTAAATTTAGTGTGTGCCATTTTTTTTTATTACACTATTTATATTTCTTTTGCATTTACCATTTAAAATATTATTAATTACACTACACCATTTGAAAATAAAAAATGTGGTGCTAATATTTAAAATTTCTTATAAAATTCATCACTGTCACAATTTACTGTCACCTATCGTTACAACGTCAAAAACAATTGCCGCAAATTGCCGATAATGAAGTGTTCTCAAAATGTTGGTTAAAAAAAAAACGCTTTTAGCGTTGTCGGTGGATGGAATATAACTTAAAACCGTTTCAAGGCCGTGTATATGAGTTTCATACCCCTGGTGATGGCGAAGGTATGACACGCGGGTCACTCAGTGACCTGTATGACGATTTCAAATGACCCTTGGGATTGGGAAAAAGGTTACGAAAATCGACAAATATGCTAATAATAATGAGATGGAATTCAACTATTACCTATTGTTTAACTGTATTATACACATCAAACACAACGCCGCTAGCACAGGTAGAGATAACGAGATAAGCAGGAGGTTCCACATACTTACACCCGAAAGCAGCAGATTTTTATTTACACATTATATATTTGACCCGCGATTTCTACAAAATTTCAAATTCAATTTTGACCTGTCTGGGAAAAAAGGTTCAACGTCTCCAGGAAAAGACAAATATGAAATCAATGGAGTTGCAACTAAATTGAGTTGAATCGGACATACTCTTCGAAAAGTGAGACCTGAAAGAGCTAAAACAATTTGCTCAAAACAGAATAAAATAATATTTATTGAGGTCTTATGCCTCAAGAAGGGGCAAAAGGAACCATATATTTATTAATTTCAATAACGAATTCTTTTACTGTGTTTTGGGAATGTGTTAGGGGAAGCCTGCGCATAACGGGCACCTTAAGGATTATCTTTAATAAAATCTTAAGGAATATTGTAAAAAAATTATTGTTTAATTATTACAAACTGTAAAAAAACTTTACAGACAGAAAAATATAAAAATAAAAGTTATGACGATATAAAAAAAAGCTTCCTTGTGCTCATTTTGCTCCGTGTCGGGGCAGAATGAGCACGGGCGGGGCATAATGGGCAATCAGCTAAAATCTGGCGCAGAATGAACATACGTGAGTGCATTCCTCATCGTTATCATCTTCTCCAGCGCAAACAATATGCCCACTTGCCACATGCTCTGCACTGGAGCAATCAACGTCTGGATATGTGTGAAAAATATATCAACACAGGAAAAAACACGTTTCACCAATTTACAAAATATAAACGCTAGCTCTCAGTCATGCAACTAATCTCGGAAGACACTAGCGAAGTACTGAACGTGATTGGAATGCACCCAAACAGGGCGGCATGTTTTAACAGCCAAAAAGAGGGGACCCCGTAATGCCCCGGCTTCTGCTACATATCCTTTGTAGGAAAAAACGATCCGATTCCACTACTATTTACATTTAAACGTTTTTCTCGTAATTTAAGTTATTTTTTGTGTAGATAATGACAGCAAATAAGTTTAATGGCACCGAGAAATAAAAATAATCCTAAAATTCATGATAAGTAGGCGATGAATTTATAAAATTTCTTCTTCATAACTAGTAGTTTTTTACCTAAACTGTTCATATTAATTTCCCAAACCATTTCTCTGAATGACAAACCTTAAAATAATAAACGAGTCTATCTCTAGCAACAATTATCTTCGTTTTGTCTTGATTGAATCTCATACAGCTATTTGATTTACGACAGTTAGTTTTAATATGTGACTCCGAGATTATTACCAGGTATGTAAATTAAATCAGTCATGGATGAACGGGCTCGTTACTACTTTTTACAACGTTTTGTTAATTTACTGACTTCAATCATTATTATTAAAATCTACTTAAACTTCCGCGTTGCATATTGGATATAATTGAAATGCATACGTTAGAATATATATTATATGAATAGAAAAATAAAAGAACAGCTTTTTGTATACGACGAACAGTCAAATATAAACCGTAAAGTTTTCCAAAAACTCTTTATTCAGTTACAATATTTCTTAATGTACATACAAGTCTTTACAGCTTCTACCGTTTGGCTACAATTTTTACCGAACAGACAGACAGACAGACAAAATGACGGTATAAGGGTTTTTTGGTCATACCTACAAAACTCTAAAAAAGAAATATTTTACGAAATACCCCTGCTTAGCGGACAAACAGCATGTACAAATCTTTATTGCTATTGTTATTGGTACATTGCCATAATATTGTAAGTTTTCTTTTTGCTAATCTAAGTAAGATTAATGTTAAAAAATGTTGAATAGCGGATTGTTCATTGACATAGAGGTGCAAAGGAAACGGTAGTCCAATTTCCTGTGGTCTTATTTCATATATATCTGTTGATTATGGTTTTCTGAAGTTGTTTAAAAACTGTAAATCACGAGATGCAAACAAGCCGCAGGATGTACGAGAAAAAGCCCTCCAGCTTTTCCTGCTTTCTTCTTATTTTCATAATCAATCCATTAGGAAGCTGATTGAATATTTATTACAGTTTTATGAATACTTATCAGTTATGGATAATTTTTTCAACTTGCCAACAAAGGAAAGCAGCACATAAAAAAATTATAACGGGCCATATGAAAAGGTATTTTAACGGTAAATATAACCCCTATAGTTTATAAGTTTCTTATGCAAAACTAATAATCTGAAACAAAGTTATCAACAATCTATACACCAAAATTGGCAGTGAAATTGTATCTATCTAATAGGATTTCTATCTCTTTATTTTAAATTAAAACTTTAGCTCTCAACTCAAAGCAAAACATCGGCCGAGAGACGGCTCGTATCTCGAAAAACTCTTTAATTGGGACACTCGTAAGTCAAGGTACCACTGTATAACGAAAATTTAGGATCTCTTATACCCTTTTCACGCTAGAATTTTAAGATCGGATGTTAAAGTGAATGTATCTTTAAACGCTAATGTGATGTTTAAGACAGAGATCTGCGTCTTAAACTTCGTCCGCATTGCCAACTTAATTTCTGTTATAAAAAAATACTCCTTGAATTTGTGCTGTCAACATTTTATATTATCATAAACAAGAATACTGTATTATATCGACGTTATAAGAAGTTTATACTTATTGTTATAATAAAATTATTTATTTTAATAATGTGTTTAATAAAATACAGAGCTACAATAATTGAGATAAAATGTATCGACTTACATGTTAATACAGGTGTAATATATTCTTTATTGTAGTGCCTTTATTGTAGAATGAAATGAAATATCCTTAATTGTTTATAATAATTCAAAATGTGCGTCTGCGCAGACAGTTCAAAACTGGTAATTTCATGACGGTAACTTAAGGACAAAATTACTGTAGCTGATGACAGCACCAGAGATTTAAACATCAAGTGTAAAAGCATACCGATCTTAAACATTGGTGAACTTTAAGTTCAGTCGTCTTAAAGATCTAGTGTGAAAAGGGTATTAAGTCTAGTAAACTGTTAATATTAATTATTATTATTATAAATAGCTCACAATAGACACACCGAATGTTGGTTTCTTCCGTACAGCTACTATATTGGTCCCAGACCTCTTCTTGAGGAACTCCACGCCTTAAACTCTAATTAATGACAAATATACCCACACGAAATTCATGATTGTATCGAGATTTGATCCTGGAAACGTCGTTCGAATGAGTATCACTACCTCTGTTAGTCCCGTGGATTTGATCATAAAGTCAGTTCTTTGTTGCTAATAAATTTATCTATTTAGACAGTAATAAGGTACGGTATATAATATTTTTTCTGTATATCAGATCTCCTAATTAACAAGATAGTTTGTGAAAAACACGCTAGATGTCTCGTTTAAATAAATAGATTCAACTATGGCTGGAATATAATAATCAGCAAAAGCGGGCAATCCGCAATAATTTATGTAAAACAATTCTTTACGGAGACTAGAAGCAGCACAGGTGTGCTGATATTGCGAGTAATGTATTCATAATTCAAATTAAAAACATATTACCATGGGACGAGAGAAACTGAGCAGACCGGAGACCCGAGACCGGAGTGTGTTATTGGAGAACTCAAGTGGTCGTTCATCTTGAGACTGTCTTGTTGTGGATGCTATCGTCAATTAACTCACATGCATACGTCATGTGTTACCTGATGCTCTTTGCTCTTATTATTTTATTAAATATATTGAAGCAAAGAGATTCAACGAAATGCCGCTGTTTCGTACAGTTTTCTATTGGGCTGAAAGTTTATTTTTCCTTGATTATTCTGGTATTTACTAGAGGTGGTTATAATTTTTGCTGTATTTCTGGACACAGCAAAAAATTAATAAGTGTTAAAGTTCATTTTTACCGACCGCCAACATATATAAGGGAGGTATTGTGATCATACCAATTTTGACGTTTCGAGATTTCGATGGATCTCCACGAATTGAGGTCCCTACATAACGTTTTGACTATTTTTAGCATGATGTCTGTCGGTCTGTCTGTCCGTCCATCTGTCTGTCCGTCTGTCTGTCTGTCTGTCCGTCTGTCTATCCGTCTGTCTGTGTACACGTGCAGAGCAAATTCGGCTGAAAGGATTTTTATGAAACTTCATACTTAAGCTTCTGCCATCAATGGTACGAGTTGATCAACTTTTGGTAAAAATCGGTTGACTAAAAATGGGAGTTTACACGTTTCGATTTTAAGATTTTTTAACAATATGATTAGTTTTTGCTATAAAAGCAATAACTAATAACTTTTATTTGAGACGTTTTTTGATAAAACGAAAAATTTCGAATATTTTCTGTAAAATTTTTCGAAAAAGTCTCAATTTTTTCATATTTGTATGTACTGTTTCCATGGTCATGATAAATAATATCTCTGTTAGAAAATATTAGGTCAAGTTATTTCTACTCTGCTGCTAGAATGTAATTTATATAAGTACTTTATGATGGCGGTCAGTCCTGTGGTGGCCACAGCTGATTTTTAGAGTTTTGTAGGTATGGCAAAAAAACCCTTATACCGTCATTTTGTCGTCTGTCTGTCTATTTGTCTGTCTATTCGGTTTTGTCTGTGTTACACTTTTTAACTGAGTATATACAGTTCGAGGAGGTCAGAGAGAGGTTAGGCCTGTGCTATGACCTGTCAGTTGCTTTAGGTGACGACAGGGCACTCATGGACAGGCTGATACTCTTCCTGAGAGAAATCGAACTTACTGTTTTATGTGTGAAGTCTTGCACCTTATTTTAATGTGTTCTAGTTATTGACTGTGATATTCGATGGTAATTGGCCCCTTTACAGCCTCTTACCATCACCCTGAGTCTATTCATTTTTTCGAACAGACTTTTTATTTTATTTATTTGTATTTGTCCGTGCAAGATTTCTTTTATTGAGTATGCGTTATTTTCATGATTTTATTTATTTATTTATTGTCTTATTTAATGTTTTTATTATGTAGCTTAGACATTTAGATGGGCTGCGTTAGGCGCAAATAGCCTTTGTTGCTATGCGCCAAAAATTTTAACTAACTAACTAACTCTATCTATTCGGTAAAAATTGTAGCCAAACAGCTAAACTTAGAGAGTTGAAATTTGGCATGCTTTTACAACTCTGCACATAGGAAAAATACATATAAAAAACTTCCCCAAAAAAATATAAACAAATATGTGCTCATCGAAAAAACAAAAATATTTCTTTTACATTCTGAATAGCATACCAAATGAAAGCCCTTAGTACGTGGAATAACGATCAAAATTTTAATTTTGCATATAAATTATTTTGAGGCGATTTTTGCCAAAATTGTGCAAAAAAAATTTGTCCCACACCCAGTAGCCTAGATGGTTTAAACCAATATACATTACTTAAATCTAAGTAATGTACATTGGTGTGAACCGGAATAGTACAACAGGGATTTTTGATCAGATTATTTTTTTTTGTGTTTTTTGCTTGACCATGTAAAATATTTAATAACTTATGTAACACAGTAAACTTTAACAACCACCCATTAGTGGACTATTAAACAAAAATGGATGCTTACTAATCTACTGTATTGATTAGGGTGACCATTTTCTTAAGAAGGCAATGCGGGACGGAGCAAAAAAAAAAGGTCCTCATCTCTCAAAATCCAAGTGAAGAGCAAAAAAAAGGTCTTCACCTCCCAAATCCAAGTGAAGAGCAAAAAAAAGGTCCTTATCTCCCAAATCCAAGTGAAGAGCAAAAAAAAGGTCCTTATCTCCCAAATCCAAGTGAAGAGCAAAAAAAAGGTCCTCACCTCCTAAATCCAAAATGTGAAAATGCGGGACTTTTGCGGGACGAATGGTCACCCTAGTATTGATCTGACCGAAGTCAGTTACTTATTGACTGCGTAAGTGGCGATATGTGAGCTTTTAGTTTTTAACACATATAGAGCCAAAAAAAAAAAAAAAATCCAAAGAAAAAATGTTGGGGTCAAGAAGTAACACAGATATTTTCAGAGTCATAAATTTGTGATATATTGGGATATATTGATAGCGGTCCCTAGATATCACTATAGAGCTCAACGTGTTAAAATATCCAAAAAAATAATAATAATAATAAAATACCTTTATAAATCATAGTCATATTTCCAATCAAGTCACTATCACACCCAAAAATAAAAACTGTAACACTTAGTCTGTTGGTCCGAACTCATATCACGAGCACGTTGCGTTATCTTCGAGCAAGCCACAATCAAGCGGTGATGAAGAATGATATGTTTCCATTGCGATACGGTGTGGGGTATGGGGCGTGTGTCGGTATACATGTATGTTGTAAGGTGTAAGTAGTAACATTGTTATTAGCGGACCGAGAAGACACTAAGCAATGCTGATGAGCTATTACGTAATGCAGTTTACAAACACTTTTACAATTTATGGTTTCGAGGTTAGGATGAATATGGAGAAACTACAATTAAATACAATTAAAACTGTATCATACAAAGCTTTTCAAAACACGCTAAAGCAGAAGAATTTTAATAAATATATCAAATAGTACTATAGTTGACATACATTGTCCGTGGCAATCGCTTGCTCATCATTCGCTCCAATAGTTTGCAGAGGCAACTGGTCAGTGATATAGGTCTGTAACTAGAGGATAAATGTATATCTTTTCCAGTCTTGGGGATAGGTATTACGTGTGATACCTTCTATTTGTCTGGACATTTTCCTTCAGACCATAGGGTATGGTCTATTAAGGCCTCATCACACTAGAGTTATTATTCAAGTCTAAACTTGGAAAATTAAAGTCTTTGCATTCGAATCGAAGTGTTGTGTGTGTGATAGCATGACAAAAAACCTAGGTCTTTAAGTCTGAGCAAATACATCGAGATTTATTTCCCCTGTCTCTAGAAGACATATTAAATCCAAGTCGTCAAATGCGCGTGCGCGGCGTTGCCCTCTCAGTCAGATCAAGTGAGATGGGTCTATTATTAACGTTCTGTACGCAGAAGCAAGTTACTTTTCCATGTTTCGCGTGTGATAGCTGAAGACGTCCAGACTTGAATCCTCGAAAAAATCCTCAAAATAAAACTTGGAAAACGTTCTATAGACCGGGAGATCATGACAGTTTTTGGTCTCCGATTTCATACAGCATGCCTTTTGGAGGAGAGAATATTTACCCTGTGACAACAAAAAAGGGATGGTACTAAACCCCTGCACGCTTTCCGGTCATAGGGTAAATTGCATTTCCACTTAAACACAAAATTTTTGTGCTTTTCTCTGATTTAATATTGCTTGCCCTTTTGTCAAAAGAAAGTTATAACAAATTTAAAGTCTTTTAAATATATGCATGCGATTCGGAGGGTCCCAAAGGGCTCAAACGGTCATGTGATCATGTAATAAAAAAATATGATTTTCCGCGTTTTCATACAGCATGCCTATAATTAAAAGACTTTAAATTTGTTATAACTTTCTTTTGACAAAAGGGCAAGCAATATTAAATCAGAGAAAAACACAAATATTTTGTGCAGGTGGAAATGCAATTTTCCCTATGACCGGAAAGCGTGCAGGGGTTTAGTACCATCCCTTTTTTGTTGTCACAGGGTAAATATTCTCTCCTCCAAAAGGCATGCTGTATGAAATCGGAGACCAAAAATGTCATGAGCTCCCGGTCTACTAGTGTGATACGCCCTTTATATGTCTTTAAAAGCCTAATCTTAAGTGATTCGGGAAGATTCCGGATCATTTGGTAGTGTATTGCATCTGAACCAGGGGAGCTATCTTTACACTTGGACATTGCGTTGTATACCTCGTTATTTCTGGAAAGGAAATTTAGAGGTATGGATTCTAGACCTGCTTTATGAATAAGAAATTCTGGTGGATAACGTACGGAGCTGGAATTAAAGGCGAAATTCAACATAGAATTCTTTGGTCATTTCTAATTTAAGGCCCATGGATATGATCTATCCAGAGGAATCCTGAGAAAAGTAACGTTTTACCTGGGAGAAAAAATTATCGAAGTAGACAAAACCCAGAATGACTTTTGGAAAAAATGCCTTCTTTAATGTCATCTTTTGGTATATTTCATAGCTATTCTGTCTTTTGAACAGCATCTCAGAATGGATCTATAGAAGTATATCTACGAATTACCCGAACTAATACCGGAGATTCTTCAGCCATCAGGTTCTTCAACAGTCTGGCGAAGTAAGTGTCTGGTACAATCACCGGGTTGGACCAGATTAGGGCTGTTATCGGGTCACCAAGAAAATATTTTCACTGAATGAAATAAGTCAATTTAAAAAAAATGATCGTTAAAAATATCAAATAACCGGATCGACTATCGAAAGAAAATTTGCTTAAAGAAATGCTTAAATGCTTAAATTTTTCTTTTTCATTTGTCCAATTGTTCCTCAAACATGGAATTTAATGTGAGACACTTGTCAGGACGTCTCCTTGCCTTCTTGAGGCTGAGAATATTTTGCCACGATGTCCTAAATATTTTACTCGTCATTTTATTTTACCATTTTATGTAAATTTGAATGGAATAGTTTGGATAATGATTTAGATAAAATCCACAATTTGGTTGTGCATATTTTTAACGATAAGTCAGAATATGAATTATAGTTATTAAAGTTAATTGCAAGGAAATCAGAATTTGAGGAACTGAGTATACTTGGGGAGGACATACTTGGTCGATGTCTTTAGAAAAAGGGTATGGTTCTATCTAGAAGGTCATCAAAATTAAGCTATGTTATTCGTTCGGATGTTGAGAAAGAATTATTGTTTTGAGTGAGATTAGATTTGTGTGAGGGGGTATCAAAAGTCTACCTAACAATTCCAAAAAAATCGGATTCAAGTTTTGCAAGTTTGTTACAAAAGCTTTTTAAATTATTCTGTTTGTACACCACTGTAACGTTAAGGAATTGGCCAGATGTGTGTTTTATAAGGTAGGGTTTGAAGCAATAACACCACAATAAAACTTAACAAGTCTTGTTCAGAATAGCTATATTAATATTGTTTCTCGTAACTTTACAACCATCCAACTTGGTAAAATATATCATTTCTCGTCCCTTTAAGACCAAAAATAAATTTCTTTGAAGTAAAATTCTAATAAACTTGTAAAAAACACTATAAATTTGAACCTTACTCAACATTTCTAAGAATCGCCCTTTACCAAACACATGCTAACATATAAACATCTAGTAGATGTAGTTCCAAACAATCCCCGCTTGGAGGCGCGCGCGACATCCGGCACCGTGTTACGCTGGAATTCGTCTCTTTAACAGCTAATTTGAGCTATAAGCAGCAGCTTCCGGTCTATCTCACACTCGAGTTTCAATTCAATTTTTAAATATTATCTCCGTGACTATTGTTTAAGATAGACGCTGTCTACTGCTCTTGTCTTAATATATTTCTGATTTAATTAACTCTTGGAGAAAGATTTTATAAACCGACGGAAGACAATTAGTTCTGTTGCGACTCTGTATATGCGCTTAAATATACACACATCGGAAAAGTCTAGGGATATTGAAAATATATTGCTTATTGTACATTTAATGTTGTATTTCAATTAAAGTAGGCAATTATGAGTAGTTGCCTATGGAAAACAAATAAAAACAATAACAAACAAGACAAAACAAATACAAACTTGACAAATTTTATTCAGTACATGATCCGTAGGTTGATCACATGTTTCATTTTAATTCGATTTAAAACGTTTATATTAATAATTGCAGTGTTTTTAAGTAGTGGTATTCTTTTTTAATAATGGAGTACAGAATTTAACTATCCACGAGATAAATCGTGCGGTGGGACTTCTCCAAGCTGGCTTCAGGCAAGTTGATGTTTCTCAGCCGAGTTTGTGTCATCAGTCAGTTATGGAGGCGTTACAGGGAAACAGGGAGTCCGGTCGAACAACATTCGGGACGTGGTTGCTGTACAACAGCAGGTCAAGACAGATTTTTGGTCTTAAATGCTAGAAGACAACCTTCTATTACAGCACCCGAATTGGTAAGGGAGTTACAGCGATCGCATAACTTAACCGTTAGTCGCGATACTCTAAGAAATCGTCTCCACGAAGCACGACGAGCAATCAGATGCCGACCTCTCTCTAGAGGCAAACTTAGAGCAAGATTAGACTGGTGTCACAATTTTCAATATTGGTGTAGTAATGATTGGGCTACAGTTTTGTTTGCTGATGAGTCCAGATTTGGAATTCATCCAGATTTTCGGATTTATGGAGAAGATCCGGTAATTTGGAACATTTGAGGCACGTCCAGGAAGTTCACAGTTACAAAGGTACTGTTACTGGCATGGGGTGGGATAATCATTGGCGGTAGAACTGATCTCCTTTTTCCCCATGGATTTTAACAGCACAATATTTGGATAATATTCTTCAACCCATTGTACGTCCATTTCGTGGTGCTGTTGATCAATTTCATCTTGCCCAGGATAATGCTCGGCCACATGTTGTGCGAATTGTAACGAACTGGCTGGATAACGAAGGTATTGATGCGATACCATGGCCAGCACAGTCACCGGATTTAAATCCGATTGAACATGTGTCCAGTTAGTTCCACTTAAATGTTTGGAATAGGCTACACGCATTGATATAGTTCAAAAATCTATAACTAGGTTTGATTAGTTCACAAATTAACCAGAGAGGCGTTGTTACTAGCGCGAGATTTAAATAAATATCATTGGTGTTGATTTATCCGTAGTTATATTTTCGCAATACGAAAGAAGCGAGCAATTAAAACAATGATGAAGACAGAAATATAGTTGGTCACGGCTTCTAGATCCGAAAGTTGAAGATATTACACAATTTAGGTTAATACTGGTAACTTCTTGAATATTATTGCAGCGGGTGATGTTATAATGTATGCATTTTGTAATGGTTGTCCGTTATACATTGAGGATTTTTTAAATTATTTGTGTCATTGTTATGTTGGTACTGGAGCGTTCTTTTTTGTTTTTTAGTACGTTTTGGTTGGCTACCCAACGTCGTGGTTCAGTTGGTGCGCTCTTTGAACTTTGTGTAACGCATTATGGACTTAATTGGACGCCATCTTGTTTGACAGTTTGATTGTTTAATACGACAATAAAAATACCGCTTTTACTACGAAACAGAATTCACTGGCACGTTTTATTTTTAACTTTTCTTTTAAAAGACAAACGGTAAAGTCAAAATATCTTTTGAAAACACACACACATGTAAAGTTTCCTCGAAAATGAAAAGAGTTTAAGAAAAATATTTCAAGTAAAAGTTGTAACTAATGAAATATTCTACAATTTTTACCATAACAAAAAATTTAATAAATCAATCCACTAAAGAGATATGCGGGAAAAACCAAAATGGCAACTAAGTGACTAGACATACGTATATTTTTCTCGGAAACAGATTAAGAGAAAAATGTTTCAAATATAAAATGTAGCCCGTAAAATTAGCTACAAATTTTCTTATAACAAAAATTTTAATAAACCAATCTACTAACGAGATATTTGGAAAAAAATAAAATGACAGCTGTCAACACACATATATAAAGAATATATTACACCTGTATTAACATGTAAGTCGATACATTTTATCTCAATTATTGTAGCTCTGTATTTTATTAAACACATTATTAAAATAAATAATTTTACTATAACAACAAGTATAAACTTCTTATAACGCCGATATAATACAGTATTCTTGTTTATGATAATATAAAATGTTGACAGCACAAATTCAAGGAGTATTATTTTATAATAGAAAGTATATAAAAGTATTATAAAAGTTAGCAATGCGGACGAAGTTTAAGACGCAGATCTCTGTCTTAAATATCGCTTGTATTTAGACGAGGCCATACGGTTTCACATTAGCGTTTAAAGATACATTCACTTTAACATCCGATCTTAAAGATCTAGTGTGAAAAGGGTATTATAACAACAACTACAGTGATGACAGTTAATTAATTCTTAAGCTTGCTGTTAACATTACTTTTATTTTCCATAGTTAACCTTTAAGCCTTGTGAAGGTTTATAAAAGTGGGGAATATTAAAACATACGTACAGACATACAGACATATTTTTGGAGTGGTTTATAATCTGATATATTTGTATTCTTAATTTAAACAAAGGCATATGCATGAATCATTATAAATGCAGATACATGCATAAAAACAAATAATGCATTTTTTATGTGAAAAACCTAAATTTAAATATCAAAAAATATCTTTTTAACATGTTATTAAAATGAGTTTGTTTTGTTTACAAATTCAGTGGCGTGGCGTTGAAATATTAATGAATATAAGGACATTTAAATACGTGTATTATCTATGTAAAAAATCGCCAGTGCTATTCGAAGCGAAATCAGGTTAGTTTGGGTTATCTGATCAGCGCAATGGATAGTTTTATAGTTGGCTATCATGTGGCGCGTGAATTGAACAAAGAACTGTCCAAACAAAACAACAAAATACCAATTCAATTGTTAAAAAATAACTGATTTTTAACTGTTCTCTATTGCCAATTGTTTTCAATACGTATTTTGTGCAACAAATCTTAAGATTTTGAATCAGAATGGTCTAAAGCAGGGTTCGGCAACCTTTCAGTGACAAAGAGCCAAATCTATATTGAAAACAAAAACAATAACATGGAAGCGCCGCTAATAAATATATGCTATATTTAAGAAAAAAAACCAAAAATTGTTATTAATATATAATGTATAAATAAATTAATATTTACTTATACATTTAGTTTGCGATACCTATTGCACTTGCCAGTATATTACAATATAATAATTTTTTTACTGGGACGATTGCTGCTTGCATAGTGCTCGATAAGACTTCAATATTTGGTAAATATTCAGTAATCTTTAACTTAAGGCAGCACTCAAGTTTCAGGTCAGTAAGTTTACTTCTTAACTGACTATTAATTTCATATGTGAAAAGACCTGCTCACAGTAACATGTGGATCCGAAAATTGTCACTAGTCCAAAAGCATAATTTTTTAAATGATTGCACGATTCTGGAAGACGTTTCCAAGCTTCGAAAACAACTTTATCTACATCTTAAAGATTGCGAATTTCGGTCCACTTATGCTGGATAAAATGAACTTTTCTCTTTCTAAACTTTCCAGTTCAGAATTAAGTGTTAAGAATATATTATTCCATAAATCTTTTGATTTCAAATCGAATAATTGAAGTTCAAATTGTACCTGATTAATCAATGGGAATGGTGATAAATGTAATTGCTGCATATCTGCTTCAATTGGTTTTGTCAAAAGAGCTAGTGTAGCTTTATATTTTCTAAACTCTTTAAATCTATCTCCAAAAGCTTCTTGCATGTTAACAATAGTTTGTTCAAAAAAAATTGCATTAATAACGTTGTTATTGTCCATGTTTTTGAAAATTAATAAAATGTAAAAATGTTTCTGCACGTATATAATTCATCAGAAATTACTTCTTCTAAAAGGGAATATGCAGCAACTCGGGGAATTACCGGGCGTGAATTGTACCATAAAACATCCTGAACCATACAAAACCTGTATAGTAGAGGCAGAAATTTGAAAATTAAAAAATAAATTATATTAAAATAAAAACCAGCCAATTTTCAAAGAGCCACAATATTTTCTAAAAGAGCCGCAGGTTGCCGACCCCTGGTCTGAAGCAGTGATGGCGAACATATGACCCGCAGGTAAAAACATGTAGTCCTAGCGGTTCATAAGTGCGACGCTAGTGACATCTATGTGTAACCAAACTAATAAATATACATATGGTTAGATTTTTTCTTAAAAGACAAATAAATGTATTCTCTGAATTTCTTCCTAATGTATTTTCAGAATGATAAGCCACTTTCTCAGATATAATCCCCCCTTATTTACCTAATAACTTCTAAAAAGTACACTCAACTTAAAAACTAAATAAATATTAAATTTATAGATGTAACTTAATTGATTCGCGTAAATTGAAATCGTTTGAAATTTATCACATTATAAACATCAATAAATTTACTTATTTTTGGAACCTAATCTTTGATTAAGTAATTTGTTAAATAGACCAAATTTTATTTGCCAAAAATTTGCAGACATTAGCAATTATAAAAATTTTATGATTCATAGAAATAATAATTAATTTTTAATTTCAAAACTATGAAGACATAGAACATATTTGCAAATATTAAATAATTTTTTCGGACTGTTGATTTTTTAGATTATGACATAAATATTATGGCTAGAATATTACATAACAATTGAAAAAACTAAATATATTATTGTTAGTAGACATAGTCATGAAAAGAAAACATTATTATAAATTAATAGTAACACCTTTGAGAGTTTTGGTTAGATTATTAATTTAAGTCTATGTTCAGAATGTATTGTTAATTTTTTTGTACTGTTTAAATAAAGTTATTTTGCAAACGTTGTTTTTTTTTTAACTTTGTGCTTTTTGTACTCAACTCTTGCTTGTTTGTTTGGTACATTTTTGTGCTTCTCTGCTACGTTTTTGTGCTTTTTTGCGCTTTTTTGCCATATTTTTTGTGCTTTTTTACCACATTTTTGTGCTTTTTTAAGCCTTTTTTTTAATTTTTGTGATTATTTATCCGTCTCTACTGGTAACCAACATTCAAACCGAACAGCACTACAAGAAAAAGAATATCTAGCCATCATAATCAAGTGGATTAGATTCAAGAAATTAAAAAAATTAACCCTTTACCGCATAGTGCGTCATATATGGCATATTCCGATTTTTATTTTTTATTTTACTTTTAAAACTGAATCAGAACGTTACTTCATGAATGTTCATATATGCCACATACACAGCAATGGATCCTGTAGTATCTCAAGTAATGGGCTGCAATAGATTTGAGGATATCAAGGGGAATTTGCACTTCAACGATAACTCTGAATTTATTGAGAAAGGACAACTAGAAGATACGACCTTTTCTTTCAAAAATTCGAGGGCGACTGCTTTTAATCCCTTATGAAGAACACCTAGCAATTGCCGAGCAAATAATACGGAGTCATTTTCTTTTGTAACATAATGTAGAATCATAATGTTCCATGTATGGCACAAACCCTAAATTATTATTTTAATTATTATTTTTTCATAAAAATAATAATTAATATTTTAAATATATTTTTTAAATTAATTTTTCTATCAATAAGAACCAATTCTTAATTCTCATGATTTATTTCAGCCGAAAATAAAAATTCATGCAGCAAAGGGTTAAAGTTTTTCAAGTTATTATATAAAAACGGAAGTTTGAAGTAAAAGCCGGAGACAGACAACAAAAACCGCAGTCTCCGGACGAAAACCGGAACGGTGGCAACCCTACCACAAATGGTTTAAACGTAGATTAAGAAAAAATAACTGTAAAATTTAGTTACAAGTAATTTGACTTACCATCATGGAGAAAGGTAGTAGTACTAGTAGTCTGCGCTCCGGAAACAGATACGGGAGAAGGTGGTATCGTTGGGGGTTGGGGAGTATGCGCTGGTGCAGGGGCAGTAGTCACCGGGGGCTTGTGGTCCTCACCGGGTAGGGCCTGGTTGTACCCTAGGAAGTCACCCAGGTCCGGAACACACATGGATTCGTATAAAGGCACTGGTTCTAAGGCACTTCGTTCTTTTTCTACATCTGAAAAACAAACATTTATTAATACTCCAATCGAAGAAATACAATTTCTTACACGGTCTTTCAAAATATGATTAGGGGTTTATTTTCAAAAATTCTTTTGTATACAGTGGTACCTCGGGTCACAAACCCCTCTAGTCACGAACAAATCGGTCCACGAACATAATTTCCGAACAAATTTTGACTCGACCCGCGTACAATGCCATTGGACATTTTAATGACAATGTGATATCCCATTTTCGGAAAATTATCCAACTAAGAAAAAGACAAATGTCTCTGGATCGTTATTTTGTAAAAACACCAGCCACCGAGCCAGTAATCGAACCATTTCCCAGGATACAAACACGAGTAAAAGCACCAGAAGTACCTACACAGTGTCCCGATGTTATTATAGAATGGGACTCTCCTTCGAAGCAGTAGTCTTCCTCTTCCTCCTCCTCTAACATCTATGTACCTGTGCCAGTAACTATCAACTACAAAGGTAAAGTTGTAGTAATGTATGTTTTATATTATATATTTTTGTCACACATAAATCCATAAAAAAGTCAACAAACAATATGTTTCTGGGGTGGGCGAACGGATTAATTATATTTACATTAATTTCAATGGGAAAAATTGTTTCGGGTCGCGAACATTTCGGTTCGCGAACAGAGACAAAGAACGAATTAAGTTCGTGACCCGAGGTACCACTGTATTTCAAAATAGGGACTATTTTTAATTCCGAATCTATACACTACTGATCCGAAACTGATTGGAACAAGTGAGCTTCTTGAGTGAGCTTTTAGAGTACGTATCATGACTCTTCTGCGTCATCAAAATAAAAACCTTTCACTGGCAGATTGACGTACCTTTTTGTAATATTTCTAGGTGCTCCCAAAGGATATCACCGAGGAAGGCGGGCGCCCGGGCTAGGAAGGCGTCCTTTCCCATAGCGCAGATGTCTTTGCCGCGCATGTGGAACTGCTGCAGGGCGGACATGCTGCCCTCCAGTGAGAACTCCCTGACTGCCCAATGCAACCAGTGAGCTACATGCATCTCCGACCACTGACGAGGATCTGGAACAAAATAACAAAACTGATGAAGCTGAACGTTGTTTTTCCACTTTAAAACGGATAAAAACTATTCTCAGAAACTCGATGTGTGAAGATCTTCTAACGGTCCTTTCATTCAATTTTTTTTTTTTTTATTGACAGCGGAATAGAAAAAAAAATAAATATCAAAAATACCGAACTTAACCGATAAAGTTATAGATAAATTTGCAGCTAAGAAAGACCGGCATATTGCATTAATATTCAAGAAATTGCATTAAGGTATAATTTTTAACAACATAAGCATATAATTTTTACTCTTATTATTATTTATTTTTTCTTCTTCCTTGCAGAACATCCAAACATTTTTGTCACGAACCACCACTAAATAAAATTGAACAGACGTAAAATAGACGCACGATGAGATGTTTTAAATTACAATCATAGATTAAACAAATAACATGAAAAATTAGATTTAAGGGTAGCGGGTAATTAACGAGTAGAGGGTATTAACCAGGTATTCGGGTGTCCAGTTCCAGAAATTTAAAATTTTCGTCAATTCTACCCAAGAAAGAAGCACGTGAATTATTTATTTAAAAGTTTATTGAATTTTACGATTTTTAATATGTACCCAAAATTTGTTGTCATTTACAGTACCTAGACAAAATATTACAACCACTTATGATTTTTTAAAAATTTATTGTTTTACATAAAATCAACAAAATAGTAATACACCAATTTTATTTTTATTTTATATTTTATTATTTCAAATTATTTTAGTACATTTATAAAATGTTTTTAAATATTTTGTATTGCCCCCCTTTGCTTTTATAACTGCCGCAATTCTTCGAGGCATACTCTCAATACATGCCCTAATACAATTTTCAATTACTGGAGAGCCATTCCATACTTATTTAATATTATCTATTAAAACTTATTATCTATTATCTATTAGTATTATTTAAATCACAAACAAGTCTTTTCAGGAGGTTCCAAACATTTTCGATAGGATTGATATCCGGCGAGTTACCTGGCCAGGACAAAATCGGTACTTTTTGTTCTAGCAACTCAGTCTCAGAATAAAAATACAGAGTTGAAGATGTTTAAAATAGCTTATCATTTAATAAATACACGATATGTTAAAGAAATAAATAAAGTAGCATATGATTATATGTCGGCATTTTTAATAAACAGTTGTTTTTGTAAGTGGTTATAATATTTTGTCTAGGTACTGTACTTTATACCTACAAAACCCTGATATTTGTGAAAATTCTTATGAACGTATTATCTCCATACGTTCTCTACTAAATATCCTGCTTTTTGCAGCTTCGTGTCGTTGTATGTACCTACATATATATAATTGTGCATATAACCCCTTGAAATATGAATATGAGGATTAAAAATGAGTCATTTTAACCTGTGCGACGGTAACAGAATTAGAATATAGGTGGAGGCGTCCACCGCGCATTGGAAAATAGACTCGCACGTGCTTCAGTGAGTAAACTACGGACTACGGAGGGAACAAGGTGGTTCTGAATGACGCATCTTGCCATTAAACATTTCAACCGGAAAATAACTAATCAAAATCAACATTTATGACTCGAAAATAATGTAAAAACATAATTTTCATAAACAAAGCGAATACAAGGAATAAAAGGTTACAGGGATGGGGACAGGTTCACTAGCCATTGATAGGGTATGAACACGTAAAAAGATTGATCCCGGTGCCGATAGATCGGCAATTGTTGATGCCGGTTAGTAAACACGTAGAGATTGCTACCGACGCCGATTTATTGTAATTTCTTCATTAAAAATTGATTGTTTTAGAAGTAATATTCCTGAACTCAGGCCCGTTCCGTAAAAAGGTGCAATGTACCTGGATCGCATAATTTAGGGGGCGATATTATTGAACTCATATTCAGGAAAAAAATGGAAATATCAACTTTTTTTTTCTCATAAAAAAATACAGATGAAATTTTATTATTCTTTCGTACAAATTCCGATAAATTTGTTTATGATCCATACGTGATACAGAGAGAGAACAATGTTAGATGAAGCGGAAGTACTGCAATAAAAGTAGCAAATTATATTTTAATATTAGCTGGAGCCATAACTCCTCAAATATTCATCTAATTGAAAAAAATCTTTAACCAAAAAAGATTTGTTTTTTTAGTACAAACAATTAAATTGTTTTCATCCTAAACAAATTTTTACCGACCGCCAACATATATAAGGGAGGTATTGTGATCATACCCATTTTGTCATTTCGATATTTCGATGGATCTGCACGAATTGAGGTCCATACATAACGTTTTGACTATTTTTAGCATGTTTGTCGGTCTGTCTGTCCGTCTGTCTGTCCGTTCATCTGTCCGTTAGTCTGTGTACACGTGCAGAGCAAATATGAAGTTTCATAAAAATCCTTTCTGCCGAATTTGCTCTGCATGTGTACACAGACAGACAGACGGACGGACGGACGGACAGACCGACAGACATCATGCTAAAATAGTCAAAACGTTATGTAGGGACCTCAATTCGTGAAGATCCATCGAAATCTCGAAATGTCAAAATCGGTATGATCACAATACCTCCCTTAATATTGGCGGTCGGTAATAAATTATATTAATTTATGCACTTAACACAAAATTATATCATATGATTGGTTTGTTGATGTAATATATTTTTAAATTTAATATTTGCGGGCAAGTGTTACATTTAGTTTTATTTTACATACACTGTTTTCAATACTGCCCAGCAAACATTTTTATACGGGCCAGTACTGGTAAAGCACATACTCCCCGGCATTGAAAGTAATGGGCCAGTACCCCGGTGTCCCCGGGGCCGTTACTGGCCCATTGATGTATCAGTTGCTGGCCCAGCAACGGTAAAGTGCAAAATAATCGCATTAGTTGCAAGATTTGTTTCTGATGGTTTTAAGTAAAAAGTATGAGTGAAGAAGAGTGCTTATAAAATGCTGGTAAAGTACTTCGTATAGACGGAATGCGAAATACAAATGTGAAGTACATTATTAATACTGGCGTTGCACTTTACTTTTGGTGCCAGTAATTTACCAGCATAAAAGCAGTTTGCCAGCATTCGGCCGTTAGTTGAATGTTTGCTGGCTGATAACAAGTAGTGTTGGCAACCCTTTTGATACTACGCTCTACCTTCTTTATCTAGGAACTTTACTTTCTTTATCTAGGGATTTTAGTTAATTCTACTCTATTTAACACTGTTTCGCTATAATCCAAGTGTAAAAAAACTGCGCATCGACTAAACAGTCCCCAAGTTGACGTGTCTAACCTCCCACAATATATGAGCATCATTTGACCAAGTGTGATAGGATTGGAGCGCACTCTTCCGAAACGGCATTATATCAAAGCAAAAATCTGTAATTACAGGTACGAGGACAATACGATAGATACCTCACCTCTGTCTCTCCCCCCGGGACACACAGGGGGCACAGGGGGCGCAGGGAACGAGTAATGCATGCTTCATGATCGGTCAACGGTGAAATGTGCGTGCGTAAAAATTCCAGTTACTTTATTAAAGATTTCAGGACTTTTAAAACAGCTGATGCGATTATTAATGATTCATATTAAAGCTTTTGAAGATATTTGTAAAGGAATTTTAATACACACATCTAAAATAAAATTGCTGCAATGAACTTTACAATGGCATCACGCGGAATATATGGTTAGTGTCCAAGTTTCATCGCTATATACCGGTAGTTTCCAAATTCATGATCAAAAGGGCCGCATATAAGTAAATACGAATCCACGACCGCAACAGTAAACAGTTATTTACGTTGCAAGAACGGAAAGTAAGACTTCACAGGACGAGTAGGTAATTTCTAGGAGTCGTCTACCTCGTCCTGGAAGACTTCGAGTCCAGTAAATATACGAGGGCGGATTGATATATGTATAAGGTCTCCAACTCTATAAAATAAGAATAGTGAGGACCTTTTTTTTTTGCTCATCATTTAGATTTTGGGAGGTGAGGACCTTATTTTTTTTTGCTCGTCATTTGGATTTTGAGAGATGAGGACCTTTTTTTTCTCATCACTTAGATTTTGGGAGGTGAGGACCTTTTTTTTTGCTCGTCATTTGGATTTTGAGAGGTGAGGACCTTTTTTTTTTCTCGTCATTTGGATTTTGAGAGATGAGGACCTTTTTTTTGCTCATCACTTAGATTTTGGGAGGTGAGGACCTTTTTTTTTGCTCATTACTTAAATTTTGGGAGGTGAGGAACTTTTTTTTTTCTCGTCATTTGGATTTTGAGAGATGAGGACCTTTTTTTTTGCTCGTCATTTGGGTTTTGAGAGGTGAGGACCTTTTTTTTTTCTCGTCATTTGGATTTTGAGAGGTGAGGACCGTTTTTTTGCTCGTCATTTGGATTTTGAGAGGTGAGGACCTTTTTTTTGCTCGTCATTTGGATTTTGAGAGATGAGGACCTTTTTTTTTGCTTGTCACTTAAATTTTTTTTTACAAGCCAATGGGGTACCGTCGGTGTAAAGAAATATATCTTTGGGTAATGGGTAAAAATGTTCCCCGACCCCTGATTTAGTGCAACACATTTCTCCAAACGCTGAATCCATTTCATGCCTTCATCGTTTCGTTGCTGTAATGCGGTCTGGCGTTGTCGTAGTGCAAGAAAAAATTCGTTCTTTCTGGCCTTACTCTACTGATACGATTCTTTAGTGATCGTAAAGGATCATATCAACAATCGCGCAACCTTCCAGTGTTAAAAATTCTATCACGGATCGTTGCTTGGTACATGGATGGCTTTTAAAAGCTAAAATAATTAATATACAGTACAAACAAAATTCTTGTGATACCTAATTTATTGTTACCACGTAGCAATATTCATAAAATTATAGTATTGCTATTTTAATATCTTCGTTACTTTGCTTATTGTAATTTAAATGTGTCAATTTTAATATGTCTGACGGCTGAAACAAATAAAGAGTTAAAGGTATATCTGAGAAGATAATGCAACCACAGAATGGCTGCAATAATTTAATTATATGTTGCTATTAAAATAAACAAGTGGTCTAACCACAAACATAACCTGTCAGCTTATAACTCTGTAAATCCATCAATATTGACGTTTCACACATCATAAATCGTATTTTTCAATTTTACTCTCGGCCAAAATTACCATTGTCCCTTCAAACAATGATTATTTATTCATTTAAATACAGATTTTTTACAAAATCCAACAAATTAGATTGTGGTTTAGTTATTATAGACTGAGACGAAGATTATTATACAGCAAGACATTTTGTGTGAATAAAAATCATTCGGCAATTTGAACAAAAGTACAAGTGTCCCAAAATGACGTCCCTTGAGGTGATTTTTCAATCTTGGGAAGAGAAAAAAGTCACAAGGACTCAAGTCAGGCGAATAAGGAGGCTGAGGAGCTACAGGAATGTTTTTACTGGCAAAAAACTCGTTTATTGAAATTGCTGTGTGAGAAGGCGTATTGTCATCCCCAATTCATTGGTTAAAATCTGATGAACGGTAGTGTGAGTCAAATTCTACTCTTCCCCGATCATTCTGACTGTCAACCGACGATCTGAACGCACAAGATCCCGGATTCTGTAAACGTTTTCATCGGTTCTTGAAGATGAAGGCCTTTCGCTGCGTGATTCATCTTCAATCAACTCTCTTCCTTCTCAAAATGCTTTAAACCACTAAAAAACCAGAGTCCTTGACAAAACACTGTTTCCGTAGGCCTGTTAAAGTTTTCCAAAATTTTCTGTTGATATACGCCGGGGAAAAACGATGATAGTCACAATTTACTCATAAAATACTAAGATACTAACTTTAAAGCTTCATAAATTATTTGTATTACTGGCAATGTTACCACCATCAGCTTATGTACTTTTGAATCACCAAAAATTTAGCCTTATAAAGAGGTTTCAACAATTCTGTCTATATCTTGAAGAAAGTCTGATCGCAATCAACGTAATATAATATCTTATAACCAATATCTTAAACCAATAATCAATTATTTATATATTATAATTATTACTAATAGCAATATCTTATAACCTCCCTTAGTTCTTCAACATTCAGGACTTTCATCATTTTTCTCTCGACGCACGGGACTTTATCGTTCTTCCCCCTTTGTACATATCTTTGAATGGGTTTTTTACTGGACCCATACTGGCTTTCCCACTTAATCGTTGTAGATATAGATAGTTGTGAACACAAGCTAACATATAGCACTAATTTTTCACTTTTGTCTAAAAATGGACTACCATCGTTTTTCCCTCTGACCCTTCATATAGGAGTTAGCTTAAAACTATGTGGTACAATTAACTAAGTGCGGTTATTAGGCAAGGAGAGTAGAGGTTAATCAGGTATTGGTATCGTCCTATCTAAGAAAAATTACGGGGATTAAATATAAAATGTTAAAAAACTACCGTTTATCAGATTTTGACCAATGAATTGGGGATGAAAATGCGTCTTGTCACACAGCAATTTCAATAAACGAGTTTTTGGCCAGTAAAAACATTCCTGTTGCTCCTCAGCCTCCTTATTCGCCTGACTTGAATCCTTGTGACTTTTTCCCCCAAAGATTGAAAAATCACCTCAAGGGACGTCATTTTGGGACACTCGAAAACATTCAAACGTCTGTAACCGACCAGCTGAAAGCTATTCCAGTATCCGAGTTCCAGCACTGCTATGAGGATTGGAAGAACCGTCTCCAGCGTTATGTGGCTTGAATATATTGAATTGTAATTCTATTCGAATAAAAAGAATTGTAGTCGTCTTTAGAATTTTATTTGTTTTTAAAACAGTATTGTTTTATCTTATTATCGTCTGTTTCTTCATAGATATGTGTACATAATCAGTGTTGATGATATCGTAGGTAATTTTTTGTTTACAAAACATATAATCAGTCAGTAACCCATTGCCGTGCCAGTCTGATTCACGCGAGGCGCGCGGAACAATGCCTAGATCGTCTATCGCTCGCTCTCAACAATAGGGATGATCTCGACACGCCACTGACGACGATAATCGACCAAAAACACCATACACCTGGGCTACAGCGTTCATTAAAACAAGTGATATCTAACCCATCGATAGCGATCAACCGGTCAATCGCGTATCGTTTGCAGTAGTGTAATGGTCAGCTTTCTCGCTTTGATGCTATGGGCAGTGGCGAATTAAGTTGCTTGGGGGCCCTGGGCGGTAAAATTAAAATAATTTCAAAACGCATTAAACGATTAAAGCCCCAATTTTTTTCTAGACTAAATAAACTACGGATAATCCAAAAATTCTAATCGGAGATCGCTGTCTTTAACCATTTTTGTGTTGTGCTTATTTAATTCACAATTTTCACAAATAATGTAAATTAACAGTCCAATTCTGTGTCAGTTACTATGATTTTAGTAACTAAATTTGTCACTATGAGCAAGGTCAGTTACTATCATGATGAAAGTCATTATACTTTTTATAATATTTTATCTTGTAGTAACGTTACTACACAGTAATTTTATACAGAATTGGAATCTGTATATCATTAAAAAAAATGTCGTAATCTCAAAAAGCGTTGAACGATTACAGCTTAAAATTTTTTCTAGACTAAATAAACTACAGAAATTCCAAAAATTTCAACGGCAGATCACTATCCATTAAAAAAAATTGTTTTATTCTCGAAATGTGTTAAAAGATTTCAAATTTCATGCAGCCTTATATACATTTTAGTTAATTACATGAGAGTTATATTTTGTCATTTTAAAAGATAATTTACTAAAAAAATATCCAGAATTAATTACTTAACACTTCTTCCAATTTAAATAAAATTAATTTATTTTTAGTCTCATTATTTTCTGTATTGAAATTGGATTTAGTTAAAAATAATTGAGGCAAGTGATCGGGTTTTGGAAACAAAGTGTCGAAGATAACATCGATAAGAATGAAATATATGTTGGATTTTCGCCACTAAAAGGTCATCAACATTGGCCAATTATTTTGCTACATTCTCTGTATTCCTGTAATCGCACAAACTTAAAGTACAGTTATACTTTACAAGTCATTTATACTTATTAACTGAAAAGGATAATACTTAACTTTAATTAATACATTAAAGTATAAGTTTTATTTTATTATGTCGTTCATTTTTTGTTTTATTTCTCACGGTTGTGTTAAAACTAAGATATAAAACTTAAGATTTTCGGAGATGTGCAGCAGTGACGCACCCAGGAATTTAAGGGGGGGGGGTCGGAAGGGGGAAAAAAGCTCCCTCGCTTCTGAAATACAAGTGATTACCTAAAAAAAAGGGTCCTTATCTTTATTTTTAAATACATACATAAGACCATGGTGATAAAAAAATGGTATTTCCCTCTTTCTTGGGGGGGGGGGGTACACTCAATCCTGACTCGAACATTTTACAAATTTTCATAGTTGGCTTTGAATCTCATTATTTTTTTATTATATCTCATTAATTTTGAATATTGTATATAAGTCTTTGGGCTAGATGCAGTGACGCACACAAAGGGGGGGGGGGTCTAAGGTATCCGGACCCCCCCCCCACCGTACCGTGAGAAGTGAGGACCTTTTTTTTTGCTCTTCACTTAAAATTTAGAAGGGAGGATCTTATTTTTTTTGCTCTTCACTTGAAATTGAAATTTTGCCCTATCCCAGCAAACATTCAACTAACGGCCGAATGCCGGCAAACTGCTTTTATGCTGGTAAAGTACTGGCACCAAAAGTAAGTGCAACGCCAGTATTAATAATGTACTTCACATTTGTATTTCGCATTCCGCCTATACGAAGTACTTTACCAGCATTTTATAAGCACTCTTCTTCACTCATACTTTTTACTTAAAACCATCAGAAATAAATCTTGCAACTAATGCGATTATTTTGCACTTTACCGTTGCTGGGCCGGCAACTGATACATCAATGGGCCAGTAACGGCCACGGGGACACCGGGGTACTGGCCCATTACTTTCAATGCCGGGGAGTATGTGCTTTACCAGTACTGGCCAGTATAAAAATGTTTGCTGGGATGTTTATAATAAGTTTTAAATATATAATATTTCTTTATAAAAATAATGTATAATTGGACCCCCCTCCCAAGCCAAAAATCTATGTGCGCCACTGGCTTAATGTATGCCAATTCTAAGATCATTTCTTAAAAAATTATCAAGAAAAAACAAAAGGGGGACCCTTATTAGGCCATCTCTACACATAGTATTTCTATCGATTCAATAGCGTATTTTTTTAATTTAACCATATATATGTAAATTTGTTAAATAATTTGTTCTATAAATGTTTTATACCAAGATTTATAAATATGAAAGTAGATTAAATATAACTTCAAAACTTTAAGTAACAATTTCAATAGAACTTCGCAAACTTAATAAAATTTTAAAATTTTGCAAAATTATTAATAATGCAATTGTATTAATCTGTCCAATACATAGACGATACACAATAAAACAATTAATTTTTCAAAAATTATTGACGCATTTTATAGAAATATAAATTAAAATACATTATAGATGATACATTCTTAACAGATCTTATAATGGAACTCACAAACGTTACAAAAAAATAATCATTTACATTTAATAGAGAAAAATTATATTTTAAAAATATTAATTTTGAGACACTTGAATATTTAATAAAAACTGTTGTAATTTTTTTTTTATTTCTGCAATGAAATTTTGTAAACTTACGAGGTGTGTAAATGAAGTAACCAGACTGGCAACATAGCGTTTGATATGGCAACATTTGGGACGCGGGACTCGGAGGGGCAGCAGGTGAACATGTGATAGGCCTTCAGTACGAGTTTGAACTCGCTTAAGTAATTTTGTTGTTCGTAGCGATATTTTTCGTGAAACAGTTTTTTCTAGTGCGTTCTAAAAATGACATTATTTCGAGCAACGGTGTGCCATCAGGTTTTGCTTCAGACTTAGGCACAGTGCAAGGGAAACTTTTGCAAAACTTCAGCAGGCCTACGGAGACAGTTTTTTGTCAAGGACCCAGGTTTTTTGGTGGTTTAATGCATTTTCAGAAGGAAGAGAGTTGATTGAAGATGAATCACGAAGCGGAAGGCCTTCATCTTCAAGAACCGATTAAAATATCGACAGAATCCGGGATCTTGTGCGTTCAGATCATCAGTTGACAGTCAGAATGATCGGGGAAGGGTAAAACAACCCATTTATCTTTTCAAAATACTGTAATACGAATAAAACCTACAAATACGAAAAAACTGAATCAAAATTCACGGCAACCATCCGTGAATGACAAACGACTCCAACAAGTATGCTCCAATGTGAGAGCTCAAGTTGTACGACCATAGTCGGCAGTCGTACGTAATCGGTTCCAGTGTGAGATCGGCCTAAGAGTTGTTCGAACGTTGCAATCTTTAGTGAAAATCATAAAAGTAAGGTAAAACAACACAGTTATCAATGTTTATTGGAAACATTAACTTTATCTGTTCAACTTTCAAATCTTTCATTGTTAAATGTTGTGACAGGAATTTACGTATTTTTGGAGAAACTAATGTTTGAAATATAATTGTCATACATAATGAGATATATTTACCATGTCAACTTGAGTTGTCGGCGTCTTTGTGTCAGTTTGTCCGGTGTAAACAATGCAAGTGTTGTGTACCGAACCAATATTGATGGTATAAATACCACACTCTCGTGCTGTACCATAACCACACCATAAGAACACACCAAAACACCATATTACAACTTTTGTAATAATTCACCATTTTAAATATACTTATGATTGTTTGATCAACACATTTTACGCATTTTTTACATTTTTTTAAAATGAAACTATGTTTACAGACTGGAAATTTTTAGGATGGAGTACATCTGTCGTCTTGTATGAGGGATGTTTCCAAAGTTCTGGGAATTTAGCTATAATTTTTATTATTTTGTTAATTTTCGTCAATATTACAATGTAGTTTTTCAACATAATCTCCATTTAACTGAATACATTTATCCCAACGATAAACTAATTTTTTTAAGCCGTCCTCAAAGAACTTTTTCGGTGTCTCCTCAATCCACCTATTCCAACAGCCTTGGCACCCAGCGCGGCGAAACCTTGCTAACGCCCAAACAATCATGCAAGATGTCATGAACTTGTGTACCTATCCCTAGGCACACACTAATTTGACGAATAGTCATTCGCCTGTCCTCTTTCAGTAGGTCTTCTACGGCAGTAATGTTTCTTTCATTTACCAACGTGCTTGGGCGCCCACTGCGTGGATCGTCTTCTAATGATGTTCTACCAGTTTTAAAACCATCGATCCACCGATAAACAGTACTTTTGGATTCTGCAGACTCACCAAATACTCCTTGTAGACGCTGAATAATTTCTGATGTTTTCACACCTTCTTTCCACAAAAAGAAAATTATTGCTCTTTGAGATTTTGCTGCGTCTTCCATGGTTACAAAAACAGTGCTATGAAAACGCGTCTATATCAGTCGAACACCTAAATCAGACTGAACAATATTGCACTAGATAGTTGCATAAACATGTCAAGATTTGTCTGGCACCAATAACATTGCCTATAAGTTCTGCGTAATTTAATTATAGCACAATTCCCAGAATTTAGGAAACATCCCTCGTACATTGCCAGTCGGGTTGACTTTTAAGCCTCGTACATAGATCGAAAATATGGTCACGAAACATGGAAGTAGAAGATCAATAGAAAACCAATTCACTTCTGGCTGTCGCGTCAATGATGATGATCAAGCACATAATTCCAAAATTTACCGTGAAAGCGCTATGATCACAAAACTGCTTATTTTACAATAAGCTCTTTGATTAAGCCAAACTAAATCATAGATTTTAGCGCGAGAATTCATATCGTGAAGTTATTTTACTGGAAAACGTATATCTTTACTAAATATTCGTTCGGTGAACCTCTTATAAAGTTGTTCCAGGAAAGTAGTTGGAGATTATATTAGGAAATTATTTCTCAGTAACAGAATTAGTGGATAGAATCTTGCAGACGTGGTTGCGTTTCTAACATCGCACCCCATTTCCTTCGTAGACGTCGAAAATATTCATACAAAACGAAATTGTTATTGTTTATTTGTCTCAAATAAGCTATTTATTTTACATCCTAATTATAAAATAAATTAGTTATGGAAGTAATACACTTCTAACTTCTATGCATTTTATCAAATTACATTACACTTCATTCTTAGTTTATTTTAGGAGAAATTTATCAGTTAAAATAATCCTAGAGCCGTAGCAATGTTTTTGGCGCCCTTGGCAAGTACTTAAAATAGCGTCCTTGAGAAATATTAGGTGTACCGGAAAGTTTTTTCGTTTATTTGGTATTATTAAAATAGAAACAAATCGAAAGAAAAAATATACTTGATTGAGTAAAATAGTTACCATTGTGATCTATAACACTCTGCAATTTATCAGGAAAAGAAAATATTCCCGATTTATAAAATTCCTGATTTTTTGAGGGAAAAATTTGTTCAAGGCTCATTTTAACATGGTTCATATCTCCAAGTGTTTTATTTCTTAAAAATTGTTCCAGTGACCGAAATAAGTGATAGTTGAAGGATAAAATGTCTGGTGAGTAGGGTGGGTGTGTTAGAACCTCCCAATCAAGCTCGCAATTTTTTCTCGTGTCTTTTTTTGATGAATGAGGCCAGGCATTGTCGAAAAATATTTCACTTTCAAAAATGTACTTTCAAGTACGACTTGAAAGTGAAATATTTTTATTATGCTCCAAGCACGTAAAAACCATGAGTTTTGGAAATGGGGAGGGGCACTCAAACCCCCCAGAGCCCCCTATATGCACGCTTAACCTAGCAATATTTAAGATGAAAAGTTAAATAAGTAAGATCTAACGGTGTAAAAGTTTAATCTTAATAGTTTACATATTACAATGTCAAATATTGTAATTTTTCTATAAGAACTTTACAAGCCATTGGCTTCAGTTCTTTTTAAATAAATAATAATAATAATAATAATAATAATAATATTAGTAAAAGAATGGTTTTGTAAAATTTTCATTAAAAAAATCAGCTGTGGCCACCACAGGATCGATTGCCATCACAAAGTACTTATTTAATTTATCCTGCTTTATCAAAAAATGTCTTAAATAAAAGTTGTTAGTTATTGCTTTTATAGCAACTTTGGTTAAATAATTTTTTTCGAAATATTTCTCTGTTGTGAAATATTCGCAAAAATCCTAAAACCGACACGAGTAAACTCCCATTTCTAGTTAACCGATTTTTACCAAAAGTTGATCAACTTGTGCCATTGATGTCAAAAGCTTAAATATGAAGTTTCATAAAAATCCTTTTAGCCGAATTTGCTCTACACGTGTACGCGGACCGACAGACAGACCGACAGACAGACCGACAGACAGACAGGCAGACAGACAGACAGACAGACAGAAAGACAGACAGACCGATAGGCATCATGCTAAAAATAGTCAAAACGTTATGTAGGGACCTCAATTCGTGGAGATCCATCGAAATCGCGAAATGTCAAAATCAGTATTATCACAATACCTCCCTTATATATGTTGGTGGTCGGTAAAAAAATGTGTTATGGGGACTAGATAAAAAAAACCTTGGCTAGGGCCCGAAAAAAGTTACGGCACTGGCTTCATGTACAGAACGCTTTACAAATCGCCAATATCTGCACTTTATTTCATGACAAATTTATCAATTTCAATTTCACTAATCGCAAAAAAGGGCATTGACTGCTATTATCAATTTTAGTGCGGAAGTGATTTAATCCCTGTTGATAATGAGAGGTGAGCAGGTCTTTAGCCCTGTAGGGGGGGAGGAGGGACCGAGGGACCGAGCCCTATTACACACGGTATATCACCGGCTCTACCTGCTGAAACTCCGAGCGGATGCTGCAGTCACACAATGATGACTCTCAATAGAAAGATCTCTCTGATATGTTATTATGTGCTGATACTGGCCAGTAGCGTAACATATGGATTAGAATACAATAGAAAATATAAGTGGTCATTCCAAATGAATAACAATAAAGAAAAACGGGTCGTTTCATGAATTTTAGGAAATAATACACATTTCATCATCTACTGTTGATTGCAATCTTATGATACGTCTACAAACAAAATGAGGAAAATATAACGAAACAATATACCATGGACATCGAACGAAAAATGCCAAATATGGAGAATGTAGATTTCTTCATTAAGATCATCAGTTAAGTACGCCGTTTTAATATTAAATTGGTGTACTGATAAATTGAACGGGTCATTTTGAAAAGGGGTCATGTCCATTGTCATAAATCTACTTTTTATCAAATTCTGCCCATTAACGTGTCAATTCATGTATTCCATAAGAAAACGGGTCATTTTTCACTACCGGTAGCAGCTTTTATAAGACCAGACTTCTGTCAGTCAGTTTGAAAAAGAGTCATCTCCGAGAGATAGCACGTTTTCAAACTGAACCGGTGAAGAATATATTGCCTTGGTGAATATGAAAATTTTATTGAATCCTCTACAAACACACAGATATTCCAAGTGAAACATTTAACGTATCAAGACGTAGTTGCTTTTAAAATTTGGTGGCCAGATTTTTTTAAAAAGAAAGATCTGTGGCAGATAAGTTACGGAAAGAAAATTAGTCAAGATTCAATTTGCTGTCAATAAGTTTTATGAATTCGTTTTCATGAAGAGCCAGGAGTGGTAGTTGCCAAAGCTTATATCGATAGTCTTGTGCAATACCGTTATCTTCTAAAGAAAGCATGCATCAAGAGCTCTCAGCTATTTATTTCATCATCTGAAAGCAACCCTGCTTATCAAGGAAAACTTCCTATTAATATAAAAAAAAAGCAAGACAGAAAACTGTATCAGTAGTTAAAATAAAATGTTTTAGTTACCTTTGGTGATATTTAACCTAATCTGTTCTTTCTCCCAGGATGCGAAGGACGCTTTTAGCGCCTCCGTCATCTTCTTATTGGTGCCGGGTGTCAAAGGCGGCACCTGCGTCGGAATATCTGAAACAAAACCACAATATTAGTCAAACTATCAACAAACCACAAACTCTTTAATATTGCGTCTCACTTGATATCGTATTAACTCAATTTCTATCGCAATTATATATGACAACCATGGGCGGCACAATGCGGTAGGTAACGTAAAAAGCACTGCATAGAGGCGCTACGTCCTATGGGGCACCCATGTTGTAAATTTCCTCCTTTAGGAGATGGAGATGAAGATGGAAATGAAAGTGCCGTATTGGTTTTTGCACGGGGGCATTATAAATACTAGGGCCTACTGAAACCAGTGCCGTAATTAGGCAGGAGCACTTGCCCGGGGCCCAGATCGAAGTGGGGGGGGGGGGGTTAGAAAGGAAAATATTGGCATAATAATTGTATTTGAGTGAGGGCCTTTTTTTTAGGTCAGCTCTTGGATTTCAGAAGTGAGGACCTTTTTTTAAGTCATCACTTGTATTTTAGAAGTGAGGATCTTTTTTTTGACATCATTTGTATTATATAGAGTGTAGGTGGGCCCAATTCTCATATATTGCCCAGAGCTTGAAAAAAACGAGTTACGGCCCTGACTGAAACTATAACTTTTCGTGTTTCAATGAAAGAAAAATGCTGCAGAAGCCATGAATATGATTCATTCAGTTTTGGGGTAAGGTTCTGTAACGTACAAGTAAAAAGACCATTTACTGGCTATGAAAATATATTCGCAGAGAAGATGCAGTTGATGTAAATATTAAAACTACGTCATTCTTGTTCTGATTGGACGAAAAGGCATCTAAATCACCATTAAACATCGACTGCATGTTCTCTGAAGGATATCTCTCTCCAAGGATACCTCAATCTCACGTTAAGTCACAGCAGTTGCAGTATCAGTTCACGCACAGCATCAATGTTTTCCGGAACAACAACCGATTTTGGACGACCTTCACGAAATTCGTCCTTAAGCAAACTACGGCCACGATTGAAGTCGGCAAACCATCGATAAACAGTAGTCCTTGATGGTGCTTCATCGCCAAAAGTCGAATTAAGTTCATCGGTGTACTTTTGTTGGCTTAATCCACGTGAAAAGTTATAAAAAATAATCGCTCGTAAATGTTCACGATTTAATTCAATATTTAGCCGAGATGAATTTTTTTAAGTTACTGTAAACAACACAAATAGCGCTCGTACGTCAAAACGTTCTGAGTACGTATATCGTCAAAAATGTCCAACTTTACGATAGAAGCGTCAGTTGCCAGATGGCATCACTAGTTTAACGCAATCCCGAAATATAAGAGGCAACGTATAAGGGTTTTTTAGTCATACCTAGAAAACCTTAAAAATGGACCTAGAAGATGGATCTAGAATTGTGCAACATCAATTTGTTACAAGCGTTCTCGATCGACAGCAATAACGCCCCGTACTGTGCAACACTGCCGTCTTGACAATTTTTAAATTCTCTATTCTAATTTTTTTGATAAGGAATACATCTCGTTTCTATTATAGACGAAATATGTGTTCTATTGCACTAGTGATTGCATCTGTCTGATGAGGCATTTCCTCTACGTGAGTGTTTGAGTTGGCGTGTCCCTCTCGCAGGCACGGCGCACGGGCCGCCGTACGTGCTCTGCCACAGACGCACGCTCCTCTACGTTATACACCTACGGACAGGCTCACTCCACCACTCCACGACTCCGACACTACGGTATTCGCATTCAAATATATTCATCAACAACGATGATTTGTTTTAGAACAATAGGAAGACGTCTTTGTATCAATGAAGTTTATGACTGACGTATTTTATTGCATTCAACAACAGTAAATAGCATATTTACGTTTCTTTCGTGTTGCTTAACAAATTTTTAGATTTTTAATATTTTTAAAACAAACAACAGCGTTCAAGTATGTCCGAAGATTTACCAGTTAAATTAGTGTAAATTAAGCAGAAATTAAAATGCATAACCTAATTTTCTGCATGAGATTATTCCAATCGTTGTTTTCAAAAATAATGTACCCTCTCCATTTACACCTTCTCCATTATCTCCCATTCCTTCCATCCCCAAATCTCCACTCCGTACATAAGGATACATCACTTTCCGAATATACGTACAATACCATTAAGGGGGGGGGGGGGGTTATGGTCAGAGCAGCACATTTTATACCCATTTTCAAGATTTTTTTTTAGAACACTGTTAACAGTAACTTGATTGGGATAATACCTACAGGAAAGAACAACCTTTGAAGAGTATCCAAAAAAAATTTTATTGAAAAATATCGAAAATTAAGCTCGTGACATGAATTTGAAATTTTCGTTCAGGACAAAGAGTTGATTTGCGGTGAGACACATAACTAATGACTGGATCATCTAAAACAAAAAAAACAAAAATATTTCGTTAGTTTGTGAGTTTCTTGAGGTAACGCTGTCGAGATATTTTTTTTTCTTGCTTATTTTTTTTTTTATGGAATTTTTTACAACTGAAAACAGAAATTTCGAAAAAAAAAATTCCGTTTTTTTTCGTTTTTTTGACTTCAAACTTATACCAAAAATTAAATAATCTAGATATTTGAAAAAACTCGACAGCGTTACCTCAAGAAACTCATAAACTAACGAAATATTTTTGGTTTTTTTGTTTTAGATGATCCAGTCATTAGTTATGTGTCTCACCGCAAATCAACTCTTTGTCCTGAACGAAAATTTCAAATTCATGTCACGAGCTTAATTTTCGATATTTTTCAATAAAAAATTTTTTGGATACTCTTCACAGGTTGTTCTTTCCTGTAGGTATTATCCCAATCAAGTTACTATTAACAGTTTTCTAAAAAAAAAAAATCTTGAAAATGGGTATAAAATGTGCTGCTCTGACCATACCCCCCCCCCCCCCCTAATAAGAATAAAGTACACGAATGATCTTTTTATGACGAATTGAAATTGACATATCCTGAAAGGCGCCAACACTATTTGAATAACACTTACACTACTGAAAACCTTAAGAAAAAATTAGACTTCTTCTGTGACTACGTAAGTGTGCCGCAAAATTTTTCTTTTTTGGAAAATGTACCACGAGAGTAAAAAGATTGAGAAACACTGCACTAGCCCACAACTGGGCGTAGCAGACAATGTTGCCTCACCAAAAATATAACACTGGCATTTATCAATTTTAATCAAAAAAACTAACCAATTAGGTTTAAATTTTTTGCAGCTTTACTCGAAGACAAATTTAATTCCAATAAATAATTAAAACATAATTAAAAACCCTAAAAAAACCAGAATACAGGTGTAGCAACCCTACAAAATTTCACCATCCAACTCTTGATTGTAACTTATATCTTTGAGCACGAGTTTGCGAATTCTTTATTAATAAAGTCGAACGACAGCTGGAGTTCAAAGCTGACGGAGACCAAAGACCAAACATACACATATGTTCAGGGTATTTGACTTGTGGTCAGCACCTGCCGCCGCCGTCGCACACATGGGCAACACCCTGATGGACTTCCAGCAGGGGTGGACAATCTAATCAATGTTAGATTCACTTAGATTATATCTTACTTCCAACATTAATCTTTCGATGATTAAGACAAATATTACTACTCTTATAACGGATTAGGGCAATTTTTTTAGGACAAAAGAAAAGTTCTACAATCTACATCAAAATTTGGTGATTTAGATTAATTTATATGCTTAAAATTTAATACATATTCTAGCTCAATAAATCTTCCACAGATATTTGGAAAAGAAATTATTCCATTTCCTCAATATCCAGATCAATTCTGTAAAAAGTTACTATAGTTACTATAGTTACTAACGTTACTACAAGATAACTTTTATAGTGACTTTAATAGTAACTTTAACATTTTTCGTATTCTGTAATATCCAACTGTAGTGACGTCGCTATGAAACTTATATCTTAGTGACAGTTACTGAGAAAAGAATGAAGATAGTTACAGAAGCGCAACACGCATGCGCATTGCTGGTATAAGCAGTTCACTTTTATAAGAACACACTAGATCTGGTTATTTTGGTTACTTTTATGGTGTGTTACTGACTTTAAATGTCAATTAAAAATATTCCTTACGCTATCATTTTTCATTATGACATATGTCAAATGGATCGACATTTTAAAAAAGTGACATTTTCTTATACCAACATGACATACAGCTTCAAAGATGAAATTATTGAAAACAAAATTCCCTCTTAGTTTGTTCTTACAAAAGTGAACAGCTTATATACAGATGACAGTTGAGGTTAAAAATGTCTAAATATTGTATTGCTTACATTATTTTGTTGTTATATAATATATATTATGGTATACTCATTCATAAAATAAAAAAAAAAAAAACAAGTGAAGATATAAAAAAAAACGGAATGCAAAAACAAATTCTCGACAATAGAACCAGTGGCGCAGGCGGTGGGATTTGGGGGTTAGAACCACCCATTAAGCTGGATTTTTTATTACTTCGATGCATTTTCCTTGTTTTGTCATTACTTCCATACGTCTCATTTTATAATCCTCCCTCCTCATGAAACTATTGTAGCGGCACTGAATAGAACTAATGATAATTTTCTTTTAAACAAAAACTATTTTTTTTAAATAATTTAAAAAAAAGACATATTAAAGATGAGGAATTGGAAAAGACTTTTTGATCTTTAATATATTTCATCTCCTGCAATATAAACATTTACCTACACTCATACATACATATTTTATATATATTTAATTTATATAATTTTCCTTACTAATCTTCTTCATTTTCTATAATATCTAAAAATTACACTTAAAATCAAATGTCCGCCATTTTTATCTTCATAAGAACTAAGTTATTACTTATAAACACCAGCATTTGGTAGTTACTATGATAGTAACTGACCTTGCTCATAGTGACAAATTTAGCTACTATGATCATAGTAACTGAGTTACAGAATTGGTCTGAGTAAGTGAAATCATTTTAGAAGCATGTTTTTGGAAAAATTGGAGTAAATAAAAAATTGATTTTTGTCCATTAATCTACACAATTTGAGAATTCTGTTAACGGCAAATCAGACAAAATTATCTCAAAGTGATCCTACGCTTCATATCAGAGTTACAGAAACATTATATACACAGTAAAAATTATTTTTATAACTGAATATAATTTTTTGAATTCTTTGGTGTACTAAAATAGAAGCAGTCCTTAACAGTGCCTCAAAATTAAAAGGGTTCGCTTCCACTAAATATTTTTCGTCATTTGTGCTTTAAATTTCTTCTTCTTACTTTTCTTTTAATTTTCTCTTAATTAAATGGTAACCATCAGTTTTTATAATATTAATTGGTACTTAACCCTTTCTATTATAATATAAAATAAGACTGGTCATCCCTGATAGGGGTTATTGTATTCACTACCATTCGGTCGATGACGTTTTTTTTTTTGCAGCCTTTCAACACTAGCACCTGACTATTTCGATAGAAATAACACACTTTTTATATAAAAAAATTGAGCAGGAGGTCACTATCCTTTTAAATTACAATAATTTAAAAAGAAGACAAAAAAAATTCAAAGAAAAGAAATTCCTCAAATATGTTGAAAATGGTCAAAATAAATACGATCACAACCCCCACCCAAGTCTAAATCCCAACTAAACTAAAAAAAAAAAAAAATAAAGCCGTATTCAGAGCTCTTAAATCAATAGCTTATGCACTGTAGATTGTCATATGGAATGACGTGAAACCGTTCAGACCTCCAAATTTAATACGCTGTTTGTTGTGGATTGTGCATAATTTTCTAAACTTATAGCTAGTGACATGTTTTAATGAGACAGACATATAAACACATTGGCTATCGCATTCTATCAGTGACACCGTAGTTATCGTATGCCTTTACATAACCTAACATAATGTCATCATTAACAAATCTTGCTCAAAATTACAAAGACGGACAGTAAATATGATCAATTTAGGTAATTAGGTAGTTAAAATCTAAGACAACAGAATTATAAGACCGATAATACATATAAAATATTTTACGAAGCTAAATAGTTGGTTTCAAAATTCACAGATGGAGGGCTATTCGAAACGTACTAATTTATAACAGATGTGAACGGTACATGCAACGTTAAAAAGAATGCATAGAAACATAACAGCTAACAAAGCACAGTCTACAACCTCTTAATTTAAAGAGCTCTGAATTCGGCTTAAAATTAAACAGAAACGAAAAAATTGTCATTCTTTCTACGTTCAATCTTATAATGTATCCATACAATTTTTGTTATATTTCATATATTTTTAATGCGCTTTGTATATACGGTGGACAAAACAGAATTCTGTTTTTCTCTTTCCCTACAGAACATTTATAACAGTTGATTTTGAAGAAAGGCATTAGATTTGGTATCAAGTTGTTGTAACAAGTTGTAACATTTCCTCAACATCTTTAATTGAGATCGTATGGGTTAGTACACGAACTATTCAATAGATGGTGCTTGGACAAGAGAGTGCGTTCAACTATACCTCATAAATTAACGAGATGGTATCGGGGTGTGAACAGCAACTAGCTTCACCTGCTGTTACCTAGCAGCACTCGCCTAGACTCCCTCCCTTACAGCTGCACACTCCACACTGCACACCTTAACTCACTTCTACTACATGACCTCTACCATTATTATTAATTGTGGAAGGTGCGTTTTTTTTTTTTTTTATTCGATCACAATATATTGAAGTTGTCAAGTGTTTGGTTGATTGCTGAATGATTACTGATTACACTGTTCGCCAAGATATTACCGGCTATTATTATAAATATTATTACAACTAAGAGCTGAAGTCATAAGATTTGTATAGCTCTATATAAAATCAAAACAAGTTACATATAAAAAAATTCAGCTGTGGCCACCACAGGACCGACCGCCATCATAAGGTACTTGTATAAAATACATTCTAGCAGCAGAGTAGAAATATTTGGCCTAATATTTTCTAACAGAGATATTATTTATCATGACCATGGAAACGTTACATATAAATATGCAAAAATAAATACTTTTTTCAATTTTTTTTCGTTTTATCAAAAAATGTCTCAAATAAAAGTTATTAGCTATTGCTTTTATAGCAACTTTTGTTAAATAATTTTTTTCGAAATATTTTTCTGTTATGAAATATAAATAATAAATTCTAATTAAATTTTAAAATATTTCTTACCTTTTTACAACTTTTCAGCACAAATTTTTAATTTATTTCCTTAAAAAATATCAAATGTCATCATTAGACAAAAATAGGTAGCCATCTTGGGATACTTAGCGTCAGATGACGACACGTCCCTAGGGCCAATCAAAATGCCTAATTAAAAAGTCCTTGATCAAATTTTATCTGCATAAATTACAATTAAAACATACGTTTTTCCAGTAAATTACATTGTAATCCTAATGACGTATATTTATATTTTGATTTGATTCAGAAATGTATGGCAAGTGCTGCTAACCCGGGAATACACCTAAACTAAACCAAATATCTGAACTAATTAATGAATTAGACCAAATAATTAGAGCGGATTAATGGAAACTAGTTCAAATGACTGTAGCTCGCTTATTTATGAACGGATTTTGAAAATACTTACAGTTTTAGAATTAGGAGTGCATGAGGCTTTTGACTGTATAGTCAAAAACATCAAATTCGCAAGTTGGTAAAAAAATTTGCTCCAGTTTTGACCAAAAATAGAGCACGGCCATAACTCGCTTATTTATGGACCGATTTCGATGGGATTTGACACAGAATATTAGAATTAGTGTCTCCTGGTATGTAGGTGTTCAAAATTCATGTATCTGTACAAAAAAGGCCTAAATGGGGGTCCATTTTTTTAAAATTTACAATATTTTTAATGTTTATGGGCCAATTTTGATAAAATTTTATACATGGATATAGAATTAGTTTCTGCTCCTTATATGAGAGACAAAGTTTATATATCTATACAAAAAAAAGCCTAACGGGGGCCCTATTTCAAAAAATTAAATAAATGTTATATTATATTTTTTCGTTTTATCAAAAAATGTCTGAAATAAGTTGTTAGTTATTGCTTTTTCGTTGTAACATTTCGGAAGGCGACTATTTTAAATAAATAAAAGGATTTTTTTTTTTTTGCAGGCCACTACGCCATGGTTAGTGTAGCGATGCACCAACTTCTAGACCATGAGGGCTCGGGTTCGAATCCCAGTTATGGCATGGTTTTTTCAAAAATAAAATGCATCTTCTGGATAATGGCCATAGTAGCTAAGTCCAAAAATTAAAAAAAAAAAAAAGGATTTTTTTTGTTTTACCGCAGCATTCCCGATCATACCTCAACGCAGTGTCTATATTATATTATTGCCACAAATAATTCTTTCTTTTTGACTTAGATTTTTTGAGGCGCGAGACTGATGTGTCATTTATGCCATCTTTTGTGTAATTTGGGTTAAACGTTCTTTTTCGTTAATTTAATTTAAAATTAATTAAGGTAACAGTTAAGTTGAAGGTTGAATTTAGCGAAAATGGCAAACAGCTGTGGATACAGGTGTAGTACATGTTGAACACGACGCGCAGAGATAAAAATCTTTCATCTTATTGCCTGAACACATCGACTAACTAATATCGCTAATAAAAGACCGATACAGGGCATAAAAATTCAATATATAAAGCGAAGCTTTTCTCAAGCAACACCATTCGAATCCGCTAAAATAATAGGATTTCAATGATTAATACATTTTATACAGTTTTGAATGTTCTTTTTTGTTTAAGCAATCCATAATAGTTATTTTTATTTATAAACCGTATTTGTAAAAAATCTTGTATTTGCGACAGGTACAAGACTGTGAACGGCTTTGGTTAAAGCGATAATACGCGCAAGTAACTAGGTCACATCTGCTAAAAAGCGGCTGTAATCCAATACCTCAGACACCTTCTTCGCAGATTTTATTTTTATTGTAGTTTCTTATTAAAAATAAAAGCGGCTTTACTTAAAGCATTTAAACAGGTAAAAAATAACACAAAAGTAAAATTACCCGTTTATTTTCTCACACTAAACGAAAAATTCAGATGAAATATACCTACACGTGTTTCTCTTCGAATATCTGTGATATATATCAAGTTTACTGTGCCAAAGGGTACGAACTTGAGATGAGTCGTACATTAACCGACTCATTGAGCCGAATAAGTACACCGAAGTGAGCCGGCTCACCAAATTTAAAGGAACCGTCTCACTGCATAATTTCAGGGATTCGATTGTATGTTTGCCTTCACTTAGCTTTATTATTATCCAGTTCGACAAAATGGTTGTAAATGACACTACTTTTTCGGAAAGCCATTATACTTAAAAATAAAATTTTACAGTAAAAGCTATTTTCCGTGATTGCTGATGGTCCTATTTGGCAGCAAGTGGCGTATTTTAAAATTTCGCTACACCCCCAACTGGTACTTCATAACCAGGGACGGACTAAGACTAAAATTTTTCCTGGAAAATTAAAATTATTGACAAACCAGCCAAAAGATAGAATGGAGTTTCCATCTTTTAAAATTCATATGGAGTTCAGGAAAGCAATGTATAACAAATAAATTCTATACGCCTGCATGACTTATCGAGTCCTCCTCGGAGCTTTAGCTACAGCGCTGAAAGCAGCCTACTTATAAATAAAATTAGTGGTTAATTTCATTATTTCCACCATTTCTTTAAAAACTTATTTTTCTTCTTTACTTCTTTAAAATAAGATAGTGATGGAGATAGAAAGAAACGGATAAGCCATAATTACATCTTAAATTCATGAAATGTAAATGCAGTCAATAGGAGATGTACCACGTGCGTATTGGAAACTGACAATTGTGTTATAAAATAAGTTGGGGAACTGACTGACGTTCTACGGAATTTCGTTTACTGAATCGGCTCAGTAAACTGAACGATATCCACTGAGCCGTTTTACGAACTGAACCGAAACGCCCATCTCAAGTACGAATACGTAGAAAGATGATTACCGGCGCTTGTAAGTGCCGATCAACGAGAATAAATATCGCCTTATTTTCAAATTTTATCGGTTACAAAGGACAATTGTAACCAGTGCCGATAAGCAAGAAGCTCACCGATAATCATCTTTCTACATGGCATGGCGTTTCAACATTTATTATTACAATTTAAAAACCTTTATAGAAAGAAAACATTTTTTTTGTTCTCTTATGTCTATTTTAATTTGAACTATTTTTCATTTTGTTGTACAAAACTGCTAATAAACATCAAACTAATTGCTATAATAAAATTGCTATAAGATAGATGTGAAGTGTCACAACAAATCAAAACGTAATATGTCGGCAAATGTAAACATAATAAAATTTAGCGATACCAATACAAATGTCCCTATATTAAATAAAAACTTTTAAAATTTGTAATCTTCAAAATTACTATTAAACACAAACTAAATATGACTTCAAGAGGTATGTGTTTTTTTTTCGCCACTAAGTTTGTCATTGAAGTTATGACACAAAGTGACGAAATGCATTGATTGGGCTATTTCAGTATACGTGTTTTTTTTCTAATAATTTTTCGTCATTTTTGTTATTTTAATGTTTCTCTCTGTTATTTTATTATTTCTTATTATTTATTTCTAAATGTTTTATATAAACAACTTCCCCAATATAATAAATAGCTGTTTTTGATTACATAATCTGTCATGTCTAGTTATTGTAGGTATGTAAGGTGGACAGGTGCCTAGGCCATTCGGTATTCGCGACATGTTTCAATACCTTTGCCGAATAAAACATATACATAAGTATTAATGCACAAGTGTGTGAGTGAATGTGTGTATATTCTATATATAGTAAGTATTTGTATGTGTCTGACAATAGAAGCCATTAAATAAAATCACGTGACATCATTGATACAAGTCATTATATTTTTATTATGTGGCAAATTTTTAATACTAAAACATATAGAGGGGACCTCGATACACGAGGTGAGTAAAGTAAGTAACCGGATTGATTTTATTAATTTTTTTTTTATTCAAAAAGAATTACAACTCAATATTGTCTCCCTCAAAATAACTTCCTTGGGAAGCCACACAGCGCTGGAGACGGTTCTACCAATCCTCATAGCAGTGCTGGAACTCGGATACTGGAATAGCTTTCAGCTGGTTGTCACCTCAGTGGGTAAATTAAGTTAAAAAAAAAATTAAATTAAATTAAAAAGGATAAAATTAAAATGTGACCGGAAGACGTTGTACAAGCTGCGCCATTATATGTAGATGGGCGCAGTATTGGAATATTTCTGGTGTTTTGGATGTAGCTAAAAACTCTATTAAATACGCTATAAAGCGTCATCAGTGGATTAGCCTCTACATAAAAAAACCTGGTTCAAATCATCCATGAGCCACAAGAGCTCTTTTTTTTTTTTTATTTTACTTTATTGGTCTTGGGTCTGACCACCACTTGGCCACCCACAAGAGCTCGAAACGACTGATTTCTTACCCTAATTGTTCTGCGCAATCGTAACTTTTCTCGCACGTCATTTCGAAGAAGATCGAAATTTGGCAATTTCATGAAGAACTGTCCGAGAAGGAACAAGGGCTTGTATTCAGAAGACCTGTAACTTGCCAGACTTTTCACGCAAATTATCGAGTTGGAAGATTGCGTTTCGCTCATGACCATTTGAACGGAATGGACGCAAACTATAATGGTTGGTTTATATACGGAACAAGAATAAGGAATAGGAAATAAGAATAGTGCACAAGATGTTAAAACATGGCTGCGCCGTATATCGGTTTATGTAGGAATGAAATTTAACTTAAACATAAGAATAGTTGGTAACATTCAACATTTTATTCTTATTTCAAGAATAAGACACGATAAGCCTGCGCACAGCAATAAAAATGTCTGCCGTAATGAAGTTTGTTCAACAAATGTTTTTCAGTTGTGATCAGAGGGTTGTAAACAATGTTTAACGGTAATAAACAAAAAAAAAATATTAAAGGTTATATGAATCAGAAACTGTCAAGTGACAAACGTTAAACACAGGCCAACGCAAGTACGCAGGCGCAGCGACGAAATTTTATGTCCTATATAAACGGTTTAATATTTTTTATTCTTGTGTACTATTCTTATTTCCTATTCCTTATTCTTGTTCCGTATATAAACCAACCATAACAGTATATTGTGCAGAAATGAGTAGCGAATGAGTTTAATTCTCCAGATAGGCGAGAACGATTGTTCTGAAGGCCTAGTATTCTAGAGACTTTACTGAAAAGAAGATAGCAAAGTCATCTACCGACTAGTATTTCAACAACACAGCTAAGAAATTTCTTTAAAATAAAATAAAGTTATCGATTAATAATAAATTAATCGATTAATTATTAATTAATCGAAACCAAATATATCATATGATTAATCGATTGCTTCAATCATTCGATTAATCGTTGCCACCTCTATCCATACCATTTCATTGTCTATTCTGTAGATATTATTAGCTATTTTAATATCAAAAAACCAATAAAAACTTGAAAAATCCTCGCGTGATCCACAATAATTTATTCCCGAAAATTCGCGTACACATCCAATAATTCATAATTAATAAACATGTACTTTTTTTCGGAAGTTTTTAACGGGTTTTACAGAGTATAACCGTCCATTAAAGTGAGCGTGGTGAATCGCTAGTTCTCGTGTAGAGGCGCTGCGGTGCGGTGCTAGGCCGCTTGGTAATTGCACCCATAATCGTTTAATTCTGTCCCAGCAGTAGTACGTATGCTCAGAGTTATTAGTAATTAGTTCTGCGTACTACAGGGGGCAGATATATCATACACATGAAATTATACCGGATATTTTTAACTTTAATGCCTGTTTGGATAGTTCAGATGACTTGCTACAAGAATATGAGATCGAGATTCTCATGGGCGTAACTACCGGGCGAGTACACCACGCCGCGGCGCTAAATAAAATTATAGGGCGCCGAATTGATGAAAAGTTTCAAACTACTACAAGAAAAATATAGTACGGATTTAATAAACGCATTTCCTCAGCAAATATTAAGTTTTCGATCAGCATTGTTGGAAAAATTTTAATTTTGTTCCAGTATAAGAGAACTTGCCAAAATATTTTTAATAGACTGTAGTACAATTTTATCCAGTTTAGACGATATATGTACAGCTATACTGTTTTTAATACTTCCTATAACATCTGCGTCAGCTGAGAAGTCATTTTCAAAGTTAAAAATTATAAAAAATTATCTAACAAATCCTAGAGTCCAAATTGGATTACCCTTTACTTTCGAACAACAGCGGTTGAGTGACTTAACATTAATTATTCTTGAAAACGATCGTGCAAAATCATTGAATTAAGAAGATTTAACAGACATTTTTGCGGAAGCTAAAAGTCGGAAAAAACTGTTTTAATCTCTAAATGTATACCTATAAACCTCTTATGGCGGGTTGCTAACGTAACAGTTTTCTCTAACTCAAGTTAAAATCTTTTGTTTTGTACACTTATATATATTTTTTTTTCTACTTTTAAAAATGCTGTTTCCGTAGCAATCAGCTGTCAAAAAATAGATTGTCATAAAATAAAAAATCAGGTGTGGCCACCACAGGACCGTCCGTCATCATAAAGTACTTGTATAAAATATATTCTAGCAGCAGAGTAGAAATAACTTGGCCTAATATTTTCTAACAGAGATATTATTTATCATGACCATGGAAACGTTACATATAAGTATGAAAAAATTGAGACTTTAAAAAATTGAGTATCGAAAAATTTTACAAAAATTATTCGAAATTTGTCGTTTTATCAAAAAACGTCTCAAATAAAAATTATTTATTATAGCTTTTATAGCAACTTTTGTTCAATAAATTTTTTCGAAATATTTTTCTGTTGTGAAATATTCACAAAAATCTTAAAATCGACACGAGTAAACTCCCATTTCTAGTACACCGATTTTTACCAAAAGTTGATCAACTCGTGCCATTGATGTCAGAAGCTTAAATATGTTTCATAAAGAGTTTCATAAAAATCCTTCCAGCCGAATTTGCTCTGCACGTGTACACAGAAGACGGACGGACGGACGGACGGACGGACGGACGGACGGACGGACGGACGGACAGACGGACAGACAGATAGACAGACAGACACACAGACAGACGGATGGACGGACGGACAGACAGACAGACCGACAGACATCATGCTAAAAATAGTCAAAACGTTATGTAGGGACCTCAATTCGTGGAGATCCATCGAAATCTCGAAATGTCAAAATCGGTATGATCACAATACTTCCCTTATATATGTTGGCGGTGGGTAAAAATTTATTGAACAAAAGTTGCTATAAATGCAATAACTAATAACTTCTATCTGAGTCGTTTTTTGATAGAACGAAAAATTTCGAAAAATTTTGTAAAATTTTTTAAAAATTTTCTGTCTCAATTTTTTCATACTTATATGTAACGTTTCCATGGTCATGATAAATAATATCTCTGTTAAAAAATATTAGGCCAATTATTTCTACTCTGCTGCTAGAATGTATTTTATACAAGTACTTTATGATGGCGGTCGGTCCTGTGGTGGTCATAGCTGATTTTTTTTTAATGTTGTATATTTTTTTATGAAATTTTTTTTTGAATGAGTTCAAAAAGTGTTTACATAAGGGTTATGTAGGGACCTCAATTCGTGGAGATCCATCGAAATCTCAAAATGTCAAAATCGGTATGATCACAATACTTCCCTTATATATGTTGGCGGTCGGTAAAAAGATAAATAGTTGACATATTATTAATATACGCAAAATATTGTTTTCATTATTATTTCATTCACTTATCACGTACCGGTAGTTCAATATTCGCGTACCGGTACACGTACCACAGATTGGAAACGTTTATTCTACGCCATCTCTTTTCGAAGACTGACAAACATTATATTGCCTTTTGATACATTTATTGAACAGTAACACTCTAATATGCTAACTAATGGCCAAATTATTGTAATAAATACTGCAGTACTGCAGTGCAGTTTGAATTACGTAGGTACATATATTTTAGTGTTGAATTTTTGTTACAATGTTTCTTGAGCTTTGAACGTAGCTTTACATAAGTAATGCACGTATGTTGTTGTTGTCGGTATAAATGTTTATTATTTGGGCGATTGGTGTAAGCGTGTCCCACTGGCCGGTGGTAGCCGTTTCCTGGTTTCTCTACAGTTACAATAATGACAGCGTAAACCCGGCATTAACTCTGGTATTATGGCGTGATTGTCTGTCTTTAAAATCAAATAAAAACTCCTTCTCAGTTTACGCTCTTTGTCTGTTTTTATTACGTAAATTGTTGTTAACATTATGTACAACAGTTTATGTGTGAGAATCTGGGAATTAACAATTATATTTAAATTTTACTTTGATGAACATGTCTTAGATATGTTTTTTAATTTCTAATAAAACTTTTTGAACTAATAAAAATCTTATATGACTAACATGAGAACGTAATCTCAGCGTCTTTTATGTTTATTGTTATATTTATTAAAAAATTACAATAAAAAATAAGTAAAAAGAACATTGAAATCAGATTTAAATTTTTGTGTTTGAGAAACGAGATTTCAAGCTATCATAACATTGTTACATTACAGGATCGGCTAGCTAATTACAGCTTAAGAAACTGACCTAAAGCCGCATTCAGACCTCTTTAAATTAATAAGTTACAGACTGTTCGTTGTGTCGGTCTGATTTATGCTTTAAGGGGAGGGTAGGGTCTGATACACACACATTTTAAGCATATTTTTGTGATTTTTTTTTCAAATCTATGGTTAAATTTATTCATTTTCAAACTAAGTACATATATAAAGTATGTTTTGAAGAAGATACAAAAAAAATTTGAAGGCAAAATATGACGAAATGAACCAGCTGTGCAAATCTTCTCAGACTCCGGGAAAAATAAATTAGATTTTGCGGTGACCAACATAACTCGTCACTGGATCATCTGAAACCAAAAATCCAAAAAGATTTTGTTAGTTTATGAGTTTGCCGAGGTAACGACGTTGAGATATTTTTTTTTTCATGTTTTTTTTTTATTTAACAATCACAAATATACTCATTTTTAGGTTTTTTTTAGGGGGAATTAATTTTTTTTGTCTTCTAAGTAACGCTAAAAACTGAAAAATCATTTTAAAAATAAAAACTCAACGTCATTACCTCGGCAAACTCATAAACTAACAAAATCTTTTTGGATTTTTGATTTCAGATGATCCAGTGAGTTATGCTGGTCACCGCAAAATCTAATTTTTTTCCCGGAGTCTGAGAAGATTTGCCACAGCTGGCTCATTTCGCCATATTTTGCCTTCAAAATTTTTTTGTATCTTCTTCAAAACATACTTTATATATGTACTTAGTTTGAAAATGAATAAATTTAAACATAGATTTGAAAAAAAATCACAAAAATATGCTTAAAATGTGGTTATCAGACCCTACTCCCCCCTTAATACATTATTTTAACGTTCCATGTACCGTTCACATCTATTATAAATTAGGACGTTACGAATAGCCCTCAATCTGTGAATTTTGAAACCAACTATTTAGCTTCGTAAAATATTTTATATGTATTATTGTTCTTATAATTCTGTTGTCTTAGATTTTAACTACCTAATTACCTAAATTGATCAAATTTACTGTCCGTCTTTGTAATTTTGAGCAAGATTTGTTAATGATGACATTATATTAGGTTATGTAAAGGCATTCGATAACTACGATAGCCAATGTGTTTATATGTCTGTCTCATTAAAACATCTCACTAGCTATAAGTTTATTATGCACAATCCACAACAAACAGCGTATTAAATTTGGAGGTCTGAACGGTTTCACGTCATATCATATGACAAACTTTCTGGTGACAGTGAACAGTCCATAAGATACAGTGCATAAGCTATTGATTTAAGAGCTCTGAATGCGGCTTAATGTGGTTAAGTGTCAATACTTCCCGCTAGTCTAGGGCAGCCATACATGGAGGCCTCAACTGGGGCAAAAAATTTATATCTGTTCATCATAAGTTGCTTTTGTCATTGTAAATTATTGGTTCTTTGTTACAAAAAATCCTAACAATCTAGTATCCTTTCTCCAACATTTTTTTCTAAATAAAAAAAAAACAAACCAATTACTGGTAAAATAAATAGTAACTATTAAGATAAGAAAATAAATAAACTAACAAACAACTCCTCAAATTTGTCTGCACTGATAACTAAGTAAGCGATCCTATTTAGTAATTTATAAATCCATGTCCCGATAGCGTCTTACAAGCAGTTGAACTTAGCGCTGAGACACAGTTAACAATTATTGTATTACAAAACATATGGTACAAACTGACAAAGTGCCTGTAACGATGTTATTATTAGTTTTAATTGTAATGTAATTTTAAGATAAATTATGTTAGTTAGCTGTCACTTTTAATTAAAGAAATCTTAACATGCTTTAGTTAAATTAAGATACTTGTTACTTAACTTAACTTAATATTTAAGACACATCCTGTATATTTAACCCCCTAAATCTGTGCCTTGAGCTTGGCTCCGTGGTAAAATGATTGCCTACGAACCACAGCAACGAGGGTTACAAGTCAAAATTATTTTTATAATATGAAAATACTTTAATTAACGTATTTGTTATTGAATTAACCCTTTACCGCATAGTGTGCCATATATGGTACATTTCGATTTTTATTTTTTATTTTACTTTTAAAACTGAATCAGAACGTTACTTCATGAATGTTCATATATGCCACATTCACAGCAATGGATCCTGCAGTATCTCAAGTAATGGGCTGCAATAGATTTAAGGATATCAAGCGGAATTTGCACTTCAACGATAACTCTAAATTTATTGAGAAATGATAACTAGAAGATACGACCTTTTCTTTCAAAATTCGAGGGCGACTGCTTTTAATCCCTAATGAAGAACACCTAGCAATTGACGAGCAAATAATACGGAATCATTTTCTTTTGTAACATAATGTAGAATCATTCCATGTATGGCACAAACCCTAAATTATTATTTAAATTATTATTTTTTCATAAAAATAATAATTTATATTTTATATTTATTTTTTAAATTAATTTTTGTATCAATAAGAACCATTTCCTAACGCTCATGAATTATTTCAGCCAAAAATAAAAATTCATGCAGTAAAGGATTAAATACTCAAAAAACATTTAAAAAAAAAAAAACATCCACCTTCAAGTGGGCAATGTCTAATGTAAAACAGCCTTTGTATGTATTATTATCTATACTATACTATTGTGAACTGTTTATGATAAATTATACGTTCTAACTAATGAAATTATTAATAATAATGAAATTATAAGGCTAGTTACAATGGAGGTACCCACTTGACTTAATAAAAAATTGGCATAAAACATTGGCTCTCATAGATTCGTGAATATGAAAATATATCGAGGCAGCAGACCCCCATATCCAAACAAAATAAAACTATAAAAATAGCGAACCTCATAATTCAATGTCAACTTTTGAGTGGGTTACTGTGGAAAAATTACAGCGCACCAGACGTGACTAAATGACTTGCCATTGTTCTCAGACTTATTTACATAAATTAATAATGTAATTTTTAATCATTCTGCTATGCTATGTCAAGTTTATACCATGACAAAGAAAAAATTTGTACTGTGCTTCTTCCAGGACACACTACAAACTTATTAGAGTAAAAATCGGTTAGCTTGAAAACGTTTAATAAGAAAAAATTGATGTGAAGTGTGAATATTCACACATTTCAGGGTTTCGCAGGTATATAATAAGTGAAGGCGGTATGCTGAGTGTGTAGGACAAATTTTACTTTGTAGTAATCACGGCAAAATGAACGATCTTTTTAAAATAATTTATCGTCTGTTAATCATATAATAAGATAATCATTAAATTTACGCTCTTAAAAATTAAATACAACATTTGTCAAAATATAACTAGAATTTTGACAAAATAATTTCAACATAATAAAAATGCAAAAAAAAAAAAACAGATAAAATAAAATTCACTCCGTACTCGAACACGAAACCCTTCGTTTACCAGCGAGTTTTAGATAGTGCTCTAACCCAGGGCTTCTTAAACTTTTTCATATAGCGACCCCCTTCAAGCCTAGGAAATTTTAAACGACCCACCATGTAATAAAATTAATATTGACCGTAGATGTAGGTGTAATATCGCGATATTGTAGAATCTACCTTGTAGATTCTAAAAATTTATTTATTATTACCCAAAAGTAGCAGATCTTTGCGACCCCCCGGGAGGTCGGGACCCACAGTTTAAGAAGCCCTGCTCTAACCAATAACGCTATCGTACGCCTTGCATGTGAGTGTCTTACATTGGTATAACTTTTGTACTTTGTGAACCAAAAACCACAAAAAATGCGTTATTTTCCGAAAACATAATCTGATCAAAAATTCATGTTGTACTATTTCGGTTCACACCAATATACATTACTTAGTTGAAACCATCTGGGCTACAGGGTGTGGGACAAAATTTTTTTTGCACAATTTTGGCAAGAATCGCTTCAAAATAATTTATTTTGCAAAAATAAAAATTTGAACGTTAATCCACGTACTAAGGGCTTTCATTTGATACCCTACTCATAATTTAAAAAAAATATTTTTGTTTTCGATGAGCACATATTTGTTTATATTTATAGGGGGTTATGTTTTTGAGATGTTTTAGTATTTTTCCTATGTGCGGGTCAAAGAGTTGTATAAGCATGCCAAATTTCAACTCTCTAGGTTTAGCCGTTTCGCTACAATTTTTACCAAACAGACAGACGGACAGACAGACGACAAAATGACGGTATAAGGGTTTTTTGGTCATACCTACAAAACCCTAAAAACAATTATTTTAGTACTCTTGGTATTTTTGTTTTGGAATGTGAATTTCTGACCATTTTTGGTTTGACTTCTTCATGGTCCACATCTGTTTAGTATTTTCATTACGCCGTTGGAGGTCCAATAGACCTTTAGTTAGTCAGGCTAGTTAGAAAAAAAGGACCATAAATTATGTTCGACAAATGTGGACAAAGGAAAAGCTGACCGAGGGACTATTTAAGAAATATTAACTTCCCATTAAGTTCCGAGTACAGTAAATTTAGTTTTTGAATTGTGGGCAAAGTTATACAACGTCTAGGGAAGTGTTTCTCAACTGAAAACGTATCGCGGACCAGTAAATTATTTTATTTTCTACCGGAGACCCCTAAAAATAAATGTATTTTTAAACAAATTGTACCATGAGTTCAAAAAGTAATTATATAAGGGTTGACTATGGAAAAATGAAATAATGTCCACTGAAAGCTTTAGAATTAATTAACTGTCATCACTATTGTTTTATGCCATAAGTTTATATTGTTATATAAAGCTTGCAGTAGACATTATTTTATTTTTCCATAGCCAACCCTTATGTAAATACTTTTTGAATTCATTCAAAAAAAAAATTCATAAAAAAATATATAACATTAAAAAAAAAATCAGCTATGACCACCACAGGACCGACCGCCATCATAAAGTATTTGTATAAAATACATTCTAGCAGCAAAGTAGAAATATTTGGCCTAATATTTTTTAACAGAGATATTTATCATGACCATGGAAACGTTACATATAAGTATGAAAAAATTGAGACAGAAAAATTTTAAAAAATTTTACAAAATTTTTCGAAATTTTTCGTTCTATCAAAAAACGACTCAGATAGAAGTTATTAGTTATTGCATTTATAGCAACTTTTGTTCAATAAATTTTTACCGACCGCCAACATATATAAGGGAGGTATTGTGATCATACCGATTTTGACATTTCGAGATTTCGATGGATCTTCACGAATTGAGGTCCCTACATAACGTTTTGACTATTTTTAGCATGATGTCTGTCGGTCTGTCTGTCTTTCCGTCCGTCCGTCCGTCTGTCTGTCTGTCTGTCTGTCTGTGTACACGTGCAGAGCAAATTCGGCTGAAAGGATTTTTATGAAACTTCATATTTAAGCTTCTGCCATCAATGGCACAAGTTGATCACTTTTGGTAAAAATCAGTTGACTAAAAATGGGAGTTTACTCGTGTCGATTTTAAGATTTTTGCGAATATTTCACAACAGAAATATATTTCGAAAAAAATTATTGAACAAAAGCAATAACTAACAACTTTTATTTGAGACATTTTTTGATAAAACGAAAAAAAAAATTGAAAATTTTTTCCAAATTTTTCCCTAATAGTTTTAGGTCATTACGGACCAAATATTACAGAAAAAACATCGTAAAACTAATTTTTTTAAAAATTTAAACCTTAGGTCACTATTTCTTACCATTTTTGAGATATAGTTTTTGATTTAATACCCAAGTTTCCAAAAATAACTACACTTTCACGAGACACAATATATTCAATGTTAAAATACATACAAAAAATAACTTAAAATTTATGAGAAAGACATTTTAATGTTATCTCGGTGTTTTGTTAACCACAAATGAATTAGTATGGGATTAAAAAAATAATTAATCCTCTTAAATAAGTTGATAAGGAAATTTTATTTTTATATCATTAGCAGGAATTACGTAAACATTTATGCGACGAAACATGTTTATCTGAAAAAATATATAAACTGTGAATTTTCATAGTTTACAGGATTTCGTAGGCAGGGCTGATATTAAAAATATTTGAGAAGATAACATTCAAAATATGATTTATCACAGTAATACAGTTTTAAAATTATTGTAGAAAACATTACAAACCAATTTGCAACAAGTTTGGAACCTTATTTTACGACCTACGTATTTTTAAGGTCCCAAACAATTAATTCAAATATATTATTAAAATTTTAAAGCACTAAATTACGAAAAATAGATATTTAAATTTGACAAAAATCACGTTTTGCATGAACTAAGTGGACAAATAATGGTTTAAATTGACAAAATAAGGATTCAATTTGATTTGAATGTTTATTATAATGTTTATATGTTTATGTTTGTTAATATGGATCTTACTAGCATTAGATAAATAAATAAACTATTATTATTATTATTATTAACAAACATAGGTTTACATTATTTTATTTATTATTTTTTTAATATTATTATGTATTTATCATTTTTTTAAATATGGAAATGCCAACTTTAATTTTCCAAACAATCATATCTCAAAAACGGTAAGAGATAGAGACCTGCGGTTTGAATTTTTGAAATCCTCAGCCTTTAAATAGTTTAGAAAAAAAAAGAAGATTTAGTGGCTAGCACACAACTTTATTAATAGGCCATCAAATAAAATTGTCGAAAAGTACCAAAAATTTAAAATTAAAAAATTGATGTGAAGTGTGAATTTTCACACATTTCAGGGTTTCGCAGGTTTTAGTAAGTGAAAGATGATTACTTGGGATACCAAAATAAATTTTATGTTAAAATATTTTATTAATTTTAATTCGAATGGCTAATACCATTATTTAGGTTTCTAAATATGTGCAGTATTTTTTCTTTTTTTTTTATATAGCAAGGTTCATTAAGATTTTGAAAATTGCATAACCCCGCCCAGCCTGTCTCAATTTTTTATACTTACATGTAACATTTCCATGGTCATGATAAATAATATCTCTGTTAGAAAATATTAGGCCAAGTTATTTCTACTCTGCTGCTAGAATGTATTTTATACAAGTACTTTATGATGGCGGTCGGTCCTGTGGTGGCCACAGCTGATTTTTTCGAAATATTTTTCTGTTGCTAAATATTCGCAAAAATCTTAAAATCGACACGAGTAAACTCCCATTTCTAGTCAACCGATTTTTACCAAAAATTGATCAACTCGTGCCATAGATGTCAAAAGCTTAAATATGCAGTTTCATAAAAATCCTTTCAGCCGAATTTGCTCTGCACGTGTACACAGACAGACAGACAGACAGACAGACGGACGGACGGACAGACAGACCGACAGACATCATGCTAAAAATAGTCCAAACGTTATGTAGGGACCTCAATTCGTGGAGATCCATCGAAATCTCGAAATGTCAAAATCGGTATGATCACAATACCTCCCTTATATACAGAGTGATTATTTAATGGCGAGACGACGTTGCCGAAATTTACGTGCCTCCTAGCAGAAATACTGGTGAATACTATGAGTATAATAACCTTGAAGAGATATAATAACCATGATGCGCATGCGCGCATAATCGCCTGCTACGATGTGTATGATACGGCAAATTATTAAAACTTCCAGTGACGTCATCTCGCCATTAAATAATCACTCCGTATGTTGGCGGTCGGTAAAAAATTTCATAAAAAAATATATAACATTCAAAAAAATAAATATAAACTGATGGTTGGGTCGCCTCCAACCTCTGAAAACAGTCCTTATATTACTGGTGGCTCAGATTCAGTGAAATTTGGAAAAGACCTCGTGGGCCAAATAAAATCAGGTCTCTGGCCAGATACGTCCAGAGCAAAATATTTTTAAATATGTTTTTCCAGTATTCACTTGCTCATTAACACATTTCTGAACGATGAATGTTCATTGTGACACTTTTATCTGGCGCTGTGTGTTAAATATAAGGTTATGTGACAGTGGCATATATACACGCAGAATACATCTCTTGTATGAGGAGGCGCATTCCAAGCTATTGTTTGTTTCGGCAGCTCAAGAACACGAACACTTGCTTGAATTCTAATTCGCCGACACTTTGTTCACTTTTTCATGTTTATATACTTAAACATGCTGTTTAATACCACGGTAATCGTGCGAGAATTTTATACTTAAAAGACATCGACAACACCTCATGCTCTTTAAAAATAAAGTACTACGCTGAATCTTTGGTTTGAGTATCAATAAATGCAGTGGCGAATTAAGCGGTAGGCGGACTGAGAGGCCGCCCGGGGGGGGGGGGGGGCTACCGAAGCTCATATACAAATATTTCCATTCTATTTAAAATAATAGAGGGCCCATTTTAATTTTACCACCCAGGGTCCCCAAGCAACTTAATGATACTCTTCCTGAGAAAATCGAAGTTACTGTTTTATTTATGAAGTCTTGCACCTTAATTTAATGTGTTCTATTTATAGTCATATTCGATGGTAATTGGCCTCTTTACAGCTTCTTACTATCACCCTAAGTCTGTTGAATTTTTCAAACAGACCTTTATCTTATATATTTGTGTTTGTCTGTGCAGGTTTTCTTTTATTGAGTATGCGTAATTTTATTGATTTATTTATTTATTGTTTAATTTATTGTTTTTTAATATGTAGTGCAGTCTTTAGATGTGCTGCATTAGACGCAAATAGCCTTTGTTGCTGTGCGCCAAAAATTTTAACTAAAGCTAACCTCTTGAAATATCTTTCTTCTTATTGAATTAACAGCAAAATTATACAGAGCGATCAACAAATATTGTCCGTTATACAATAATTGACAGAAACATTTAGTTATCAAACTTATTTCCAAGGACATGTACACATAGGCGTACATTATATTTTTATTACCTTATACGAATTAATTATTAAATGAACACTATTTTTCTCTAGATGCCAATGAGTTGGTAACAGGTATTAAGTTAGGAACACATATTTTCGTTGTTCCTCGGGTGAGTTCGGACAAAGGAAGTAATCTGATTGGTTCTTTGTTAAATTGGGAGTTTCAGCTGTGAATCAGAATACAGTTTTGATATTTTTAAACTCATTGTTTACTCTTATGTAACTGACAAGAAATAATGATCGCACGGTATATGACAAAAATAGTTTATAGTAAGAAACAAATGTTTTATGTCTATTTTATTTAGATGAATATTTGGGGAGTTAGGGGGGGGCAGAGCTAACCTCTTACAATATCTTCCTTATTATTGACTTAACAGCAAAATTATATATTACAAAAATAGTTTATAATAAAAAACAAATGATGTATTTCTTTATTTTTTTTATTTAGATGAATATTTGGGGAGTTGGGGGGGGGGGGGGGTAAAGCTAACCTCTTGAAATATCTCCCTTATTATTGACTTAACAGCAAAAACGTATATAACAAAAATTGTTTATAATAAAAAAATTAATATTTTTTATTGTATATACTTTTTCGATTGAATAAATATTTGGGGAGTTACGGGGGTACACCCTAAAACCAACTAACGTTTCATTTATGAGCATTTGAACTGACTGGACGCAAACTATAACAGTATATTGTGCAGAAATAAGTAGCGGTTGTTATGTTTAACGCTACGTACAACCCCCAGAGATTATTAGTTTCTTATACAAAACTAACAATCTGAAATAAAATTAGTGACAATCTATACATCAAATTTTGCACAGAATTTTTATCTATCTAATAGGATATTTTTGATTGTAGAAAAAATTATTGTAAAAATGTTATTGCTAAATAACTTAATAATAGGTATTACACAACAATGTTCTGTAATTTTTTAAATATATTTGTGGGTTTCAAATAATTTTTATATTTATATATTTTTGTGTAGAAATGTTCAAATAATACGTTAACATTTTTTTCGACATGATTGTTTATAGTTTAGAACCTTCGTCGAAAAATATTTTACTTGATGATAATGAAATGCCACTTGGTACAAGCATTCCTTACATAAAATTAATCATTTTTATCCTCCTCACTTATATTGAGAACCGCGGCAGATTCGAGGTGGCGGCAAAAGTAGATTACCAAGTACAATACCTATAAGGAATTTTCACAATAGAACAAATTATCTCCAAACATATTTGTAGAATGGAGCTTTAGCTACAATTTGCCGCATGGTCCACAAATATGCGTCGAATGGTTTACAAGATGGCGTCTATAACGCATGTTGTTTAATTACAATTACATGACAGTTCTTTTGACAATTAAAAATATCCCATTAGGTAGATAAAAATTCGCTGAAAATTTTGATGTATAGATTGTTACTAATTTTATTTCAGGTTGTTAGTCTTGTATAAAAAACTCTACGGTTGTGCGCACCCTTAATACTCCAGATGGGTCTCCAGGCCTAGTAATCTAGGGACTTTAGTGAAAAGGAGAAAGCAAAGTCATCTATCGACCGGTGTTTCAACAATATAACTATGTAATTTCTTGAAAATAAAATAAAATTTTCGATTAATAATAAATTAATCGATTAATTATAAATTGATCTAAACCAAAAATGTCATATGTTTAATTAACTGAAACAAAAAATCGATTATTTCAATTATTCGATAAATCGTTGTCAACTCTAAGTACGAGTACTCCATCTAGTATATTATAAATTTACCTCTACAAAAGCTACCGTTTGAACTTGTCTTTGATTTTGAAACTGTATTTTGTACAAAAACTCTGATAATAAAATAAATAAAATTTATCTACACATAACAAATTAGCAATAAAATAACCTAACGTCCAACTGTTAGATTATTTCATTACAAACAAAAGAGATTTGACATGCAATAAGAGGAAATATTGTGATAAGTATAGCAGTAACAACTAAAAACGTAATTTATATTGGTAAAAAGCATCTGATAGCATTTATATAGATTGTGATATTAGCTGAAAGGCAATAGATGGAGCTGCCCGTATACACTTAACGGGAACAGTGCTTGGCCAAAGAGCACTTAATAACTTCTGAATAAGACCACAGACTGACATCCAAAGAAGAATAGATGCATCACTTCACTAAAATTAAGAGAATTAAGATCTACTTTGTCTATTTAAAAAGCGTGCATCACTAAATTGTAATGATTGAAGATAGACATAAAAATTTCATGAATAGAATTTAAAAAATTATTAATAATAACTGAAATACTGATATTTAATACTAAAATGTATTTGATTTGATGAAGATAGTGTTTGATTCGAGTAGTAGCGCCACAGTGTGTGGTACGGTCGTCCGTTGTACTATAGTGACAGTTGAGTCGCGAGGAACGAGTGCCAAAATAGCTATGATGTGTGTCTTTTATTCGCTCGTTATGAAAAACTGTGGCGACGGCTATTTCTGTATATGTATGATGTGACTCTACCCGGCTTAACCATTCACGATTCATGATATTATGACGAGCAAAACATCGCGTATTTCATCCACAAAGAACATTTTTTACAAACAATTTATACCCAACAAAATATATTTTAAAATTAATAAACTATATTTAATAATACTGCTAAAATTTACCAAAATAACCAAATTTGTATAGATATTGGAATAATTTTTATAAATCTCAGTTTGATTATTAACAATATTAAAAAAATAAATAATAACTATAATGGAAAAAGAAAATAGAGATAAGAAACAGACGGTAGCAAGATTTAGATGTGGAAACGAGGAGATAGACAACCAATTCTGGAGAAAAGATGAAGAAAGAGTATGCAGTACCTACTTCACTATTGTGACAAAATCCAACCCAGAGGAGGAACACGAGAAGAAGTTTTAAAAGACACAGGATCAAGATAGACATGGATGAATGAAATTTCACCTTCATTCAACAAAGACACAGCGGCGGAAAAAAGTACAAAGAAATGAAATGTAAATATAGCAAAATATAATATAATGTACTAAAAAAATGTAGAATTCAAGCAGAATTTAAACAGAATTTAATAAACTTATTATTATTAATAAATAAATAAATAGATAAATTAATAATAACTATGACATTTTTTCTACTAAAAATTTTCGAAAGATTTCCATTATTAATTGAATTTTGTGAAATCTAAAATATGTAAAAATGATACGAAAATATTAGATTGTTAAATAAGTCCGTTCGTTTTTTTTTTTTTTTTCATCTTTTATTCAATAAAATCTACATTCTAAAAAAAAACTTTTATTATCAAATATACTGTCCATTATTTTCTATCACATTGGACAAACGCTCAGGCAATTTCATAATGCCATCTCTCCAGAAGGTTCCGTCTTTGCTCTCCAGGTGAATTTTGATATCGTCCAAAGATGCGAAATTTTTTTCGTTAAGGGAATTATGTAGAGAGCAAAACAAATGGTAGTCGGAGCATATGGTCCAGACATCGCACAATCCGACCATCGCACAATTTTGTTATTAAAATTTAGTAAGAAATCACGAACTCGCTGATGGCGGATTCGTTAAAAGTCACAAATGCTTTTTTCCACCGTAGTTGCTTTGAAAAGACATAGATGTCACAATATTCGTTCCGCATTAATTTTCAGAGCTATAAACGCTTTCGTTAAACGGTAAATAAAAACGAAAAATCTCACCTCCCAAATCCAAGTGAAGAGCAAAAAAAAAGGTCCTCATCTTCCAAATCCAAATGCGGGACAAAATGTTAAAATGCGGGACTTTTGTGGGACGCATCTTAATGCGGGACAAAATGTTAAAATGCGGGACAAATGGTCACCCTATCATAGATAAATATATTTTTACGGACCGCCAACATATATAAGGTAGGTATTGTGATCATACATTGACATTTCGAGATTTCGATGGATCTCCACGAATTGAGGTCCCTACATAACGTTTTGACTATTTTTAGCCTGATGTATGTCGGTCCGTGTACACGTGCAAAGCAAATTCGGCTAAAAGGATTTTTATGAAACTTCATATTTAAACTTTTGAGATTAATGGTACAAGTTGATCAATTTTTGCCAATTTTTCAAATCAATTTTTGAAATGGGAGTTTATTCGTGTCGGTTTTAAGATTTTGGCGAATATTTCACAACAGGGAAATATTTCGAAAAAAAAATATTTAACAAAAGTTACTATAAAAAGAATAACTAACAACGTTTATTTGAGACATTTTTTGATAAAGCAGCATAAATTAAACAAGTACTTTGTGATGGCGGTCGGTCCTGTGGTGGCCACAGCTGTTTTTTTTTACTTAACTTGTTTATTTGTTGCCCATTTTTGCAATGCTTGAAAAATGGCCATTACACTTTAAGCAATGCTTTTTAAGCCCTTATTTAAATTGTGTAAGAAGCTTTTTAATCTATGTCTGTCTTGGCAATAGGCCTTCCATTTCTATTACCTCTCTCTATTTTAAACTATTCCTTGCATTAATAAAACTTATACTCCATTATAACTTATAAATAACAATCTTTGATCAACCCTTCGTTTGTACAAACCATTTTGCTTATCATATATTCCCCTAAGTTGTTTACAATAAGCATAACCTGTTTTTTCCTAACACGAGGGGAGTTATCTAGGCCCTCCAGCAGTAAATACCACCACTCACTCACATGTAGGACATCCATTGTATATGAATATGGCATTTCGCCAACCTTACAGAAGATAGGCGGTCGTATATCCGCCATTTTGAAAGTAAAATGTGTAAATTTTTTGTTAAAATTCAGACAATGGGTTAATCATATGGAATAAGTTTATTTAAATTTGAAATTATGGGAATTCATGCTAAATATATTCATTGTGATGTAAGGAAAACTTATAAAACTCAAAAATAACAAAACTACTACTAAAGTTGCATTCACAGCTATTAAATTAATCGACTATAGACTATGCATTTCAAAAGGAATTTCGTAAGGCATTTTCAGAAGGAAGAGAGTTGAATGAAGATGAATCACGCAGCGGAAAGCCTTCATCTTCAAGAACCGATGAAAATGTCGACAGAATCCGGGATCTTGTGCGTTCAGATCGTCGGTTGACAGTCAGAATAATCGGAGAAGAGTTAAATAGACCATATTAGTAACTACGTCACAAAATGGGATTCAGTGCTGCCGCCTCGCGATTGGATTCCTTTTATTTGAATTTAGCATGTTGTTTTTTTGTTAAATTGTATTTTGGAAATATAAATTAAGTTTTCAAAATAAGATAATGCTTCACATCAAAACTACGAATCAAAATTTATTTATTAAAATTCTTATTTTATACATTATAATTTAATATGGCATTATTTTTGCAGAACAATATTATTTTGCAGGTTAATTTAGAAAATTTTACGTTAATAATCGTTATTATGGCAAGTAACATAGCAATAAATGTGTATGCCATATCTAAATGGTTTGAAGGAACAATATGTTGTTTTTATTTTATCCATTATTGTTTTACATTTTCATCTGTCAAAAAACGAAAAAATTTACAATTAAGTATGTAGCTGTAATGGTTACAATTTGGAGCAAAACAATACACCATTATGCATTCTAAAACAAAATATTAATGATTACTTAGTGTTAATTAAATAAATACTAAAGATATTTCGATTTTCATATTATTTAAAAACGTAACCTATAAATATATCTTCGAATCCTTATTTATATATTTATAAAATCATTATTCTATAATATAAAGTATCTGCAGGGGCGCACACAAGGGGGGGGTCCAAGGGGTCCGGACCCCCCCCCGTACTGTGAGAAGTGAGGACTTTTTTTTTGCTCTTCACCTAAAACTTAGAAGTGAGGACCTTTTTTTTTTTTTGCTCTTCACTTAAAATTTAGAAAGGAGGACCTTTTTTTGCTCTTCACTTGAAATTGAAATTTTGCCCTGTGTTTATAAAAATTATGTATAATTGGACCCCCCCCAAGCCAAAAATCTGTGTGCGCCCCTGAGTATCTGTACTGTATATATTAGTATATACTTATCAAAAATACATATTTTTTGCTCCAAAATTGAAGATATTCATAAAATTAAGGTAACAAAAGTAATGTCACATGTATTTTAAACCAGTCAAAAACTTCCAAAGGACTCAGCTCTCAGATGGCAGCACATGTATGTGACGTCACACTAATATGGTCTATTTGACTCACACTACCATTCGTCAGATTTGGACTGAATTGGGGATGAGAAAAATCTCCACAATGCGCCTTGTCACACAGCAATTTAAATAAACGAGTTTTTGGCCAGTAAAAACATTCCTGTGGCTCCTCAGCCTCCTTATTCCCCTGATTTGAGCCCTTATGACTTTTTCCTCTTCCTAAGATTGAAAAATCACCTCAAGGGACGTCATTTTGGGACACTCGTAAACGTTCAACCGACCAGCTGAAAGCTATTCCAGTATCCGAGTTCCAGCACTGCTATGAGGATTGGAAGAACCGTCTCCAGCGCTGTGTGGTTTCCCAAGGAAGTTATTTTGACGGAGACAATATTGAATTGTAATTCTATTCCAATTAAAAAAAAATAAAAAATCAGTCGTGTTACTTAATTCGTAAGTACAATCCTAATTATCGAAGACCGTATACAGGGAACATAGAGAGACCTGCTAATTAATAAATCAAGATGGAGGAATTACGTGAGGCCAAGAATAAATCCGACAGTGTCAAAAGAAGAATTAAACACTTTTTGAAATGCCTTAATATTTTTGAGTATTAATTTGTAAGAATTTTACAAAAACTAAAAAAAAAATGAAAAGCGAAAGTGCCGTTAAAATCGAGGTTAAACTAATTAAGATGAGAATCGGTGATCATTTGTAGTAATATCAGATTAAAAACTCGTTTGTCCAAACCTGTGATCACACGGAAAATGAGCATATATCTCTACATTAATATATAACATATTTATCAAAAATATAATGCATAACCTTCTTGGGAAAAAAGTAACAAATAATGAAAACAAAACACTGTCCACCAGACCGTGAATTTCAACCGCAAACAATTATTTTTACTTTCAAGATTACTTTTTGGGTCAGTGTATTTGTCTGCAAAACAGACGGGAACGAGAATTTAAAAATTTAAGTTCTAAAAGAATTGCAAGAAATTACAACGATAGATTAAAAATAAATCTATGTACATATCATCGCCGAAGGATTATTAACACAATCAAAAGGATTAAGAGTTCTTACGTGGAACTACGGCATCGCAGACCGCGTGAAACATTAATAGCATATTTGGGTCTAGTGTTACTACGCAGCAGACAATATCAAATTGGTTCGCCAAATTTCGTACAGGTAACTTAAAAACGAAACAAAAAAATCTGGCTCATCGATCACAGCAGAAATATACTGCAACCAACGAAATGATGCAAAAACTTAAAGAAAAACAACCTAGATTGGTCAACAGATCGACTCCTATCTTATTTCATGATAACGCTAGACCACACACTGCACAAATGACTGTGGCAAAACTACAAGAATTGGAGTTGGAACTTTTTCATCATCCTCCTCATTCACCAGACCTATTCCACACTGACTACCACTTCTTCCGCAATTTGAACAAATTTTTAATAGAAAAACAGTTTAATTCCGATAATGCTGTAAAACTGGCCTTCCAGGAATTCATTGACTCTCGTCCGCCAGGGTTTTATATCACCGGCCTGAACAACCTGCCGCTTAAATGGCAAAAGTGTATAGACAATATGGGTGCATACTTTGATGAATAAAATAATTCTTTATATACCCTTTTCACACTAGACCTCGTCTAAATACAAGCGATGTTGAAGACAGAGATCTGCGTCTTAACCATCGTCCGCATTGCCAACATAATTTCTATTATAAAAAAATACTCTTTGAATTTGTGCTGTCAACATTTTGTATTATCATAAACAAGAATACTGTATTATATCGACGTTATAAGAAGTTTATACTTATTGTTATAATCAAATTATTTATTTTAATAATGTGTTTAATAAAATACAGAGCTACAATAATTGAGATAAAATGTATCGACTTACATGTTAATACAGGTGTAATATATTCTTTATTGTAATGTCTTTATTATAGAATGAAATGAAATATCTATATTTGTTTATAATAATTCAAAATGTGCGTCTGCGCAGACAGTTCAAAACTGGTAATTTCCTGACGGTAACTTAAGGACAAAATTACTGTAGCTGATGACAGCACTGGAGATTTAAACATCAAGTGTGAAAGCAAACCGATGTTAAACATCGGTGAACTTTAAGTTCACTTGTCTTAAAGTTCTAGTGTGAAAAGGGTATTATATTTGTAAGTCATCAATCAACTTTGCCTTTTTTTCTACAAATTTCATCCTTGACGATCTAATAGATTAAATTTTGAGCTACATACATACGAAACCATATTATGCAGAATGATCTGAGGATTGTGTGAAGTTTTAAAATTCTTTGTTTTAATATTTCTTAAGCAAATTTGACAACAGTGTATAACAAGTCGTTTTGGCAACATGTGAAAGAAATCAGAGACAATACTGCCTATTTAGTGTCCCATAGCATTCGGTTGCCACATTCTGTTATCTTACTGGTACCTCTCTCTCTGTCTCTCACTCTCACCACTCTCTACTCTAGACCCTTAACTGTTTACACACGATTCTGAGAAGGGCTGATGCACACATGTGTTCACGCTACATAACATATATCTACATTTTTTTTTAACCTTCGATTTTTTGTGTTTAAATTCTGATATTCATATTTATTTTATTTATTTGATTTAGGAATATATAAGATACGCAAAAGTTTAGTAAATATGATTTTAGAACAGATCTTTTTAGATAAAATATTAAAATAAGACGACATAAAAATACCTGCCGAGAGACGAGGGAAGACGGTAGAAATTACCGGGCTCCCGGGAAGACTACAGATCCCGAGACTAGATTTTTTTTTTATAAAGCCAATTTCTAATTTTATTATTTGTGAATTTGTTACATAATTTCATTATCCGAAATTATATTACGAAAATAATAATAATTGAAATAAGAGTTTTTTTATGTATTTTTTGTCAGTTATGTTGTTATCAGTTATCAATATTTTGGACCCCTTTGTGTCGTTTTTGTCGATAATATCCGGACGGACAGTAATATGTCATGTAAGCATGGCGCTTTTGCTCTATTATGGCAAATAGCCAAAACAATTCTATTTTTTTCATAATGAAAATTTCATGTTTGCACAGGATTCGAACCCGAGACTTTACCAACGCAGGGCACGTGTGTTACCACTACGCTACACCAATCGACTGTACAGAGTTACTTGGATTTCCCGCTCATTAGATTAATTTTATAGAATGGTACTTACCGAAGTTTACAATTATTTACCGCCAGAATAAATTTTAATATTTTGTTATTGATTTTTTTTACAACATCTAAACAGAAGTAGTATGTTTTAGTGAATATATAACACCCCCAAGCAGGTACAGAAACATTAATACTAAACCAGGTAATTTTTAATGAAGAAATTTTAATAAACAGACGTTGGTAACAATCTTTTTTTGTGTGCGCTAACCGGCTAACCGCTAATAAGCGCTTATAGTCGCCGATAAGCGCTGGAAACAATCTTTCAACGCGTTGGTACTTTACTAAATAACAAACAATTACACTAATCTAATATTTGCCTTACATTCTTATTATTAATTAAAAGAGTAGTGGTCCAAGATTAGATCCTTGAGAAACACCAGAAACCAGAGAATAAGAAGAAGTACAATTTTTATACTCAATTTATTGTTGCCTTTTTCGAAGTATGAGAAAAACCATTCGCAGATCTGAATGCCGAGAAAAAGCGTTTATAGGCGCCGATAACAATCTTTTTACGTGTTCCTTATGAGTGACCTGAACGAAAAAAATACATAAAGAATCGTTTATTAATTTTATCTCACCTTAAACTTCGCGTTAACTCAACAATTCGACGATGCGCGTGCAATACCTCCTGACATTTTTTAATAAACTGCGTTTTTGATAAATCTGAACAAAATAACACAAAAATGCATCTAGTGGCAAGTTATCTTAGCCAGAAAAAAATCTAAATGCTTTATACTTAATACTGTCAATAGTTCCTATAAAATGGAGCTAATCAAACCAATTCTGTAACTCAGTTACCATGACCATTGTAACTAAATTTGTCTCTATGAGCAAGGTCAGTTACTATCATGAATGAAAGTCATTATACATTTTATAATATTTTATCTTGTAGTAACGTTACTACCAGGGCTTCGCACCGTTATTTTTTTCGTTTCGGTTTTTGTTCCAGTTCAATTAAAAAAATAAATCCGGTTTTCGTTCCGGCAAAAATAACGGTTATTTTCGGTTTTCGGTTCAGTTCCGGTTCGAAGCCCTGGTTACTACACAGTAATTTTTTACAGAATTGATCTGAGTTTCTGTTTTGTGAATGGTATATTTTGTAATAGTTGGTTAAAATTTTTGACGCACACCAACGATGGCTATTTGCCGCTTAACACAGCCTAAATAACTAGTAGTATATTATAAAAAGAGTAAATTAATCGGTATGCAAGTAAAACAGTTTTTGTCGTTTTCTGAAAAACTAAGTTTATTTCACTTAGGATATATTGCATCGTCGAATTAATATTTAATAAAATAAAAACCAATCTTTTGTCCTACGCATATTTTCAGTTTACGCAATAGGATTAATATTTGGGGGGGTTATGGGCCATTAATCTATACAGATTCTATTAATTTCTTAATAAGTAGGTATAGCTATCTCAGTTAGTAGTAAAATAAAAATAGCAATTATTATTTCGCGCAAGCGCATCATATTATTCTGTAAATACTAATTAAATTTTGCTGTAAATTGTGTATAACATATTGTTATTATCTAATTAATTAAGACTGTATTAATTACATTGTTGAGATAGCTTTATTTGGTATGCGAATTATTACGAGAAATATTTATATACTTGCATACATTATGTAATCTATTTGTTTATAATATTTTCAGTACTTTTCTGAAATACTATCCATCAGGTAACAATTAAAAATATTCTATTAGATAGATTGCATTTCACTGCAAATTTTGATGTATAGATTGTAATTTTATTTCAAACTGACAGTTTTGTAAAAGAAACTTCTCACTTCATAATTAAGAAGGGATTCTTGTAAAAAAATATATATATTGAGAAGGCTTACAATCACAAGAACGACATGGTGTATGCTACAGGCACACGAAAAGCTTGTGAGAAAACGAGAAAGAGAAGCCAAGAATAGTCAGAAATACGTCACCATAAAAATTCGAGAGAAATCACACTTTAAATCAGGCGGGCACCCAGGGGGGGGGCACGGACTTGACCCCCCAAAGAGCTCTTAAAAAACGTGGCTTTTGATAAAATATAAGTGATAAGCCTCCCCCCAAGAGTTCCAAAAACATGTGATTGTTAAGTTTTTCAATCAAAATACAAGTGAAGACCCAAAACCGGCGGAAGCGGGCGCCGTTGTGAGAGGGGGCGCTGCCGTTAGGCTCATAAGAGCACCAAATTAATGTAAAAATAATTAACGTAATGTAATTTTGTAGTGAAGACCTGTTTTTTTGACCATTTTCTTAAGAAGGTAATGCGGGACGGAGCAAAAAAAAGCTCCTCATCTCCCAAATCCAAGTGAAGAGCAAAAAAAAGGTCCTCACCTCCCAAAATCCAAGTGAAGAGCAAAAAAAAAGGTCCTCATCTCCCAAAATCCAAGTGAAGAGCATAAAAAAAGGTCTTCACCTCCCAAATCCAAGTGAAAAGCAAAAAAAAAGGTCCTCACTTCCCAAATCCAAAATGCGGTACAATGCGGGACAAAATGTTAAAATGCGGGTCTTTTGCGGGACGCATCTTAATGCGGGACAAAATGTTAAAATGCGGGACGAATGGTCAACCTATTTTAGAAGGAAGGACCTTTTTGTTTCCAGGACATTACTTTATATATATTTAACTCTTTGAAGTACCCTGGGACAAAATTTGAACCACTAAAAAATAGACCTTTGTGGTACGTTGGGACAAAATTTAAACCACTCAGATATGATTGTATAGTTACTAAGGTACATCGGTTTAAATTAAGTCCCACCGATCGCTGGGCTTATAAAACATGCGCATTCAGTTTACGAACATGTTTTTAATCTTATCATATCAAAAATAAACAATAAATTTAAGGTACAGTGGGATGAAAAGTAACCCATCCATTTTATGGCATTGGCATATATTATATTTTTTAATTTTTATAATAATTATTATGTTTACATAGAACTAATAAAATAATAAATAGAAAATAATATGTTTTTATAATTTTCTTTTTTCTGGTAACTCAAAGGTCTTTTCTGTATTGAAATTCCCGTACTACAAAGAGTTAAGAGAGCCCAATTACAAAATCGAAAAAAGCTTTACGTCCCTGCATGGGGGCGCTTCATCAGTCTTGCCTACGAGCGCTAAAGACCCTAGCGCCGGCCCTATGAGGATCTTTTTTTTTGGATCATTACTTATACACTTATAACTTAGAGGTGAGGTCCTTTTTTTAGGTCATCACTTGTAATTTTGAAATACGAACATTTTTAATAATTTAAATAATTTCATTTTTGAGCCCCCCCCCCAAGATAAATTTCTGGGTGTACGCCTAAATATTTATTTAACTAATAGGCACACTAACTCACTCATGACTGATTGTAAAAGAACGAGTTAAATATTTTAGCTGTAGTTATCTTTACCTCAATTAAAATTATGTTTTGTATAGTGTTTTGACTCAAATTAAGCATAACTCGACTTAAATTAAAATTATATGGACCGTTTCGATTCAAGTTAACTCTTACGGAGCGGTGCTATTTAAAATGTACCCCACAAAATTTGAATAAAATAATCGTTTTTGAGTTTTATAAATACCATAAATACTTTATTTACCTACTTATGAAACAATGTAGGTAAATATTTTTTTCATTTTTTATTTTAAACACCTAATATTAATTAATTTATTTTTCATGAATTTTATTGGTTATTTTTAAGTAAAGGGCGGAGTCAACTAGGGTAAATTCCCTGATTATTGCAAAGCAGCTACGCATAAACAACCAATTCAGTATGAATCTCTACGTAGCAGTAGCAAGTTGGGCGTATACTATGCTTTGCTAAAAATTTAGTTGGTTAGTATGAAACAGGATTTTATGAATGTTGGACATATGAAAAAATTGCAATTGAAAATATTGTAATTTCAGCTAAAAAAACATTTTTAATATATTCCATAGTAAACCTGAATACAAATTATTAATAAATTATTTATTTAAGATAAAATAAAAATGGGGTACATTTGTAACCCACACCGCAACCAAAGGACACCGTAACGTAAGGGTTAAGCATAACTCAACCTACCCTTAACTCAAGTTCTAATAAAATGTATTGTTTTGACTCAAATTTGCCATTAATGCCATTTAATGCAAATTTGCCAATATAAGTGATAAGCCTGCTTTTCTTATAGCATGAGTTAACCCCCTAACTGAAGCTAAAATGTTGTTACTCGGCTCGAGTTGAGTTAAAATATTTAACTCGTTCTGTATAAACGGGCTATGTAACACATTTTTTTAATAGAATCATTCAAAAACTACATACCTTTTGGTCTACTGAATGATTTCATTGTTTTTATTCCCATCACGGCTAAACGTCTTATTGAGTTTATATACATCGAGAATGATCTATCTCCAAAACACACACACACACACAATTCATAAAAAAAATAAATTAAAAAAAAATATAAATAATCAACAATTTGAAGCACTGAGAAAAAGTCCGCCACCGTAGTTCAACATTGTTTAACGTACCTCAAAAAAATTCATTTTCAAAATTACGCACTATCACCAAATGAGGACGGATAAAGAAACACATCTAAACTCACAAAAAACTACATCTTTAACTTTGTTACACTTGTAAGTCGTTTAAAAACAATTGCACATTTGATTTGTTTTTGATAAAGTTGAGGTTAGGTTAGTTTAAGCACCTGTATCTGTTGGTAGCATTGAATAAACTGCTTTGAAATAAACTGAGCAACTCCTGTATCCCCTCTTCTGCCAGTAGTTTTGAAGTTATGAATGAAAAGCCTCTACACAGGGTACTTATTCAATGTAACGGCATGGACGGATAGGCTCAGTACGGTCTGGTAACGTGAGAACCCAAATGACCCAAGTCCAGTTTTAACATTTCCTTCGTATAAAGATTAATAATCAAGCCGTTGGCTCTACTTGAAGATATGTTTTAATTTTATGTCAGAATGACAACTTTTGAATTGGTTTAGAATAATAGGGACTGGTTATTTATGGGAAATTTAAACAGTTTTTGATCGTTTTATGGTGTTTTACTTGTGGCTATTGGTTTTCTAGTTCTCATACATGTTTTTATATAATTTATTAGAGATTTTTTCTCATGGATTTTTGTTAAACTTTATTTGGGGTATGCTAATTTTATTTTCTGACATGCAAAAACCAAAAGCATCAACCACAAACCTTCTTCACCATCGGATAAAGCTTGGACTCACACACCCTGTATTTATACTGGGAGGGGAGGAGTCAGTAGTCCAAATATTTTCTTAAAGAGGCTAAGAAGCCAGATTTTTTTAATGGCGCGAAGCTCACGTTCTATTAGGAGATGTGTCCCCTAAAAATCGTATTTTATTCGCAATTTGGTGTAAAACTTGATACATAATAATAACAGTGGTCAACAAATTTAAACTTTTTTTTACTGACTTAGATCTGATACTTGTTTTTAACTAATTTTGGGGTGCTGATTTCAAAAACAGTTTCTGCCTATCATGTCAAATTTTTGTTCTATCGTATTTTAACTTTTTTCACCTTTTCACGTTCTGATATACGTCTAATTTAATTTCAACTTCGTTCTTGTTGTCCAATATATTTCGTAGGAACGCCTTACATGCAGGTACTTGTTATAGACCTTTTTACAACGGCGAGGGTTGCAACCAAGGTGGATTCACAAAATATCCATGATTTTTGTGTTTGTGGGACAGCAGAGCGAGAGATAAGCATTGATTGGCCGGTGAGAATAGATTTAAATGTTGGACACCCAAACATAATACACGAACCTTTGGTGGAGCGAACAAAAATCATTTTCCCCCCTCTTCATATTAAACTGGGTCTAATGAAGCAGTTTGTAACAAAGATTGAAAGAGTTGAACAAAGATGGTGACTGTTTCAAATATATATCTGAAACATTTCAAAGTCTCAGTAATGAGAAGCTAAAAGCTGGCATTTTTGACGGACCACAAATTAGAAAATTAGTGAATGATCCACATTTCACTATACATATGGATGATATGTAGAAGAATGCATGGCAGTCTTTCGTGGTGCTCATCAAAAATTTTCTTGGAAATAAAAAAGCTGAAAACTATGTGGAGGTCGTTGAAAATTTGATTTAAAATTATCATCATCTGGGGTGCAACATGAGCGTGAAACTTCGTCATCTTGACAAATTTCCTGTCAATCTTGGAGATGTTAGTGATGAACAGGGTGAACGTTTCCATCAGGATTTAAAAGAGATAGAGAGAAATGTCTCTCCTCAAGGAATATGGGATACTCATATGATGGCTGCCTACTGTTGGAGTATTAAAAAAGACTTATCGGGAATGGTGCACTCCAGAAGATCTTACAAACGACAATTTACTCCTTAAATTATTCTGTATTTTTATTTTAACACTCCAATGCATTAAAATGTAATTAAAACTGTTCTCATTTTCTTTCTTTCACTATAAATAAAATTTTAACAATATTTTCTAATTATTTAGTCCTTATTGTTCGCCAAATTTGTAACAATTACAGTATCGACGCATAAAATTAAACGATAGAAGCATTATTTGGCCGAAAATATGTATTTGTGGTAGAGCAAAAATCTGATGTGATACGCAAAAACTGATGTGATATTTGAGTTCAGCAGCACCAAATTAGTAAGAAACAAGTCTTAGATGTAAGTCAGCAAAAATTGTGTTGACCAGTGTTATACTAATGATAAGAATAATAATATTTGTCCTGGTTGACAACGGTGAAGATGTTCATTTGGTTGATGGGAGCATTATAAAACATCTTAATGCCGAAGGGTCTTACACATTTCTAGGCATCAGTGAGAGGAGTGTCCAGGATGTCACTCTTATTAAGCAGGCCCTTCGCAGCAAGTAAATGGCACGACTTAGACAGATATGGAGATCATGTCTGTCTGGCAAGAACAAGATCACTGCCATAAATATGCTTGCTGTTCCTTTAATTTCAAGTTTTTTTTTTGAACGCTCACTGTCAACAAACTTTCTGACTGTAATCCACCATACGTCAAATGATATGACACGAAACTCTATAATGGGTACATGATTATTATTATTTTTTATATTTAACTCTGTTTAACTCGTTGGTATGGTACCAATATACAGTCCATTCTCTGCACCGCATTTGAGAGCCACTGTAAGAGATCTTTCCCATATTTTCTATAATATTCCAGTAGCAGTATACATTTTTATATCGCGTCTGCCGTTGGCGATTTCTAAGATATACCTACAGATATTACATCGCGGTATACACATATAATTCTATAGCGATTCTAGAATAAATACCATTATTAATTGTAATTATATGGAAGAAAATTGCAAGCTATTATATTTTATTTGATTTTCATATCTACTAGAGCAAGAGTCTTATAAAACACTTCCACGATATATATATATATAACATACGATACAATAATATTAATATTATATTAAAAATATTTTTAATGGTTTCCCGGCACTGGCTTACGGAGAAACACTACAGAAGCCACAGGTTCTGGGTTATGAAAAATCTATTCATTATTGTGCATACCTGAGAACATCTTTAATTTTTCTGTAGCATCTCAGTGTTACCATAATTTGAAATGCAAATTCCCTGTCAATATCCTAATTTCCATTTGTTTTCAATCAGTGTATCCACCATAATAATTTGTCAAAGCTGTAATCACTATCATTATTAATTAGTGCAAGCAAAATTAAAGCATAATAAGCAATTCACATGACTTAGAGTTAAGTTGGCTATGAAAAAATGTGGACAAATAAAAGGAAATGGCAACTTACATTTTAAAAGAACTCGTTTTGCTTCCGTTCTTGCCAGTAATATTCAATTAAAAACTGAAAGATGGGTTGGATGGTATTAGCAATAATTTCATATTACTATGTTTCACTATTCAAGGTTAGGCAGCATTTTCATTTTTTATTAATTATAGCCATTGTAATTGGGTTTAGAGATAGAAGGAAAAATCGACTAGCTTGTTATAGACTATCGTTTTGTCCCTACAAAAGTTACCTTTGATGTTTTTACAAATGACCACTAGACGGCAATATTGAAAAGTGTCATTATTATATTAAGGGCCGAGAGTTCCAGTTGTTAATAAACTGTCCAATAAGTTTATTAGCAACATAATTTTTTTTCCGAGAGTTCCACCCCGAAATAGTTATTAGGTTGCTAATAAATAGGCTTATTTGTCTAATAACTTATAGGCAAAATAAAGTGCTTAATAAAGTGACATATGACCACAGGGCCGCCTCTAGGCGGGGGCAAGTGGGGCACCTGCCCCAGGCCCCACACCTTTAAGGGCCCCGCGCTCTGACCGTAAAGTAATGAAATAATAAAATACATTAAAAATGTTATTCCAAGTTTTATAAATAGTTGGAAAAAATTTATATTTTCATGTGTACTTTGTTAATAGTTAATAATATTAAAGAAAATATCGTTATTCAATATATATGTATATATATAGATGGGGCCCCGCAAATCCATTTTTGGGGTCCCGCAATTTCAGTTTTGCCCCAGGCGCCGCAAATGCTAGGGGCGACCCTGTATAACTAAACACAAGTTCGCAAAATGTGTTAATATTTCAATTTCAATTGAAAAACAGTATAATTTTAAAAGAATGTGTAGTTTTTAAACATTTCTATTATGGTGATTTGGTGTTTTATACACATTTTAGTTGTATTTTGACGAAATCGACGATCTGTTTGGATGAATTTATAAATTATGGACAACCGTTTTTAGAATATTTTGGGCATTTATTGTAAAACAATATATAAATATATATTTTTAAATAAACATTGCCTTTTTTTATATATGTATTTATTTCAATTACGATTATAACACATTACAAACAATACTTTAAGCATTATTATTTATATAAAAAAGATAGAAAATAAGAAGAATAATAAGAAGAATTATTGGCAGGATAATAAAGATATGTGGCTGAAAATTGCTGATAAGTTTAATTCATATTGTTTAAGGAATGTAAAATAAAGCAAAATATGGCTGTCTTCTTATTTTCAGTCACTTTTGTATTATAAAATGCTATTTTTATTAACTTCTCTTCTATCTATATTGTCCTCTTTTTCTGTGATAAAATTTGTTGAACGCCGTTTAATTGTCATTTTAACAGTAACACAAAAAATACACGTAATGTCATTGAACGTAAAGTCAAACTATTTATTGTCAAAATATTTAATGTCAAAATATTCAGTGTCAAAATTTCATCTCACTTTAGCTCTACATATTTACGTATAGCTCTATCCCTCTTGCACCGTGTTACTATCTTCATAAGAAATACCAATACAAAAACAAAAAATTATGTTGCTAATAAACTATTAGAAGGATTTTGTAAGTTGGAAATCACCAATAAATTTATTAACTTCATAAATATATTATGTGTCTAATAACTATTAGGGAGTTTATTAAGAACTGGAACTCTCGGCCCTTAGTGTCGTAAAATTTGACATTTGTTATAGTGAAATCAGTAGCAGCTTATAAATTGACCGAGTGTTTGAAGTTTTTGAGTTTGCTTCTTTGTAGTTGGCCATATCTGGCATCCATACTTAAGTACAAGAATTATGCAGGTATTAAAAGTTTTTCTTTTTATATCCTTTGAGAAATTGTCTTGGAATATTCCTGCCAGAGACCAGAACTATTTCCATCCTAGGGATATTCTTCGATGTATTTCTTTTTCCTGGTAGTTCTTGAAGGATATTAGCTGTCCTAGGTAGATTTCATCGACACAGCTTATACTTTTTCCGTCGAGTAGGATGTCTTCTTTTGGGCTATTTGTAAGGATTTTTGTTTTCTTATAGTTTATTTCTAGATCCACTTCAAAGCAGTGTTCTCAACTCAGATATCTCTTCTAATTCTTCTTTTTTTATTGCAAGCAGTGTGACATCATCTGCGAATCTTGGGTTGTTAATAGTAGGCAACAATATGTAGAAATTATCATTTATTTGTAATACAAAAAGTTCCGCAAGGAAGTGTACTAGGGTCACTCCTGTATATTTTATATGTTAACGATTTTGTGGAAGATGCTCGGAGTTGGGAACTTGTAGCCTTTGCGGATGACACTACGGTAATGTGTTCCGATTCAGATTGCAGTAGCCTTGTTCAAAAGTAAATAACGGCATAAAGTTATTGAATAATTGGCTAATTTCAAATGAACTATTCTTAAATGATGAAAAATGTAGTTTCATAAAGTTTACATGATTTTTGTAAGCCACAAATCATTGATTACGCATAATATTTGTTATGACAAAGGAAATTAAAAGAAATTATCTAAAAACTTTTAATTGCGTAAATCGAAAACAATATTATAATAATGGTACAATTTTATTTAAATTTTTGAAAAAACAGGATACATTTTTTGGGTAGTTTCTAATTAAAAGTTTTATTTAATATTTATTTCAAAACATCCTTTAATAAATGTCACTTCATTGTTTTTTTAGAAAATATAAATATAATTTTTTGTTAGTTTAAAAAGAATATTTAAAAATATTAGTGACATCTCCTATGTAAAATTGTGTATGTAAAACTGTAAAGCATTTAAAAATAAACTTACATTTGTGAATAATAGTAGCAAGATTGTAAAATAGTATTTTATAGGGGCTGTAGAGAGGATGAAATTTACCACCAGAGTCGTAGGCTTCATCTACGCGTTGGTAACGTGTAATAATTTATTATTATTTTATTGTTTGTTCGGCAAACAATTTAAAAGTTTATAAACCATTTACATGAAGTGGTTAGGTAGCGTTCTTATTATCTGTGTAATCTGGAAAGTAATATGGAATGTATCGTAATATTGTAGTAGGTAAGTCTTCGTTAAAAATATAGTATGTTATTAGAAAATCTTAACCGGTTATAAAGCACTATAGAATGATTTTAGTTTTATATTCTGTAGAAACGAGACTATAATCATATTTACAAGAATATCTGTCCAACGTGAAATGCGTGAAATTAGATTGATGCCTCAAAAGAAACAGGTTATCCACTACAATATTACAGATAACAAATAACACAACTTAACAGATCAAATTAAATGAAGTTTCAAACATAAACTAAGAAAACAATTATTTTGTTACAGAAATGAACAATTAAGAAACTCATCGGAGATATCCAAAGGATTCAGGAGAAACTGCAGATAAGAAACCACCAAAATACCCTAACCAAAAAAAATCCCTAGGGAATAAATTGATACTTTATATGTCAAAAACTAGGTCATAAAGTCGGTTTTATACCCGATCGTGACAAAAAATAATTATTAACATTTCGTTGACCAGACTTCCATTTTGCTTCCTCAGCTTTTAGGTGACTTTTTAAAATCTTGCGATGGCGTTTTGACAGTTTTCTTAAATTTCATTCCTAAAGGGTACCCAGCAAACATTCAACCATCGGCCGAATGCCGGAAAACTTTTTCTGTTGGTAATGCTTGGTTTATATACGGAACAAGAATAAGGAATAGGAAATAAAAATAGTGCACAAGATGTTAAAACATGGCTGCGCCGTATATCGGTTTATGTAGGAATGAAATTTAACTTAAACATAAGAATAGTTGGTAACATTCAACATTTTTATTCTTATTTCAAGAATAAGACACGAAAGTTTGGTCAACAGATGTTTTTCAGTTGTGATCAGAGGGTTGTAAACAACAATAAAATGTTTTTAACGGTAATAAACGAAATTTTTTAAAGGGTTTTATGAATCAGAACCTTTCAAGTGACAAATATTAAACACAGGCCAACGCAAGTACGCAGGCGCAGCGACGAAATGTTATGTCCTATATAAACGGTTTAATATTTTTTATTCTTGTGTACTATTCTTATTTCCTATTCCTTATTCTTGTTCCGTATATAAACCAACCATAAATTGCTGGCACCAAAAGTTTGTACAACGCCAGTTTTAATAATATACTTCACATTTGTATTTCGCACTCCTCCTATACGAAGTACTTTACCAGCATTTTATGAGCACTCCTTATTTTTGTTTTGTTACATTTTACTTTTGTTTCACCATCATTGAATAAATTTATTCAACGAATAAAGTTGACAATATCGCATCATTCTATTGACAGGAACGTTAATTTCTTCATTAATAGTTTAAAACCGATGCGATATTGTCAATTTGTTAAATAAATTTATTCAACGATGGTGAAATGGCCAAATGATTATTTATTTTGCACCTAACCATTAATTTATTTTAATACTGGGTAAGTATAAAGTAAATATACATATGTTACATTTGAAATACTAGAGAGTGGGTATAATATAAGCACTGGTCCGTCAGTAAAAAATCTTGCAACTAATGCGATTATTTTGCACTTTACCGCTGCTGGGCCGGCAATTGATTCGACAATGAGCTACGGGGACACCGGGGTACTGGCCCATTACTTTCAATGCCAGGCAGTATGTGCTTCAACAGTAATGCCCTGTATAAAAATGTTTGCTGGGTAAAATAGTATTTTTTGTTAGAAATAAGAAATTCGGAGAGTAAATTTTTCAGTATGACATAAGTGGGTTCTTATGTCATACTGAAAAATTTACTCTACAACACGAAAGGATTTTTTCTAGTTTGACCCCTATGTGGTGAGAGGGAGTAAAATGTTTTTTCACAGATTCTTCAATATCTCTTAGGACTCGGGTTACCAACCGTTCAGACATTGTATTATAACAGTTTATCTAATTTTTTAATAATATGTGAATTATATGTTCATTCTATTTTTAAAAAGGTGTTCGGTGATATTAATTATTAAATTTGATTTATTACGCTATTTCTACCCTGGAATAACACTGTTGTGATCGTCATTATCAATCTCATCAATTGTTTCTTCAAATAATACACCATTAAAATGTACTGCGATATTTTGAAACACGGCGGAGGCATAAGTAAAGTTTTGTAGCTTTCAGAGGATTATAATTTTAAGTTCTGTGTCTCAACAAAAACCAAAACTGCTCTCCAATACTCCATTTACTTCCTTTCTATACAATTACTTGAACTTGCGTCTGGGTTACTTGTATAACAAAAATTATAAAGCGTCATTCTTATCTCTACTGTAAAGAATTCACTTTAAAAAATACTAGAAAGTTGATTAATATTCCTACCGTCTTGTGTTTTATTCATTTTTTTTTTAAATAACATGACATTTACTTTAATATAATCAGCCATTTTTGCAAACTTAACACTAGCGTTAACTTTTAAAGCCACCGTTTCGGTAGGCGCTTATTGTAGAACGTTAACTGGCTATTTTAACGCCGCCGCGCTATAATATCAACACATATATGTTTAGCGAACAGCATTTAGGTTAAAAATGGTGTTAAAAAAATTAACGTCAGTTTCTGACGCTAAGATTTTAACATCATGCTTAGAGAATAGACCCGATTATTCGTTAAATCTACATCTAAAATTTCTTTTGGGAGATATTCTTATGTGGATGATTTTAAAGTTCTCTGCTACTGATTAAATTCATAAAATTTCTCATAATGATATAGTAAACTTAGATATGTGTTCCCAAAAAAACAATATGTGAGGCGAAACCATTAATCATATTTAGAATTAATTAATAACCAGCTAGATCTAGAATTAACATGTATGAAAGATTTCGAAACGTATTTCATATCTTCTGTATACTGCTGTCCGTGTATTTAACATTTTCTATTTGATGTTTTAATTATTATCTTGATTGTTTTAATAGTTTATCTCTTTATTATCATTTATCAATGTGTCCAATCATTTCTATTTACATTAATCAATGTGGTGAAATCAAATACAACATAAAAAATAGTCATGAAAATTTATGAAGTTTTTGTTACAACAACTTCTTCAGCTACAATATATCATTGGGTAAAAATAAAGAGATATATACAAATACACCAACATACACTTGAAGAAACAAAAATGAAGAAAATAAAAATAAAGGCAGTCAGAAAAGCCATAAAATATGAAGAAAGTATAATCAAATACTCGGAAAAAGAAATTATGATCTCTGGATCAAATGGGACAATCAAGAACAGCCACTAGCAAGATGGGAAAAGGAAAAGAAGGACAAAGGATCGACAAGAAATGGAGCAAGAAACAAAAATAAAAGAATAAAAAATTGCAAATATGAATAGACCTGGACGTTGAGAAAACCGCAATAGTTTACAAAAAAAAGAGAAGTAGAGAGAAGAAAAAGTGATAGCGAGATTTAGATGAGAAGAGGGAAAAGGAAAAAGTCACAAGATCGAGGCATTTGATCTTCGACTAACTCATTCTTGCTTTTTGGGCCTTGCAGCGCTTGGTTTCCGGGTCGTACTCAAACACCCAAGTCTCGTCACCAGTAGTGACACGTTCCAGAAAATGGGTATCATTTTCAATCGATTCCAAAAAGTCAAGGCACCTTTGCCTTGTGATGTTCTTTTGGTCCTGTAAAAGGTTTTTTGGAACCATTTTTGCACAGATTTTCTCATCCTCAATTGGTCAAAATCTGGTGAACGCTAGTGTGAGTCAAATTCAATTCTTCCCCGATCATTCTGACTGTCAACCGATGATCTGAACGCACAACCCGGATTTTGTCGACATTTTCATCGGTTCTTGAAGATGAAGACCTTCCGCTGCGTGATTCATCTTGGATCAACTCTCTTCCTTCTGAAAATGCCTTAAACCACCAAAAAACCTGGTTCTTGACAAAACACTGCCTCCGTAGGCCTGCTGAAGTTTTGAAAAGTTTGCCGACTGTGCCCAAGTTTGAAGCAACAGCTGATAGCACACCGTTGCTCGAAATGAATGTCACTCATTTTTAGAACGCACTAGAAAAAACTGTTTCACGAAAAAAAGTGCTACGGTCAACAAAATTACTCTAGCGAGTCCAAACTCGCTCTGAAGGTGTATCACATATTTACCTACCGCCCCTCCAAGTTCCGCGTCCCAAATGTTTCCAGATCAAACGCTATTTTGTCAAATGCTGGGTAAAATACTTTTCTGATGTATTCGAAGTACTGAATATAAATACTTTTTTTAAAGAAAAACTATAATGTAACATTTTAATTTAACATTACTTTTTAGTATTTAGAATAGTACGTAGTTGAAATACAGCTCGCAACTCTTAAAATGCAATTTACGGCAATATTATTAAAAGTTGAAAGATGATGAAAAGGTAAAATAGTAAAATAGAAGAAATAACACAACAAAACAATCATAGACACAATACAATTCCGGCGTTTTTCTTAGCAATAGCTGAATAAAATAAATGTAAATTAGGCAACTTGTTATACTCCTCGGGGCAAACCCCCTTTCGTCTCCACAGGGTCTTGGCTTCATAACAAACAATGCTAAGGCATAGAGCGTGCTGTGTCTATTTATATAAGGTCAATGGGCACTAATTACTCCATACCACAAATTTTAACAGTACGTAGTTGTTTTAACTCTAGTTATTCTAACATCTATGCCCCGTGAATGGCAAAGAACACAGGTACTTATATTTCCCTGTACCCCGCGGTCTAGTGGTTCTGTGCTGTAGTGGTGGGTCTATATTTAGGGGTGCCGAGCTAGTGTCGTCACTGGGCCGGAAGCACAGACAGACAAGCCGGCCGGAAGTACCTAGCGCACCCTGCATAGAGGCTACCTACCAGTGAGGGTGTATGGCTATATGGGAATGCAGGGTTATGTGATTTTATCATAGATTTTATGATAGTAAACACTTGTAAACGTATATGGGAATTTACACAACGAATTTAACATAACTAATTGAATGCAAGTTCTATAAGATTACTATTTTAATGCTTCATGAAGATATTTTGATTTAATAGAATCTCCAAGAGTGTTTTGGTTGTACATTTATAGATCTTCCGAGCTGCTGTATCAAAAGACTATATAGGGTGTTTGCCACACTTTGAAAAGAGATAGCGTAAAAAAAAATATTCGACGAGCACTAAATTGCAAAATGATTTACTACCTTCCAATTAAAGGGTCAGTTTTGTGCAATCCATAGCGTAGTGTTAAGCCTGGAACAGAATGCACAGCGCGCTACGCCGTCAGCGCGCCGTCATCTGCGACGACGTTGCGTTAGCGCCGTTGAGAATTTTTGCCTGCACACAATGCAATAATTTTTAACGCCGGTAAAGTGTCAAGTGACAACCTATATCTGTGTTTATACGTGCGCTTTCTTTTATTAAAAGTATAATGGATGAAGTATCAACGGCACTCGAACGCCGCTAGGACGTTACACATTCTGTGCACTTGCGTACGACAGCTTGGTTTTAACTTTCTTCTGACAGATAGCGCCGTTCGAACGCCGTCAACGCGCCGTATAACTCTGCATTCTGTTCCCCACTTAAAGAGAAGCGCAATAACCAGGGCCGTAACTAGCTTTTTTCGGGCCCTGGGCAAGATTTTATAATTGGGGACCCCTCCTAAACACTATATAATACAAGTAATGTAATTAAAAGAAAAGGTCCTCACTTCTAAAATACAAGTGATGAGCTAAAAAATGGGATCTCACTCAAATACAATTATTTTGCCAATATTTTTCTTCCTGTCCCCCCCCTCGTTGAGATATTTTTTTTTCATGTTTTTTTTTTTTTATTTAACAATCACAAATATACTCATTTTTAGGTTTTTTTTAGGGGGAATTAATTTTTTTTGTCTTCTAAGTAACGCTAAAAACTGAAAAATCATTTTAAAAATAAAAACTCAACGTCATTACCTCGACAAACTCATAAACTAACAAAATATTTTTGGATTTTTGATTTCAGATGATCCAGTGACGAGTTATGCTGGTCACCGCAAAATCTAATTTTTTTCCCGGAGTCTGAGAAGATTTGCCACAGCTGGCTTATTTCGCCATATTTTGCCTTCAAATTTTTTTTGTATCTTCTTCAAAACATACTTTATATATGTACTTAGTTTGAAAATGAATAAATTTAACCATATATTTGAAAAAAATTCACAAAAATATGCTTAAAATGTGGTTATCAGACCCCCCCCCCCTTAATATGCAATTACGTGCCGTTTTCGTATTCATTTTTAAAGCCCCGTTATCCATTTGTTCCAATGTTATTTAAATGAATACTTATACTTATTTAAATAGTACTTCAAAGTTGACTATAATTTTAACATGATTTTATCCTCCACAATATTTTCAACATTAAAAAAATATATATATTCTAATAATTATTTTTCTCGAGAAATCTCGAGAAAATAAGTCTAATTTTTCATTTCTCGAGAGATGAAAAATGTCGAAAAATCTAATTGTAATTATTTGTCCTCTATATACTCCAACGTCTATGCTCGTGTACAATATGTATATGAGAGATAGTGAAGGAGCATATACCGCCCTCGATGGACCCAGTGCTGCGCACCCGGGCCGAAGGGTGGAGTGTTTGCAGGGCTTCAACCGCAGTTCAGGTGTTTTAGGTTAAGTTCATCCTCTCAAGTACCGTGTTTACTTAAGGCTCTTTTGATCTCGGCGCATTTAAATCATATTTGATGTATTTATATGTTATTGCTTACATGTTTTGGTTACTGTGTATTTATAACAGAACCGTTTTACGATTGGGACAATTTTAGGATTATTTTTATAAATAGATAGTCTAGAGTAGATGAAATGGATCACTTACTATATTATGAAGAAGATTTTAACCAATGACATTGCCTTGATCACTCACCTAGAACAGAAAAAAAAAATTAATCATAAAGCTGGATTATACATAGTGTGCTGGCCACATTTCAATAATTTTTAGGATTTTGTAGGTATGCTTCGGAAATAAAAAGGCAGTACGAAGCGTAGGGGCTAAATATTAATTTCCAAAAGACATGTATTGGAGGGTAATCAAATTAAGGGGGGGTAGGGTCTGATAACCACATTTTAAGCATATTTTTGTTAATTTTTTTTCAAATCTATGGTTAAATTTATTCATTTTCAAACTAAGTACATATATAAAGTATGTTTTGAAGAAGATACAAAAAAATTTTGAAGGCAAAATATGGCGAAATGAGCCAGCTGTGGCAAATCTTCTCAGACTCCGGGAAAAAAATTAGATTTTGCGGTGACCAGCATAACTCGTCACTGGATCATCTGAAATCAAAAATCCAAAAAGATTTTGTTAGTTTATGAGTTTGCCGAGGTAATGACGTTGAGTTTTTATTTTTAAAATGTTTTTCAGTTTTTAGTGTTACTTAGAAGACAAAAAAATTAATTCCCCTTAAAAAAACCTAAAAATGAGTATATTTGTGATTGTTAAATAAAAAAAAAACATGAAAAAAAAAATATATCTCAACGTCGTTACCTCGGCAAATTCATAAACTAACAAAATCTTTTTGGATTTTTGATTTCAGATGATCCAGTGACGAGTTATGCTGGTCACCGCAAAATCTAATTTTTTTCCCGGAGTCTGAGAAGATTTGCCACAGCTGGCTCATTTCGCCATATTTTGCCTTCAAAATTTTTTTGCATCTTCTTCAAAACATACTTTATATATGTACTTAGTTTGAAAATGAATAAATTTAACCATAGATTTGAAAAAAATTCACAAAAATATGCTTAAAATGTGGTTATCAGACCCCCCCCCTTAATTCCCCATCTGCCTCAAGAGAAAGGTACAGATAGAACTCGATATACGTCGCAGTTTCGTTCCTAGGAGAACCGGCGTAAACCAAACTGACGTAAAATGAACCTAATTTATAGTGAGGGTTAGGAGTTAGGAACCTTCCAAGTAAATAAACAATAGACATAAAAGGTATCTATAAAGCTATTTTATTTGACTTAGTACTTCGTTGACGCGTACTTAACGTTTACTTCTGTAGTTTGCTGAGAAGATTGATTTTATCTGCATTTTTAGGGTTTTGTAGGTATGACCAAAAAACCCTTATACCGTCATTTTGTCGTCTGTCTGTCTGTCCGTCTGTTCGGTAAAAATTGGAGCCAAACGGCTAAACCTAGAGAGTTGAAATTTGGCATGCTTATACAACTCTTTGACCCGCACATAGGAAAAATACTAAAACATCTAAAAAACATATCCCCCTAAAAATATAAACAAATATCTGCTCATCGAAAAAAATATATTTTTTTAAAATTCTGAGTAGGGTATCAAATGAAAGCCCTTAGTACGTGGATTAAAGATCAAAATTTTATTTTTGCAAAATAAATCATTTTGACGCGATTTTTGCCCAAATTGTGCAAAAAAAATTTGTCCCACACCCCGTAACCCAGATGGTTTAAACTAAAAATCTGAAAAAAATTCTAAGTAATGTATATTGGTGTGAACGGGAATAGTACAACAGGAATTTTTGATCAGATTATGTTTTCGGAAAATAACGCATTTTTTGTGTTTTTAACAAAAATATGTAAAATATTTAATTCGCTATGTAACACAGTAAACGAGTAAACGTCCGTAGTCTAATGGTTAGCGACCTAGTTTCCTAAGTTGCAAACTGCGGTTCGCTTCCAAGTCAATTTTATTTCTTGTTTTTTTTTTGCATTTTTATTTTGTCAAAATTTTATTTTGGCAAATGTTGCATTTAATTTTTGCAGTAAATTTAATAACCAGTGGGAAGTGTTGAAATTATAATTTAATTCTATGTTTGAATGTATACGAAATCAGAAGGGCGGAGCTTATGACTCAAACAACCAATAGAAGCCATAGGCGCAATTTTCAAAATCTATATAGAAAAATACTGCACATATTTAGAAACCTTAGAAATAATGGTATTAGACATTCGAGTTGAATTGGCATTTTAAAAATATATATATATATATATATATATATATTTTTACACGATTTTCCTAAAAAATGTTTCAAAAACGTTTTGTCCCACATGTTAATATCCAAAGAAGTTGAATTTCTACGACAAATTCGTTTAAATACACATTTACTTTCCATTCTAAGTAACTGGGAAGTAAAAATAGTACGTTTACAGTATAAAAAATGTGAGAATGCAAAATACAGTTGGTTCGTGTTCAGAAGCCATAATCACACAATTAAAACCATAAAAATGACCGTATATAACTCGAGCAGATAGTTATATAGTAGCATAGAGTAATACCAGCTGAGTAATTTTAACAAATAATCTGTAGACCTGTTTCCTACAAACAGCATGTACTGCTTTATTGCCCATAATTAGGGCTTGGTAGTATACTGTTGCAGAAGCTGGACCTCCTACTGTTTAATACACGACATACTTCCACCACTCCCATCTCTCTTCAACCAATTAACACGAGACAGACAATAAATTAACGGTTGCCCTGACTTGTTTCATACTCACTAGTACACGTGGTACTGAAATATTGGATTGTAAGAAATCGGAATTATTATTAGTATTAAATTAATTAAATACAGGGGGCTGGGAGTAAAGGGGGAAGTGGTTTACAGGCTTTAAATCACTTTTTACTCGTTAAAAAGTATGTAATTTTATGACAGTAGCTCAGGCACTTTTTAATTAGAAACATGGTTAATTTTTTTAATGTAATTAAATTTTTTGTAGGATTATAAAAATTTTGTAATAAAAAAATTAGGTATGTACCTAATGTCTTGTTAAGTTCTAAAGCCTGGTTTATAATAGACGCATAGCATACGCATGATATGGCTGCATAACATAAGATGAATATTAGGACTATTGTTCTGTATATAATACGCAATCTTTAAGCCTAATAGGTCGTGTATAAATTTCTACAACAAAACATCACTGATAGTATAGGTCAAGGAACAATTTTAGGTCCTTGCTTGTACACCATTTTTATTTCTGATGTTCCAAAAATTGCAAACACGCAACTAGTTCTATATGCAAGGTGATACAGAAGTTTGCACTTCCTTAGTTTGTATAGACACAATTGATAACCGGCTCACAAAATCAGCTAAGAAAATTGAACGTATTTTCACCATATGAAAAATACAATTAAACCGCGCCAAAACTGTAGCCATAATAGTTACAGAAAAATTAAAAAAAATTGATGTGAAGTGTGAATTTTCACACATTTCAGGGTTTCACAGGTATTTAGTAAGTGAATGATGATTATTTGGGATGCCAAAACAAATGTTATTTTAAAATATTTTTTATGTTAATTTTAATTCGAATGCCTAATACCATTATTTAGGTTTCTAAATATGTGCAGTATTTTTTTTTTTTTTATATATATATATAGCAAGGTTCATTAAAATTTTGAAAATTGCGCCTATGGCTATCATTGGTTATAAACTCTGTTTTCGTGTATTCAATTTCAACAATTTCCACTTGTTATTAAATTACATTATCAAAGCATGCTGTTTCACTGTCTTAGATAAGTTATTAAATATTTTGTGTAGGCAAGCAAAAATCACAAAAAATGTGTTCTTTTCCGAAAACATAATCTGATTAAAAATTCCTGTTGTACTATTCCGGTTCACACAAATGTATATTACTTAGAATTTTATCATATTTTTGGTTTAAACCATCTGGGCTACAGGGTGTGGGACAAAATTTTTTTTGCACAATTTTGGCAAAAATCGCGTCTAAATAAATTATTTTGCAAAAATAATATTTTGATCGTTAATCCACGTACTAAGGGCTTTCATTTGATAAAAAAAATATATATTTTTTTTTTTCGATGAGCAAATATTTGTTTATATTTTTAGGGGGATATGCTTTTTAGATGTTTTAGTATTTTTCCTATGTGCGGGTCAAAGAGTTGTATAAGCATGCCAAATTTCAACTCTCTAGGTTTAGCCGTTTGGCTACAATTCTTATCGAACAGACAGACAGACAGACAGACAGACAGATGACAAAATGACGGTATAAGGGTTTTTTGGTCATACCTACTAAACACTAAAAATAAAAAAATAAAAAATAAAATAAAAGAATATTTCAGGAGTTTAAACCAATAATTATTATTGCTGAAGGAATAAAAGGTCCTGAACAACGTTGGACTAAATGTATTGAACTCAAAGGTGAAAAATGTTAAAAAAGGAAGAAAAAAACCGTGTTTCTTTTTTGTCCTAGAAACTTTCCGATATATTTTTATATAAACCTATTTAAATTTTAAGGAAAATATCCATTTAGCAAATTAGTTAATTTGATTTTTATTTGGAAAATAAATTCATCAGTATCCTATTTTTGCTTTATTATATCTGGGTTTTAATAGTAAACGTAAAATAATCCATTCATAAAATTTTACAAATAACCTGTTGAAGTATTAGTAAGTTGTCGCTAGTTGTCCATTCATTACCTGTGCCAGACTGCAGCCAGTTTACCTAGAAACCCCCCTGGGATTCCTAAGAATGGGATTAGGTGATTATGCTATAGATTACTTGACAAAGAGTACCATTTCACTTTATAAACTACTTATGCCAAATAGTTTACAACTTCCAAAACAATTTGTATCTTAACGATAACATTTAGACCTGATCTTAATTTCTACATTTATTAGGGGAACCAGAAAAAATCCATTATTTTAGACTACAACTTTTTCGAGTGTCCCAAAATGACGTCCTTTGAGGTGATTTTTCAATTTTGGGAAGAGGAAAAAGGACTCAAGTCAGGCGAATAAGGAGGCTGAGGAGCCACAGGAATTTTTTTACTGGCCAAAAACTCGTTAATTGAAATTGTTGTGTATTCCAAATTGATTGGCCAAAATCTGGTGAACGGTAGTGTGAGTTAAAATCAACTCTTCCCCGATCATTTTCTGACTATCAACCAATCTGAACGCACAAGATCCCGGATTCTGTCGATATTTTCATCGGTTCTTGAAGATGAAGGCCTACCGCTGCGTGATTCATCTTCAATCAACTCTTTTCCTTCTGAGAATGCCTTAAACCACCAAAAAGCCTGGGTCCTTGACAAAACACTGTCTCCGTAGTCCTGAAGCAAAACTTGATAGCACACCGTTGCTTGAAATGAATGTCACTCATTTTTAGAATGATCCTATTTATCACTATTTCATTTAGCGTTCTTAATTCTAGGTATCATGATCTTTATCCAATATCTTATTGTAGTTAAATCGATTTATTCTTGAGATGAGTTGTTAAAAATGTTATGATGTTGTCAGTGTGTGATTCCATCTCATGAATGGAAGTCATGAATGACAGTGGACGGTGTTAGCATGCACGGTAGCGCTTCTACGTCACACGACCGGATGTACTACATCACTCGACATCTCCTCTCCCTGTCCCCCGCTCCTGTACCCCCCGCCCCCTGGAACCGAGTCCATGTGTCTCCAGACCGGGACACGTGGGACTTCAAACAAGGGGAATGTGCCATTGTCGATTATTTAGGTCATGTGTGTATGTAGGTGATAAAACAATTTTTAGATTGCACAATTAAGACTATTTTTTGAAGAGTATGAATGAAAAATTCTTCGAAGAAGTTGGACGCTAATAGGGATATAAATATTAATCTCAGGTATCGATACCTTGTATCGGTATTAGTATCATTGCGTAGTATCGATACCGGTCTTAGTAGGGTGACCAGAATTCAGTGAAGGGAAACCGGGACAAAGGAAAAAAAAGAAGGTCCTCACCTCCCAAATCCAAGTGAAGAGCAAAAAAACAAAAGGTTCTCACCTCCCAGATCCAAGTGAAGAGCAAAAAAAAGTCCTCACCTCCCAAATCCAAGTGAAGAGCAAAAAAACAAAAGGTCCTCATCTCCCAAATCCAAGTGAAGAGCAAAAAAACAAAAGGTCCTCACCTCCCAGATCCAAGTGAAGAGTCGACCTAATTTGGACCAAAATTTTCAATATTTTGGAAGATTTTTTTAAATTTTTTTTTCGAAAATTGGTATACTTATATATATTTATCCTTAGATCACAAATATATGATCAGTTTTGAGTTACAGTCTAAAATTTTGACATTTTCGGCAAAAAAAGGTAAAAAAAAGACAGTCCACAAAAAGGCTCAGAACCGATGAAATGTTAGCCTGCCCCTTTTTTTAATCTTTATAAACTAATACTTCTTATCTATCATCTATATCAGCGGTTCCCAACCTGTGCTCCGCAGAGCCCTTACTGCTCCGCGTGCACTTCTCAAGGGTTTCGCAGCCGTTCCAGGAAATAAAATAAATAAAAATTGAATAAAATCAAAAGTATTAGAAATAAAAAACAGAAACAAAATAATAAAACTGGAAATAACATTCTGAAAGAAAATTGTCCAAGTTGTATGTATGTCCAAGTGATTTCTGACTCTAGCCCAGAGGCGAATTAAGCGGTGGGCGGACTGGGCGGCCGCCCGGGGCTCCCGAAGCCGGGGGGCCTACCGAAGTCTACATACAAATATTTCCATTCTATTTAAAATAATAGAGGGCCCATTTTAATTTTACCGCCCAGGGCCCCCAAGCAACTTAATTCGCCACTGTGAACAGTATTTAAAATCTTATGTCTGAGTAGTCATAAGATTTTAATGTCTGAGTAGTATTTTTGGAATGAATTACCTTTTAGTAGAACGAAAATCTTATTACCCTTTTATTTAATAGATAAAAGTGATCTTATAAACAAATAATTAAATTCTTTGTAAATTTCAAACACAATAGAAAATCATTAAATTAGATTATACGTCGGGCAGAAGCGAACAAAGTATTTTTCTCTCCCCCGTCTCTAAACAGTTTATTTCATTAATGTACCTAACCCAACATAGTATCATAATGAAATTTAATGTGCTCTTCAATGTACCTAACAGAAATATTACGGAAAATGCTCTTATGTCGTACTCTACTGTTTTATTATGTTAGGGCGATGCGATAGATTATACATGCTGGTTGAAGTTACTTTACCAAATGAACAACATTTTACCGACCGCCAAATATAAAGAGGGAGGTATTGTTATCATATCAATTAAGACTTTTTGGGAAAGTTAGAAATAAGACTCCTGTAAAACAGTGTCGGACTTTCGCTGAGACAAAAAAGACATTTGTCTTGGGCCCGATTTGGGAGGTGAGATCCTTTTTTTTTTTGCTCTTCACTTGGATTTGAGAGATGAGGACCTTTTTTTTGCCTCTTCACTTGGATTTGGGAAGTGAGGACCTTTTGGGAAGATGCCTAATAGAGCAAAGAAGAGGCAAGTTCCAGAATTCATCGATTGACTAATCGATTGCATCGAAAATCTATCAAACCTTTCTTAATTCAGCGATTTTTTTAAACGACACGTTTCTAAATTCACCAATGTAAAATCCGATTAGCAATCGGTTCCATCAGATGAAAAGACTGATTGAAACAAGACCAACTCTACCAAGAGGTAAAGTTTGCCATGATTGAAGCGTAACTTAAATGAAATATACGAGGTGTTTAAATTACCACGTCACTCAATAAGTCTCCGGTCTAACTAAGAAAAACATTTTTTTTTTTTTAGAAATTCGACTTTATTCAACAACATACTCTCCTTTAAGAGTGATACATTCATTCCAACGCTCCTCTAACTTTTCGGAAAAAAAAATAATAAAAAAAAAATCAGCATACAAATCAGTAATAGTTGATTTGCCTGGTGCAGAGTCTCTATAACGCTCATCAAGCCACTGTTTGGCTTCAACAGTATTTTTTCCCATCAAAAAACAATGTTTAATCAACACACGAAATTCTTTTTTATCCATTCTTTTGGAAATTAGAAAACTGGAGTCACTAAAACCCCTGTAACCTCTAACTAATTGTCAGAATGTCATGAAATTTTCACACGTATCGTTTGAAGTTTGATACTATCCAGAAATCATATGGTTCTGACAACAGTGTTGCCATATATATGTATGTCAGACTGGAGATTCATTGAGTGAAATGTTAAGTAACCGGACTGAAGTTTTTAATTTTTTTTATTCGAATAGAATTTCAATTCAATATTGTCTCCTTCAAAATAACTTCCTTGGGAAGCCACACAGCGCTGGAGACGGTTCTTCTAATCCTCATAGCAGTGCTGGAACTCGGATACTGGAATAGTTTTCAGCTGGTCGATTACGGGCGTTTGAATGTTTTCGAGTGTCCCAAAATGACGTCCCTTGAGGTGATTTTTTGAATCTTGGGAAGAGGAAAAGGACTCAAGCTAGGCGAATTAGGAGGCTGAGGAGCCACAGGAATATTTTTACTGGCCAAAAACTCGTTTATTGAAATTGCTGTGTGACAAGGCGCATTGTCATCCCCAATTCATTGGTCAAAATCTGATGAACGGTAGTGTGAATCAAATTCAACTCTTCCCTGATCATTCTGACTGTCAATCGACGATCTGTACGCACAAGATCCCAGATCCTGTCGACATTTTCATCGGTTTTTGAAGATGAAGGCCTTTCGCTGCGTGATTCATCTTCAATCAACTCTCTTCCTTCTGAAAATGCCTTAAACCATCAAAAAACCTGGACCCTTGACAAAATACTCTCTCAGTAGGTCTGCTAAAGTTTTGCAAAAGTTTCCGTTGTGCCCAAGTCTGAAGCAAAACCTGATAGCACACCGTTGCTCGAAATGAATGTAATTCATTTTTAGAACGCACTAGAAAAAACTGTTTTACGAAAAAGATCGCTACGGACAACAAAATTACTCTAGCGAGTTCAAACTCGTACTGAAGGTGTATTAGATATTCACCTGCCGCCCCTCCAAATCCCGCGTCCTAACTATTGCCATAAAACGCAATGTTGCCAGTCCGGTTATTTAATTTACACACCTCATATTCTCGAGAGTGGGCGCTAGCCAGCACTTATAGTCGCCGGCAAAAATCTTTTTAAGTGTTCGTACCCTACGGAAAACTGACAGTACGCAATCCGTCAGATGTCTCTCTCTGTATACTAGAGTTTAAATAATTACAAAATGACATTTAATGCGCATTAGGAGCATTTATTGTGCATTTATGTGTAATAGTTGGGAACAATGAAAATGTTCACATACATTTAAAAATAACACATTACTGTAACACGTGCTACCCACCATTGTATATGTTTAAACAAATTCTGTAAAGTTTTAATTCCAAATGACGTCATCTGTTTTATTTACACTTTGTCGCAGAATGTTTGTCTCTAACTATATCATATTTATCTAATGTTAATATTACTCAGAAAAAAGTTTATTAAAAAAATATTTTATTGTTTATATGATTTTCGCAATGTTTGTTAATAAGATAAATACAATTTAATATAGGTTAGCAAATTTTTCCAGGGCTGGCGAGAAATTTATAAAACTCCAGAAATTCGTCCTATTACGGGAAAGTAAAGTATTGCCGCGCAATGGGGTAATACCACGCAATGGGGTAATACCGCGCAATAGGGCAATACCGCGCAATGGAGTAATACCGCGCATACTGATTTCACGCCGCAGAATAATTTGTTTAATTTTGGTAATTGCGAATCGTTGAACTAACTGCAGAACTATATATCACAGGCGCGTACCATGCGGGTCAGAGGCTCACGGAATTAAGACCCCCCCCCCCCAGAAAAACTAATAAGATTTTTTTAGTTTGAATTTTTTCACATAATTAAATTTTGCTAATATATTATAAGATTTGTGTACGTAACGTCATATAGTAGCGTCGCATAGTCCACGCGGAAGCTACTGACAGAAACGCCACCGTGGGGTCTAAAATACTAATAACCAGAGTGAGACAAATGCTAAGTCATGCGGCAAAATATATTTGATATATTTTTGATAATTTTTCGCTTTTATTGCACTTATTCCGGTTTTGTAGGTATGGCCACCAAAAAACCCTTATAATGTGTCTGTCTGTATGTCTGTATGGTAGAAACTGTAGCCAAACGGCTTAACATAGAAAATTGAAATTTGGTATATTTATACAACTCTTTGACCCACATATAAGAAAAATATTGAGAGGTCAAACAATTATGTATTTAATAAAAAAAAAATTCTTTTTAAATTTTGAGTGACTTACCAAATCTCTTAATGCGTGGATAAACAAGCAAATTTTTATTTTTTAAAAATATTTTTTTTTTATGGGATTTTTCCCAAATATATGTCCCCACCCTATTTTTCAGAGGGGTTGATGTAAAAATCTGAAAAAATTCTGAAAAAATCTCCATAATGAACATTGATGGGAACCGGAATAGTTCAACAGGAATTTTCGTTCAGATTAGTTTTTAGAAAAATGTCGATATTTTTGGGTCGTCGATAATTTTGTTTTTTTAAATTAATGTGTGGTTTCATAAGAGCTTAATGACCTTAGAGCTAAGGAACGAAAAGTAGTTTTCTAAATTCGCATTTTTGCCCAAAAGGTGTAAAAAAAAGTTCTTGTCGCACCCTTTTACCCAAAGCGGTTAAACTAAAAATCTGAAAAAGTTATAGGTAATGTACATTGATCTAAGCCGGAAACGTACGAGAGGAATTTTTGAACGGATTGCGTTTTTGAAAAATATTGCAGTTTTTGTGTTTTTGACAAATTCAATTATTTTTTTAATTCATGGCTAAATTATGGCTAATAATGTTATGGATTTTTTGTATTTATGGCTAAGACAGTGTTTGCCATTTTATAAAATTAATATTTTAACAGCTGGGGACCGAGTTTTGAACAACACACCAACACATTGTTAATAGAACAAATATTCGTAGATATCCAGTACAGCAATACCCCGTCACTCGACTGCCTCTTAGCTCGACGTTTTCGCCACTCGACGTAAATGTCGAGAGTGAGAGTCGACGGAAGCATCGCTATCCGACGCGTGGTCGAGTAACGATCACGTGATACATATTTTGTGAAACAAAGCGAAATGAACGCATGGTCAGCAGTTCGCGCCTAGATATCTTGACGACAACAACTCTATTTATGGGTCCAAAGGATAGAAATGCAAGCATAGCTAAAAGGAAAACATATACATATATGTATTTCCTTATATGTCTATGTATATATGTACATATGATTCCCTTTATTTCTTATGGAGAAATTCGACTCACCACTCGACGTAATCGCTACTCGACGCTTTCTCAAAACGAATTAACGTCGAGTGGCGGGGTATTACTGTATTATGTTGGCTTCTTACACTTATTAAATACCTACAAAACACTGAAATGTTTGAAAATTCACACTTCACATCAATTTTTTTTTGTTATTACTTGAGTTTGAAGTTCTTTTTGGGCGTTTTTGGCCTAATCAAAATGTAGGTCCCAGTCCAACCCTGCCTCTATAAAATAATTTTGTCTTCTAAGCCTCCCCCAAGAAAAAAACGAAGGTGTGCGCCTGTTACTTAGTATCCATTTTTGTGGATTTTTTACTAAAATTTTAAAGATTCTATCTATACTGTTTCTAACATTCCAATCCATTTACAAATTACCAAATATTTCTTTATCAGTCTCGCTAAATATTTGTTTAAAATAACCGTAAATATTTTGTCTTCATTGATGCGTAGTTTTGTAAATGCATGAAGAAGACCCTTAAAATAACAATGTTAGTAAAAAACGTTTAAATAAGAGACAAAAAAACATACAAATGACAGTGGGAACAGCTGACGCAAAAAAACTGTTGAAGAATAAGTAGGAATATACCAAAATACCTGCTTTTCTACCGCAAAAAAACTAATGACAAGCCGCTTGTAAGTCTGTGAGAGACAAATAGTTCACAGGTTCCAATGAGGAAATTTAATAGCTTCTAAGTTAAAATACAAAATAATTGTACAAAATTACTGTCCACTGCATTTGTTAATACTTATAGTACGAGGGTTACCTTTTATGTTTTCACAAACGACCACTAGATGGCAATATTGAAATATATATTTCGTAAAATTTGACATTTGTTATTGTGAAATCAGTGGCAGCTTATAAATTGACCAGGTAGTTTGTTAATGGTGAGCGTTAAAAAAAAAACGTTTGTGAAAAAAAGGATATTACTCGTCAAGGTTTTCGTTGGATGATTTTTTACAATTTTAGTAAAGGCCTAACTCAACAACAATGCATAGATTCGCTTCGTTCAACTTTTGGTAATGAAGCACCATCAGAAAAGACTGTTTACAATTGGTTTGCAGAATTTCGTCGTGGTCGTGCGTCCATCGGTGATGAATCACATGAAGGTCGACCAAAATCGGTTGTGATTCAAAAAAAACATCGATGCTGTGCGTAAAATGATTGAAGAAGATCGGCATGTGCCTTATCGTGAGATAGAGGCATTCTTTGGTATATCGCAGACTACAATACATTCGATTTTGCATGAATATTTAGCTGTGAAAAAATCTGTTCCCGGTGGATTCCGCATAATTTGAAGCTCAAAAAAGGCTCGTGTTGATTGGTGTAAGGGAATGCTAAATTCAACCTAGGCACTGCAAAATCCGTATACAACATCGTTACAGGTGACTTGGATTTATTCATATGAACCGGAAACTAAGCAACAATCCACTGGGTCTTCCAAGATGAACCGAAACCCATAAAAGTTGTTCGTTCACGAAGCAGTTCTAAGAAAATAATCGCTTGTTTTTTCGGTTATACTGGATATGTCGCAACCAATCCTTTATAGCAGGGGGAAGGGCGGGTGGTCAGATCATGCGCTAGAATTACATTACAACGGAGCCAGCTCGTTGATTGAGTTACGCTTGCATTTAGAAAGCGTCGCGTATTACAGTGTGAAAAAAAAAAAACTTAATCCTAATACTTTCATAGATATGCACAAATATACGTAAAATGGCACTTTGTGCCCCGCCGTACCCTACAAGAAACGATCAGTAATTGAATAATAGTTTAAATATTGCCAGTACCTACCGCACAGTGTCAATCCATTCTGTTTCGCTGGTAGCAAGGCGTTCACATAGCACGTCCCCATCGAAATAACAATTGCAAATAAAAATTCAATAATCATTTTTAAAATGACAGGTCATAAAATCTGTCCATATAAAACATATAGTTAATTGGTGATGTGTTTGTGTGTGTGTATGTGTGTGTTGACAGTCCATAAAGTAGTCGTCACTTTTATGTAAATACAATGTCTGGTTAATCTGCATTGAATGGCACCGGTGGCGAGCTATGACGTCCGTGGAGTCGTCCGGCCAGAACCGCTGTGCCGACTGCGCTATTGCTCCCACAAATTAACTGGTACTTACAATTTGGTACCTCCCAATAACATCAACGTTTTTTATATAGGCTAAAGCCTCATTCTTAGCTCATGTTTTAATAGATAACGCTTAATTCATAGTGCATAATCCCAGCAAACATTCAACCATGGTGATGATAAATAACAAGGTTTCGAACCGTTATTTTTTTCGTTTCGGTTTTTGTTCTGGTTCAATTAAAAAAATAAATATCGGTTCGGTTCCGGTTTTCGTTCCGGCAAAAATAACGGTTTTTTTTCGGTTTTCGGTTCAGTTCCGAGTGATAAATTTTTAAATGCTTTTATTTGTATTAGTAATTTATTTTCTACTATAATTTAGAAGAAAATTTTATTCCTTATTTTGTAATATTCATACCAAGACCGCTGGGGTGGTGTTCTGTTCCCCCTTTCCGAAATAATAGAAGCGCAATTTAAGAAAAACAAATAAATAAAAGCGACCATAGGCTGTTCCAAACGTTTAAGCGGAACTAACTGGAATTTTCATGTTCTTAAGTTGTCACAAATTCTATTTTTAAGGTTTAAAGTGGGCTTTTGCTAAACAACATAATCAAAAGCCTCACTTATAGTACAATTCTATGCAGCGGCGGCGCTAGCTCTTATAAACTGGGGGGGGGGGGGGTGTCAAACAAATTTTGAGTAAAATTTGGTGTAGCCAGAAAATATTTTTTTATCGTTTACATATGAAAATATAAGTAATGACCTAAAAAGGTCCTTACCTCCAAAATTTATTTTTTTCCAAGCTATTCTAGGAGGCAAACTGGGGGCCAGAGCAACTTTTAAAAGAAAAAAATTAATGTTTACCAGTTTTTGATTTTAAAACTACAATAAACATTTAAAATATTATTTCAAAAATTTTCTTGGGGGATCCAGAAAATATTTTAGGCTAGTTGGGGGGTCCCGAGTATAAAAAGGTTAAGAACCACTGGTCTGAAGCTTACAGATTTGCTGCATAAATCCGTGAAAGTTACTAAAATTCAAAATCGAGTTCCGTTTAAACCAAAGAAACAAGCTAGAATCTTATGTACCTGTAAACTTAAAAATAACACAAGTAAACTTCCACCGACCCCACGACTGGGGGGGGGGCAAAATATACAGTAAAAATGGAGCAATATCTTCAGTTTCAGAGGAAATAATGACACCATACTCCTTCACAGGAACAGATCTAATTATTCTACTCTTACCTTTTACCCAGACAATATAGACAGGAAAAACATGAGGAAAATTACATAAAATACATAATTAACAGCCGAAAAATGTGTGAAAACTTATAATACCCACCGTAAATTAAGTTTTTATCAGCAGAAGATGATATCTGAAAACTATCTCCATCTCTCTCCCACACACAGCAAAATACAATAACGTCATCTCTCTCTTACACATTGCCTATATGTAAAAACATAAATTTTGTAAAAAAACACAAAAATAACAAAAAATATATCTTCAAAATGGGTTAAAATAAAGTTATATACCTTTTAAACTACTAGGATTGTTTGAATAAAATAATAAAACACAATTTAAGGTTCCTAATTCTTTGTTGGCGAGGTGACGCTATTTTTGTTAAACGATTCATTCTTGTATTTCTCCAGCCCTAGGTGTAATTATTATTTCAAAACCTTCCTTAGGCCTTCTTCTAACTTTGTGAGTTTTGATTTTAGTTAAAATTAACTTTTTTTCTCATTTTTTGGAAATAAGCTGCAGAACACGACGTTTGTTTGACAAGAAGCACTGTGACTCTAGCGGCGCTGTGGTGAACTATATTTCAATGTCTTCGGTGAATTTCTAGAAATTATTTATTTTAAAAATTAATTTATCAAATTTTGTCCAATATTAAGAAGTGAAATTTTCAGGGAGTAGTTTTTATAATATTTTCTAACGTTTGGCCAAATTTGGTTAAGATGTGTAACGTATTTTCGGATTTTGATATCTAACAAAATTATGATTAATAGAAAAGGAAATATAATATATGAGGAATATAAAAACATGTTTAATATCACTTAACTTCAAATTTAAAGTTGTACAACAACGAAATTCACACGAATTTGTCGGTAAACAAACATTTACTTATGTTGTACAAACAGAGAGTTCCATTGAACAATGTGTCGGTATTTTTGAGTTCCGTGTATCGCGTACCGCGTACCGACAGACGTATCTACACCGCATCTACACGTCATATACTCGTACTTACAACTTCCCCCGATTATTCGTCACATACATGTAATCTGCGAACGATGAGCACTTCATGTGAACTTGTAATTCAAACAGAATACTTTTATTTGCACAGATGAACGAATGGTTTCTTATAAATCGATTTTACGATTGGGAATTTTGATATTTTATCACCATTAGGAGAGTAACCGTGGTTTCCTGGTAAGATGATCTTCTACAGAGCATAGGGACACTTGCTTCTCGCTCGAAAAACAGATACAGGTAGTACTCGATATACGCCGGTTCGAAATACATCGATTCACTTTAACGCCTGCGCTGAATTAACTATCGTACGCCTAGAATAGGGGATAGGCATGATTTTTTATCTTTTTTTTTTATTATATTCCTCTTGTTGCATATAAACATAAAAAACAGTTTTGCATTTTTTTTTAATTTGAAGGCTTAAACAAATCATAAATGTATGTAGCGCGCGAAAACGACCTGTGACGTCATATCCCACTTAAGTGTACTGAGTACAGTCTACCCAGTATACAGCGTACAGCCTACCAAGTGTACAGCGTACAGCCTATACAGTCTGTCGTGAACTTATTTGCTTGTATAACTTTTATAGATTGTGTAAAGTTAGAGTGATTTTAATTAAAATAAAGTTTAATTCTATAAAAACAATTTATACATGTTTACCGAATTAAATTTTATATTAAAATATATAACCTATATTGCAGTATTTCAATTATGCCTCTAACGTTTTGTAACTTCATGTAAACAATGTAGTAAAATTTTGACATCTAAATTACATAAATATTTACATTTTACAGAGTTGCAGCGTTTATTGTTTACATAAAGTAATAGAATATATAAATGGATTACTTACAAGTCTGTTTTGACACCACGTATTTCTTCAGCACTGTAGCATTTATTATTTTTCATATATTCCATGAGCATAAATGCATCAATGTTTTATCTGCCATTTTAATAATAAATGCGTGAAAAATTGTTTAAAAACAAATACAAAACTCTCGAACAATACAATATACACACGTAAAGTTTATGTTGTAGTCTGGGCTGCTGGGGTTTGACGTCATACTCGTGTATTTACTCGGCAACCTTCGCGCTGTGGTCGGGTTATTTCAAATTTACAATATTTTTATTAAAAAAATTGGCTGTAATATTAACTAAAATGTGATTTTTGTTTTGTTAGGTGACATAACTAACATTAACATATCAAAAAAAAATGTAGTTTTAAGGAAATATACATTTTATGCGTATCCCCTATTCCCCAATCTGATCGGGAAAGTTCCGAAATTTGGCTCTTCTGTACATTTTAAAGCAAAAATACAAGAATAAAAAGTTGTTTAGAATTAATTTTTATTTTTAAAAAGTCTAAATTTGATGCCATACTATGTCTGTAACGCTAGATACTTGGAAAATCAAATATAATTTCGTCAAAATTCAGATAGCCGTGGAAATAAAACAAAACAAAATTTTAATGTAGTTCTACACCAATTCCTACTCTATAAGATAGATTATGTGTATTAATACTTGTATTATTTTATATTTTTATAACATTATTTACTTATATATTATACCTTTTATAATTGTATACTTATCTGGTTAATAGTCAATGTAACTAAGACCAATCAATTCTAAATTAATAATAAATTCCTACTCTAGTTAGAATTTTTGGATTCACGGTAGATAATTTAGTCTAGAAAAAATTGGGGCTTTAATCGTTTAACGCGTTTTGAAATTACGATTTTGTACATTATTTGTGAAAATTGTGAATTAAAATAACTGTAAGAAGTACGAGTATTCCAGCTAGTTAAAAAATAATTACAAATATTGTGTAAGACTGTTGTTAATTTTTCTAGTTTATTTAATATTTAATGTAAAGTTTCGAGAACACTGTTTTAAATTATAGTTAAAATTAGATGGGATTTTAAAAGCCATAAAGTGAATATTGCGCCGACAAAGAGAGGTGCTTTAGTGGTACCACACGAACACATATTAATATCGGATGATTATGTGAAAAGTGTCAAGAACAGAACCATTAATATATTGCTCTCCTATGGGAAATTAAATAATGAATGCCGCTTTGACTACACCACACTACACTATTAGGCAATACATATTAGTCATAATAAAAATCGTGTTTTTTAAATTAATTTTTATCTTTTAACTGCGATTTCTAGGATTTCGTAGGTACGAGGGTTTCTTTTTACATATCGGGATTTGAGATCAAAAACAATTATTTATCAACAAAAGTGACTTTGTTGTTTTTCAAAATATTCTCCATGAAGATCAATACACTTTTTCATGCGTTTGAACCAATTTTCGAAGCACTTTTTCTGCACCACTCGATTGAGGCACGATTGTCAAATTATGTGGGATCTAACGCGCACAAATCTTTTTGACAACCAAATGTTCATGCAATAGTGAATATCGCATTAATACCTCAATCTCACGATAAGTCACATGATGATCTTACAGTATCAGTTCACGCACAGCATCAATGTTTTCCGGAACAACTGATTTTGGACGACATTCACAAATTCGTCCTTAAGCGAACTACGGCCACGATTGAAGTCGGCAAACCATCGATAAACAGTAGTCCTTGATGGTGCTTCATCGCCAAAAGTCAAATTAAGTTCATCGATGCACTGTTGATGGGTTAATCCACGTCGAAAGTTGTAAAAAATAATTGATCGAAAATGATCACGATTTAATTCCATTTTTAGCCGATATGAATATTTTTCAAATTACTGTGAACAAAACAAATAGGGGAAACTTTATAAGATCGCAGCGCCATATGCGGCAAAGATGGAACACGCGAAAGTGACATTAAACTGTTACTCGTGTATTTGTTTAAATGGTGAAAATGAACAAATAAATATATATATAAATAACGTAAAAATTATTACGTTATTTTATTATTAGTTATTACGTATAAATAACGTAAGTGTATTATCTACCTTGTTTATTTCAATATCTTATTAACATTTTTATTAAAAAAAAAAAATCACTTCCTAACCCAGTTGCTACGCCCATGCCCTAGTTGTAACTTATTTTAAATTTCCCGCTATACTATATTTGATCAGTGTAAATCGTACTCGGTTCGCAGCGCTATCTACTTTTTTCTACTTTGAAATAGACCATAGATCTTCTCTGAAATCTTATTTCTTCTTCTTTTTTCATATTTTTGATATTCAATGATGATGTGCTTGTCTATTCTGGAATTGCAGTTCCCATTTTAATAACAAGTTTTATCGTAAGCTTTCAATATGTTAAAAAATATCTACGTTTAAAATTCTGACAGTTCCTATAATCACTATATTAAAAGGTAGCATTTAACAAATCTAATCTATAATTAATTCATTCCCAAACTCTCATTCATAAAACATAGATAAAGCAGAACAGTATCAAAACAATTAATAACCATAAAAACAACTTGACATGGGATGTAGCTGCTAGTTATCTGGTACAAGCATCCTGCAGAGGTGGAGGTGTTTATTTGAATACAGGAGGAGGAGGATGAAGAGGGGGGGGGGGGGAGGTGGAAGATGGCGACCAGCCGGACGTGGATGGACTATAACTGTTCTTCATCTTTAACAAAACCGATCATTTCCTGCCAGAGAGATACAGGCTTAAGACAACTTCCTCGGGTTATGCAAGATCATCGATTGCAAAATAATCGACATATTTATTTTAGTCCAGGAAATCCAACGACCGTAAATGAAAAACGGTGATACAGTATTGAAGATGTGTCCCATAAAAATATTAGGATAACAATATAGTGTAGAGATGGGAATTTCGGCTCAGTTTGCGGAACCGGATCAGTGGAGGTCGTTCAGTTTGTTGAGCCGGTTCATTGATCCGGCTCAGTGATCCGGTTAAGTAAACATGTTTGCGAGACACAGGTCGGTCGTTCGTTCGTAGGTAGAACGTCGCTTAGAGCCGGCTCTTGCATTATATGAAGAGCCGGATAAACATGTTCCCGAGACACAGGTCGGTCGGTCGTTCGTTCGTAGGTAGAACGTCGCTTAGTCCCGACTCTTATCTAGCATTTTTGAAACAAACAATTCACTTTATGTAGCTACTGTATTTTAAACCAGATGTGTTAAGTTTATGGCGATGTTTATTGCCCTTATAAATCGGACATCTGGGATTTGGGCAATATTTTTAATATTTTTATATAGTATGGTTGTAAGAAAATACAGACTAAGCCTATTAGTTTCAAATAAACTGCCTTACAAATTGATGACAAAATACACTTTATGATAATACATTACAAGCCAAGTTCTCGCGAAGTTCAACATGACATCGATCCAGATCCGGATCACTCCGGTCACTGCTCACAATCGCCCGACCAATCGTATCCTTGAAACTTGAAACTATAAAGTGAGCCGTGAGCCGGCTCATTTCAATTTGGTGAACCGTGTCACTTCGGTCAGTGTACTGAGCCGGCTCAGTGAGCCGGTTCGTTCATGAACGACCCATCTCTAATATAGTGTCTTTCAATAAACAGGATAAGAGTAAAAATTTTAACTTAATTTTTTCTTAAACTTATGGTTTCATAAAATTTTAAATAGAAACAGGGGTTTAGTACTATCCTTTCTTTGTTGTCACAGGGTAAATATTCTCTCCTCCAAAAGGTATGCTGTATGAAATCGGAGACCATAAACAAGTGTTTCTCAACCAAAAACAGACCGCGGACCAGTAAAATATATAATTTTCTAACGCGGACCACTAATAATAATTTTTTGTTCATTTATTGCAAGAAAACAAATACATTTAATGTGCTACTAAATGCATTTATTTTATTTGTAGAAAATCACAGAAAGTTTACAGAAAATAAACAAAATATAAATTATTTACATAAAATGTGTATAAAAAATAGCAAAAATACCGCAAAAAAACTTATACAAAAACTTTCGCGGACCACTTAAATTTTTCTGCGGACCACCTGTTGAGTAACACTGCCATAAACTGTCATGAGCTCCCGGTCTATTTGGGAACCGCTGCATTAGAGAGTATTAAAAAGATCTACTCCGTTTGCCCTGTAATGCATTCTAACGTTTGAACGCACTATAGATTTAATCGTTGTTTTGCGAAAAAAAAACAAAAAATCTGTAATGATTCATTTGAAAGTGGAGTTTCAGAATCCATGATTTTTCCTAGTAACGATTGTGTTTTGTAAAACAAATAATAAAACCAAAATTCCGTAACAATAACAAATAACAATGTATTGTGTTGGAAGACGTGGATTTCGTGAAGTGGACTCGTTGCTGTGCTCGGCTTTTATTTAATTTATTATTCAGTAATTACATACAGACCGGATGCGGTGTATTACACACATACATACATACGGACATACGGATAGACACACTCTCTGTAAGTGTGTGTGTGCACAGCGATGTCCGTAGGTACATCATCGCATTCAAGGACATTTACGAATTTAATCAGATAGGCATTTGCTGACAACTAATCAACGAACTCAACAATAGACGAAAAGATTTTAAAATGATACTCGGTTAACATCGCCTACACATCTAAAGTCCGTTCTAGATGATACTTCTTTCAATACTTTTTTCAATACTATCCAACTTTGACGTCATTTCAACTTTTGATACTACAAAATATAGTGGGGGAAAAAATAAGAGACAGCGATACCATCTTTTATTACTTTGTGATCCTCTTCACTGCCAACTTAAAAAATTCTAGGTTCAGGTGACAGACAACACCCAGCAAACATTTTTATACGGGCCAGTACTGGTAAAGCACATACTCCCCGGCATTGAAAGTAATGGGCCAGTACCCCGGTGTCCCCGTGGCCGTTACTGGCCCATTGATGTATCAGTTGCCGGCCCAGCAACGGTAAAGTGCAAAATAATCGCATTAGTTGCAAGATTTATTTCTGATGGTTTTAAGTAAAAAGTATGAGTGAAGAAGAGTGCTTATAAAATGCTGGTAAAGTACTTCGTATAGGCGGAATGCGAAATACAAATGTGAAGTACATTATTAATACTGACGTTGCACTTACTTTTGGTGCCAGTACTTTACCTCCATAAAAGCAGTTTGCCGGCATTCGGCCGTTAGTTGAATGTTTGTTGGGCAGTTTGGTTACAGAACCAATTCTAGTAACCAATTTATAAATATTGTTTAATTGTGCTAAGTTTATATTTAATTATATGTTCTAAATAAACTGTTTTGCAAAATTGCTAAAATGGTTTCTGCAATCCTCTCCATTGATCCCAGTGACGGCCCCTAGCGCACTAAGGAAAAGGGCGCCGACGAGCATGACTAAGGGGCGCCACATTGCGAAGAACCTTTTTTTTGCTCATCACTTGGATTTTGGGAGGTGAGGACCTTTTTTTTTGCTTATCACTTGGATTTTGGGAAGAGAGGACCACCTTTTTTTGCCACGGGCGTCAAAACACAGTTTTGCCCCTAGCGCAAGTTTTCCTTACTGCGGCTCTGGTGAGGACTTTTATTTAGGTCTTTACTTGCCTTATGAAAAAAACATTTGACAAGCACATATTTCAGAGTAATTTCCCGATTCCTACGCCCCCCCCCCCCAAGAAATATTCCGGGGTACTCATAAGATTAATGAAAACAGGCAGAAGTCAATACCTCATTGGAGACGTATAAGGGTCAGCTAGTGAATGGTGCAATGTTCTCGCTGAAGAGTTGTAAGTCCGGATATGGTTGTAAGAGGAGATGCAGCCTGAGAAGGAAGTGTTTATAGGCAATCATAGACACCTCATAGGCTGGCTCCCCTCGCGCTGGCGAGACGCGTGCCTTCACAATAACAATAACACGAAAAACAACGTTCAACCAACGAGAAAGAATACCATTCACGATTAGCCGCGAAAGCAGAAATGAAATACTTGGATTAACAAGAATTTTGACGTAATTCCTCTAAGTAAGACACCAGACTTGATAAAATAATCACGGACTATTTGCAGAAATATTACATTCTAATTTTTTTTGACACTTCCCAGCAAACATTTAACCATTGGCCGAATGCCAGCAAACTGCTTTTTCTGTTAGTAAATTTCTGGCACTAAAAGTTTGTGCAACGCCAGTATTAATAATGTACTTCACATTTGTATTTCGCACTCCTCCTATACGAAGTACTTTACCAGCATTTAATGAGTACTCCTTATTTTTGTTAATATGTTACATTTTACTTTTGTTTCACCATCGTTGAATAAATTTATTCAACGATTAAAGTTGACAATATCGCATCATTCTATTAACAGCAACGTTAATTTATTCATTAATAGTTTAAAACCGATGCGATATTGTCAATTTGTTAAATAAATTTATTCAACGATGCTAAAATAGCCAAATGAGTATTTATTTTGCACCTAACCATTAATTTATTTAAATACTGGGTAAGTATAAGGTACATATGTTACATTTGAAATACTAGATAGTGGGTATAATATAAGCACTGGTCCGTCAGAAATAATCTTGCAACTAATGCGATTATTTTGCACTTTACCGCTGCTGAGCCGGCAATTGATAAACCAATGGGCCAGCTAACGGCCACGGGGACACCGGGGTACTGACCCATTATTTTCAATGCCGGGGAGTATGTGCTTCAACAGTACTGGCCCGTATAAAAATGTTTGCTGGGTTGTGTTTACACATCTATCTTATAATAATTTTGTCTGCCTTTTTTTATTTAGTTTATTGTTTATTTAAAGCTGCATTCACACCTCTGTAAATCAACACGTTGTACGCTATGGATAATTTTTAAACGAGGTCATTTGGTATGATCGGACATGCTCGTGCTTTGTCGTTGCTATACTACTGTTGAGCGATATAGTACGAGCTTGTCCGATTATACCAATTGCACTCGTTTAAAAACTATCCATAACGCACAGAGTGTTAATTTACTGAGCTCTGAATGCAGCTTAACAGTTTTGTGTTTAGTTATATTTTCTTATAGATTTCTATTTTACTGTAAAAAGTTCCTGTGTAGTAACGTAACTACAAGATAAAATATTATAAAAAGTATCTATAATGACTTTCATTCATGATAGTAACTGACCTTGCTCATAGTGACACTTTTAGTTCCTATGATCATAGTAACTGAGTTACAGAATTGTGTGTAGTGCATAGCTTTTTAGGTTAAATTCAACTTATTACTATTTTGGATGCCATGTAAACGTATCTAATATGAGGTCATAAAAAAATGTGACGTTTAAAGTGACGCAACTACATTGACTAGCCGACTAGCCTATACCACTGTATTGCGTTACCATTTGAATTTTGAATTTTATTAGTTTCCCAGAATGTTTTTCAGACATATTACCCTTTTAACAAGGAATAACGAAGCGGCGAATGACTTACTTTTGGTTGTAAACTTTTTCCTTCTATTTATTAATTAAAATATTGCTCGGTCTGAATTATTAGGACAAAAACTGTAGTCTTTTTAGTAAAACCAATTTGCTAACTAATTCAAAAAGTCCATTTCAAGCTCCCGATAATGGCTATAATTTACGAACATAACTATATTAATTTATGCTTACTTGTTGGGTTCCAGCATGGGAAAGTATACAGCGCTGTATACTGTGCAAGGCAGGTGTTTTATATTTGAAAGTCTAATGAGAAACACAACTCACATGTTTGATACCGCTGGATACGTGTAGGAGTATTGAGATATCTATTTTATGGGAAAGTAATAATTTATGATGATTTCAGATTGATAAATTTCGGTGTTTTGACTTACTTTGACTATTTGGGTGTGAGAAGATATTTGACTTACCTGAAAATAAAAACAAAATCAATAAATTACATGTAAATTATATCACAAGAGTACTTAATATATAAAGATTCAACTTAATGTAACGAGAAACAAAATATATATACAAAATAGAGTGTTCAATAACAAAATAAAATATATAGTATATCCAATTCGGTCTTCCAAGCTATTTTGGTCTACATTAATGTGCATTACTCTTTTTTTTAGGGTTTTGTAGTTATGACCAAAAAACCCTTATACCGTCATTTTTTCGTCTCTCTGTCTGTTCGGTAAAAATTGTAGCCAAACGGCTAAACCTAGAGAGTTGAAATTTGGCATGCTTATACAACTCTGTGACCTGCACATAGAAAAAATACTAAAACATATAAAAAACATATCCCTCTAAAATATAAACAAATATCTGCTCATCGAAAAAAAATATATTTTTTTAAAATTCTGAGTAGGGTATCAAATGAAATCTCTTAGTATGTGGATTAACGATCAAAATTTTATTTTTGCAAAATAAATTATTTTGAAGCGATTTTTGCCAAAATTGTGCAAAAAATTTTTTGTCCCACACCCTGTAGCCTAGATGTAATATGTACCCACACCTCCACACCCTGTCCCACACCCTGTAAATTTGAAAAAAATCTAAGTAATGTATATTGGTGTGAACCGGAATAGTACAACAGAAATTTTTGATCAGATTATGTTTTCGGAAAATAATGCATTTTTTGTGTTTTTAACCAAAATATGTTAAATATTTAATTTGCTATGTAACCAAGTTGATACGTCAGCGCTCATAGCGATGTGCGTTTAGTCATTGGTTTTCTAATTTGTCAACCAGGCAAACTAGAGTTCGTTCGAGTTATTTTTGCAAAATAAATTATTTAGACGCGAATGTTGCCAAAATTGTGCCAAAAAAATTTTGTCCCACACCCTGTAGCCCAGATGGTTTAAACTAAAAATCAGAAAAAAATCTAAGTAATGTAGATTTGTGTGAACCGGAATAGCACAACAAGAATTTTTGATCAGATTATGTTTTCGGAAAATAACGCATTATTTGTGTTTTTTGCTTCACTACGTAAAATATTTAATAACTTATCTAAGCCTGTAAACCAGCATGCTTTGATAGTGTAATGGCTAACATACTGGCGTTCTAATTTGCAAACTAAAGTTCGCTCCACTCTCAAAGCAATTTTATTTTTTTTTTTTTTTGCATTTTTATTTTGTTTAAATTATTTTTTCAAAATTCTATGTTATATTTGGCAAATTTAATTTTTAAAAACATAAATTTAATAACCAGTGGAAATTGTTAAAATTGAAGACACAAAATCAGAGGGGCGGGGTTATGACTTAAAACAACCAATGGAAGCCATAGGCGCAATTTTCAAAATCTTGACAAACCTTGCTACATAAAAAAAAAAAAATACTGCACATATTTAGAAACCTAAATAATGGTATTAGGCATTCGAATTAAAATTAACAAAAAAAATATTTGAAGATAAAATTTGTTTTGGCATCCCAAATAATCATCAACTTACTAAATACCTGCGAAATGTGTAAAAATTCACACTTCACATAAATGTTTTAAATTACAAGAATTTTTAAATACACGATAACTCAAGAACGGTTTAACTTAAAGAATTCGTGCTCGTACTAAAAAATTCTCCTAATAATTGGGAAGAACCCAAGAATTGTTTTTTATGAAAATCCGAAACCGGAATTGTCTTACGGCCCCAGTTGTCTGGTTACCACAAGAAATGTGTACATGTTTAACAAATGCAGAATTCTTACTAAGAATAAAAGTACATGATGATGCATTCAAATTTCGCGGTTCCACGGTTTTAGTTCCGGATGTTTTCGCAGAGTGCAGGTCGTACGGACAAAATTTTTAACATGGGTAGGTTTTCTGTTGATTATATGTGTAAAAACGGTTTACTATTTTCACTGACAAAATTCCTTATAAATATATCAACAGCTTCCAATTATATTCCTTATTCGTTATTATTTGAAGCTCCCTTATTCAGGTTATTTTTGTGTAGTTCCAGTGTAATTTGGCAGTAATTGGCCTTGCGTCTACATTCTGCGACATGGACTGAGAGGTACTGTAGGTGTATTGCATTCCTCCCCTGGCCGAGAGGCAGGCCAGGGCAGGCTGGCAGTTAACCGGAACTAGCAGAGCGTGTTTCCGGTGTCTCCCGTCATCTACTCCCACCCCCTCCTCACCCCCCTAGCCCCTGCCCTACCTTGCACACCTCCATCACCCTCCAGAGGCCAGCTCACAAATGTAATCAACCTTTGTTAGAATTCTATGATCAAGTGGATTAAGAGTTAAACATTGGAAAACAGTAGTTTTCATCTAAGAATCCAGTGACATTTTATATTCCTCATAGTAGACATGTTAGCTATTGATATATACAGTGAATTTATTTTTTAATGCAACATGTACTATGTGATAAGCGACGAGTTCATCAAAAATCAATTCATCGAAAGTAAATTCATCCAAGATCAATTCATCGAAAACAAGTTCATCGAAAACGAGTTCATCGAAAACGAGTTCATCGAAAGCAAATTCATCGAAAATCAATTCATCGAATGATCAATTCATCGAATCGTCAATTCATCGAAAAAAAAAAAATGTTTTGTAAATATTTGAGAGGAATGCCGAGGGGATCCGAAAGTCAAAAAAGCAGTGGTTAGTAAAAGTAGTCAGACTAAGAAATAATTGCATAAAAAATTTTATATGGTTTAAAAAAAAAATAATATTCTTTGATTCTTTGATTATCCTCAAATATGCACCAAAAATGATCTCACTAAAACTTAATTTAAATTTGCAAAAATTATATATTAAAAATGTGGTGACAGATAACACAACAAGTACCATTAATATTGTTATACAATAATCCTCCGAGATACGTAACACGCGACTTACGTAAATTTGCAGTTACGTAAAATGAAAATTTCAAAAAATGGAAAAATTTTGAATAACATACATTTTTACAAAGAATTATTTTCTATTTGTATGTATGTACATATAGAATAGTATATGTAAATGAATTTCAGTTTATTTTTGTCTTGTTTCTTTTATATACGTATTTATGTAGTTTATATTTCTTTTGTTCCTTTATAAGAATTCCAATTCGACTTACATTTCAAAACAAAAATCCATACGTACTGTCGCTTTCTAACAATTCTTGATGATTTTGAAATTTGTATGATCGAAACTTTTCTTTTTTTAAGAAGTTAAAAACAGATCCAATACTGACACCAACGGTTTGTGAAATTGATCTTAAAGTATTTTGATTGTTTTCTTCCACTTGTAATAATATTTCCAACTGCTTCTCTTCTGTAAGCAGGTGGGATGTTGTTCTTTTTTTATGAAGACATCCTTCGCGATGAAATTTATTAACTAGTCTTGAAATTGTAGAGGGATTTGGTATTGGCCGATCTGGATAAGTTGCACTAAATACAGCAGAAACTTCTCTTAAACTCATTTGGGAGTTATACCAAGTTACCATCATTATTTTTTCTTCATCTGTATACATGTTAATTCATTTTTAAATCAGCAATGAGCAAAAGTATACACACTAATTGTCTATGTTGCAAATGGAAATGAACACGATTTATATTGCTGTCAAAAACTATATCCATGGTAATGACAAAGTACATGTTGCATTAAAAAATAAATTCACTGTATATAAGCGTAACATGTTGAAAGTATAAACTCTTTTTTTTTTCATGGTTGCAAAACAGATATTTGTGTCTCCGAATGTACTTATATACATAGCTTCATTGTTATTGTATTTACATGCAATGGCCATTATACAGAGAGCTGGGCGAACGGAGAGTGTTGGGCAGCGATGCGTGAAGTTGGGGCCCTGTCACTCCCGCCCCCACCTGCCCCCAACCAACCACGCCACTGATGACCTCGCGATGCCCCCTGTCCTCTACTCTATAACACACACACACCAAATATGACGCAAAACTCTTATATAAATTATTGTTAATTGTCTTTATTAATTGTTTATTTTATATTATACCACGTCTTCAATTATGTTACACTAACGACATCTCTTAGCGAAGAATTATGATTTACGTCTCTAACATTTATAGAAAGTAGAGGGAATTTTCAGTTAATGTACGATAGAGAAGTTCATTTGATCTGAAATTAATTCTAATACGTCCCTGTAATGAAGATGTAATTACCAAAGTGCCTTTGTAACTGATTCAACAAGACTGGAAGCGCCTCTAGCGGTGAACTTGTAATCTCTAACCCTTCAACCCTAACTTCGGTTTCATTAAACCCAATATACACCCTTTAAAGTAAGAGATTACCATTCTTTCAATAAGACAAATTTAAACGGATTTAATTTGATCTTTTTCAGTCTTAAATTTTAAAGTTTGAGAATTAAATCAATGGTAAATGGAAAAATCGCAATGAAAATATCCATTGTACTCCAAATGGAGTTAAACACAGGAACTGAGACGAATAGCAAAAAAGAAAACATCCAAGCACGAACCTTTAAGATTTAAAGAGTATCATATAAGAAATGAGACGCAAATATCTACAATGAATAAAGATACGAACACATAGAAAGATTGGCGATTTCTTATTACGATGTCGCTCTTACCGATGTCGGATTATTGAAATTTCTTCATTAAAAATGACATGGTTTAAAATGAATGTTCCTATACCTGCTTGGAAGTGTTATATCCCACGAAGCCAGGGGCCCACCGAAGCCTATATACAAATATTTCCATTCTATTTAAAATAATAGAGGGTCCATTTTAATTTTACCGCCCAGGGCCCCCAAGCAACTTAATCCGCCACTGTATATACCTACTAAAACATGTCAGTTCTGCAGACTAGATGTTGTAAAACCAATTTATAACAAAATAATTATACCGTACTATTTACTATTTATTCTTAATTATTAAATATACTTTTTCATATTATAAAATATGTAATTTTTATTTACTCATGACTTTTATCATGAGTAAATAAAAATACTTTAGTAAAATACATGCAACTAACTTAAATGTATATAACCAAAATGGATTAAAACATATGAATTCCAAATAACCAACAATATAGTTACTGGTAGGCCATCTTTTCTTGCCATGATAACCAGCAGTCAAAATTCTAAAAATTCATACATTATGGATATTGGTGTGCCATCTTGTGTGGTATTTGGATACTAAGGATGGCATATGTAATTAATTTTACCTTTTATTAATTTAAAATTTAATATAGTAACCAACTGTCAATATTCTAAATAAAAAAATACATTATGTATATTAGTGTGCCACCTTAAGTGGTATTTTAGCACTACTGATGGAATATGTATTGAGTTATTACGTAAGTCCGTTCGTTTTTTTTTTTTTTTCACCTTTTATTCAATAAAATATACATTCTAAAAAAACTTTTATTATCAAATATACTGTCCATTATTTTCTATCACTTTGGACAAACGCTCAGGCAATTTAATAATGCCATCTCTGCAGAAGTTCCGTCTTTGCTCTCGAAAAATCTGTCCAGGTGAATTTTGATATGATCCAAAGATGCGAAATTTTTTCCGTTAAGGGAATTTTGTAGAAAGCGGAACAAATGGTAGTCGGATGGTGCGATGTCTGGACCATATGCTCCGACTACCATTTGTTCCGCTCTCTACAAAATTCCCTTAACGGAAAAAAATTCGCATCTTTGGACGATATCAAAATTCATCTCTACAGATTTTTCACTTCTACCATTTTCGGCACTCGACTGAAGCCTCGTGTGAAAATTCGCACTTGATTGAAAAAAACCTCTTTTACACACGAACTGCATAAATAAATATTTTGTCCCAAATTGTCTTTATAATTTCTTCTTTTCGGATATGAAAGTTTCGATCTCATTACAATCTTATTTGCATTATTTACCGGATTTATGTCCATACTTTTTATTGTTTTCTGTATTTTTATTATTTTTTGAAAGGAACTAATGACCCATTTAATTTTTCTGATTATTTCAAATTTCCTGTCAATTGATTCATAATCAATTAAAACTGTCTGTTATCCCTACTTACACTGGTATTCATTTTAAGCATTAAATATTTAATCTGTTTTGCCTGTAAATTTTCCTAAATCCTATCCTTATAGACTGACTCGGTAGAATAGAGTTAAAAGAAGATCACTACACAGAGACAATCGTAAGATTTAATTAACACCACCCGGAGTTCAATTAGTGTCCTTTCTCCCCCAGCGAATCGGTCATTGCCGCGAGCGAGTCCTGAACAATGAATGCCTGGACGATGATCGCTCAAAGAAATAATCTCTTCCATTATCAACAGATAAGAATGCCATTTCAAACTCTTTCTTTTAATTTTGATGGATACATTGATTTATAAAGTATTTGAAATAAAAGAATCCAATAGGGGATAGGCATGATTTTTAAATTTTTTTTTATTATATTCCTCTTGTTGCATATAAACATAAAAAACAGTTTTTAATTTTTTTTTTTTTAATTTGAAGGCTTAAAAAAATCATATATGTATGTAGCGCGCGAAAACGACGTGTGACGTCATACCCTTCTAACTGATACATGACACTACTAGTCTACCCAGCGTACATAGGGTTACATGACGAAATTTCACTGGACAAAATTACACGGGACAATATTACACAGAAGAAATTACACATAGACAGAATTACACAGGGAAGAAATTACACAAGGACGAAATTACACATACGAAAATTACACTAAGACAAAATTACACATTTACTTTAATTTACACATACGAAAATTTTCTTCTGTGTAATTTTGTCCCGTGTAATTTTGTCCAGTGTAATTCTGTCCTGACACCCGTACATAGTCTGTTGTGAACTTATTTGTTTGTATAACTTTTATAGGTTATGTAAAGTTAGAGTGATTTTAAAATTAAAATAAAGTTTAATTCTATAAAAACAATTTATACATGTTTACCGAATTAAATTTTATATTAAAATATATAAAATGTGGAAGATCCAGGCCCCAGTACTTCGAAACATAGTCGAAAATATTGTTTAGTACCAATGTGCACAAATAGTTCAATTAGAAATCCAAAAAAATAATTTATATCATTACCTGATGACGAAAAACAACAGAAAAGCTATGAAGCGAAATAAAACCGAAAAAAGTAAACTTTATGTTTGTGAAGACCATTTCAATGTGAGTACATATATTTTATAAATTAATTTAATAATAAATGCGTGAAAAACTGTTTAAAAACAAATACAAAACTCTCAAACAATACAATATAAACACGTAAACATTATGTTTTGTCTGTATCTGTGACGTCAAACCCTTACAGTCTCAGTCGTATCTACTCGGCAACCTTCGCGGCGTGGTCGGCTTATTTCAAATTTACAATATTTTAATTAAAAAATTTGGCTATAATATTAATTAAAATGTGATTTTTGTTGTGTTAGATGACATAACTAACATTAAAATATCAAAAAAATGTAGTTTTAAGGAAATATAAATTTTATGCGTATCCCCTATTATAAAGACGCACCTTCAGCCTCTGACGACTTAAGATGAGATTCAACAGTATAGTTTCTTATAAAAAACTGGCAATCTGAAATGTGCACCATGGTATGGGCATAGAAGGATTGCACTGAATATGACGAGGCAAAGTATTACATTTATGCATTTTGGTAAACCGCAACACCGTTCGTATTGTCTTAACCTGGTCAGCAAACCAATCAATGAGATATTATTTTTTTTTATTTCATATTTTATAAGATACTTCTTTCCAAACAAATATTTTGACAATCAATTCTTAAACTCTTGTTTAATAATTCGCCATGAAAGATAAAAGTTAATTTCTCCTTACTCTACTCTTACAGTAGAAAGCCCTTACATGATTGGTATTACCTAACTCTTCCCTTAAATTTTCCACTCATTTATCTCGAAGCCAAAATATAAATTAAAAACTATAAATTTTAAGATATTTAAATGAAATTACCAATGAGTCATAGTTTTAAAAAGCGAATTGTTTATTTATTTCTTATTATACCTCAGATAATAAATCCTTAAGAATCCTTTGTTCTAACTTGTCCTTGCAATGTAATAACTTCTTAAGAATTGGAATTAATCAACGTCTATACAGTCCTTAAATGTCAACAAAAAAGAAAAGTTTAATGATTTTTTATAACCAAAAACAACTGTGAGAAACTGATCCTTTGATTCGAATCTCGTCTCTGCCAACCAATCAAGACCCACTCGATCTATATTCTACGAAATTATTTAAATTGCTCTTAATAAAGTTGCTGTTTATTCGGTATCATCCTTACAGTGGCGTACTTCAATATTTTTTGAGGGACAATGACGGACGGACGGACGGACGGACGGACGGACGGACGGACAGACAGACCGACAGACAGACAGACAGACCAAAAGTTGATCAACTCGTGCCATTGATGTAAAAAGCTTAAATATGAAGTTTCATAAAAATCCTTTTAGCCGAATTTGCTCTGCACGTGTACACAGACAGACGGACGGACGGACAGATAGACAGACAGACAGACAGACAGACAGACAGACAGACAGACAGACAGACAGACAGACAGACAGACAGACGGACGGACTGACAGAGTGACAGACATCATGCTAAAAATAGTCAAAACGTTATGTAGGGACCTCAATTCATGGAAATACATCGAAATCTCGAAATGTCAAAATCGGTATGATCACAATACCTCCCTTATATATGTTGGTGGTCGGTAAAAATAAATACTTTGAAAAAAATTCGTTACCACTATTAACACTAAAAGTTCATTTTAGTGTACAATAAAGTCCCTCGCTTAAATTATAGTGTTCAAAGTAGTGTTACTTTTAAAACTGAAAAAATAATATTTCATAAAAATAACACTATCTGAATAAATGAAGATTTGCATGAAATAAAATGAAAATTTTAACACTAAAATTTTAACCAAACTGAGAACTTTTACACTAATTCATTTTTTGCTGTGTATGTACAGAAAATACACTTTTCCTGTTTCACACAAAGCATATTTTTGTAAGAAAAAATCACTTTTCTTTACTAGTTGTACAAATAGTTATTTTAAAAATGCCAGGAATATTGGAAAGAAATCCGTATTTGACGCCTATGTTATAGTTGAAATTACACTTGTAGGATCATAAAAAAAGACCATCACTCGCAATTGTTTGTTCAAAAACAATGGGTCGTTATCTGACATGGGAAATCTACTTGATGTTTTCACATGCCGCCGTCTGTGGCGCTGATGCAGCGGCGACGTTCAACCGCCATCTTGTCATGGCTCATTCGATTCAAGGACAACTCTTTTCTGTTTAATTTATTCACTGTTTTCTATGCTTATTTAATGCTATATTAATATCAGGTGTGTTTTTATTACCATTACCACTGTCTGTGGATATATTTTTCTTGTTTGACTTAATGAAAATAGGATGTTTTTGCAGTTTTTAAATGCAGTTTCACAAAATGATCTGTCGTCATATTATGGACGTACTTCTACATGGAGGTTGAAGGTATATTTAGGATCGTTCTTCTGTTCTATTATATAATTATTTATTTCTCCTAGGCCTTACGGCGTTTAGGGTTTTAGCTACTACATTAGAAAAAGAATCATAATAACAATAATAATACAATTTATGACTTTCTTTCTTCTTCATTCTTCTTCCGGTGTTCCTCTCTTTCTTCCTATTCTCTTTTCGGCTTCCGTCTCCGGTCTCCTTCCTTCTTGACTTCAATTCTTCCTCCCCTCTTTCGTCTCTTTTTCGCTTCTCTTCCATCTCTTCTTTCCTCCTCCTCTGCCTCTCTCATGTTTTCAGTTTTGCCTTACCTCTCCGCATTCCTTCCTTCTTTCCTCGAGTACTCTCACCCACCTTTCTCCCTTTCCTTCTTCACTCAACAGCTTCTTTATCTCTTCCTCCCATTTTATTATCTTTCCACATCTTTTTGTTAGGTGTTCCAAAGATTCTTCCTCCTCCCTACACATTCTGCATAGCCTATCCTCTGGTTTTGCCCAATACCTATTACTCCGTTCTTCATTTCCACATCTTAATCTGGCAATCCTCCTAACTCTGCCCCCTGCCTTTCCTCTCCTCCAGTGGCGGCACTAGCTCTTAAAATCTGGGGGGGGGGCAAAAAATGTTAAGTAAAATTTGGGGGGGCCAGGAATAAATATTTTATCGTTTACATATGAAAATACAAGTAATGAACTAAAAAAAAGGTCCTCACTTCTAAAATATATTTTTTTCCAAGCAATTCTAGGGGCCAACTAGGGATCAGAGCAACTTTTAGGGGGGGGGCTAGCGCCGCCATTGATCTCCTCCCTTTCAAATATTTAGGTATTCCTACCGTCCTTATCTCTCTATACCTTTTTACATTCCTTGAATTGTCTATTCTTACTGTTCTTTCCTGCTCCTGTACCTCCTTGTCTCTCCTCCTCAATTCTTCCAATATGTTTCTTCCTCCGTTTCTCTTTCGCTCAACTTCCCTTGTGTCCATCCCACATCTCCAATAGTACTCTTTCCTTGTTTCTCCCCATTCCGACAGTTTACCTTTTTGTTCTTCATTCATTCTTTCTTCCCAGCATTCTCTTAATATCTTCCTTCTTTCGTCCTTCCTGATTCTTCTGTTCTACTAATGTTCTTCGTTCTTCTAATGGATATATTTCACTCGGATGATTACAACCCTCGCCTGCGGCTCGAGTGGTAAACCTCATCCTCGTAAACTACATTATATGCTTGTTAAATAAAATACTATTATGGAAAATATTAGAAGATATTTGCTGCTTAATACGAGTGATTTTAAGTTCCGTGTTTTCCATAAGGGCACATGGGGCACGAGCCCCCGGCCCCCGGCTTGATGGGGGCCTCAAAATGCCGAGGTCGTCGTTTACACGGAAAAAAGAGCAGCTCAATTTTTAATGCAATTTTACTACTTTTATTAAAAAACCTTGCAAATGAATCGGCGGACTTGAGTATCTCAGCCTTACATACTCTAATAAAAGCAGATAAATTAGAAGACATTTTCCCGAATGTGGAATTTGCTACAAGGATACTCCTTTGCTTAATGATCAACAATTGTAGTGGAGAGCGCTCATTTTCACGGATAAAAAGAATAAAAAATAAATTACGAATGACTATGTTAGAAGAACAACTTACTAATTTTTCAATCATGTGCATAAAAAGTGATATCCTTCAAAAATTAGACTTCGAGGACATAATAGAAGATTTTGCACAACAGAAATCTCGGAAGAAACCATCATCATTAACGTAAATCCAATTCTCAAAATAGTAATCACTTCACTTATATTTGATTTGTATAAAGCTAACCATAATAACCCATAAAGTCACTAAATAAAAGTACTGATATTTTTTTTTTTTTGACTTTCTAAAAGGGCCCCTAACTCTGTATGCCAAAGGGCTCATGCATGGCCCTGTATTAAGCTTATTTCTTGTGTTAAAAAAGTCGCTGGTTATTGAAGCATTACCACATATATTAACTAACATTTTCGGATTCCAAGTAATAACATTAGTTTATCCCACGTGATCTGGTAAGCGATGCATGACGCAGGTGTTTAGTTCGTGGGAAACGTCCACAGGTGGCAGCACTCCCTCGCGCACCACCTCCACAGCGGTTCCCACAGGGGGTAGATTAACATATGTGCAGAGACAACTCCATGTCATAAGTGACAAGATGCCGATAAATGCACAATCCGGAAATGGATTGGGAATTTTTGAAATTAACTTCTTGCGAAGAATTGTGGTTTGTAAATTAGGGGGTTTGAGGTCGATTACAGTTAATTTAACCTTGGTGAAGCCTAAATAGAAATAAGGTCGCTGTGCGCGTTCCAGGGAAAACCATAGACTTTTTCTACTTGGCAATTTGGTTAACTTTTGGCTTCACACATACAAATCTTCTTACGGCCGGTTAGATTTCGGGTTAGAGCTGGTTTAGTTTGTGTTTAAGAGTCATTGAAAGCGAACAACTTTTGCATTTTTATAAAAATGAATCAAATCGAATATCGTGCAGTAATTAGATACTTGTTTCTGAAAAAGTAAACGATGAGATCAACACCGAATTGAACGATGTTTATGGGGACTCTGCACCTCTAATATCAACAATTAAATATTGGAGAGCTGAATTTAAACGCGGTCGTAAGAGCATTGAGCATCCAGGCCGTCCAAAAGAGATCACCACGCCAGAAATTGTCAATAAAATCCTTGGAATGATAATCAAGGATCGAGGAGTGACTAAGCGCGAATTAGCTGAGGCTGCGGGTATCTCAACCGAATGGGTGCTTAACATTTTGCATGAATATTTGGGAATGAAAAAGCTCTATGCCAGATGGATACCGCATTTGTTTTCAGGCGACAACAAACGCGATCGTCTGACCATTTCGAAGGAATGTTCAACCGCGATAAGAATTTTTGCGCCATTTTGTAACCGTGGACAAACCATGGATCCATCAAACACACCAGAGAAGTCCATAGTCGAAACAGTGGACTACTCCTGGCGAATCGAAGCCGAAGAAGTGCATCGATTTCCTGGAAAAGGACAAAACAAACTCAGAACTTTTTTACGTACGAGCGCTATTTGTGTTGTTTACAGTAACTTGAAAAAAATCATCTCGGCTAAAAATGGAATTAAATCATGAACATTTTCGAGCGATTATTTTTTACAACTTTCGACATGGATTAACCCAACAACACTGCATCGATGAACTTAATTCGACTTTTGGCGATGAAGCACCATCAAGGACTACTGTTTATCGATGGTTTGCCGACTTCAATCGTGGCCGTAGTTTACTTAAGGACGAATTTCATGAAGGTCGTCCAAAATCGGTTGTTGTTGAAAACATTGATGCTGTGCGTGAACTGCTACTGCAAGGTCGTCATGTGACTTATCGTGAGATTGAGGTATGCTTGGGCATTAGTGGGACCAGCATACATTCACTATTGCATGAACATTTGGCCGTCTAAAAGACTTCTTCGCGTTAGATCCCACATAATTTGACAATCTCAGTGGAAAAATCCTCAATCGGAGTGGAAAAAGTGCTTCGAAAATTGATTCAAATGCATATAAAAGTGGATCTTCATGGAGAATATTTTTAAAAACAATAAAGCCACTTTTGGTGATTGTTTTTGATCTCAAATCCCGAAATATAAAAGGCAACTCTCGTCTACTATTTTATTGCCGACAGGCGTAGCGTAGTAGTAACACATCTGCTCTGCTTTGCTAAGGTTTCGAGTTCGAATCCCGTTCATGCATGCAATTTTTCACAAATAAGAACTGTCCTGGCTAATTACAAAAGTAGCAAAGGCCATTAAAATAAATAAAAAAATGATATTTTATTTATAAGTTTCACTTTTCTCACTACTTTCTTTCTTGGAAACCTATAAACAAATAATTCAAGGACTATAATATATATTTTCTGGTAACGAACATCGTATGTTGACCCATCACAAAATGAACAACTATTATTCTTATTGACCTCGCCATTATTTCATATAATCATCATTATGTTTATTTGGTATAATTTCATACCCACACACACAAACACACACATACCTACAAACACAAAACACACGCACACAACACAAATAAAGAAGAGACACAAACAAACACCGGCACACCTGTTGATGATATACTCTTTGTTTTTCGCACGCATACGTTTATAGATTCATTAAATTGTTTAGAGTCTTAATTAAAGACAACTGTTGAGTCTTAATAAAACAATCAAACGAGCTTCAATATTTGTTTATCAAACGATATACGGGCAGGTTAAGTCAACTTAACGATTAAACTGAATTAAGTATAGTTTATTTTGTTAGTAAACTTGCTTATCTAATACCTTTTTGTAAATTAGCTTTTTGGAATAATTTATAATAATAAATAATAATCAGTTCCCATCGTGTATACAAACAGAGAAGGTTATTTTTATTTTTAAATCTTTGGTACTAAATGAAAGTCATGTGGTCAGAATTTTGACCAGCCGTATTATCTTATATAGTAAGTAGTAAGTCTTTGTGTCTGTTGTTTTTCGCGTATATTTCTCGGGGCTGGGCGCACTAAGGAGAAGGGCGATGACGGGCTCGATTAAGGGGCGCTATTGTGAAAGAGGACCGAGAACCGAGGACCTTTTTTTTGCTCGTCATTTGGATTTTGAGGGGTAAGGACCTTTTTTTTGCTCATCACATAGATTTTGAGAGGTGAGGACCTATTTTTTTCCTCGTCACTTGGATTTTGGGAGATGAGGACCTTTTTTTTCCATTTCTAACTCGGTTTTGTTAAAAACAGTACGATATAAATGAAAACAAAAAACACGCTTCTTCTTCAAACTTTCAACAACAGAGAATACGCCACAATAAGAATTACACCACTTTGGCTTTCACCCCTTCAAATGTCAAGAGCAATATTTAACCGCTATAAATAATTTTCCAATTTTAACGAAACATTTTTTTAATAATTTCTCATTTCACACACTGCTAATAACGTGGTGTTTACGACTCATTATATTATCTGCCCCCATGTTCTGTGTGGTGGGGGGGGGTGCCGGGGGCGATAAACAAGAGGGTCATCGGTAGGGTGAGTGCGTGGGAATTGGTTGTTAGCCGCGACCGCCAGGTGCGCTGCTGTTGTCTTTATGCTAATCTCATTGTCACTTGGCCAGACCGCGCGTATTTACAATGTAGATTACTCGCTGCCATCAGTGACCTCTACATCATTACAATTCTGATTTTATGTAGAGGAATATTTTAATTTTAAATTTGATCCAAATCATACATTAGATTAGAAACAAAGTACGTAGGACGTTAGAAAAGTTTTGAGATAAGGGCTTACTTTTTAAACTTTTTCAAAGTACATCGCAACATGTTCAATACACTTCCTCATACGTATAAACTACGTGTTATAAAATGTCTTCTCACTTTTCAGTTGGTACTTCTGCGTAGTTTTGATTCAAACATGCTAGAAGCTCCTCATTGCTCTTCAAATGGCGGCCTTTAAGCTTATCCTTGATGAAAGGGAAGAGTCCAAAATCACCAGGTGCAAGATCTGGACTATACGGAGGATGTTCTAACACTTTTAGTCCAGAATTATTATAAAATTCTTCAGTTAGTTGAGCTCAATGCACGGTTTCATTATCTTTCATGCGAGCGCCAAGTGTCAAGGAGTGAATGTGGCCGTAAACTTTGAAAAGACTGAATCAACTGAGGCAAACAAAACTACTTACTACATGTCTGTAACTGTTTTTTGCTCTTCTAGAACAATTCTTCTAATAATCCCTCGTTTACCGAAGAATACGATAATCATTTTCTTTTTCACAGATCTTGATTGTTTTACCGCGGTTGGAGTTATTTCGCTTTCAAAGATCCACATCTTGTTTCTTGACTTTGATGGCACATCACAATAATAAAGTTTCCTTTCACAAAGGAATTCTTATTCGAGTGTCGCATTTCAAATTTTTTAAACATTTTTCGACACCATTCAACTCTTATTGCTGTTTGTGCATCACAGGTTATGCAGTACCCATAGCGTGCAAAATTTCCTAACTTCCAGATGGTCACGAAGAATTGAGCGGATAGTTGGTGTTTTAATATGCAAAGATTTGGCTATTTGCCTGTATGTAATTCGCCTAGTTTCATTGAGCAGTTTTTGAACCACAGGAATGTTTACAGGAGTAACTGTTTCACAGGGTCTTCCTCGCCGAGGTTCATCATCTAGGTTAAAAATTTCTCTTTGAAATTGTCTATACCAACAAAACACTGTGCTCAGACTTGAACAATTATAGTTATACAGGATAATTTTTTTATGCCGATCTTCAAAAATAATATGGTATGTTTTACAAGGTGTCTCAAAAGAAATTTTATATTTAGTGGATCGATTAAAAAAAAAGTAAGCCGTATATAGAAAAAATGTTTATTAATTATTAAAATACACTTTTTGGGGATTTATTTCTTAAAAATAATATCGTCTAAATGTAGACGCTCGCGTTCTCGGCACTCATTTAATCGAACAGTAAAATTACTTATGACGTCTCGGCAGGTGGACTCAGGGATGGCTGCCATTTCGTGACGGATATTTTCTTTCAAATGCGCCTAAGATTGCGATTTAAGATAACCCCATAGGAAAAAGTCCATAGGGGTTAAATCTGGACTGCGTGGAGGCCAATTTATGTCACCTCTCCGGAAGATCAATTTGCCTGAGAAAATTTCACGAACACGTGGCAGAGACATATTGGAAGTGTGTGAAGTTGCTCCGTCCTGTTGGAACCATGTTCTTTGGTTATAGCCAGGAAAGTTTTGCAGTTCAGGTACCAAGAAGTTGTCTAACATCTCCACATAACGCTCTGAATTCACTGTAACTGCACGCCCCCTTTCGTCTTCAAAAAAGTAAGGGCCGATAATTCCTCGCGCCGACATCGCAGCCCATACGGTCACTTTAGGCGAATGTAGGGGTTTCTGATGTTTGCGTTTCGGATTCGTTGCACTCCAGTAGCGGCAGTTCTGCTTATTTACGTGGCCATTAAGATGAAAATGAGCTTCATCCGAAAACAAAATGTAAACGTTGAAAATCGCTCAATCACCTGATTTACGAAATTAAACCTCTGACTGGCATCTTGGGGCTTTAATTCTTGCACCAATTGAATTTTGTAGGGGTGCAGCTTTAGGTCTTTGTGCATAATGCGATGTAATGATGATCTATGCACATTTAAAGCATTTGCGCGCTTCCGAATTGAAAGGTTCGGGTCGTCACGAACAGACTGATTAACATTCTCCACGTTTTCTACCGTTCTTGATGACCTAGGTCGCCCGGATTTTGATTTATCCAGCGTTGTACCAGTCTCTTCAAACTTTTTAACCCAATGTCGAATGAGAGGAATGCTTGGCGCATCATTTAAGTGGCGAAAACCTCGAATACTGCAGAATTTTCTACGCGCTACAGTCGCCCAATCACCGTTTTTGTAAAACTCTCGCACGCATAACGCGCGGTCTGCTCCCGAGAAACGGTCCATAGCGACTGAATTCCCAAGAGCCAGGCTACCGATTGACATAACCCCCGCGCCCCTCGGATACGTTGCGTTCACGCAGTAAGCTAAATAAATATAAAATTTCTTTTGAGACACCTTGTATAACCAAATATTTAGTTGCGATTAAAATTCAAAGAACAGTTTCACAATTTTTGTTATGGTTTTTATAAAATTTAACACCTGTATATGGGAAGAATTACACGGGGTGAAATCTTCACGTACACTTCTGTCCAACTTATTCTACATTGTAATATGCGCACTGCATCAACGCATATTGAAAGAAAGATTGAATGTAGTTAAAATAGTGAGTGTTTATTGTTTACGAGAATGAAACAATGTCTATAAATACTGCAGTTGCAATTCGTTGTTGGCGTTTGTTGTATATGAGTGATGGGCCAAAGGTCAGGAGGCGGAGCCGATGATCAACCAATCACAGATCACCATCAGACATCCATTGACTCATAACTCACAGGACAATTACTGTTTATATATGTATTTAGTACACTATTGCAATTACAATAAATGCATTACAATCACTGCATTACTTTCATAAATGCAGATGAAAAATACTAAAAACATAATAAAAATCAACGCCCAACAAGTAGACGAGAAGGTCCTAATATAGGGTGACCACTCGTCCCGATTTTTGCGGGACAGTCCCGCATTTTAATTGGGTGTCCCGCTTTAAGACATGTCCCAAAAAGTCCCGCATTCTAACTTTTGTGCACTTCACTTGATTTCTTGACTTGTATTTGAAGAGATGAGGACCTTTTTTTTCTCTTCACTTCGATGCCGGCATCGTATCGAAACAAAATATCGATATTTTCAAGTATCGAAAAGAAAAATTAATATATTTTCCAAAAAATGTATAAAACATTTTATTCTTATGATAACAATTTAATTGTTTTACAATAATAAATAGATAAAAGTATAAAGGCTATTCCAAACGTTTAGGCGGAACTAAATAGGAATTTCGTTCTTTTAGGTTGTCACGAGTCACAAGAACGGACCTTGCTTGGATTATTTCATTTTTCAGGTTGGTATGTGAAAATTTAAAATTCCAGTGAAACTGTTCTGTGAGTGAAACCATGGAAACGAATGACATTTATTAAAAAATTTAATACTTTTTTTACATATTTTAAAGACAAAACAAATAAATAAATGGGAAATTTTTATTAAGAATGACAAGAAATTAAAATGCAATGAAAAGGACATTTTATAATGACAATCAATTTAATCTAGAATTTGCAATGTAAGTATGATTTACAAAGCTTAAACAAAATTACCAAAAGTCCAAATTAATAGATAAAAATTACAAAATTTCAAAATCTAGTTCCGCCTAAACGTTTGGAATAGCTTATATACGTCCAAATGTATTTAACCGAAAAGAAATAAAACACAAAAATATACTTGGCGCTTCCTAAAACAATTCGCATCAAGCCAGCCAACTTATTCCAACATGGGCCCGGTTTAAGCCGTCTACGACTGCTTTTTACCGGTAACGAAGCAGTGGGTATACTGTTAGTAAAAAATGTACGAGAAATATCATTAACTAGTGTCAAAAAAAAAAATCTCACCTTATCCAAAGTGTAAAAAATCCAGTTTATTCTGTTTTATAAGTCATTATCATGCATCACTTATCATAAACCGATTCTGCACGAACATATCCGAATAGATAAAACACAGACATAGACACAGGACATCCCTTTAGATAAAAAAATTCTTCATTACTACCAACACAAAGGCGTAAAAATTCATTAACGATCATATATACATATTTGATATATGAACGTATTGATGTTAAGAATGTACTGACTGAATAGAATTACTTTGTAAGAATCAAATATTTGACGGGAAATTAAAATTACAACCAATGAGATTTTAGTAAATATTATCAAGTGTTATCGCAGGACGGATGTGGTCAAAGATTAGTTACACTTTATTCCGAATCGTTGATATTTTTTACTGAATAAGATTTTATTTTGTTTATTTCCATGACAATGATACTGAATTTTAAATTAGGTATTTTATAAAAATTATAAAAGAAAATATCAATGTAATTTTTAAATAAAGATCTTTTAAAATCATTTTCGAAGACAAAAATTTGACACTAATATTGTTATTCTTTAAAATATTTATGGGATTAAATTCTATTAGGTGAATTATTTTTTCCGCACTAGTGTGGAAAGGATATATGACCACGTCGCTCAATAAGTCTCCGGTCTAACTAAGAAAAACATTTTTTTTTTTTATAAATTCGATTTTATTCATCAACATACTCTCCTTCAAGAGTGATACATTCATTCCAACGCTCCTAAAATTAAAAAGATTTAAATTAATTAATTAATTTAAATTCAGCATACCAATCAGTAATAGTTGATTTGCCTGGTGCAGAGTCTATAACGCTTATCAAGCCACTGTTTGGCTTCAACAGTATTTTTTCCCATCAAAAAACAATGTTTAATCAACACACGAAATTCTTTTTTATCCATTCGTTTGAAAATTACAAAACTGGAGTCACTAAAACCACTGTACCCTCTAAACTAATTGTCAGAATGTCATGAAATTTTCATACGTATCGTTTGAAGGTTGGTACTATCCAGAAATCATATGGGTCTGTCAACAGTGTTGCCATATATATTTGTCGTTTTGTTTTAAAGTCTTTATAGTCTATATTAAATACTTCAAATTTTCACAAACAAAAATCATTCTTTTTTTGCAACAAAAATAAATCCTAGCAACTTCAAATTATTATACATATGGCTAACTTTGAATGGAAATTCAATTCCGTTTTCTTCCAACTTTTTTATTAAAAGATGCACAGTCGGCACTATATTTTTCGAATAAAAGTCGTAGGTATATTTTATTTATTATTGTTTTAGACATAAAACTATCTATTTTCTTGAAAACTTGTAAATCGGGTTGTTTTCGCTGCTGATTTTTGCCACGAATGATACCTTGAATTGTTCTGTATGAAACACTAGTTAATTCCGCAGTTCTAAGTATAGGTATGTCATTCCTTTCCAAAACTAACTTTTTATAAAAGTTCAGTATCAGAACTTCACAATCTTCTAACAAATGACATTTTTTTTTTAGTAGCTACGTCCACATTTTCACATTCCACGTCAACGTCCACATTTTCGCAATCTAAATCACCTTGCTCAGATTCACTATTTTCACTATAGAAATTAGGAATTTCTTCAAAATCAAATGGTCGCCAAAGAGCCATGTTGTTAATGTATGCACGCTATGAACGTTGAAAATTAACTAACAAACAAGTATAACAACCCCTAAAATTTAGAAACAATAGGATTATAAATTTGGAAAATATCCTTAATGGTTTTTAAGAAACTTCAATTGAACTAGTGTTACATCTATTTAAATTTAAAATTTAAATACCTCTTATGTTCTTTTTACTGCAATAAGTCTTGGGATTACTGCCATAAACCAATTACCGCATTGTTAAGCTTCTTAACAAGAGTGCCATTTCATTTTGGAAATACTTTACTGGATGATTACGGCCATCGAGCTACATCCACTTATCGGACCAGAGGCCCTTGGGTTGTATTACATCTTAGGAACACCCTTGGTGCATAAATAACTATTACTTTTCCTAACAAAAATGGAGGGAAAATTAATTTAACCATCTGTCCACTAGCCTCCGTTTCTAGTCCTCCATTTAATTTCCAAAAAGAGGAAAAATATAATGGGTATTTCTCGTGGCGAACTGTGGCGGAGTTCAGCAGAGTCTATAAATTGTCTCCAATACATGAGTCAGAACTCTTGATGACTATGATTCGCAAATGGCAGATAATTATACCTTCCGCCTCTCTCTCCCCATCTCCCCATCTACCCATCTTTATCGAATTTGTTACGCAATCAGGCTGAACGGCTTTTTGCATTAGTTTTTACTCCTAGTTATTCGTAGCGATGTCTGCTTTCGACATACACATAAACTGATACACATTCACTTTGAGGGAACAATTAGATTATATTGCTTTCAATTCCAATAAAAACTCGACAACTAATTGCTTTTAAACACTTCAATTACGGAATTTATGCATAAAATGGCAAAAGTTAAAGACATACACACAAATATTTTACTCATTAAATATTCATTAATCTCTTTAACTAGACAAAAGCAATTTACACACAGTAAAAAATTCATAAGTGTAAAAGTTCATTATCAGTTTGGTTAAAATTTTAGTGTTAAAATTTTCATTTTAAAAACTATTTTTAACCAAATCATCGTGTAAATCTTCATTTATTCAGATAGTGTTATTTTTATTAAATATTACTTTTTCACTGTTAAAATTAACACGACTTTAACACTATTTATTGCCGGTCACAATGGCGTAGTGGTTAGTGTAGCGATGCACTGGCTTCTAGACCATGAGGGCTCGGATTCGAATCCCGGTTATGGCATGGATTTTTCAAAAAAATAAATGCTTCTACTGGATAATGGCCTTAGTAGCTAAGTCCAAAAATAAAAAAAATAAAATAAAATAATAACACTATTTATTTTCTAACTACTACTTCATAAAGTTTTTTAATTTTTTGCCAGAGGAAATCAGATCGATGGCTCATAAAAAAATCAAATCTATGATTAAAAATGTTTTAACGGATAATCCAATTTATAAATTATCAGACTTTTTTAATCTTAATTTTTAGCTTTACCTGAAAGATAGATAAATTTTATTTTATTTATTTTAATTGTTTTTTATTTTCAAATTTATTTATATTTTTTTATTTTATATTGTACCTGAACATCATCTTTGCTGATTGCTGTTTCAATAATTTTTGACTGTATTTGAATGACTTACGTATTTATTTTTAATTGTTTTTAATTTTGTATTTAATTTAATGTTTTTCTCATTTATTTTGAATAATATTATCTGCGTATTTTCTTTTCTTGGATTGACGGTATTTTTATTTTGTATTGACTGACTAAAAACAATATTGTACTTTTTAATTTGGTCAATAAAGAAATTATTATTATTATTATTATTATTATTACATATTAAAATAATTTTAGTTTGTGTCATAGAACCCCTATAAAAAAATTGGCATGCGGCCCTCGTTGGCCCAAGGGTGGAAAATTTTGGGAAAGTTTTGTGAAATTTTTAATCACCCAAAATTTTTCTGCCTTTGTGCCAATTTTTTTATAGAGGTTTTATGACACATACTTTAATTCTTTTCATCGGCTGCTGCATGAAAACGCGGAAAATCATACTTTTTTTATTACAAGAGCACGTGACCGTTTTAGTTCTTTAGGACCCTGCGAATCGCATACCTATAATTTTTAAGACTTGTTTTAACTTTCTTTTGATAAAAGGGCAAGCATTGTTAAATCAAAAAAAAAACACAAAATTTGGAAAAAAGTGGAAATGCAGTTTTCCATATAACAGGAAAGCGTACAGGGGTTTAGTGCCCTCCTTTCTTTGTTGTCACAGGGTAAATATTCTCTCCTCCAGAAGGTATGCTGTATGAAATCGGAGACCATAAACTGTCATGAGCTCCCGGTCCAATAGTAAATAAATGGTATGAAACTGATTTTTGCGGATCTTCCTTAACAAACTGTCGTTTTGCACACGGTTCTTATTGTTATCGCTTTGTTTCGATATTTTATTGAACTATGCAATCTTAGTCATATTTTCTGTTATTTAATAAATTCGAATCACGTCTAAAGTAGGTACCAAATAGGAAAGGAATTATATATTCAATGTTAAACCACCTTATTTGCAACAATATTCTAATAATTATTCATTCATGTATGCAAGTAGTGAGAAAGCGAATATTACATAAATTTATAAGTAATTAGTATCTACCATTTCATTCATAAAGTAAATTAATTAAATCACCGGTAAAATAAGAAATAAAGTTGTTAATAACAACTGGACATCCTGTCTCTCACATACAAATGCATGCATTTTTTACATTATTCCTTGCTTGCAATTCGAAAGTATTGAAGGGAAAGGAAACTGACAATTAATATTACAAATAAACAATTGATAAAGGGAAAATAAAATAGATATTATTAATGATAAATGTTAAAATAACGCGAGAAAATACCAAGACAAGAAAAAAATAAGATACTAATTTTAGTCCTTTCTTAACTGCCAGCCAAAAACACTACAATTTGTTCTGATTTTATAAATAAAAATTGATGTGAAGTGTGAATTTTCACACATTTCAGGGTTTTGCAGGTATTTAATAAGTGAAAGATGATTATTTTGGATGCGAAAACAAATTTTATATTAAAATATTTTTTTTGTTAATTTTAATTCGAATGCTTAATACCATTATTTAGGTTTCTAAATATGTGCAGTATTTTTTTTATATACCAAGGTTCATTAAGAATTTTAAAAATTGCGCCTATGGCTTCCATTGGTTGTTATAAGTTCCGCCCCTCTGATTTCGTGTACATTGAAACAGAATTAAATTATAATTTAAACAATTTCCACTGGCTATTAAATTTACGCTTTTAAAAATTAAATGCAACATTTGCCAAAATACAACTAGAATTTTGAAAAAATAATTTAAACAATATAAAAATTAAAAAAAAAAAAACAAATTAATTTAGTCTCTTTCTCACAAGGTTCGATCCCTTTCGGATCAGGTTACTTGGATGAAAAATCAGCGTGAAATACCACTAGACCAGCACACACGTTGCAGTGTGGCGTGTTACAAAGCTATAACTTGTGTACATTATTAACCAAAAATCACAAAAAATGCGTTTTTTTCCAAAAACCTAATCTGATTAAAAATTCCTGTTGAACTATTCCGGTTCACACCAATGTACATTACTTAGAATTTTTTCAGATTTTTAGTTTAAACCATCTGGGCTACAGGGTGTGGGACAAAAAATTTTTTGCACAATTTTGGCCAAAATCGCTTCAAAATAATTTATTTTGCAAAAATAAAAATTTGATCGTTAATCCACGTACCAAGGGCTTTCATTTGATACCCTACTCAGAATTATAAAAAAAAATTTTTTTTTCGATGAGCGCATATTTGTTTATATTTTTAGGGGGATATGTTTTTTAGATGTTTTAGTATTTTTCCTATATGCGGGTCAAAGAGTTGTATAAGCATGCCAAATTGCAACTCTCTAGGTTTAGCCGTTTGGCTACAATTTTTACCGAACAGACAGACAGACAGACAGCCAGACAGACAGACAGACAGACAGACAGACAGACAGGCAGACAGACAGACAGACAGACAGACGACAAAATGACGGTATAAGGGTTTTTTGGTCATACCTACAAAACCCTAAAAAAATCAACACTAAAATAGATGTAATAAGTTCAAACTGTACTGCAGTATTTAGTACAATAATTTGGCCACCAGTTAGCGTATTTGAGCGTGTAGCGACACGCTCAATATTATATACAAATTCAATAATAATCATATAGATTATTACAAATTAATTTCTATAAAAATATTGATAGAAGAATTTGTAATCGCAGATTAAATAAACTTATCTATAGGTAGGCCGAGGTACGTCTTACGCATATACACACATATATGTGTAGATATGAGCGGAGACCTCTATCTAAACAAACAATAATTAAATTGATGTTAACAACTGCCTATTGGGATATACGGGTGAACTGCCAGTGCCGTACCACAAGGATTTTACCGTGTAGCAAATTGGACGCATGAAAATAAATTGCGGTCATCTCAAGAGTAGGGTTTACAATTATTCGACATTAATGAATATTCGGATATTGAATACAGAAAATTCAAAATATTCGTATATATCAGGATATCCAGATAACAAGTAAGAAATTAAAGATAATAATAATAATAATAATGTTTATTGACTAAGATACTATACAGAGTGGGTATTGTTTTTAGTCAGTCAATACATAAAATACAAAATACAAATTTCACAATTATACACTATTAAAATTTACATGTTCTAATTCCTCAAAGCTGTATAATGGATTTTGACACAAGATTACTTTGAGTTTTGCCTGGAATTTTTGAAAAGGTAGCTTTCTAACCTCCTCAGGTAAAAGATTAAAAAATTTAATTGAATAATAACTGCAGCAGTTTCTGGATATATTTAGGCGTAGAAAATTGGAGCGGATATTGTTTCTCGAACGAGTATAATGGCTGTGTGTTTCGCTGTTGGTTGGAATATTTTGCAAATTTTTAAAAATATGCAACAGGCAGTGATAGATATATAAGGATGGCAAGGACATTATATGGAATTTCACAAAAAGATCCCGGCAGTCAGCTTGGAAAGGAGCAGAGGCCATTATTCTCATAACTTTACGTTGTAGGGCGAAGATTCTCTTGGCAGCTGGCGAATGTCCCCAGATTAGTAAGCCATAGCTTAGTTGGGAATGAAAAAGAGAGAAATAGGCTTTTAGAACCACGTCAGTATTAACTTCTCGTTTTAAGTTTCTAATTAAATAGGTAGAAGATCTTAGTTTACGACTAAGAAATTCCGTATGCTGGTCCCAGCGAAGATGGGGATCAACATGAATGCCAAGGAATGTTACATGTGCGGGATTGTCGTAGTCATGTGGTCTAGTTGTTACAAGAAGGTTCTGGGATTTGCTTGCATTCAAGCATAATTTATTGCTGGTAAACCATAAGTTGGCATTGTTGATGAGGGGTTCATTTTCAGATAGAAGTAAGTTTAAATCTGAATTTGCAGTTAACAGAGTTGTATCATCAGCGTAAAGGATTGTTTTGGACTCCATGAAAAGGGAGAAGTCATTGATATAAATTAAAAATAGTAGTGGGCCGAGAACTGAACCTTGGGGGACACCGAGAAGAAGAGGAAGAGGTTCAGATTTGTGGCCGTCAATTTGGGTGAATTGTTGTCGATTGGATAAAAAAGACTTAAGCATAGAACAGCTATTATCGTCAAAGCCATAAAAGGGGAGTTTATTAAGTAAAATGCTGTGTGAAATACAATCAAAAGCTTTGCTTAAGTCCAGAAAAGTGCTGAGACAGTACTCGCCAGATTCAAGTGCTTCCGTGGCATAAGCAATATAATCTAGGAGTGCGTGAGTCGTGTTTAGGTTATTTCTGAAACCAAATTGACTATTGGAGAATAAGTTATATTTAGTGAAATGCTGCATTATCTGCTTGTGAAGAATTTTTTCTAATATCTTGGAAAAGATCGGAAGAATTGATATGGGTCTGTAGTTGTTAAGGTTATTTAAATCTCCTTTCTTGAATATTGGCAAAACTTTGGCCCGTTTTAATACGTCAGGAAAGCAATTATTCTGTATACAGTCGTTAAACACCTTGGTTAAGATCGGAATTAAGGGATCTTTGACAGATTTTATGACCTTTGAAGATAGGTCGTAGACGTCACGAGTATTGCTGTTTTTTAGCGAAGAGATAATGTCCCGGACTGTAATTTCACTAACTTGTTCAAATGAAAAGTTTTGGAAGGAAGAATTAATAATAGATTCAATCCAATATTCATAATAATAATAATAATATTTATTGGTACACATACATTGGACATACATAGTGTTTTATAACTTATTTATTTAACTTAATTTAAGTATTTTAATTATATACATTAATAATTCACAAAATTATTACAACAATATATATAATTAAATTTATTTCATTTTTAAAAATGCGTATTTAAAAAAAGATTTGCATTGAAAGTTCAAAATTCAAGCGAGTTCTAATTTTTGTCCTAGTCAGGCCTGCAATTTGAAAAAACGCGCACTGTTACTGTAGATGTTGGTTTTATTGTAAGAAGTGCATTAAATAATACATTTAAATTATTTGTCCTTGTTTTTACGTTTGTTAAAATCATGAAATAACGAAATGAATGCTATAATTCATTTACATATTTCGTCATGTGATTTAAAGGAACTCTTGTAAAGGCGAAAAGGTTTAAAAAAAAGTACCAGGTAAATTGGAAAAGTTGCTGAAAAAAAAATTTTTTTTGTTTATTCAAAAAATATCCGGATTATCGGATATTCAATGAAAATTATCCGGATTATCGAATAGTCCAAACTGGTCGGATATCTGGATATTCGGATATCCGGATTGGAAACCTTACTCAAGAGTCAATAAGCTGAAACAATGTTTTGAGAACAACTGTTGGCTAGTGAGTGGCTAATTGTTATTACGATAAAGTCCCGGTGCCAGCAAAAATTAAAAAATGTTTCTCAGTTACTCTCCTTTAGAAAGCTAAGAGCTTGCGTGTTAAAATTTGTTCAGAACTCACGGTTAATTGCAGGTTTCATGTGATAGGAGGGCTATGTTTTAAGTTTTTACAAAAACTAAGAAAGACATTTTTTATTTTAGAACAAACTGTTTTATTGCTTTTCGGCGCAAATAGCCTTTGTTGCTGTGCGCCAAAAATTTTAACTAACTAACTAACTAACTTTTATTGCTTTTCAAAATTCGTCTTAAAGATTTATACACTTTTGCATGCGTTCAAACCAATTCTCGAAACATGTTTTCCACTCTGAAGTTGGTATCTCAAAAAAATGGGTTTCGAAGGCTTCAACAGCTTCTTGAAGACCCAAACAGTGGATTGTTGCTTAGTTTCCGGTTCTTATGAATAAATCCAAGTTTCGTCAACTGTAACGATATTGTATACGGATTTTGCAGTACCTGGGTTGACTTTTTTAGTACTCCCTTACACCAATTAACACGAGCATTTTTTTGAGCTTCGGTCAAATTATGCGGAATCCATCGGGAACAGATCTTTTTCACAATTTCATGCAAAATCGAATGTACTGCAGTCTACGATATGCCAAAGGATGCCTCTATCTCACGGTAAGTCACATGCTGATCTTTCATCATTTTACGCACAGCATCGATGTTTTTTGAATCACAACCGATTTTGATAGACCTTCACGAGATTCATCACTGACGGACGCACGACCACGACGAAATTCTGCAAACCAATTGTAAACAGTCTTTTCTGATGGTGCTTCATTACCAAAAGTTGAACGAAGCGAATCTATGTATTGTTGTTGAGTTAGGCCTTTACTAAAATCGTAAAAAATCATCCAAAAACCTTCACGAGTAATATCCATTTTTTCACAAATTGTTTTTTTTTAACGCTCACTGTCATCAAACTACTCGGTCAATTTATAAGCTGCCACTGATTTCACATTAAAAAATGTCCAATTTTTCACATTTTGTCCAAGTAATGACACATTTCAATATTGCCAGCTAGTGGTCGTTTGTAAAAGCATAAAAGGTAACTCTGGTAGTATACCAAAATAGTCAAAGGATTTTTTTGAAAGGATCAGTGTTCGAACGCCTCTGGTAAAACCAATAGTAATATTCATAGTAGGATTTATTTGCCGATGTAATCTCGGGGTGTGTTCAAACTAAGCACACTTTAAAAGCAATTTCCTCTGGTCGCGATAAGCAGAATTTAATTAAGCGTTACCTCGTATTATGTTATATGAATATGTTGTAGGGCCGAGCGGTGTACTGACCACACTACCATCACACCCGTCATATCCACGCTACCATCTAAATTAAATACCAACCACTTCAAATATGCATATATTTTTTATTACCAGTCGTAAATTAAACGCATGTTGAAATGGGGAGAATTATACACCGTTTTGCAAAAAATGTTATTACTAGTTTTTATCACAGATATGTCATTACCGTTTGAACAAGCAATAAAACTTTAAATGCATATTAATCTTTGGTTATTAAAATTAACTATTAGTTAACTACAACGAAAATCCTATTTTATATCGGGTGATTAAAAAATACGTCTAGTAAGCCGTGGAAGAGAAAGACAGCAACGTAGGCTGGTTAGAGATAACACTGGTTAACTAATTTAAACTTTTTTTTTGCTGACTTATACCCTTTTCACACTAGATCTTTAAGATCGGATGTTTAAGTGAATGTATCTTTAAACGCTAATGTGAAACCGTACGGCCTCGTCTAAACACGACCGATGTTTAAGACAGAGATCTGCGTCTTAAACTTCGTACGCATTGCCAACATAATTTCTATTATAAAAAAATACTCCTTGAATTTGTGCTGTCAACATTTTATATTATCATAAACAAGAATACTGTATTATATCGACGTTATAAGAAGTTTATACTTATTGTTATAATAAAATTATTTATTTTAATAATGTGTTTAATAAAATACAGAGCTACAATAATTGAGATATAATGTATCGACTTACATGTTAATACAGGTGTAATATATTCTTTATTGTAGTGCCTTTATTGTAGAATGAAATGAAATATCCTTAATTGTTTATAATAATTCAAAATGTGCGTCTGCGCAGACAGTTCAAAACTGGTAATTTCATGACGGTAACTTAAGGACAAAATTACTGTAGCTGATGACAGCACCAGAGATTTAAACATCAAGTGTGAAAGCATACCGATGTTAAACATCGGTGAACTTTAAGTTCACTCGTCTTAAAGATCTAGTGTGAAAAGGGTATTAGATCTGATACTTGTTTTTAACTAATTTTGGGGTGCTGATTTCAAAAATGTTAACAGTTTCTACCTATCACGTCAAATTTTTGTTCTATCGTATTTTGACTTTTTTCACCTTTTCACATTCTGATATACGTCTACTTTAATTTCAACTTCGATCTTGTTGTCCAAACAATTAAAAATGTGAACTATTTGTGTAAATCTTAAAATGGTAAACTTTTACTTGGCCAACAAGGTGGATTCACAAAATATCCATGTTTTTTGTGTTTGTGGGACAGCAGAGCGAGAGATAAGCATTGGTCTCAGAAAAATTGGTGAGAATAGATTTAAATGTTGGAGCCCCAAACATAATACACGAACCTTTAGTGGAGCGAACAAAAATCATTTTCCCCCTTCTTCATATTAAACTGGGTCTAATGAAACAGTTTGTAAAAGCGTTGAACAAAGATGGTGACTATTTCAAATATATATCTGAAACATTTCAAAGTCTCAGTAATGAGAAGCTAAAAGCTGGCATTTTTAACGGACCACAAATTAGAAAATTAGTGAATGATCCACATTTCACTGTACATATGGATATGAAGAAGAATGCATGGCAGTCTTTCGTGGCGCTCATCAAAAAATTTTCTTGGAAATAAAAAAGCCGAAAATGTGGAGGTCGTTGAAAATTTGATTGAAAATTATCATCATCTGGGGTGCAACATGAGCGTGAAACTTTATTTTTTAAACAGTCATCTTGACAAATTTCCTATCAATCTTGGAGATATTAGTGATAAACAGGGTGAACGTTTCCATCAGGATTTAAAAGAGATGGAGAAACGTTATCAAGGAAGGTGGGATACTCACATGATGGCTGACTACTGTTGGAGTATTAAGAGACTTATCGGGAATGGTGCACTCCAGAAGATCTTACAAACGACCATTTAATCCTTAAATTATATTGTATTTTTATTTTAAAACTCCAATGCATTAAAATGTAATTAAAACTGTACTCATTTTCTTTCTTTCACTATAAATAAAATTTTAAGAATATTTTCTAATTATTTAGTCCTTATTGTTCGCCAAATTTGTACCAATTACAGTATCGACGTCTAAAATTAAACGATAGAAGCATTATTTGGCCGAAAATATGTATTTGTTATAGAGCAAAAATCTGATGTGATACGCAAAAACTGATGTGATATTTGAGTTCAGCAGCATAAAATTAGTAAGAAACAAGTCTTAGGATGTAAGTCAGCAAAAATTACGTTGACCAGTGTAATCTATCAAACACAAAATAGTACACGTAGAATTGTATGCACTGGTTCGATATACGCCGATTCACTTTTACGGTGCGCTGTGTTTTTAAATTAAATTAACTATTTTTTTATTGAAAATACTACATAATTGTAGATGAAATATTATATTTGACTCGCATATAATGAATATATTTCACTGGGATGATTACAACCCTCGCCTACGGCTCGGATTTTAAACTTCATTCACGTGCTTCCCCCATTATATGCTTATTAAATAAAATACTATTTTTCCTTGCTAATATATTCAATAAAAATGTAACTGTTGGGTACCACTGTACAGGAAGACGTCGAGATTTATCAAGAGTCGCGGATATTAATACAATTATATATTTTCTTTTCTAGTTTAACGGTTATACCTCTAGGCGTCTCCACCTTCTGTAACTTCTTCACTCTTCATACGTCCTCCCCATACTCCTACATTTATGATATATTAATGTCAGAGAGTTATGAATATTTTGAGATTTGTTTTTCTTTTTCTAAGCTTAGAACTATAATTACTCATATTTCACGCAACGAAAAAATTATTTTAGAATATTCATTAATTTTTTTCAACATCTCATTATAGATCATTTATTTGTAAAATTATTTTTATTTTTACTTGCACGATCTTAATATACAGTGAATTTATTTTTTAATGCAACATGTACTCTGTCATTACCATAGATACCGTTTTTGACAGCAATATAGATCATGTTCATTTTCATTTGCAACATAGAAAAAACTATATTTACTAGCAAAATCAAAATATATTATTGAAATTACAAATAAAAAAAAATAATAATAAATAAATAACTAATAATAAATGTTCAAAAGTTTCTCCGTTTACTTGCATACAAAATGTTAAGCGATCATAAAAATGATTCAAAACATTCAGCAATAGCTCTTGAGGTATATTGTTGGATGCTTGAACAATTTTGTCTTGCTGTTCAGCAACATCCCTAAGTTCTCCATTATATACTTTGGCCTTTAAATATCCCTAATAAAAAAAATCATTGGGTGCCAAATCCGGAGATCTCGCTGGCCAATTCATCGACCCTCCTCTTCCAATCCAGCTATTTGAAATAGTTCTATGTAATTCTTTAACTATTCTAGAATAATGGACTTGTGCGCCATCATGTTGAAACCATACTTGTCCATTAATATTCAGGTTTCGCAACGCAGGTAATATTTGGTTTTGCAAATATTAGATATTTTGCGGGATTAAGTTTACCGTCAATAAAACACGGCCCTATAATATTGGTTCCTATTATCCCTGCCCAAACATTTAATTTTTGCGGCCTTTGAGTTCGGGAGGAATGAAACAAATGTAAATTTTCTGGACTCTAGTACCTAAAATTTTATCTGTGCACTTCACCATTTAGAGTAAACGTAGCTTCGTCAATAAATAAAATTCTTTGAAGAATTGTTGGGTCGGAATTAATTTTTTCAAACATTTCAAAACAAAAATCCATACGTACTGCTGCGTCCCTTTCTAACAATTCTTGATGATTTTGAAATTTGTATGATCAAAACTTTTCTTTTTTTAAAAAGTTAAAAACAGATCCAATACTGACACCAACGGTTTGTACAATTGATCTTAAAGTATTTTGATTGTTTTCTTCCACTTGTAATAATATTTCCTTGCTTCTCTTCTGTAAGCACGTGGGATGTTATTCTTTTTTTATTATGTTTTGACTTAAGCCATCCTTCGCGATGAAATTTATTAACTAGTCTTGAAATTGTAGAGGGATTTGGTATTGGCCGATCTGAATAAGTTGCACTAAATACAGCAGAAACTTCTCTTAAACTCATTTGGGAGTTATACCAAGTTACCATCATTATTTTTTCTTCATCTGTATACATGTTGATTAATTTTTAAATCAGCAATGAGCAAAAGTATACACACTAATTGTCTATGTTGCAAATGAAAATGAACACGATTTATATTGCTGTCAAAAACTATATCCATGGTAATGACATGGTACGTGTTGCATTAAAAATAAATTTACTGTATAAGGGGCAAGTATTGTCATCGCGAAAATTTTCGATGTCCAGGGAATCCAAAAAACCTATTTTCGAAGTGCCGTCCGTATGTCTGTCTGTGTGTGTGTGTCTGTGTGTCTGAAAAATAATAATAAATATTGCACATTAAATCCTGCATTATAATTTATAATCCTCAAGGTTTTATTTAATAACAAAATAAATCAAATAATTCATAAAATTTCTAATATTTGCTAAGACAAATTCTCCAAGGATTGTAGATGTCATAATAATTATAAATCTATATAAAAGCCATAATTTATTTATACATATGCTTATGTAGGTCTGTGTCGATTCCATATTTCTATAACTTTCGTTTTATTTGTTATTTTAGTTACATGAAAATGTCAGAATGTGCTCATGTGTATAATTAATACATTATTTATAGCTTAGTTGCCTCAAGTCAATCACAGTCTTAGCTCCGGTGACTCAGACGTGCATTATGCACATTATAATGACTAATAACATTCTAAGTTTTTGTTAAATGCACATAATATATTTTTCCTCTAATTAGAATGTGAAAAACACTCTAATTAATTGTATTGCGACTTAAAATGATAAATGATGAAGGAGAATAAGAGAACCAGTGCTGCCACACGGTGGAAAAACAGTGTATTAAGGGTAGTGTAAGCATTAAGGATTATAAGTTTCTGATAAAAAATTAGTAACAATCTACCTACTGTAGACATAACAAAGTTTTAAATGAAATACTCAAATACGGTGTTTCGAAGATAGACACGTCCGTCTGTCGGTCTGATTTGTTGTTTGTTTTAATATGTAATAATAATTTAATCTAAAATTATAATCATTATATTTGGTAGAAATTTAGATATCCACACGCTATAGAGGTTTTTTGGTCATACCTACAATACCATAAAAATTGATGTGAAATGTGAATTTTCACACATTGCAGGATTCGCAGGTATATAATAAATGAAAGCGGCATGCTGAGTGTGGACAAATTTTGCTTTGTAGTAATCACGGCAAAATGGACGATATTTTTAAAATAATTTATCGTCTGGTAATCTAAGAGCTTTAAAAACAAATTTTATGTTAAAATATTTTTTTGTTAATTTTAATTCTAATACCTAATACCATTATTTAGGTTTCTAAATACGTGCAATATTTTTTGTTTTTATAAAGCAAGGTTCATTAAGATTTTAAAAATTGCACCTATGGCTTCCATTGGTTGTTTTAAATCATAAGCTCTGCCCTTCTGGTTTCGCATACATGACACATAGAATGAAAATATAATTCCAACAATTCCAATTGGTTATTAAATTTACGCTCTTAAAAATTAAATGCAACATTTGCCATGATATAACTAGGAATTTTGACAAAATAATTAAAACAAAATAAAAATGGAAAAAAAATTGTCTCCTCTGCCCGGGAGTGAACCTTAGTATGGGTAGCTTCCCTAGGTAGCAAGCGAGCAAGCGAACCATTAGACCAGGATGCGCTTTCTAATATAATGTGTTACATAACTGTAACTTTTGTGCATTGTCAACCACAAAAAATGCGTTATTTTTCGAAAACATAATCTGATCAAAAATTCCTGTTGTAACTATTCCGGTTTACACCATTGTACATTACTTAGAATTTTTTCAGATTTTTAGTTTAAACCATCTGAGCTACAGGGTGTGGGACAAAAAATTTTTTGCACAATTTTGGAAAAAAATCGTGTCAAAATAATTTATTTTGCAAAAATAAAATTTTGATCGTTAATCCACGTACTTTTATTTGATATACTACTCAGAATTAAAAAAAAATATATTTTTCGGTGAGCTCCTATTTGTTTATATATTTAGGGAGGATATGATTTTTAGATGTTTTAGTATTTTTTATATGTGCGGGTCAATGAGTTGTATAAGCATGCCAAATTTCAACTCTCTAGGTTTAGCCGTTTGGCTATAATTTTTACCGAACAGACAGACAGACGACAAAATGACGGTATAAGGGTTTTTTGGTCATACCTACAAAACTCTAAAAATGGTAAAATTTGTCTAAAGAAATTCGTGGAAATTGCTCTATGACAATGCGCCAAAGCATACTACATTGGTTGTACAGAGTTTTTGGCAAAAAATAACACCAAGATGACCATAGGTTTTGTATTCACCATTAGGAATTATTAGGAACATTTTTCCTATTCTCAAGAAAAAAAAAAGGAAACGATAATGTTTTGCCATTTTATGCACTCATTTGAAGAGATTTCTTGTAGACACTTAAATGCATGAATAACTGTTTTGATTTTATTTTTATAATCTTGAAACATCATAATTCATTTTAAAAGTTGTAACTGTCTAAAATTTGTCATTCATTTTTAAGCTATGATGGAAAAAAGAATATATATTTAACCTAGAAATAGATTTGTTTTAAATATATCCTTCTAAGAATCCTATTCAGATCTATGTTGATTGAAATTTTCTTTTCTACAAATTGATATTTCCGTTAACTGTTATAAAAGACCTGATGTGGCCGGCACATGACTAATCATTTCCACTACAAGGTTTGTACTTCGAATTTACCATTCTGCAAATCGCGGCTAAAAATAATAAAAAATGAATTACAAACGACTATATTACAAGAGCGACTTACTAATTTGTCAATCATGTGCATAGAAAGTGATATCCTTCAAAAATTAGACTTTGAGGACATAATAGAAGATTTTGCACAACAGAAATCTCGGAAAAAACCATCATCATTAACGTAAGTCTAATTCCCAAAATAGTAATCACTTCACTTATATTTGATTTGTATAAAGTTAACCACAATAAAGTCACTAAATAAGAGTACATTCTGATGTTTACATTCATATTTTTTTTTGACTTTCTAAAAGGGCCCCAAACTCTGTGTGTCCAAAGGCCCCTGCATGGCTAAGACGGCCTTGACAATCTGAACATGTTGAAATAAGCATCCATTAGAAATGGATAGAATTGGTTACAGTGTTACAGTGGAACTACCGGTCACAACTTGCAAAAGGGTGAATTTGGAGTGCAAACCCTGTAACACACAGAGGCGCATTAAGCGGTGAGCGGACTGGGCGGCCGCCCGGGGCCTACCGGAGCCTATATACAAATATTTCCATTCTATTTAAAATAATAGAGGGCCCATTTTAATTTTACCGTACAGGGCCCCCAAGAAACTTAATTCGCCACTGGTAACACATGTTAAATTTCTCCAGATATCTTGCATTACAATACTCAGTGACAGATATTCTAACGGCCTAGTTAACAATTACTCTATTAGCAATAACTAGTAACAATAAAATAATCTAAACTGTTAATTGACATTTATATATTATTTGCAATAGCATTGATCTAAATCTGCCATTAAGCACCATGGTCTAATTCACAGTTATAGTAGTTTTTAACTTAACCTGACTTTTCTCAGACATTGAAACGTATAATAATGCCCATGTTGCGTAATATCGTTAACACAAATTATAATATATATGCTACCTTTCTATTTAATGGTATGTGCATTAACAATTACTACTAAATTGTTTAATTACAAATATAATTTATAAGTATTGTTTGACAGTGTTAATTCATTTCAGAGCCAGATGAAAAATATTACGAATGAAAATGAACCCGTTCTTTGTAGTTCTGAAGATTCTAAAGAGAGATTATAAGATTACTAAGGTTAGACATAAGTGAGCGGTTTCAAAAGATATGGTAGGGAAATCAACAAATATGATAATCATAGCGAAATGAAATTCAACTATTGACTGTTATACCCCTCATGTACAAAATCTGGCAACTAAGTTATGTAGAACAATATATTTCATTCGAAACCTCGTTGACTGTGTATCTGTCAATGTTTTAAAAATGTCCTACTATGCTCTATTTCAATCGCACATCTCTTATACCCTTTTCACTTTAAGACGAGTGAACTTAAAGTTCACCGTCTTTAACATCGGTATGCTTTCACACTTGATGTTTAAATCTCTGGTGCTGTCATCAGCTACAGTAATTTTGTCCTTAAGTTACCGTCATGAAATTACCAGTTTTGAACTGTCTGCGCAGACGCACATTTTGAATTATTATAAACAAATATGGATATTTCATTTCATTCTACAATAAAGACACTACAATAAAGAATATATTAAACCTGTATTAACATGTAAGTCGATACATTTTATCTCAATTATTGTAGCTCTGTATTTTATTAAACACATTATTAAAATAAATAATTTTATTATATCAATAAGTATAAACTTCTTATAACGTTGATATAATACAGTATTCTTGTTTATGATAATATAAAATGTTGACAGCACAAATTCAAGGAGTATTTTTTTATAATAGAAATTAAGTTGGCAATGCGGACGATGTTTAAGACGCAGATCTCTGTCTTAAACATCGCTTGTATTTAGACGAGGCCATACGGTTTCACATTAGCGTTTAAAGATACATTCACTTTAACATCCGATCTTAAAGTTCTAGTGTGAAAAGGGTAATACGCCCTGCTTGCTTGAGGACATAGTGCTTCAGCAAAACGAATTTTTGCCTTACAAGAGTTGTTAGAATCATTTCTGGGACAACTTACAGAGCGGATTGTAAGCATGCTTTCTGAGATTTAAAAATTATGACTTTGCCATCGCTTTATATTTTCCAGTGTTTAATTTTGGGACACAAAAATAAGGAGCATTATAAAACTGTGGAAGTACATACGTATGACACTCGTAATAAAACTAATTTCTATTTAGGTTTTACAGGATTGCTGAAAACCAGAAATTGTTACTTCTTTGCAATTAAATTTTTAAATGTATTGCCCGATAATGTTAAATCTCTCACAGTAAATAATTTTCAGGCTAAAATCAAGGATTTCTTGGAATTTAGTTCATTTTATACATTTGAAGAGTTTTTAAATTTTGATATAAATAGTGTGAACTGGAACTGTTGACTAAGTATTTTATATTTTTTATTTTATGTATTTTCTTCTATTTTATTCTTATTTTATAATATTTTACGTTGCTCTAATTTCACTAGCTATAAGTTACTATTTATATATTGTACCTGACTGACGAAAAACATGCTCTGTACGTATAATTTTTGTCAATAAACATTATTATTATATACCTGTATTATACACAAGGCCGCTAGCTTAGGTAGAGTTAACGAGATTAGCAGGGGATTCCACACACATAGTTACACCCTAAAGAGGCAGATATTTATTGACGTATTATATATTTGACCCGTAATTTGAATCAACAAAATGTCAAATTTAATTTTGACTCGTCTGGGAAAAGAGGTTCACCATCGCTGCTATAGAAAAATTCTGTATGACTAATATATAAGAAAATCATCGGCGCCATTCTTTCTAAGAAATGACTAATCAAATTATGTAAAATAATTCTATAAGTTAAGCGTCCAATTATGTATATAAACTAATAACTTCAATAAAAAAATTGTAAAAAACATTATTTTTATAAACACGTTATAAAATAAATGGCAGGATGTAGATGTAGCATTTTACGTCAAGTTTCGGGAAAGTATATATATAAAAACATGAAATTAATTGTCAAGATATGCAAATAATTAAATGTTTCTTCAGTTTAACGCGACAAAAAGTTGGTCATATTTCCGCTCTACTCAAATAATTGTTTTTTGGGGTATTATAACATTTTAGGATATTTATAAAAACCAAAATAATAGGCTGGCACGTGCTAATTAATTACAGGATATTTGTTAACAATATAAACAATAAAATTTTAATTTTGTAGAAATTTGTGTTTTTATTTTTACAGATACAGAACGTACATAAATGAAAAGCGTTTGAATTTACGCGTTGTCCTGTTAGTAATTTTCGTCTCAAAATGTTTGTATCCTAGCTGTACATGATCCATTTAATCATAAGCGTATGGATATTGTTTGACATTGATGTTTGCATATTTAGTTTTGTGTTTTAATCAATTCCAGTATATTTATTATCATAAGGCTTTTTTATTGCCACTTTTGTACATATTGTATTGGCAAGTAAAAATAGTTAAATGAACAATAGAAAATGCAACGATCCTTCTTCAATGAAAGTATTTGTAAATCTACTGTTGTAAAACTAATATTTTGATGATAATTTATTTATATGTTTATAATATTGCCACTTCCATGATACTTTCTCGGGTGTTCCTCGATTAACGAATTCCCGCTTTAACAAATTAAAACAAACATCGCAGTATGAAGCTAAAACCAGAGGAATGGAGGAAGATGCTGTAGCAAAACTATGTGAGACGCTTACTAAATACATACAGTTAACTGCGTTCGTAATTGCTGTTAAATTAAATGCTGTAGAGAAATAATTTAATAGGTAAAAAACGAGTGTGTGGCTCAAGAAAGTCCCATTACAGTATTATTTATGTATACAAAAGTAGTAGAGAACTTATTCCCATCGTATCAAAAACAATCTTGCGTAATACAGGTCTGTTGATTACATAAAATAATACTTATTTAAACACCTTAAGCGATAGGTTTTATCACAATAACATGCTTTTAATACTGAAATGATCTATTAATTTTATCCCTCTAGCGATCGATCAATGAACTAGAACCACCTATCAATAACTACTGGTAACAACACTTTAGTTTAAATATCTAGTTAGTTCCGTCAGTTCAATATCGAAAAGGAATACCGGGATCGTTCTTCTTCTGCTTCTGCTGTTCAACTAGATGTTAATTACACTGGTCAGCACAATTTTTACAGACTTACATCTAAGACTTGTTTCTTACTAATTTGGTGCTGCTGAACTCAAATATCACATCAGTTTTTTAGTATCACATCAGATTTACAACAAATATATATTTTCGGCCAAATAATGCTATCGTTTAATTTTAGACGTCGATACTGTAATTGGTACAAATTTGGCGAACAATAAGGACTAAATAATTAGAAAATATTCTTAAAATTTTGTTTATAGTGAAAGAAAGAAAATGAGAACAGTTTTAATTATATTTTAATGCATTGGAGTGTTAAAATAAAAATACAAAATAATTTAAGGATTAAATGGTCGTTTGTAAGATCTTCTCGAGTGCACCATTCCCGATAATTCTCTTTTAATACTCTAACAGTAGTCAGCCATCATGTGAGTATCCCACCTTCCTTGATAACGTCTCTTCATCTCTTTTAAATCCTGATGGAAACATTCACCCTGTTCATCACTAACATCTCCAAGATTGACAGGAAATTTATCAAGATGACTGTTTAAAAAATGAAGTTTCACGCTCATGTTGAACCCCAGATAATTTTCAATCAAATTTTCAACGACCTCCACATAGTTTTCGGCTTTTTTATTCCCAAGAAAAATTTTGATGAGCGCCACGAAAGACTGCCATGCATTCCTCTCCATATCATCCATATGTACAGTGAAATGTGGATCATTCACTAATTTTCTAATTTGTGGTCCGTCAAAAATGCCAGCTTTTACCTTCTCATTACTGAGACTTTGAAATATTTCAGATATATATTTGAAACAGTCACCATCTTTGTTCAACGCTTTTACAAACTGTTTTATTAGACCTAGTTTAATATGAAGAGGGGGGAAAATGATTTTTGTTCGCTCCACCAAAAGTTCGTGTATTATGTTTGGGTCTCCAACATTTAAATCTATTCTCACCGGCCAATTTTCTGAGTCCAATGCTTATCTCTCGCTCTGCTGTCCCACAAACACAAAAAAATTGATATTTTGTGAATCCACCTTGTTGGCCAAGTAAAAAGTTTACAACAAGATCTATAACAAGTACCTGCATGTAAGGCGTTCCTACGAAATGTATTGGACAACAAGAACGAAGTTGAAATTAAAGTAGACGTATATCAGAACGTGAAAAGGTGAAAAAAGTCAAAATACGATAGAACAAAAATTTAACGTGATAGGCAGTGTTTCATCTACTTCTATTAAAAAATTACATGTTTGGGGGACCTACCTAGGCAAAGAACTGCAACATCTCCTCATCAAAATTTTGTCCCAATTAATACTTCCCTTACTTTGTATTTGGAAAGTAAAATTTAAACGGTGTATTACAGTAGCAAGTTTGTAATATGTTAATGTAATAGCCACCTATATAACAAATTATCAAGAAAAAAAAGCCATAATACCCCCATTAAGCAAACAAAACCGCTATTAGAGTTTAACAAACATCTATCAGTTTAATTAAATTGTGATGTTTATGCATGTATTCAGTTATGAGGCAAGTTCTGGCGCCTAAACCCGACCTGAACAGCCAGAAGCGTTCGCGGCTCGACTCGGTTCGGCCCCGTTCATAGCGGGAGGAACTGAAAACAACATATATGACCGATCTGTTACTCGTTTTACCGCGAGCAGTTACTAGCTTTCCCACGATACCAAACCATGAATGAAACAGGTATATGAACTAGTTAGGTGGAAGGGTGAAGGGGGGACAAGAGTTGAATATTACAGTGGTGGCACGTTAATCAATATACTTGTAAACGTGATTAAACAAAGTGCCTCTTTGTTTACTTTGTTTAAACATCACCTATGAGTTTATTATGTAACCCAAAGTGGTAAAGGTAACTTTTAGCTGCCTATAATACGCTTACTGTTCTGCGCAGGGCCAGGGACAGTGATTCACCTTAAAAGCACTATCTTAGGTTATTGTTGATAATCTTTTATTACCGACCGCCAAAATATATAAGGGAGGTATTGTGATCATACCGACATTTCGAGATTTCGATGGATCTCCACGAATTGAGCTCCCTACATAACATTTTAACTATTTTTAGCATGATGTCTGTCGGTCTGTCTGTCTGTGTACACGTGCAGAGCAAATTCGGCTTAAAGGATTTTTATGAAACTGCATATTTTAGCTTTTGACACCAATGGCACGAGTTGATCAACTTTTTGAAAAAAACGGTTAACTAGAAATGGGAGTTTACTCGTGTCGATTTTAAGATTTTTGCGAATATTTAGGAACAGAAAAATATTTCGAAAAAATGTATTTAACAAAAGTTGCTATAAATTCAATAAGTAATAACTTTTATTTGAGACGTTTTTTTAAGTCTCTATTTTTTCATACTGTGACCATTAAACTAAGAAGTAGTCGTAGAATTGTTTCTATGTTAGGTAAAGCCATCTGTATTTTTTCTTTATGCATTGTTTGGTAGAGGTCTGCATAATACTGAGGGAGTTCTTCTAAAGGGGTGAAAAAATTTTTTTTCGTATTCCTCAATATCTCTTAGGCCCAATGAGATATCGACTTTTTGCTACCCATTAACATGTTCAAAAACGTATTTGCCCTAGTTAACCTATAAAGGGAAAAACTAGATTTAGGATGAATTATAAAACCCTTCGTATGGTCTGTGTTTCTTGAGTTATAGCATATTTTTTAAATTTTTTTATTACATATGCATCTTTTTGAATAATGAGGCCCTCTGAACTTAGGAGGCCCTAGGCTTAAACCTACTTAGCCTATAGGGAAATCCGGCCCTGGTCAGATACAACCCTTTTATTTTAAGGTCACGATTTGTGTAAATACTTAAAAAAACGTAGAAATAAAAGCTAGCTGGACACAAAAACACTTGTAAATAACGCAATGAATTTTTTTATTTAGTAGTTCAATTTTTCATCAACAGGTGACATAAGTAAATGTATGTAGTATTTAGTAAGTTTTATAAAATGATTTTTGCAAAGCGGCTCAGTATTATCTGCGCCGATTTCATGTTGATTTGTAAGTGATTTTGTTGTTTTATTTTATAAAAATGTATTGTAAGATTTTAAATTTAATGTGGTGTCCCTTAGTGACGAGTTGACTATGTTTGGCCTGCTGCCGTTCGTGAGGTCAGTACTCGAACACGGTGGAGAGAGAAAGAGGTAGCGGCAACCGCCTGGGGCCTAGGAAGCTGTCTTTTGGCGAAGAGATATGTCGTTAATGTTGCGTAACTCATTCACCATCGCAAGAGGAAGTTTGTCCGAACATTCACTCCCTACCTCGAACCCCCCCTCCCCCAATATACATACAACCTTTCAATTAATACTGATTGATTCGGGAACATGTAACCCGAGTATGTGACGACGGTAAAATTATCAATTATTTAAATGTTTCCAACTATTGCGACAGCTTTACGAATTAGAATTTATTACTACGATTGTGTTTCCTTATTGAGAAATTATCAAGATGAACATGAAAGAAACTTGTACAGAATTAAAAGTGACATATTGTTTTTTATTCACTCAAATTTAGTAACAACAATTTTCTAGCGCTCCTCATCAATTTCATCATACTCCACCCAGCAAACATTTTTATACGGGCCAGTACTGGTAAAGCACATACTCCCCGGCATTGAAAGTAATGGGCCAGTACCCCGGTGTCCCCGGGGCCGTTACTGGCCCATTGATGTATCAGTTGCCGGCCCAGCAACGGTAAAGTGCAAAATAATCGCATTAGTTGCAAGATTTATTTCTGATGGTTTTAAGAAAAAGTATGAGTGAAGAAGAGTGCTTATAAAATGCTGGTAAAGTACTTCGTATAGGCGGAATGCGAAATGTGAAGTACATTATTAATACTGGCGTTGCACTTACTTTTGGTGCCAGTAATTTACCAGCATAAAAGCAGTTAGCCGGCATTCGGCCGTTAGTTGAATGTTTGCTGGGCAGCATCATCCAGAATCTTTGGATTACTGCTCAACATAGGCTTAAGGCATAGGCCATATTCGTAAGAAGAGTATTTTGTATACCTTGGAGGAAAAGTTGATGTTTTCCAGACCGAAGGTTTAACCCCTTTAGTAATCATTAAAAAATTTAAAAATGAAAAAAAAACAAATTTTTTTATGAATGAATTTTATTTACTGACATATATATCCTTCATAAAAGCCATTTCGGGCCCAAAATGGGATTGAAAGTTGATATTATGGTGCATAGTGTGGGTCGAGAAATAAAAGAAATTCATAAAAAAATATTAATTTTCTCTCGTACCTCGTTTGAATCATCGTAGCTGTCTTTTGTCTCGCTTCCACAAACCATGAATCGTATTTATTTTCGCCCGAGTACATCCGGGAGTGATCTTTTCTGCAGGTAAAGCTTGCCCGAGTTATCTCGGTTGTGGGAATTGTCGCACATAATTTTTAAATTCCATTAAAATCAAAATTTTCCCTAATAGTTTTAGGTCATTACGGACCAAACATTAATTTTTTCTAGACAAAACAAGGTGTGAGAATTCCAAAAATTCAAACCTCAAGTCTCTATTTCTTACCTTTTATGAGATATGAATTTTTTAAAATTCCAAAAAAAAAATCAAAATTTTCCCTAATAGTTTTAGGTCATTACGGACCAAACATAATATTTTTCTAGACAAAACAAGGTGTGAGAATTCCAAAAATTCAAACCTCAAGTCTCTATTTCTTACCTTTTATGAGATATGAATTTTTTAAAATTCCAAAAAAAAAAATCAAAATTTTCCCTAATAGTTTTAGGTCATTACGGACCAAACATAATATTTTTCTAGACAAAACAAGGTGTGAGTATTCCAAAAATTCAAACCTCAAGTCTCTATTTCTTACCTTTTATGAGATATGAATTTTTTAAAATTCCCAAAAAAAAATCAAAATTTTCCCTAATAGTTTTAGGTCATTACGGACCAAACATAATATTTTTCTAGACAAAACAAGGTGTGAGTATTCCAAAAATTCAAACCTCAAGTCTCTATTTCTTACCTTTTATGAGATATGAATTTTTTTAAATTCCAAAAAAAAAAATCAAAATTTTCCCTAATAGTTTTAGGTCATTACGGACCAAACATAATATTTTTCTAGACAAAACAAGGTGTGAGAATTCCAAAAATTCAAACCTCAAGTCTCTATTTCTTACCTTTTATGAGATATGAATTTTTAAAATTACAAAAAAAATCAAAATTTTCAGTAGTTTTAGGTCATTAGGGAACAAACATTAATTTTTGCTAGACAAAACAAGGTGTGAGAATTCTAAAAATTCAAACCTCAAATCTCTATGTCTTACCTTTTATGAGATATGAATTTTTTAAAATTCCAAAATAAAAAAATCAAAATTTTCCCTAATAGTTTTAGGTCATTACGGACCAAACATAATATTTTTCTAGACAAAACAAGGTGTGAGTATTCCAAAAATTCAAACCTCAAGTCTCTATTTCTTACCTTTTATGAGATATGAATTTTTTTAAATTCCAAAAAAAAAAAATCAAAATTTTCCCTAATAGTTTTAGGTCATTACGGACCAAACATAATATTTTTCTAGACAAAACAAAGTGTGAGAATTCCAAAAATTCAAACCTCAAGTCTCTATTTCTTACCTTTTATGAGATATGAATTTTTTAAAATTCCAAAAAAAAAAAAATCAAAATTTTCCCTAATAGTTTTAGGTCATTACGGACCAAACATAATATTTTTCTAGACAAAACAAGGTGTGAGAATTCCAAAAATTCAAACCTCAAGTCTCTATTTCTTACCTTTTATGAGATATGAATTTTTTAAAATTCCAAAAAAAAAAAATCAAAATTTTCCCTAATAGTTTTAGGTCATTACGGACCAAACATAATATTTTTCTAGACAAAACAAGGTGTGAGTATTCCAAAAATTCAAACCTCAAGTCTCTATTTCTTACCTTTTATGAGATATGAATTTTTAAAATTACAAAAAAAATCAAAATTTTCAGTAGTTTTAGGTCATTAGGGAACAAACATTAATTTTTGCTAGACAAAACAAGGTGTGAGAATTCTAAAAATTCAAACCTCAAATCTCTATGTCTTACCTTTTATGAGATATGAATTTTTTAAAATTCCAAAAAAAAAAAATCAAAATTTTCCCTAATAGTTTTAGGTCATTACGGACCAAACATAATATTTTTCTAGACAAAACAAGGTGTGAGAATTCTAAAAATTCAAACCTCAAATCTCTATGTCTTACCTTTTATGAGATATGAATTTTTTTAAATTCCAAAAAAAAAAAATCAAAATTTTCCCTAATAGTTTTAGGTCATTACGGACCAAACATAATATTTTTCTAGACAAAACAAGGTGTGAGAATTCCAAAAATTCAAACCTCAAGTCTCTATTTCTTACCTTTTATGAGATATGAATTTTTTAAAATTCCAAAAAAAAAAATCAAAATTTTCCCTAATAGTTTTAGGTCATTACGGACCAAACATAATATTTTTCTAGACAAAACAAGGTGTGAGTATTCCAAAAATTCAAACCTCAAGTCTATTTCTTACCTTTTTTGAGATATGAATTTTTAAAATTACAAAAAAAATCAAAATTTTCAGTAGTTTTAGGTCATTAGGGAACAAACATTAATTTTTGCTAGACAAAACAAGGTGTGAGAATTCTAAAAATTCAAACCTCAAATCTCTATGTCTTACCTTTTTTGAGATATGAATTTTTAAAATTACAAAAAAATTTAAATTTTCAATAGTTTTAGGTCATTACGGACCAAACATAAATTTTTTCTAGACAAAACAAGGTGTAAGAATTCCAAAAATTCAAACCTAAAGTCCCTACCTCTTACCATTTTTGAACTATGAATTTTTGAACTTTACAAAATAAAATCAAAATTTTACCAATTAGTTTTAGGTCATTACGGACCAAATATTACAGAAAAAACATCGTAAAACTAAATTTTTTAAAGATTTAAACCTTAGGTCTCTATTTCTTACCATTTTTGAGATATAGTTTTTGCTTTAATACCCAAATTTCCAAAAATAACTACACTTTCACGAGACCCAATATATTCAATGTTAAAATACATATGTACGTACATATGTACGTACAAAAAATAACTTAAGAATTTATAAGAAACACATTTTAATGTTATCTCGATGTTTTGTTAACCACAAATGAATTAGTATGGGATTAAAAAAATAATTAATCCTCTTAAATAAGTTGATAAGGAAATTTTATTTTTATATCATTAGCAGGAATTACGTAAACATTTATGCGACGAAACGTGTTTATCTGAAAAAATATATAAACTGTGAATTTTCATAGTTTACAGGATTTCGTAGGCAGGGCTGATATTAAAAATATTTGAGAAGATAACATTCAAAATATGATTTATCCCAGTAATACAGTTTTGAAATTATTGTAGAAAACATTACAAACCAATTTGCAACAAGTTTGGAACCTTATTTTACGACCTACTTATTTTTAAGGTCCCAAACAATTAATTCAAATATGTTATTAAAATTTTAAAGCACTAAATTACGAAAAATCGATATTTAAATTTGACAAAAATCACGTTTTGTATGAATTAAGTGGACAAATAATGGTTTAAATTGACAAAATAAGGCTTAAATTTGATTTGAATGTTTATTATAATGTTTATATGTTTGTGTTTGTTAATATGGATCTTACTAGCATTAGCTAAATAAATAAACTATTATTCTTATTATTATTATTATTAACAAACATATGTTTACATTATTTTATTTATTATTTTTTTAATATTATTATGTATTTATGATTTTTTTAAATATGGAAATGCCAACTTTAATTTTCCAAACAATCATATCTCAAAAACGGTAAGAGATAGAGACCTGCGGTTTGAATTTTTGAAATCCTCAGACTTTAAATAGTAAAAAATGAAGATTTAGTGGCTAGCACACAACTTTATTAATAGGCCATCAAATAAAATTGTCGAAAAGTACCAAAAATTGAAAATTAAAAAATTGATGTGAAGTGTGAATTTTCACACATTTCAGGGTTTCGCAGGTTTTAGTAAGTGAATGATGATTATTTGGGATGCCAAAATAAATTTTATGTTAAAATATTTTATTAATTTTAATTCGAATGGCTAATACCATTATTTAGGTTTCTAAATATGTGCAGTATTTTTTCTTTTTTTTATATATAGCAAGGTTCATTAAGGTTTTGAAAATTGTATAACCTCGCCCAGCCTGTCTCAATTTTTTATACTTACATGTAACGTTTCCATGGTCATGATAAATAATATCTCTGTTAGAAAATATTAGGCCAAGTTATTTCTACTCTGCTACTAGAATGTATTTTATACAAGTACTTTATGATGGCGGTCGGCCCTGTGGTGGCCACAGCTGATTTTTTAAATCCTCTAAAATTAAAATTCATTAATTCCAAATCGAGTTCACAACTTCATTCAACCTGTCTTAAAAATGAACACACTCAATGGATTGCAAATTGCTTAAATTTGCGATCCATTGAGAAACTTAACTGTAATTCGGGCCTTAAAAATAAAAAAAACTCATTTAAGTCAACACCTTAAAAAAAATCAGGAAAAATAACAGTAATTTATCAAAAAAAATCACGTATATCTCATACCAACCCACGATACATCAATTGCTACCAACATAAAAAAACCTAAATCGGAAATTAATAATTTGCGAGTAATATATGCATAAGTTTAAATAATTAATACAGTAATTATTGAAGTGGTGTAAAGAACAGGATGTTACTGACAACTTTGAGATTTTAAAATCCTAGTGACGTAATATGGTGCCACGTGAATGATTTAACCAATCAGATGTATTTAGTATTTCCGTTTTAGGTTTTTATTTTGTTAACAAAAGATTTTTATAAGTTTGGGATATGAAAAAAAAGGATGTTTTAGGCTTTCACTATTTTAATTGTTAGAACGTGCCCAAGAAGTGTGGAAGTCATAAAAAATAACAGATTGGGACAGAATAGTTTGATAAAACTGGTTACAGTAATGCCTAAAACTAATTTTAAGAGAATTCTACAAATTATTGTGTACTGCAAAAATATTACTGCCTGTCCAATATTCTTTCAAATTTTCATTTTTTCCAATTTTCTTTTCAGTTTTTACCGACCGCCAACATATATAACTCTTGTATACAATGTATTGTGATTATACCGATTTTGACATTCGAGATTTCGATGGATCTCCACGAATTGAGGTTTCTATATAACGTTTTGACTATTTTTAGCATGATGTCTGTCGGTCTGTCTGTCTGTCTGTCGGTCCGTGTACACGTGCAGAGCATATTCGGCTAAAAGGATTTTTATAAAACTTCATATTTAAGCTATTGACATCAATGGCACGAGTTGATCAACTTATGGGAAAAATCGGTTAACTAGAGTTTACTCGTGTCGGTTTTTGCGAATATTTCACAACAGGGAAATATTTCGAAAAAAATTATTTAACTAAAGTTGCTATAAAAGCAATAACTAACAACTTTTAATTCAGACATTTTTTGATAAAGCAGCATAAATTAAACAAGTACTTTGTGATGGAGGTCAATCCTGTAGTGGCCACAGCTGATTTTTTTTTTTTTAATTTCGTAATAAATACACCTTTTGGTTGAAAATATTGCTTTTATATTTTAAAAATATCCTTCGTAACAAAAACAATATTTAAAATTAGAAAAAATTTTTTTTTTGGCCTGCGATCAAATTTTCACCACAATGTGGCCCTACAGCTAAAAGATTTGCCCACCCCTGCGCTAGAGGGTTCGACAATCTCACTGATGGCAGGTTCGTAAAAGTCACAAATGCTTTTATTCTATCGTAGTTGGTTTGAAAAAACATAGATGTCACAATATTCGTTACGCATTCATTTTCAGAGGTGTAAACGCTTTCGTGAAACGTTAAACCTATCTACAAATTTTATCCACAATGCATAGTCTATAATCGACTAATTTAAGAGTTGTGTATGCAGCTTTACTGCAAGGCAATTTTAAATGAGCTTCAATCTGTAATAGATTGTTCACTGGATGATAAAAATTAACTATCCCCAACAAGCAAGACATTTTTAAATACAATCTGAACTAAATCTCATGTAGGTACATTTCATTTTATTCCAGTTCTATTAGTAACCTTATTATACCTGTAGTGTACCGATGAGATCGGAGATAAACCTTTTTCTTTGATGGTATTACAAGATCAGCTACAGCTCTAAGAAGTCCTGCTCATGTACAGCAGAAGCAACTCGTCTTTGATTAATTGTTCCCGACATTGAATTGATATTAAGATGTCACAGGAGCAGGAGATAGAAACGATCATGTTATTTAATCTGATTAAGTTATGATTAATAGTTTTGGATAGTGATGAGAACAAGAGATTTTATGATATTTAAGAATACATTTTAATATCGTTAAAAGACGCTATACAGAACACTTTTAAGAGTTTGAATCTGTTGGACCTGTTTGTTCAATTGTGTTATTTAATAAATATTATTATTATTATTATATAAATCAAACAAAAATATATTGTAACGATCAATGAACCTTAAGTAGGCAGGCCACAAAATGTTTAAGTCCTGCAGGTTGCCAACTTCGGGAAACTTGGAAAAACCATGGAGATGAGAAAAAAGACAGTTAGTAAATATAGTTTTAGACAGTGAAATAATTAATTATGGTCTATTTCAAATTAGAAAAAAGTAGATAGTGCTGCGAATCGAGTACGGTTTACACTGGACAAATAGAGTATAGCTGAAAATTTAAAATAAGTTACAACTAGGGCATGGGCGTAGTAACTGGGTTAGCAAGTATTTTTTTTTTTTTATATATATAAAAAAGGTTAATAATATATTGAATTATTTCAATTTCCTTGTTTATACAAGGCAGATACTACACTCACGTTATTTATACGACATAAATTCAGTTTAATTGGAAATTTGAAAAAGTTAAAAAAATATTAATTTTTAAAAATTATGTACTATATATATAAAAAAAAATGGCTAAAAGAATTTAAATAAAGCAATAAAACAAACAATATATCTTCAGCGCTGAAGTTTCTTATTTAAATATTTATTGTAAATAAAAATATATGTATAATCTGTCTCAATTTGTAATACGAAACTAGATCTGGTTACTTTGGTGACTGTTGTGGTGTAAACAGACTTTGGCGTATCCGTGTGAACCAATACTATGATAATATTATAAATGTATTGTCAATATACAACATAAAAAATGAACTTTTCCTGTTAGTTCCGTATTACAAAATGAGACAGATAATATATATGAAGGTCTAAAAATTATATCAATAATTCTTTTTTTGGCACTATCAGCTGGGCTGTCTTTTGGCCTCACATTAGTCCTCTCTCTTGATCTGTTAATTGTCAAGTGTCAAAAAATATTTATATATATTAAACTTTTATTTTAAAAAAATCATTTTTTTTATGGGATTTTTCCAAAAAATTCGTCAAAAAACTTTTGTTCCTCATACCTATTTCTCAGAAGGGTTGATATAAAAATTTGAAAAAATCCCAAAAATGTATATTGATGGAAACCGAAATAGTTGAATAGAAATTTTGGATCAGAATATCATTTTGAAAAATAAGGTTTTTTTTTATTGAGAAGTGACGTTACCTATAGAGGCGTTTTCGATTACAAAATGGCGATTGGAATAGGATTTTTTAACATTTGCCATTTGATACACAGAATTCACATTGCAGTTAATTTTCTGTTGCGATTTTAACGATATTTTATTAAAGTTTTCTTCACTTTAACACATACAAACAATGGAATTAAATGAGCCACATCCAAAATAATCCTATTCCGTTAAGTTCCAAAATATTCCGCTAGGCGTCACTTCAGTTATTGTCAGTTGTCAATATGGATCAAAAAGTGTCCCTCCAAATATTTTACCCACCAGCGGCTATTGATCGTGGAGTATCCATATCCTTCACTTCTTCGAGTATTATTTTCGAATATTTTCATTCTTGCAATTCTATTTTTCATTAAGCTAATTGAGACTAAAGGTATTAGCATGCCGCTTATACTAGTATCGAGTGTAAGCATTCTCACGTTTTATATTGAGCGTTATCATTGTTTCTGTTGTAACATTAATACGAATTCAATTTCCATGTATCTCTAGCGGCAACAGATACTCATTAAATCTCCGGAATGGGCATCTCTGTGTACTGGTGTACTGGTGTACGCGTGTATATGCCCGGTGGCCGATATGTTGGCGGCGTGAGAAGTGGCCGTACAGCGTACAGCGTGCAGCACATAGAGCGAGCGCCCCCAGGCCGTTCAACAGGTTACCGCCTGTGACGTCACGAGAGCCACGCGACTCCCGCACTGCCCACAGCTCATTCATATCCCCACTGCTGCACTTCTGACACCGCTTTGCTGCCGCCCGCCGTCATATAGCCTCGCGACGGGTTACTACAGCTTCTTTGTTACAGATGCGATGCACCACATTACTATAGGGGAAAAATTTTAAGATCGTAGTGCCACGCGGATTTTTTTGAAACCATTCTAAATCAGATACCACTTGACATTTACTAGTAAATAATAGCGAAAAGTGTATCAAAAAACGACAAAAAATAAATAATTGTTCGGGATTTTCTGATTTTGTGAAGTGACATTACTTGTAAACATCTAAAATACTACATTTTGTGATCTGGTGTGAAGTTATGGCGGTTTTCCATTGTCGATTATTTTAACTATATTGGGGGAAATAATAATTCCCGTGTTGTTTACCAAGGGGTAGAAATCTACAATGCTGGGTATATAATATTGTGTGGAGTCACTGAAAAAAACAGAAAGTTCATAAAGATTTATGCATTATGCCTACAAACTTGTGCATTACAAACCCACACACAATAACAAGAATTTTCAAGATATGCGATAATAAATACAAAATTGAAAATATTTTTTGTAGTCACTATCATTAAAATGTAATGAGCAAACTTTGATATAAGGGCTCACTTTTTTTCCAATTTTTAAATTGTTTATCTAAACATCGCGTCGATTCCTAACCTCTTGCTTTTCCAATTTTGTTTCGAACCGTACGGTGTCTGATATTAGTGGAAACAAATGAAACGATATTTCCGGGTTTCTTCTTTTCAATGAATTGCACATAGGCACACAACAATATGTATTATACATTTTTCAATGATTATAATAAAACTTTAAAAACAAACTTCATACAAAACCAATACACAAAACGAAATGTTATCTGATGTACACAAGTTCATGAAACGCTCACCAGATGGTAGGGTGCTTAGCTGCAAATTACAGTGACTGTATAAAGACAGTGTGGCCATATGAACTGTAGCCGCCATGTTTATTCCAGGTTTGTATTGGGTTATCACGGATTCTTTAATATCTCTTCGGGTCGATGGGATATCGACTTAGTTTTTGCTTACAAAGATTACACATACATATGCCGAAAAACTTATTTCAGGATTTTGTCCTAATCAACCCCTAAAGGGGTGAATCTACAAACGGGGTGAATTTTACATCCCGTCGTATTTCCTGTGTTTGTTGAGTTATAAGGTTTCTTTTTGGCACATAGGTGTCTTTTTATAATATCTCGAAATGGTTTTGACAGTTTTTTAAAATTTCACCCCTAAAGGGTGAAAAGGGGTAATATGTGATTTCAAGGATTCTTTAATATCTCTTAGGACCAATAAGATATCCACTTGCTTTTTGCTTACAAAAAATACCCATACAAAACCGAAAAACCAATTCCAGCATTTTGTCCTTATCAACCCCTAAAGGGGTGAATCTACAATTGGGGCGAATTATATATCCCGCCGTATTTCCTGTGATTGTTGAGATGTGACATTACTGTTTGGCACATAGGTGTATTTTTTAAATATTTCTAAATGGTTTTGACAGTTTTTTAAATTTCAGCCCAAAAGGGTGAAAAAGGGTGACATGTGATTTCAAGGATTCCTTAATATTTCTTAGGACCAATAAGATATCAACTTAGTTTTTGCTTACGAAGATTACCCATACAAATGCCGAAAAACTTATTTCAGGATTTTGCCCTAATCAACCCCTAAAGGGGTGAATCTACAATCGGGGTGAATTTTACATCCCGTCGTATTTCCTGTGTTTGTTGAGTTCTAAGGTTTCTTTTTGGCACATAGGTATCTTTTTATAATATCTCGAAATGGTTTTGACAGTTTTTTAAAATTTCACCCCTAAAGGGTGAAAAGGGGTAATATGTGATTTCAAGGATTCTTTAATATCTCTTAGGACCAATAAGATATCCACTTGCTTTTTGCTTACAAAAAATACCCATACAAAACCGAAAAACCAATTCCAGCATTTTGTCCTTATCAACCCCTAAAGGGGTGAATCTACAATTGGGGCGAATTATATATCCCGCCGTATTTCCTGTGATTGTTGAGATGTGACATTACTGTTTGGCACATAGGTGTATTTTTAAAATATTTCGAAATGGTTTTGACAGTTTTTTTAAATTTCACCCCTAAAGGGTGAAAAGGGGTAATATGTGATTTCAAGGATTCTTTAATATCTCTTAGGACCAATAACATATCGACTTGCTTTTTGCTTACAAAAATTACCCATACAAATACCGAAAAACTAATTTCAGGATTTTGTTCTTATCAACCCCTAAAGGGGTGAATCTACAATTGGGGTGAATTATACATCCCGTCGTATTTTCTGTGATTGTTGAGATGTAACATTACTTTTTGGCACATAGGTGTATTTTTAAAATATTTCGAAATGACAGTTTTATAAATTTCAGCCCCAAAGGGGGAAAAAGGGTGACATGTGATTTCAAGGATTCCTTAATATCTCTTAGGACCAATAAGATACCGACTTGGTTTTTGCTTACAAAGATTACTCATACAAATGCCGAAAAACTTATTTCAGGATTTTGCCTAATCAACCCCTGAAGGTGTGAATCTACAAACGGGGTGAATTATACATCCCGTCGTATTTCCTGTGTTTGTTGTGTTATACAATTTCTTTTTTGCACAAATGTGTCTTTTTAAAATATCTCGAAATAGTATTGAAAAACGCATGTTTATATAAAAAAAAAAATAGGATATTTTCATATTAAAAAAGAATAAGCAGAACATGTTATATACCCTGACTTCAAAAAGAAATTACATAAGAGTTGGCTATGGAAAAATAAAATAATGTATACTACAAGCTTTATGTAACAATAAATAACTTATGACAACAAGAGTGATTTAATTAATTCAGAGAGTAAATTAATTCTAAAGCTTTCTGTTGACATTACTTTTATTTTCCATAGCCAACCCTTATGCAATTTCTTTTTGAACTCATGGTATAAATGATATATTAATAAAGAAAACTGATGTATATATTATCAATTATGCATTTATTCAACTAAAATTATGGTCAGGTGAAAAATAAAATGAAATCAGTATGGAATAACATTAAAATTAATGAAAGTAAATACTTCTTATAATTGTGAAACCATCCATTGATTTACTGGCATAATGTTTTTTTATGTTCATTTAGCCTTTTTTTTTTCCTTCAATTTTAAACCTAAACATAACAAATCGTTTCATTATTTTTAATTTTAATTTGTGACAATTTAAAATATGTGCACAGTTTACATTATCTACATTACTCATTACTCATCACAAACACAATAATATTCACTATTAAACGTCTAAATATACGTATATTATTTGAAAATATCACTTAAATCTGTTGAAACACAAGCTAAACACATGTAAACCATATATAATCTGTAACAAATTTGGTAGAAACATGGCGGACTTCAGCTCGACCAATAGAAAATGAGACCATCGTATGGCCACACTGTCTTTATACAGTCACTGTACTGCAAATCCCTATTACACTCCAAGAACTTATTTTTGGACATAATTCTTGAAATTAAAATAAAGACGATGAAGAACACCTATTTTACTTATCGCAGCACACTAATGCTAGTCGAATATACAGTCGAAATGACAAATAATGAAAATATACAGTCGAAATAATGCCGAAATATACAGTCTACTATGACATCATGCCGAAATATACAGTCTACTAAACATCATGAACTATGGCAGATGACATATTTATTTCCCAGAAAAGAATAATACGTTGTATAGCAAACAAAAGACTTACTGAATCATGCAGACCTCTTTTTGTAAAATACAAATTATTAACAGTTCCTGGTATTTACATCTTAGAGTTGCTGGTCTATGTATTTAAAAATCAAATATACTTTGCTCGCCATTTGAACCAGCATTCACATAACACCAGAGGAAAAGATTGTTTCAGAACTCCAGCAAACATGCTGGAACTGACAAAAAAATCACCAAAAACTGTTGGTATTAAATTATTTAATTCACTGCCATTCCATGTCAGAAATGAAACGCAGTTTGCTGTATTTAAGCGGAAGATTAAGGTATTTCTTATAGAGCATTGTGTATACTCAATTAATGAATTCTTAAAATCTTGTAAGGACTGGTGTTGTCATGCCAATGGGGAACATTGATTTTGGGTAATTTAATGTATGATTTTATTGTTTTATCAATTGTATAACTTGTTTTACTTATCAAAATCTGTGTGAAATTATAAATTCATGTACTGACATATCCTACATGCAGTCCTGTATTTAAAAGATTAATAAATATTATTATTATTATTATTATTATTATTACTAAAAGCATCCGAAATAGTACTGGCAGGTAACAAGAAGAAGATATACTAACAACGGTAACCAGACAACTAGGGCCGTAAGATAATTCGGGCCGTTCACAATTGGGGCTTTTCACAACTGGGGCCATTAACAACTGAGGCGATGGACAATTCGGGCCGTACACAATTGGGGCTTTTTACAACTGGGGCCATTAACTGGGGCGATGGACAATTCGGACCCTTCACAATTGGGGCTTTTGACAACTAGGGCCATAACTATAAGAACTAGAGTCTTCTTTCGTTTAAAATAAAAAATAATTATTTTACAAGTTGGCATAAATTAAATTGCGTGTTCCTATGAAAAAATATATTTTACTGGCTTGATTAAATACATTTTGGTGGGAATTAGAATAAATAAAAAAATTGTATTTTAAGGGTTGGCTTAAGTAAATTTAAGTGTTCTTATGATTAAATAAATAAAAAATGTATTTAATTTTAGAAGTAAATATTTTGTAACTAAATTTAATTAATATGAGTCAACTACGAGAAAATCAGTTATTTTTTGTTTGACTATTTGATTTTCCTGTTTTTTTTTTATATATGATAGTATTTTTTTGTACATAAGTATTTTATGTATCTCGTTTATATAAAACGAGCAAAATAATCTAGAGAAACATAATAAAAATTAAAAATTGATAATACCTATTATGGCTCTAATGCCGTCGCCCCCTCCGCCCCCCCCCCTTACTGCGGCTCTGCTTACAGTTATGAAGTTAATTAAATTAGAGAAAAATGGCCATATAAGAGCATATCAAAGATCGAAGCAATTTTTTGTTTCGAAGAATGATTCTCAAAATACGTAATGCATCTTTCTTATTTTAAATAGAAACACTAAATTCTGGTGTTTTAACTTACTCTGACTATTTGAATGTGAGAAGATACCAACTTACCTGAAAACAAAAAGAAAATCAATAAATTACATGTAAACAATATCACAAGAGTACATAATATATAGAAATTAAATTCAACGTAATAAGGACATTATGGAAAACGGTTAATACACCTAAATTATAAAGCAGTATTGTCTGATATTTATTATTAAGCTATTGAGAGACAACATTAATACAATTCTTATTATTATTAAAAATATCCTTTTAGATAGATAAAAATTCGGTGCAAAATTTAATGTATTGTTAATAATTTTATTTCAAATTATTAGTTTTGTATAAGACTTATAAACTCTGGGAGATATACGTAGAGCTAAGTTGCCTTTCCACAGCAACAGTTTTTATGAATTTGTTCATATTAGTTTCACATGTTTTTCTAATGTTTTAGATAATGATTGTATAATGCCGCTGCTAACTTGTGGTACGATTTAAATAAATTCTAGCTTTAATTACGCATTTTATTAAACTTCCGTTAAAAAGCACTTAAATCAGTTATTTAATTGCCAACGGAAATATAGTAAATTATTATGCAATAAATATAAATTTCATTCATAAAACTATTTTAAGTTGATATTACAACTTGTTTTGGTTAACATTTTGGTGTTAAAAGTGCATAGAATACATGTGCATGAATACATGGGCATATAATGCATTTGCATAGAATGTGCTCTAATGTTGCAATGGGGTCCCCAAAAAAACTTCCTGACCCCCCCCCCCTCACTCCCCAAGTGTTCACGAATGATGCCCTGTTGAAATTAATGGTAAAAACATTTCTGCAGGGTCATTTTGTGAAAGTTTTAAACATATAATTCGTAATAATTGTGAAAATACAGACTCATTATAAAGCATATTTAAATTGATCGTTTAAGCAAAATTGTAATTTTTTAGCCGCAGGTTAAAATGAATTAATAAGTGTGACGAAAGAACTTAATATTATAAAAATATTACTTAAAATAAGTATATATTCGCTTAATTTAAAAGTAAAAAATCTATACATCTACAGAGGTCGACAATCTACGGCCCGCGGGTCTTGACCGGCCCGCAATACAAGTGTTCTGAAAGGAAATGAAGTTGTAATTACTAAAAATTGTTAATTTGCAATGCGAGATGTTAACAGCCAAATATGAAGGAGAAGATCTACTTATATTTTAATTTTATAATTTTTTACCAAACCATTAATACTATAGTATATTGGACCTGAAAAGTAACTATTTGGGACAAGAAAATATCAATTTATTTTATAGTTGAATATTATTTTAGATAACATATATCTTGACATATATTTTACATGATTTTTCTTATATATATTTCTGTTTTCGGGTTCTATACTCTATAAGCTTTCGATTCCTCAGAATATCCCATTAATATTCCTTCTACAGACCTTTCTGCAAACTTTCCTTTTGAGGGATCGTTGTTGAGTATGTAGACTCTTGAACCAAAAGTTTGACAGTAATGTACTCTAGGTTTTCTTCCATACCAAATTCTGTATGGAGTTTCATTATCTTAACTTCGTGATGAGCAGCAATTTCTTACGTAGTTTGCAGTCGCAAAAGCTTCAGCCCAGAACGAAGGGGATAAATTTGGCTGTATCAAGAAAATAATATTCAACTATAAAATAAATTGATATTTTCTTGTCCCAAATAGTTACTTTTCAGATCCAATATACAATAAATACCAACAAGTAAAATCATATGTTCGTAGATTTATATTCAGGGATGGGAAGTCGGCAGAAAAATTACCGACTCCAACTCCGACACCGACTCCGACTCCCGACACCTTTCACTCGTAAATCGTAAAGTCTATTCCAAATGTTTAAGCGGTACTAAATGTATTTTTTATTTTCTTAAGTTAGGCCGCCAACATATATAAGGGAGGCATTGTGATCATACTGATTTTGACATTTCGAGATTTCGATGGATCTCTACGAATTGAGGTACCTACTTAACGTTTTGACTATTTTTAGCATGATGTCTGGCTGTCTGTCTGTATGTCTGTCTGTCGGTCTGTGTCTGTCGGTCTGTGTATTGATCCGTGTACACGTGCAGAGCAAATTCGGCTAAAAGATTTTTTATGAAACTTCATATTTAAGCTTTTAATATCAATCAAGCACGAGTTGATCAACTTTTGGTAAAAATCGGTTAACTAGTTTGAATTTTTTTTTAACAGATGAAAACGAATCGCCTTCTTAAGGAGCTTGCACTCATAAACTCGATCATTAGGCGTGCAGAAAAAAATCACTAGAATTTTTACCGAATTCATTACTAGAATTTTATATATAAGGGAGGTATTGTGATCATACCGATTTTGACATTTCGATGGATCTCCACTATTTTTAGCATGATGTCTGTCCGTCCATTTGTGTACACGTGCAGAGCAAATTAGGTTAAAAGATTTTTTATGAAACTTCATATTAAGCTTTTGACATCAATGGCACGAGTTGATCAACTTTTGATAAAAATTAACTATAGAAATGGGAGTTTACTCGTATCGGTTTTAAGATTTTTGCGAATATTTCACAACAGAGAAATATTTCGAAAAAAAATATTTAACAAAAATTGCTATAAAAGCAATAATTAACTTTTATTTGAGACATTTTTTGATAAAGCAGCATAAATTAAACAAGAACTTTGTGATGGCGGTCGGTCCTGTGGTGGCACAGCTGATTTTTTTGTTTTAGATTATAACATGTAGTTTAGAAGTAAAATTTAAATAATTTTGTCTGCTGAGCCACCCATCCAATACCTGGGTGCGCGCCTGAGATCCACAGTCTGAAGGGTCATTTTGGCCATTTTACCAACCCCTGTTATCCTGGGCCTTTTGCCTATTTACAACACTAATTATTGTTGTTGTTTTATAAAAGTTTGGTGAATGACCAAATTTCTGCAAGATACGTTAGTGAATCTAGAAGATACTAGAAAGTAATGATATGTATAAAATTTAATAGAATCAATTTATAGATTCAATCAATACAGTATAAGTAGGACAATTATCGTGCATTGTTATTCTTGTTCTTATTCTACATTCCAAGTCCATTTTCCATGCATTATACTGCTGAGGTTATTATTATAAATATTATGTCGTATCATTACACTTTGTTTGCTGATGGCGAGATACATATTAAATGTACTGCATCTTATAGATATACATTGTTAGTTGTACAGCCAGTAACCGGACACTTTACTTATTATTTTCAATTATCTACTCAATCAATATTTATCTTAGAAATTCAAAAAATTGTTATATAATTTATTTAATAGTGATGTAATCTAATATATATAATAGATTAAAGATCTAATGCTACTGTATTACAATTTTTAAATTGTAAAACATATATGATGTGAAAACTGACTCTAGATTGAATGGATAAAATCCTGATCTTCGTACTATCATCCAGAGCCGCAGTAAGGGGGGGGGGCGGGTGGCGACGGCCCCAGCGCACTAAAGAAAAGGGCGCCGACAAGCTTGACTAAGGGGCGCCATATTGCGAAAGTAAGGACCATTTTTTTTTGTTCATCACTTGTATTTTGGGAGGTGAGGACCTTTTTTTTTGCTCATCACTTGGATTTTGAGAATTGAGGACCAACTTTTTTTTGTCAAGGGCGCCAAAACACAGTTTTGCCCCTAGCGCAAGTTTTCCTTACTGCGGCTCTGCTATCATTAGTTTTTAACCTGTATTTGAAAGTGATATTTAGAAAAGCTCTTTTACTAACTAAAACTAACCTAATTACCTAAATTGATTATATTTACTGTTAAGTTGGTTTTACACAGTTCAATTAATTGATCAATAAATTGATCAAGTTTTTTGTCAATTAATTGAAAAATTTATTGGTAACCTTGGAAACACAAACATCACTTTACACACATCAATTTATTTATCATTTTTTTTGAAAACTTTTACATTACCAACTGTAAAACATGTTGGCATATTTATTAGAATAAAAATATTGAAAAAATCTTCACAAGTTACGACCTGTGAACAAAATCAAAAGAAATAACCTAGATGATGGTAAATTAGAACGTTCGAGGTTATGTTACATTTGAAAACGAAACAAAAAATATATATTTGGAGGTTATGCTGCAACTAAACAGTTACAAGTCTGTTCCAAACGGTTAAGCGGAACTAGATTTTGCAGTCTAGTTACTTTCATAGTTTAAATCGTGCCTTTCGGCAGTTTTGTTTAAGCTTTGTAAAGCATACTTACAATAAACAGTTTTTGGTTAAGGTTAATATCATTTTAAAATGTCATTTTCTTTATATTTTGATTTTTTGTGTCATTCTTAATACAAATTTCCCATTTATTTATTTTTTTGTCATTAAAATACGTAAAAAAAATATTTAATTTTGACATATGTCATTCGTTTCCATGGTTTCATTGTTGGAATTTTAAATTTTGACATCCCAACGTGAAAAATGAAATAAACCAAGCAAGGTCCCTTCTCGTGACAACCTAAAAGAACTAAATTCCCATTTAGTTCCGCTTAACCGTTTGGAACAGACTGTAGCAATATCTTAACAGATAAAAATATACCTAGGATTCCCTAAAAAATTGGTGAAAAATTCATGAAAAATAGAACTTGAACTTGAACTCATGAAGAATAGATCAATTTTTTTGTCAATTAATTGATCAATTAATTGACGAAAAGTCGTTATTATTATCACAAAAGCAATGAATTATGACAAAATAAATACAAGCTGTATTTCATTTAATATTCTTAAAACGGTTCAGAATACTCGGAATACAAAAAAATACTCTGTAAAAATGTTTTAATATTTCGGGTGAAAAATCGTAGACAGCTAATAGTACGACACAGGAACGCATTATTCGTTCTGTACGATAAAAAATTTCAAAATCCCAAAATTTTAAATAAATTCCTAGTGTATAATTACATCCCTTAAAAATTACCATGTACAGTAGAACCTCGATTATCCGGACTAGATCGGGGATGAAAGTAGTCCGGTTAACAAAAAATCCGGATAATTGAAAAAAAGTGAGGAGAAATAGGATAGAAAAATACATACATTAAGCATGATAGAATTTTTTAATGATATATATATACGTTCATTAAACTGTAATTTTTTCACTTTGTTTTTTATATCCAATTTTGTGGAAGTGCCGACGCCATATTTATCAGACCAATAACGTTCAGGACGTTATTGGTTTGGAAAACTATCGACAAGCGACAACGTATAACTAGAGCCCTGCGCGGATAAGCTTTTCTGTATCCGCATGCGATCCGCATCCGCACATCCATGATCCGCATCCGATCCGCATCCGCAGCTTTTGTAAATAACAAATCCGCATCCGATCCGCATCCGCAAAAATATCCGCACTATCCGCACTACAGGTTTTGCTGTCACTTTGGAAAGAACTAACATATTTCGCCTGTTTAAGTAATCTCTGCTCTAAAACGCTACTGAAAATTTTTGGGTTTACCAGCTTATTTATTACTAACCTAACCTAAGGGACCCCAAAAGTTTTAAGGCCTAGATGCGCTAATAACTTATTTAAATCTAGAGAGAGATAACAATTTTGGGGGGCCTAAGCGTTCTTTTTCGTAGGGAGTAAGTGGCGTGCTGCTTTTTTTAATATTGAATTTAAAAAAAAAATCAGAAAAGTTACTTGATAGAAGGTGCTTCATATTTTTAGGATCAAGTAATTCTCTTACGCCATTTCGCGCATGAGTTAGGCGTTGCAATTTTTTCAAATAGCAACATGTGTCATTTTCGGGTAGTATAAAAAAATTGGCAGGTTATATAATAAAATTTTCGAGAAAAAATTATGTAGGTAAATTTTGGTATTTAAATAAAACTTACTAATCAGTTTTATGTAAAAAAAAAAACCTTTATCAGATTTAAAAGCCGGAATTAGAGCAGAGGTAGGAAGAATTACGTCGAAAGTGTACCTGGAAGCTTTTGTCCAAAATATTATTTTCTATAATATATTCAATAATAAAAAGAAAGTTAAGTTGATTTTCTCAACTCAGTCTTGATCATGAAAAATTGTCTTAATAAAAATAACATAAAGTGAGATTGAATGATACAAAATATCATGTATATACAGACAACCGAAAATAACCGAGGACTGCGTAGTCAGAACACAATTGCTTGTTTCTCCGAAAGTAACCGAAGATTTAATGTTCACGCGGATATTGCGGATAAGCGGATATGACATTTAATCCGCATCCGATCCGCATCCGCATGGTTTAAATGATAATTTATCCGCATCCGCAGAAAAGTTGCGGATATCCGCGGATAATCCGCGGATACCCGCGGATTTGCAGGGCTCTACGTATAACGTATTAGGCGTTAACATTACCATATGATAAACTTGTAATGACAATCAACAGTGCACAAGTCATATCCTATAGTCGACTAATTTAAGAGCTCTGAACGCAGCTTTATAATAAAGAAGTTAACAATGCTTAAACAGTTCCTAAAAATACACTGTATGTAATCTAATTTTCTTCCAGCATCAATGAAGGAATAAGAGAATGGGAACAGTGGTAGTCATGAATCAGTGAGTAATAACGTGATTGCGGCTACCTAGTGGGTTGTTCGGTGATCGTTGCTGCATCTGCATGTTTCCTGTGTTATTAAATAACGAGAAAAACCCGTCAAATACATTATTATAAGCGCAGTGGCAATTAATCGCAACACAACTTTCATTTCGAGCGCCCGTAGAGGGGTTAGTGGTAGATACATGGATACACTCCGCTCCTGCTCGCTCTACACCGGCACCAGCACCGGCACATTCATAAAACTTAGCTAAATGTGAATGAACGGACGTAGCTACGTATCTTTTATTTTTTCATCAGTTTCTAAACTTAGATTCGAAACAGTGCCGGAGAAACTCTACTTTAACAACCTATCGGAGGAACCTATATTTTGATTGTTTTCTAAAGAAATATTATGCATCTATTGTGATGCTATGCACTATAACAGGCAGGGGACAAAGTCCCCGGTTTTAACTTAGGTGTGTCGGTCAGCTTGGTTGACCCAGCTACTAGTTGATTACTAAAAAATTGATGTGAAGTGTAAATTTTAACACATTTCAAGTTTTTGTAGGTCCTGACCCAGATTTTATCTACGGGGGTGGGGGGGTGGGGGCAGGTTCAAAGTATTTTTTAGGGTTTTGTAGGTATGTCCACCAAAAAACCCTCAACGTCACTCATGTGTCTGTCTGTCTGTACGGGAGAAATTGTAGCCAAACGACTGAACAGAGAAAGTGCAAAAAAATACATCTCTATATAAACAAATATAGAATCTAATAAAAAAATATATTTTTTTAAAATTTTGAGTGGCATATCAAATGAATCCTCTAATAAGTGGATTAACATGAAAAATTTTATTTTTGAAAACTCATTTTTTTATGTGATTTTCGCCAAAATGTGTCAAAATACTCTTGTCCCCACCCTATCTCCCAAAGGGGTTGATGTAAAAATTTGAAAAAAAAAAAACCGTAGTAAAAAAATATCTTTTTCAAATTTATTGTGCGGTATCAAAAGAAAGCTCTTAAGACGTAGAATACGGAACAATAGATAGTTTTTTGAAATTCGTTTCTTTTAACACGAATTTAGCCAAAAATGTGTAAAAGTTTTTGTCCCGCACCCTTTTACCAAAAAGAGTTAAACTAAGAATCTAAAAAATTATAGGTAATGTATATTGATCTGAGCCGGAAACGTACGAGAGGAATTTTTGATCAGATTGTGTTTTTGGAAAATATTGCAGTTTTTGTGTTTTTAAAAATAATTATTATTTTTTTAATTCATTAGACGTAGATTATGAAATAGATAGTGAAATTCGTTTCTTTTAAAACGTTTTTAGCAAACAATGTCCTAAAAAAGTTGTCCCGCATCCTTTTACCCAAAGGGGTTAAACTAAAAAACTGAAAAAATTATAGGTAATGTAAATTGATCTGAGCCGGAAACGTACGAGAGAAATTTTTGATCAGATAGTGGTTTTGAAAAATATTGCAGTTTTTGTGTTTTTGACAAAATTTTATACATAAAGGCTATTCCAAACGATTAGGCGGAATTAACTGGAATTTTCATTTTTGTAAGTTGTCATTAGCGATTTTTTTATATATTGAAGTCGGCTTTTCTTGAACAAAATGATCAAAAGCTTCAATCAATCTGTAAAAATTACAAGATTTGAAAATCTAGTTCCGCCTAATCGTTTGGAATAGACTTTAGTTAGGTATTTTTGGCGCACAACAAGAATAACTATTCGCACAGCCCATCTAAATGACTAGAGTATATATTAAAAACAATAAATTAAACAGAAAATAAATAAATAAATTCGTATATAAGATTTTCTTGTAATATGTAACTAGATTTGGTTACTTTGGTGACTGTTCTGGTGTAAACAAACTTTGACGTATCCATGTGAACTAATACTATGATAATATTATAAATGTATTGTAAATATACAACAAACAAAAAATGAACTTTCCCTGTACATATTAAAAAAATGAAACATATAATACACACACTCAATAAAAGAAAAGGACAAACTTGCACGGACAAATACAAATAATTTGTTATAAAGCATAAAGTCGAGAAATTCTTGAAGGGGATGATGGCCAAAAAAGTTAGGGGACCCCTTACGCGATACATTACAGGATCGGTTCGCTAATTGTGGACGCAACATCAGATGATTTTTTTGCATGAAACGACGCATGGAAAGAAGTGTTTTCTAAACTCTTCGGTATATTGACGGACGCCTCTGTGTATGCCATATATATCCCCTCTAACCTCCATCCTTCTCCACAGTTATTTGTCTCTCTGTCTCACCTACACTCATGCATATTTCTCTCCATCATTCATGGCTGGCCAGGATGTTGAAATCAACTATCAATTAGTTTTTTTGCCTGCTTTTATAATATTGTTTGTAATTATCCGGTCGGCCATGTACCGTTACTGTAATTTTTTTTTCTTCTTGTTTTGTTCGATTTTCAATTATTATTAGAACGGCGTATTCTAGATAATAGGTAATGAATTGGATGCAGTAATTGTTCTTTGCAATTTTTGAGAAGGAAATCACACTTCCTCGTCAGAACACTCAATAACATCCACTACTGTTTGAGATGATAAAATTGAGATATTTATGGCTTGTTAGTTACACTACATTTATTTGATTCATAACAACCTTCTGTAACACAAAAATAATTGCATCCTAGCTTTGCAACTAATGTTGTAATTCCACAACTCTATAAAGAATCTTGAAGAAAAATATGTATTAAAAAATTTCATATTGAGGTATCGTCTAATAACAAAGGTTTAGAATGTTGGATCAAAGAGAGCAGAGCCGTAGGAACGGGTTGGCATCGGGGCACTTGCCAGGGGCGCGAGGTTTGATGGGCGCCATTGTGTATACGTGGATTACCAACCAAAATTTTATTTTTGTAACATAAATTAATTTGATTCGATTTTTGCCAAAATTGTGCAAAAAATTTTTTGTCCCACATCCTGTAGCCCAGATGGTTTACCAAACTAAAAATCTGAAAAAATTCTAAGTAATGTACATTTGTGTGAACCGGAATAGTACAACAGGAATTTTTTATTAGATTATGTTTTCGGAAAATAACGCATTTTTGCTGTTTTTTTGCTTGATCATGCAAAATATTTAATAACTTTAATATAACACACTAAACCAGCATGCTTTGATAGTGTAATGGTTACCGTTCTCGCGTTCTAATTTGCAAACTAGGGTTCGCTCCGGTCTCGAGACAATTTTATTTTTTGTTTTTTTTTTTTGCATTTTTATTTTGTTTAAATTATTTTTCAAAACTCTAGTTATATTTGGGCAAATGTTGCATTTCATTTTTAAAAGCGTAAATTTAATAACCAGTGGAAATTGTTGAAATTTAATACACGAAATCAGAGGGGCGGAGTTATGACTTAAAACAACCAAAATCAATTTTTTAACAATGTGTTATTTGTTCTATAAGTATTTCACTACTAAAAATGATTTATTCTTGTTTGATACCTTAAAAATATAAAACTTAACTAATGCAAACAATAGGTTGAATCATAACATATAACATTAGGCCTATAAGCTCCTTACACACATGAACTCTATTCTCAGCTGTTAAAATGTCTGTTATATTTTTAATTTCAAAAAAAGATATATACTACTTAAGTATATATAGCAATAAATACAAAATAGCCATAACATTATTAACCATGAATTAAAAAAATAATGAATGTTGTCAAAAACACAAAAACTGCAATATTTTCCAAAAACGAAATCTGATCAAAAATTTTCTCGAATGTTTCAGCCTCAGATTAATGTATAGATATTATCTATAATTTTTTCAGATTTTTAGTTTAACCCCTTTGGGTTAAAGGGTGCAGGACAATTTTCTTTTTGCACATTTCTGCCTTATATCGTATTAAAAGAAACAAATTTTATAAAACTGCTTTTTATTCCGTCTTACGAACTTTCTTTTGATACCATACAGTAAATTTTAAAAAAATAATTCTTTTCAACGACACAAAAGTCGATATTTTAATATTCATAAATCATAAATTCCCATTGAATTATTTAGGATCCCAACAATGTACATTATTTCATTTTTTTTTTTTTTTTTAGGTCAACCCCTCTGAGAGGCACATATTTTTTGCGAAAACTCCATAAAAAAATATTTTTAAAAAATAAAAATTTGATTTCTAGTTTTCGGTTTCTAAAAGCCTAGTTAACTATAACCAAATAGTTAGAAAATGGTTGCTATGGTTTCTATGGGATTGTTATATTGTAATCGAGTTTAACCAAAAGATTAAACTCGGTTAAGATTTCAGAAACCTGCCGTAAGAGGCTTTATTTGATACGTCATTCAAAATTCTAAAAAAAAAATTTTTCATTAAATACATATTTGTTTATATTTATTTCGGCATGTGTTTTTTTAACCCTCAATAGTTTTCCTATATGTGGGTCAAAGAGTTGTATAAGCATGCCAAATTTCAACTGTATTCTCTTCCATTTGGCTACAATTTCTACCGTATTTGCAAACAGACACATGAGTGACGTAAGGGTTTTTTGGTGGTCATACCTACAAAATCCAAAAAACCATAAACTCACACGGGTTATAGAGCCAATGATGATAATTTTTATCAATTATTTTTCATGATGCACTTATAGATACCAAAAACGTTAAGTAAGCTATGTTGAATTTTTCAGAAAGTTATAATTTTTGCAATTGTGCATGCATGTAGTTATGTTGATTTGTGTCCAATAATTGTCAGGAGAATGTCGTACAATAAGGCCGGGATGACGTGACGTTCTAGAGAGGTGGTTGTGGTTGCGGTATTCACCTCAGTATCTGCACGTTCAACCTTAATGAGATGCCAATACAGATTCCACCGAGCACCCAGGAATATTTCAATTATTTTAACACACGACAACCACTGATTTATGAACTAACCTATTAGGAAAACGAATATTATAAAAATAATTAAAAATGATGGAAAGTCAATGAGAAGAAACGAAGATAACGATAAACCAAACTAAGAATTTTTCTTGGAAAATCTATTTACAACTGGTTATGAGGAATTTATCACAATAAATAAGCAAGAATTACCCGAATATATCGAAAAAATTGCACAGAATATTTGTTACCACTTAAGCAGAAATATGAAAAAGAATACAAAACCTTAATGGTTGGTTTATATACGGAACAAGAATAAGGAATAGGAAATAAGAATAGTACACAAGATGTTAAAACATGGCTGCGCCGTATATCGGTTTATGTAGGAATGAAATTTAACTTAAACATAAGAAAAGTTGGTAACATTTAACATTTTATTCTTATTCCAAGAATAAGAAACGATAAGCATGCGCACAATGGTCAAAATGTCGGCCGTAATAAAATTTGTCCAACAGATGTTTTCCTGTTGTGATCAGAAGGTTGGAAAAAACAATATAATGTGTGAAACACAAGCAAATAAATTTACAAAATCTTCTAAATCCATATTACTGAAAACGATTTTTTTTTAAAGGTTATATTAAACACAACAACCTGTCAAACGACAACCGTTAAACACAGGCCAACGCAAGTACGCAGGCGCAGCGACGAAATGTTATGTCCGATATAAACGGTTTCATATTTATTATTCTTGTGTACTATTCTTATTTCCCATTCCATATTCTTGTTCCGTATATAAACCAACCATTAAACTATGGCTATGGTGTCCCTCAAGGATCGCAAGCTGGTCCCTTAATTTTCTCTGTATTCATTAATGACATTGCATCTTGTTTTCACAACTCAAAATTCTTATTATATGCCGATGATTTAAAATTTTATAAAGAAATCAACAGAAATGAAGATTGCTTACAGCTACAGACTTGGATAGACTAAGTCAATATTGCCAGGATAATAAAATATCACTAAATGCTGGAAAATTTAGTTACATAAATTTCACGAGGAATCAAAGCTACCGCTCCGCGCGTCAGCTACTTAGGGGCGTCAGTGGGCGCACTTTAAATTATAAAATTTTCAGTCATATTAATTTTATAAAACGAATTGCTTTTCTAATTTTATATTCTATATAATAATAATAATAATACTTTATTACCCAAAAATCAGTACAGATAGGCTCGTCATGAGCAGTGTATAATAAACACAATAATATTAATAAGAATTAATATAAAATATAATTAACATGACAATGTGTACAATTACAAAGTATGAAAATATGAAAATGTACTAGATTCAAAAATTTTGAACTAATGACGCAAATATTCCTCGACCGAATAGAAACAGTGGTCAAGCAAAAAGTTTTTAAATTTTAATTTGAATGTACTTGAACCTGAAATAATCTTAATATGTTTAGGCACCTTGTTGTATAAAGTTACTTGGTTATATTTCGGGCTAGATTTAAATTGCTCGGATTTATGATCAGGTATTTCCAATGTATATTTATGTCTTTTAGAGAGTGTATTAAAAGAATTTATGTTATTTCGTACATAGCAGACACATTTATAAATATATAAACAAGGAAGAGGTAAAATACCTAATTCCTTAAAATATGAACAACATGAAGTTATTTTGGAAACTCCAACCATTGTTCTAATAATTCTTTTTTGCATTTTGAAAATTCTGTCAGCAGAAGTACTTTTACCCCAGAATATTATGCTATAACTTATGATAGAATGGAAACTAGCATAGTAATAGGTTTTCAAGCCTGACAAAGAAGTTGTCATTTTTAAACGACGCATTGCAAAAATAGATTTAGATATTTTTTTAGAAATGGCGTCAGTGCAGTTATTCCACTTTAAGTAATGGTCAATTTCAATACCCAAATATTTAACTGACTCGGAATAGTTTAAAAGGCTGTTGTCACATGTTATTGAAATTGTATTATGGCTGTTAAAGTGTTTTTTAAAATGAATATATGACGTCTTGTCGCTATTCACAGCTAATTTGTTCTGCTTAAACCGATTAATTAGATGATCAATATCACTATTAGCAGCTGTTTCTAGCATTAATACATTCGAGTGTTTAAGAAAATAAACCGTATCATCCGCAAAAAGTAAAACTCTACCTAGCTTAATCGACATTGCTGTATCATTAATATATAATAAGAACAGTAAGGGTCCCAGAATTGAGCCTTGCGGAACTCCTGATTTTATGGTTAGTTCTTCGGATTATAGAAGTGCGAACTGAAAAATAAATGTCATTGACAACCTATGATCCATTTAAGATAGATATTAATTTTATTTTCACAATAAGTTAACATGAAGGCGGTTTCTTAAAAAGAGTTAGTATATCAAGAAGTAAATTTGCGGCGACGTCTGTATTTCCATTTGTAAATGGTAAATCTTGTCAGAGCATTAAAACGAGAATAACAACACGTAATAGAGACACAGTTCTCGCGAATGTACAATTTTACATCTCAGCATCTAATTTACATATATTTATACAACATTCAACTGGCGCCCGACTCTCTTATTTTATTCTCGGTACGTGTATTTCTTCATCAGCTCTTTGTCTACAAAAAGCGCACATTTATAATTAGGGAATTCAGTTTTATAACTCGATAAACAATCAGTACTCCAGTACATAAATTCAAACTCCCTGTATTACATGTTTATATTAAAATTAAAATATTTGGTGTCTGAATATGGGAATAGGAAAGAAAGTATAAACAATACGTTTCTCTATTAGAGTTAATAAATTTATAATTATTTAGAAAGTTCCAGTATCAATCAAATCTAAACCATATTTAGTCGATTTTCAAATTACGTAACTTATGCAATGCCCACTAATATAAAATATCACATTCTCACGATCATTATCGCTAGAATCATATGTTTATTAATGTATTTTGAATAAAAAATAATAATATTTTATTCAAAATAAAACATATATTCTATCTAAAAAACTACGGAAAAAATACAAAGACAAAAGTAAGAAGTGTGAGGTTAAGAAGCTAAAGAGAATTTTTGAATAGTTCTTAAACCAGACACTAGAGCAGTGGTTCCCAACCAGTGTTCCGCGGAACACTGGTGTTCCGCAAGCATTTCAAAAGTGTTCCTCGATAATTATGTACTACTGAAGTTGGCGTTCCCCGGAAAGTGTTTAGCAATGGGAGCAAAATATGAAGGCTTACTTTATAATAAGATGGCTTTCTCGAGGCAAGGTGTTTTCTCGTATACTACAACTAAAAAAGATTGCTTGTGTTCTGCGAATAGGAAAATATGTACTTAGCGCAAGACCTTAAGAATGATATGTGGTGCGCTAAATTGGGCTATTTAACAGATATTTTAATTATTTGAACACTGTCAATACGAGTATGCAGGGTACAAATTAACATCAACAGACAAACTATCAGCTTTCCACAAGAAGATCATTCTTTGGAAAACAAGAAAAATAATCTTAGCATGTGTGTCCAGCAATATCAGCGATTGTGTTTCCTTGATATCACAACATTTATCAATACTGGACAGCAACATACGAAAATATTTTCCTTCTCTGGACGCCTCCTTTTTCAAAAGAATTACCTAATAATTTTGAATTTAATGTGTCAGAGGGAGAAGAGCATATATCCTTGTCATGTGACCGCACTTTGAAAATTAAACACGCTGAAACGAGTCTTGACGAATTCTGAATATCTGTCCAACAAGAATACCCACAAATATCAAAAAAAGCCATAAAAATTTTACTATGTTTTTCAACTTCATATTTATATGAAGTAGGGTTTTTCACATTAACCAACATAAAAACTAAAAAAAGAGAAAATTAACAAATTTGGGGGAAGAAATGAGGGTGGCATTCTCTCGATTATGTCCCAACATACAAGAAATATGTAAAAAACAACAAATTCTACATTATATGTTTTTTAATTATATATTATAATTATATGAATAGATTTTTTTAAATAAATATTAAGGTATAATTATTAATATTTGTTTGAAATTGTAATTTTCCAATTTTATAAAAACACAGCTTACAAACATTTCATTTTAATTTAAGGTAAGTGTTCCGTCAAAAAAAATTTCTTGCGTAAGTGTTCCGTACCTTAGATAAGGTTGGGAACCACTGCACTAGAGTAATTACTGGCGCGAACTTTAAATTAAAATCACAAATGAAGCATAACCTCAAATAATTGTTAACAATGTATATACTTTCTAAAACTTAAAATATGCCATCCCCAATTTAAGTTATGATTATACCCTTCTCCAATTTATCAACCAGTTAATTATGAACAAAAAGATGTGATAATTAGCGGAGTTAAGGTGTCATTTCCTGTGTGTGACCGGCTCTATCTATAGTGGGTTTTACACTTCTCCACAAATATGCAGTGTGCGATGGACGCCGTCAGAATTAATTTGTCAAACTGCTCGCAAGAGTAGAATCATATGATTGCAGTGGGCGCCGGAAACAACTGATAAATATTTGTAGGGGTATAACCAGTGACGTAGAGTACTAATAGGGGGCAGATAATATATTCAAAGAAATATATATTACAAGAAATAGAATTACGAGAATAAAATGATACTCGGAACAGTCTACAGATATAGAACAGAAAATAGACAAGACATTCTGATAAGAACAGCGTTACCTATCGACGATTCCGTTAATATTCTGTAAGTTGGTTTTACACATCTAATAAGATGTGTAATTTTTTGCAAAATTTTGAAATTTTTGTAATAAAATTTAATTTTTCAAAAAATTATATCTCAATAACGGTAAAAGATAGGGACCTCTGGTTTAAAATTTTGAGTTCCTCATGTCCATTTTAGTCTAGAAAAAAATTGGGGCCTTAATAACCAAACTTATACAAAAAGCATGTGTCATTAAACAAAACCCTTGAAAATGGAAATAATCGAAAAAATCGTAAGGGGTAACCCCTTTGAAAAAATATCGCGAATTTTTACAAAAAAAAATATTTCGGATTTAGCTCAAAATTGATACACTTTGGGCCGTAGATCACAAAAATAAGGTTCATTTTGGATTTTGGATAACTGTTTTTGAGTAAATCGGTAAAAAGTACCTAAAATAGACTATAACTCAAAAATTAAGGCCTCTTGATTTTTTTAAATATATTTTTATTAATCCTCACCCCAAAATTACCTAACGGCCATATTTTGGACTGTATTAGGAAAACTTTTTTTTTTTTTTTAAAAAATAAATAAATAAAAAAAGTATGTATATACATATATAAATATGTATACAAATATGTATGAAATATGTATATGTGATCACAATACCTCCCTTATATATGTTGGCGGGCGGTAAAAAGAAATACCAACCAACATCAAGATAGAGATCTTCAAAAAAGTGACAGTATCAATTTTGACATACGCCTGGACCACTACAGAGACGTACAGGTCCAAAATAAGAAGCTCCGAAATGAGATTTTTAAGGAAAATCGAAGATAAAACAAAATTGGTCAGAATAGGAAATGAAGTATTTAGAAAAAAAAAAAAAACGACAGCTAGACGAAGGACAGCTAAGATGGCCGGGACATATACACAGAATGAGTGAAGACAAAATAGTAAAAAGAGTTTTTGAAGCAAGAACAGTGAAGAAAGTTAGACCAGGAAGACCGAGAAAAACCTGGCACCAAGAAACAAAAGAAGCTACAACGAAGAGAGGCGTTAAGTAGGAGGAGATAAGAAAATATACAAAGGACAGAACACGATGGAAATCAATATGGAGAACAATACCAGAAAATAAGTAACTCGACTATAGCCTTACACCGCAAGGTAGAAAAGGCTTCAGGATTAAATAAGTAAGTAATTAAAGTGTGTTGTGAAAAATTCCAACTCCTCTTAGACCGGGAGCTCATGACAGTTTTTGGTCTCCGATTTCATACAGCATGCCTTTTGGAGGAGAGAATATTTACCCTGTGACAACAAAAAAGGGATGGTACTAAACCCCTGCACGCTTTCCGGTCATAGGGAAAATTGCATTTCCACTTAAACACAAAATTTTTGTGCTTTTCTCTGATTTAATATTGCGTGCCCTTTTGTCAAAAGAAAGTTATAACAAATAAAGTCTTTTAAATATATGCATGCGATTCGGAGGGTCCCAAAGGGCTCAAACGGTCATGTGATCTTGTAATAAAAAAATATGATTTTCCGCGTTTTCATACAGCTTGCCTATAATTAAAAGACTTTAAATTTGTTATAACTTTCTTTTGACAAAAGGGCAAGCAATATTAAATCAGAGAAAAACACAAAAATTTTGTGCAAGTGGAAATGCAATTTTCCCTATGACCGGAAAGCGTGCAGGGGTTTAGTACCATCCCTTTTTTGTTGTCACAGGGTAAATATTCTCTCCTCCAAAAGGCATGCTGTATGAAATCGAAGACCAAAAATGTCATGAGCTCCCGGTCTATCTCACACCGTTTAACATCCACCACTGCCACGTATATATTAGCTTATTTCTAACGTTTATATTACAGAGTGGAGATTGAAGCTGGAGCACGGTGTACGGTGTACGCTAATGTGACAGTACTAAAATAATGCAGGACTGAATGGTCGTAACTAACTCTGCTACTGTTACACATGGCACATCCGGTCGACACGTATGGTTGTGCCCTCAAGACACCGACAACCGGCAAACGGACCGTCAACACCCGATATATTCATTATCAGGTACCCAACAAGCCACCATCATCTTCATTATATTCGCACTTTTATTTACGATTTGGTTCTTAATTAAATATTGACTTATCTAATTTGGACAGGAAGTGCTAAATTTAGACTGATAATAACAAAACCAGTTTTAAATTATACGAGGAGCGAACATTTTATTAATCTATAATCAACCTTCTTACATCTTCAACCTTCTTACATTTGTGGAACCCTACAGTTTAAATGCTATTTCTTTGGAACTCCAAGGCAAAGAGCCACAATAGGCTGTCTTTTTTACGTATATTTAGGTATTGTGATCATACCGATTTTGACATTTCGAGATTTCGATGGATCTCCGCGAATTGAGGTCCCTACATAACGTTTCGACTATTTTTAGCATGATGTCTGTCGGTCTCTCTGTCTGTCCGTCCGTCCGTCCGTCTGTCTGTCTGTCTGTCTGTGTGTGTACACGTGCAGAGCATATTCGGATAAAAAGATTTTTATGAAACTTCATATTTAAGCTTCTGCCATCAATGGCACGAGTTGATCAACTTTTGGTAAAAATCGGTTGACTAGAAATGGGAGTTTACTCGTGGCGATTTTAAGATTTTTGCGAATATTCAGCAACAGAAAAATATTTCGAAAAAATTTATTTAACAAAAGTTGCTATAAATGCAATGACTAATAACTTTTATTTGAGACGTTTTTTGATAAAATACTTACATGTAACGTTTCCATGATCATGATAAATAATATCTCTGTTAGAAAATATTAGGCCAAGTTATTTCTACTCTGCTGCTAGAATGTATTTTATAGAAGTACTTTATGATGGCGGTCGGTCATGTTTTTTAAATGTAGGTATACTATTTTAATTTTTAAATAATGCAATTCCTACCTAATATAATTTTTAATGCAAATAAAAAATAAAAATTGAATCGAATAATTAGCCATAGGTATACTGTTTTGAATCTTACTTATTTGTTTATTATAAACATTTAGGAATCATTATAAACATAAAATCAAAGAAATATAGTAATTTATAAACATAAAATCCAATAATACAGTACAAAGTACACATTTAAATGGTAGGTGTAATAAGAAGTAAGAAGTAAATAAAAATCACAACTCAACAAATTCGAACTTTTTGTCGTTAAGTCATTTTAGCTGTTAATTAAAAATTATGTAGCACCCTTAGATTTAATGTTATATAATTTTCAAAATTTACCAACATCATTGTTCGCCGGTCACCATGGCGTAGTGGTTAGTGTAACGATACACTGATTTCTAGGCCGTGAGGGCTCGGGTTCGAATCCCAGTTATGGTATGAATTTTTTAAAAATAAAATGCATCTACTGGATAATGGCCTTAGCAGTAAAGTCCAAAAAAATATTTTGAATATTTTATATTACCAATGAATATTTTATATTGCAAATTCTTTCTTATATAGTTTTATGTTTTATTGAGAACTGACAATAACTGAAGTGACGCCTAGCGGAATATTTTGGAACTTAACGGAATAGGATTTTGTTGGATGTGGCTCATTTAATTGCATTGTTTGTATGTGTTAAAGTGAAGAAAACTTTAATAAAATGTCTTTAAAATCGCAACAGAAAATTAACTGCAATGTGAATTGTTGTGTATCAAATGGCAAATGTCAAAAATATCCTATTCCAATCGCCATTTTGTAAGCGACAACAGCGCCTCTATAGGTAATGTTTATTCTCAATAGCATTTAGGCCCAAATAACCATCACTGTGCGCCAAAAATGTTACCTAACTTATATAGCACTTATATTAATTTCTTTGCAATTAAACATAGTTAAATTTTGATTTTTTTGACCTAATCTGTGCTAATCTAACGCAATCTCCTAATTTTAGTCTCCTCACCAAATCTTAAAGAATAAAAAATTAATCCAAGTTGAAGACGCATCCTAATTAATCCAATCAACAATTAAAAATAAACATCATCCAATTTAATAGGTCTAACAATTCCAGAAAGCAAATTCATAATTGCACCCATCAATTTGCGCCAGTTCTAATTACTGTAGTACATGCAATCGTCCATTTTTCACAACCTGTCCATTACAGAGTACTGCTTTGTCGATACGAGACCGCCCGTTAGTTCAGATAACAGCCGTCGAGGGCAGCACTATACACGCACAACATGATTTTTAATAAAAATGACTTATTGAAGGTTTTCTTAATTTATTGTGAATATCTTTTAAAGATTATTATTAATGGCGTTTTATCTTGTTTTAAAGCAAAGCTGGAATATAAATTAGTTATTTTTTTATTAATTAACGTTTATTATAAATGGATGAATATAAATTATAATATGTTTTATACGATAAAGCGTAAGACAATACGCTTTTTTTGGATTTTGTAGGTATTGAGAAGTGATATTACCGATGGCGGCGCTGTGATCGAAAGAAATATGACTGCCGATAGTAGTACTTAGCAGGTTAATTTAAGCACAATGCGTTTTTATTTTATTAAAATGGGAGTAATATTAGAGACATTTTTCAATTTTTAAGAGTTACACATCAAATGCGGCGCTAGCTCTTAAAATTTGGGGGGGGGGCAAAAATTTTGGAGTAAAATTTAGGGGGGGGGGCAGTAAATATTTAATGTTTTTTTTAATCGTTTACATATGAAAGTGATGACATAAAAAAAAATCCTCACTTCTAAAATACATTTTTCTCCATGCAATTTGGGGGGGGGCAACTGGGGGCCAGATCAATTGGGGGGGGGGACTATCACTTCTCAATACCTAGTGAGACCAATTTTAGGATGGGGAGTCTAAAAAATATATTTAAAACGCCGCCTCATATGTATTTTTTGATACGATCATTTACTGTTTTTTTGGTTTTTTAGTATTCATTCAAAAACGGTAAACCGTAGCTTGTATTGGAGATTATTTTTGAGATCTACGACCCAAAATACATAAGTATACACATTTTGAAGCAAATCAAAGAGAAAAAAAAATTGATTAAAAGGGGTACCCCTTTCGAAAAAATCGTAAGGGGCACCCCTTTTATTGGGTTATTAAGGCCCCAATTTTTTTCTAGACAAAATATATACGAAGATTCCAAAAATTCAAACCGCAGTTCTCTATATTTTATTGTTCTCAAGTTAGAATTTTTTGAAATTAAAAAAAACATGACATTAAAAATTTTGCAATTTTTTTTTTTTTGTTCAAAAGTCGTAAGGCCGTCAACGATCCTCGAGATTTCAAAAATTCAAACCACAGGTCGATATCTCATGTAGTTTTTGAGATTCAGTCTTTCGAAAATTCGTTAAATTCAAGAGAGCTTCAATTTTTATTTCGGTAGATAAAAACTAGATTTCAATTTTTTTTCTAATCCTTCAACAATAGTATCATCTCGCGAAAATATTAACTTTACCTCCACATTTTTCTTAAGAAAATGAAAAAAAAAAAAAAAACTAAGATTCCTATCTTTTCCTTACCAAAAACACTACAATTTGTTCTACTTTATAGTTTTTCATAACTTCTGTCGATAATTATAACAAAAATTCAATACTAAAATATATTTAATAAGTTCAAACTGTACTGCAGTATTTAGTACAATAATTTGGCCACCAGTTAGTGTATTCGAGCTTGTTACTTCTCTATAGTACAAAAAGGAATTTATATGATGCAATAATAATATTGAACAATTATTTTCCATAAGTTATAAACAATATATGTTGGTAATAAATAATAAATAAGCCGCTATCTAAATAAAGTAATTAAGTATGTTTATTTGTACATTATTTGAAACAAATATCTGTGATAAGCCGCGACCTCAAAGCCATAGAACTCTAGACAGTTTGGCGACCTACATTATCTTAATGTTTCAAATTAATAACACAATCATATATCATTCTTAAATGTTACTAATTATATTTAATAAATTATTAAGAACTGATATTGCCCGAAGGATTCTTTTGAAATATTGACTTATACTATAAAATATTAGCTCCAGGATTTGACTTAAACATAAGCAAACAAGGCATTTGCATAAGGCCTGCAAATTTTTAGAGCCTTCGATATAAAAGTACTACGATAAATATTTCGTGCATAAAAGGTCTCTCTGAAAGAGAGACCACTCTGACAGTGACAGCTGCAGAAAACAGCCATAGAAAAGTGCTAGTAAAAGTTGAACAACAACAGAAATAGTACCATCCTTGTCATACACCTCTAAGAATGTTTTTCAATTTTAACGACAGTCTTTTTAGGTTTTAGATTTTAGTAGAGATTAGCTATTATTTTTGTCTTTTTTGTCAATGCCAGTTTTATTTAAGATTTCAATAAGTCTATTTTATTCTATATTCCTATCTAATAATCAATAATAAGGTTTTCTCCAAAATGATATATGACTATGATCGTTCTTCCCCTGAAGTCGTAATTTATTAGTAAATACTTTTCAAAACAAAAAGATGATAGGGGGCCGCAAATGACTCTTTGGCCAGCTTCCATCTTTTATTATACCTAGATTCTAGATGTTTGTGTTTAGCAGAGCTGGGAATATTTGAAATAAAGTATTTGAAAAAGTATTTCAATTATTTTCTGGTATTTGAAATATTGTATTTCAAATACTTCAAAAATTGATCTTGGTATTTTGATTGGGAAATACTTTCTCCATGGTATTTGTAATTGATATTTGTTGTCCGAAAACGTCAGTATTAATAAATAATTCTTTTATTTAAATTTTTTGAAATAATTCCCTATTATTTAAAATATTTCCTCATTATTTCAAATATTTCGTAGTATTTCAAATAATTCTAGTATTTTAAATACTTTGTTTCAAATACTTTTAAAAATTATTCGATATTTCAAATACTTTTTATCAGTGATGACTAATAGTATTTGTTATTTCAAATACTTTGATCGCCATTTGGTATTTGAAATACTTACTCGTATATTGAATATTTGGCACAGCTCTGGTAAATGTATAAAAACCAGCTGTGGCCCCCACAGGACGGACCGCCATCACAAAGTACTTACATAAAATACATTCCAGCAGCAGAGTAGAAATAACTTGACCCAATATTTTCTAACAGAGATATTATTTATCATGACCATGGAAACGTTACATATAAGTATGAAAATATAAATACTTTTAAAAATTTCGAAAAATTTTTCAAAAATTTTTCGTTTTATCAAAAAAAGTCTCAAATAAAAGTTGTTAGTTATTGCTTTTATAGCAACTTTTGTTGAATACATTTTTTCGAAATATTTTTCTGTTGCTAAAAAAAAAAAAAAACTCGTGCCATTGATGTCCAAAGCTTAAATATGAAATTTTATAAAAATTCTTTTCGCCGAATTTGCTCTCATTTGCACGTGTACACAGACAGACGAACGGACAGACAGACAGACAGACAGACAGACGGACAGACGGACAGACGGACAGATAGACGGACAGACGGACAGACAGACCGACAGACATCATGCTAAAAATAGTCAAAACGTTATATAGGGACCTCAATTTGTACAGATCTATCGAAATCTCGAAATGTCAAAATCGGTATGATTACAATACCTTCCTTATATATGTTGACGGTCGGTAAAAAGTCAAATAAAATCATTTTTCTAGTGCATCTTGGGGGGGGGGGATCCAAGAACATCCTTTGGGTGCACGCCTGATACAGATTATTAAATGTAGCTCTTAATATTTCCAAAAATCTCAAGTTTTTTTTAACTTTCTTAAGTTTGATTTCATTTTGAAGAAATTTTGTCCCATGAAAAATCCTACGAAACCCCAAAATCTGTGAAACTTTACTTTACTACGTATCAATTTTACAAATCTGTAATTTAAAGTTTACAAAAACTGAATCTTTTGAAAAATTAAAAAATCATTTAGATAAATCAGTTATAAAGAAAATGACTATAAATTTAATAAAAACCAAATCTTAATTTACGCATCTTTAAGAGTTTTAATAAAACTTCATATAGGACATTGAAGAAAAAGGAAAAGGAGTATATAATTTATCTAAAACAAGATCTAAACAAAGTTGAAATCAAATTATATAAAATAAAACTCGTCCTCATAACTATGTATCTTGGCTGAACATTGAACACCTGTGTTCACCTTCCAGATACTATTTCAAATCAGATCTGATCATACGCTCAGCATATTAAAAATATGATATTAACATGAGACAATTTCAAAGATGATGCCTACATTGATTGATGGCAATAATTATAGAAAATCGATTAGATTATCATTATAATTTTATATATACTATGTTATTAATAATATTTTAAGGTTGCCGGCACTTGCAACCTGAAGGATTGATTTAAATGTTAAAAAATTAATTAATTCTAATAAGATACTCTGAAAAACTGACCGAATTAAAATAATCCTAACTTAAGAACAATAAAATATAGGAACATGCATTTTGAATAGGGTGACCATTCGTCCCGCATTTTGCGGGACTGTCCCGCATTCTAACATTTTGTCCCGCATTAAGATGCGTACCGCAAAAGTCCCGCATTTTAACATTTTGTCCCGCATTTTGTAACTTGTATTTGAGGAAATGAGTACCTTTTGCTCTTCGCTTGGATTTGGGAGATGAGGACCTTTTTTTTGCTCTTCACTTGAATTTGGGAGGTGAGGACCTTTTTTTTGCTCTTCGCTTGGATTTGGGAGATGAGGACCTTTTTTTTTGCTCTTCACTTGGATTTGGGAGGTGAGGACCTTTTTTTTGCTCTTCGCTTGGATTTGGGAGATGAGGACCTGTTTTTGCTCTTCACTTGGATTTGGGAGGTGAGGACCTTTTTTTGCTCTTCACTTGGATTTGGGAGGTGAGGACCTTTTATTTTGCTCTTCGCTTAGATTTGGGAGATGAGGACCTTTTTTTGCTCTTCACTTGGATTTGGGAGGTGAGGACCTTTTTTTTTGCTCTTCGTTTGGATTTGGGAGATGAGGACTAATTTTGAAATACATATGAGAGGTTGCTTTATGTTCTCCCCACCCCTACCCTAAAATTAGTCTATATACAAATTTTTAAAAAATTGATGTAAAGAGTGAACTTTCACACATTTCAGGGATTTGTAGGTATTTAATAAGTGTAAGAAGTCAACATAATACTGGATCTCTACGAATATTTCTTCTATTAAGAATTTGTTGGTGTGTTGTTCAAAACTCGGTCCTCAGCTGTTAAATTATTTTTATTATATTTTTAATTTCATAAAAGCTACACACTATTTTAGCCATAAATACAAAAAATACATAACATTATTATCCATAATTTAGCCATGAATTAAAAAAATTATTATTTTTTTCAAATACACAAAAGCCGTCATATTTTTCAAAAACGCAATCGGATCAAATATTCCTCTCATACGTTTCCGGCTCATATCAATGTACATTATCTATTATTTTTTTTTTTTCAGATTTTTAGTTTAACCCCTTTAGGTAAAGGCGACGGGACAAGAACTTTTTAGTACATTTTTGAGTAAAATCGTGTTTTAAAAAACTACTTTTCGTTCTTTAATCTACGTCCTAAGAGAATTCTATTGCCACACAATAAATTTTAAAAAATAAATAAAATTTATCAATGTCAAAAAAATCGATATTTTTCGAAAAACTAATCTAATCAAAAATTTCTGTAGAACTATTCCGGTTCCCATCAATGTAATGAGAGGGGTACCCCTTTTGTCGTATGTAGCGCTTAAAAATTCAAAAATATCGCATATATTTACTCGCATTTTGATAAAATAAAAACGTATTGTGCTTAAATTAATCTGTTCGCTATGTGCAAATTAACTAAGTAATGCTACTTCTCAATAGAGAACAGTCTTTTATTTTAGATTATTCTTAAGATTTATTTACTTCTCAAAACGTCCACAGCGTATTACGTCATAGAGTTCACAGCTCACTAATTATAAAAATAATGTCAGAGCCGCAGTTAGGGGGGGGGGCTGCGCGCACTAAGGAAAAGAGCGTTGATGGGCTTGACTAAGGGGCGCCATTGTGAAGTTGAGGACCTTTTATTTTGCTCATCACTTAGATTTTGAGAGGTGAGCACCTTTTTTTTTGCTCATCACTTAAATTTTGAGAGGTGAGAACCTTGTTTTTATTTGCTAAGGGCGCCAAAACACGGCTCTGCTCCTAGCGCAAGTTTTCCTGCGGCTCTGCATAATGTACTAAATTTATAGCTGTGAACAATCGCTTTAAGTTACCATATGACAAACTTGGCTACTCCTTGGCCATCTAATCCAGATGCGGTCGAAAAAGATCTACTTTTTGGCCATGGTACATAAATAACAATTCCCCTTTCTTTAAAAATGTCAAAATAATGATGAGTCTACTAAAATATGATCAAAATTATCATTAACATTAACTTTTGGTAAAGCAAGAAGTAATTAATCTCGAAAGTAATATTTAAAAAGTCAGTGAGCAAAGCAACAAGTATATTTTTCCAATTGCCTGTACCCAGGAGCATTTGGTCTTAATACTATAATCATATTTCTGATCTACATATAATAACAGGTCTCCAACGAACACTGTACTTAACTTAAGAAATATTTAATTCGAGAATGTTTAAGTTAATGCAGTAATTAAGCTACCAAAAACACAGGTAATTTTTTTCGTATTGAAAGTATAGAGTTGAATTAAAGTTAATTATGACATATAATATTGTCTTTAAATTATAGATATTACAGATTTGCTGTCTGATAGCTTACATTTACATAATTAAATTGATTTATGAAAAAAAAATATATGAGAAAAATTATGATTTAATTTTCTCTACACAAATCAATCTCACCAATCGAACAGAAATTTGAATTATCCTCCAAAATGACCAAAGAAAAATAAATGCATTCAGGATGAAACGGGAGTCACAACAGAATATAGTTCTCATAAATTGCTTAAATAATATTTTTCTATATTATAAAGATATAGGGAAATAAATTTAAGATGGTAGCGCCGCGGTGTTCAATTTTGAAACGTAGGTAGAGGGTACTAAATGTTATTGCCCCTGGCTATAAATCTAATTTTTGAATATTAATAATTCACTGGTCAACACAATTTTTGCTGACTTACATCTAAGACTTGTTTCTTACTAATTTGGTGCTGCTGAACTCAAATATCACATCAGTTTTTGCGTATCACATCAGATTTTTGCTACTACAAATACATATTTTCGGCCAAATAATGCTTCTATCGTTTAACTTTAGACGTCGATACTGTAATTGGTACAAATCTGGCCAACAATAAGGACTAAATAATTAGAAAATATTCTTAAAATTTTATTTATAGTGAAAGAAAGAAAATGAGAACAGTTTTAACTACATTTTAATGCATTGGAGTGTTAAAATAAAAATACGAAATAATTTAAGGATTAAATGGTCGTTTGTAAGATCTTCTGGAGTGTACTATTCCCGATAAGTCTCTTTTAATACTCCAACAGTAGTCAGCCATCATGTGAGTATCCCACCTTCCTTGATAACGTCTCTCCATCTCTTTTAAATCCTGATGGAAACGTTCACCCTTTTCATCACTAACATCTCCAAGATAGACAGGAAATTTGTCAAGATGACTGTTTAAAAAATGAAGTTTCACGCTCATGTTGCACCCCAAGTACCTGTATGTAAGGCGTTCCTACGAAATATATTGGACAACAAGAACGAAGTTGAAATTAAAGTAGACGTATATCAGAACGTGAAAAGGTGAAAAAAGTGAAAATACGATAGAACAAAAATCTGACGTGATAGGCAGAAACTGTTAACATTTTTGAAATCAGCACCCCAAAATTAGTTAAAAACAAGTATCAGATCTAAGTCAGCAAAATAAAAGTTTAAATTTGTTGACCAGTGTTATTAATACTATTACAATTATTGAATATAAAATAGAAACTATTGAACCCCAATCAACTCCTTTGCATATAATCGACCCCAGGTTCAAGTCGACCCCGTTGGAAACCCCTAATATACCTCAAACATTAAAAATCTTATTTTTACATAAAAACATTTGCAGTACATTAGTTTGGTAAAAAAGTTGTGATTGTTCTTATTGTTTTTAAGTTGGTCAGCATGGTGTGGTGGTTGGTTATTTGGACCGGTGAGTTTACCTTGGATGTGCAGGAGCGTGTCAGTCGCGTGGTTCGGGCACATTGACTGGACCGGCCGTTGATAACAGATAAACTCGCTCAACAGGTGCTTACAATACCAGCGTCGGAACAACAATTTTATAACGACTCAACTTAACTTATAACACCCACTGTAATTCGGGTTTTTTACCCGACTATCACAAATATTTCTTGCTCTGTATGCCAAATCTTTTCATGCCAATAGACCAGGGAACCCAAAGTGGTCGATTCTGGCTCGGAGGTCAATTGGTGGTCGATGGAAAAGAGTTAAAAACTACTAGTATAATAACTACATAATTATATATAAATACAAGGTGTCTCAAAAGAAATTTTATATTTATTTAGCTTACTGCGTGAACGCAACGTATCCGAGGGGCGCGGGGGTTATGTCAATCGGTAGCCTGGCTCTTGGGAATTCAGCCGCTATGGAACGTTTCTTGGGAGCAGACCGCGCGTTATGCGTGCGAGAGTTTTACAAAAACGGTGATTCGGCGACTGTAGCGCGTAGAAAATTCTGCAGTATTCGAGGTTTTCGCCACTTAAATGATGCGCCAAGCATTCCTCTCATTCGACATTGGGTTAAAAAGTTTGAAGAGACTGGTACAACGCTGGATAAATCAAAATCCGGGCGACCTAGGTCATCAAGAACGGTAGAAAACGTGGAGAATGTTAATCAGTCTGTTCGTGACGACCCGAACCTTTCAATTCGGAAGCGCGCAAGTGCTTTAAATGTGCATAGATCATCATTACATCGCATTATGCACAAAGACCTAAAGCTGCACCCCTACAAAATTCAATTGGTGCAAGAATTAAAGCCCCAAGATGCCAGTCAGAGGCAATTTTCTCAGGCAAATTGATCTCCCGGAGAGGTGACATAAATTGGCCTCCACGCAGTCCAGATTTAACCCCTATGGACTTTTTCCTATGGGGTTATCTTAAATCTAAAGTTTACGCCAATAAACCGACTTCACTGGCGCATTTGAAAGAAAATATCCGTCACGAAATGGCAGCCATCCCTGAGTCCACCTGCCGAGACGTCATAAGTAATTTTACTGTTCGATTAAATGAGTGCCGAGAACGCGAGGGTCTACATTTAGACGATATTATTTTTAAGAAATAAATCCCCAAAAAGTGTATTTTAATAATTAATAAACATTTTTTCTATATACGGCTTACTTTTTTTTTAATCGATCCACTAAATATAAAATTTCTTTTGAGACACCTTGTATAAGTGAAGTTAAATTAGATTTATTTAGATCTTCATTGTTACGAAGAGATTTTCAGTATTTTTCGAATTTGCGACAATTGGAAGTAAAAGATAAAGACTTGGAAATATACACAAAGCATCTTCAAAAATTGAGCATGGATTTTAAATTACGTTTTGAGGATTCAGAGAAAATGCACATCCCAGATTAGATTATCGCGCCCTTTTCTGCAGATGTTGAAAACATCGAAAGTAATATACAAGATGAATTTATTGAATTGTCTGTTGATCTGTAATAAATAGTAATAAAGATAGTAATAAATATAGTATAATAATAAAGAATATAGTATAGTAATAAAGAGTACAAATACACACTATTCTAGTGATTAACTGACATAAAAAAAATAATAATATGTACAAAAAAAATCTTTTTTGTGTTTGTACAATTTTTTTCGCGACCCGGCAAAAATTTTCTGCAACCCGGTGCCGGGTCGCGACCTACACTTTGGGAAACGCTGACCTAGCAAACAAAACTTGTATCTGTATTTGTTCGTTATATCCGTGAAATCATTATATCCATGATCGTTATAACCAAAATCGACTGCATTTGCAAAACTGAAAGATTCTTCTTGCATAAAATCTGTATGGTATCAGTTGATTCTTGGAAGACGCATCCTAATAAAAGTGGTGATTTGTTTTTATTGTAGTCTGTGCGGAATATATAAATATAATAAGTGTTCTGAGAAGTGTTTTGTGCTTGTAGCAAGTCTGTTTACATTAAGGCTTTGAAGACGATTGCCCGTATTCCATGCATCATTAGTAATTGTATTGCAACTAATAGCAGGATGAGCCGCTTTAATTTAGTTATTAATAGAGGAAAGAACAGAAAAAATATACAAGAAATATCAAAAGAAACAACCTGAAAATATATACAATATTAACTGGTGAAAGGAAGTCATCCAACAAAGGAAAATATTAAATAATGAAATAACTGGATTATTTGAATTATTATGGAATTATTGCCAATCACTACTGGCAATTATAAAAATAATAAATCGAGAAACTATCACCAAATATGACATCTTTTTGTATTCACCCAGGGCAACCTTAACCACAGGCCTAAATGAGCTACAGCCCCGGGGCGTAATACCATTTTCACACTAGATCTTTAAGACGAGTGAACTTAAAGTTCACCGATGTTTAAGATCGGTATGCTTTCACACTTGATGTTTAAATCTCCGGTGCTGTCATCAGCTACAGTAATTTTGTCCTTAAGTTACCGTCATGAAATTACCAGTTTTGACCTGTCTGCGCAGACGCACATTTTGAATTATTATAAACAATTAAGGATATTTCATTTCATTCTACAATAAAGGCACTACAATAAAGAATATATTACACCTGTATTAATATGTAAATCGATACATTTTATCTCAATTATTGTAGCTCTGTATTTTATTAAACACATTATTAAAATAAATAATTTTATTATAACAATAAGTATAAACTTCTTATAACGTCGATATAATACAGTATTCTTGTTTATGATAATATAAAATGTTGACAGCACAAATTCAAGGAGTATTTTTTTATAATAGACATTAAGTTGGCAATGCGTACGAAGTTTAAGACGCAGATCTCCGTCTTAAACATCGGTCGTGTTTAGACGAGGCCGTACGGTTTCACATTAGCGTTTAAAGATACATTCACTTTAACATCCGATCTTAAAGATCTAGTGTGAAAAGGGCATAAGCCTTTTGAGGGCGGCATTTTGACATTTTTATTGGTGTTAGGTAACGAACGGGGCACTGGCCAGGCGTCATTACAGAGATGAGGACTTTTTTTTGCTCCTCACTTGAATTTGGAGAGGTGAGCACCTTTTTTTTGCTCTTCACTTGGATCTGGGGAGGTGAGGACCTTTTTTTGCTCTTCACTTCGATTTGGGAAAGTCAAGACCTTTCTTTTTGTTTAATCAATTTAATTTATTTGCCAAGGTCGCCAAAAACATTGCTACGGTTCTGTTTATGTATTTTCTTATGAAGGGGCGCATTATTTTTAGCCCACGGGCGCCGAATATCTTAAGACGGCCCTGTATTCACCTGTCATTAGTGTTTTTTCTCGAGAATTTTTCGAGAAAAAGTTATAATTCTTATTTTTCCTTTCTCAAGAAATGTAAAATTTTCTCGACGACACGTTAAACGCATTGTTCTTTTAAAAAACTATTTTAAAAAAATATAATGTTTAGTAAGTCACTGATTATAATTTAATTTTGATAAAATTTGTCTTGTCTCCCGCAACGCAACTGTGGCAACAGATAAGAAGCGATTTATAATATTTAGCTAATTAGCATTTATTGTTACAATATTTTATTTTAATTTAGTGTATTATTTATTATAATCAATTACATTTAATTTTTTGGTCAGATTAAAATTGTTATGTAAAAGATTACCTACAAGTTAAATAAAAATTAATTATTACAAATACAGACGATTCCGCTTAATTGGGCCACTGCTTAATTGGGGCAGTCGCTTATTTGGGCCAAATCTCAAAGAACAGAAACCAAACCAAGGAACCAACAGTAAATTTACATGTTTAATTGGGACAACATTCCGCTTAATTGGGACAGTAAATTTAAGATCACAGTACATATTATGCTACACATATTCTCAACCAGGAGGCAAATAAATGTATGGCCGTGTTATAGCGTTATTTTATGCAGGAAGGAAATGAAGGGAGCCCTACATCCGCACTGAATACCTGTGCTGATTTTGTAGAAGTGAAATGTTACAAAAACAAAAGACAGACTACACTTTACGCATTTTTGCATTGAATTAAATTGTATGTACCTATTTATTATTTTATTTTGGAATTTATTATTATTTTTTCTTAAAAGTTTATATTTTTTGGCTATATGTAATTTATAGTTTTGTCCAAGAGTTTATAAAATAAAATTATTGAAAGAAAAATATGCATCGTTTAATTTTATGTGAAATTCGCTTAATTGGGGCAGCCGCTTAATTGGGCCAAAATGCCTAAGTCCCGATGTGTCCCAATTAAGCGGAATCGACTGTATTATTAATTTCTTAATTTTTTGAAAATATCGCTATACAAAAGTTTTTATCTCACCCTTTTACCCAAACAAAAATAAATAAAAATGACAGAAAATGAACAAAAGATCATAAAAAAATTTAGAAAAATCTAAAAAAAAACATTTATAAGCCTTTCGCGGACCATTAAAATTTTGCTAAGGACCACCAGTGGTCCGCGGGCCACCGGTTGAGAAACACTGGTGTAGTTGTAATGTTCAGTTATTTGTTATACTATTATACGTTGTGATTCAATAATTTAATAATTGTTAAACAAATTGTACGATAAAAATCTTTTGGATGTATTATTTATCGCAATTGGAATAAATGTTTTTTCATGTTTATAACTCATTGTATCCTTTATGAAAACATGTTTTTTTGCATATAAAATAGTGTTTTCAGTATTCTTATGTAAATTATAAATGTTAGAATTTTATCATAATAGCAATTTCCTGCGTACATAATATTAATATTCATTTAATACCGGGTCTGTGGTGGCTGATGGCTACTTACTGTGGTTTTCATGTGTTTAATCGCTCAACTAATCTGTTCAATTGTCTTGATTGTAATAATGACCTATTACTCACTATTCACCCACAACAAAAACTTATAATTTCATTTTTTACACTTCTTTTTTATACTTCCTGTTTGTTAAATTTTAATTAATATAAAATTTAAATTAATACCAAACTATGAAATTAAAAATATATGTGTATTTAAACAAAACAAAAAATATCAGTCGGCGGAAAAATTAGTATTTCACCGGCATTTCTGAACTTACCGGCGACCGTACGGTTAGGTTACCGACATTCTGAAAAACTCCCCTGCCCGAGAGGACCATTACCGCTCCGGCGACATTCGGTTAATTCGATAATACAGGGGCTTTTGAACTTGTGTAGTCCGAGGACCCCCTCTTGAACAACATTTTTTTGCCGACCTCATCCCAACCCTAGGCATTTTACTTCATTCTTGAGACTTAATTTCTTGATCAATAATCTCATAGGCACTACGTTATAATAAATATTGGTAAAAATGTATCGCTGGTTATTTTAATAAATGGTCTTGCGCATTTATAGAGATGAACATTTTTATTAGCATATAGAATAAAAATTGATGAATTGAAGTGTGAATTATCACACATTTCAGGGTTTCGCAGGTATTTAGTAAGTGAATGATGATTATTTGGGATGCCAAAACAAATTTTATGTTAAAATATTATTTTTTGTTAATTTTAATTCGAATGCCGAATACCATTATTTAGGTTTCTAAATATGTGCAGTTTTATATATATATATATATATATATATATATATATATATTGATACAACCGACGTGGTCAGACCAATGATATCCAACAGGCGACCTAAGACCTACCGTTATTTAAAGGATTTCGCGTGTATATATGCCAGATATAGAATCTACCAGTTATAACTCTCAGGGCACACTGAGAGGGGTAAGAAAATCTCAAAAAAAAAGTTCGCTATGTTTAATAAACATTATTAGACCCAGTATATGGAACCGCTTTTTTAGTATCACCTGTATAAAATAGTGTTGTTCAATCGACATTGTCAGGCCTTGCGACGTTGCCAATTTTATCATAGTGTATAATATGATTTGTAAAGTTGAAAACATTCAAACCGACTCATTCAGTCCTACTGTTCAGGAGTATGTTTACACTCAAGAGTGCATTTTAAATAAATAATAATATTATATGTGAAAAAACACTTGTTGATAATTCATATACGTATTTGCAATGTAACATGTGGATCAAAATGTCCGTTCTTCGGGCGGCTATGTTTTATATAAGAAAATCTCCTTTTTTTTCGACAAATGACACGTGCATTATGAATACTCAATTAACAAAAGAAGATCTGCGATTTATAATACATAAGCCATCTGAGACTGAAAGACTTTTTGATCATAAGTTAGTAATTACATTTAATATATGCCGATTATTATTTTATACATAAAATATATTCGGGGGATCCTCCTGTGCTGTTTTTTTCACGCGTTTTTGAAAATGATTACACTTCAAATTAAATAATTTTGTTACTCAATAAAATGAAGAAATATTAGTCAATACTGTCGCATACCTGACCCGAAAAGCACAGCCACTAGGTTGTACTGCGCATTAAAATATATTTTTACAAATTGTATCTTGGTTTTAATTATATTGGCGTATTATTTACGTATTTTGTTATTAAGGACATTTATTACTGTATAAATTCAGTAAACTATTACTGTCGTGATAATAAAAGGTAATATTTACAATTATATTTCTCATATGAAAAATAAAGAGAAGTCATCATCATCATTAACGCGACAGCGCGAGATGAGTCTAGATCTCTTGATTTCAAGTTTTGTGACCACATTTTCAATCTGTGTACATGTAGGAGTAATATAGACAGGATTAAGTCTATTTCTTATACACAGAAATGCCCGTACAGCTTATAGCCGGTTGCTAAGCAGAGCCCGTAATTTGTCTAAATATTTTTTACACAAATTATTTTAACAATTTAATTATTATCTACTTGCGAGCGGTCAACGGCAAGCACAAACGATTTATTGCTGGCAGCCACAGGCTTGCTTGTGATAAGTAAAATTAAGCAAGATCCTTAGAATCACCGATAAACGAAATTTTATACACCAAAAAGAAGTATGCGTGTCAGGTGGATCATAAACGAGAAAAAAATAATATTTGTAAAAGGTTGTTTAATTGGACCTTTTTGTTATATCTCACTGTTTTTTTTTTTTTTTTTTTTTATTGCAGTTTCGGCTCTGGCAATTCTCAAATTTGTGAAAATTTACATATATAAATAAAATTGGAGGTTAAATCTGTTCTTTTGTAGGGTTTTGTAAAACCCTTATACCGTCATTTTGTCGTCTGTCTGTCTGTCTGTCTGTTCGGTAAAAATTGTAGCCAAACGGCTAAACCTAGAGAGTTGAAATTTGACATGCTTATACAACTCTTTGACCCGCACATAGGAAAAATACTAAAACATCTAAAAAACATATTCCCCTAAAAATATAAGCAAATATATGCTCATCGAAAAAAAATATTTTTTTTTACAATTCTGTGTGTGGTATCAAATGACAGCCCTTGAAACCTGAATTAACGATCAAAATTTTATTTTTGCAAAATAAATTATTTTGACGCGATTTTTGCGAGAATTGTGCAAAATTTTGTCCCACACCCTGTAGCCCAGATGGTTTAAACTAAAAATCTGAAAAAATTCTAAGTATTGTACATTGGTGTGAACCGGAAAAGTAAAACAGGAATTTTTGATCAGATTATGTTTTCGGAAAATAACGCATTTTTTGTGTTTTTAACTAAAATATGTAAAATATTTAATCCGCTATTTAACACAGTAAAGGAGTGAACGTTCGTAGATCAGTGGTAACGTTCTTGCTTCGTAAGTTGCAAACTACTGTTCAACTCCCGTCAATTTTTATTTTTTCTGTTTTTTTTTGCATTTTTATTTTGTTTAAATTATTTTGTCAAAATTCTAGTTATATTTTGGAAAATGTTGCATTTAATTTTTAAAAGCGTAAATTTAATAACCAGTAGGAAGTATTGATATTATAATTTAATTCTATGTTTGAATGTATACGAAATAAGAGGGGCGGAGTTTATGACTTAAACAACCAATGGAAACCGTAGGCGCATTTTTCAAAATATTAATGAACCTTGCTATATAAAAAATAAAATATACTGCAAATTTTTAGAAACCCAAATAATGGTATTAGGCATTCGAATTAAAATTAATAAAAAAATATTTTTACATAAAATTTGTTTTGGCTTCCCAAATAATCATCATTCACTAAATACCTGCGAAACCCTGAAACGCATGAAAATTCACACTTCACATAATTTTTTGTTGGTACCCATTTTTCGTTTCTACATGTTCCAAGTGAATGTAAGACAAAATTCACAAAAAAAAATCTCTCTGTCTGTCTGATATGCTTTTTTTCTATGGGTTTATTTACCTGACATTCAAAAAACAAGAGCTATATATATTTTCTCGTAATTTAATGTCATGACAGAGTGAAACCAGGTTTCGAGCCTATGATATGGCATCTTAAAATTTGAAGTTAAGAGGCGAATGTAGCCACCTTCAAAGTCCATCGTTGCACGCGGGGTGCGGTGGCGAGAAGTCGTATTACGTCATTGGGGGAGTGACCAAAGTGGAAGTAGCTTACAGGGAGAGGGAAAAGTGCTAATATTTATAAATCAACCTGTATTTTTGGGAATTATAAAATATAGATTAAATATATTCGAATCAATTTGATTTTTTTTTTTTAATTTCAAGATATGAAAGAAAATATCAAAATTTTAATAAGTAAATAAGTAAATAAGTAAATAAATTTTAATAAAAAATAAAGTAAATAAATTAAATATTTTAATAAGTTTAAATTTGTATTTTGATTTATTTTTAATTTTCAATTTTAGAGTGCTATACTTTTTTCAATTTCACATGACTGTTACTCAGTAATTGAATAAAAATTACAAATGTTAACACTTAACCACTCTATATTGTAATTTTATCTTTAAAATAAGCTGTTGTATGTGAAAAGTGATTAATATTTATTACCAATTCTGATTTTACAGATAATTTTGTAGAAATAATAGTTTATTTTTTATCATCAAAAAATTATGTTAATAATCATAGATTCACCCCTTTAGGGGTTGATTTAACCTTTTGGTTAAACTCGATTACAGTATAACAATCCCATACGTTACCATAACAACCATGTTCTGACCATTTGGTTATAGTTAACTAAGCTTTCAGAAGCCGGCCATAATTATTTAACTTAATTTTTGGGACCATTTTTTTGTGTCAATATGAATTTGTATTCTACCACGGCAAGTCTAAAATAAAACAGGTAAATTTGACGTCACAAACTATTTTATTCCAAAGATCTTCTGTTACCCATTTCAACCGAATTCAAAGATATGTGTAGGAAACGAAGGCGGAGCTTTAGACTCCCTCTACTATGATTAGATTAGTTTAAAACCACGCTACCAGATGGATACATCTCTCGATGCTTGTAAATGCCAGTATTTCATATAAATAGTGTTTCGGTGTGGGCCAAAGAATTGGTGCTAAATATTAATTAATTTTCATAAATAAGGGCTCATTTTAAAGATAAAAGTACAATCTATAGGATTCTAGCTATGGAATTTGCAATTGTTATTGATTTACGGAGGAACAGTGATGTGAAGTTAGACAAAGTTTAGGACATTATAAAACTGAAAATTAAAAATAAAACCAAATTTTAACTCTTATATCCAACGGAGCCAATCTTTATCTTCAAATTAAAAAAAAAAATCAAATTGATCCGACATTTGGTTCAAATTCTCTGGCCCTTTCAAATGCACGTATCCGTTGAGCGTAACCCAGGTACAGTACTCAAAATGAAATGGGAACTTTTGTTTTTTACAATTATTTTTATTTTTTACAATTAAGAAAAGTAATTGTTTAAACGAGTTATTTGTAATTTGAAACCTTTTGTGTTCTTCTTTGGAATTAAGAATAAATTATGGACATTGATGTCCGTATTAGAATAATTTTCTGTGAAATATATGAACAAAATTCAAACTTATTAAAATGTACATTTATTTGGGATTCTAATAAAAATATTAAATAAATTTAACGTCTCATTTGAAGCACTAACATTCAGCACGCTTTAAAAAATCTATAAATTATAAAAATGTAATTATTTCTAAATTAGAAAAAAAGAAGAATTTCATGGCGCAAATACCAAAATTTTAATTTGAACAAATTTGATACAAATCGGTTATATGCCTTGTTTTCAAGTATCTACGAGTCTGCCAAAACTAAATTTGAGTTTAAAGTTTTTCTGTAAGACAAATTGAAAGAAAATATTTAAGTTCTTACAATGAACTAAAATTATCATGACTGGAATGTTTATCTAGCTCATTCTATACAGTGTTGCCAGATTTAAGGCTTGACAACGTCGACTGAATTGTGCTGGTCTGACAAAGTCGGAATCTTACATTTTTTGTATAAAAAGTTATATACAAAAACTACTGGCGCGCGCTCTTCACGACAAATCAGTGAACTAAATTTGTATATAAATATACGATCTACCCTCGTATTCAGACCATTTGTGAAATTTTCTCTGTCATCGCTGCTATATAATCAGGGTGCAAGAGCTCCAAAAAACATGAAAAACGTTTTCAGACCATTCCCCTGGTCTGAAAACGTCAATTTTGGTTTGACACCGTCCATTGAGTACATAGAATTGGCTTGCATAAGCGGTAAAACAAATATATATATATATATATATATATATATATATATATATATATATATATATATATACATTTGCCCAAATATAACTCAAATTTTGAAAAAATAATTTAAACAAAATAAAAATGCAAAAAGAACAGAAAAAATAAAATTGTCTCGAGACCGGAACCCTAGTTTGCAAATTAGAACGCGAGAACGCTAACAATTACACCATGAAGCATGCTGGTTTACTTTGTTACATAAGTTATTAAATATTTTCCATGGTCAAACAAAAAACACAAAAAATGCGTTATTTTCCGAAAACAAATCTGACAAATTCCTGTTGTACTATTGCGGTTCACACAAATGTACATTATTTAGAATTTTTTCAGATTTTTAGTTCAAACCATCTGGGTTACAGGGTATGGGACAAAATTTGTTTTGCACAATTTTGGCAAAAATCGCGTCAAAATAATTTATTTTGCAAAATATTTTGATCGTTAATCCACGTACTAAGGGCTTTCATTTGATACACCACTCAGAATTAAAAAAAAAAAAATTTTTTTTTCGATGATCTGATATTTGTTAATATTATTTAATATATGTGGATATGTTTTTTAGATGTTTTAGTATTTTTCCTATGTGCGGGTCAAAGAATTGTATAAGCATACCAAATTTCAACTCTCTAGGTTTAGCCGTTTGGCTACAATTTTTACCGAACCGACAGACAGACAGACAAACAGACAGACAGACGACAAAATGACGGTACAATAGTTTTTTGGTCATACCTACAAAACTCTAAAAACATAAAATTAATAAAAATAGTAGTAAAAAGAATTAAAAAGTTATAAATTATAACACGTTAAACTCATACAAACATTTCTTGGTCAAATATTGGTCAAAATCAATCTTATTATAATGTTTTCTGTAAATAATTTGCAGTTGAATAAAAATAATTAAATTTTTATTATGGTTTAGTTAAAATTTAATTTAGGTAAAATGAGTTATTTGAATAAAAGCGAAAAGTTGGAGGATGTAAAGTTAATGTCAAAATTGGACCAGCATGGGTCCGCGAAATTTATTTATTTATTTAAATAGAAATAAGTGTTATAAAGCTATTTTCCCAGGAATACGTTATTTACTGAAAATAACTAGTTACCTGCAACATGTACATAAAAAAATGATTTCTTAGTTATACTTACGAAACCCTGTATTCATTGTATTTGTCCAACCAGAATTGTACTCTAATGCGCCGCCTATGGTTTAAAAAGAACCTGTTCTCCATGCACTCAAGACTAACCATTCGTTATTATACTTGAAGAATATTTTGTCTTATTTTATTGTATTCAGAGAAAACCAAGAAATTCGAGTTTTATTAAAGACCGGAACTAACCAAGAAACTTAAAATTTTGATATCAGTTACTAATTAATTAACTTCTAAAATTATTTTTGAAATTAATTTTATTTGGTTTGTGTGTGGTCGTATTTTGGAAAATATATGAATATAATAAAATCAATATATCTTGTAAGTTAGTCAATTCCAGTCAAACGTGTCTTGGTTTCTTAATATATTATGCTAAAATTAGAAGTCCAATAAAAAATAATTTTACTGTGGGAACCAATCGGGAAAGACTTGTATTACTGCTTTAAGTAAGAGTAGAATAATAATATATTCCTAAAGAAAGTAATTAATTGAAATAATTTTACTTTTAAATTATGAGTCAATATCAATGAATTTTATAATAATTTTTCTGAGAGCAATTTTAAGAGCCTTTTAAAAAATTGAATTTTCACACATTTCAGGGTTTTGTAGGTATTTAATAAATGAAAGAAGTCAACAGAATGCTTGATGTCTAAGACATTTTTAGGATTTTGTAGGTATGACCAAAAAACCCTTATACCGTCATTTTGTCGTCTGTCTCTCTGTCTGTCTGTCTGTCTGTTTGTCTGTTCGGTAAAAATTGTAGCCAAACGGCTAAACCTAGAGAGTTGAAATTTGGCATGCTTATACAACTCTTTGACCCGCACATAGGAAAAATACTAAAACATCTAAAAAACATACTTGCTATATATAAAAAAAAATACTGCACATATTTAGAAACTTAAATAATGGTATTAGGCGTTCGAATTAAAATTAACAAAAAAAATATTTTAATATAAAATTTGTTTTCGCATCCAAAATAATCATCATTCACTTACTAAATACCTGCAAAACCCTGAAATGTGTGAAAATTCACACTTCAAATCAATTTTTTTTTTCTATGATCACATCAAAATCAACAGATTTTTGATAATCATTTTGATTCGATATTTGAGTACTAAGAGCTTCAATTTAATTTGGTTAAAATAAATTTAAATAATTTGCGAATATTACATCATTAGAAAATATAAATTAAAAAATCCTAGTGATTTTTTTTTTCTGCACGCCTAATGATCGAGTTTATGAGTGCAAGCTCCTTAAGAAGGCGATTCGTTCTCATCTGTTAACAATTTTATATTATATTTTTAATATAAAAAAATCAGCTGTGGCCACCACAGGACCGACCGCCATCACAAAGTACTTGTATAAAATACATTCTAGCAGCAGAGTAGAAATAACTCTGCCTAATATTTTCTAACGGAGATATTATTTATCATGACCATTATAAACGTTACATATAAGTATGAAAAAATAAATACTTTTTTTTTTAATTTTTCGTTTTATCAAAAAATATTTCAAATAAAAGTTAAATTACTTTTATAGCAAGTTTTGTTAAATAATTTTTTTCGAAATATTTTTCTGTTGCTAAATATTCGCAAAATTCTTAAAATCGACACGAGTAAACTCCCATTTCTAGTCAACCGATTTTTAACAAAAATTGATCAACTCGTGCCATTGATGGCAGAAGCTTAAATATGAAGTTTCATAAAAATCCTTTTCACAGAATTTGCTCTCCACGTGTATACAGACAGACGGAAGGACAGACGGACAGACAGATCGACAGACATCATGCTAAAAGTCCTTAATTCGTGAAGATCCATCGAAATCTCGAAATGTCAAAATCGGTATGATCACAATTCCTCCCTTATATATGTTGACGGTAGGAAAAAATTCTAGTGATTTTTTTTAGTTTATGAGTGCAAGCTCCTTAAGAAGGTGATTCGTTCTCATCTGTTAACATTTTTTATTATATCAAAAAAGACATTCACTACCTTAGTCATAAATACAAAAAATCCATGTAATTATTAGTTATGAATTAAATAAATAATTAATTTTGTCAATAATACAAAAACTGCAATATTCCGAAATCTCATCACAAATTCCTCTCGTACGTTTCCGGCTCAGATCAATGTACATTACTTATAATTTTTTCAGATTTTCAGAACCCCCTTGGGTAAAAAGGGGCGGGACAAGAACATTTTTGGCATATTTTTAACTAAAATCGTGTTAAAAGAAAAAAAAAACGATATTTTTCAATCTAATCTGATCAAAAATTCCTGTGAACTATTCCGGTTCTCATCAATGTACATTATGGAGACTTTTTTCAGATTTTTAGATCAACCCCTGTGGAAGATAGGGTGGCGGACAAAAGCTTTTTCATATTTTAGGCAAATATACCATAAAAAAAAATTGATTTTCCAAAAATAAAAATTTGCTTGTCTATCCACGCATTAAGAGGTTTTATATGATACCCCACTCACAATTTAAAAAAATATATTTATTTTTTTCATTTATTACATCTTTTTTTATATTTACCTGGGAATATGTTTTTTTGAATTCTCATTATTTTTCCTATATGCGAGTCAAAGAGTCGTAAAAGCATATTTCAACTTTCTATGTTAAGCCGTTTGGCTACAATTTCTACCGTACAGACAGACAGACAGACACATGAGTGCATTATAAGGGTTTTTTGGTGGTCATACCTACAAAACCCTAAATATAAAACAAAAATATTTCTCTTGGTCGTCTTGAGCACTATTCCTTTTCTACATAAATTTCTCCGTCAATGACTGTTTAATGCACACAGCCGTATGAATGAAGTTTATGATTGTTTGGTCCTAAAGTGGGAAACAGAATGCACCGAGTTCTACGACGCGTTAACGGCGTACGTACGGCACCATCTGTCAGAAGAAAGTTAAAACCAAGCTGTCGTACGCAAGTGCACAGAATGGATAACGTTCTACGCCGTTGATACTGAATGTTCGTCAACTTCCAACTTTTGACGCTGTTGAACGTTGACGCAGAACACCTAACCTCAGTTTTTACTGAATAATAAAGTGTTTGTATGTATAAATAACTTGCATACAACATAAATAACATCACGCACAAGTCTTCATCATCCATTATACTTTTAATAAAAGAAAGCGCACGTATAAATACAGATATAGGTTGTCAAGTGACACTTGACGGCGTTAAAAATTATTGCATTGTGTTCAGGCGAAATTTCTCAACGGCGCTACGCAACGCTGTCGCAAATGACGCCGCGCTGACGCTGTAGCGCGCTGTGCATTCTGTTCCAGGCTTAACGCGGCACACCTGAGCGCCGCGCATATTAAACATGAGCGGAAGTGACGTCACACGCGTCTTAGACTGACGTGTTCACGCGCTGTCATGTTTTATAATGTCACACCGGCTATTTATAATACGCGATTAATTTCTGTTGTTTTTTTTTAACGAATAATTAATTGAATATGCAAAATTGATTAAGTGGACATTTGATTCGAGAAGAGATGAACATGGAACGTTTCCGCTTAGAATTAACTAAAACATATTCTAGGAAAGATTAAATTAAATTGTAATTCTTAATTCTGATCATGTTTGGATGAGTTTTGTTTGTTTCCAAGAATTCAATTTTAAGCTACTATCCTCGGATGCCAAAAATTTTAATTTGTGCAAATAAATAAAAAAAATATAATTTTTAGTGAAAGATAAACAGAAATGCATGCGAGAAAAATTATTAAGAATGAATTAAAAAATGATACTTTTGTTTGTATTCATTCTTGCAGTTATACGGAATTAAAATTATTGTTGATAATCCTTTCTGCATTGGCGAAAGTGTCCTTTGAATATTTTGACCTGATTCGCAGATCTGGTTCAAGGCCATAACAAGTGAGAGTTAAAATTTCATTTTCATTCATACAGACATGGCCTACTCTCTTATTACATTTCCTGTGTTCACTTATGACATTACTGTTTCATCTGAACCGAACAACTCAGCGCCTCTGACGAACTGTGAAGAAACTACCATTATGTAAGACGAAAATAAATAATTGTAAAGTGCAACTATTTCTTTTTTACGTATACGTAAACCGGGTAATCCTTCACAATAGGGCCATGAGAATAGTTATGGGTTCGTATGAATTCTAAACAGTAATTCACCTTAATTCACCCTTTTTTCGTAAACCACCTAAAAAGAAATTGCATGTTAAATTGAATTGAAACATGGAAACAGTGCAAATATTGCAACAGTGGAAACTCAGGACGCTATTATGCAGAATTACCTGTAAATCGTATAAAAATATTATTCTTGGGTCAATCTAAACTTTTTTACACACTCCTCCATCTTACTTTAATTAATATCAAATCTTTTCAGGTAAATTTTGTACTAATAATCTATAACTTAGTTAAATCAGTAAAACGGAGTACCTAACAGATGAAGGAGAAATTTATGGATTTAGGACTTGAAAGTCTGCTTAAACAGCTTGAAATACAAACTCTTGCGCATCCAATTACCATCAAATATTACTGCTATATTATTCTCATTTCTGGAAGATCGAAACTTTGCAGTTCGGAATAACAATGAAGTCTCAGAATTAAAGCTTATTAAAGCAGGAGTCCCGCAAGGCAGTATATTGGCCCAATTTTATTCAACATCTATGCCAGCAACATCCCAACCGCTCAAGCATAAATTGCCATGTACGCGGATGATACCGCAATAATCACACAAAACTTTTAACTACACCAAGCAATACATTAGCTGCAGGCCAATGCAGATATTGTTTGTCGTTGGCTCCAAAGCTGGAATATAACTTTAAATATGGACAAGTGCGAAGGTAAAATATAGGGCCCTAAATAGAATCCGAAATCTAAACAATATTATTATCAATAATAAAACTTTAGAATGGAATGCAAAAGATAAAACTGTGAGGTATTTAGGACTATATTTAGATACCCGTCTAATTTGGAGCCACCACATCAACATCAAACTGCAACAAGCATACACCAGACGTCGTCAACTATACCTCCTATCAAATAGAAAATCCGCCCTTAAAACAAAGTGTGCACTCCTATTATATAAATCTCTAATAAAACCTTTAGTACTTTACGGCTGTGAAGTGTGGAGAAACACCTCCAAAACTAATCTAAACAAAATTCAAGTGCTCCAAAATAAAATACTAAGAATTAATGTAAATGCTTCTTAGTTTATCAGAAACGAACAATTGCATAATGAACTCCTAATATTAGACCGGGAGCTCATGACAGTTTTTGGTCTCCGATTTCATACAGCATGCCTTTTGGAGAAGAGAATATTTACCCTGTGACAACAAAAAAGGGATGGTACTAAACCCCTGCACGCTTTCCGGTCATAGGGAAAATTGAATTTCCACTTAAACACAAAATTTTTGTGCTTTTCTCTGATGTAATATTGCTTGCCCTTTTGTCAAAAGAAAGTTATAACAAATTTAAAGTCTTTTAAATATATACCTCCAAGTAGCAAAAAAAAAATCTTTAATATCGATGTCGTTTGCAGCAATTTTTCTTTTGCTGTTTTGGGAGTTGGGAACTTAATTCTTAAAGCTTCTCCATTTACTATTAATTTAGATAATAATATAGACTATGACTATGAAATGATATCGTTCTAACTAAATTCGGGTCTTTCAGGGCGACTTTAATTTCTCCCAATCTTCAGTATTAACACTACAAAACACGCGAATATCTTGAAAGCCAATGACCACCATTGAAGCGAAACAATTTCCCATAAATATCCAATGTTAGAGTAGCTGAAAGCCATAATATAATCAGAGACATCCTGACTTGTATCTGTGTATGTTAATTAAAATTTCGACAGAATTCCAAATGAGATAACGGGCAATTAAACGAGCTACTGGACTTGAAACATTATCAATTAAGTCGTGTGAGCGTGAGACCGAATTCGCCTTCCGAACTTTGAACATAACTAATCATCTTTGATTTCAGGACATAATACCTACTATTTACTAAACGGTTCAGATCAAATTTGTATTGGATGCGGAAATACGCATTAAATAACATCGACGTTTATCACAGCATCTCCTGATATGGCACGACTTGACTTGATACAGCAGGCATTAATAACCTATATTACACAATTCGGTTGATGTAAAGGTAAAAAATTGATGTTTTCGCAGGTATTTAGTAAGTGAATGATGATTATTTGGGATGCCAAAACAAATTTTATGTTAAAATATTTTTTTTGTTAATTTTAATTTGAATGCCTAATACCATTACGCTTTTAAAAATAAAATTTCCCAAATGTAACTAGAATTTTGAAAAAATAATCTAAACAAAATAAAAATGCAAATAAAAACAGAAAAAATAAATTTGCCTTGAGAGCGGAGCGAACATTAGTTTGCCAATTAGAACGCAAGCATGCTATTACACTATCAAAGCATGCAGGTTCAGTGTCTTAGATAAGTTATTACATATTTTACGTGGTTAAGCAAAAAACACAAAAAATGCGTTGTTTTCCGAAAACATAATCTGATCAAAAATTCCTGTTGTACTATTCCGGTTCACACAAATGTACATTACTTAGAATTTTTTCATATTTTTAGTTTAAACCATCTGGGCTACAGGATGTGGGACAAATTTTTTTTTGCACAATTTTGGCAAAACGCGTCTAAATAATTTATTTTGCAAAAATAACATTTTGATCTTTAATCCACGTACTAAGGGCTTTCACTTGATACCCTACACAGAATTTAAAAAAAAAAATTTTTTTTCGATGAGCACATATTTGTTTAAATTTTTAGGGGGATATGTTTTTTAGATGTTTTAGTACAAAGAGACAGACGGACGGAAGACTGACAGACAGACAGACAGACAGACAGACAGACAGACAGACAGACAGACAGACAGACAGACAGACAGACGACAAAATGACGGTACAAGGGTTTTTTGGTCATACCTACAAAACCCTAAAAATAGAAATGTATGGCCAACTAGTGACAGAATGCACTCTCATGCTACTAGAAATAAAAACCATATATATCCAAAAATTTTACGTTTAACGAAATGACGCAATGCCTCTAAATATTGCAGTATATTTTTTTGTAATATTCTGCCAGAGGAATAAAGTCCTGCGTTTTCTGAATTTCAAGAAAACTGTAAAAGAATTTTTAATTATAGTTGAAGGTAATGGGATTCGGACCAGTCAGAAAATAAAAACAAATTTATTAACTTCGCTAACGTTTCGATTTTTATTTTAAATCTTCATCAGAGCTTAGTTAATAGTCACGAAATAAAATTTGTTTATTTGAATGGGTTTATAAGAATTTTTAATTATAAACCCATTCTACATGACTGGATTTTTTAATGTTAAATTTAAAATTTATTTATGTCCATATATTAGGACCATATTATTGTACTACCCTAATAATTATTGCCTATCTTCTTGCTCCATATTAACATATAATTGTGCTTTCTATTGTATTGCTTGTATGACTGACTAAAACAATGTTTTATTTTGTATTATGGTCAATAAATAAATAAATAAAAATAAATGGAGCCAATGTAAATTGAGCCAGAGTCATCGTAAACCGAGAACTACCTGTAGTTGGTAGTTAACAGTTCCTCATATTTACCCGGCTCTGGTGACACATGATTTTAGTTAAAAATAATTCGCTAAATGTCTCAAAGATTAAGAACCATCCATAATCATTAAAGTTTTGAATGATCCGAAAAATCGGGGCACTGAATCTTGTTGGACAAGTTTTTATCTGGCCGTCAGTGGTAATGTGATCTTTATGATCCAGCGGCCTGATACAAATTACCGCGACACCGCTCCTCAACCCGCCGCCCATCTCTGACTTCACTATGAATTAATTATATACTAGTTTGTTGTTTTTACCGGTTGATTGCTCGTTTTTTTATTGGGTCGCTTTTTGGTCACCGTGAGAATACATGGTTAAAACTGGTTCTAGATTTAGCGCCGCGCTTCGATATAATGTGTTTTGGGAGATTCTATTTTAAGAATTAAATATTTTACATAAAATATAATATTTTCTATTATAACAACATTCACAGCTTATCGAAATTCATACTGGAGTCAAACAAGGAGATGCCACATCACCTTTGTCGTTTAACCTCGTGCTGGGGATGGTGCGACGAATGGTCTAGAGCTCAATGGCTACCACAAGAGATTAGGGTACGCAGAATACCTGGATATTATTTCAAATAAGGCTGAAGGCGTATTACAGAGCAGTCGGCGAATCAGTGCAGTTGCGTCACTGGAAAAGTACGTTTACATTCATACATTTAACGAATGTAATATTCGTACGCTGTCACTTGTATCGAAATTAAATGAAAATATAAGAATAATAACAGAATAGAAACAAATAAACTGTTCTAATAAGCAAAATTGTCCTAAAAAGGGCTGATGTGATCCAAAAATATGATCAAAGAAAAACAATAGGAGTACGTTGAATTTAACCTAAAAAGCTATGCACTACACACAATATCAAATGGAAACCTATAAGATATCTATAAGAAAATATATAACTAAACACAAAACTGCTAAATAAAAAAAAGTTTTTAGAAATTACCTACTATGTTAGATATATGTGAACGCAAGTATCAAAACACATCAGAGCATCACATTGTACTGATGTTGACGTGTGTAAAAAGAGTGAAGAGCAATATTAGTCTATAACAGCGTTCCGCAACCTTTGGTGTCTATCGACCCAAAAATAATAACAAAATTCTAAGGCGACCCATGTGCGTTGAAAAAAAATGATGCAAGTGCAGGACAATAATTTTATTTTATAAACATATAATAATTTTATACCAGTACTAATGGCTCTTCTGCTCCTGATTCTCGTTCACCAAATTGTCTATTTTTGCTTCAATTGATTTAGTTAATGCAATCCTCAACGTTGTGTCAATGCTTTGAAGTCGATTTCTATATATATATATATATATATATATATATATATATATATATATATATATATATATATATATATATATATATATATATATATATATATATATATATATATATATATATATATATATATATATATATATATATATATATATTCATATACATAAGTGGTCGCAAGTCACGACCTATATTTAAATTTCCACGACCCAAAATTGGGTCGCGCCCCAATGGTTGCGGAACGCTGATAATTCACATACAAAAACCTAAAATTTAGTTATTTTTTCGCCACTAAGTTTGTCATTGCAGGTATGACGCAAAATGACCAACTGCGTTAATTGAACGACTGACCTATACTAAACTTTATCACAGCATTGAGCGCTGTATTCAAATCACGTTACTTCTAAGTCATATCTTTGTTAAATCATTGTCAGATCATTATTAAAAAAAAGTTAGATGAGCGATAACAAAAAAAGTTGTTATTAAGTAATTCTCATCGCTTTCTGAAAACCCTTCATATTATTAGTTAAAATTTTTGGCGCACAGCAACAAAGGGTATTTACGCCCTTTATATTATAAATAGACAAAGATTATGAGCATAAAAATTCTAGTTTTAAATTTTTGTCAGTTCAATCACAAAATCATCGTCAGTGTGAACAAAACTTTAGAGAAGCCGAAGCCGTAGAAGTAACTAATGTGTTCATTTTATTCATGTCACTGTGCGTTAAATGCGTTACTTCCGTTCGCGCTGATAGCTCCTCCAAACTCTTGGACAATGCCCTTGAACTACACTAGGTACAAGAGAAAGTCATCTCTCGTCTTATTAATACAAATTAAATGTCCATTTAAATCTTGAGATAACACAAATATTTAATAGATTTTTATTTAATTATAGCTTCATTTTTTGTAGCTTCCTGTGTTAGTTTAAAATAATTTTAGAATCGAGAAGACGGTCGCTCTGCTCAGTAGGACATCAAAGCATAGCCGGTTTTCAAATCTACGTGTATTTAAAAAAAAAAAAAAACAATAGTCAATAAGTGGCATCATCATCTCTAAGAACACTTGTTTGATTTTCCGTCAGCGAAATTGTAAAGTAGGTAATTTTTTATGAAGAAATTTCAGTTAACCGACGCCGATAACAATTTTTTACGTGTTCATTAGACGTTTTAAGACGTTTAACTTCTTTTTCATTTTCTACTGAGCGAATTTTTAAATCTTTAACTTGTAACGAATTTTAATAATAAAATAATACGTTAACATTTTAAATCTTGTTTTCATCCGAGGTCAACCCTTTTAGGTCCCTTTTTGGTCGTGTAAAAATTCTAAGGTTTCTTAGAGATATCATGTTACGTCTTATAAAAGGTAAGATGTTTCATAAGGAGGGCAGAACGTAAAATTTCCAGTAATAGGCGTACATATTAATGTGTTTTATTGTTGTTAAAATCTTCGCAAACCTTTAAAGGGCTTACTTAAGTATGTAAAAAACGGATAACCGTTAAGATTTATGCAAAAAATAAGAAATAGCCCTTATTAGGATTACCATATTGTTATTCAGTCAAACCCGGTGTGCCCGATAAGTCTAACCACTACACCATGAAAGCATACTGCATTACTGTGTTACATAATATATTAAATATTTATATCGTCAACAAAAAAAAAAAAACACAAAAAACGTGTTATTTTCCGAAAACATAATCTGATTAAAAATTCCTCTCGTACTATTCCGATTCACACCAATGTACATTACTCAGAATTTTTTCAGATTTTTAATTTAAACCATCTGGGCTACAGGGTATGGGACAACATTTTTTTTGCACAATTTTGACAAAAATGGCGTCAAAATAATTTATTTTGCAAAAATTAAATTTCGTTAATCGTTAAAGATAATCCAAGATTAAAGATCGTTAATCCACGTACTAAGGGCTTTCATTTGATTTACTCAGAATTAATTTTTTTTTTCGATGAGCACATATTTGTTTATATTTTTACGGGGATATGTTTTTTAGATGTTTTAGTATTTTTCCTATGTGCGGGTCAAAGAGTTGTATAAGCATGCCAAATTTCAACTTTCTAGGTATATCCGTTTGGCTACAATTTTTACCGAACAAACAGACAGACAGACAGACGACCAAATGACGGTATAAGGGTTTCTTGGTCATACCTACAAAACCCAGAAAAAGCCTATTAGTTTTATATTTTAACACATTGTTTTTTATATCATGACCCGTTTTTATCTATCTCACCTTAACACTTAATACTATTATCTCAGGTATGTCTTGCAATATTATACTTATACTTATTTTTTTATATTTATTTATTCTTATACAATATACACTTATACTGTATTCTGATTTTCCTTTTATGTAGCAGCTCTGATGAAGGAATAAACCATTCCGAAACTGGTCAGCTGTAGATAGTTGTTTTTATTTATGTCCGATACCCGTACAACCTTTCCAATTCTACTCATTACGGACACAACCATCTCCACATAAACCAAGACAAAATTGTAAACCAACCGGGACAGCGCGACAAGGACTCAAAATCAGACCTATCCTATTTAATATTTTACAATCATCTTTTGTCAAATATTTCACTCGTTTTAAAAAATCGTCTTAAGTTATCCGACCTACATAGAGCCATAGTATTTAAAAGTACAGGCGTATTGCGATGGCTCGTGCATCAGGGTGTAGGTGATGAAAGAGTGTTTGGCGGGGGAATCCCCGTAATGAGGATGTCGAAGTTTATCCAATTGTCGACGTCATTTAATTCCGGCCCGTTCACACGAGAATACATTACGTACATGTAAATGTATGTCTGCACCATATGATCACTCCACAATGGAATGTTACACAAAATGTTGTTACAATTAATATGTTTCAAAATTAAATGTTTAGTTTTTGTAATTAGTCCATTCAGAAAATGTTAAGTATCTTTTAATGAGTTATTTTGGTGTCAAAAAATCGGAAATAAAAGCGGGACATTGATATAAACTGGAATAGTACTGCGATTTTTTTCTTCTAATTATGTTTAGGGTTTTGTAGGTGTCACCACCAAAAAACCCTTATAACGTCACTCATGTGTCTGTTTATACAGTAGAAATTGTAGCCAAACGGCTCAACATAGTAAATAAAATAATAATAATAGGATCCCAACACCTAGATAGGACAGAGAAAGTAGGTTTCCCCGTTTCTAGACCGCCGGCCATAGATATGAAAGCTACGTGGTCAGTGTGACGTTTCGGCCGGTCCTATTATCCCTGTATAAACAGGTACTCATTTTAGGTATTTAATACTTACGGCTGAGTCGACCCCAGAAACATAAAAAGTAGAAATTTGGCATAATTATACAATTCTTTGACCCACATATAGAAAAAATACTGAGAGTTAACTATGAGATAAATTTAACAAATATGTATTTAATGAAAAAATTAATATTTTTTTAAATTTTGACTGGTATATCACATGAAACCTCATAATGCGTGGATTAACAGGCAAATTTCTATTTTTGAAAAATCAAATTTTTATGGGATTTTCGCCAAAAATATGTCAAAAAAACTTTTGTCCCCACCCTATCTCCCCACTATAGGGGTTAATCTAAAAATTTGAAAAAATCTCCATGGAAATCTCCCAAACAGGAATTTTTTAGATTAGTTTGTGAAAAATATCGATTTTTTTGTGTCAAATTTATTGCGTTGTATTAAAAAAAAGCTCTTAAGAAAGGAACGAACAGTAGTTTTTTTTAATTCTTTTTTTTTATCACGATTTTAGCCAAAAATGTGCTAAAAAGTTCTTGTTCCTTTTACCCAAAGGGATTAAACTAAAAATCTGAAAAAATTGTACGTAATGTACATTGACGTGAGCCGGGAACGTACGAGAGTAATTTTTGTTCAAATTGCAATTTGAAAATCTGTTTTTCGAAAAAAAATTTTTTTTTAATTAATTGCTAAATTATGGCTAAAAATGTTATGGATTTTTTGTATTTATGGCTAAGGTAGTATGTGTATTTTTTTAAAATTAAAAATATTAATTAAGTTATGTTTAGTTAATAAAAATCTAGGACATCAGAATTAGGTAAACGATAATAGATAATAAACATTTTACAAAGCTACTGAAGTTGGTTTAAAAACACACAGATGCACTATTCGTAACGCACTAATTTCCAGAGCTGTAAACACTGCTTTTAATGTTAAAACTATTTATTAAACTTACCCATAGCGCACAATGCACAATCAATTAATTTAAAGAGCTCTGAACGCAGATTATATGTCACACAAATAGGTGGGTTCACCAATAGTGACCTATATGAAGGGGTGCGTTTTTCTTAGGTTGTTCTTGCAGTATCCAGGGAAGGGTTCTCCAGAAAAATTAAACATCAACCAATTAGTGAAAAGACAACAATAGTTTAGCTGAGATCTCAGAAGAGATCAACCGTGTATTGATATACAAGATACCTCCAAAGCTCAGACTCATAACAAAGCATTTGTGTAACGCCAAAAGTCGTTTGAGACGCAAATGAAGCCTTAAGCTACAATGTCAGCCACTGCTATAACAACATTTCATTATTCTTAATTCTAGTAATTTGCATATCGACCAATATCTAAAAAAATCTCCGATACCAAGGCAATCTTGTCCATCTCTTGCACAATATCCTGTCTATAATCCATCTAAATAACCACCTAACCTTAATAACACGTACTATTTAAAAAAACTAAACTCATCTTACTACTAATATGTTATTTTATGAATGAACGTAAGTCTCATTCACGTAAAGGAAGTATTATAAAAAATACCAGCGTAGTTACTACTGCGTAATAGTTTCCGGTGTTAATTCATTAGTGAATGGACAGGTGTCGCCAGTGTAGGTGAGACATGGTGGTAGTAGTGGATGATTTTTTTTTTTTTTTTTTGTTTTAGCCAGGATGTAAAACCAGTTGGACATCCGTTGCTTCGACGCTATGATGATGTTATAATTCTTAAGATCCTGTGATTTTTTTTATTGATTTTTTATTTTTTAATTGTTAGTTTTGAGGCAATTAGTGTACATTGTAAGGGATTAATTGTATGAAATATCTCTGTTGCAACATTTTTATAACCTTAATTAGCGTGGAAATATATATTTTTAAAGATATTTCTTAATAAGTCTTAAATAACTTAAGTAGTACTACAACAGTATACAGGGTATATCAAGGAGGGAACATGATTTTTCTCGAAAACGCGACGTGTAAGCAAGTTGAGAAACATATTTTGGTATTTACCGAAAGAATCAAATGGTAGTACTGAAAATTTACACCGGTTGTACAGGATATCAAGGACTACTTTAACTTTTTAAATGGTAACGTTTTTCGTCTTAAATATGTTTTGATAGAGCTTTTGTAGAGAAAAAACTTTTACTTAAACATTTTTTTACGATTTACGAAAAAATATATTCTCTAAAACGACTTGAAAATAATCCATTTTTAAGTGTTACATGCGGCCCTCCATGAATTATTATATTAATATTGGTACATGTGACTTTATTCGGGCTCTGGTCAAGTTTGGACCTATCCTAATTTATATTTTAGAATCACCTTTTGTCAAATATTTCACTCGGTTTTAAAAATATTGTCCTAAGTCATCCGACCTACATAGAGCCATAGTATATGCCCATAGTATAACCCCCCCCCTCCCCTAAACACTATATAATTCAAGTACAGTCCTAAAAAAAAGGTCCTTACTTTTAAAATCCCAGCGATGACCTAAAAAAAAGGCCCTAACTTTTAGAATCTGACGTATTGACCTACAAAAGGTCGGTAAAAATAGTGCGACCCTTTTAGACATACTATTTGCGCAAACTGACCCTTATCAAAAAAAAATTTCTGCACCGCTGGTATTGTAAATTATATAGTATATTATAATATTAACCTGGTAAAATAAATGGAAAAAAATCCTACCTAGTGAAGATTCCTGATCAGAAAGATCGCTAATGGAAGGCACCTTTTGCATGGAAGATAGAGGTCTGGGGATAAGCTCCTCTGGTTCCTCTATGATCTCCTGTTTCATAGAGGACAAGACAGAGGGCTCTGCCTCCTCCATCTGTAACACAAAAAAGCAAATATAAATTTTTGTTAATGTGTGAATCAAAGAACTATATATCCTTGCCAAGTTTCAACTCTTTAGGTTGACGTTTGGCCACAATTTATACTTCAATGACAGCCAGATAGAATATTTTATTTTTTTATTTTTATTTTTTAATTATTTTAACAATTTGTCGTTGCTATCTCGAGAACTACGAGGTTGGTTAAATTAGACAACAATTACCATTTTATAAGAGAATATCAACGAGCGAAAAAAAAAATTTGTATCGGCTATTGGTTCTCAACATACCTTGTGCAACTATCTTATTTTAAATGGGAACACACAATTGTTTTTCGTTTATTTGAAAGAGAATTTTATTCCGAATTAAACGATATAAACAAGTTATAAATTTTTTCAAAAGTCAAGTAATCGATCCATCTTTCAATACGCGCGTAAATTTAAACACAAAATACGGCTCAGCAGTGTGGTGGTCGCCTCAAAATTACTCTCTTAATATACAATATAAATAAAAGAAGTACATTATATTTAATTTTTACCGACCGCCAACATATAGGAAGGTATTGTGATCATACTGTCTTCGACATGTCGATGGATCCCCACGAATTGAGGTCCCTACATGCTAAAAATAGTCAAAACGTTATATAGGGACCTCAATTCGTGGAGAACCATCGAAATCTCGAAATGTCAAAATCGGTATGATCACAATACCTCCCTTATTATATGTTGGCGGTCGGTAAAAATGGTCACCTTAGCCATCGCAGATTTATGATATCTTTGATTTTTCAATTATGTCAACCGTACATACAGATCGCATATAAGGAATGGTATAAAGATTTCTTGAATTTACTTACGAAATCGTAAAGACAAGGAAAGCAAAAGTTACAGAGAGTTATGTATAAAATTAGATAGCTCTTGTATATGAAATGCAATAAAATCTAATTTTGTGTATAAAACACTGGGGTACATTGGTAATGAATGGGTGCACCATACACGCATCATTGGCTCCGATAACAAGTGAGCGTAGTACCTACACATGTAAGCAAACAGTTCTGGTACGTTCTACTCCACACGTGTGCTCTTACAAACACTCATAAATGTACTACAACACTATTAGAACGACAGATTTAAAATTATTTCAAAATATCGCCACGCAAACATACCACAATACATTTTTAAATATAGTAAACATTGGCGTGCATTCCTTATTACTAGATCTTTCAATTTTACTTTCCAAATCATAATTCTGTTAAGGCACGCACCCGGGGAGGAGGAATTCAGAAGCTTGAGCCGTCCACCCCTCCCAAAGACTCAAAAAACATGTGTTTTTAAGAAATACATTTAAAAACTAGAACTTATGACCTTTTTAGGGTTTTGTAGGTATGACCAAAAAACCCTTATACCGTCATTTTGTCGTCTGTCTGTCTGTCTGACTGTTCGGTAAAAATTGTAATCAAACGGCTAAACCTAGAGAGTTGAAATTTGGCATGCTTATACAACTCTTTGACCCGCACATAGGAAAAATACTAAAACATCTAAAAAACATATCCCCCTATAAATATAAACAAATATGTGCTCATCGAAAACGATTTTTTTTTTTTAAATTCTGAGTAGGGTATCAAATGAAAGCCCTTAGTACGTGGATTAACGATCAAATTTTTGCCAAATAAATTATTTTGATGCTATTTTTGCCCAAAATTGTGCAAAAAAAAATTTGCCCCACACCCTGTAGCCTAGATGGTTTAAACCAAAATCTAAAAAAATTCTAAGTAATGTATATTGGTGTGAACCGAAATAGTACAACAGGAATTTTTAATCAGATTATGTTTTCGGAAAATAACGCATTTTTTGTGGTTTTTGGTTCACAAAGTACAAAAGTTATACCAATGTAAGACACTCACATGCAAGGCGTGCGATAGCGTAGTGGTTAGAGCACTGGTGTCGTAAGCTAAAATGCGCTGGAAACGAACGGTTTCGAGTACGAAGTGAATTTAATTTTTTCTGTTTTTTTTTTGCATTTTTATTATGTTGAAATTATTTTGTCAAAATTCTTTTTCTTTTTGTTATATTTTGACAAATGTTGCATTTAATTTTTAAGAGCGTAAACCAGTCTTATTATATGATTAACAGACGATAAATTATTTTAAAAATATCGTTCATTTTGCCGTGATTACTACAAAGTAAAATTTGTCCTACACACTCAGCATACCGCCTTCACTTATTATATACCTGCGAAACCCTGAAATGTGTGAATATTCACACTTCTCATCAATTTTTTAGAAGTACAATTGTATTTTAGAAGTGAGGACCTTTTTTTCGTTCATCACTTGTATTTTGAAAATGTTTTTTTTTTTAGATCATCAATTGTATTTTGTAAGGTAAAGTGCTTTTGGTCAGCACCTATTGCAAAGTAATTTCCCAATCCTTCCCCTATAAAACAATTTTGTTTTCTTAGCAAAAAAAAACAACAATTTTTGAAAATTGTATATAGGCTATTCCAAACGATTAGGCGGAACTAGATTTTGCAAAGTAACTAGTTTCATGGTTTGAATCGTGCTTTTTGGCCGTTTTGTTTAAGCTTTGTAAATCATACTTACGATAAAAAAATTTTTGTTCAGGTTAATATAATTTTAAAATGTCAGTTTCGTTATATTTTGATGTTTTTGGACAAAATCAAGTAGTGGTTCTGGGTTATTTTTCATGGCATGACTTATTCTTTGAATATTCAGATAAATCAATGCTCAAAATGGGCGCAGAAGAAAATTTTGTCTTTCAGTGGGACAATGCGCATATACATAAATTAAATAAATCCATAAAATTTTTCAATTCCAATGATATTAATGTACTAAAATAACCAGCATAAAGTGAAAGAAAAAAAAATAGTTACTGAACTCCCCTAAAAAAAATATTGGCTTCTGAGCCTTCCCCAAAAATTCACGCAAGGTTCGTATTATAAACAGAACAATGATACTGTTTTGGTTCATATGTATGCTCATGCAATGCACTTGTGCTGTGGATTTTAAAGTCTACAAGCATTGAAGAATCCAGCGAATTGTTAGTGTTACGCCAGTGTTTGTCTTGTTCGGTTCGTTTGCTGAACCAGCTGAGCTCAATATTTATTTCATGTAGTAAATATTAGGTATTTCTCCTTATTAGCTTGCTTTATAAGCTTCAAGGTAATTTGTTGTACAGATGTTTCACCATCATTTGATCTCTTTTATTTGTTTTGCATTCAACTTCAAGTTATTTCTCATTAAAAAAAAACAATTTTTACTTTCAATTAAAAATAAAATTATTAATTAACACAAAAGTATTTATGTCAGATATGGGTATGAACAATAATAATAACAATGAAACAATGCAATACAGGCTATTCCAAACGTTTAGGCGGAACTAAATGGGAATTTCGTTCTTTTAGGTTGTCACAAGAAGGAACCTTGCTTGGGTTATTTTTTGTTTCACGTTTGGTGTGTGAAAATTTAAAATTCTAACAGTGAAACCATGGAAACGAATGACGTATAAAAAATTTTAATAAATTTTTCCATATTTTGAAGACAAAAAAATAAATAAATGGGAAATTTTTATTAAGAATGGCAAAAAATTAAAATGCAATGAAAAGGACATTTTATAATGACAATCAATTTAATCTAGAATTTGCAATGTGAGTATGATTTACAAAACTTAACCAAAATAACCAAAAGTCCGATTAATAGAAAAAAAATTACTATATTTCAAAATCTAGTTCCGCCTAATCGTTTGGAATAGCCTATAGGGGAAACTTTCTAAGCGCCCTGACATCTGGTGGCAATTTGTGGAAGATACGAAAGTGACATTTTGTTTTGTTCAAAGGAAAAATACGTGTTTTATTGTTGTTTGTGTTTTATTTTTGTGAATCATGAAAAAAACAATCAATTTTGTTGTGTGCCGCAATGTAAATCGTGAATAACGAAGAATTCCTCTTAAACATCCCATAATTTACCTAAATCGAAAAAAAATCAATTGAAACGACGTTTGGAGGCAGAGAGAAAGTGAATCGTAGGTTTTTATGGACCCAAAAATTAAAAATGGGCAAAAATCCAAGCCCATTCATGCAAAGAAAAGACTGAAAGACTCCAAAATTTGCCTAAATCATCAGTTGATATATTAAAATGCCCTTCTACTTTTTCAGGCAGAGATATTTATTTTTACTAATATATTTACCATATTTTTGTTGCTATTATATTGATAGACAGTCAAAAAGAATTAAAAATGCAATGAAAAACTAAAAATTTCCTTAAAATTTCTTTAGAATAGTATATTATTACATATCTTGTAAATCAGAGATTACTTTTAAATACAAAAAAAAGCTCGGAAAACAGGAAAAATACAACTCGTGTTCATTTTCACCATGTAAACAAATACACGATTAAAAGTTTAATGTGACTTTCGAGTGTTCCAGCTTTGCCACATACGGCGCCGCGACCTTAAAAAGTTCCCCTATTGAGAACTGACACGCTCGGATACGCAGTCTGGTGGTCAAATATTGTACTACGCGACTGTAGACTGTAGTACTGTTTGAAATTATTACATTTGTTCTGGTGTTGATTTTTTGTTAGAACGTCCATATATACATTTTCATAAAATAAAAATGTACTGTGCTTAAATTAACCTGTTCCCTGTTAGCATATTGATAGCTGAATACTACACAATTCAGCCATTTTGCCATGAATTACAGCGCCGCCAACGGTAATGTCACTTCTCAATAGCATTGACAATAAAGCAAATATTTTAAAAATACGTTTCAAAATTCCAGACTAAATTTTTGAGACATTAACTGACTCTTGAGGATTCATATTTATTTGTATACGGATCTTTTTGTTAAGAATTTTGACCATTAGTATATAATTTCTACAGTATAAAATTTAAAAGATGAACTCATTAGAACTACTAGCGCTAACACTTAACCTAGCGTCAAACTTTAGAACTTCAATATCTCTACAATCTAATCTCTTAGACAGCTGCTGCCACCTAGCGTCAAACGCCTGAACTACTACGAAGTACTAGGACGGGGCGCGGGAATATTTGAAAGCAAGTGGCGGGAGAATTTATGAATGAAATTCATTTGTTTGTATATGACGTCATAACAGTTCGCCTCACACTAGATAAGCCGGTTAGAATGTGAACGTGCAATATTAATTGACGCCTCAGAGGCCAGATGCGTGTTTTTCTGATAGTTTTTTGATGTCAACACAGTTTTTATTGGACAAAATGATGCATTGTTTAAATTATGCATAATTTTGTGGGAATATTTTTGTATTGTTTAATGTGGGCGGTATCAAAATAAACAAGAATTAATTTACGAGTTGCAATACATGATAATATATATTTATTCGAAGAATTTTATTCTATTTATTTATTTTATTTTTTATGATAAGGATAATAGTTTTTATTAAATTACTATAATAAATTATTTATTGCATCATAACGTAGTTTCTATGATCTACGCTAATAATCAGTGGCGGCGCTAGCTCTAAAAATCTGGGGAGGGGCAAGAAATTTTGAAATAAAATTTAGGGGGCCAGGAAATGTTTGAAATCATTTTTTTTATCGTTTACACATGAAAATACAAGTGACGACCTTAAAAAAAAAGGTCTTCACTAAAATTATTTAATTTTTTTTTTCTCCAAGCAATTCTAGGGAGGGGGGCAACTGAGGGTCAGAGCACATATTGGGGGGGGGGGGGGAATCTGGACGTGTTGGGAGGTGAGGACCTTTTTTTTGCTTATCACTTGGATTTTGGGAAGTGAGGACCTTTTTGTTTTTGATCATCATTTAGATTTTGGGAGGTGAGAACCTTATTTTCGCTTATCACTTACATTTATTTGCCAAGGGCGCTAAAACACGGTTTTGCCCCTAGCGCAAGTTTTCCTTACTGCGGCTCTGTTCATATCAGCGCCACTAGATGACAACTTATTTGTATAAATTTAAAATTGGTTCGAAATATTTAAAATATTTTGGTAAAAATTACAAATTGATACATTCAATAGTTTGCACCTTTGAAATTGTATGTCATGTTGGTATTAAAACATGGTAAAAAATGTCACTTTCTTAAAATGTCATTCCATTTGACATATGTCATAAAGATAAATGATATCTTAGTTATTATGATCATAACCAAAAGTGAAGTAAGTTTTACAGCGTAAGGAATATTTTGAAATGACAAATTTACATTTAAAAGTCAGTACTACACTATAAAGCAGTGGTTCCCAACCTTTTTTGTGATGAGCACCCCTTTGAATGTGAAAATAAGCTCCCGCACCCCCATAAAAAATGTGTTCAGATTTTTTCAGTTGAGTCATATTCATCTGTCAAATTGATCAAAATACAAAGTAAGAGCAAAAAAAAAGGAAATCGCATGAATATTTCTTTAAAATTGATCAAAGTAATTGATGTAGCATTCAAGCGGTACCTTAATAAAATTAGAATGAAAATATACTTATTGAAAAATAATTTTTATTATTATTTATTACAAAAAATATATATATAAGGATTCTATAAAATTTTGAAAAATGATATATATATTTAATAAATTTCTATAAATCGTCTCGCACCCCTCAAAATGCTTTCCCACACCCCTGAGGGTGCCGGCACCCCCGGTTGGGAATCACTGCTATAAAGTAACCAAAATAACTAGATCTGGTTTGACCTTACAAATGTGAACACAATATATTAAAGCGGGCAAACAATTAAATTTTACTGTGCAATAGTTTCTCACGATTAATTTCAAACTGATTTGAGATATAGTGTAAGTACGCTTTTTTCCGTGTGTGTATTTTTCCGCGTGCGCTTTTTTCCGTCTGTGTATTTTTCCATGTGCCCTTTTTTCCGTGTGCGTTTATATCCGTGTGCATTTTTCCGTGTGCGTATTTTTATATTATATAAGAAATTGGTAAAATTATTTTAATAAATATATTTTAAATTTAACGTCTCAAATCATTTTTAGTTTTAACATTATAAATGTAATGCACTAAAATGAATCGTTTTCCCATCTTAAAAAGTGAATGAATAAATAATTCGGTATAATACTTATTATTTGTCCAGTTTTTAATAATGGGCGAAGAGTTGATTCAATTTGAATTGGATGAAGTAAGGCGTATGGCTAGAGAAAGAAGTCTGAGGTATCGAGCAAGTTCCACATTAAGGTAATGATGTGTTTGCCAACACATTTGGCCACGGGTGCACTAGTATTATTATTTTAATTTCACTTCTTATAATATTTAATACCCTAAACGCCGCAAGGTCTAGGTGAAATTAACAATATATTGTAGAGGGAGCTTTAATAATTTTTCTTTTTTTCTTTTTCACCTTGCCGGTTCATTGGAAAGACAATAAACATTTTGTAAAACCCTGGTAATCATGTTTATCAAGTTGTATTAAAATTGCAGATGTAAACTATTTTTTTTGCTTGTTTATAAGAGTGTAGGTACAAGAAGAAGAAGATAACATTCTGTGTTATATTACCACGATGACATTGAGGATAGACTCGTATTAAAAATGTTTACCTCTGCGCTATTTTACAAGAATGAGAACTGCCTACTTGCATTTACACAAATATTTCATAAGATCTCACGTATAGTATACCACTAAACTATATTTTATATAGGTATAAATATAGTTTTATTACCGAATTAAATTATAGTAATCGTGATTTAATTTAAAACAATATATTTATAAAATTATTTTCAGTTCGATTTCAAAATTTGTTACAAGGATTTATAAGCCACGTGTCAAAACAAAAACTGTAATAACCCAGATATTGTTCAGGATAATAATAGGTGCACAACGCCTACGAGGTGCATAGGGCGGAGATGGAATTGTCACAAGCAGTCTATGGATAACGCATGTTTACGACTATATCGTTGTTGTCATGACCTCTGGCAGTATAAGAAAGCTATTTGGTAGATACGTGATGTTTCGACCCTCCCTGTTATCCTTATATAAACAGGTACTAATTTATAGGGTTTTATAGGTATTACCACATAATGGAAACCCTTATACCGTTACTCATATGTCTGTCTGTCTACACAACAGATATTGTGGTCAAACGGGTGGATCTAGAAAGTTGAAATTTGGCATCCATATACATGACCATATCTTCATATCGTCATATCTTTGACCACAATATAGGAAAAATACATCGCGCTTTGAAATTTCGCATTTAAAAAGGCATATTTTCACTATAATAAATTAACAGAAAAGTTACCAAAATTCATTCACAATAAATATGAAATGTTATACTTGGTTAATTTAAATGCCAATGTTAGAATGTAATTTATCTAACATGCGAACATTGAACGTCGTTAAATTAAAGTATTATATAATATTATACTAGGGTGACCATTTTCTTAAGAAGGCAATGCGGGACGGAGCAAAAAAAAAAGGTCCTCATCTCTCAAATTCAAGTGAAGAGCAAAAAAAAGGTCCTTATCTCCCAAAATCCAAGTGAAGAGAAAAAAAAAGGTCCTCATCTCCCAAAATCCAAGTAAAGAGCAAAAAAAAGGTCCTCACCTCCCAAATCCAAATGCGGGACAAAATGTTAAAATGCGGGACTTTTGCGGGACGCATCTTAATGCGGGACGAATAGTCACCCTATATTATACATATAGTAATTAAATAATTGCAATTAGTACTGTCAATAATGTTCGAATATTCGTTATTTAAGAAGGACAAATTAGAAAATTTATTCTAATAAAAGTCGAATAATAAAATATTTGATTTTTTTTAACTCTATTTCTTAAGCTAGCTTGTAGCTGCAAACGTTAAATCGTTTGTAGCTGCTATTAGACCGCTAAGCAAGGGCACGGACGTGAGTTCAATTCCTACTTATGTCAAATAATTTGTGTAAAAATATTTATACAAATTACAGGTTCTGCTTAGCCGTTCGCAACCGGCTATAAACTGTAGGTGCCTTTCTGTGTACGCTAAAAAAATTGATGTGAAGTGTAAATTTTCACACATTTCAGGGTTCCGCAGGTATATAATAAGTGAAGGCGGCATGCTGAGTGTGTAGGACAAATTTTGCTTTGTAGTAATCACGGCAAAATGAACGATATATTTAAAATAGTTTATCGTTTGTTAACCTAAGAGCTTTAAAAACAAATTTTATGATAAATTCAAAAAATTTGTTTTTAAAGCTCTTCAATTTGTTTTAAAAACAATTTCAACTGGTTGTTAAATTTACGCTCTTAAAAACTAAATGCAACATTTTCCAAAATATAACTAGAATCGTGACAAAATAATTTAACAAAACAAAAATGGAAAAAAAATTGTCTTCTCTGCCCGGGAGCGAACCCTAGTTTGCTGCGTAGCAAGCGAGCAAGGTAACCATTTATAATAAGTATAACGAGGTATTAAAACAAATTACACAGTAAAAATTAAATAACAAAAAGGATAATAAACTAAATTGATAAACCTAGCTTGGTTAAAAGAAATATTGAATAAATCCATAGGTACAATTATTTCATACTCCAATAATACTGCAATAAAACAGCGACTGGGAACAAAAATGACACTGTTCATAACTAGGTATAGAAAATACATATCTGGTAATAATCATTCACTGTCATGAAATTTCATTGAAATGAAGCTGTCATTAACATGGCAGGGATATTTTACCCAGAAAATTGCATTTTTCGGTAATGAACAAATAAATTGAAACCTGACAAGTTTTTAGGATTATGTATGCAATATACGCAATTTGTATTTTGAAAACTGTACCCTTAATTTTCTGTAAAAAAAAATTGTTTTATCTTTTTGACTTAAACGTGAGTCGTGTTTTTTAGGTTCGCGACAGCTTACGCACGATATATAATTTCGTACTCACGTTCACGTTCGCTCATTGCCCAAAATGTCATTTTTATTCACGTTCACGGGGTCAAGTCGTACCCTACGTGACCTGTTAAAATTGACGACTTCTTTACTTCATATGAATTTATAGTTTCTATTTTATGTGCATTTAATAACTTCACCATTTGTGTAGTGATAAATTATTGTATTTAACTAATCAGATATCATTTCCGATAATAATACAATACAAACAGCGAACCACTAGTTATTTGTGTGATTATTCTTGTTACATCTGTTCGTGAATGAACTATTTGCCTAACATATTGTATGAATGAATGGTTAGCTTGTCTGCGTATTTATTTTCAGCATTCCATTTCTAATCTTTCTTATTAATCGGACAGACGGTGTTCGTCAAAAGATAACGCCCTCTAAAAACTATCCATTCATTACTTAATGCCTGTTTTTAACATGCAAAATAAATGTGTTTTTATTTGATAATAGAAATTAATTTGGAGATTAGATAATGGAATATACATGCTGGAAATTATAAACTTCACATCATAACTAAAAAAATTTAATTGAAATGTGAATTTTCACACATTTCAGGATTTTATAGGTATTTAATAAGTGTAAGAAGTCAACATAATACTGGATGTCTAGGTATATTTATCACATCAAAATCAACAGTTTTTTTGATAATCAATTTTCCATTTAATTTTTTTCAAACAAAATTTAAATAATTTAACAAATATCCCAGCGTTTTTTTCTGCAATTGCTTCGTATTCAAGTCTTCATTAGATTAATAAGAAATATTTTACAGTGTAGAGTGTAGTGTGGTGTGAGTAACTTAGTTCGCAACTATTAAAAAAATATATTATTTTTTTAATATTTTTAATTCCATAAAAATACACGCACTATCTTAGCTATGAATACCAAAAATCCATAACATTATTAGCCATAATTTAACCATGAATAAAAAAAAATAATAATTATTTTCAAAAACACAAAAACTGCCATATTTTCCAAAAACACAATCTGATCAAAAATTCCTCTCGTACGATTCCGGCTCAGATCAATATACATTACCTATAATTTTTTCAGATTTTTGCTTTAACCCTTTCTGGTAAAAGGGTGCGGGACAAGAACTTTTGCACATTTTTGACTAAAATCGTGTTAAAAGAAACGAATTTCAAAAAATTATATATCGTTCCGTAATCTACGTCTTAAGAGCTTTCTTTTGATACTACACAATAAATTTTTTTAAATATATTTTTTTATAAACGACAAAAAAAAATTTTTCGAAGAATTTATCTGATCAAAAATTCCTGTTGAACTGTTTCGGTTCCCATCAATGTTCATTACGGAGATTTTTAGATCAATCCCTTTGAGAGATAGGTCGGGGACAAAGTTTTTTAACACATTTTTGGCAAAAATCCAATAAAAAAAAATATTTATCAAAAATAAAAATTTGTTTGTTGATCTATGCATTAAGTGTTTCATTTGGTATGCTACTCAAAATATAAAAAAAATATATATTTTTTTATCAAATACATATTTGTTTATATTTATCCCGCGCTGTATTTTTTTTTTTGAACTCTATAGTTTTCCTATATGAGGGTCAAAAAGTTGTACAAGTATGCCAAATTTCAACTTTCTATGTTCAGCCGTTTGGCTACAATTTCTACCGTACAGACAGACAGACACATGAATGACGTTAGAAAGGTTTTTTGGTGGTCATAGCCAGTGATGGGATTCAATTTGCTCAACAGCCGGTTCGCACGAGTATTTGTTTAAAAACACAAAATTCAAAATAGTATATTTATTTAAATTTAAGATTAAGATATGTAATAATTTTAAATATTGCCAAATAGCCCTCTGGGGATCATCCGAACTGTGGTTGCTTCTTAACCAATTTAGCACTATCGGTACTGGCTTCCAATCTATTAAAGGCAAACCATTCAAATTAATAATCATTATATTACTTATAACGGGTGTTTTTTTTAGAGGTATAGAACTTTAAATTGCAATAAAACAACGATGGATTATTCGATTGACATGAATTTTTTTGTATTCGAAAGATAATCTTGTGGCGTTACATTAAATCATACCAACAAGACGGCGCAACATGTCACACAGCTCGTGCCACAATCGATTTATTGAAAGACACGTTTGGTGACCGCCTAATTTCACGTTTTGGACCTGTGAATTGGCCTCCAAGATCTTGTGATTTAACACCGCTGGACTACTTTCTGTGATAAGCGGATAAGCCACAAACGCTTGACCATTTGGAAGACAACATTCGCCGTGTTATTGCCGATATACGGCCACAAATGTTGGAAAAAGTCATCGAAAATTGGACGTCCAGATTGGACTACATCCGAGCCAGCCGTGGCGGTCATATGCCAGAAATCATATTTAAAATGTAATGACACAAGATTATCTTTCGAATAAAAAAAATTCATGTCAATCGAATAATCCATCGTTGTTTTATTGCAATTTAAAGTTCTATACCTCTAAAAAAAACACCCATTATATGAAACGATCAGTCTGTTTGGTTTTTCTGTGCATATATTATTCATAAGGCTAAAGCCTCTTTCAGCTTCTGTTGAATTGACGGCTATGGTCATTCCCTGTATCTAAAGTATTTTAACAAGCGGTTCGCCGAACTTAAAATTTCTTAACAAACGGTTTGGACAAACCTATGCGAACCGGGTGAATCTCATCACTGGTCATACCTACAAAATCGTAAAAATTACATTTCCGTGTACAAATATCAATATCGATAAAAAAAAAGTGACCTCCCCCCTCAGGGTGGACGGCAGATACCCACGCGGCGGCCTTGCTAACCGAAAAAATTTAAATAGATTTATTTCGTGGAATATTTTGGACCATTGCAAATAGATTTAATATCTTATCAAATTAAGTGTTTACGCTATTCTTTTAATTATCAAACTGATAGATAATACTGGAACTGTGCAGTGTTTTCTTGGAATCTGATTGAACATTGGTTAAAAATGCGTAATTTCTACATGTTATCTGCTGACAACGTAACAGTTCGTATCCTAGTGGCTGGTGTGTTCAGTAGGGCCTACAACTGTAACTGACCGTTCATAGAATGCAATCATCTATCAGATATATATGGCAATCACATAGGCGGCACGTCATAAAGGGATACATTATTTGTATTGAAATATAATCATAAATGTATGGCTAACTACGCGAGCTAAAACGAGGAAAGGACTTTTATATTTTATATTTTTATGGTTTTATAGGTATTGCCAAAAAACCATTATACCGTCATTTTGTCGTCTGTCTGTCTGTCCAGGGCTTCGAACAGTTATTTTTTTCGTTTCGGTTACGTTCTGGTTTTTGTTCCGGTTCAATTAGGAAAAAATATATATCAGTACGGTTCCGGTTTTCGTTCCGGCAAAAATAACGGTTTTTTCGGGTTTTCGATTTTCGGTTCAGTTCCGAGTGATAAATTTTTAAATGCTTTTATTCGTATTAGAAATGTATTTTCTACTATAATTTAGAAGAACATTTTATTCCTTATTTTGTAATAATCATACCAAGGCCGCTGCCAGTGGGGGTCTGGGCGTTCACCCACCCCCCTGAAAAAATAGAAGCAGATTTTTTTTTTCTTGTCAGTTAAAATATTACGATTTTTTCTGCTCACCAATTTAAAAAATAATCTTAAATAAAATGTATTTTATATTTTGGTTCACTCGCATAAACATTATCTGAACCGAAATAAACCGATATTTTTTCGGTTGCTAAATAACGGTCTGTCTGTTCGGTAATAATTGTAGCCAACGGCTAAACCTAGAGAGTTGAATTTTGGCATGCTTATACAACTCTTTGATCCGCACATAGGAAAAATACTAAAAACATCTAAATAACATATCCCGTTAAAAATATAAAGAAATATGTGCTCATAGAAAAAAATAAAATAAATAAGAATAAATTCTGAGTAGGGTACCAAATGAAAGCCCTTAGTACATGGATTAACGATCAAAATTTTATTTTTGCAAAATAAATTATTTTGATGCGATTTTTGCCAAAATTGTGCAAAAAAAAATTGTCCCACACTTTGTAGCCCAGATGGTTTAAACTAAAAATATGAAAAAAATCCTAAGTAATGTACTAAGTAATATCTCAAATAATAGGTGTTAGTTATTGCTTTTGTAACAATTTTTGATAAATAAATTTTTTCGAAATATTTCTCTGTTGTGAAATATTCGCAAAAATCTTAAAACCGACACTAGTAAACTCCCATTTCTAGTTAACCGATTTTTACCAAAAATTGATCAATTCGTGCCATTGATGTCAAAAGCTTAAATATAAAGATTCATAAAAATCCTTTCAGCCGAATTTGATCTGCACGTGTACACAGACAGACAGCTAAAAATAGTCAAAACGTTATGTAGGGATCTCAATTCGTGGAGATCCATCGAAATCTCGAAATGTCAAAATCTGTATGATCACAATACCTCCCTTATATATGTTGGCGGTCGGTAAAAACATAACTTACAACGTGACAACGAACAGTCTACAACGTGTTAATTTAAAGAGCTTTTGAATGCGGCTTTAAAGTCAAGTAATAAGTAGCACTTCACTAGGGTGACCATTCGTCCCGCATTTTAACATTTTGTCCCGCATTTGGATTTGGGAGGTGAGGACCTTTTTTTTGCTATTCACTTGGATTTGGGGGGTGAAGACCTTCTGTTTTTTTTTGCTCTTCACTTGGATTTGGGAGGTGAGGACCTTATCTTTTGCTCCGTCCCGCATTGCCTTCTTAAGAAAATGGTCACCCTACACTTCACAAGTATAACTCCAGCAGGTATGTATAAAGATATAGCCTACAATATTATTAATATAGATGTACTAATGTGTTTCTATCTTATTCACTATGGATGACAGGTGCGTAGTTTGTCTATCAGCTTAATTCAATGTTCAAGCAAAGCTTAAAGTACATATTCGCGTTTGTAAGAATTCACTGTTTGTGAGTTTGGCTTAGATTTTAGCGTTATTCTAAATAAACCAATAGTGTGAAATCTGATAGGCGTGGCTAAACTCTTAGTTTGTACGATACACAACTGACCTTGATCAGACATCTTTTAAAAATTGTTGTATATTGATGGTATGCACTTGCTAAGTGGTTAACAGTTCAATGTTAAATATATTTATATAAAAAAAAAACAATTTTAAAATAATAAAAACTTAATATTTATCAATGTGTCCAAATAGTCAAAAGTTAAAATGTTTGGCAGTGGATCAAATAGTGAAGTAACAAACAAACAACATTGAATAGTGTATTGTTTTAGTAATCGCCTACTCAGATGTTAAATCCGCGCCTATGAATGACTGCAAGACTCCCATTGACACACGTTCGGGTTATTTCTGTCTGGTCTGCCTCGCTCTCGGCTCTCGGCAGCGACACCGGCCGCCCGTTTCACATGTGCTGTACTGTTACTTGCCCGCAAACCCAACACTCAACACTCAACACTAGGCCATTTCTCCCTTCCTTATATCCTACTTCACAAATTATATGTTAGGAGATGCAACGGTGCAATACAAACATAACTAATGACGAGTTTCTGTTTTCTTATCACTGTTTTTTTGGATGTTTTCTCTTAACTTGTTTTGTGTAAAGTGGAAATGTAAAGTTTTAGTTATATATGGACTCTTTAAGTTGTTTACAAGAACTAGAAAAGCCTCATAGTAAATGCCCATTAATTAAAAAAATCCAAGAAAATATTCACAACTCCAAAATAAATAACAAAGAAATAGTACTGGCATGGATACCATCACTTGTAAATATAGAAAGAAATGAAGCAGCAGACCAAGCAGCGAAGGAAGCAACCAATATAGAAGAAATTACAGAAATAACCCTTGAGAATGATATAAAAAACAAAATCAAAGTTTAAATAAAAGAAGAATGGAACGTTAGATGGCAACAAACTACTAACAATAAATTAAGAGATATTAAAGACAAAATCGAACCAAGTAAAACACCTGACCACAGAAAAAACCAGACCGTTATTACCAGGCTGCGCATAGGACACACAAAAGTCACGCATAAACACCTCCTAGATAAAACCGAACAATCAGTTTGTGATACGAGGTCTGTTCAAAAAGTATCGCGAATTTTGTGTTTCTTCAAAAATTATTTATTTATTCATGAATATCTATTTTGTCCCCTTCAAAGTAATCCCCACCAGATATTATACACTTGTCCCAACGTTTTTTCCAATCCTCGAAGCACTTGAAAAAATCATTTTTTGTGATCTTGTTCAGCTCCTCCTTCGATGCCGTCTTTATCTCCTCACTCGTAGCGTAGCGTCGTCCTTTCATGGGTCTCTTCAGTTTCGGGAACAAGAAAAAGTCACAGGGGGCCAGATCTGGGGAATACGGTGGCTGCGGCATTATTAGTGTGTTGTTTTTGGCCAAAAATTCGCGCACAATCAACGATGTGTGGGCAGGGGCGATCCGTCTCATGCCCAAATCATTGGTAAAAATCGAATGGCACGAGCCAATCGATATGTTTAGGTCCTCAGCAACTTCTCTAACGGTGATTCGACGAATGGCCAATACTATTTTCTTCACTTCATCAATGTTTTCGTCTGTTGTTGACGTGCTCGGGCGTACGGCACTCTCTTCGTCGTTCACATCTTCTCGGCCCTCTGAGAACATTTTGTACCACCGATAAACGTTGCTTCGGTCCAAGGTAGCTTCACCATATGCCACAGTCAACATTCGGAATGCGTCCACGCACTTAATTTTTTTTTTTCACACAAAATTTGATACAGATTCTTTGATCCATTTTTTGGTATAGGAAAAAATCGAAGATGAGCCAAAACACGTGCAAGCAAAGCAACTGTCAAAAATTAACTGAACATTCAAAATGGCCGAACTTGTCGGCATAAGTGAGAGACATGAGTACCAAAATAACGCCACAAAAAAATCGAAAATCGAATATACGTAACCCGCGGAAATTCAAAATTCGCGATACTTTTTAAACAGACCTCGTATGTGCAACACCCTTATAACAGTAGAACACATGCTCATCCACTGTAAAAAATACGACAGATCAAGAGAAAAATATAACATCCCAGATGAACTCCTGCGCTCACCTACAAAAACCAAGAGAATATCATAAATTTCTTGATAGACGCAAACATGATCAAAGAAATTTAGCCTTGCAAACTGTTTAAAACCACCAAATTGTATCACTATTTGTTATTATTATTATTACTATTGTGTTATTTTATTATATTTTTATATCTGTTTACAATAATCATTACTATTCTCAAATTATTATTACTATGAATCAAAACTATTTATTAGTATTATTACTACTATTTGCTATTATTATTAATGAATGCTGTAAAATTATCTAATATGTATGTATGTTTATTATCTATGGGGTGCTAATAATCTTAGACATTGAAGTGCCCCTAAAATAACGAAACAAAAAAAAAAAAAGTTTTAGTATTTTGTAAAAATTATTTAACTGAATTTTAACATGAAGTCTGTGAAGTCATTTCAATTATTCATACAATATTGTCATCTGACACTACCGATAGAGGCGCCACTGCATTGTACATCATGGCTGACACAGATAGGATATTTTTGACAAGTTCAATGGTATCGTCATGTGATATTTATTGAAATTAATTTATTATTCAATATGAGGGTTGCGTTAAATGAAATTTTCCGTTTCCTCAGTGCGCAAGTAACCTCTAGGGTTATAATTGAAGGTAATAAGGCTTTTTTGCCACGTTTCGGAACACGATGAAAACTTAGGTCTCTATCACGACCTACTTTTGCATTACACTTTAAGATAAACACAACAATTCACGTTGCATTTAATTTTTTCTTGCAATTTTAAAGACATTTTTTAAAAACTCGCTATAAAAACAACAGTAAACCAACTCGACTATCCTCCACCTGTCAGTGTCTCAAAATCTCACTAGAGGCGCTTCAGTTATTGTCAGTTGACAATACAAGTGGTTGAAGTAAGTAAAAATTCTGTTTGAATGAATGGAACGAAAGAAAAAATTTAATAAAGGCAGTTTTTGACGGATGTGTCTATAGTTTTGTTAGTCATCTTCAAGCCATCTTTAAACAATAATCAATATAAAATTTCCATGTAACATCATCCATAAAAAACAGTACACTCATCTAAATAGCTAACATCGAATAATGAAACTAGAGAACAGATGCTCAACATGCAAGATGCCCGTCTGACATGCTGGGCTCGAGTCTCCTGATAGAGTCCCCCCCCCCCTCTTGCCCCTCGACACAGGTCTGGGGCACTTCTGAAACAGTAGCTGACTCGGAGTCTGTCACTGGAACAGATTCGGCGATACACAAAGCAAAGGTAATTATTGAAAAATTAAACCGCATTCAGAGCTCTTAGATCAATAGCTTATGCACTGTAGCTTATGGACTGTTCACTGTCACCAGAAACTTTGTCATATGATAAGACGTGAAACCGTTCAGACCTTCAAATTTAATACGCTGTTGTGGATTGTGCATAATTTTCTAAACTTATAGCTAGTGAGATGTTTTAATGAGACAGACATATAAACACATTGGCTATTGCATTCTATCAGTGACACCGTAGTTATCGAATGCCTTTACATAACCTAACATAATGTCATCATTAACAAATCTTGCTCAAAATTACAAAGACGGACAGTAAATATGATCAATTTAGGTAATTAGGTAGTTAAAATCTAAGACAACAGAATTATAAGAACGATAATACATATAAAATATTTTACGAGGCTAAATAGTTAGTTTCAAAATTCACAGATGGAGGGCTATTTGCAACGTACTAATTTATAACAGATGTGAACGGTACATGGAACGTTAAAAAGAATGCATAGAAACATAACTTACAGCTAATAAAACACAGTCTACAACCTCTTAATTTAAAGAGCTCTGAATGCGGATTAATCCTCTAAAAACCAACTCGCACACTTGAGAGTGGAAAAATGTTATTAGCGAGCAGGAATAAATAAATTGCTAAAAAATCTTTTAAATTATTTTAATTACAGTCATTTTTACCGACCGCCAATATATATAAGGGTGATCATAGCGATTTTGACATTTCGATATTTCGATGGATCTCCACGAACTGAGGTCCCTACATAACGTTTTGACTATTTTTAGCATGATGTCTGTTGGTCTGTCTGTTGGTCTGTCTGTTGGTCTGTCTGTCTGCCTGTCTGTCTGTCTGACCGTCCGTCTGTCTGTGTACACGTGCAGAGCAAATTCGGCTAAAAGGATTTTTATGAAACTTCATATTTAAGTTTTTGATATCAATGGCATGAATTGATCAACTTTTGGTAAAAATCGGTTGACTAGAAATGGGAGTTTACTCGTGTCGATTTTAATATTATTGCGAATATTTCACAACAGAAAAATATTTCGAAAAAATGTATTTAACAAAAATTGCTATAAAAGCAATAACTAACAACTTTTATTTGAGACATTTTTTGATATTTTTTTTTTTTTTTTTTTGGACTTAGCTACTAAGGCCATTATCCAGTAAAAGCATTAATTTTTTTGAAAAATCCATGCCATAACCGTGATTTGAACCTGAGCCCTCATGGTCTAGAAGCCAGTGCATCGCTACACTAACCACTACGCCATGGTGACCGGCATAAAAAAATTTCTAAGTCTCTATTTTTTCATACTTATATGTAACGTTTCTATGCTTATGATAAATAATATCTCTGTTAGATAATATTAGGCCAAGTTATTTCTACTTTGCTGCTAGAATGTAGGTATTTTATACAAGAACTTTGTGATGGCAGTCGGTCCTGTGGTGGCCACAGCTGATTTTTTACTTTCTGGATGGCCATCGTATATTAAAAGCATCAGTTTTTAATTGTCCAAACAAATAGTTGACTGATTATGACGTAAGCATAATAAAATATAAATAACATTTCATTTCAATAAAGGAAACAAATGTATTATATTATAATATCCACCTACGTATATATCTTCATCTGTCAACACTGTTGCACCGACAACACCAAGTCAAAGAACTAAATAAAAGAAACTTAATAAAAAACTGAATGCTGGTTCAGTGACCATGCTAACAGAATACCCAACAGGGAGTCTACAAAAAGAATATAGAAACGAACCACAGCATCGCGGGGAAAGATTATTCAGTACTGACGAAAGAATTATATCTGAGGATTAAGGGTTGATGAGATGTTTAGGGGATTTTTTAGGTTGGTAGCGCTTTTTTACAAGTGTTGAAGCGTTGGTGTAACAATAATAAACAATGGAACATATAATATATCAAGGGCGGAAAACGACTGATGCTGTAAATTTATTATCATTCTAATCATAATGCGTTCTTGTAAACATTTTAAATCACAAAATTCACTTAAAATGCTATTTAAATGTCTTGTTTGCAGCCGGTTAGAGTACAACAGTGTCATCTGGAATCCACAATATAATACACCCATTAATAAACTAGAATCAATCCAACAACGTTTCACAAAATACATTTTTTTAAATTTTTTTCCTAGACAAAATTGATAAATAAAAATCTGCCGCTTTAGAGGGTAAATATGTTTGTAGAATATCCTGCTAATCTCGTTAATTCTACCTGTGCTAGAGGCCTTGTGTTTGACTAGTATAATACAATAATAATAATAATAATATTTATTCATGTTAATAAAATTTAAGTTTTTTACATTAGTCATAATATAAAATATTAGTACAATTTACAATAAAAATAAAGCATATTAAAATATTAAAAATATTATTACAATTTACAATAAAATAAGACATATTAAAATATAAAAAATATGAGTACATTATACAATAAAAAAAAGGCATATTAAAATAACAAATTAAAAATTGCGAGACATATAAGTGAAAAAGATGCAGTATTATGTAAAGAGTTTGTTAAAATTGTCCGCTAGATACTCATCAAAGCTATAAAATGCCTTGTTAAATAGGAAGGATTTTAGTTTGATCTTGAATAATTTCATTGGTAATTTTTTTATTTCACAAACTTTCATCCATCCATGGATATGGTCAATCATATTTCTTGGGATTTCATGATCACATTAACTATTTGGAAAACGTTCTTAAAAGGGTAATCTATACCTTCATCAGGTCAAAAACGTTTGTATCTTTTGACATGCTCCGTATGTTTTATTTTGCTGCTCTTCAGTCGCGCTTAACTTACGGCATAATTCACTGGGGTGTAAGTTCGTTTGTCAACAGAATTGTCTTACTTCAAAAACGTGCTGTAAGAATCCTAAATAACGTTCATTGCCGAGAGCTCTTTAGGAAATGCAGCATTGTCTTTTTATAGTTTATTCGTTTATGTTTGCCTGGTATATTTTAAAGAAAACCTGAACAAGTATGTAACCTTATCCTCTAGACATATTTACAATGTTCGCTCTGGTAGCACCATCAGACTACCAAGACTTAGATTGTCTAAATCTAGGAATGGTATTTTTTTGGCAGCGACCTTCTTTAACTACCTACCAGATTGTTTAAAAAAATTGTCAATTAGTTTATTTAAGTTCAAGCTCAAAAAAACTTATTGAGAATTGTCTTTACAATAGGGGATAGGCATGATTTTTTTTTTATTTTTTATTATATTCCTCTTGTTGCATATAAATATAAAAAACAGTTTTTTTTTTTTTTTTTGTAATTTGAAGGCTTAAAAAAATCATAAATGTATGTAGCGCGCGAAAACGACGTGTGACGTCATACCCCTTCTAACTGACGTATGACACTACTAGCTTACATGCGTACATAGTCTGTTATGAACTTATTTGTTTCTATAACTTTCATAGGTTATGTAAAGTTAGAGTGATTTTAGTTAAAATAAAGTTTAATTCTATAAAAACAATTTATACATGTTTACCGAATTAAATTTTATATTAAAATAGATAACTTATATTGCAGTATTTCAATTATGCCTCTAACGTTTTGTAACTTCATGTAAACAATGTAGTAAAATTTTGACATCTAAATTACATAAATATTTACATTTTACAGAGTTGCAGCGTTTGTTTACATAAAGTTATAGAATATAAAATAAAAATTACTTTGACACCACGTATTTCCTCAGCACTGTAGCATTCATTATTTTTCATATATTCCATGAGCATAAATGCATCAATGTTGGGTAAATTATCACTCTGAGCCCTAACAAAATCTTTATCTGCCATTTTAATAATAAATGCGTGAAAAATTGCTTAAAAAAAAAATACAAAACTCTCGAACAATACAATACACACACGTGTAAAGATTATGTTGTAGCTGTATCTGTGATGTGAAACCCCTATCGTTTGACGTCATACTCAGTCGTTTTACTCGGCAACCTTCGCTCCGTGGTCGGCTTATTTCAAATTTACAATATTTTAATTCAAAAATTTGAATATAATATTAATTAAAATGTAATTTTTGTTTTGTTAGGTGACATAACTAACATTAACATATCAAAATAATGTAGTTTTAAGGAAATACAAATTTTATGCGTATCCCCTATTCGGATGAATTTTTCAATATTAATTTCAGTAATTACACCTAACATGTAAGCTATTTTTTTCTACCATTATTTTTTTCCTTCTTATCTATCACATTTAATATTGTATTTTAATTTTTCAATGTTTTCAAATGTATTTCAACTTTTGTTCAATGGATTTATCATGCATGTACTGAAAGATGTCTAGCATAAAATAAATATTATTATTATTATTATGAAAGGAGAAAAATACACCGATCTTAAATATTATTCGGAAAACAATCAATGTCCAAGTTAAAAAAGATTTAATTGAAATCGAAGTAACTGGATTATTTAGATTTATTATCTGTTCTATTTTATCAGAATATTAGTTGATATTTTAAAATCTAATTTAAAATTCACATTATGTGTAAGTGTGTTCTTCATATGTTGAATGAGTTTTGAGAGAATTCTGAGCATAATTTTAGCTGGTGATGGACGTTGGACGTTGTTTATGAACAAGAAGTCTGCCTGTGTGTGTGCTTGCGTGTTCGTGATTTATGTGTGTGTTTGTGCAGGGATATGTTAATCTCATTCAGGTGTCTGTCTTACATCTATCATTGTCATACATTGCTTGCTAAACTACAAAACAAAATTTACTTATATCTTCAAGATGGGTCGGCGAAAAAACACAAAAAGCCCTCATAAATATTTGTTAAGGTTACTTCTAAGGTAGGGCTGCCATACGTCCCGGTATACCGCGACATGTCCCGGTTTTGAGGTTTGTGTCCCAGTGTCCCGGTCCAAGAGTCATTTGTCCCGGTCGATTTAAAATTTATGCATATTAAAAAATTATTTTTCGATAATATTGTACATATACATATATACATACTATTATATAAATTATACAACAGATTCGAGGTCCGAAATGTTCCAGTAATGCAGAGTACCAGTCAGCTAGTCACTAGCTGACTGGTACTGACAGATGAGCGCAATTCGCTTTCTATTGACACCGTGAAAAGCATAATTCAATGTGTTATTGCATAATTCAAATTATAAAATGTCATTCATTGAATTCTATAATTATATAAAAGGGGAAAAAGAACTGCTCCAAAAAACGAAAACATCGGAGTAGTATGATTGGGCACAGAAGAGCGATGATAAAGAAGCCACCGAAGTCGGGGGAGGGGGAGAGTAAAGGCAAGAGAAGAATGGAATGTAAGGTTCTATTTGGTTTTATTAAATTGAATTGCCCATTAATTTATATTATATTATTTTAGATTTGATAAAGACGCATCCACAAAAAAAAAACACCAAATTTTTCCAGTCGAACTGAGTGTTCCAAAATGATTCACCATTGATCCCAACGTTTTGCTCTTGGAATACCCATTATCAATCTCTACTTTAATTATTTTTTGTCTTTATATTTTTTTATTTTTTTAAGATAATGTGCAATTTTTTTATAATAAAGGTATTATTGTCGATAAAAGTTTTTTTAAGTTGTTTTTTTTGGGGGGGGAGGGGGTGTCCCGGTCGGTAGTCCGACAATTATGGCAGCCCTATTCTAAGGTTTCCAATCCGAATATCCGGATTATCCTACCAATTTGGACTATTCGATAATCCTGATAATTTTCATTGAATATCCGATAATCCGGATATTTTTTGAATAGACAAAATATTTTTTTTTTCAACAATTTTTTCAATTTACATGAATCAACACGCTGCAATTTCTCTACAGCAACAACTGGAAGCGGCACTTTCCTCAATTACCCATGTTGAAGAGCAGAATAATGTTATTACTACATTGTTGAAAAAAGATTTCCTGATTTTAACACACAAAAACAAGGACAGATAATTTAAATATATTATTTAATGCACTTCTTACAATAAAACCAGCATCTATTGCAACAGAACGCTTTTTTTCAATTGCAGGCCTGACTAGGACAAAAATTAGAACTAGCTTGAATTTTGAAACTTTCAATGCAATTATATTTTAAAATACACATTTTTAAAAATGAAATAAATTTAATTATATAATTTTTTTTATTATTTTGTGAATTATATAATTAAAATACTTAAATTAAATTAAATAAATGAGTTATACAGAAACACCATGAATATTGGATTCAATCTATTATCTTTAATTACTTATTTGTTTTTTAAAAGGTTACTGATACTGTTCATTTCTAATAGTAACACAAAATACACTCACACACACGATACAGTAAAAAAATCACTATAATACGCGACGCTTTCTATATGCAAGCGTAACTCAAACTAACGAGCCAAGATACAGCTGGATCATCTGTAATATAACTCTAGCGCTTGGTATGACCACCCGCTCGTCCCTCGACTCTCCGTGGAGGCCTACAAATTGTCTGAAAATCGAGCCAGTTTTGATTTGGCTCGCCTGTCTAAATAAATGCAAAGCGTGCTTCATCGCATCAAATGCAAGGCAATAACAGCGTTCCGTACTTAAACGCATATATATTTATTTGTATTTATCGGTATTTTTAAAGAAAATAAAAGCTTTTAAATGGTTAATTTGTGACGGTGTTGCCATAATTTTGCTATGGTAGGGTCTTGGCTCCTTATGAGGAGCCGCCACTGAGTTACTGAACTATTATTTATGTTTTATCGTAAAAAGTGTGAGAATCCAATAACGGCCATGAAAACAAGCCTTAAATCGTTAATTTCCTTCCTAATTCAATTCTAACACCACATGTTACAAATTATCATCCCAATATTTCTGTCATTTCATAAAGGAAATAATAAAAATTATTTTTATATTTCGCTTTGGATTATTAAAGATTTTTTTCAGTTGAAACACAGTAGTCTACAGGTTCATGTAATTACACTTCCTGTGTGAAATAAGGTGGAATATCTACTTCCTGTCAATGTGTTTCTATCAACAAAGACGGTAGAACACCCTTTGATCTCATATTTTGTCAACAATGTTACCCAGAAAATGTATTCAATGAATAAATTAATGGCTTTGATTTTTATGACAAATTTTAACAGATTTTTTGGTGACATCTCTAGTGAAAAATTGGGCTTAGCTGTACCTCCTAGATAGAACTAAGGGGTTCTACGAAGCATCGCACTTTACAATACTTTAAAGTCAATATTTGTGAGAAATCAGATAATAAAATAAAATTAAAAACCTTACGTTTACAGGTAACAGGTAACTTCAAAATATTTTTTAAAGTTATTATCTAATATCTTTGACAATTTGTTAAACATTTTTTTCACCCTTCTTCCTAGAAATGTCTTATAAAAACACCCGTCTCTCTGAAGTCGAGGTCAGAAAGTATTCGGTCCAATTAGCGTAAACATCTTTACAGGTAACAGGTAACCAGGGCTTCGAACCGGAACTAAACCGAAAACCGAAAAAAACCGTTATTTTTGTCGGAACGAAAACCGGAGCTGAACCGAAAAAAAATCGGTTTATTTCGGTTCAGATAACGTTTATGTGAGTGAATATAAAATACATTTTATTTAAGATTATTTTTTAAACTGATGAGCAGAAAAAAATCGTAATTCGTAATTTTTTAACTGATAATTTAAAAAATGCGCTTCTATTATTTCGGGGGAGGGGGGTTGAACGTATAACTCCCTCTTGGCAGCGACCTTGGTAATATTATCACAGAATAAGGAATAAAATTTTCTTCTAAATTATAGTAGAAAATAAATTTCTAATATGTATAAAAGCATTTCAAAATTTATCACTCGGAACTGAACCGAAAACCGAAAAAAACGGTTATTTTTGCCGGAACGAAAACCGGAACCGAACCGATATATATTTTTTTAATTGAACCGGAACGAAAACCGAAACGAAAAAAATAACGGTTCGAAGCCCTGCAGGTAACTTTAAAATATTTTTTAAAGTTATTATCTAATAACTTTGACAATTTGTTGAACAATTTTTTTACCCTTCTTCCTAGAAATGCCTCATAAAAACACCCGTCTCTCTGAAGACGAGGTCAAAAAGTATTCGGTCCGATTAGCGTAACATCTAAGTTGAATTCTTAGAGGCACTGTGTCGGCATTCTGGTGATCCATCCGATTCTATTTGTTTTAATCTTTTCATTATTTTAATACCTAAATTTTAATATTTCAAACTTACTCTTGTAAATAGTATATTATCATAAATCAAATTCTTTAATTTTAAACCGTCTTACTTAACGTGTGTAAACCTTCACCTTTAAGAACTTAAGTGAACAGCTAAGATCGAGACTAATTACAAGATGCCTGATCAGGCGGTTGATAAGTATATATACATATTATTTAATTCAGATATCGTAATGATGAACCCTGGATAACACTCACGCCTACTACCCAAACTCCTTTAGTCAGGAATCTCATTTCAGTTTGAGATCAGACTTTATATAATATCACAGGCTCGCTAAAATGTACGATGTAAGTAACAGGGCTCGCTACAAAAGGACGCCGTTTCCGAAGCTGATCTAAAAAAAGATCCAAAAGTAGGGTGACCATTCGTCCCGCATTTTGCGGGACTGTCCCGCATTTTAACATTTTGTCCCGCATTAAGATGCGTCCCGCAAAAGTCCCGCATTTTAACATTTTGTCCCGCATTTGGATTTGCGAGGTGAGGACCTTTTTTTTGCTCTTCACTTGGATTTGGGAAGTGAAGACCATTTTTTTGCTCTTCACTTGGATTTTGGGAGATGAGGACCTTTTTTTTGCTCCGTCCCGCATTGCCATCTTAAGAAAATGGTCACCCTATCCAAAAGCCTACAAACTGTGTTTCCAGAAAACGAAATGTAAGTTTATTGACGCTAATCCATTATATTTTAAAAAACTTTATGTTGTTCTATCTGTTTTATTGTCATATATACTCGTTCCTTTTAAATAAATATCTTAAAATAAATTTTATAAATTTTTGTTTTGATGTCAGTACATTTTTAAAACAGAACTACCAACTTCCGAGTCTTAAAATAAAAATTCTCAGTAAATCACCTTCCCAAAAAAAAATCAGTATAAGAATCGTTTGGTAGGTGCACGGATGAAGTAGTTATGTCCCCTCTGACATTAGTCTCTATCAGGGAACCCTTTCCCCTTGACGGGAGAGTATAATGAGCAAACTTCCTGTACTGTCACAGGGCTATACTGTGTCTTCCGGTTAAAAGGTTAAATTAACTCTTAGCTGATTGTTAACTGATCGTTATGGTACAGTGATTGATGAGAAATGGGCGATGATTTTAAGAATACTTTTGTTTTGTTATATATTTTTTTAAAGGAAGTTGAGAAACGGTCGAAAATACGTTGTCTTTTTAGTGGATGAGTTTATAACTTGCTTAATGATGAATGAATCAAGTTCTGATTCAACCAAATCAAGAATAAAATAAATTTAAACACGAATAAGCAAGAATAAGAAATATATGTTCATATCTGTTAATATGAACAAATATTAAGTTCCGTAACTAGATAGGTGCAACAGGTATACAAGCCCACAGCGCAGGAAGAAAGGAGGCCGAAAAATAGTCAATAGGGCCCAAGTCAGACTGTGGAAAATAAAAGCTCGAAGGATAATAAAAGCTCGAAGGATAATAAAAAAAATTATTTTTTTTTGTCTTTCAATGTTCTGTATTTCTAAGTCGTATAGGTCAGTCGTTTAATCAAAATCAACGCAGTTGGTCATTTTGGGTCATAGCTTCAATGACAAACTTAGTGGCATTAATTTTAAAAGTGTTTTTTCCGACCGCCAACATATATAAGGGAGGTATTGTGATCATACTGATTTTGACATTTCGAGATTTCGATGGATCTCCACGAATTGAGGTTCCTACATAACGTTTTGACTATTTTTAGCATGACGTCTGTCGGTCTGTCTGTCCGTCCGTCTGTCTATCTGTGTACAAGTGCAGAGCAAATTCGGCTGAAAGGATTTTTATAAAACTATATATTTAAGCTTTTGACATCAATGGCATGAGTTGTTTAACTTTTGGTAAAAATCGGTTGACTAGAAATGGGAGTTTACTCGTGTCGATTTTAAGATTTTTGCGAACAGAAAAATATTTCGAAAAAATTTATTTAACAAAAGTTACTATAAATGCAATAACTAATAACTTTTATTTGAGACGTTTTTTTATAAAACGAAAAATTTCGAAAAATTTTTGTAAAATTTTATTAGTCTCAATATTTTCATACTTGTATGTAACGTTTCCATGGTCATGATAAATAATATCTCTGTTAGAAAATATTAGGCCAAGTTATTTCTACTATGCTGCTAGAATGTATTTTATACAAGTACTTTATGATGGCGGTCGGTCCTGTGGTGGCCACAGTTGATTTTTTAATATAAGGACATTTGTATTGGTATCGCTAAATAAAATGATGTTTATATTTGACATTTTATAATACGTTCTGATGTGTTTTGATACTTGTGTTCACATATATAACTTACAGTAATTTCTAAAAACTTTTTTTATTTAGTATTTTGTTTATTTAGCAGTTTTGTGTTTAGTTATATATTTTCTTATAGATATCTTATAGATTTTCATTTGATATTGTGTGTAGTGCATAGCTTTTTAGGTTAAATACAACATATTTCTATTTTCTTTTCTTTGATCATATTTTTGGATTGCATCAGCCCTTTTTAAGACTATTTAGCCTATTAGAATAGTATATTTGTTTATATTCTGTTCTTATTCTTATATTTTCATTTAATTTCGATACAAGTGACAGCGTACGAATATTACATTCGTTAAATGGATGCTATGTAGACGTACTAAATATGACGTCATAAAAACATGTGACGTTTCCAGTGTCGCAACTGCACTGATTCGCCGACTACTCTATAATTGATTAGTACTGATAAAATAATAAGAACCAGCCGCTAGTTGCCGAGCGCTAATAATCATTGAATTCGCTGACAAGTAAACTACGACTTCCAGTTAAGGAGATTATCTAAAACCTTGTTTTAAAATAAATATCTAATGTTTTCTAGTTGATTTGAATTTCTGTTTTCAATTCCTAATGAGAATTTCTCGCCAAGTGTAATTATCATAAAACTGGTGCAATTGTCTATAAATAATGTGTTAGATTAAAATACTGACCTTGGCGTACAGACGAAAAGTTACTCTGCGTTTGTTGGCACTCATTTTCGGCGGGGAGGACGCGTAAAAATCCTCGTCTTGTAAGTCGTAGTCGCCGTACGATTCGAACGAGTCTAACTCCATGTCTGAAAAAAATAAAATAAAGTCAATACAATACAAAACAAAAAAAATACATATAAGTTTCTTCCCGAAATTCACGGAGAGTTGGTTAATATTTCTGGTACACAGCAACTATGTCCAGGGCCGCCGAGAGGATTTCTGAGGGAAAAACTTTCTTTGCAGGCCCGGGTAATGATCAAGTCTATATCCGGGAATTTTTATTATAATACAGGTGAAAATACAACTAATGACCTAAAAAAAAAAGGTCCTCACTTTAAAAAATGCAAATAATGGCCAAAAAAAATATCCTCACTTCCAAAATACAAGTGAGTGACGGCCACGCGCAGAATCCGGTGCCCCAAACACGCGGGGAATTTTCCCCGGGTACCCCCCCCCCTCATGTCGGTCCTGACTATGGCCACTTGCACCTAACACTCACCTAAATTTAAGTCCCTAGATCAGCGATGGCGAACCATTCCTTCCAAACGTTTAAAAATTGAATTTGAAATTTTGTAAATTTAAATCACGAGTCAATTATATAATGAGTAAATAAAAATCTGCATATTTAGGGTGTAAATATTTGAGTGGAATCTCCTGCTAATCTCATTAACCCGAGCTGAGCTAACGGATTATTTGATCAGAAAATGATTGTCCTCTTAAATGTCTCTTAAATGTCAAACAGATCAATTCTGTAAAAAGTTACTGTGTAGTAACGTTACAAGATAAAATATTATAAAAAGTATAATGCCTTTCATTCATGATAGTAACTGACCTTGCTCATAGTGACAAATTTAGTTATTATGATCATAGTAACTGAGTTACAGAATTGGTCTATATATCTCAATATTTTCAATACATACCAGTAGTTTCATTAGGTTGCAATAATTGCAACCAATTAAGTAAAATATCTATATCAGTCATTGTCAGTTAAATTTTTAGATTTTTTGTTTCACACAGTTGCACAGAAATTTTAGTTGTAATATTAAAAGATAATAAAAGTAAAACACTACCCAAGGAAATGAAATTACTAATGTACTTTATCAGTTAGTTACTTATATTTTAGGTTTATGAATGGGATTTATCATTTATCAAATTTGACAGGATGTTTTCACTTCAGTTTACTATTATTTGCGGTTTATCGTAAAAATATCTAGATTATATATTCAGTTAAAAATATCTAAATATATAAAAGGAAAAGTCTGTCTGTCTGCCTGTATGTTACCATAAAACTAGTGATGTACCAGATCACATAAAAGCCAATACGCGGATACGGAAACGGATTATTTGCCCCCTGATCCGCGGATACAGATACGGATACGGATCTTGCATTCAAGTACAAAAACGTATGACCTAGAAGCGATAATTTGATGTATCGCACGGTCCTTGAGGCAATTCATCTATCATGTCCGTTAACATACTCCATTTTATTTTCTGATAAGGTTTTTACCGCGATTTTTGACATTAATGAGAATTTCTATTTACTTTTTAATTTTTTCGACAATCAGCTTTGATAATGCTCGAATTGAGCGAAACAAGTCGCAGTAACTAGAATAATAGTATATTATTATATGAGCGATTATGACAGCCATTATTCACGAAAATGACATTTGAGCCCACTAGCCGTAGACGAGTGGCGCAAATCATCTGAGTGAATAATGGCCATAATCGTGTGGGACTTTTTCCACACCTATTAACACGTTGACTGCCAAGGCAAGATAACCATATTATATTATTAAGTCAATGTACTACAAGTAATCTCGTAGTCGGCGTCCTCGGCAAGAACGCTAACTACGAGAAAACTCATAATTGGCAGTCAACGTATTAAACAAATAAATTAGACTAAAAATTGATAATTTTAATGGAAGTGATAGCGTCATCCATGTTGCCTGTTACCACGGTTTTGGCCCCTCCCATTGTCATTGTCAAATATGATTGGATTAGCGAGAGTGATTCATAGATATGTAGGTTTGTGATTGGCCATAAACAGTGAATTATGAAACCATAATTCACTGTAGTTATTTATGAGTACTATTTTTCACGAAAAAAGTGCTAATAATTGCAATACAATTAAATAGGTGTGGATAAAGATTATAATACACAATTGACTAAATATATTTATTCGGAGGAAGTCCAAAAAAAAAACCTACAACTCCTATTATACAGGGTGTTAGGTAAATGTCCGGCATAATTTAAAAGACAGCAAATTTTGAAAACCACTGACTTAATTGTAGTTCAATAATAGAATATCAAAGTACGTGTTTGTTTCTCTATGACAACTACACAACTTCTGGATTAATATGTTTTCAAACATTGGGGCATCTTTTTGTTTGTTTATTTTTGGACGAAATTCACATTTTAGAGAAAATTGGCAAAAGAAAAATCGATTGCATTCTACGTCACCATGCTGTCTTGCTCTTGCTCTTAAATTGTGCCGGACATTTATCTAACACCCTGTATAACCACCAAAAATCTTATACATCCATACTATATTTACTTAAAATTTACTTTTATTGTGCATTATTAAATTATTTTTTGATAAATTTCAATAATGTTTTGTTGAAATTATTATAAATACGTTATTATTTTAAAATAAAACTAGTCAAACTGTTTTTCAATTGGTTGTTTATTTTTAAAGACAGACTGAACACGTCCCTGCAAATATACCTCTCTTTATTACCCTGACCGCCCTAGTCATTATTAACTCAGCATGCCTATTGTTACAGCGCCAAAAGTATTGTTAACAATACTTGAAAATTACTATATCTATCGTCATTCCTACTAAATACCTACAAAATCCTGAAATATGTGAATATTCACACTCCAAAGCAATTTTTTAAATGTGTCAAATATCTTCATAAAAACGTAAATTCCAATGATATTATTAAAAAAAGAACAGTTTCTTAATGTACCACAATCTGTGGTAATATTGTAACTTTGGAGGGTTTCTCATAGCGGTATATGTGGGCGCTTGAAGGGTGAATGTTGGGAACTAGCTTGCATATGTGGCACCACCTGTTGCCAGGGCTATCGAATTACCATCCCGCGCCGTACCCTCCGCCACTGGGCTTGGGAAACTAGATGATGTTACATCAGGTTCACTGTCTTACATGATGGTTTTACTGACAAATATGAGAATTTTAAATATGTCAAGTGGGACCCTAAAAAGCGAAGTTATGTTTTGAAATATTTTGCACAAAAGCCCCGATTCTTCACTAAAGCGCCATGTGTTGTATCCAGTTGTAATATTCGCAAAAATCTTAAAATCGACACGAGTAAACTCCCATTTTTAGTCAACCGATTTTTACCAAAAGTTGATCAACTCGTGCCATTGATGGCAGAAGCTTAAATATGAAGTTTCATAAAAATCCTTTTAGCCGAATTTGCTCTGCACGTGTACACAGACAGACAGACGGACGGACGGACAGACGAACAGACGGTCGGACGGACAGACAGACCAACAGACATCATGCTAAAAATAGTCAAAACGTTATGTAGGGACCTCAATTCGTGGAGATCCATCGAAATCTCGAAATGTCAAAATCGGTATGATCACAATACCTCCCTTATATATGTTGGCGGTTGGTAAAAATGAACAAAAAATCTCCAAAATAATAATTTATAAGCTTTTCGCGGACCACTAAAATTTTGCTAAGGACCACCAGTGGTCAGCGGACCACCTTTTAAGAAACACTGTCCTAAACTCTGGCTACGTGTGGAAACGAACGTATTTCACCTAAATAAATGGATAAGCTAAATAATGTAAACTTTATATTTGAAGCAAATATTCTAGAACATAATTTTTTAGAACGAATAATAGAATTGTACATACATTTTAAGTTTAGATTTAACAGTACAGTACCTTGACTAACGAGTGTCCCAACTAAAGAGTTTTTCGAGATACGAGCCGTCTCTCGGCCGATGTTTTGCTTTCAGTTGAGAGCTAAAATTCGAATTACGAGCGGAGGAGGTTATCTCTAGAAGTGAGATGAACGAAATGTTGGGAATGTGGGAGAATGTTTCAGACTTTATTTAAAAGAAACACCAGAATAAGTTACAACTGGGCGTTCGACGACGCTATTTAATGACACTTGCTGAACTCATTTCAGAAACATTTGGAGGATGAAACCGACCGCATTGGACAGATTTTTATCGAAAACCCTGCAGAAAAAAGTGAAGAAAGCGTGGTGAAAAGGACAAAAATCAGCGAATAAGATACAGTTATGCAGTTCAACCTTTCTCCTCCACCTCTGTCAGTATCTTCAAGTCGTCTGATCTTCTTTACCTTGATGTACATAATACTTAATCAGTTTACTGCAGTAATTCTATTGTATTGCACTTTTATACAATATTCCTTATTTATAAACACAATTTTCTTCTCTAAAAACATGTAACAAAAAAATTGCGTGTGAGGGCCCGAAAAGTATTAATGGCTTTTCAATTCTTTCCAATGGGGAAAATTGATTTGACATACGAGTAATTTGACTTACGAGTTCCATCACGGAACGAATTAAACTCGTAAGTCAAGGCACCACTGTACTATATTAAAATTATATAAATATATATTTTAGGACACAAAATGAGAAAATACCTAAAAGTGAAAATTATTTTGAAGCAGTAATACAAAGATTTAATTCTAATACATTTAAAAACCAAATGAAAACAACTGCATTCAAATATTACTTTTCATCCTCTCCACACTTATTCATTCCAGTCGTTCGATCTCAAATCATCGAATGAGTAGAATGAATAGAATGCGAATATTGTCCCAACAAAACGCGTGTTCTAATTAAACCGAAACCAGAATTGATATAACAAAACGCACCCAATGTCGAATACAAAACAACACCGCATAGGGGACAGTACAATGTGCATAGGTGACAAAACAGTTTGAATGAGACAATCGAATAGTCTTCCTGGATAAAAAATAAGTTATCTATGACGTTAACAATAATCGCATTTTTAAAGTTATAAAAATAGATACAAAATAACTGTAATTTTGAAGAAACAGAAAATTTTTCTATAATTTGCTTGGTAACCTTGGCTTGTCAATTTGTTGCAGTATTTTTTACGATAAAACTTTTTTACCCAAGTAACAACCTTGGTCAATGCACAACGATTTTGCTCCACTTTTTACAAATCAGCAGTAACTTTTCAATTATACAATAAATTCACTTTTCTTTGATTACCTAATATGTAAGTTATGGGGTTCTACTTTCCAATTGGTTCTGATTTTAATTTTACAATACGCTGTTTTTACAGTACGTATATATATCGGTCAGATGGTAATTTTGCGAATATAAAATTTAAATTGATGCTGTTTTATAGTCTGTAGAATTTTTATTAACCTGAATAAATTTTTGTTTCTTTTTGTTATGTAATTGTTAAGACAATTGCAAAAGGAATCACTGCTGAACAAAAAGAAACCATACATTTACAAACGGAATTCTTGGTGATTTTACAGTCAGCATATCGTTCTCCAGGTTTGCCCGTATTAACTCATTAATGACCAAAGGTGCGTATACGCAACCTTTTAGAAATTATTTTTTTTAAGGAAAGCAATTGTTTTATTTTTATTGCATAATTATTTTACAAGCATTACTAGGATACAATCGCTTCGTGAATATTTTATTTCGCAGTTTATTTAAAGAGTACATATATTTTTTTAATATTTTGAATTTGATCAATTTTTGAAGATTTTACTGATTTATAAAAGCAGGCATTTTCTATACACTTCTTGGTAATATTATATATATATATATATAGGCAAACCGTATGAGAACATTGTTATGAATTATCTTATTTTAAAATAATATAAATTTTATCTGTCATGTTGCTGTGTACATCATTCAAATTTATGGGGTGCGTATACGCACCTTTGGCCAAATCAGTGAAATGTACAGGCGCAATTCATCATCGACAAGTCTCATCTTGTTTAGCCATCTAACCTATTGTTCATTTCTACTGTGTATTCTTTCATAGTTCAGTATATGTATTTACAGAATAAGTATAGTGAAAATAAAAATTAGTTGTTCAACTGTCAAATGATAGTAAAATTTCTTAATTAGTCACGACTAGCAGTTGCTCTTATGAAGTATCAGAGTAATGCAGATACTGATAGAGAAACAACAAATTCAAACTATGGGCGTCCTTCAAAAAACAGTTTATCAGATGTCATCAGATTTGATAATATTGGTCATCTGATAAGAGGCATGAAACGAATGTAAAAAAAATGCAGTTTGTGTAAGAGCAACTCCATTTACTTATGTGTAAAATGTAAAGTACATCTGTGCCCAGAGTGTTTTGAAATGTTTCATTCCAAATAAGTTCATATTTCATCAAATAAAATAATTGGCTTATTACATGTTTACTTATAACGGGTGTTTTTTTTAGAGGTATTGAACTTTAAATTGCAATAAAACAACGATGGATTATTCGATTGACATGAATTTTTTTTTATTCGAAAGATAATCTTGTGGCATTACATTAAATCATACCAACAAGACGGCGCAACATGTCACACAGCTCGTGCCACAATCGATTTATTGAAAGACACGTTTGGTGACCGCCTAATTTCACGTTTTGGACCTGTGAATTGGCCTCCAAGATCTTGTGATTTAACACCGCTGGACTACTTTCTGTGGGGCTATGTAAAGTCATTGGTCTATGCGGATAAGCCACAAACGCTTGACCATTTGGAAGACAACATTCGCCGTGTTATTGCCGATATACGGCCACAAATGTTGGAAAAAGTCATCGAAAATTGGACGTCCAGATTGGACTACATCCGAGCCAGCCGTGGCGGTCATATGCCAGAAATCATATTTAAAATGTAATGACACAAGATTATCTTTCGAATAAAAAAAAATTCATGTCAATCGAATAATCCATCGTTGTTTTATTGCAATTTAAAGTTCTATACCTCTAAAAAAAACACCCATTATTTGATATTGTTATTAGCCAAGGGTGCGTATACGTATCCTTATATTCCTGTAGAGTTAAGCATATATATTTTTTCAAAATGCAATAATTGTCTAAGTTGATGTATTTTAATTAATTTGCATTACAAGTTTTGTGAAAAATATTTTTTCTTAATAGCTTGGCCATTAATGGGTTAAGGGTACGCCTGTAAACTGTTGTAACCTTATTTGTTTAATTTTTTTCATGTGTACATTGTGTTATTGTCCAGTAGCAATATTTCAGTAAATATCTTTCAATAAAATGCATCGCCACGTACAATTTCTAAGAAATATTATTATACATGCATCGCCATGTTTAACGATTGACGATCAGCTATCTGTGGGTTGTTTGCTACTCGTATAGCATCGCAATGAGACCGACTACCGACCGCATCGGCACAGACCGGCTCTGGCTCCGGCTACGGCTACGGCTACGGCTACGGCTTCTGGCTCAGCTCTTGATGACAGCCCGCTAAGAATGGTATATCTTCAGTTATATGGCTACTGACGCCGCACATAGCATAAATCATTACCAGACTTATTGTTAACAACTCGACTGCAAATTGCACCGTTGAGAATTGCTGACAAATACCGAAATAAATTTATACATGATATTTAAATATAAATAATATGCAAAATGAAAGAATGAAAAAATATATATATATATACAGTGTATTTAGTTTTTAATGCAACATGTACTAAGTCATTACCATGGATACAGTTTTTGACAGCAATAAAAGTTTCGTGTTCATTTTCATTTGCAACATAGACAATCATGTTGCAAATGAGTTTAAGAGAAGTTTCTGCTGTATTTAGTACAACTTATCCAGATCGGCCAATACCAAATCCCTCTACAATTTCAAGACTAGTTAATAAATTTCATCGCGAAGGATGTCTTAAGTCAAAACATAATAAAAAAAGAACAACATCCCACGTGCTTACAGAAGAGAAGCAGTTGGAAATATTATTACAAGTGGAAGAAAACAATCAAAATACTTTAAGATCAATTGCACAAACCGTTGGTGTCAGTAGTGGATCTGTTTTTAACTTTTTAAAAAAAGAAAAGTTTCGATCATACAAATTTCAAAATCATCAAGAATTGTTATAAAGGGACGTAGCAGTACGTATGGATTTTTGTTTTGAAATGTTTGAAAAAATTAATTCCGACCCAACAATGTTTCAAAGAATTTTATTTACTGACGAAGCAACGTTTACTCTAAATGGTGAAGTGCACAGACAAAATTTTAGGTACTGGAGTCAAGAAAATTTCCATTTGTTTCATTCCTCCAGAACTCAAAGGCCGCAATAATTAAATGTTTGGGAAGGGATAATAGGAACCAATATTATAGGGCCTTTTTTATTGACGGTAACCTTAATGCCGCAAAATATCTAGCTCTTTTGCAAAACCAAATATTACCTGCGTTGCGAAACCTGAATAGTAATGGACAAGTATGGTTTCAACATGATGGCGCACAAGTCCATTATTCTAGAATCGTTAAAGAATATTTACATAGAACTTTCCCAAATAGTTGGATTGAAAGAGGAGGGTCGATGAATTGGCCAGCGAGATCTCCGGATTTGGCACCCAATGATTTTTTATTGGGGATATTTAAAGGCCAAAGTAAATAATGGAGAACTTAGGGATGTTGCTGAACTGCAAGGCAAAATTGTTCAAGCATCCAACAATATACCTCAAGAGCAATTGCTGAATGTTTTGAATCATTTTTATGATCGCTTAATATTTTGTATGCAAGTAAACGGAGAAACTTTTGAATTACCTGGGCGCTGGCATTCAGGGGGCGTTAAAAATAAGAACGATCTTTTTCCCTCATACGAACGATTTTCAATTAGGGGCGCTGATTTACCTGGTTGTCCCCGGGCGTAGGTATACCACGCTACGCCCCTGCTTTTGATACAATTTTGTTATCAGAGCCCCATTTTTAGAAACATCCTGGGTGCGCGCCTTTTGTTGGGTATTTATGGATAAAGTTTTTGAAAAGAAACAACTTACTTAAACATTTTTTAAACATCTTTTACGGTTTACGAAAATTTGTATTCTCTATACCGACTTGAAAGTAAAGTATTTTTATTTACAAGTGTACAAAGTCCTTTCCCTTTTGATTTAAATACTTTTGCATTCTTACCATTGAGCTTTGAGGGTTGCGCAAACTTGCAAACCAAATCAAAAGCCGCTACTGCTTAAAATAAACATTCCTGAAGGTGATGTTATCAATAATATTAATTTTTATTGAAATTATGTTGATACTGGATGATTTAGTGACCATGACCTCAAACTTTCCATAGTAAACGAAGCGTGTTACCGCAAGATACACTTGTCAGAATTCACTCTTGCTCTTCGCTTGTTTCACAATGAATCAACTCAGACACATTTCCTCCCTGCATTACATAAATCCTATAATTGCTTAATTATATTATTAAAATATTAGGTTACTCATAACGGAAGACAGTTTTTAAAAGTTAGTTGATGTCGGAAGTATTGTTTTTATTATTATTATATGCAGACCAATAACTGTAGGTCAAGGTATTTTGAGCCAAAATTGCTCTAAAGCAAGGATGTATATTGAGTCCACTACTCTTTACAATATCATTCGAAATAACCATTAAAAACACCAGAAAAGAAATTTAAAAAATACCATATAGGACAATAGAAATGAAATAAGTTAACATACGTCTATTCCTTATTGGTTACAGTGTACTCCTCCACTGGCTGCAGTGTACTCCTCTGTAAGTGCTAAATTTTAAACAAATTTAAAAAAATACTCAAACGGCAATAAATTTCTAATATAAGCAGGCATTTATGTGCGTTTTTATTGCGTTTGCAGTCAGTTAAACGCTGTTTAATGACGGCGTATGGCAATAGCCATCTCATTATAATTGTTAACTGCATACTACCTAGTAGGTACTATCAGATATTTAGCTATTAAGGAAGTTACAATCATTATTCATTCAATTCGAGCCTCAACGATTTTATTACGCACGTGACTATGTTATTAAATGATAACCAGATAACTTCTTTGAGTCTTTTAAATAATTCACCAAAAAGAAATGTGTGATAATAGTATATTTATTACGTTATTATAAGTAAAATAATGCCATAGAGCAAAGTATAATCACTTTCATTCATGATTGCTTCCTCATGAAGAGAATTGAGCAAGCTATTTTATGTCTACATAATATGTATTGTAAATACATATTATGTATCGTGGATATCAGATCGATTTGATTTTACTCTGTTTCCCCCTATCTCCTCCACTTTTTTATGGCGCGAAACTGTCCTCATTCAAATAATACATGATATATTGATAATCATATTTTTGATTGGGATATCAAATGAAACCTCTTATGGTTGGTTTATATACGGAACAAGAATAAGGAATAGGAAATAAGGAATAGGAAATAAGAATAGCACACAAGATGTTAAAACATGGCTGCGCCGTATATCGGTTTATGTAGGAATGAAATTTAACTTAAACATAAGAATAGTTGGTAACATTCAATATTTTATTCTTATTTCAAGAATAAGACACGATAAGCCTGCGCACAGCAATCAAAATGTCTGCCGTTCTAAAGTTTGTTCAACAGATGTTTTTCAGTTGTGATCAGAGGGTTGTAAACAACAATAAAATGTTTTTAACGGTAATAAACGAAATTTTTTAAAAGGTTTTATGAATCAGAACCTGTCAAGTGACAAACGTTAAACACAGGCCAACGCAAGTACGCAGGCGCAGCGACGAAATGTTATGTCCTATATAAACGGTTTAATATTTTTTATTCTTGTGTACTATTCTTATTTCCTATTCCTTATTCTTGTTCCGTATATAAACCAACCATTAATGCAGGGGTTCTTAAACTTATGTAGTCCGAGGACCCCCTCTTGAACAACATTTTTTTTTGTGGACCCCATCCCAACCCTAGGCATTTTACGGCGTTTTTGAGACAATTTCTGGCTCAATAATCTCATAGGCACTACGTTGTAATAAATATTGGTAAAAATGTATCGCTGGTTATTTTAATAAATGGTCTTGTGCATTTATAGAGGAACATTTTTATTAGCATATAGAATAAAAAACATAAAAGTAATAAATATAGTAGTAAAAAGAATAAAAAAATTACAAATTATAATACGTTTAACTCAAACATTTCTTGGTCAAATATTGGTCAAAATAGATCTTATTATAATATGTTTTCTTTAAATAATTTGCAGTTGCATAAAAATAATTAAATTTTTACTAATTTTTGTTTAGTTATGTCAATAACTAGTTAGATAACAACAAATACAAAAAGTCTTGACCATGTAGGATTTTTATTAAATGAGTTATTTGAATAAAAGCGAAAAGATCGGGTATGTAAAGTTAATGTCAAAATTGTTTCGCGGACCCCCGGCAATGGCTTCGCGGACTCCCCGGTAATGGCTACGCGGACCACAGTTTAAGAACCGTCTTAATGCGTAGATAAACAATTTTTATTTTTTTGAAATTATAAATATAAAAAAAATATATATATCCCAGCAAACATTTTTATCCGGACCAGTACTGGTAAAGCACATACTCGCCGGCATTGAAAGTAATGGGCCAGTGCTGGCATTTCGTACTGGGCCAGTACCCCGGTGTCCCGTGGCCCTTAGCTGGTCCATTGATGTATCAGTTGCTGGCCCAGCAACGGTAAAGTGCATTGAAAGTAATGGGCCAGTGCTGGCATTTCGCACTGGGCCAGTGCTGGCATTTCGCATTGGTCCAGTGCTGGCATTTTGCACTGGGCCAGTACCCCGGTGTCCCCGTGGCCGTTAGCTGGCCCAGCAACGGTAAAGTGCAAAATAATCGCATTAGTTGCAAGATTTATTTCTGACAGACTAGTGCTTATATTATACCCACTCTCTAGTGTTTCAAATGTAATATATGTGTACTTACCCAGTATTAAAATAAATTAATGGTTAGGTGCAAAATAAATACTCATTTGGCCATTTTCACCATCGTTGAATAAATTTATTTAACAAGTAAAGTTGACAATATCGCATCGGTTTTAAACTATTAATGAAGAAATTAACATTGCTGTCAATAGAATGATGCGATATTGTTAACTTAAGTTGTTAAATAAATTTATTCAACGATGGTAAAACTAGCCGATTGTAAATTGAATTAACAGTTATAATTTATTGATTTATTTATAAATATTAAATAAATATAATTTCAGGAATAACAGGAATTAGTTTCTTTAATTTATTAATTTAATGAAGAATTTTAAGAAAATGGTTTTCTGCCATTTCGGTCAAACCAATTTCATCCTAAAGATAAGGGGTGACTAATAATTTTCGCCAATATTCGTCTTGTATTATCTACCACATCTTTTCCCCCTGACTTGAAGAGTGCCAACCTAAAGAAATCATACTTGTTAAAATAAATTCAATAAACAAATTTTATAAGCATTAATGCTATAAGCTGTTCACTTTTGTAAGAACAAACTAGATCTGGTTATTTTGGTGATTTTTATAGTGTATTACTGACTTTTAGAAACTTGGTTATATTGTAAAAAAAGCTTTACAGTTTTGGATTAAGTTTGTATTATTTTAGGTTAGTATTATATTTACAAAATATTTAAGATGTCACTATTCAAAATGAAATATGACAAATTATATTTTTTAAATGACATATTTATAATCTTGTATCAGATTTATTAATAATTGAAAATTTTATTACATGAAAAAACTATGATTGAACTAAACTAAAAATTAAACAATTTAATATGAAATAGTTTGTGTAAACTACGTCCTTAAATCTAACAAAACACACACAAATCACAATAAAAAACTGTATAATGGTCACAATCAATAACTATTCAAATACACATCTTTAAAAACTATTCACCAACACGTCCGAACTTATACTAACAGAATATCACTTGTACCGACCCTCGAAGGCCACGCCATTAGGGTGTTTTATGACTAAGAACGGTCAGACTTTTCAAATTATTACATTAAAAAAAAGTTATAAACATAAGCACTGGCCCGCTAGAAATAACCTTGGATTAATACAAATAAGGAATGCTTATAAAATGCTGGTAAAGTACTTCGTATAGGCAGAGTGCGAAATACAAATGTGAAGTACATTATTAATACTGGCGTTGCACTTACTTCTGGTGCCAGCAATGTACCAGCGTAAAAGCAGTTTGCCGGCGTTCGGCCGTTAGTTCAATGTTTGCTGGGATATTTTTTTTTATTTGCGAACCGAGTTACACACCACACCACACTACACTCAACACTTCAGTTCAGTTAGGGAGTTCAGGAGTGTTATTTTATTATACTTTTTTATACGCTGTGAATTAACCTATTTTTTGAATTACATTAGATATTTGTTTTTAAAGTATCAGAGAGGAATAAATCATTTGTAGTAATAAAATACTTATAAAACAAATAACACATTGTTAATAGTTAGAAATACGTTTCTGAACTTGAAAAAAAAATAAGCCATTTATCAATATATTTTTTATTAATCTAATGAAGACGAATAGGAAGCAAATGGAGGAAAAACACTGGGATTTTTGTCAAATAACGAAGAAAAGTGATTATCAAAAAACTGTTGATGTGATTATAGAACAAATACTGTCCTAGACAGCTAGGGGCGGACTTTGGTCTAGGCAAACTAGACAACTGCCTAGGGCCTGTATTTTTTTGGAGCCCGCAAGACCGTTTTATTATACATATTTTCTATTATTTTATGATTTTTTAACTAGTAAGGTCCGCAATGAGAACCTTGCCTAGGGCCCCGATTTTCCTTAGTCCATCACTGTAGACATCTAGTATTCTGTTGGCTTCTTACACTTATTAAATACCTACAAAACCCTGAAATCATTTTTTTTTCTCAGTCTTTTGTTTATGTTGTTGGATGTTGTTTTTTTTTTAATTTAATGGCCTTTGCTGCTGTGGCAATTAGCCAGGATAATTTTTATTTGAGAAAATTTCCATGCCTGAACAGGATTCGAACCCGAGACTTTCGCAACACAGAGCACATGTGTTACCACTACGCTACGCCGGTCGGCTTGGATGTTGTTGAAAATTTGTCTATTTTTATTAATATTTTAGCCTACTAAAAATACCACATAATTCATTTGAACAATTTTTTGTATCTCTCAACACCTTAGAGAAAATCATCCCTCTATCTTGTTACACCTTATATATGGGTAAAATTTTCTCAAAATACTTAAGTTTGTTCTTGAAAATATACATTTACCATGTGTGCTGTAACATTTTTTTATACACTGGTATAAAATTTTGATTTGCTTGCCAGCTGTGGTAACAAGATGCAGTGTTGTCACATGTGCGGGGTTTATGCGGGCGTTGCACCATGTGGCAACAGTGGAGGGTGCATGGGATTGTGTACATTGTATAGACAGGTGCTTACCCCTAAGATTTAGCAAGAAACATAGGTAAAAATTATATTTAGCTGAAGAAAAAAAGTAAAAATACTATAAAACCATTTTTTTCAGGTTTTTAGATGAAATAGGATTGGGAGATAAAAGTTTTTGACACAATTTTTTGTAAAAATCCCATAATCTGATTTTTGTACAATAAAAATTTGTTTGTTTAGTCATACATTAAGAGATTTCAATTGATACCACACTCAAAAATTTTTTAAATATTCATTTTTTCTTTAAATACATATTTTTTTACATTTTTCCCGCGATGTGTGAAGACACCTGTCTGAACGTACCATTACTCCCTTGAGGTTGAGGAAGTTTTGCCACACTCGTGTGTGTTTCTATTTCGCAAATACAGTGTGGACTTATTATATCGATCGTGGCTGGGTGTCCAAACTCTCCATTCCAGACCTGGTGTATTACGAAAATTAGAGCAGCTCAAAGAGCCCTTTGTTACAAGACAATTCAACCACTAGATAAGTCCATCAACCTGTATATATCCAATCTCATCTCCAACTTTCTACAATCGCGTAAGATTGCGCCCAATACTGTCCATTCGCTTTATTTCGCGTTTTTCATCTAGATCAGTGGTTCCCAACCGGGGGTGCGGGAAATAATTTTGAGGGGTGCAAGACGATTTATAGAAAATTATTTTTCAATAAGTATATTTTCTTTCTAATTTTATTAAGGTTAAGAACCGCTGAATGCTACATTAATTAATTTGATCAATTTTAAAGAAATATTCATGCGATTTCCTTTTTTTTGCTCTTCACTTTTTATTTTGATCAATTTGACATATAAATATGACTCAACTGAAAAAATCTGAACACATTTTTTATGGGGGTGCGGAAGCTTTCACATTCAAAGGGGTGCTCACCACAAAAAAGGTTGAGAACCACTGATCTAGATCGTGAGTCCTGCCTAAATCCTGATTTATAATAGATATGTTATGGAACATAAGCATAAAAATTACATAACTCCTTTGTTCTGTTTATAACAAACAGATATTTTGAAGGGTCAAATCCAATATTCAATGCATATGCGTTTATGCTATGGGCTTATTATTAACCAGGCTTTACAACCATCGTGATCGTGCTCCATGGTAATAGAACAGGGATCCGCATTTAACATTTTGGTTTTTGATCATACCTACAAAACCCACAAAAGTAATAATAGGTTCGGAATGCCTAGGTGAGACACAAGGCAAAGAAGGTAAAGTCTGTTTTTAGATCTCCGACACAAGACAAGAAATTATAAATATAGTTATATTAATTAATACATATAATTCTGCCAATTAGACTTTCCTTCTTCTCTGACTTAACACATAAAAAGAAAAAGGAATAAAAAGAAGTGACGTGTGACATGGCCAGAGGGCCCTGATCGAGTCACCAGTGTCGGGAAAGAGTAAAAAAATATGTGGGACCGGTATCTGTTGCTGATAGCTGATAGCTAACCACTTACAACCTACACGATTATATTAAAACTGACCATTTTAATGAAATTAAAAATTTAAACAAGTTTCTTTTATAAAAAAGTACACACTTCAATGAAACATTTTTAAAAAGACGTAAAGTCCGTTGTTATAAAAATAAGAAAATCATCATGGAAGACATTTGTATATTGATAAATACGAGGACGGTTCAAATTTAATCTGTATTTTATTATTTTCTGATGGATTCAACAAAAAAAATTGTCGGAGTAGGCCCTGGAAGAGAAAGTTAGCAATATAAGACATGTTAGCGATAATCATGCAACAAAAATAAAAACTGTCTATTACTGTAACTTTTTGACAATTTAGCAAATTTAAAGAATTTGTATTTAATTATTTAGATCAATTGACAGGAGAATCAGAATATGTATAGGGGAAACTTTTTAAGATCGCAGCACCATATGCGGCAAAAGCTGGAACACTCGAAAATGACCTTAAACTATTACTCGTGTATTTGTTTACATGGTGAAAATGAACACGAGTTGTATTTTTCCTGTTTTCCGAGCTTTTAAAGGTAATCTACGATTTACAAGATATATAATAATACACTATTCTAAAGAAATTACAAGGAAATTTTTAGTTTTTCATTGTATTTTTGATTCTTTTTGACTGTCTGTCAATATAATAGCAACAAAAATATGGTAAATATATTAGTAAAAATTAATAACTCTGCCTGAAAAAGTAGAAGGGCCTTTTAATATATCAACTGATGATTAGTGCAATGATTAAATGCAACGAGCAAACCATGCATGCATGGGCTTAGATTTTTGCCCATTTTTAGTTTTTGGGTCCATAAAAACTTAACAACATGCCAGTGGAAAGAGTATTCGATAACGTACCAGGCACAAACAGACCAAGAGGAAGACCTCGAATAAGATGGGTGGACAATGTGTACAAAGACCTGCAAAGAATCGAAGCCCATAATTGGAGAAGATTAGCTCTTGACAGCGGAAGATGGAAGAAGTTTGTGGAGGCGGCAAAAACCCTCCAAGGGTTGTAAAAGCCAATTGATTGATTATCCATAAAAACCTACGATCCACTTTCTCTCTGCCTCCAACATTTCAATTTATATTTTTTTCGATTTAGGTAAATTATGAATAATCACGATTTACATTTCGGCACACAACAAAATTGATTGTTTTTTTTTTCATGATTCGCAAAAATATAACACTAACAAAAAAACACGTATTTCTCCATTGAACAAAACAAAACAATGTCACTTTCACATCTTACGCAAATTGCCACCAGATGTCAGGGAGCTTAGGAAGTTTCCCCTATATGTGGAAGCAACTCAAATTTCAACTTTCTAGTCAGTCCTTTGGCTACAACTTCTAACCACAACAGACGAACAGACCACATGAGTGACTTTATGAGGCTTTTTTGATCATGCCTACAAAAACCCAAAAAGCATATTCTTTGTAATTTTAAGTCACCAGATTTAACAGTTTGGCCACAATTTCTACCATACAAACACATTATTGCTATTACAGTTATTTGTTTTATAATGGTCCTTTTCCCTAAAAACAAATCCCTAATTTACTTCACAAACAGTTCACCCTTGTGTTAATTTTTTTTTTATTTTGGTTGTTTCTAAAATTATGTATCTGAATGTAAAAATACTCAGCTTGTTGTATCGTTGAAACACATACGGGCAGACGTCTTCAGACAACTCGAGAAGAAGAAGAAAAAAAACAAGTTAATGACGCTAATTAAATCTTACATGCGTACGACATGGGATGTGAGGTTACGTAATTAATGTTAGTGCAGTAGGGAATAATTAGTATACTATCCAATGTGTTAGACGTCTGTAAACAATATTCAACTTACGATATCACTTTTAGATGTTGTAAAATAAACTTTAAACCATAATTGATACACAGGTGTTTTTTACTAAATTGTTTTTATCTAAATCCTCAGAAATAATCTTTAATTTGTCCACTATTGCTACCAGAGCCGGTGCTAGCTCTTTTGGCGCTCGGGGCAAACCCGCTAAACTGCGCCCTTTTTTAGAATATGCACTGGCGTACCGAAGAGGACAGTTTAGGTGCTCACGATCTTATTTCAAACATATTTTTTTGATTTAGATGGAATTTAAATATTTTAACATTTTAACCGAATATTAGTCATGGCTAAGTAAATTTGCTAATACAGTGGTACCTCGACTTACAAATCTCTCGATATACGAACTTTTCGAGATACAAACTATTTTCATATCCTATTTTGACCTTTATATACGAACCGTTATGTTTTTCTTCTCAAATGGATTAAAGCCTGTTTACATTATACTTTTTTAATTTTTTTCCCTAGAACTAGAAACAGCCTACTAACAGGCTACTACTACAAGCAAAAAATCGAAACTCCTGAGCCACAAAACCAGGCATAAGAAAATTGTCCTTTTTAGGGTTTTGTAGGTATGACCAAAAAACCCTTATACCATCATTTTGTCGTCTGTCTGTCTGTTCGGTAAAAATTGTAGCCAAACGGCTAAACCTAGAGAGTTGAAATTTGGCATGCTTATACAACTCTTTGGCCCGCACATAAGAAAAATACTAAAACATCTAAAAAACATATCCCCCTAAAAATATAAACAAATATGTGCTCATCGAAAAAAGTAGAGTATCAAATGAAAGCCCTTAGTATGTGGATTAACGATCAAAATTTTATTTTTGCAAAATAAATTATTTTGACGGGATTTTTGCCAAAATAGTGCAAATAAAAATTTGTCCCACACTCTGTAGCCCAGATGGTTTAAACTAAAAATCTGAAAAATTTTTAAGTAATGTACATTGGTGTGAACCGGAATAGTACAACAGGAACAGAAAATTTTGATCAGATTATGTTTTCGGAAAATAACGCATTTTTTGTGTTTTTAACTAAAATATGTTAAATATTTAATTCGCTATGTAACACAGTAGATAAGTAAGCACTCGTAGCGTAGTAGGTTTCGTCGTTTCTTTGTAATTTGCAAACTAGAGTTCGATTCCTGTCAATTTTAAGTTTTCTGTTTTTTTTTTTGCATTTTTATTTTGTTTAAATTATTTTGCCAAAATTCTAGTTATATTTTGGTAAATGTTGCATTTAATTTTTAAAAGCGTAAATTTAATAACCAGTGAGAAGTGTTGCAATTATAATTTAATTCTATGTTTGAATGTATACGAAATCAGATGGCGGGGCTGATGATTTAAGTAACCAATGGAAGCCATAGGTGCAATTTTCAAAATCTTAATGAACCTTGCTAAATAAAAAAAAAAAAATACTGCACATATTTAGAAACTTAAATAATGATATTAGGCATTCGAATTAAAATTCATAAAAAAATATTTTGACATAAAATTTGTTTTGGCATCCCAAATAATCATCATTCAGTTACTAAATACCTAGAAAACCCTGAAATGTGTGAAAATTCACACTTCACATCAATTTTTTAATCCATACAAATACATTAAAATTTAGGGGGTTAATTGATAAAAATAACAGATCAGAGAATCCGACTAGCGGAAAATATTATTAAAATGTGACAACACTGGTCCAATTGCGTTAAACTAGAATCTGTTATTCTTTACAATTAAATCGAGTAAATAATTATTTGTAAGTTTGTTTGTCCTTTATAGTAATCTGTTAAGCGTGGTAATGAAGCATGTTTCATGTGTAATTGACAGCTGGCCAGTTGCTCCGAGTTTCTCAGCGAGTGCAACACACTGGCAACATTTCAAATATAAGATTTATAGCATTTTGTTTATCACTCATATTTTTACATCAGACTTTCTTATGAGAGCTGCGCAACATATTTTTAGACTCTGATGTTTTACCCGCTTAAATAGATAATGTTAATAAATAGAATTATGAGAAATTTATATTTGTTTATCTAGTAATTTGTTCTGCAGTTAGTATGTTGTTTTAAGTGGGGTAATGTGACAGTAAATTAACTATATATTCGCACGTACTATAGTAAAGGAGACTTTAGTTGGCAGATGACGGTTATTTAAAGCATTTGGTTAAATGGGAGAGAACTATAGAAATAAAATTTCCATTTTTGAATAGAGCCATATCATTTGTTCACAGACAAAGCTAGAAAGAGATACAATTTGTTACATTTGACAGGCCTGTCTTTCATCTAGTGGTGGGAGGTCTAATGCGCGTTTATACAAAAGGACATACGTTGAAGTTACCATAATATAATATAACAAAAAAAGACAAAAACTATAAAGGTACTAAAAGGTGGCAACACTGGTTAATTGCGTTAAACTAGAATTTGTTATTCTTTACAGTTAAATTCAGTAAATAATTATTTGTAAGTTTGTCCGTACTAGTAATTGTCTCCTATTGGCTAAATTTAAATTTAAAGCAATTTGATTGGTTAAAAGATTAATTGTCTCCTATTGGCTGGTTTGAATTTAAAGCAATCTAATTGGTTAAAAGAATAATTGTCTGCTATTGGCTGATTTGAATTTAAAGCAATTTGATTGGTTAAAAGATTAATTGTCTCCTATTGGCTGATTTGAATTTAAAGCAATCTGATTGGTTAAAAGATAAATTGTCTCCTATTGGCTAATTGGAATTTAAAGCAATCTGACTGGTTTAAAGATTAATTGTCCCCTATTGGCTGAATTTAAATTTAAATCAATCTGATTGGTTAAGGCTGCGTATAACCCCGGAGGTAACTAGTTTCTTATACAAAATTAACAATCTGAAATAAAATTAGTATCAACCTATACATAAAATATTGCACCGAATTTGTATCTATCTAATATGATAGTTTTAATTGTAGAAACATTTATTGTAAAAATATTATCGCTCAATAACTTAAAAATAGACATCAGCGATATTGTTCTGTAATTTTTTAAATCTATTTGTAGGATTCGAATAACTTTTATATTTATATAGTTTTGTGTAAAAATGTTCAAATAATACGTCCATTTTTTTTTCGACTTGATTACTTATAGTTTAGAGCCTTTGTCGAAAAATATTATACTTAAAGATAATAGAATGCCACTTGGTACACGTATTCTTTACGAAAAATAAATCATTTTTACCTGTAATACCAATTTTGTAAACCGCGGCAGATTCAAGAGGGCGGCAAAAATACATTACCAAGTACAATAACTATAAGTAATTTTCACAATACAACAAAATAGCTAGAATCATATTTGTAGAATGAAGCTTTAGGTACAATTTGCCGCATCGTACGCAAATATGCGTCGATTGGTTTACAAGATGGCGTCTATAATGCAATTTGCTTATTTACAACTACCTCACAGTTTTTTCTACAATTAAAAATATCCTATTAGATAGATAAAAATTCGCTGCAAATTTTGATATATAGATTGTTATTAATTTTATTTTCGATTATTAGTTTTGTATAAGAAACTATTGAGGACTATAGGGTTGTACGCCGCCTTAAACAAACACCAATTTAACAGTGAAATTTAAACAACAAAACCAATTTAAACGGGTTTAAAATGTCCACGCCACTGGTAACTGCCTGACAAAAAGATTTATTACTATCGCTCTTATTTTAATGAAAAAAATGCAGAAAAAAATCACTAGGGTTTTTTAATTTATATTTTCTTATGACGTTATTCTTGCAAATTATTTAAATTTAGTTTAATCATATTAAATGAAAACTCTCAAATATCGAATAAAAATGATTACCAAAAATCTGTTGATTCCATGGCCAGAAAATTTTCGTATAGTCCCTGCGATTGCTGAGTTTTTTAAACACAAAAACTTTTCTTCTCTAGTTTAAGGTCATCTCGGACCCTTAATTTAAAAAATTGATGTGAAGTGTGAATATTCACACATTTCAGGGTTTCGCAGGTATATAATAAGTGAAGGCGGTATGCTGAGTGTGTAGGACAAATTTTACTTTGTAGTAATCACGACAAAACGAACGATATTTTTAAAATAATTTATCGTCTGTTAATCATATAATAAGACTGGTTATTAAATTTACGCTCTTAAAAATTAAATACAACATTTGTCAAAATATAACTAGAATTTTGACAAAATAATTTCAACATAATAAAAATGCAAAAAAAAAAACAGAAAAAATAAAATTCACTCCGTGTACTCGAACTCGAAACCCTTCGTTTTCCAGCCAGTTTAAGAGCGCTCTAACGCATGTAGCCATCGCACGCTATGCATGTGAGTGTCTTACATTGGTATAACTTTTGTACTTTGTGAACCAAAAACTACAAAAAATGCGTTATTTTCCAAAAACATAATCTGATCAAAAATTCCTGTTGTACTATTTCGGCTCACACCAATATCCATTACTTAGAATTTTTTTAGATTTTTAGTTTAAACCATCTGGGCTACAGGGTGTGGGACAAATTTTTTTTGCACATTTTTGGCAAAAATCGCATCAAAATAATTTATTTTGCAAAAATAAAAATTTGATCGTTAATCCACGTACTAAGGGCTTTCATTTGATACCCTACTCAGAATTTAAAAAAAATATTTTTGTTTTCGATGAGCACATATTTGTTTATATTTTTAGGGGGGTATGTTTTTTAGATGTTTTAGTATTTTTCCTATGTGCGGGTCAAAGAGTTGTATAAGCATGCCAAATTTCAACTCTCTAGGTTTAGCCGTTTGGCTACAATTTTTACCGAACAGACAGACAGACAGACAGACAGACAGACAGACAGACAGACAGACAGACAGACAGACAGACAGACAGACGACAAAATGACGGTATAAGGGTTTTTTGGTCATACCTACAAAACCCTAAAAAGGTCTATAAGCAAAGGAGTCCAAATGGTTCTACGTAGTCCAACCAGCTTTCGTCCTAGTCCAGAACTCTTGGATAAGTCCACAAATTATATAATCCTCGTTTCGTATATACTGCAAAAAAATTACCTACCGTCTTGTTACCCCTTATTCTCATTAGTCATTTGGAATTTTTCCCGTATTTTGATGAGTGAAAATATTTTTCGGAAGTACATTCGTGTTAACAAGTCGTGTTTCATCAGCATGCAATTAAGAGGCAGGGCGCAGCGAGGAAATGAATGATTTGAGCCTGTTCATCAGTCTGCAAAGCTGATTTAAACATTTAAACTCTCACATCGAATGATCGTGCTAACAATACTATATCTTATCTAAATCATATATGATCTGAGTAAGCTAGATAAACTAAGAGATAACTTCAATAATTACAGAAATTAAAAAAATGATATATCTACGCAACAGAGCTTTAGCAAAATTTCACCAATCCAAATCACTTACAGATTGGGCAGAATATAAAAAACTCAGAAATTTCGTAACTTCATCTCTACGAAAAGAAAAAAAGGCCTATTTAGAATATGCAATAAATTCTGGATCTCATAAAGATCAATGGTCAGTTTTGAAAAAATTTAATATCTACAATAAGCCGACTGTTGAGATTCCAGACAACCTTAAAAACCCTAATGAAATAAACGATTACTTTGTTAATATAATTGAGGATAAAGAGCTTGATCAAGATATAACTAATTTTTATAGGCAAAATAAACTTAACATCACAGCTGAATTTAAACTTACTGAAGTACACCCAGAAGAAATAGATATAATTATAAGGAGTATTAAATCTAATGCCATTGGCTCCGATGAAATAAGCAAAAAAATGTTAACTTATGCATTTCCAACCTTATCAAAACAATTGGCCCATATTATCAACTTCTGTTTTCAGAAAGGCGTGTTCCCTGAGGTATGGAAACAAGCAATAGTTCGACCCCTACCTAAAATCAGTAATGCAACCTCTTATAATGATCTAAGACCTATTAGTATATTAAACACACTATCAAAAATAATTGAAAAAATAGTAAATAACCAATTGTCAACTTTTGTGTACGAACGTAATATCATACCTAATAACCAGTCAGGTTTTAGGGAAAATTACAGCACATCTACAGTCCTGCTACGCGTCACCGATGAAATAATCAACTCTGCTGACAAGAACTTACTAACGAATTTGGTTTTATTAGATTTTTCAAAAGCCTTTGACAGCATTAATCATGAATTATTACTAGCAAAGTTAAACTATGTAGGAGCAAACAATTTAGCATTAAAGTTTTTCAAATCTTACCTTCAACTCAGAACACAAAGGATATTGATAGATACCCACATATCCAATTCGTTAACTCTGCGCAAAGGAATTCCGCAAGGCTCAATTCTAGGACCGATATTATACTCTATCTACGTTTTTGATATTGAAAGAGTTGTAAAAAACTGTAATATTAATCTTTTTGCAGATGATACCCAAATAGTAAAATCATTTCATCCAAATAATCTAATTCATTCCTGTAATTTAATCAACGCGGACTTACAAAGAATCGTGGAATATTCAGAAAAACATTGTCTACAAATCAACGTCAATAAATGCGCGTATATGCTTTTCGGCGCCAATAAGTTTATTAAAAACACACCTTTATTAGACACCGCTGAGATTGTTATCAATGGCCAGCGTTTAAGCCGATCTGAAAAATATAAAAATTTAGGACTAATATTAGATACACAACTGCGATTCACAGAGCATATCAACTTACTAATTAAACGAGCATTCTTAGCACTAAGAAAACTCTATATGAATCGGTTTATACTGACAAAGAAAATCAAAAAAAATCTTGTTGATAGTCTAGTTCTCTCAGTTTTCAACTATGGAGATGTCATATATGGACCTTGTCTAAAATTATGTGACTCGAGACGAATACAGCAAATTCAAAACTACTGCATACGATTTATCTTTGGAATTAGAAAACATGAATCTGTAGCACATAACTTTAACAAACTGCAATGGCTTAATATGAGTAATAGAAGGAAACTACATTTCTCAAACTTTATAAATAAATTATTACATGTTAAACAACCTTCCTATCTATATGACAAAATAAAATTTCGGAAAGCCCAACACGCTCGTAATCTTCGGGACAAACGCATCATGGAAATCCCTTCGCATAAGACCTCACTCTTTGAACGTGGATTCTCTTTCCAGGCCCCGTTTACTTTTAATGCTCTACCGGAAAACTGCAGACTGGTCAGTCCATTATCTTTCAAAACAAGGTTTAAAAAATCCCTTCTCGACAGCCAATAGGTTAACAAAAGCCGCCTCTGTTATAGCAACAATGTTAAATTAAATTAAATTAAATTACCTAAACTATACTGCTTGTAATGATTGTTTACCTTATATTACTAAATTATTTTTAATAATTACTGGTTTATAAATTTATATTGTGATACTGATTATTTGTACTTGAATGATGTAACTTGAACTTTTACATATTATATAAATTATCAAAAACAAAAACAAAAATCATTGTAATAAAAAACATGTAAAGGAAAGTGTAAGACCAGCCACTGGCTGAACTTGTACCTAATAAATGTATTATTATTATTATTATTAAATTATTATTTTACTGAAGATATTTTCTGATAATAAAATACGGGTTTATCCAATATAAAATATTTGAGTGTAGGTAAAGTCTAAGGAAAGACAATTGGGCTATAGCCCCTAGGACTTCTTCGAGCTATAGCCAGGGCTATAGTGGAAGGTATACAGCGTATATCTTCTGCTTTGTTTCGAATTAATAGCATATACCCTATGCTTGTATGGTGACCCCACCTCCACCAACTTGTAGTATTGTACGCCATATAATATCAGGTCGTCAAAGATGAAATTTGTAGTTAATATTGCCAACTTTAACAACTTATTATTTGATATTGGCTTAATATTTTACCGTTCTGTTTTCTTTTGTTGGAAATTTACACATCTCGCCTGTTTAAAGAAATCATTGTATGCTCTAAAAAATATTAAATTAATTTTGTTGAAAATGGAACGGGCGGAAATTCGCACTATTACGAAGTATGAGTTCTTACGTGGAACTAAGGCATCGCAGACCGCGCGAAACGTTAATAGTGTATTCGGCTCTAGTATTACTACGCAGCAGACAACATCAAATTGGTCGCCAAATTTCGTACAGGTAACTTTTAAAAAAAACTGGCTCATCGATCACAGCAGAAATATACTGCAACCAACAGGACGAAATGATACAAAAACTTGAAGAAAAACAGCCTAGATTGGTCAACAGATCGACTCCTATCTGATTGCATGATAACGCTAGACCACACACTGCCCAAATGACTGTGGCAAAACTACAGGAATTGGAGTTGGAACTTCTTCACCATCCTCCATACTCACCAGACCTAACCCCCACTGACTACCACTTCTTTCGCAATTTGGAAAAGTTTTTAATAGGAAAACAGTTTAATTTCGTTAATGCTGTAAAACTGGCCTTCCAGCAATTTATTGACTCTCGTCCGCCAGGGTTTTATACCACCGGCCTGAACAACCTGCCGCTTAAATGGCAAAAGTGTATAGACGATATGGGTGCATACTTTGATAAATAAAATAATTCCATATATTTGTAAGTTATCAACCAACTTTGCCTTTTTTCTACACATTTCATCCTTGACGACCTAATAATATACAGCAAATCTTGCTGCTGATGAGGACTGCATTGCAGATCGAAATTTTAAATCCAGTATTATTAAAAATACACTATTAAATAGAAGGAAAGCTTTAATCTCATTATTTAATATTTAAACGTTCAAAATACAATTTAAAATTTATAAGTATACGAGATACCTGTAACAACCTGATATATAATAGAACTAGTTGGACTTGTGTGAGTTAATTGTCAAAGCGCAAGAAGAGATAATGGAAGAAAGCAGGGAGAGTAAAACCAAAAGTGTCCCCATATCCATTTACATTGAAACATGATAAGTTTGATATGTCTCAAATGAGATTCAAACCCGTATGATACGGCAATATTAGCTATAATAGACCACCCACTACACTCCATAGAAGACATTAACCCTCTAACGCCCAGAGCGACTTTTTCGTAACGCAAAGATACGTAGAAAAATTAATTTTTTGTGTCCTAGACCAGCGATGTCCAACATAAAATCAGCGGGTCGAATCCAAACCGAGACTTCTTTTAAACCGATCCGCACGAAATATCTGCCCATCGTTTTCAGGAAACTTTTTGAATTTCAACCCCCCGTCCTCAAAAGATTTTCTGTAATCCCACCCTCCCAAATCTTTAAATAATTTTCTGAATTTCGTTGCTGTGTGCCAAAAAATTAAACTAACTAAATTATTAACAAGTAAAAAAAAATAAATAAAAAATTCCGCTCTCTCCCCAGTTCCGTCTTTTCCATAAGGGCACATGGGGCACGAGCCCAGGGCCTTGATGGGGGCCTCAAAATGCCAAGGTCGTCGTTTACACGGAAAAAAGAGGAGCTCAATTTTTAGTGCAATTTTACTACTTTTATTAAAAAACCTTGCAAATTAATCGGCGGACTTGAGTATCTCAGCCTTACATACTCTAATAAAAACAGATAAATTAGAAGACATTTTCCCGAATAGTTGCTACAAGGATATTCCTTTGCTTAATGGTCACCAATTGTAGTGGAGAGCGCTCATTTTCACGGATAAAAAGAATAAAAAAATGAATTACTAACGCCATATTACAAGAATGACTTACTAATTTGTCAATCATGTGCATAGAAAGTGATATCTTTCAAAAATTAGACTCTGAGGATATAATAGAAGATTTTGCACAACAGAAATCCTGGAAGAAACCATCATCATTAACGTAAGTCCAATTCTCAAAATAGTAATCACTTCACTTATATTTGATTTGTATAAAGCTAACCATAATAACCAATAAAGTCACTAAATAAAAGTACATACTGATGTTTTCATTCACTTTTTTTTTGACTTTCTAAAAGGGCCCCAAACTCTGTGTGCCCAAGGGCCCCTGCATGACCTAAGACGGCCCTGCCTCTCCCTTGGGTGCGCGCCTTTAACACACCCATCATTTACCTAACAATAATAAAAGTCAACTTTTAAATCTGCATCAAAAAATTCTATAGCAGCAATAAAACAATTAACCTGGCGCCAAATATTTCTAGTCTCCCTTTTGAACAACCCTAGGGTAACAAGTTAACATTGTAAGCGGATTAACCCTCATTAGGATTAGACACCAGATGGTACTCAACATTCAACAAGTAGGGTGGCCAACCCCTAAACTTAAATCAAAATAATATTAACATATTTATTGAGTATATCTTCAAATATTTACATATTATATTTGATATGTCAAAATATTTAATTGTACCACCCCTATTTTATCATCAAAATGCGTTACAAATTTCTGAAATTATTGTAGATAAAATTTTGATAATGGTTTGGATCCTTTTAAGCCGCATTCAGAGCTATTAAATCAATAGCTTATGCACTGTAGCTTATGGACTGTTCACTGTCACCAGAAGTTTGTCATATAGTAAAACGTGAAACCGTTCAGACCTCCAAATTTAATACGCTGTTTGTTGTGGATTGTGCATAATTTTCTAAACTTATAAGCTAGTGAGATGTTTTAATGAGACAGACATATAAACACATTGGATATCGCATTCTATCTGTGACACCGTAGTTATCGAATGCCTTTACATAACCTAACATAATGTCATCATTAACAAATCTTGCTCAAAATTACAAAGACAGTAAATATGATCAATTTAGGTAATTAGGTAGTTAAAATCTAAGACAACAGAATTATAAGAACAATAATACATATAAAATATTTTACGAAGCTAAATAGTTGGTTTCAAAATTCACAGATGGAGGGCTATTCGTAACGTACTAATTTATAACAGATGTGAACGGTACATGGAACTTTAAAAGAATGCATTAAACCATAACTCAGAGCGACACAACGCAGAGTCTATAACTTGTTAATTTACACTCGGATGATTACAACCCTCGCCTACGGCTCGGGTGCTAAACTTTATCCTCGTAAAATATAGCCTCCTCATGCTTGTTAAATAAGATACTTTTTTTTTAGTAGAGTTAAATAAACCTGGATTTTTGTAATTTGAATTTTAAATATAAAATAAAACTATTTATTTTCGAGTCCAGGGGAAACACGTGCCCCATTTGTCCCCCTTTACGGACGTCCATGATATTTTATTAAAAAACTTATTTCGCGGAACCCCCGGAAAATATTTATATAAGGGTTTTTGGTTATACCTCCAAACAAAGCCGCATGATTGGTAGAAAGAAGGTACCGGCTTCAGGCGCTAGTATTGAAGGGCGCCAAAATCAACGGACGTTTTGGGTTTTAGGAGGAAGGTCGGGGTCACCAGATTTAGGTTTTGCCCCAGGCGCACCTTTACTTTCGCACGATCCCGCCTACGAAACCCTGATTACTTGATATGACAACGGTGATTGACAAAATAAATCGTGGAGGCGGCAAAAATCCCCTGAAGGGTTGTATAAATTAACTGACTGACTAAAAATTATTTTACATGTGTGATACTTAAAATTTTCTGTTATTTTTTATTCAAAAATTGGTTTTAGAGGCTGACAGTCTTTAAATCTATAAATTCTTTTATATTTCAAAATATTTTGTATTAAAAAAATTGTCTACTTCATATTTTTTGTTTTGAAAATACTTGAGATAATATAAACTGCTAATTTATCATTAATACTTATCATAAAATTAGCTAGCAATATTTTCTGTTACGATACAAAAACCGGACAATAATAGTCTATAGACCACAAAAATTTCTCGCAAAATGCATCTGTAAGATCTTTAAATACTCATCTTAAGTTTATCTTAAAATATAACTAATATTTAACAGTAAATTTATCTGTTTCTTACCTTTAACGACGCGGATAAATCTTATATCTAATACTATACTATGTATTAATTTTAAAATCACGTAAATCACTTATTTAAAAAATGTTTTTAAGGAAGAAACACTCACAACACGCACTCACAAAGATAAACAACACACAAGAGCTAAAACACAACCTGGTGGTAACGAAGACAGACTATGAATGAACTGTACATTGGTGGGAGAGGCTCTTATCTGATTGGTTAAGATTAAAATGGAATTGTTGTCGTAAGCAAGTTTGAAAGTTTACGCGCGTAAAAACGGTTTCTGTTGAGGTTATAATGAAATTATCAACTGTCAAACAAAAATTTATAATTTAATAACTTGAATTAAGGTAGATGGAACATAGTAAGGAGCTGGTGTACTGTAAATTTAGTCCTTAGTAGTTCTACAATCTCTCATATTCTTAAATATAGGCGCGTGCCAACATTTTTAATTAGAGGGAGTTCAGAAGCCAAAATTTTGACTTGGGAACTGCTCAAATAAGTTAGTTAAAATATCTGGCGCTCAGCAATGATGACTATTCGCGCCTCAGACTTTATAACTAGAATATTATTTATAAATTAGAACAAATAAAACAACAAATACAAGTATTTTAAACATTGTTGTAGATTACAATCAGCTGATGATTCGGTAGCCATCTTGTGATGTCAGTTCTGAAGTGTGCCAATTGACACTCGGAATTCTGTGTATTTTTTAATTTTTGTGAACATACTGGCGAATTAGGATATTTTTAAAATCATGGCCCGAAAATGTTACTCTGTTAGTTCAATTTTTAATAGAAATGGTTTTATTCAAATGCATGCTAAATAATACACAACTTATTTGTGTGAATTATTAACACAAACTAATAAAAAAAAAAATGATGTGAAGTTTGAATTTTCATACATTGCAGGATTTCGCAGGTATATAATAAGTGAAGGCGGCATGCTGAATGTGTAGGACAAATTTTGCTTTGTATTAATCATGGCAAAATGAACGATATTTTTAAAATAATTTATCGTTTGTTAATCTAAAAGCTTTAAAACCAAATTTTATTTTAAAATATTTTTTTGTTAATTTTATTTCGAATACCTAATACCATTATTTAGGTTTCTAAATATGTGCAGTATTTTTTTTTTTATATAGCAAGGTTCTTTAAGATTTTGAAAATTGCGCCTATGGCTGTCATTGGTTGTTTTAAGTCATACGCTCCGCCTCTCTGGTTTTGTATACATGACATAGAATGAAAATATAATTCCAACAATTCCAACTGGTTATTAAATTTTCATCCCTAAAAATTAAATGCAACATTTGCCAAAATATAACTAAAATTTTTACAAAATAATTTAAACAAAATAAAAATGAAAAAAAAAATAATAAAATTGTTTCCTCTGCCCGGGAGCAAACTCTAGTTTGCTGCGTAGCAAGCGAGCAAGCTAACCATTAGACCAAGGTACGCCTTCTAGTATTGTGTGTTACATAACTATAACTTTTGTACATCGTCAACAAAAAAACACAAAAAATGCATTATTTTCCGAAAACATAATCTGATCAAAAATTTCTGTTGTACTATTTCGGTTCACACCAATGTACATTACTTAGAATTTTTTCAGATTTTTATTTTAAACCATCTGTGCTACAGAGTGGGACAATTTTTTTTACACAATTTTGGCAAAAATCGCTTCAAAATAATTTATTTTGTAAAAATAAAATTTTGATCATTAATCCACGTACGAAGGGCTTTCATTTGATACTCTACACAGAATTTAAAAATAATATTTATTTTCCGGTAAGCAAATATTTGTTTATATTTTTAGGGGGGTATGTTTTTCAGATGTTTTAGTATTTTTCCTATGTGCAGGTCATAGATTTGTATAAGCATGCCTAATTTCAACTTTCTAGGTTTAGCCGTTTGGCTACAATTTTTACCGAACAGACAGACAGACGACAAAATGCCAGTGTAAGGGTTTTTTGGTCATATCTACAAAACCCTAAAAAAGGAGGTTAAATTAGAAAAGACGAAGTATCACTATAAAACCCTAAAAACATGAATAATTATTCATAAAAATTATAATTTTTAAATAACTTCTAAACCGCCAAATTAAAAAGCAATTTTCTTAAAAACCTACGAAATCCTTAAATATGAGATGATTCACATTTCACGTACAATATTTTCATGTTTCAGTCGTGTGGTTAAATAGTGTGAATGATAAATTCTTCCTAATATATTCAACAAGCTTTGAATTATGTAAATATATACTTTTATGTTAATTTTTAAATAAAACTTTAATTAATCGCTTAAATATACACACGATGCTGGAAATTGATTGAAAAGAAATATTTAAAACATTTTTTACTATCAAATTAGTAAGGAATGAACTTTTTATTGATAGTTTTTTATAACAAAAAGTAAGATGAAATGTTTTCGAAACTATTTAAAAGAAATCGTTAAAAAGTTGTTATAATTGCAAATAGATCTCAAATTTTGCATTACTAATTTTAAATGATTAGTATAATTTGGATATTTAGATGTCACATTACAAATTTAACAATTTTTACCGACCGTCAACATATATAAGGGAGGTATTGTGATCATACCGATTTTGACATTTCGAGATTTCTATGGATCTCCACGAATTGAGGTACCTACATAACGTTTTTACTATTTTTAGCATGATGTCTGTCGGTCTGTCTGTCCGTCCGTCTGTGTACACGTGCAGAGCAAATTAGGCTAAAAGGATTTTTATGAAACTGCATATTGTCATAAGTTTCTATTGAAAATTAGTCAATTGTTATATAAAGCTTGCAATAGACATTATTTTATTTTTCCACAGCCAACCCTTATGTTATTTCTTTTTGAACACATGGTATAAGGGAGGTATTGTGATCATACCGATTTTGACATTTAGAGATTTCGATGGATCTCCACGAATTGAGGTACCTACATAACGTTTTGACTATTTTTAGCATGATGTCTGTCGGTCTGTCTATCTGTCGGTCTGTCCGTCTGTGTACACGTGCAGAGCCTATTCGGCTGAAAGGATTTTTATGAAACTGCATATTTAAGCTTTTGACATCAATGACACGAGTTGATCAACTTTTGATAAAAATCGGTTGACTAGAAATGGGAGTATACTCGTGTCGATTTTTGCGAATATTTAACAGAAAAATATTTCGAAAAAATTTATTAAACAAAAGTTGCTATATGTAATAACTAATAACTTTTATTTGAGACGTTTTTCGATAAAACGAAAAATTTTGAAAATTTTTTGTAATATTTTGTCTCAATTTTTTCATACTTACATGTAACGTTTCCATGGTCATGATAAATAATATCTCTATTAGAAAATATTGGGCCAAGTTATTTCTACTCTGCTGCTAGAATGTATTTTATACAAGTACTTTATGATGGCGGTCCTATGGTGGCCACAGCCGATTTTTTAAAATTTGTATTGAGCTTCCGCCAAACAATTTGTCGTCCGACCCAAAAAAATAAATTTTCGTCTCGTCAGAACAAATAACTTTATTCCAGAAGCTAATTGGTTTGTTTACATACATTTTTTGCAAATTCTAAGCGTTTCTTTTTATTCGTTTTTGGAATCAATGGTTTCTTGCGTGCAATTCGACCATTGTAGTTATTTTTCCGGAGTACTCGGCGGACTGTTTCTACTGAAATTTGTTTATTTAATCTTTGTGACAATTCTGACGTTAACTGGGGTACACTAATTTTAGGATCTTGATTTTTCGCAAAATAAATCTTTCATCCACAGTTGATAACAATTTTTTTCTGCCTCTGCCCGTTTTGTTTTGGATTGTACCTTCATATTTAAATTTATTTATTATTTTTTGAATTGTGGAAGTCTTCGGTTTACTATATCACCTATTTCACGCATTGTATGACCCCGGGCGTATAATTTAACTATTAGTTTTCGTGTAGTTCGTCAGTCTGTTTACGTTTATTTTCCATTATACAGAAACAAAATCACTGTACTTGAATGTGGCCTAATGCAAACTAAACTAATGAAAAAAACATCTGTTGCAAAATAAAACCTATGCAATATAATTTCAGGAAAAGACAGGTCTTAAATCAAACGAAATTAACTAGTACGCCCAATTTTGTGTCTAAAAAATTATTTTTTTTAGTTTTCCTTAACAAATTTTTAACAAATATTACTATACTTTATAGTATTTGTAATAATTTTGGATCTGCAAGGTGTATTTTATAAACAAAAATTAATTAGTTTAAAAAAAATCTGGTTTATAGTCACGTTTTGTTAAAAAGTATCTTTGTCAAATTCATGTATGCTCAATTTTGTGAGTAACTGTACCTTTACCATTGTTGATGGGTTAAACAACCTGGTGTTATATTAAAATTAAAAAATATGTACTCACTTTAGAAGATTTAGAACTAAGTCTTCTTTAAAAACCTCTGCACACTGTTTTAACACAAAACACTAAATTGACACTATTTTAATACAACTTTTATTATTTATATTATTTTTAACACTGTTTCATCAATTTTTATTTTAAAAACGTTCAATTCTTGCAAAAAAAAAAATGATTTTATTTGTGAAGTATTTTTAACTTGTTTATACCAAAAGATTTCGTTATCAGTGGGATTATAGGATTAACATGTGACCTAGGAAAAAATTACCTTACATTATCCAGATTTTATACTGATAGTTGCTAATTATATATGTACGATAAGCAAAAAAAATCAGCTGTGGCCAGCACAGCACCGACCGCCATTATAAAGTACTTATATAAAATACATTCCAGCAGCAGAGTAGAAATAACTTGGCCTAATATTTTCTAACAAAGATATTATTTATCATGACCATGGAAACGTTACATATAAGTATGAAAAAATCAGCTGTGGCCACCACAGGACCGACTGCCATCATAAAGTACTTATATAAATTACATTCTAGCAGCAGGGTAGAAATAACTTGGCCTAATATTTTCTAACAGAGATATTATTTATCATGACCATGGAAACGTTACACATAAATATAAAAAATTGAGACAAAATATTTCGAAAAATTTTACAGAAATTATTCGTAATTTTTCGTTTTATCAAAAAACGTCTCAAATAAAAGTTATTAGTTATTGTTTTTATAGTAACTTTTGTTCAATAAATTTTTTCGAAATATTTTTCTGTTGTGAAATATTCACAAAAATCTTAAAATCGACACGAGTAAACTCCCATTTCTAGTCAACCGATTTTTACCAAAAGTTGATCAGCTCGTGCCATTGATGGCAGAAGCTAAATGTGAAGTTTCATAAACATCCTTTCAGCCGAATTTGTTCTACACGTGTATACAGACAGACAGAAGGACAGACGGACGGATAGACAGACCTACAGACATCATGCTAAAAATAGTCAAAACGTTATGTAGGGACCTCAATTCGTGAAGATCCATCGAAATCTCGAAATGTCAAAATCGGTATGATCACAATACCTCCCTTATATTTGTTGGCGGTCGATAAAAAAAAATTAAAATATTTGAATACACAGGATCTAGAACACTTATTTTAGAAAATTCTTTGGTTTTTACAAATATTAAATGTAATGTAAATAAAACAATATTTGAAATACACATTTAAAAATTGGTTGTTTATACCAGGGCTTCAAATAGTTATTTTTTTCGTTTCGGTTTTCGTTCCGGTTCAATTAAAAAATATATATATATATCAGTTCGGTTCCGGTTTTCGTTCCGGCAGAAATAACGGTTTTTTTCGGTTTTCGGTTCAGTGATAAATTTTTAAATGCTTTTATTTGTATTAGAAATTTATTTTCTACTATAATTTAGAAGAACACTTTATTCCTTATTTTGTGATAACCATACCAAGGTAGATGCCAGGGGGGGTTCTGGGCGTTCACCCCCCCCCTTAAAATAATAGAAGCGCAATTTTTTTACTTATCAGTTAAAAAAATTACGAATTACGATTTTTTTCTGCTCATTAGTTTAAAAAAATAATCTTAAATAAAATGTATTTTATATTCACTCACATACACATTATCTGAACCGAAATAAACCGATATTTTTTTTCGGTTCAGTTCCGGTTTTCGTTCAGACTAAAATAACGGTTTTTTGTTTGGTTTTCGGTTCAGTTCCGGTCCGCCGCCCTGGTTTATACCCCGTTAGGTATTTTTAATTAAAAAAAAAAAAAACAATTTATTATTCCGAGAAAACCGAAAAATCGTAAACGGAGGCGTAACATCATACTTCCCCCCCCCGCAAAATGTTTGTTGGGCCCCCTAATAGGTTTCATAATTTTATCTAGAAAGACCAATAGAAAAAAAGAACAGAAAACATATGGCAACGAGAATACACTTCAATGAGTTTGACTGTAGGAAAAAGATATGCCGAGATTCAGCCGGTCATAAGAAAACCTTGGTTTTTTTATTACAACTGGAAAAGAGGTGAGATAGTTAAAATCGTACGACTAAGAATTAATCATGGGTGTTACCCAGCACACCTATACAAGATGGGCATAATTGAGTCGCCAGTATGCGACTGTGACTATGAGTCTGATGCAACTATGGAACACATCATATTTGACTGCCTACACTTCACGGACGAAAGACGCGACTACATACAGGAATTATCAACAAACAGAATTAACGTTCCTACAACAATGACGGAGTTATGCAGAAACGAAAAAATTTACAAATACGTAATAAAATTTCTCATCAACATAAAGCTAGACATTTAAAACTGTTCTTAGAATTAACTCTACATCTCTACTGTCTTCCCTTCCGATGGTCTGATTCCAGTTTGTATAAATCCCGCAGAGACGGACCCCTCTGCACTATACTTTCCTTCTTGTGTACTTGTGTTATCCTGAGTTAGGAAATATTGAACAAATACCATGTCTGGCTCATTGTTCTAAATAACAAAGGCCGTTAATAAAAAAAAAAAGACCAATAGGAAAAAAGTTATTTAGAAGTGCGATGGGCCCGTAAATGCCTTGTCCTCTTGCGATTGCGGGGACCGCATTACGCCATTGGTCCCAACCTATTGTTCTTTTATATATTTTGTGGACTTGGCTCTCCATTCCCCTGCTAGTTAGAAAAAAGAAAATGCAAAAGAATAACAATTATTAAAAAGTATCTTCTATTTAAGTAAAAATAACATATTGAAAAGTATGATTTTTATAACAAAATTAAGAATTACACAATTGCAAATTGTTCATATAATAAGTCTCGTACTTTGAAATACTCCTCAGATATACATCCTTCCAAAACTATCTTCCCTGCTTCCAACTGGAAAAAAACAATAACAAACAATTCCAAATAAGCCTGCTGTGTTGCAGTGTTACACTTACCCTTCTAACTGCTAGGGTGCCATTAGAGCACCACAAAATCCCCCCAGAAAATTCGGAGGTAATATTGCTTCTTGTTAATATTTGCTTAAAATCTGACAATTTTAATTCATTAATGAAGGCCGTGTCATGATTATTTAAAGAGTTATAAGGCAGTGGTTCCAATGTAAATATTTTTTCATCTTCATTGTCAACTAAAATAAAATAAAGTATGTTAATCGGATATTAACGCCAGAATAGACCGACTAAAGCTGAATTTAATAAACTTCAAACATTATTAACCAACACAAATATTAATTCACGTACTGAAAACCGCGTAATCAACAGCTACCTTTGGAGTATTTTAACATATGTAAGTGAATGCTGGGTATTAAATAAAAACATAATTAATAAGGTAAAAGCTTGTGAAATGTGGGTGTATAGGAAATGTTTAAAATTACCCTGGAGTGAATGCTGAATTCAGTGAAAACTGAATTTATGTCGCATAAATAACGTAAGTGTATTATCTGCCTTGTTTATTTCAATATCTTATTAACCTTTTTTATATTAAAAAAAAATCACTTGCTAACCCAGTTGCTACGCCCATGCCCTAGTTGTAACTTATTTTAAATTTCCCGCTATACTGTATTTGATCAGTGTAAATCGTACTCGGTTCGCAGCGCTATCTACTTTGTTCTACTTTGAAATAGACCATAGGTTATTCTTAGAAAAGTGAACTGCTTATAAGCTTTTCATTTGTGTAAGAACAAACTAAGAGGATTTTTTTTTTAATAGTTTGCATCTTTGAAATTTTATGTCATGTTGGTATTAAAAACCCTGGTGGACGAGAGTCAATGAATTCCTGGAAGGTCAGTTTTACAGCATTGTCAAAATTAAACTGTTTTCTTATTAAAAAGTTGTCCAAATTGAAGTGGTAGTCAGTGGGGGCTAGATCTGGTGAGTATGGAGGATGATGAAGAAGTTCCAACTCCAATTCCTGTAGTTTTGCCAGTTATTTGTGCAGTGTGTGGTCTAGCGTTATCATGCAATAAGATAGGAGTCGATCTGTTGACCAATCTAGGCTGTTTTCTTTAAGTTTTTGCATCATTTCATTCAGTTGGTTGCAATATATTTCTGCTATGATCGATGAGCCATGATTTTATGTTACCTGTATAAAATTTGGCGAACCAATTTGATATTGTCTGCTGCGTAGTAACACTAGAGCCAAATACACTATTAATGTTTCGCGCGGTCAGCGATGCCGTAGTTCCACATAAGAACTCATACTTCATAATAGTGCGAATTTCCGACCGTTCCATTTTCAACAAAATTAATTTAAACAGTTTTTTTTTTATAGCATACAATGATTTCTTTAAACAGGCGATATGTGTTACTTTCCAACAAAATAAAACAGAACGGTAAAATATTAAGCCAATGTCAAATAATAAGCTGTTAAAGTTGGCAATATTATTAACTACAAATTTCATCCTGATAATAATTTACCTTCCATTGGCTCGTCGTCAGCATTAGCAGGCTTCGCATCCTGGCCACTTTCCTTAATAGCTATTTGACCATCAACCCAAGTCAATTCAGCGCCATCTTTGCCTTTTTGGAATTGTAACTGAGATACTAAGGCATCTGTCAATCTTACCTAAAATTTAAAATAATATATATAATATTCCATTAAAGAAAATAATTATAAAAGACCAAACAATTATTTCAAAATAATATTTAATCCGTTATGTATCCAAAAGTAAGAAATGATGAAAGAGCGATGTAAGATAACTTACTTGATAAATATGTGTTTCCGTAGTAGCATCGACAATCTCTGCCCTGTTTGGGGCAAACACTCTGGCCCCAACTTGTTCCCTGCAATGATTCTGGATTATGGTTGTACTTTCGGAAGTTCCCCTCACTACGATAACTCTTCTAGGCCTCAACTGCGACAGGATCTTCGTTAAAGATTCTCCGTCTGATCTTCCTTCGAAATCAATATATTGAATATGTGCTTTAACTTGCACAGAACGAAGTGCAGACACACATTTTGTTGGAATCTCAGTTATATCTAAAAAAAAAAAATCATGAAGTCTTTTACTATTTATTCTTTATTTATTTATTTTTAGCTTATTCATTACATATATTTTGTCGCCGATTAGCCTTGTTGCAGAAATAGGCTGATGTAAAATAAATAAATTAAATAATCATATACAGGCTATTCCAAACGATTAGGCGGAACTAACTGGAATTTTCATTTTTGTAAGTTGTCATTAGCTATTTTTTTATATAAGCAGTTCACAAGAACAAACTATGCTCTATGTCACCTTAGAAAAATTTGTGTAAGAAGATAGGAGCTGTTTGTCCTTGCTTCGGATTGGTTTAGAACGAGCATCTCTATTACACTGTTAAAATATTGTTTTTAGTCCAAGTTGACAGATGTTCAGTGTCGTACATTGGAAATATATATTATTTAATTTTTTTCATATATTTTGTTATTATTTACATATTTAGATTTTTATTTATATTCTTGGCGTAGATTTTATGGAGAAAATTCTCCATGTAATTTGTTTTTACGCAGTTATATATTTTTTAGGTTATCCGACATATAAATATTTTTTGACACTTGACAATTAACAGACCAAGAGAGAGGACTAATGTGAGGCCGAAAGACAGCCCAACTGATAGTGCCCAAAGAAGAAGTTATTGATATAATTTTTAGACCTTCATATATACAGTCTGTTCCAAACGGTTAAGCGGAACTAGATTTTGCAATCTAGTTACTTTCATCGTTTAAATCGCGCCTTTCGGCCGTTTTGTTTAAGCTTTGTAAATCATACTTACAATAAACATTTTTTGGTTAAGGTTAATATCATTTTAAAATGTCATTTTCTTTATATTTTGATTTTTTGTGTCATTCTTAATACAAATTTCCCATTTATTTATTTTTTTGTCATTAAAATATAAAAAAAAAAATATTTAATTTTGACATATGTCATTCGTTTCCATGGTTTCATTGTAAGAATTTTAAATTTTGACATCCCAACGTGAAAAATGAAATAACCCAAGCAAGGTCCCTTCTCGTGACAACCTAATAGAACTAAATTCCCATTTAGTTCCTCTTAACCGTTTGGAACAGACTGTACATTTTTATTTACAATAAATATTTAAATAAGAAACTTTAGCGCTGAAGATTTATTGTTTGTTTTATTGCTTTATTTTAACTCTTTTAGCCAAATCCCTCGGACTTTTAATTTACCTGCAATTTCTTCTTCAGGTGCTGTAAAATTTTCTTTATTTTCTTCATTTTCCGGTGCTTCAGCAAGTTTGTAATCTTCCGGTCGAATAATTTCTCCATATTCATCGCATTTAATTTTATCCTCATGAAACGGAAACATTGGGTGTGTCTTTTTTGTAGTTTTGAAGAAACCAGAAGAAATTTTCCCTTCTTGTTTAACAACAATATCATGCCGTCCTTTTGTTACTATACTCATTTCAAGTTCATCATCGGATTCCGAACTTAACGCAGTATCTTCCCTAAAAAAAGATTACTTGATTAATTTTATGCTTTGTTGGTGGTTTTGTATTACTAACTCTTTTTCAGCTGTTATTTCTAGTTTTTCTCTTTCCTTTCGCTGGTATTCTTCTAATTCTGCTCCTTCTAATTTAACCCGTTTTTTAATCTGTAATTCTATTACTCTGTTTCCGCCATTTTCTATTAAGTCTCTCGCTAAAGTACCAGGAGACGTTCTAAAAATAAAGTAAAACGGTTAATTAATAAATAAAATTGCAGTTCTTGCCATCTTTTGGCAGCCTGGTAAACTAATCTAAGCTTCTAAGCTTATTGAGAAGTGACTTTACCGATTCACTGTGCTCCAAGGCAATATGGCTGTTGTCGCTAGTACTCAGCTATCAATATGCTAATAGCGAACAGGTTAATTTAAGCACAGTACATTTTTATTTTATGAAAATGCGAGTAAATATTTGCGAAATTTTTTAATTTTTAAGCGCTACACATGTATTGAGGTGTATAACAGAAGGTGGGCATCAAATTACAGTATTTAAAGTTTAATTTCAGTAGATTTATTGAAGTGTAATTTGTAGTTGAGCAGGTGCTAAATGCTGGGCATTTAATTTTATGTGGTACATCTGAGTGTCGGTCATCTGAATTTACAATATATGGATTCTGTTTGCAAACAAGTGCATTATGTTCATTGCCTCATGAAATAAAATTAGTTTTAGTTGGACAGGAGCAGCTAAAAAAGCATATTAATGCAGTTTTGTTTTTCTGCGACAAATGTAATGAACAAACTCGCATAGTATTAGTTACTTTTTAACTCAAAATATATTCCCATGCCTTTCTCCTGTCCATAACCAAATGTTTTCCAATCTGGACTTAATATTAACTTTCCCTTCAATTTTCTTAAGAAAAGAAAAAAACTAAGATGCCTATCTTTGTCCTGTCTTGAATGAGACTAAAAACATTATAATTTGTACTGCTTTTATAGATTGTCACAACTTTTGTCGACATTGTAAAAAAAATTCAATACTAAAATATATGTACAGTCTGTTTCAAACGGTAAGGCGGAACTAAATGGGAATTTCGTTCTTTTAGGTTGTCACGAAAAGGGACCTTGCTTGGGTTATTTCATTTTTCACGTTGGAATGTCAAAATTTAAAATTCCAACAATGAAACCATGGAAACGATTGACATATGTCAAACTTAAATTAATTTTCTTACATATTTTAATGACAAAAAATAAATAAATGGGATATTTGTATTAAGAATGACACAAAAAATCAAAATATAAAGAAAATGACATTTTAAAATGATATTAACCTTAACCAAAAAATATTTGTTGCAAGTATGATTTACAAAGCTTAAACAAAACGGCCGAAAAGCATGATTTAAACGATGAAAGTAACTAGATTGCAAAATCTAGTTCCGCCTAACCGTTTGGAACAGACTGTAATTGGGAAATTTGTAATAAGAATGACACAAAAAATCAAAATATAAAGAAAATGACATTTTAAAATGATATTAACCTTAACCAAATTTTTTTTATTGTAAGTATGGTTTACAAAGCTTAAACAAAACGGCCGAAAAGCACGATTTAAACGATGAAAGTAACTAGATTGCAAAATCTAGTTCCGCCTAACCGTTTGGAACAGACTTTAATAAGTTCAAACTGTTATATTTAACACTATAATTTGGCCACCAGTTAGTGTATTTGAGTGTGTCACTTCTTAATACCCAGTGAGTATTTGACATTATTTACTTGAGAAAATTTTAACATTTTTTTTGTTTTTTTTAATTTATATATGAACCAATTTTTGCGTTGGGAGTCTAAAAAATATATTTAAGGCGCCAAATAATATATTAAAAATATATTTAAAGCGCAAAAAAAATTCAAAAATTACATATGAAGGTATGTATTTTTTGAAATATGGTCATTTTCTGTCGGTTTTTTTGAATTTATTTAAAAACAGTCACCCGTAGCTTGTAATGGAGATTATTTTTGAGATCTACGAGTCAAAATACATAAGTATACACATTTTGAAGTAAATCAGAGAGAAAAAATATTTGCTCGAAAATCGAAAAAATCGTAAGGGGTACCCCTTACGAATTTTTCGATTTTTGGCCATTTTACAAGGTTTTGTTTAACGATTCGTATTTATTGTAAAGGTTGGGTTATTAAGGCCCCAATTTTTTTCTAGATTAAACAATATACGAAGATTTCAAAAATTCAAACTGCAGTTCTCTATATTTTATTGTTCTTAAGTTAGAATTTTTTTAAATTTAAAAAAAAAAATGAAAAATAAAAATTTCGACAAAAAAAAATTTGTTTGGGAATTGCTTCAAAATAAGTCCTAAGGTCCTATAGGACCTCAGGATTTCAAAAATTTCAACCGCAGGTCTCTATCTCATGTTGATTTTGAGATACAGTCTTTTAAAAATGAAATATTTACAAATTTTCAAAACTACAAGCACCAAAAAGGCTTTAAGTAAGGAGGGCCCTATTTTTTTATATAGGTAGAAAAACATTCTATATTTTTTAAAAATTATAACCGCAGGTCCCTATATTTTATGTTCTTAAGTTAGAATTTATTAAAATTTAAAAAAAAAAGTAAAAAATTTCTCAAAAAAATTTTTTGTTTGTGAGTTGTTTTATAATGTCTTGAGGCCCTGCTAGGGGTCGTGTTTTTTTTTTTTTCTCTCTCAAAATATATCTGTTGTACTTAAATTTTATTGAGTTAACTTACCTAGTCGTTAAAATAATACTGTTCATAGGGTTAGAACACCATTGCAAAAATAAATCTCTTGAAAATCCACTCTCCATATCTGGACTACTTGCCAAGACTACTTTAGGACTTGGAACTTTCGCTAACTCAGCCATACTGTGACACAACTGTAAGTGTTTGAATTGAAATGGATTGTTTCTTTGTCCTTCGAAACTACGCATAAGTTTGTCGCTCATCCATTCGATCTGTGATTTAGCAAATTCAACTACGTTATAACTAACGTTATTGAGAAGTGCGAGAGAATAGGCGAGGAGACCTGATTCTTTGTTCCGCCAAAGTTGATCCAACATATGAGCCAATTCAAGTACTCGACCAGCTGTATCCACTGCTACTAGTACGTTTCCACTGTTTCGTAAAGTTTGTAAGATATTTGCTGAAAATAATAAATAACATAAAAATCGGACATCAAATCTGCATCTAAGATGATCAGAGACTGTAATAATAAGTTAAAAATAAACAATAAATGTTTCTAGTACTTACTCATCAATTTTTCATCCCGAGCTCTACGTCTGGCTTGTTGATAAGTAGCGTTAAAAGCATCGGTAATGAATAACGATGGCCTTTGTAATTTCTCCAATTCACAACCATTCAAATGTCTTTCTTTCTTATGATTAAAATCATTAGCATAAATAATATCTTCTTCACCTACTTTCATAATTTTCCATATCGTACCTCCGATCATATGTCCAGCGGGTAATGGAGTAATTGTTAAACCATAGCCTTTACCTGAATAAAAATATTGAAATAAAACATGTTTAAACAAGTTCTTTAAAATATACCTTTCATAGAAACACTTTGATTGTATTTTAGTTGTATAATTTTATCAAACGCAGCATCAACATCGTCAAGTGTAAACAAATCGAATTCTTCCATATTATAGTGCGACTGATATAGATCATACATGAACATTTGTCCCATTTTATAAACTGGAATAGTTGCATATATCGGACAGTTCAATCCAAGTTTCCCAACCATGTACGGTAATCCACCCAAGTGTAACGGGTCTGGATATGAAAGTAATACAGCATCGAGTGAATGTACATGCCTAAAAAGAATTTTTGGTTATTTTTAACGCTTTTGTTTTGTTTTTAATCTACCTTTTGAGTTCTTTCATAAATTCTGGATCAAAATTTTCATCCCAACCGCAATCTAGCAAAATCCTAACCTCATCTACTTGTAAAATGTAACACGGTGGTGATTCGTCCATAGCCCCCGAAAGGGCCTGCAATTTTATAATGGATGTCATTGTTATTAATTAACAATATTTGCTTAATTTGGTTTTGATTAATTAATTAATTTTGGGATATTATACGATCATAACGATGCCATTCTTGACAGCTAGAAAATATATGTCGATACGCATGCGCGGTCAAAGTGAAACGGAATCAAAATCTTTTCTCCAAAGGGAAAATGTAAAAAAATGATGTAAAGTTGAATTTTTACACATTTCAGGATTTTGTAGGTAGCAGGCATCTTGCAAATTAGTATGTTAATCATTTACAAGTAGTTTTTTTCCATTATTCGCGACCACATCTGTTTCCTCGGCTTTCATTTAAGACGTAGCGTGATATTTCCTTCTTACATTTGTAATTTCTAATAAAGATGTTTTCGGAAATCTACGAATTGTACTGCATCAAAATCAATGTACATTATTGAGATTTTTTTTTACAGAAATAGAGTATGCTTCGTAGCCAGGGCCGTAGCAAAGGTGCTCATTCTAGAAATACAAGAGATAAGCAAAAAGAAGGTTCTCACTCTAGAAATAGAAGTGACGAGCAAAAAAAAAAGGTTCTCACTCTTGAAATACAAATGATTAGCAAAAAAAGGTCGTTACTCTAAAAATACAAGTGATGAGCAAAAAAAAAGCTTCACACTCTAGAAATACAAGTGATGAGCAAAAAAAGGTCCTCACTCTACAAATACGAATGATGAGCAAAAAAAAGGAAGGTACTCACTCTACAAGTACAAGTGATGAGCAAAAAAAGAATATATTGAGAGTTCTTTTATAAAAAATAAGAGTAAAAAGGATATTGCTTAGAAAAGAGAATAATACTCTAAAAAAAGAGTACGTCTGGTCAGCCTAACCGAAATAGTAACTCAGTTAAACTTATATTGCTTAATTTACAAACCTAACCTATAAATTATAACAAGTGATAGCTAACAAATGGTATACTTGTATATTCAATTTATTTAACAAAGACCAATTTTACAACAATCATTATTACAGTTTCGGAATACTTGCAAATTTAGATTTAGGTTAGTTATCTTCTTCTGGGTTCTTTACCTGGGAAAGGAGGTTCATATTCCTCAATTATCCAGAAGGATCCGCTTTGAGAGGAACCATCTGTGGTTCTTGAACCTGCTTCCAAGATCTCAAACACGCTGGTCTCGGTACTAGGTGCTGATATCACCGAGCCTGTTATATCGCCTGTGGCCGGCGGTAGATTTTCTAAAAGATAAAAAAAATGTTTAAATCACAAATTTTGACACCTATTTTGTGTGTTGAAAACTTATAGCTTAGAGGAAAATTAATAAAATAAAAAGAATTAGAACTCAGTTCGTCGTATTTTATTAACAACGATGTGCCGGATCACTTAAATGCCAGAAGTAGGTAATAGGCCGATTGAGCCTGGGAACTTTTTGTAGACCGTGGGAATTTTCTTATCAGTGCGGCATCCTATGATGTTGCCGACATCTGGTCAGGTGTTAATTACAGGTGTGCAATCAGGTGACCAGATTAGGTGATTAGTAGTACTGTGCGATGTTTGTTTATTTCTGTTATTATTATTTATTTCTCGTACGTTTCAAGGTATACCGTGTACTAAAATCAGTAAAAATGTATTTGAAATACATTTGTTTATTTGGTATCCACAACAGCTGTTTTCTCGCGCAGAATTGATGACGTAATTTATGATACCCTGTGTTGAAGTTAAGTTGAACGAAGTCTAGTAATACCCTTTTCACATCAGATGTTTAAGTTCGGATGTTAAAGTGAATGTGTCTTTAAACGCTAATGTGAAAACGTATGACCTCGTCTAAATACAAGCGAAGTTGAAGACAGAGATCTGCGGCTTAAACATCGTCCGCATTGCCAACATAATTTCTATTATAAAAAAATACTTTTTGAATTTGTGCTTTTCTTCTTTTATCTATATTGAGCTGTTATCATTTTATATATCGAGGTTATGAGAAGATTACTTTTATATTTATTTATGTAATAACGTAAATAAACTTCTAACCTCGATATATAAAATAATGACAGAATAAATTCAAACGATATGAAATTATGTTGGCAATGCATACTAAATTTACATGCAGATTTCCAGATAGCAGCACTGGAGATTTAAACATCAAATGTGAAAGCAAACCGATGTTAAAGATCGGTGAACTTTAAGTTCACTCGTCTTGAAGTTCTAATGTGAAAAGGGTATAACAACCTACCATTTTTATAATTTGCTTACCGATATTCAAGTTGGATATCTTCTTGGCTTGTTCTACCAAATTATCCAACCACTTCCTCCAGTATTCAGAAGTCTTGATGGCTTCAACAAGTTGTTCTAGAACTTCATGTCCTTCATCAACACTTAATATAATCTTATTCTGCAAACAAACTGGACAACAAGCAACCTCCTTATCATGGAATTGTTCAATAATACTATTACTAAGTTCTTGAACATGAAGATTATAAGTTCTAAATGCAACAATATCTTTTTCCAATTGTTCTTTGAAGTTCTCCCATTCTTCTTTGTAAAGTATTCTTTTAGTTCCATCATCATTCTTAACTTCTCCACGTAGAATTGCAGCGTAGAGACGAATTTGTCCAACAACTTCTGTTATCCATTTACACCAGTTGCGAGAATTGTGGGCAACTTCCATAAGCCAACTCGCCCATAATTTGAGGGTCAAGCAACAGACCATATCTGGAGAATGTTCTTTAACCACCGTAGCTGGAGTAATAGATATTGCTTCTACACCTTCTTTTACGCTGGGTTCTACTGCACTCATTAATGTCACACTCACTAAAATTAAAATTGATATTTTAGTAAGGAAAATAAAATAACACCGAAATTAGAATAGAGACGCTATCAACAAAGCTATAGGGGAAACTTCCTAAGGTCCGTGACATCTGGTGGCAATTTGCGGAAGATACGAGAATGATATTGTTTTGTTTTGTTCAATGGATAAATACGTGTTTTTTTGTTTGTGTTTTATTTTTGTGAAACAATCAATTTTTTACCTAAATCTAAACATTCCATAATTTACCTAAATCTAAAAAAAATATCAATTGAAATGACGTTTGGAGGCAGAGAGAAAGTGAATCGTAGGCTTTTATGGACCCAAAAACTAAAAATGGGCAAAAATCCAACCCCATGCATGCACGTTTGCTCATTGCATTTTATGGAAAGTGATTTTTACGTCCAAGAAAAGACTAAAAAAAAGCATTTACCCCACCCAAAATTTGCCTAAATCATCAGTTGATATATTAAAAGGCCCGAAAACGATATTTTTAAAATAATTTATCGTCTGTTAATCTAAGAGCTTTAAAAACAAATTTTATGTTAAAATATTTTTTTATAAATTTTAATTTGAATGCCTAATACCATTATATAGGTTTCTAAATATGTTCAGTATTTTTTTTTTATATAGCAAGGTTAATTAAGATTTTGAAAATTGTGCCTATGGCTTCCATTGGTTGTTTTAAGTCATATGCTCCGCTCCTCTGTTTTCGTATACATGATACATAGAATGAAAATATAATTCCAACAATTCTAACTCATTATTAAATTTACGCTCTTAAAAATTAAATGCAACATTTGCCAAAATATAACTAGAATTTTGACAAAATAATTTATGCAAAATAAAAATGGAAAAAACAAAAAATAAAAAAGTCTCCTCTGCGCGGGAGCAAACCCTAGTTTGCTGCGTAGTAAGGCAGCAAACCCTAGTTTGCTGCGTAGCAAGCGATCAAGCTAGCCATTAGACCAGGATACGCGTTCTAATATCGTTATTTTCCGAAAATATAATCTGATCAAAAATTTCTGTTGTACTATTCCGGTTCACACCAATGTACATTATTTAGATTTTTTTCAGATTTTTAGTTTAAACCATCTGGGCTAAAGGGTGTGGGATAAAAAACAAATTTTGCACAATTTTGGCAAAAATCGCATCAAAATAATTTATTTAGCAAAAATAAAATTTTGATCGTTAATCCACGTACTAAGGGCTTTCATTTGATACCCTACTCAGAATTTAAAAAAAATATTTTTTTTTTCGATGAACACATATTTATTTATATTTTTAGGAGGATAAGTTTTTTAGATGTTTTAGTATTTTTCCTAAGTGCGGGTCGAAGAGTTGTATAAGCATGCCAAATTTCAACTCTCTAGGTTTAGCCGTTTGGTTACATTTTTTACGGACACACAGATAGACAGACAGACAGGCAGACAGGCAGACAGACAGACAGACAGACAGACAGACAGACAGACAGACAGACAGACAGACAGACAGACAGACAGACAGACAGACAGACAGACAGACAGACAGACAGACAGACAGACAGACAGACAACAAAATGACGGTATAAGGGTTTTTTGGTCATTTTCTGCAAACCCCTACACTTTTCCTAAAATTACTTGTTCAGATTCATCATTAAAAAATAATTCAACGGCAAACCGAAGTACATAATTTTGATTCATGACTGACGTGAGATAATCTGACAGTAAAAACACTTTGTCGGTAAAAACACCGCCTAAAGTTGTAGGGTTAGATTTTATAAACATAACGTCACAATCCATGCTCGCTCCGTGTACGAGTTGCTGCGCTCCGTCAGTGTTCAATTCATGACGTCACCATCAATTGTTCGCTCAGCGCTCGCTCTACCCTGTACAACTCGTATGTACCCAATATAATAGTAAACTCCGCCGGATGAATTTAAAAGAAATTTAAACATGCTTGCAAAGCATGTGTGAGACCGAATATTTACCTTCTTCTTCTTCTACTATTTCTTCTTCTTCTACTTCCCATACTTCTTCTTCAACAACTTCTTCTATTGCTTTTTCCATTCCTTCAATATCGGCTTCACCTGCTTCTACCGGTTCAGGTTCAGGTTCAGGTGGTGGTGGAGCTTCTTCAGTTGGTTTCGTTTCTGGAATTACGATTATTATTAATAATATTATTATGGAGGTTTCTGACACTTTTTCAGAATATCTGAGAAAACATTCACCAATCACATTCATAGTTACATGCTGAACTGAGAACAAAAGGTGAAATGGAATGGTGTGCTTGGTGAGAAATTAAAAAAACTGTATAGGACTGCCACAGGGAAGTGTGTTGGGACCACTGCTATTTATTGTATACATTAATGACATCACAAAAATATTAAAAAAGTGTAAAATAAATATGTTCACGGATGATACTTTAATATATGTTGAAGGAGATAGTTATAAAGAGGTAGTTAGTGGATTAAAAGATGAATTAAAAATAATAAATATTTTGAAATGAACAGACTGAAACTTACTAGATAAATATATGATATTATGTAAAAATAGTGAGTACGATTTAGATATAAAAGACAATAGGGTAGAAAGAGTAGAAGTTAATAATTGTGTGTTAGAATTGGTTGATAAATATAAATACTTAGGAGTTGTACTAGATAGGAAGTTGAAATTTAAAGAGCACGTGCAATACGTAATTAAGAAAGTGGCAAAAAAGGCTTTTTCAGCAGTTTCTTATAGGTTTAGTTTAAGTAGATACACTAGATTATTAATATATAATACAATTATACTGCCACACTTTACATACTGTGCATCTGTCACTTTTATGTGCAATAAAACAGATAAAGATAAGTTACAGAAATGTCAAAATAAGGCCCTAAGAGTAATATTAAAATGTGATAAGTATGCAAGTATTATGTCTATGTTAAAGGCGATGAACTGGCTAGATATCAGTAGTTATGTTGAATTTAAAGTATTAACATTTATTTATAAAATACTAAAAAATATGGTACCTGATTATCTAAGAATTAGAATAAAACAAAATAAAGATGTACATGTGTACAACACAAGAAATAAGGAAGATTTTTCCATAACTTGTGTTAGAAAGGAAACAACTAAGATCAGTGTTTTTTCTAAAGGTTTGACTTTATACAAGGTGTCTCAAAAGAAATTTTATATTTATTTAGCTTACTGCGTGAACGCAACGTATCCGAGGGGCGCGGGGGTTATGTCAATCGGTAGCCTGGCTCTTGGGAATTCACTCGCTATGGATCGTTTCTCGGGAGCAGACCGCGCGTTATGCGTGCGAGAGTTTTACAAAAACGGTGATTCGGCGACTGTAGCGCGTAGAAAATTCTGCAGTATTCGAGGTTTTCGCCACTTAAATGATGCGCCAAGCATTCCTCTCATTCGACATTGGGTTAAAAAGTTTGAAGAGACTGGTACAACGCTGGATAAATCAAAATCCGGGCGACCTAGGTCATCAAGAACGGTAGAAAACGTGGAGAATGTTAATCAGTCTGTTCGTGACGACCCGAACCTTTCAATTCGGAAGCGCGCAAGTGCTTTAAATGTGCATAGATCATCATTACATCGCATTATGCACAAAGACCTAAAACTGCACCCCTACAAAATTCAATTGGTGCAAGAATTAAAGCCCCAAGATGCCAGTCAGAGGCAATTTTCTCAGGCAAATTGATCTCCCGGAGAGGTGACATAAATTGGCCTCCACGCAGTCCAGATTTAACCCCTATGGACTTTTTCCTATGGGGTTATCTTAAATCTAAAGTTTACGCCAATAAACCGACTTCACTGGCGCATTTGAAAGAAAATATCCGTCACGAAATGGCAGCCATCCCTGAGTCCACCTGCAGAGACGTCATAAGTAATTTTACTGTTCGATTAAATGAGTGCCGAGAATGCGAGGGTCTACATTTAGACGATATTATTTTTAAGAAATAAATCCCCAAAAAGTGTTGTTTAATAATTAATAAACATTTTTTCTATATACGGCTTACTTTTTTTTTAATCGATCCACTAAATATAAAATTTCTTTTGAGACACCTTGTATAACCAACTTCCTAAGGAAATTAAAGATATTGAAAGATACAAATTATTTGAGTGTAAAGTACGTGAACATCTTTTGAAAAAGTTGTTTTGTTGATTTTTAATACTTATTAGATGTTGTTTATTTTAGTTTAAATGCTATTTTAATTTATAATTTGTATTTTTGATTGGCCACTGTGCTATTAAATAAAGATATGATTATTATTATTATTATCAGTTACCTTCTGTAGGTGGTTCTACTGGAGGTGGAATTTCTGTCGGAGCTTCCTCTGCAGCTATACTTTCAATTGCTGCAATTTCTGCAGCTTCCGCACCTCCTGGAGGTTCACCTCCTAACTTACCAAATTCATCTTCACCAGCCATTTCTAGTTCACCTTCTAAGCCTTCACCCTCTTCGCCTAACATCGTAGGTGATTCTTTTCCTGATTCCATTTCGACTTCATATTCTTCTAATCCCTCTTCGGATATTTCTCCCCAGAATCCTTCTTCTTCCCATTCCTCTTCTTCTTCCTCTTCTTCCTCTTCTTCTTCTTCTTCTGACTCTTCTTTCTTTAGCCCTGCTAACCTGAAAGAGAAATATTTTATTAGCATACCTAAACAAAGAAATAAGTTTCATAACGGAAAATTCATGGATCAAATAGCATTTTTTTTTTGTATAATTGCAAAAATATCATTCAAATCCAGACCTGCCAACACTGCGGGCAGTGGCGGCACTAGCGGGGGGGGGCTCCGAAAAAATTGCTCTGCCCCCCCCAGAATTGTTTGGAGAAATATGTATTTTAGAAGTGAGGACCTTTTTTTTAGGTCATCACTTGTATTTGACCCCCCAAAGTTGCCTAAAATATTTCCTAACCTGTCTTTTTCGGCTTCCAGTCTCTTCTTTGATTCTTCTCTCATTCCAGCATCAGAATAAAGATAATAAGATTCTGTAACAGAGGTATCTGTTCCACTTGTAGACAAAGAAATAGTTTCGAAACCTTCTTCTCCTCCCAAATCAACAGTATCAATCTCGTCAATCTTCTGATCAATCCAAACTGAAATCTGATCCAGCGTTAAATATAATTCCTTGCTATAAGTATCCTTATTAGTCCTTTTAAAGAGAACAGCTAAAGAGGGATCGATCATTCTTTGTATAATTTCATTGGTGATAACAATATGACGATCCTTAACTTGTGCAAATGGTATTTTAAGAAAATATTTAACCACTGCATCAACAACTTTATCAATATCTTTTTTAGACTTATTTTTCATTTGGCAAATCACTCTGTCTTTAGCCTTTTGTTTCTTTCTCATTTGTTTCTTTCTAATTGTTGATAAATTTTTGAAGTATCTATTTGCTTCGTATGTTGTTAGAGCGTCTCTTTGTTGCATTAGGGATTTTAGGAATAGTAATTGCTGGGGTGTTAGACGAACTTGGTGGTCTTTCCAAGTGTATAACATTCGGAGGGGTTTTGGTATGGCCAGTTGAACATGGCGAGGTGGGTTTATTCTGTTTTTTGCTTCTTGCATTTTATAAACTTTGGGATAACATATTTTATGAAATGGATCTTTTTCTGGAGGCATTATTCTGAAAATTAAAACATGTACACTGAAAGAAATTTATACTTTAATATTAAAAATACTAGTTCTTGATTTCATATTAATAACACTGGTCAACAAATTTAAACTTTTTTGCTGACTTAGATCTGATACTTGTTTTTAACAAATTTAGGGGTGCTGATTTCAAAAATTTTAACTGTTTCTGCCTATCACGTCAAATTTTTGTTCTATCGTATTTTAACTTTTTTCACCTTTTCACGTTCTGATATACGTCTACTTTAATTTCAACTTCGTTCTTGTTGTCCAATATATTTCGTAGGAACGCCTTACATGCAGATACTTGTTATATACCTTTTTACAACGGCGGGCAATTCATTTTCCCCCCTCTTCATATTAAACTGGGTCTAATGAAGCAGTTTGTAAAAGCGTTGAACCAAGATGGTGACTGTTTCAAATACAGAGTGATTATTTAATGGCGAGACGACGTCATCGAATTTTACGTGCCTCCTAGCAGAAATACTGGTGAATACTATGGCTATAATAACCTTGAAGAGATATAATAACCTTGATGCGCATGCGCGCATAATCGCCTGCTACGATGTGTGTGAAACGGCAAATTATTAAAACTTCCAGTGACGTCGTCTCGCCATTAAATAATCACTCCGTATATATCTGAAACATTTCAAAGTCTCAGTAATGAAAAGCTGGCATTTTTGATGGACCACAAATTAGAAAATTAGTGAATGATCCACATTTCACTGTACATATGGAAGATATGGAGAAAAATGCATGGTCTTTCGTGGCGCTCATCAAAAATTTTCTTGGGAATAAAAAAACCGAACTATGTGGAGGTCGTTGAAAATTTGATTGAAAATTACCATCATCTGAGGTGCAACATGAGCGTGAAACTTCATTTTTTAAACAGTCATCTTGACAAATTTCCTGTTAATCTTGGAGATGTTAGTGATGGACAGGGTGAACGTTTCCATCAGGATTTAAAAGAGATGGAGAGACGTTATCAAGGAAGGTGGGATACTCACATGATGGCTGACTACTGTTGGAGTATTAAAAGAGACTTATCGGGAATGGTGCACTCCAGAAGATCTTACAAACGACCATTTAATCCTTAAATTATTTTGTATTTTTATTTTAACACTCCAATGCATTAAAATGTAATTAAAACTGTTCTCATTTTCTTTCTTTCACTATAAATAAAATTTTAAGAATATTTTCTAATTATTTAGTCCTTATTGTTCGCTAAATTTGTACCAATTACAGTATCGACGTCTAAAATTAAACGATAGAAGTATTATTTGGCCGAAAATATGTATTTGTTGTAGAGCAAAAATCTGATGTGATACGCAAAAACTGATGTGATATTTGAGTTCAGCAGTACCAAATTAGTAAGAAACAAGTCTTAGATGTAAGTCAGCAAAAATTGTGTTGTAACTATATAGAAGGAATTGTATAGAAGAAAACTTTATTTTTTACTATCCAATATCAAAATTATTCTTCTATTACATTTTTTTACATATTAACTCAAAGAACACTTAAATTTATACTATACTTTGGCGTTGCCAGTAGTTCTAAATATTGTTTCCGGCTAAGTGCATCGCGGTTTATAATCCGTTGTTTTGCTACCACTTCTGGTAGTCCTTCTTTACACTGACATATTATTTCGACTTTCTTCTTTTTCTTTTTTTGTTTATGTGCCTTTATAACATCTCGTTGTCTTTCAATACTTTTTTCGAAACGTTTTGCTTGTTCTTTATTTATGCGAATATCTTCACCCCATTGTATTTCGGTAAATACCTTGTTTTCGGTATCGGGTAAACATGGATCGGGTTGGGATGTCGATGATGGAGCTAATGAATCTGAAAAAAAATAAATTCTGATTTTTAGTTTTGTTCTAATGAGAAAAGTGATTGCGAATCGACACCTTGCATGGCTGAAATTTAATGTAAAGGAGGTAATTTTGTTATTGTTTCAGAAGTAAAACTTTCATAAGTAAATTTAATATAATTATCCAATTATAGTTAAATATTAAATGATAAAATATAGTCCAGTTCTTAAAAAAGGCGCATTAATCTATTTCTTAAAAAAATATAAGTCTAACATAAGTGAAAAGAGTAAACTTGTTTGACAATTTGCGAATATGCCATCGTTAATTTGTAAATGTTAAACCATGTAAATAGTAATCCGTAATAGTTAATTAAAGTAAGTTAGTTAAAACGACAATTTTAAATCAACAATTCCTTACTCTCCTTAAGAATCAATGCAACCTGTTAGTGTATCCAGAAAATTCATATCCGAAACCGCTCACGTATTATGAAAGTGCTCGACTTGATCCGCTCTGTCCCGGTTTTGGTCGTAAACACAAAGGAGTTCGGCGAATTTGGTCGACCATTGACACAAAGTTTATATAACAAAGAGTAAAAAATAAATGTTTTCTTCATGATTTTTTGTGTGTTATATATGTTATAAGTTTTAACAAGAATTTAATGAAGCTATAATGTAAAGTTTATCCTAACCTAACATATCTTAACCCAGTAATACCGGAGTCATTTTTTCTACGAAATTTTGAATAATATGAGTTACACTGTGTATTCAGAATGCCCTATAACCAGTGATGGCATCCTAAATTTTCAGGATGCGGTTCTATAAAGTCATGTGATATCTAGGAACCTATTCTGCATTTTTAAGAGTGAAAACAAATCACTAACTTCCATTTATTAAATATAAGGAAAAAATTTGAAGAGCGTATTATTAATAACCTATAAAATAAATACTACATTTAAATGCAACACTGAAGGACACGGCGCACGATTCAAAACTAAAGTCAGAGTAATTAATTTATTTTTAATAATTCTAACAACCAGTTCCCAATAATTTTAATAAACGGTTCGCGCGAACCGGTCCGAACTGGTAGGATGCCATCACTGCCTATAACTGATTTTTTTTTGTCATTTTCTTTGCATGATCCATTCTCAAACTGTTCACAGGAAGTATGCAATACATTTGCGATACGTAGATTTCAAGTGAGCATTACTTTACGCGGTACATTACAGAATGGGCTCGCTAATCTGGACGCAGCTTAACATAAACAATATTTCAAAGACCAGAAAGTAACTAAAATACTTTTTCAAGTACTTTATTTCAAATATTCCTAGTTCTGTCCCAGATAAATGGTTTTCTTCGAAGTATTAGAGTACAAATAAGTAAATAATTGTTCAGTACTTACTGCCACATAACCTATAGTCACAGACAGGGCAATGACAATTTAGAGACTCAGCGCTATGCATTTTAATTTTGAATAAATAATTTGTAAATAACCAATACACAAATCACTGTTACTAAAAACCCTCTTTTCATTATTTTTTAAATTTTAATGCTAAAATTTTTAAAATTTCATTGCCAAAATGTTCAAAGAATTTTTCTGTCAAAATACCAAACAAATGAAAATTATTTTAACTACGACTTCTCTACCATTCTATATAGGAAAAAAAATATCTACGATCATCAAATAATAAATACATTATGTGTCAATTGTAAATAAATAAAGCTGTTCATATTGCAACAAGTGTAAAAAAGTGATACGCATGCGTGCTCAAATAAAAAAATAAACTTTTCTTTACACTGTAAGCTGTTATTTAGTAAGTTAATTAGTTAAAATGTCTGGTGCTGAGCAATGATGGCTATTTGCTCCTCACACAGCTCATCTTTATAACAAGATTATTATTTATAACTTAGATTAAATAAAACAATAAGTAATAGTCTTTTTAAACATTGTTTTACAATACAATCAGCTGATATTTCGGCGACCATCTTGATAACATGGATTCTGAATAGTGTTTCCGATTTTTCGACATTTTTCATTTCTCGAGAAATGAAAAATTAGACTTAATTTCTCGAGTATTCTCGAGAAATCTCGAGTAAAATATCTATCTATATGTATCTTGTTTAATTAATGTTGAAAATATTGTATAGCAGTGTTTCTCAAGAGGTGGTCCCCATAAAATTTTTAGTGGTCCGCGAAAGTTTTTATATGTGTTTTTTGCAGTTCTTTTTTTTAATTTTTTATGCACATTTTTCATGTAAATAATTTATATTTTGTTTATTTTCTGTAAACTTTCTGTGATTTTCTACAAATAAAATAAATGTATTTAGTATTTTATATATTTAATGTGCATACAGCAAACCCATAATTTTTTCGAAACTTTCCACCTTTACCCCATAAAATTGGGCCGCATGCCAAATTTTTTATGACACAAACTTTAATTCTTTTTATCGGCATGCTGTATGAAAACGCGGAAAACCATATTTTTTTATTACAAGATCACCTGACCGTTTGAGCCCTTTGGGACCCTGCGAATCGCGTGCCTATAATTTTTAATACTTTAAATTTGTTTTAACTTTCTTTTGATAAAAGGGCAAGCATTATTAAATCAGAAAAAAAAACACAAAATTTGGAAAAAAGTGGAAATGCAATTTTCCATATAACCGGAAAGCGTGCAGGGGTTTAGTACCCTCCTTTCATTGTTGTCACATGGTGAATATTCTCTTCTCCAAAAGGCATGCTGTAGGAAATCGGAAACCATAAACAGTCATGAGCTCCCGGTCTAACAGCTCGTCCGCGTACACAAAATGTCATTAGTATTAATAAAGGACCTTTACGCAAAAAAAATGTTTTTCTTGACGTTGGGGGTCCGCAACAGTCGAAGGTTTGAGAAATACTAGCCTAGATTACACTCGCATGATTGCGCCTTAAAAGATACTACCGAATTAACTGTAACGTATTGCGGGTTGTATACAGTACCTAGACAAAATATTATAACCACTTACAAAAACAACTGTTTATTAAAAATGCCGACATATAATCATATGCTACTTTATTTATTTCTTTAACATATCGTGTATTTATTAAAAGATAAGATATTTTAAACATCTTCAACTCTGTATTTTTATTCTGAGGCTGATTTGCAAGAACAAAAAGTACCGATTTTGTCCTGGCCAGGTAATTCGCCGGATATCAATCCTATCGAAAATGTTTGGAACCTCCTGAAAAGACTTGTTTATGATTTAAATAATACTAATAAACAAGTTAATAGATAATATTAAAAAAGTATGGCATGGCTCTCCAGAAATTGAAACTTGTAATAGGGCATGTATTGAGAGTATGCCTCGAAGAATTGCGGCAGTAATAAAAGCAAAGGGAGGCAACACAAAATATTAAAATCATTTTATAAATCTACTAAAATAATTTGAAATAATAAAGTACAAAATAAAAATAAAATTGGTGTATTAGTATTTTGTTGATTTTGTGTAAAACAATGAATTTTTAAAAAATCATAAGTGGTTATAATATTTTGTCTAGGTACTGTACATTTAAAAATTGTATCATATCAGGCGTAATTGGCATGATATATTCTTATTCTGTAGAGAGCGCTGTCTTAGGCTGTAGTGAAGGGAACACGGTGTATACCTTTTGCTTTAATTATAATGAACAGGGTATACCTTGTTTTTTTAAATTTCGATGCGTTAAACAGTCGTTTTAAAATTGTTCAATGGTCGGTTTCTAAATACGAGTTAAGTCATACATGTTATGCTTAACTTTAGTCAAAATAATATACAAAGACATATCATTTTAACTTGAGTTTAAACAATTAACTCATTTTTTAGCAATCGGCCATCAAAGATATAAGAAAATTTGGATGCTGGTTTAAATCAGAAACGCTCTTAGGAACGTTTCTCAAAAATGCCTAAAGGAGTGTTTCTAGAAGTAGAAAAGACGTTGACAGAGATGCATTGCGGCTACAGGAAACTATTTCAAAGGCGTTCTTTTTGATCATTTTACGTATTTGTAAATTAAATTCAGTAAACAATAATTTCAAAGTAAACATGCTAACATTGCATGTTGACAATGTCAACGTTAACATTGTACATTTTCTCGTAATTACTGTCAATCATGGTTCAAAAAGTATAATTAATTATTATTTTAAAACAAGACATAACATTGACTGTAATTTTTAACATATTGACTTTAATGAATTCAGAGTAACTACATAATATATATAATGTTATCATTAATGTATTTTTATAAACAAATTGTGCTATAAAGCTAAGTATATACTTAAACAATATGAACGGACTTGAACAACAAACAATGACATCAACAAACTTAAGAAAATCTGCGGGTGATACAAGACCATTTACCATCACTGTATGTACGTCCAAGATCTAACGAGCATTATTAGTATTTTTTTTTTTTTTTTTCTCTATCGAATATTTTTTTTTTCATTCATTTTCAATAAGTGTATACAAAGCTTAACATGTTTTTTAATACAGTTGTGAATTTATAAATTTGCTGATATGGAGTACGCAGAGATAATATGTTTTTGTTTCTAATCTTTTATAAATTAACAATAAAACAATAAAACTTTACAGAAATGTCTTATCTTTGTTATAGAAAAAAAAATATTGAAATCTCTGACGTCCTCTTGGAATATAATGTTTGGTATAAACTGGATACTTTTCTATATTTATTTATCTGTTGCCTTCCAAAGTCTTAGAATGGAGATAGATGAATCAAATTTGCTATCTCTGAAATCACAAAAAAAAACTTGATATCGTTAATAATAGGATAATTAAAATCTAAAAGTATCAGCTGTAATCACTACAAAAAATCACACTAAAAAAGAAAACAGCTGTGGCCACCACAGGACCAACCGCCATCACAAAGTACTTGTATAAAATACATTCTAGCAGCAGAGTAGAAATAACTTGGCCTAATATTTTCTAACAGAGATATTATTTATCATAACCATGGAAACGTTACATATAAGTATGAAAAATAGATACTTAAAAAAAAGACAGACGGACAGACGGACAGACGGACGGACGGACGGACGGACGGACGGTCGGACGGACAGACGGGCAGACTGCATAATGATGTCTGTCGGTCTGACAGACATCATGCTAAAAATAGTCAAAACGTTATGTAGGAACCTCAATTCGTGGAGATCCATCGAAATCTCGAAATGTCAAAGTCGGTATGATCACAATACCTCCCTTATACAGGGTGTTTGTTTGAAACGGGGCACCCCGAAAATCTCCTTTATCTGTAAAGATACAAAAAATCTTCAGAACAAAAGTTAAACTAGACAAAAAGGCCCATCTAAAGGTTACTATAAGAATTCTGAGGCACTTCCGGTTTCACCGGAAATGATGTCAACTTTTGATCTAGCATAGGGAATCGATAATTTTATATTTTTTTCCTAAAAGTACATTAAATTAGCTTTACAATGACACCAAAAAGTCATATTTTTATGTTAACCATTTCAAAATGGCGACCATTTATTTACAAAATAATAATCAACATAAGTTTTACAAAGTTGAACGTAGCAAGCTCTGAAAACAATGAATATTAGGGTAGTTACGGGGGACACCCTAAAACTAAAATATTGAAATATTTCACTTATTATTCTCTTCACATAAAAAATGAATGTAAGAAATTTTATTTAGAACGAATAAACATTCCTTTTGAAGAAAAAAAGAAATTAAAACAAGTAGAAAATCAAAAAATTAAACGATATTTTTATATCTATAGCAAAAATTCAAACTTCACGTGTATATAACAAGTACGATAAACAAAGACTGACGTCCCGTTAGCATACGGATGACGCGTAGCCTCTCTATTTACCCCCACCACTACAAGTTACGAGACAACCTTATACTTTAATAATCTTGGCTCTAGATTGCACCAGAACCTTTTTCTGGCGGGTGTCGCTCAAGTAAATCCTCCCGTTTGGTAACATTCTGTCCAGATCATTACTCTATTCCCTCTTTTTAAATTCCTTCTACGCCTATGAACTAAGACATAAATATTAAGATAATTGTACCAAGCAACAATCTTTAATAAATACAGTAGTATCTCCCCACCACATTTTTCAAAATAAAGCAAAACTTTTCAGTAAATCATTTAGTTAGTTATCAACCTTTAATAAACCATGTTTCTGTGGATAATATTTGTGATAACCGCGGTAATATATTACGTGCGATGCGCGAAACCACATTCCCATTGGTCAACAAGAAAGGTTCTCCATAAAAAACCATGGCCCATTGTTGGAAATATGGGTCCTATAGTTTTCAGGATCAAACCCATGGCAGAAGTTATCGAAAATATCTATAAATCATATAACAATTGTAGATATTTCGGGTTTTATCAATTTTTGCAACCGACTTTGATGCTGAAGGATCCTGATTTGATCAAACAGATTGCTATTAAAGAGTTTGATAGTTTTTTGGATCATAGAAAATTTATTTCAGAAGATATTGACCCGATTTTTGGAAATAATTTATTCTCTTTAAGAGGTGAGTTTAAATTTTGAGACAGACATATAAACACATTGGCTATCTCAGTCTATCGGAGAGACCGTACCTACTGTATGCCTTTACATAACCTATCAAAATGTCATCATTAACAAATCTCGCTCAAATTTACAAATACGAACAATAAATATGATCAATTTAGGTAATTAGGTTAAGTTTAGTTAGTAAAAATCTAGGACAACAGAATTATAAAAACGATAATAGATAATAAACATTTTACGAAGCCACCGTAGTTGGTTTAAAGACACACTGATGTCGGACTATTCGTAACTCACTAATTTCCAAGAGCTGTAAACGCTACGTCGAACGTTAAAACAATGGATTAAACATATCTACAACGTATAGTCCACAGACTATTAATTTAAAGAGCACTAAATGCAGCTTAAATACCACCGGTGAACTCAAATAAGCTGACTTTCAGTGTGCATCCAAACTGGTTTATATTATACGCTCTGGCGTTGTTGCATACTCGACGTAACCCGTTCTAGCGCGGAAGATCTGTCTTATTGCACAAAATAAGGTTGCATCCAGCAGTTTTATATCAGCTTCTTTTTAATATTAGACATATTTTATACTACAATTTATACTTTTTACATTCGACTAATTTAAAGTAATTAGTATAACCATATTCTATAACAAATACGAAATAAATTAATAAATTATTTTAGAGTTAAACATTTTTCACAAAACAATATTTCCATAGCCACTGGGTTTAAGTATTATTGATTGCAAGTGGATAATTCTTCTGTAGATATTTATAGGGCGGCACTAGTGGGGGGGGGGGCTCAAATATTACTCTGGCCCCCCAGAATTGCTTGGAGAAAAATGTGTGAGCAACAATTCAACAATGTTCTGTTTTTTTAAGGAAGTAATTCTTCATTACTGTTATTTTAGAGGTGTTATTTCCCCCCCCCCCCCAGATTATCCTAAAATATTTCTTGACCCCATCATATTTTAAGAGCCAGCGCTGCCACTGGATATTTGCATTAATTATTAGTACCTCAATATGTATTTTGTGAATTTTTAAGTAAATTTAGTTAACATGATGCATTTTATATTTCCAAGAATCTTGCTGTTAACAATCTCATAACTTTATCTTTAAGAAACTGATAAATCTATTAATAATTATTGTTATTATGAAACAAATAACAAAGATCTTACGATACCAAATGAAGATAGGGTTTTTGCAGTGACAGTTTTGGTTTTTAGGTTTTCGTAGATAGAATCCATAAATCTTTATACTGTTCCTTGTGAGTCGGTCTGTCTTTACGGTAGATATCATGGCTAAACGGCCAGAATGTAAATACTTAGGCTTATTGTTTTCAACCGCACTTATACTGGGAAATTATTCCACATCCACCGTATTCACCCGAACTCGCGCCTTCCGATTTTCACCTAATTCCCTATATATCTATGGAATAAACACTCAGAAATAAAAAATGTCGAATTATCACCGGTGTAGAAAATCACTGCTCAGTTATTTTAAGTCAAAACCAAAAAACGTCTATAGAGAGGGTATCGAAAAATTGGGAAACGTTAGAAAGCCGTAATAAATAAAGATGGGAATTATATTTTGTAATTATACATACTACAAAATTCACCAGTAAATTGCATTTAAATAGTTGTGAAATATATTTCATATACTTAGTATTTTAAATAATAAAAAGTAATGTTTAATTAAAATGTTATACTAGCGTCGGCGAATCAGTGCAGTTACGTCACACGACGTAACAAACAATTGCATTGTTCCAAACAATACATTCGTTTGTTACGTATTGTGACGTAACTGCACTGATTCGCCGACGCTAGTATACATCAGTTGCCGGATCTAGGGTGTGGCGAGTGAGGCACTCGCCTCGGGTGCAAAGTTGTTAAGGACGCAAAAATCATTCCGGCCCCCTTTTTACCGACCGCCAACATATATAAGGGAGGTATTGTGATCATACCGATTTTGACATTTCAAGATTTCGATGGATCTCCACGAATTGAGATTCCTACATAACGTTTTGACTATTTTCAGCATGATGTCTGTCGGTCTGTCTGTCTGTCTGCATGTCTGTCTGTTTGCCCGTCCGTCCGTCTGTCTATCTGTCGGTCTGTGTACAAGTGCAGAGCAAATTAGGCTAAAATGATTTTTATGAAACTTCATATTTAAGCTTTTGACATCAATGACACGAGTTGATCAATTTTTGGTTAAATTCGGTTGACTGGAAATAGGAGTTTACTCGTGTCGATTTTAAGATTTTTGCGAATATTTCACAACAGAAAAATATTTCGAAAAAATTTATTAAACAAAAGTTGCTATAAAAGCAATAACTAACAATTTTTATTTGAGACATTTTTTGATAAAAAGAAAAATTTTTGAAAAATGTATCTATTTTTTCTTACTTAAATGTAACGTTTCCATGTTTATGATAAATTCTATCTCTGTTAGAAAATATTAGGCCAAGTAATTTTTACTCTGCTGCTCGAATGAATTTTATACAAGTACTTTGTGATGGCGGTCGGTCCTGTGGTGGCCACAGCTGATTTCGTTCATATTGTATTTTAAATGTATGTAATTTAAAAACCTTCTAATTATATTAAAAATATTCTAATAAATTCAGGTTAATTTAAAATTATTTATGTAATTTGTTTTATTAAAATTTGTAGTTTACAGTATTAAAATAATGTTTTTATTTGCAATTCTTATTGACAAAATATTGATGTAAGCAACCCACAAAACTATCAGGGGTAACCTTCGTCTCCCTGCCGAAGGAGGTGTTGGCTTCATAACAAGTCGCCCTCGTTTAATCTCAATGTTATACAACCTCTATAGTTTTCCATGATTAGGTTTAATTATAAATAAGTATCCTGAAATTGTCAACATTAATTTGTAACCATCATATAATAAGTTATTAACTTTTTCAATAATAATTTCTCTGTTACAAAGCACTTTGTTAAAGTACTTTGTGCTGATTATCAATTTTGTGGTGCCAACACCTGATTTTTTCGTTTTATACATTTGTTTTTTTTTTCTAGGGCAAAAATGGAGACACATGCGTTCAACTCTCTCCCCTGCTTTTACTGGAAGCAAGATGCGTGCTATGTTCGTGCTAATATCAGAGGCAGCCGAACAATTTACCAACTATTTCGTCGAAGAAGCAGACAAGAAAAAAGAGAAGCTCCAAGTAGAAATGAAAGATATTTACAGTAGATTCACCAACGATGTTATCGCAACTACCGCTTTTGGCATCCAAGTTGATTCTTTAAAAGACCGTGAAAACGAATTCTACATAAAAGGAAAGGATGCTGCCAATTTCACAGGTCTTAGGGGTTTGAAATTTTTCGGTTATACTGTTAGTCCTTTCTTGATGAAACTTCTGAAAGTTAAAGTGTTTAGCGATCAGGTTGGTGACTTCTTTAGGGATTTGGTAAAGACAACTATGGCTACTAGAGAAGAAAAAGGTATTGTCAGGCCTGATATGATACATCTGTTGATGGAAGCGAAAAAAGGTATGCTGAAACATGAAGATGATGCTGGGAAAAATGAAAAAAACGATGGTTTTGCTGTTGTTGAAGAATCACAAGTTGGAAAAGAAGAAGGTTTCAATGTTAAAGGTAATTATAAATATGTTAGTTTGTCCAATAAATTCGTACAGTTTTTCCACAATAATCAATTTATGAACACGACAAATTCTATAATGAATTTTTTTCTTATAATTTCAGATTTAACAGACGATGTTTTAACAGCTCAAGCAGTTTTTTTCTTTGTTGCTGTTTTTGAATCATTATCATCCAACATGAGTTTTCTTTCATATGAATTAGCTGTTAATCAAGAAATTCAAAAAAGACTTCAAAAAGAAATCGATCATTTCTTCGAGGAAGGAAAAGGAAAAGTTAACTATGACAGTATTATAAAAATGAAATACTTAGACATGGTGGTTAGTGAGGGATTGAGAAAATGGCCTGCTGGTATTATGACTGATAGATACTGTACAAAACCATTTACCATCGAACCACTAGGAGATGAAGAACCTCTTCATTTAGAGAAAGGAGACCTATGTTGGATTCCAATTTTTGCTATCCATCGTGATCCTCAATATTATCCAGAGCCAGACAAATTTGATCCTGAAAGATTTAGCAATGAAAATAAGGATAAGATTAATCCTTTAACTTACTTACCCTTTGGATTAGGACCGAGAAACTGTATAGGTAAGTTATAAAATAAATTTGTAAGTATAATAATTTCACAACCTAATTAGAAATTAGAATTTACCTTAAATTAGTACTTAACTAGAAAATAATAAGTATATTTGTTGTTGTGGAAGAGATAAATAGGGAAAAAAAGCCAGTGGCGGCTCGTGACTTTTTGGGACTCAGAGTTGCAAATTATAATACAAGGATAGGTTTAGGTGTTTAACCACGACGTTTTATCATATAAGACTCTGTTGAATTGCCTCTTATAATTATCATTTTTGCTTTTTGCAATTTCCGAAATATTTAAATTTGGTGTGTGTCGCCCCAATTTTTTAATATCAATTTTTTATTCTAACGTTCTTCTGTTAAATGGAATTTCCAATAATGATTTGACAGTATTCCTTTTTTTTTTTCGAAACGTATTTGTTAAGCTAAGATACTTAAATAAATTTAAAAGAAAATGTTAGAAAATACTTTTTTTTGATATAGAAAATATCTTCATTAGCGTTTAGATTTATGACTTTCAGGGATCCACATTTAACAAACTGCATTTTAACAATGTTTCAGTTAACATACATATCGCTTTTATATAACTATTCAGTTCAAGTTTCCAAAAGTCACATATAAATATAACTTATCCTACACAATTCCAGCACGGCTTTCGAGAAAGCACGGCTGACAGTCCAACGGTCAAGCCTCAAAAAACCACATCTTTTTACATCAGGTTTCAGTGAAAGTCGGCTGCTCGGACTTTCAAGGCCAAAGTGTCACAGTTATGACTTAGTTTAACTACTACTGTGGTGATTTTAGACTGCTTGTTTGTAAACATAACCCACATATGTCGACATGCTCATCATTTTTTCCCGAAATTTCGTATAATATAACACGACCGGCGTTTAACAACTACTCTCCTTCAACTACACACTTAGAAGGTGTTGCGCTTAAAAAATTAAAATGATTTAGTAAGGATAACTGTTAATTATTCATTGTAAGTCGAAGATTTAACATGTAAACAAATAAGGACAACTTTCACATTACTCATTTCGATCAACTGTTTTAAAGCAATCACAGCGCCGCTATCGGCCATTGGTGAGTCCAATAGATTTGCAGATTTACGAAAATACGAGTGTATTAGACAGAGTTGAACTATTAAATTGTTTGGTATTTGTTTCTAAAATCTGTTTTATTTTGCAGGATCCAGATTTGCTTTGCTAGAAGTGAAAACCGTGCTGGTTCATCTTTTACGAAAATTCAACATCGTTCCCAACCAGAAGACAGTAATTCCACTTAGGCTAAGTAGAAGTAATTTCAACCTGGGCTCTGCCACTGGATATCACTTGTCTCTGGAAAAGAGAGTCAATATTTAGTGGATATAAAATTAAGCACATATTGTATGAGTAGAAGCATGTAAAAAGCTTATAATATAAATAGTTTTATTATCTTATGTAAATATTTGTGTATAATATAAACAGTATGCTTAGCTATAAATTATATAATAAATTAAATAAAAATACATAAAACATTTATTATCATGTAATATCAAATTTTTAGGAAAAGTCTTGTTAGTTAGTTACCTATTTATTCAGGAATAATAGGACCGGTCGAATCGTCACACTGACCACGTGGCTTTCATATCTATTGCCGGCGGTCTAGAAACGGAGAACTTACCTTCTCTGCCCCTATGCGCCTATCTATCCGTTTAGGAACCTATTATTATTATTTATTTTATTATTTAATTATTTTTTAAAATTTTTGTGTGGGGTATCAAATGAAACCTCTTAATGCGTAGATAAACAAGCAAATTTTATTTTTTAAACCATTTTTTTTTTATCTGATATCGCCAATAAATGTCAAAAAACTTTTATCCCCCGCCCTATTTATTTTAGAAGGGTTGAAAGAAAGTTTGGAACTGAAATAGTTCAACAGGAATTTTTAATCAGATTAGTTTTTCGAAAAATACTTTTTTTTGTGTAGTTGAAAAAAATAATATTTAAAAAAAAATTTATTGTGTCATCATACAAAAGCTCTTAGGACGTAGATTAAGTAACGAAAGTTTTTTAAAATTCATTTCTTTTAACTCGATTTTAGCAAAAAAAATTCTAAAAAAGTTCTTGTCGCGCCCCTTTATCCGAAGGGATTTAACTAAAAATCTGAAAAAAATTTAAGTAATGTACATTAATCTGAACCGGAAACGTACGAAAACAATTTTTAGGGTTTTGTAGGTATGACCAAAAAACCCTTATACCGTCATTTTGTCGTCTGTCTGTCTGTCTGTCTGTCTGTCTGTCTGTCTGTTCGGTAAAAATTGTAGCCAAACGGCTAAACCGAGAGAGCTGAAATTTTGCATGCTTATACAACTCTTTGACCCGCACATAGGAAAAATACTAAAACATCTAAAAAACATATCCCCCTAGAAATATAAACAAATATGTGCTCATCGAAAAAAAATATATTTTTTTATAATTCTGAGTAAGGTATCAAATGAAAGCCCTTGGTACGTGGATTAACGATCAAATTTTTATTTTTGCAAAATAAATTATTTTTAAACGATTTTTGCCAAAATTGTGCAAAAAATTGTTTGTCCCACACCCTGTAGCCCAGATGGTTTAAACTAAAAATCTGAAAAAATTCTATGTAATGTACATTGGTGTGAACCGAAATAGTTCAACAGGAATTTTTGATCAGATTAGGTTTCTGGAAAAAAACGCATTTTTTGTGATATTTTGCTAATAATGTACACAAGTTATAGCTTTGTAACACGCCAAACTGTAACGTGTATGCTGGTCTAGAGGTATTCGACGCTGATTTTTCACCCATTGAACCCGATCCGAAAGGGATCGAACCCTGTGAGAAGAAGAGACTATATTATTTTTTGTTTTTTTTTTTTTAATTTTTATATTGTTTAAATTATTTTTTCAAAATTCTAGTTATATTTTGGCAAATGTTGCATTTAATTTTTAAAAGCGTAAATTTAATAGCCAGTGGAAAATGTTTAAATTATAATTTAATTCTGTTTCAATGTACACGAAATCAGAGGGGCGGAACTTAAATCAACCAATGGAAGCCATAGGCGCAATTTTTAGAATTCTTAATGAACCTTGCTCTGAAACCTAAATAATGGTATTAGGCGTTCGAATTAAAATTAACAAAACAAATATTTTAATATAAAATTTGTTTTCGCATCCAAAATAATCATCATTCACTTACTAAATACCTGCAAAACCCTGAAATGTGTGAAAATTCACCCTTCACATCAATTTTTTTAGAAGAAATGGTTAGAAGTGCAATCCGGGATATTCAAGAGTGTACTCTTATAAGGGCTATGGAAGAGTTTTTATTAAGAATGAAAAATGTGAGGACAATAATGGTGGTTTGATCGAACATTTGTATTTTTTTTTTTTTTGTAAAATAATTGTAAAAAGTTATAGTTTTTTTTTTTCTCTAAATAGTCAAATAGTTAATTTTAGAGATATTTTGTTTCTTTTTTTATTGTTTTCAAAGCTTGTTACGTTCAACTTTGTAAAACTTATGTTGATTATTATTTTGTAAATAAATGGTCGCCATTTTGAAATGGTTAACATAAAAATATGATTTTTTGGTGTCATTGTAAAGCTAATTTAATGTACTTTTAGGAAAAAAATATAAAATTACCGATTCCCTATGCTAGATCAAAAGTTGACATCATTTCCGGTGAAACCGGAAGTGCCTCAGAATTCTTATAGTAACCTTTAGATGGGCCTTTTTGTCTAGTTTAACTTTTGTTCTGAAGATTTTTTGTATCTTTACAAATAAAGGAGATTTTCGGGATGCCCCGTTTCAAACAAACAGCCTGTATATATACATAATATAAAATTCAATATCCTTAATTGTGCGCTCCATGTTTCACGGCGCCCCGGGCTGGCACCTCGGGCCGGCCCTGACCTACATTATTATAAAAATGATCCCTTTTTTAAATCTTCTTTAGTATGGCATATTTTTCCGAATATAGAGTTTCCTTATATTTGGGTAAATATAGTATGTATATATGTATGTTATCTAAAATTCTTTGCTTATATTATTTTTAGTTGTATTGTGCGTGATTTGCTAGCAATAACCTTGTACACATTATGTAATGAGTTGCACTTGATGATACAAAGTGATCTAAAGTCAAACAACTTATCTCGCCTACTTGCGCGTCTAACCACGTGTGACATTGAGTTATAATAATAATTATTATAATATTTACAGCGGCAGGACTAGTACAGTCGTGGACCAGGACAGCTCACAATCTGTTACATGGGCGCACACAGTAAGGGGAAGGCTCCAGAAGGGGCAAGTGCCTCCATGGAGTTACCGAGTAGATGAGTTAGATGAGTTTTGTAAGATTCAAATGTGAGACGGGTAATTTCAAATATACAATTTCAATATTATTTAAAATAAAATTAATCAATTAGTTAAAAATATTCAGATTATTTAAATATAAAAACGAATTTATTTTAAGATAAACATCCTTAGAGATTAGTTGAGTTATCAGCGACGGTATTTTTTTTAGATAAATGTTTAAAGACAGGGGAACAATTTACGATCATATATCATATGATTTGTTTAAAATATTGTCACCGTTTATTTCAAGTACATGGTCGAATGTTTACACAGATGTTGATATGCGACCATATATTTTCAGTGATATGGGCTTCGTAGGTAATTAGAGTCAAAATTAATTAGTTGCTTATGAATTATTGGGCATAAAAATAAGAGTTTTCAAGATAATTTAATCAGTTGTTCTATGCATTTTTCCCCCACCACTACAAGTAACGAGATAACCTTATATTTTAATGTTATTGCTTCTAGATTGCACCAGAACCTTCTTCTGGCGGGCGTCGGTCAAGTAAATCCTCCCTTCGTCACTTTACTGCGTGATTGTTCGGTCATATTCTGTCCAGATCATTACTCTATTCCCTCTTTTTAAATTCCTTCTACGCCTATGAACTAAGACATAAATATTAAGATAATTGTACCAAGCAACAATCTTTAATAAATACAGTAGTATCTCCCCACCACATTTTTCAAAATAAAGCAAAACTTTTCAGTAAATCATTTAGTTAGTTATCAACCTTTAATAAACCATGTTTCTGTGGATAATATTTGTGATAACCGCGGTAATATATTACGTGCGATGCGCGAAACCACATTCCCATTGGTCAACAAGAAAGGTTCTCCATAAAAAACCATGGCCCATTGTTGGAAATATGGGTCCTATAGTTTTCAGGATCAAACCCATGGCAGAAGTTATCGAAAATATCTATAAATCATATAACAATTGTAGATATTTCGGGTTTTATCAATTTTTGCAACCGACTTTGATGCTGAAGGATCCTGATTTGATCAAACAGATTGCTATTAAAGAGTTTGATAGTTTTTTGGATCATAGAAAATTTATTTCAGAAGATATTGACCCGATTTTTGGAAATAATTTATTCTCTTTAAGAGGTGAGTTTAAATTTTGAGACAGACATATAAACACATTGGCTATCTCAGTCTATCGGAGAGACCGTACCTACTGTATGCCTTTACATAACCTATCAAAATGTCATCATTAACAAATCTCGCTCAAATTTACAAATACGAACAATAAATATGATCAATTTAGGTAATTAGGTTAAGTTTAGTTAGTAAAAATCTAGGACAACAGAATTATAAAAACGATAATAGATAATAAACATTTTACGAAGCCACCGTAGTTGGTTTAAAGACACACTGATGTCGGACTATTCGTAACTCACTAATTTCCAAGAGCTGTAAACGCTACGTCGAACGTTAAAACAATGGATTAAACATATCTACAACGTATAGTCCACAGACTATTAATTTAAAGAGCACTAAATGCAGCTTAAATACCACCGGTGAACTCAAATAAGCTGACTTTCAGTGTGCATCCAAACTGGTTTATATTATACGCTCTGGCGTTGTTGCATACTCGACGTAACCCGTTCTAGCGCGGAAGATCTGTCTTATTGCACAAAATAAGGTTGCATCCAGCAGTTTTATATCAGCTTCTTTTTAATATTAGACATATTTTATACTACAATTTATACTTTTTACATTCGACTAATTTAAAGTAATTAGTATAACCATATTCTATAACAAATACGAAATAAATTAATAAATTATTTTAGAGTTAAACATTTTTCACAAAACAATATTTCCATAGCCACTGGGTTTAAGTATTATTGATTGCAAGTGGATAATTCTTCTGTAGATATTTATAGGGCGGCACTAGTGGGGGGGGGGGGCTCAAATATTACTCTGGCCCCCCAGAATTGCTTGGAGAAAAATGTGTGAGCAACAATTCAACAATGTTCTGTTTTTTTAAGGAAGTAATTCTTCATTACTGTTATTTTAGAGGTGTTATTTCCCCCCCCCCCCCAGATTATCCTAAAATATTTCTTGACCCCATCATATTTTAAGAGCCAGCGCTGCCACTGGATATTTGCATTAATTATTAGTACCTCAATATGTATTTTGTGAATTTTTAAGTAAATTTAGTTAACATGATGCATTTTATATTTCCAAGAATCTTGCTGTTAACAATCTCATAACTTTATCTTTAAGAAACTGATAAATCTATTAATAATTATTGTTATTATGAAACAAATAACAAAGATCTTACGATACCAAATGAAGATAGGGTTTTTGCAGTGACAGTTTTGGTTTTTAGGTTTTCGTAGATAGAATCCATAAATCTTTATACTGTTCCTTGTGAGTCGGTCTGTCTTTACGGTAGATATCATGGCTAAACGGCCAGAATGTAAATACTTAGGCTTATTGTTTTCAACCGCACTTATACTGGGAAATTATTCCACATCCACCGTATTCACCCGAACTCGCGCCTTCCGATTTTCACCTAATTCCCTATATATCTATGGAATAAACACTCAGAAATAAAAAATGTCGAATTATCACCGGTGTAGAAAATCACTGCTCAGTTATTTTAAGTCAAAACCAAAAAACGTCTATAGAGAGGGTATCGAAAAATTGGGAAACGTTAGAAAGCCGTAATAAATAAAGATGGGAATTATATTTTGTAATTATACATACTACAAAATTCACCAGTAAATTGCATTTAAATAGTTGTGAAATATATTTCATATACTTAGTATTTTAAATAATAAAAAGTAATGTTTAATTAAAATGTTATACTAGCGTCGGCGAATCAGTGCAGTTACGTCACACGACGTAACAAACAATTGCATTGTTCCAAACAATACATTCGTTTGTTACGTATTGTGACGTAACTGCACTGATTCGCCGACGCTAGTATACATCAGTTGCCGGATCTAGGGTGTGGCGAGTGAGGCACTCGCCTCGGGTGCAAAGTTGTTAAGGACGCAAAAATCATTCCGGCCCCCTTTTTACCGACCGCCAACATATATAAGGGAGGTATTGTGATCATACCGATTTTGACATTTCAAGATTTCGATGGATCTCCACGAATTGAGATTCCTACATAACGTTTTGACTATTTTCAGCATGATGTCTGTCGGTCTGTCTGTCTGTCTGCATGTCTGTCTGTTTGCCCGTCCGTCCGTCTGTCTATCTGTCGGTCTGTGTACAAGTGCAGAGCAAATTAGGCTAAAATGATTTTTATGAAACTTCATATTTAAGCTTTTGACATCAATGACACGAGTTGATCAATTTTTGGTTAAATTCGGTTGACTGGAAATAGGAGTTTACTCGTGTCGATTTTAAGATTTTTGCGAATATTTCACAACAGAAAAATATTTCGAAAAAATTTATTAAACAAAAGTTGCTATAAAAGCAATAACTAACAATTTTTATTTGAGACATTTTTTGATAAAAAGAAAAATTTTTGAAAAATGTATCTATTTTTTCTTACTTAAATGTAACGTTTCCATGTTTATGATAAATTCTATCTCTGTTAGAAAATATTAGGCCAAGTAATTTTTACTCTGCTGCTCGAATGAATTTTATACAAGTACTTTGTGATGGCGGTCGGTCCTGTGGTGGCCACAGCTGATTTCGTTCATATTGTATTTTAAATGTATGTAATTTAAAAACCTTCTAATTATATTAAAAATATTCTAATAAATTCAGGTTAATTTAAAATTATTTATGTAATTTGTTTTATTAAAATTTGTAGTTTACAGTATTAAAATAATGTTTTTATTTGCAATTCTTATTGACAAAATATTGATGTAAGCAACCCACAAAACTATCAGGGGTAACCTTCGTCTCCCTGCCGAAGGAGGTGTTGGCTTCATAACAAGTCGCCCTCGTTTAATCTCAATGTTATACAACCTCTATAGTTTTCCATGATTAGGTTTAATTATAAATAAGTATCCTGAAATTGTCAACATTAATTTGTAACCATCATATAATAAGTTATTAACTTTTTCAATAATAATTTCTCTGTTACAAAGCACTTTGTTAAAGTACTTTGTGCTGATTATCAATTTTGTGGTGCCAACACCTGATTTTTTCGTTTTATACATTTGTTTTTTTTTTCTAGGGCAAAAATGGAGACACATGCGTTCAACTCTCTCCCCTGCTTTTACTGGAAGCAAGATGCGTGCTATGTTCGTGCTAATATCAGAGGCAGCCGAACAATTTACCAACTATTTCGTCGAAGAAGCAGACAAGAAAAAAGAGAAGCTCCAAGTAGAAATGAAAGATATTTACAGTAGATTCACCAACGATGTTATCGCAACTACCGCTTTTGGCATCCAAGTTGATTCTTTAAAAGACCGTGAAAACGAATTCTACATAAAAGGAAAGGATGCTGCCAATTTCACAGGTCTTAGGGGTTTGAAATTTTTCGGTTATACTGTTAGTCCTTTCTTGATGAAACTTCTGAAAGTTAAAGTGTTTAGCGATCAGGTTGGTGACTTCTTTAGGGATTTGGTAAAGACAACTATGGCTACTAGAGAAGAAAAAGGTATTGTCAGGCCTGATATGATACATCTGTTGATGGAAGCGAAAAAAGGTATGCTGAAACATGAAGATGATGCTGGGAAAAATGAAAAAAACGATGGTTTTGCTGTTGTTGAAGAATCACAAGTTGGAAAAGAAGAAGGTTTCAATGTTAAAGGTAATTATAAATATGTTAGTTTGTCCAATAAATTCGTACAGTTTTTCCACAATAATCAATTTATGAACACGACAAATTCTATAATGAATTTTTTTCTTATAATTTCAGATTTAACAGACGATGTTTTAACAGCTCAAGCAGTTTTTTTCTTTGTTGCTGTTTTTGAATCATTATCATCCAACATGAGTTTTCTTTCATATGAATTAGCTGTTAATCAAGAAATTCAAAAAAGACTTCAAAAAGAAATCGATCATTTCTTCGAGGAAGGAAAAGGAAAAGTTAACTATGACAGTATTATAAAAATGAAATACTTAGACATGGTGGTTAGTGAGGGATTGAGAAAATGGCCTGCTGGTATTATGACTGATAGATACTGTACAAAACCATTTACCATCGAACCACTAGGAGATGAAGAACCTCTTCATTTAGAGAAAGGAGACCTATGTTGGATTCCAATTTTTGCTATCCATCGTGATCCTCAATATTATCCAGAGCCAGACAAATTTGATCCTGAAAGATTTAGCAATGAAAATAAGGATAAGATTAATCCTTTAACTTACTTACCCTTTGGATTAGGACCGAGAAACTGTATAGGTAAGTTATAAAATAAATTTGTAAGTATAATAATTTCACAACCTAATTAGAAATTAGAATTTACCTTAAATTAGTACTTAACTAGAAAATAATAAGTATATTTGTTGTTGTGGAAGAGATAAATAGGGAAAAAAAGCCAGTGGCGGCTCGTGACTTTTTGGGACTCAGAGTTGCAAATTATAATACAAGGATAGGTTTAGGTGTTTAACCACGACGTTTTATCATATAAGACTCTGTTGAATTGCCTCTTATAATTATCATTTTTGCTTTTTGCAATTTCCGAAATATTTAAATTTGGTGTGTGTCGCCCCAATTTTTTAATATCAATTTTTTATTCTAACGTTCTTCTGTTAAATGGAATTTCCAATAATGATTTGACAGTATTCCTTTTTTTTTTTCGAAACGTATTTGTTAAGCTAAGATACTTAAATAAATTTAAAAGAAAATGTTAGAAAATACTTTTTTTTGATATAGAAAATATCTTCATTAGCGTTTAGATTTATGACTTTCAGGGATCCACATTTAACAAACTGCATTTTAACAATGTTTCAGTTAACATACATATCGCTTTTATATAACTATTCAGTTCAAGTTTCCAAAAGTCACATATAAATATAACTTATCCTACACAATTCCAGCACGGCTTTCGAGAAAGCACGGCTGACAGTCCAACGGTCAAGCCTCAAAAAACCACATCTTTTTACATCAGGTTTCAGTGAAAGTCGGCTGCTCGGACTTTCAAGGCCAAAGTGTCACAGTTATGACTTAGTTTAACTACTACTGTGGTGATTTTAGACTGCTTGTTTGTAAACATAACCCACATATGTCGACATGCTCATCATTTTTTCCCGAAATTTCGTATAATATAACACGACCGGCGTTTAACAACTACTCTCCTTCAACTACACACTTAGAAGGTGTTGCGCTTAAAAAATTAAAATGATTTAGTAAGGATAACTGTTAATTATTCATTGTAAGTCGAAGATTTAACATGTAAACAAATAAGGACAACTTTCACATTACTCATTTCGATCAACTGTTTTAAAGCAATCACAGCGCCGCTATCGGCCATTGGTGAGTCCAATAGATTTGCAGATTTACGAAAATACGAGTGTATTAGACAGAGTTGAACTATTAAATTGTTTGGTATTTGTTTCTAAAATCTGTTTTATTTTGCAGGATCCAGATTTGCTTTGCTAGAAGTGAAAACCGTGCTGGTTCATCTTTTACGAAAATTCAACATCGTTCCCAACCAGAAGACAGTAATTCCACTTAGGCTAAGTAGAAGTAATTTCAACCTGGGCTCTGCCACTGGATATCACTTGTCTCTGGAAAAGAGAGTCAATATTTAGTGGATATAAAATTAAGCACATATTGTATGAGTAGAAGCATGTAAAAAGCTTATAATATAAATAGTTTTATTATCTTATGTAAATATTTGTGTATAATATAAACAGTATGCTTAGCTATAAATTATATAATAAATTAAATAAAAATACATAAAACATTTATTATCATGTAATATCAAATTTTTAGGAAAAGTCTTGTTAGTTAGTTACCTATTTATTCAGGAATAATAGGACCGGTCGAATCGTCACACTGACCACGTGGCTTTCATATCTATTGCCGGCGGTCTAGAAACGGAGAACTTACCTTCTCTGCCCCTATGCGCCTATCTATCCGTTTAGGAACCTATTATTATTATTTATTTTATTATTTAATTATTTTTTAAAATTTTTGTGTGGGGTATCAAATGAAACCTCTTAATGCGTAGATAAACAAGCAAATTTTATTTTTTAAACCATTTTTTTTTTATCTGATATCGCCAATAAATGTCAAAAAACTTTTATCCCCCGCCCTATTTATTTTAGAAGGGTTGAAAGAAAGTTTGGAACTGAAATAGTTCAACAGGAATTTTTAATCAGATTAGTTTTTCGAAAAATACTTTTTTTTGTGTAGTTGAAAAAAATAATATTTAAAAAAAAATTTATTGTGTCATCATACAAAAGCTCTTAGGACGTAGATTAAGTAACGAAAGTTTTTTAAAATTCATTTCTTTTAACTCGATTTTAGCAAAAAAAATTCTAAAAAAGTTCTTGTCGCGCCCCTTTATCCGAAGGGATTTAACTAAAAATCTGAAAAAAATTTAAGTAATGTACATTAATCTGAACCGGAAACGTACGAAAACAATTTTTAGGGTTTTGTAGGTATGACCAAAAAACCCTTATACCGTCATTTTGTCGTCTGTCTGTCTGTCTGTCTGTCTGTCTGTCTGTCTGTTCGGTAAAAATTGTAGCCAAACGGCTAAACCGAGAGAGCTGAAATTTTGCATGCTTATACAACTCTTTGACCCGCACATAGGAAAAATACTAAAACATCTAAAAAACATATCCCCCTAGAAATATAAACAAATATGTGCTCATCGAAAAAAAATATATTTTTTTATAATTCTGAGTAAGGTATCAAATGAAAGCCCTTGGTACGTGGATTAACGATCAAATTTTTATTTTTGCAAAATAAATTATTTTTAAACGATTTTTGCCAAAATTGTGCAAAAAATTGTTTGTCCCACACCCTGTAGCCCAGATGGTTTAAACTAAAAATCTGAAAAAATTCTATGTAATGTACATTGGTGTGAACCGAAATAGTTCAACAGGAATTTTTGATCAGATTAGGTTTCTGGAAAAAAACGCATTTTTTGTGATATTTTGCTAATAATGTACACAAGTTATAGCTTTGTAACACGCCAAACTGTAACGTGTATGCTGGTCTAGAGGTATTCGACGCTGATTTTTCACCCATTGAACCCGATCCGAAAGGGATCGAACCCTGTGAGAAGAAGAGACTATATTATTTTTTGTTTTTTTTTTTTAATTTTTATATTGTTTAAATTATTTTTTCAAAATTCTAGTTATATTTTGGCAAATGTTGCATTTAATTTTTAAAAGCGTAAATTTAATAGCCAGTGGAAAATGTTTAAATTATAATTTAATTCTGTTTCAATGTACACGAAATCAGAGGGGCGGAACTTAAATCAACCAATGGAAGCCATAGGCGCAATTTTTAGAATTCTTAATGAACCTTGCTCTGAAACCTAAATAATGGTATTAGGCGTTCGAATTAAAATTAACAAAACAAATATTTTAATATAAAATTTGTTTTCGCATCCAAAATAATCATCATTCACTTACTAAATACCTGCAAAACCCTGAAATGTGTGAAAATTCACCCTTCACATCAATTTTTTTAGAAGAATTGGTTAGAAGTGCAATCCGGGATATTCAAGAGTGTACTCTTATAAGGGCTATGGAAGAGTTTTTATTAAGAATGAAAAATGTGAGGACAATAATGGTGGTTTGATCGAACATTTGTATTTTTTTTTTTTTTGTAAAATAATTGTAAAAAGTTATAGTTTTTTTTTTTCTCTAAATAGTCAAATAGTTAATTTTAGAGATATTTTGTTTCTTTTTTTATTGTTTTCAAAGCTTGTTACGTTCAACTTTGTAAAACTTATGTTGATTATTATTTTGTAAATAAATGGTCGCCATTTTGAAATGGTTAACATAAAAATATGATTTTTTGGTGTCATTGTAAAGCTAATTTAATGTACTTTTAGGAAAAAAATATAAAATTACCGATTCCCTATGCTAGATCAAAAGTTGACATCATTTCCGGTGAAACCGGAAGTGCCTCAGAATTCTTATAGTAACCTTTAGATGGGCCTTTTTGTCTAGTTTAACTTTTGTTCTGAAGATTTTTTGTATCTTTACAAATAAAGGAGATTTTCGGGATGCCCCGTTTCAAACAAACAGCCTGTATATATACATAATATAAAATTCAATATCCTTAATTGTGCGCTCCATGTTTCACGGCGCCCCGGGCTGGCACCTCGGGCCGGCCCTGACCTACATTATTATAAAAATGATCCCTTTTTTAAATCTTCTTTAGTATGGCATATTTTTCCGAATATAGAGTTTCCTTATATTTGGGTAAATATAGTATGTATATATGTATGTTATCTAAAATTCTTTGCTTATATTATTTTTAGTTGTATTGTGCGTGATTTGCTAGCAATAACCTTGTACACATTATGTAATGAGTTGCACTTGATGATACAAAGTGATCTAAAGTCAAACAACTTATCTCGCCTACTTGCGCGTCTAACCACGTGTGACATTGAGTTATAATAATAATTATTATAATATTTACAGCGGCAGGACTAGTACAGTCGTGGACCAGGACAGCTCACAATCTGTTACATGGGCGCACACAGTAAGGGGAAGGCTCCAGAAGGGGCAAGTGCCTCCATGGAGTTACCGAGTAGATGAGTTAGATGAGTTTTGTAAGATTCAAATGTGAGACGGGTAATTTCAAATATACAATTTCAATATTATTTAAAATAAAATTAATCAATTAGTTAAAAATATTCAGATTATTTAAATATAAAAACGAATTTATTTTAAGATAAACATCCTTAGAGATTAGTTGAGTTATCAGCGACGGTATTTTTTTTAGATAAATGTTTAAAGACAGGGGAACAATTTACGATCATATATCATATGATTTGTTTAAAATATTGTCACCGTTTATTTCAAGTACATGGTCGAATGTTTACACAGATGTTGATATGCGACCATATATTTTCAGTGATATGGGCTTCGTAGGTAATTAGAGTCAAAATTAATTAGTTGCTTATGAATTATTGGGCATAAAAATAAGAGTTTTCAAGATAATTTAATCAGTTGTTCTATGCATTTTTCCCCCACCACTACAAGTAACGAGATAACCTTATATTTTAATGTTATTGCTTCTAGATTGCACCAGAACCTTCTTCTGGCGGGCGTCGGTCAAGTAAATCCTCCCTTCGTCACTTTACTGCGTGATTGTTCGGTCATATTCTGTCCAGATCATTACTCTATTCCCTCTTTTTAAATTCCTTCTACGCCTATGAACTAAGACATAAATATTAAGATAATTGTACCAAGCAACAATCTTTAATAAATACAGTAGTATCTCCCCACCACATTTTTCAAAATAAAGCAAAACGTTTCAGTAAATCATTTAGTATGCTATCAACCATTGATAAACCATGTTTTTGTGGATTATATTTGTGATAACCGCGATAATATATTACGTGCGATGCGCGAAACCACATTCCCATTGGTCAACAAGAAAGGTTCTCCATAAAAAACCATGGCCCATTGTTGGAAATATGGGTCCTATGGTTTTCAGGATCAAACCCATAGCAGAAGTTATCGAAAATATCTATAAATCATATAACAATTGTAGATATTTCGGATTTTATCAATTTTTGCAACCAACTTTGATGCTGAAGGATCCTGATTTGATCAAACAGATTGCTATTAAAGAGTTTGATAGTTTTTTGGATCATAGAAAATTTATTTCAGAGGATATTGACCCGCTTTTTGGAAATAATTTATTCTCTTTAAGAGGTGAGTTCAAATTTTGAGACAGACATATAAACACATTGGCTATCTCAGTCTATCGGAGAGACCGTACCTACTGTATGCCTTTACATAACCTAACAAAATGTCATCATTAACAAATCTCGCTCACAATTACAAAGACGAACAATAAATATGATCAATTTAGATAATTAGGTTAAGTTTAGTTAGTAAAAATCTAGGACAACAGAATTATAAAAACGATAATAGATAATAAACATTTTACGAAGCCAGCATAGTTGGTTTAAAGACACACAGATGTCGGACTATTCGTAACTCACTAATTTCCAAGAGCTGTAAACGCTACGTCGAACGTTAAAACAATGGATTAAACATATCTACAACGTATAGTCCACAGACTATTAATTTAAAGAGTTCTAAATGTAGCTTAAACACCTCCGGTGAACTCAAATAAGCTGACTTTCAGTGTGCATCCAAACTGGTTTATATTATACGCTCTGGCGTTATTGCATACTCGACGTAACCCGTTCTAGCGCGGAAACTCTGTCTTATGGCACAAAATAAGGCTGTATCCAGCAGTTTTATATCAGCGTCGTTTTAATATTAGACATATTTTATACTACAATTTATACTTTTTACATTCGACTAATTTAAAGTAATTAGAATAACCATATTCTATAACAAGTACGAAATAAATTAATAAATTATTTTAGAGCTAAACATTTTTCACAAAAAAATATTTCCATAGCCACTGAGTTTAAGTATTATTGATTGCAAGTGGATAATTCTTCTGTAGATATTTATAGGGCGGCACTAGCGGGGGGGGGGGCTCAAATATTACTCTGGCCCCCCAGAATTGCTTGGAGAAAAATGTGTGAGCAACAATTCAACAATGTTCTGTTTTTTTAAGGAAGTAATTCTTCATTACTGTTATTTTAGAGGTGTTATCCCCCCCCCCAGATTTTCACCGCCAAAATATAAAAGGGAGGTATTGTGATCATATTGATTTTGACACTTCGCGATTTCAATGGATCTCCACGAATTGAGGTCTCTACATAACGTTTTGACTATTTTTAGCATGATGTCTGTCGGTCTGTCTGTCTGTCTGTCTGTCTGTGTACACGTGCAGAGCAAATTCGGCTAAAAGGATTTTTATAAAAATTCATATTTAAGCTTCTGCCATCAATGGCACGAGTTGATCAATTTTTGGTAAAAATCGGTTGACTAGAAATGGGAGTATACTTGTGTCGATTTTAAGATTTTTGCGAATACTTAGCAGCAGAAAAATATTTCGAAAAAATTTATTTAACAAAAGTTGCTATAAATGCAATAGCTAATAACTTTTATCTCAGACGTTGTTTGATAAAACGAAATATTTTCGTAAATTTTTTTAAAATTTTACGAAAATTCAAGTCTCAATTTTTTCATACTTATATGTAACGTTTCCATGGTCATGATAAATAATATCTCTGTTAGAAAATATTAGGCCAAGTTATTTCTACTCTGCTGCTACAATGTATTTTATACAAGTGATGGCGGTCGGTCCTGTGTTGGCCACAGCTGATTTTTTATTTATTTATTTTTTTTTCTAGGACAAAAATGGAGACACATGCGTTCAACTCTCTCCCCTGCTTTTACTGGAAGCAAGATGCGTGCTATGTTCGTGCTAATATCAGAGGCAGCCGAACAATTTACCAACTATTTCGTCGAAGAAGCAGACATGAAAAAAGAGAAGCTCCAAGTAGAAATGAAAGATATTTACAGTAGATTCGCCAACGATGTTATCGCAACTACCGCTTTTGGCATCCAAGTTGATTCTTTAAAAGACATGGAGAACGAATTCTACATAAAAGGAAAGGATGCTGCCGATTTCACAGGTCTTAGGAGTTTGAAATTTTTCGGTTATACTGTTAGTCCTTTCTTGATGAAACTTCTGAAAGTTAAAGTGTTTAGCGATCAGGTTGGTGACTTCTTTAGGGATTTGGTAAAGACAACTATGGCTACTAGAGAAGAAAAAGGTATTGTCAGGCCTGATATGATACATCTGTTGATGGAAGCGAAAAAAGGTATGCTGAAACATGAAGATGATGTTGGGAAAAATGAAGAAAACGATGGTTTTGCTGTTGTTGAAGAATCACAAGTTGGAAAAGAAGAAGGTTCTAATGTCAAAGGTAATAAATATGTTTGTCCAATAGATTCGTAGTTTTTGCGAGTATAAAAAATATTAAATTTCATCCTCATCACAGCCCGATACATAATACCGTTGTTCGAAATGAATGTCACTCATTTTTAGAACGCACTAGAAAAAATTGTTTCACGAAAAAAATTGCTACGGACAACAAAATTACACTAATAAGTTCAAACTCGTACTGAAGGTGTATCACATGTTCACTTGCCGCCCCTCTAAGTCCCGCGACCCAAATGTTGCCAGATCAAACACTATGTTGCCAGTCCGGTTACTTAATTTACACACCTCGTATTTCTTATTAATTTAATGAAGACTTAAATACGAAGCAAATACAGAAAAAAATCACTAGGATTTTTTAATTTATATTTTCTTATGACGTAATTTTCGCAAATTATTTTAATTTAGTTATACAGATTAAATGGTCTTAATACTCAAATATCGAATAAAAATGATTATCAAAAATCTGTTGATTTTAATGTGATAATAGTAATATAGTCGATTCCGCTTAATTGGGACACATCGGGACTTAGCCATTTTGGCCCAATTAAGCGGCTGCCCCAATTAAGCGAATTTCACATAAAATTAAACTATGCATATTTTTCTTTCAATAATTTTATTTTATAAACTCTTGGACAAAACTATAAATTACATATAACCAAAAAATATAAACTTTTAAGAAAAAATAATAATAAATTCCAAAATAAAATAATAAATAGGTACATACAATTTAATTCAATGCAAAAATGCGTCAAGTGTAGTCTGTCTTTTGTTTTTGTAACATTTCACTTCTACAAAATCAGCACAGGTATTCAGTGCGGATGTAGGGCTTCCATTTCCTTCCTACATAAAATAACGCTGTAACATTAAATTCTTTGTACATTTTCTTGAGAATATGTGTAACATAATATGTACTGTGATTTTAACTGTCCCAATTAAGCGGAATGATGTCCCAATTAAACATGTAAATTTACTGTTGGTTCCTTGGTTTGGTTTCTGTTCTTTGAGATTTGTCCCAAATAAGCGGCTGCCCCAATTAAGCGGTGGCCCAATTAAGCGGAATCGTCTGTATTTTTGTCTTAGCCATCAAAAATTCTGTTAACTTCTTACACTTATTAAATTCCTACAAAACCCTGAAATGTGTGAAAATTCACAATTCACATCAATTTTATTTTAAATATTATCAGTTTAGATAAAAGCGTTTAGTATTATTTTTTTCTTGTGTAGGTATTTCTCGAAACATTTAAGAAGTTTCATTTCTTCTTCCGGCATTGCTACAATATCAATATTGTCTGTATATTTATGGTCAACTGTATTAAGATGCATTATTTATGTCCGAAACCCGTACAACCCTCCCACAATAAACAATTTATGGACACGACCAACTCTATAATAATATTTTTACCGACCGCCAACATATATAAAGGAGGTATTGTGATCATACCGATTTTGACATTTCGATGGATCTCCACGAATTAAGGTCCCTACATAACGTTTTGACTATTTTTAGCATGATATCTGTCTGTCTGTCTATCCGTCTGTATGTCTGTCTGTTTGTCTATCTGTCTGTCTGTCTGCCCGTCCGTCTGTCTGTGTACACGTGCAAAACAAATTCGGCTAAACGATTTTTTATGAAACTTCATATTTAAGCTTTTGACATCAGTGGCACGAGTTGATCAACTTTTGGTAAAAATCGGTTAACTAGAAATGGGAGTTTACTCATATCGGTTTTAATATTTTTGCGAACATTTCACAACAGAGAAATATTTCGAAAAAAATTATGTAACAAAAGTTGCTATAAAAGCAATAACTAACAACTTTTATTTGAGACATTTTTTGATAAAGCAGCATAAATTAAACAAGTACCTTGTGATGGCGGTCGGTCCTGTGGTGGCCACAGCTGATTTTTTCTTATAATTTCAGACTTAACAGACGATGATTTAACAGCTCAAGCCGTTCTTTTCTTTATTGCTGGTTTTGAAACAATATCATCGAACATGAGTTTTCTTTCATATGAACTAGCTGTTAATCAAGAAATTCAAAAAAGACTTCAAAAAGAAATCGATCAGGTCTTCGAGGAAGGAAAAGGAAAAGTTAACTATGACAGTATTATAAAAATGAAATACTTAGACATGGTGGTTAGTGAGGGATTGAGAAAATGGCCTGTTGGTATTATGACTGATAGATACTGTACAAAACCATTTACCATCGAACCAGTAGGAGATGAAGAACCTCTTCATTTAGACAAAGGAGACCTATGTTGGATTCCAATTTTTGCTATCCATCGTGATCCTCAATATTATCCAGATCCAGACAAATTTGATCCTGAAAGATTTAGCGATGAAAATAAGGATAAAATTAATCCTTTAACATACATACCCTTTGGATTAGGACCAAGGAATTGCATTGGTAAGATATAAAATAAATTTGTAGGTATAATCCACGATATGAGACGATTTACGTCTCAAAGAAATGCTGTATTCACAACCTCATAATTAGAAATTAGAATTAACGTTAAATTAGCACTTAACGTAAAATTTATACTCTGATATTAAGTAGTATTCACAATGTAAAGTAAGAAATTAAGACAGCGTTTTATCGGTAAATTTCTATCGATCAATATTTGACAGTTGTTAATATTTGCTAATGAGGTTTTGAGTGTTTCATAGTTTTGAAAAGAATTAAAATAGAGGGAAAATTTATGTCTATGCTTACTGCACATGCGTCAATTAACGTAAGGTTTGTAGCTTGCAAACTCTTAATTTTAATACAAAAATAATAATAAATAATAGTAATTTATACTAAAAATTAGTGCGACATTTGCTGCTCATGGTTTAAAATAAAATTATTAATCCTTAATGTAATGTTTTTGTTCTATTTTACATATAATAATACAGCTTAAACAAAAATTATTTTTTATTATATATATATAAAAGCCCTAATTTCTGTGTGTTTGTAACGCTAAGTTCCTAGGTTCTAGCGGGGCTTGAGGTGTGTGGTCGGTCACTCCCCACCAGTGAGAGCGACGTTCTCCGACAAACAACAGCTCACTTAGGCTAAGCACATAGTGAAGCATAGAGCAAAGCAGCGATGAAAGCGGAGAATAAAACAGCGAAAGAATGTCGCGCTTATAAAAGAGTGTCTACACATAGTGACGCGTTTAAAATCGAATAGAAAGTTCACAAAATTATAATGGATTTCTTGCAATGATTACATAAAACTCTTCCCTGAAAATTTGGTATTTACTAAAAAATAAAAATAAACACACTAGAAGGTGCAATGTTCACAGAATAAATATAAATAGACATATACATGGTGAATTTAATCATTTCTATATGCAACTCCGCAAACATCCAGAAAAGTTTCATTCTTATTTTCGCATGAGTATTTCAACGTTTGATTATATTTTGGAAAAAATTCAACATAAATTGGTAAAAAATGGAAAAATTTCAATCGGAACCTACACTAAATACTTCTTATAAATAAGAACTACTGGTAAATGCCTCAATATCCATTTTAAACAACTATTTCAGCAACGATGATAGCAGAGAAATCAAAATTGTTTGAACGCGTCGCCTTGCTCGACTATAACAACGATATAACCTCGCTGCAGTACGCTCCACTATGCGCGTGTTAACAGGAATTAATTTATTTAATTTCGCCACTTTGCTCTCTTTTTTATACCTTGGCTATAATCAGAAACAGATATACCATTGATGTCCAGTATATGGGCCGCGGGCCGTATCCAGCCCAATACTAATTTTTAAACGACTTCCTAGGTAATTTTTAGGACTTCCTAGGTATAATCAAGAAACGTTTTTGTTTTGTTAATATACGCAGAATCATGCAAATTTTAATAATTAATTCCTGCTTATATTGATTTTTATTCGATATCAGTTTGCCAACGTTGTTGGCAACGGGGTCTGCTAGTTTAAAAATATTATTAAATGAGCTCAGCGAATTTAAATCTGAAATCCTTTGCGGACCATTAAAATTACATCACGGACAATCATTAGTCCGCGAACCACCGGTTGCCGACCACTGACTTAGGCCAACTTTGCAGCCAGAGCCTCCACGTTGGTGTCAGCCGCCCGTGTCTAAACACCCAGAAGACCGGCCTTTCTAGAATCGAACCCAAATTCTGCCCATTTGTTGCGTCGCCCGTGTGCAGCGCATTTCTCGTACATTTAGTACGAGTTTTCTTTCCAAATTGTATGTCAAAACATAGACGTGATATATAAAAATATGAATATTCTAAGTGAACGTTTCTACGTCTACGTCCATCTACCTCCGATTGGAAACCGTAACACGCATTTTCCTACTGCTTATATTTTCACGTAGACGTAGGGTTCTATTGGAAACCATTCTTTACACAGAATTGCAACATTAAATTGTTTGGTATTTGTTTCTAAAATCTGTTTTATTTTGCAGGATCCAGATTTGCTTTGTTAGAAGTGAAAACCGTGCTGGTTCATCTTTTACGAAAATTCAACATCGTTCCCAACCAGAAGACGGTAATTCCTCTTAGGCTATGTAGAAGTAATTTCAACCTGGCATCTGATACTGGGTATCACTTGTCTCTGGAAAAGAGAGTCAATATTTAATATATCTAAAATTAAGCACATATTGTATGAGTAGAAGCATGTGAAAAAGCTTAAAATATAAATAGTTTTATTATCTTATGTAAATATTTGTTTATAATATAAACAGTATGCTTAGCTATAAATTATATAGATAAAAATTATATAATAAAATAAATAAAAATACATAAAACATTTATTATCATGTAAAACCAAAATTTCTGGAAAAGTTATGTTAGTTGGTTAGGTAAAATTTTTGGCGCACAACAACTATTTGTGCCCAACACAGCACAACAAAATGACTATAGTATACAAATTGCGACCTTAAAATAAAAAGGTTCAATCTACAATTTTGAAAAAAATTATATTTTTATTTAAAAAAATTGCGTGTGCATACATAATAATTTATTTACTTAATGTATGTTTAATCAAACCTGTGTTACTAACTTTGTGTTGTTATAGTTGTTATTGCATAAAAAAGTCCAGGTCAGGTCTATATTCCCCTTGAACTTTGTATTGTTGTGAATTGTTGCATCAGCCTCACGTGCAGATTGTAAAAATACTATTTTTAATAAAAAAGAAAAACAATAGTAATGACTCATATTTTCTAAGAGATGATAAAATTTTCTGAGAATTGAACCAGAGGCGTAGATCGAATGCCAGGAAAATGGGAATTTAAAATTATATAAAGAGCAAATATTATTAAAGACAGAACGTCATATAGGCTCGTTCCTGGGTTGTTCCGAAATTGTGCAATATTATTTTAATTCTAGTTCCCTCCTGGTTCCAAAAAATTAGAACAAAAGCAAAACCTAATGCAGATATTATTTATTTATTGACCACAATACAATACAATTAAATCGTTTACAGTCAGTCAAGCAAAATCAAGCAAATAGTGTAGATTTACACAAAAAGAGTTACACATAGATACAATTATTAATTAAATCAGATACAAAAAAACTAATGATAATACTAAAAATTTAAATCAATATATTCGGACACAGAGTACAATGGATTTTGAATTAACACATCCTTCACAAACGCATCAAATATATTTTGGGTTAAAAGTCTTACTGACTCTGGCAATTTATTAAAGAAATTAATAGCGTAATAGGTAATGCTTTTTTCGGATTTTGATAGACGGCAGAAATTAGGATATATATTATTTTTGTACCTAGTATTATGACTATGAATCTCATTAAACGATTTAAAGTCGTTTTTATTTTTATAAACAAATTTTAAACAGGCCAAAATGTAGAGTGATGGCAGAGTCATAATTTTCAATGATAAAAAAGATTTTTGACAGTCTGTTCTGTAAGAAATGCCGTCAATGATTCTCACAGCGCGTCTTTGCAAAAATTCTATCAGCAGAGGACGAGTGTCCCCATGCTAAGAGGACATAAGAAATATGTGATTGAAAAAGTGAGTAATAAGCTACTAAGAGCACATCTTTAGTTACAATGTCCACAAGATTTCTCAGTAAGAAAATTGTTCTACATAGCTTACCACTCACATAATCAACATGGTGTTTCCAATTTAATTCCTTGTCAACATATACCCCTAAAAATTTAATAAAGCCTGGACTCTCAAATGTAAACTTTCTTAAAGAAATAACCATACTTTCACATTTGTTTGTGTTTAGAGACAACATGTTTGCCGCAAACCAATTGCATCGTTTAAATGTAAATAACTATTAATAATTTAATCGCTAAATGATGTGGATCTTGAAATTATTGTAATATCATCGGCATATAAAATTGTTTTAGTTTTTAAAAATTATGGAAAGTTATGTATATTAGAAATAGAAGCGGACCGAGAATCGAACCCTGTGGTACACCACATTCCAACGGAATATCTGATTGATTGTTATTAACAGCAACATATTGATTTCTGTTTGCTAAGTAAGATTGTATTAGTTGCTGACTATTTTCATTGAAACCATATTTTTTAATTTTGCTAATTAATAAATCATGGATATAAGGTAATGTTTTGACCAAGTTAAATATGGTGGCCAGGGCTGCCTTAACCACAGGGCTAAATGGGCTATAGCCCCAGGGCGCAAGCCTTTTGGGGCGGCAATTTTTATTTCCCCGTTTGTTAGGGTGACCATTCGTCTCGCATTTTAACATTTTGTCCCGCATTAAGATGCGTCCCGCAAAAGCAGAAGTCCCGCATTTTAACATTTTGTCCCGCATTAAGATGCGTCCCGCAAAAGCAAAAGTCCCGCATTTTAACATTTTGTCCCGCATTAAGATGCGTCCCGCAAAAGCAAAATTCCCGCATTTTAACATTTTGTCCCGTATTAAGATGCGTCCCGCAAAAGCAAAAGTCCCGCATTTTAACATTTTGTCCCGCATTAAGATGCGTCCCGCAAAAACAAAAGTCCCGCATTTTGGATTTGGAAGGTGAGGATCTTTTCTTCCTTTTTTTTTGCTCTTCACTTGGATTTGGGAGGTGAGGACCTTTTTTTTTTGTTCTTCACTTGGATTTTTGCTCCGTCCCGCATTGCCTTCTTAAGAAAATGGTCATCCTACCGTTTGCTATTCTGTGAATTTTCTTACGAAGAGGGGCGCATTATTTTTAGTAGCCCAAGGGCGCCGAATTTCTTAAGACGGCCCTGATGGTGGCTGCCTGTTTCCTGCTACAATTACCCCATCTATAAACCCAATTTAAGTTCTCTCTATATTTTTATACTTTATTCAAAATGCACAGATAGTAATCACGCATTGCTTACGTGATAATTTCGTCAATCTCTCATTGTTTGTTGACTATTGTGTCGTTAATTTCACTCAACAGCTAATAGGGTAGCGACTTCAATCCTTCAGGTGATTTTATTACAATTTCTGCATTTCGAACATGGTATATATTTAAGATTGAACAAACGTTTTATTAGTTGTATACGTAGTTTTTTTGGACATTTGTATCAATATTTCATCATATTTCGTGCCACATAATTTGATTTATCGCCGCCACTGCTGAGCGCTAATGTCAGATTACTATATAAACCACTCTTCTCAATACAAACTCAGTCTGTTACTAAACACTAAATCGCAATGTTCTGGTGGTTGATATTCGTGATAACCGTGATTATCTTATATGTTCGTGTTGTCAAATCACATTTCCATTGGAAGGAACGTAATGTGAAGCATCTTACACCATGGCCCATCGTTGGAAACTTTGCACCACTTGCTTTCAAAACAAAATCTTTTGCTGATCATCTCCTGACTTTATATAATTCCTTTGATGAAAGATATTTTGGATTTTATCAATTTTTACAACCAACTATGATGCTGAAAGATGTTGAACTGATTAAACAGATTGGAATTAAGGATTTTGATAGCTTTTTGGATCACAGGGTTTTTATTAATGAAGATATTGATCCACTTTTTGGAAAGAATTTGTTTGCTTTGAAAGGTAAGTTATAAATGTTCTGTTTTTCGATTGCCAATCTCCACTGTTGTCTTATTAGCAGGCCCGTGAAGAGGGGGGGGGTAGCCGGGGAAAATTCCCGGAACCCCGTGGTTTTGGGGCCCCAAGGTTCTAGGCAGAGCCCTAGGAACGGCCTGGCAACGAGGCAAGTGCTCATCACTTGTATTTTGGAAGTGAGGACCTTTTTGGTTAGGTCATCAGTTATATTTTCACCTGTATTATAATAAAAATTCCCGCTTCATTTGTATATGGTTCAGAGTCTGAGCTGGAAGAATTAGTTTTCATCCTTTTGACGGCCCCCCGTATAGAAGTGTAAAATTGATCATTACCCGGGGCCCGCAAAGAAATTTTCTCCCCGGGGCCCCAGATGTCCTCTTGGCGGACCTGATTATTAGGGTACGAACACGTAGCAAGATTATTGCCGGCGACTATAGACGCGGGCTAGACCAGAGAATACATATCTCTTTACTTTCAAATAATATATCGGTACACGTAGGAAGATTGTCAACAATTGTAAGCGCATGGACCAGGCGCGCACACAAGAGTGTTGTCTCGGGTCCAGACCCCCCCCCCATGAATGGAAAAATCATATACTTATTTAATACAAACTAAGCTAATGAAAATAAAAAATCACCTTTTTTATTAATGAAAATTAAATTATAATCAAAATTAAAATATATATGAGCCAACTCCTCTCCGTAAAAAAAAAACAATATATTTGTATTATTTTATGGATAATTTTTCGAAATGGACCCCCCCAGATTAATTTTCTGTGTGTGCGCCTGGCATGGACCAAGCACCTTTAAGGGGGCACACAACCGTATAGTTTCTTATCCAAAACTAACAATCTATATTAATAAAATTGGAGACTATATCTGTTTTTATATTTTTTCAGTCTCATATTTGGTTTCTATATGGTTCAGATGATTATAAGACAATATCCACACGTAAAAACAGCTAGACATTTTTACCGACCGCCAACATATACCATGAGTTCAAAAATAAATTACATAAGGGTTGGCTGTGGAAAAATAAAAGCTTTATATAACAATTGACGTTTGAATTAACGTTTTTTCAATAGAAACTTATGACAACAACAGTGATGATAGTTAATTAATTAACAGTTAAAGCTTGCAGTATACATTATTTTTCCATAGCTAACCCTTATGTAATTTCTTTTTGAACACATGGTATAAGGGAGGTATTGGGATCATACCGATTTTGACATTTCGAGATTTCGATGGATCTCCACGAATTGCGATCTCAACATAACGTTTTGACTATTTTTGGCATGATGTCTGTCGGTCTGTCTGTCTGTCTGTCTGTCTGTCGGTCTGTGTACACGTACAGAGCAAATTCAGCTAAAAGGATTTTTATGAAACTTCATATTTAAGCTTTTGACATCAATAGCACGAGTGGATCAACTTTTGGTAAAAATCGGTTAACTAGAAATGGGAGTTTACTCGTGTCGGTTTTAAAATTTTTGCAAATATTTCACAAAAGAGAAATATTTCGAAAAAAATTATTTAACAAAAGTTGCTATAAAAGCAATAACTAACAACTTTTGAGACATTTTTTGATAAAACGATTTTATTTATTTATTTTTTTTTTTTGCTAAAGCGGCATAAATTAAACAAGTACTTTGTGATGGTGGTCGGTCCTGTGGTGGCCACAACAGATTTTTTTTATGTTGTTTACTATAAAATATTGTAAGAAATACTAAAATTTACTCAACGATTGAATAAATTACGTAAAATTACAGTAACCTTGATTGATTAATTTAAATGAATTTTTTAATGGAAATATGATGTAAATTTTATCATTGCTGCTGCATGTCTTTTTGTATACACTTCCGACGGAGCGCTGGATTTTTTCTTGAAAATGCCTTTAAAATTTCGAAAATTTCAAAATTCGAAGATAAAGGCTGCAAATGTCCCTTTGGCTCGTGCCCAAATCGAACAATTTTTTTAGTGATTCTTGGGGGGTTAAGTTCTGAACCTCTGAGTTCGACCCCTTTTTTTCCATTTTTCAAAAAAAAAATATATATATATTGAGTTTAATTTCGCTCCCCAAATTTTCCGCTTTGGGCATTTGCTCTGTTTGCACCCCCCTAGATCTGGCCCTGCATTAATCTTAAGTCTGTCCGACCACATCCATCCCAAACATTGGGTAACATCACTGGTAATCAGCATCATTTTAGCTGTTTCCCGAAAAAATTCTGTTAATATCGCACTGAACCATTTCGTCAGTTTTGCTGTAACATGGAAACCCTGTATTTAGATACATTTACAGTGTATTATTATTTATTTTGTATTATTATAAATACATACTATCATTTAATTTTATTAACAAAAAAATTATTACGTATTTTTTTTAGATAATGATCATCTCAAGGTCATTTTTATTTAAACGATCAGTTTCAATTACTGTCATTTGGAAAAAAGAATTGTTCTTAGCAGTGACGTACACAGTAGAGGGTAAGGGGAATCATAACCCCACCCTTTTAGATATTATAAAGAATATAGTCGCTATATGTCTGTTCGTAGTTAATTTCAATGGTCAATGGTTAATAAAAATCTTCTCTACTAAATGAGGAAAATACAAAGAAATGGAGGAGTGCGAAGGAGCATTTTTACACTATGAATATGCATTTTGTATACCATTACATATAGATATTTATTTATGAAATCTCTGGTTTTACATGATTAGTATGAAAATCTTCTATTAAATTGTAAAAGAAATAAATTTTCTTGTGGCTGATTTTGAGCTTCAGGAATCGGTCGATTTTTATCTGTAGTAGTAGCATGTAGTTTGTTTCTAGTACTAGAGAAACAGGCTTTTGTTCATTTGAAAAGAAAAGCATCACTGTTCATATCTCGAGTCTAGGTTCGTATATAGAGGTCAAAATAGGATATGAAAAAAGTTCATATGTCTAAAGGTTCGTAAGCCGAGGTAGAGCGCTTTTCTCTGGAGATGATAAGTCCAAAGAAGAAGAAGAAATGAATTAATAAAGCAACAGAGTTAACCACTTTCGTAAATAATTTTTTAACTCGTTTCAGTAATACCCAGGGCCGGATTTACATAACGCGAGGCCCTAGGCTACTCAAATTTTTAGGCCCCTTCAATAGACTACCTCTTTTTTTAATATTTCTAAGTTTATTACATTCAATGCTCGGAATACTCAGTGCGGATAATCTGTCTTCAGACATTGTGCTCCTTACTTCATTTTTAATTCTTTTAAGTTTGAAAAAGACCTCTCTTCAAAGCAGTTAGTGACCATTAAACTAAGAAGTAGTCGTAGGATTGCTTCTATGTTAGGTAAATCCATCTGTATTTTTTCTTTATGTATTATTTGGTCTGCATAAAACTGAGGGAGTTCTTCGAAAGGGGTGAAATGCTGTTTTACGGATTCAATATCTCTTAGACCCAATGAGATATCGACTTTTTGCTACCCATAAACATGTTCAAAAACGTATTTGCCCTAGTTAACCCATAAACTGAAAAACTAGATTTCGGGTGAATTATAAAACCCTTCGTATGGTCTGTGTTTCTTGAGTTAGAGAATATTTTTAAAATTTCTTTAGTACATATGCATCTTTTTGAATATTGAGGCCCTCTGAACTTAGGAGGCCCTAGGCTTAAGCCTACTTAGCCTTTAGGGAAATCCGGCCCTGGTAATACCACGCCTTTATTGAATTTCTGATTGTACCTTCTTAAATATACTCGGTATTCAACACTCATGTAATTCTATATCTGGAATTATAATTGTACCAAAGAAAAACCGGCTTTTCAGCTTTTTTTTTAGATAACGTCTGCAATAATAATGCTATCTGTGTAAATACTAAGTCATTCAAAGTTCGATTTGAAGTATTATTAACAGATAATTGGCGATAACTTTGTATATATCAAGAAAAAAATGTAATCAATATAAAGGGGTACGAATAACACTTCACATGAGATAATTTAAAATAAATACAATTCTAAAATTAATCTCTATAGATTATCTGAAATACTCATTTATTTAGATATTCATTAATTACCAATATTTATTAAATAATAAAGTCTGTTCCAAACGGTTAGGCGGAACTAGATTTTGCAATCTAGTTACTTTCATCTTTTAAATCGTGCTTTTCGGCCGTTTTGTTTAAGCTTTGTAAATCATACTTACAATAAACATTTATTGGTTAAGGTTAATATCATTTTAAAATTTCATTTTCTTTATATTTTGATTTTTTGTGTCATTCTTGATATAAATTTCCCATTTATTTATTTTTTTGTCATTAAAATATGTAAAAAAAATAATTTAATTTTGACATATGTCATTCGTTTCCATGGTTTCATTGTTGGAATTTTAAATTTTTACATTCCAACGTGAAAAATGAAAAAACCCAAGCAAGGTCCCTTCTCGTGACAACCTAAAAGAACGAAATTCCCATTTAGTTCCGCCTAACCGTTTGGAACAAACTGTAGATCCTGTAACGCTTCTGGTAAAACAAAATTCTTGATGCCATTGGTTGTATATGGAAGATTTAAAGATTGACATTATCTCATTACTGTTTAGAGGAATATTTAAGAGGGAGTTACATTAAAATATATGCAATGTTTACATTAAATAAATGCAATATAGCCGGTTCACTTTTGTAAGAACAAACTGAGAGGGAATTTTGTTTTCAATAGTTTGCACCTTTGAAGCTGTATGTCATGTTGGTATTAAAAAATGTCACTTTTTTAAAATGTTGATCCATTTGACATATGTCATATTGAAAAATGATATCTTAATTATAATGATCATAACCTTATCAACCTAAAGTCGGTTTTACAGCGTAAGGAATATTTTTAATTGACATTTAAAGTCAGTAACACACCATAAAAGTAACCAAAATAACCAGATCTAGTGTGTTCTTACAAAAGTGAACAGCTTAAAGTCTGTTCCAAATGGTTAGGCGGAACTATATTTTGCTGTCTAGTTACTTTCATCGTTTAAATCGTGCTTTTCGGCCGTTTTGTTTAAGCTTTGTAAATCATATAATCTGTCTCAATTTGTAATACGAAACTAGATCTGGTTACTTTGGTGACTGTTGTGGTGTAAATAGACTTTTTTTAACCATGTATAATTGTAAATCTGGCTTTTACATTTTTAGTGAAGTTTCATTATACTGAGGTTATATTCACTCAAAAACTACATGTCAGATACCAAATTGACATGTCAAATTTGTGATTGACATGTCAAATATTTTGAATTATATTCAAATATTTATTTCATCTTATTTCGCTTATTCATATTTTCTGTTCTGGTTGTATAAAATATATTTCAAATACTTGTCTATTTGTGTTTTATACAATTTGTGGTAGTAAGTTGGCATATACGTAATTTAATGTCAATTATGAATTGTCAAATATTTTGAAAGGTGTTACTTCAGAATTACCACCCTAAGATGATATGTTAAATATACAACATAAAAAATGAAGTTTCCCTGTTAGTTTCGTATTACAAAATGAGACAGATAATACTTACAATAAACATTTTTTTTTTAAGGTTAATATCATTTTAAAATGTCATTTTCTTTATATTTTGATTTTTTCTGTCTTTCTTAATACAAATTTCCCATTTATTTATTTATTTTTTTATTAAAATATATAAAAAAATAATTTAATGTCATTCGTTTCCATGGTTTCATTGTTGGAATTTTAAATTTTGACATTCCAACGTAAAAAATGAAATTACCCAAGCAAGGTCCCTTCTCGTGACAACCTAAAAGAACGAAATTCCCATTTAGTTCCGCCTAACCGTTTGAAACAGACTGTATATAACTTCCTAAAAAGTACTAAAAAACAGAGAAAATGGCCGATGTGCGTCAAATTAAATTAAAATTAAACAAATAATAAATAAAAAAAAATAAGTTTAATTAATTGATTAATTTGTTATGTAATATACATTATTTGTTAAGATAAAATGTTTGTTAAAATCAGGGCTTCGAAACGGAACTGAACCGAAAACCGAAAAAAACCGTTACTTATGTCGGAAGGAAAACCGGAGCTGAACCGAAAAAAAATTTCGGTTCAGATAATGTTTATGGGAATGAATATAAAATACATTTTATTTAAGATTATATTTTAAACTGAGCAGAAAAAAATCGTAATTTTTTTAACTGATAAGTAAAAAAATGCGCTTCTATTATTGGGGGCGTGAACAAAATCACAGTAGTTCCTTGATAAAATTGTTGTTTTTTGTTTACATCCTTTTTTCTTGCAGAATCTATTAGATTTTATACTAAAACATTTTTTTTTGTAGGACAAAAATGGCGTAACATGCGTTCAACCCTTTCTCCCGCTTTCACAGGAAGCAAAATGCGTGCAATGTACGCACTAATAGCCGATGCTGCTGAACAATTCACAGATTACTTCTTAGAACAAGCAAAGACTGACAAAAAACGCATCGACGTAGAAATGAAAGATGTCTTCACTCGTTTCGCCAACGACGTTATTGCAACATCAGCATTTGGAATCAAATGCGATTCTTTAAAAGACAAAGACAACGAATTTTACAGACGTGGTAAAGAAGCAACTGATTTCAGTGGAATAAAGGGTTTCAAATTCTTCGGATACAACATCAGTCCACTTCTGATGAGTTTATTTAGAGTTAAACTTTTTAGTGATGAAGTTTCGAATTTCTTCAGACATTTGGTACATGATACTATTGCTATGAGGGAAGAAAAAGGTATTGTCAGACCGGATATGATTCATTTATTGATGGAAGCGAAGAAAGGGAAACTAAGGCATGAAGAAATTAAAGTTAAAGACGATGCTGGATTCGCTACAGTCGAAGAATCGCAGGTTGGAAAACAAAACGGATATAAACCTGATGGTAAGTGAAATTTATTATACAGGCAACACTAATGCCGGGTTTACATTGGTAGAATAAAAGACCTAGTAACTAGCGCAAGTAACTAGAAACTAGTTACTATCCCTGTGTAAACAGTTGACAATGTGACCAGTAGAGTACTAGCTTCTAGTAGTTGGGCTAGTCTAGAAACTAGCTCGTCGACGTATTTACTAGCTACTATCTTTTTCCCCACTGCGCAAAATTGATTCATTTCAAATTGGCGGTAAGCGGTAACCTGTCATAACAAATAGAAAAAAAACATATCAGGTAAGTTATAATTTATTTACATAAATTGCGTAACATTGATTTATTAACTGATGATTTCTGAAATCATCTGTGAAATAGCTGCCTTTGATACACGAAAAAGATGTTGTAAATTATGATAACTATTTCCTGTTAGGAAATAAAGCGATTCCACTTTTATTCTTGTTGGAATCGCATCCCTCGATGTATCAGTTCGTTGTATTAATGGACTAATTCAATTTAATAGCCTATTAAAATCATCTGGTGTCATTCTTAAACACAGTCTGTACTCTTTTTGATCTTCCACAGGTAATTCACGAAATAGAAGGGCTGATGTGCCATGGGTAGCTCTTCTATCAATCCATTTTTTAACCCATTTTCGTTTAGGCTTATATTCTGTACCGATTTCTTCAATAAGACAATCAGTTATTTACTCCAGAAGAAATGATGTAATACAAAATACAATTTTTTAAAAGCATCACGCCGGCGACGATGTATATTCATATTAACTATTTTTTGCAAACAGATAATTGCACAACAAAATCACAGTGAAGATGTCAAATGTGTTTTGACACTTACTATCTAGAAACTAAGATAGTATGCCAATTGTGTACGAACACCTACTATCCCGAAAATGAGTTAGTAGAGTAAAGCGCGTAGTACTTGCGCTAGTTACTAGCTCTTTTATTCTACCAATGTAAACCCGGCATTATGTTCACTTCGATTATTTCTTTAGTAAAAAGAGTTATAAAAATATTGTCCAAATAAAACTTATTGATAAAATCGCATTTTGTGGCCTTCAAAATAACGACTTATTTGTTGGTAAATAATGGAAACAAATGCATGCAAGCCTTCTCTCTAAGACGACCTGAATCCATTTCCATCCTTGCCCTGATTCACACAACGCGGCTTCTCTTGTTCCTTCTTTAAATTTCATTTCTCCACAAGTCTTCATTATATGCTCCAAGATCTCTCTTTCCTCTCCACACATCCTGCACATTCTTTGTTCATCCATTCAGTACTCATTTTCTCTTTCCTCATTTCCGCACCTAAATCTAGCTATTACTTTGTTTTTTAATCAATTACTTTGGATTTTGAGGTACTCGTGTACTTGCGTCGGTCAAGTTTTCTTATCATTGCTGTAATTTAGAAATTAGAAATTAATTTAAATTTAGAAAAACCCTTCCACTTGATGCCACAGTTACAGGCAGAATTAAAAAAAGTCTCAACGTTACATAACAATTATGAAATGAAGATATTAATTCATTGTCTATTATGTACTTATTATGTTAATGGTATGACCAATCCACTTCCATTTGCCCTTCTTGATTTCTCGTAAGATCTCTTAGTAGAATATTTATTCTGTGAGCTGCCAAAGGTGTGTATTAGTGCTGGTATCTGGCCAATTCTTGCAAACTATAATTCGCAAACATTTATAAGTACGAACGTATTTGCTCCAGGCTTCAAACAATGTGCTCTTCATATTTCATTTAAATATTTTTTATTTTACAGAATTATCAGACGATGAAATAACAGCCCAAGCAATTCTCTTCTTCTTTGCTGGATTCGACACAATTTCAGGAAACATGTGTTTACTAGCTCATGAGTTAGCCATTGCTCCAGATATCCAACAAAGGCTTCAAAAAGAAATCGACGAAGCTTTCGAAGAAAACAATGGAAAACTGACTTACGACAGCATCATGAAGATGAAATATCTAGACATGGTAGTCACTGAGGGTTTGAGAAAATGGCCATCAGCTGTTATGTCTGATAGAGTTTGTACCAAACCATACACCATCCAACCAGAAGGAGATGAAGAACCTTTACAATTAAGAGTTGGAGATATATTAGCCATACCAATGTATGCAATCCAAAGAGATCCTAAATATTATTCAAATCCTGATAAATTCGATCCAGAGAGATTTAGTGATGAGAATAAAGATAAGATTAATCCTTCGGCTTATTTACCGTTTGGGTTAGGACCCCGAAATTGCATTGGTAAGTAAAAATCGAGTTAATCCTGTTTACAAGGGTTGCCTCTTATATTTCGGGATTGCGCTAAACTAGTGCTGCCATCTGGCAACTGACGCTTCTATCGTAAAGTATGACATCTTAGACGGTATCGTACTCAGAACGTTTTGACGTACGAGCGTTATTTGTGTTGTTTACAGCAACTTGAAAAAAATCATCTCGGCTAAAAATTGAATTAAATCGTGAACATTTTCGAGCGATTTATTTATTAAAACTTTCGACGTGGATTAACCCAACAACCAGAGGCGAATTAAGCGGTGGGCGGACTGGGCGGCCGCCTGGGGCCTACCGAAGTCTATGTACAAATATTTCCAATCTATTTAAAATAATAGAGGGCCCATTTTAATTTTACCGCCCAGGGCCCCCAAGCAACTTAATTCGCCACTGCTCTAGCCGGTTTATGACTCTATGACTAGCTGGAATGTGATCGGCGAGATGCATTTTTGTTTGAATAATCTGCGTGTATTTTGATTATTTGCTTCATTTTATAAAAATCTGTCTATCTATCAATATATGAGCTATGAAAGAGAAAAGTGAATTTATATTAACTAAAAAATCTACCCCCTCCCCCGGAACATTACTTCTAAACAGCATTAATTTGTAAGACATAGGGTAGGCCTAGGGGCTCTGTCATAGAAATTGATTCAGGGGAAAGAAATTAAAAAAGGGCTCCGCAAGTAAAAGAGGTTGGGAACCACTGGCCTAGAGAAAAATTGTGGCTTTAATCGTTTAAAACGTTTTGAGATAATGACAATTTTTTGAATGGCATAATTTACATTATTTGTGAAAATTGTAAAATAAAAAAAATCACAACTCAAAAATGGTTAGAGATAGCGACCAGCGGTTAAAATTTTTGGATTCCTTGTAGTTTAGTTAGTCTATAAAAAAATTGGAGCTTTAATCGTTTAATGCGTTTTGAGATTATGACAAATTTTAATATGGCATGATTTATAGAAATATTCATCTTCGAATGGATATATCTCAAAAACGAAATGCAATAAAGACCTGCGGTTGAAATTTTTGACATCTTGAGGTCCTAATTTACTTGTAACCAGATTTTGAAACAAAAAAATTTTTTTGAAGTTTTTTCATTTTTTAATTTATTTTTGAAAATTTTGAAAATTTCTAACAAAAAAATGGTTAGGGATATAAATACACGGCTTGAAATTTTAAAATTCTACTAGACTGTTTAGTCTAAGAAAAAAAATGGGCTTAAATAAACATATTATTAAGTTTTCTAGGGGCAGTAATCCAAAATCCTTGCAAATGGCCAAAAACCGAAAAAAACGTAAGGGGTAGACCTTAAAAAAACCGTGATTTTGAAGTAAAAAAATTTTGTCTCCAATTTTATTGAAAATTGGTACAAATATGCATTTTTGGTCAGAGATCAAGAAAATTTGATCCATTTTGAAGTTTGGGCAAAAGTTTTGGAATTATAGGCAAAAAACTGACCTAAATCAGCTCTAACTCAAAAACTAGGAAAGCATGAATTTTTTAAATATTTTTTTCATAATCCTCACCCCAAAATTAGCCTAAAACTATATTTTGGCTAAAATCGGAGACAAAAAAATTTTGACCAAAATTTTGGATTTATTTTTTTTTAAATTTTTGTTCGAAAATTGGTATACTTATATATTTTTAGCCTTAGATCACAAATATATGGTCAGTTTTGAGTTACGGTCTAAAATTGTGACATTTTCGGCAAAAATTAAAAAAAAAAGACCCACAAAAAGGCTCAGAACCGATGAAATGTTAGCCTGCCCCTTTTTTTAATCTTTATAAACTAATACTTACGTCTTATCTATCATCTATATCAGCGGTTCCCAACCTGTGCTCCGCAGAGCCCTTACTGCTCCGCGTGCACTTCTCAGGGGCTCCGTAGCCGTTCCAGGAAATAAAATAAATAAAAATTGAATAAAATTAAAAGTATTAGAAATAATAAAACTAGAAATGACATTCTGAAAGAAAATTGGCCAAGTTGTATGTATGTCCAAGTGATTTCTGACTCTAGCCCAGAGGCGAATTAAGCGGTGGGCGGACTGGGCGGCCGCCCGGGGCCCACGAAGCTGAGGGGTCTACCGAAGTCTATATACAAATATTTCCATTCTATTTAAAATAATAGAGGGCCCTCAAACTGTCCTCATTTTTCAAAGCTGGAAATTTAATTTATTTTGCATAATTATTTGATCCGAACGCTTTTAGGCGAATTGATAGAAGAACTGTTAACATCAGCTTACCTGATACCAGCGGCGGTCTGTGAAGCATGTTTGGGAGAGCAATCAGCATGATCGGACACGCTCGAGCTTTGTCGTTGCTATACTATTGTTGAACGATATAAAACGAGCTTGTGCGATCATACCAATTGCCCTCCCAAACATGCTTCAGCGATCTCCACTGCCTGATATACTACCGTCGGCGAATCAACGCAGTTACGTCACACGACGTAACAATCAATTGCATTGTTCCAAACAAAGTCGTTTGTTACGTCGTGTGACGTAACTGCGTTGATTCGCCGACGCTAGTATACTATCAGTTCAACTGATCAATTTCTGCCACTATATTTTTAATCATGGAGTTTTCATTTGATTTTTATTTTCAGGTTCAAGATTTGCTTTACTAGAATTGAAAACAGTATTCTGTTTTATATTGAGAGTGTTTAATATAATACCTAACGAGAAAACAAAAATTCCTCTTGTACTGAGCAAGAAATTTTTCAATCTAAACGCCGAAGGTGGATTCCAGCTCTCTTTTCAACCAAGGACTTCAATTTAATTGTTAATTTTATGACAACACATTGTGCATTTACTTAATATTTACAAATTTAATCTAGTAATAGTGATAATAATTTTTTTTTTAATGATTGAATAGGTCTTTTATTAAATAAAAGGGTTCAATAGTCATAAGTTACTAGATTTCTAAAGCTAGTTCCGCATAAACCAAAGATACAGACTATGTTTATTTTACAGAATTCTCTGTAAACTATCAATAGCGTATTTGAATTACTCGTGCAAACGTCCATAGATTTTATCTTAGTTATATTTGAATATATTCAGAGAAACGTAATGTAAGTAGATGTGCAATGTTCAAATCGTTACTTTTGTGAATTTTTGTGATTATATTATAAGTGAAATCATATTTTTACATTAAATACAATATTGAATATTTTAAAAATAAAGAAAGCTATTAATTACATTTTAGTATTGTCAGTTGATTATAGTTTAGTTATATTTTAAGATAGTTATAAAAAATAGTTATAAAAACTGAGTAAAATAAAAAAATAAAAAATTTTATTATGTACATTTTTGCTCTACCGCAAATAATAAGTGAAATATTTCTGTTTCTTTTTTTTAGCATCCGAAATAGCCCTTCAAATATTTATAATATTTAGGGTTTTGTATTATTTACCAGACCGTGGTAAGATTTGGGTTGGGAATAACTTTGAATTGATTTAGAGGACTGTTTTTGTCCATCATATTGTATATTTATAGTTCAAATGTCATCTTCTGTCATAGAAGAAACCAAATTTATCGTGAAGTCATTTCTTAATTTATATACATAGTTTTATAACTGCTGAACTAATTACTATAACAAAAGATGCTACACGACCTTGATAACTGAACTGGTCAACAATGCTAGTTATTTGCAGTTGACTAATACAGGATGCTTTTAAAATCTTGTTATTACGTATTACGTAATAGTAAATTGCTTAAAATATTGTAGCAGCTTTTAGATTTGTCAAAATTATTATCAAATTGTCAAATTACACGACGCTAACAATAAAAATTAAACTAAAAATTAACTGTCAAACTTGTATTTCACAAAATTATTAAAATCATAGCTGTAGTAATTAAAATACAATGACAATTTAATAATTATTTCTGAAAACAAATTTAAGGAATTTAAAAAGATCTTAACAATAACGTAACCTCACATATTTTGTAAAGATGCATTCAGAACTAAAATGGCAGGCAATTTCGGTGCAGGATAATTTATAGTGGTACATACGATGACTCATATTGAAAATGAATAGATGACTCATACTGAATTTCCTTAAAATTATATCGAAATCGTGATTTATTTGGTAAGCGATTTATTTAGTATTTGAACTGGTTTTCTGTTCTATCAAGTCAAAAATGCCACTGATTGTAATATGGCGCCCCCAAATATACACTGCAGGCCAAAAGTTTCCGGACAAGAAAAATATTTATAATATTTTAGTTAAAAGTCAAGTACAAAGGTACTAATAATGTTTTAATATATTTTTTTTTTACTTCTGGTTATAATATATTTAGTATAGAAAACATTTTGACATAATATAGAGATAAATAAGCAAAAGAAAAACACATAATCACTAAACTTTCTTTTCGTCAAAAAACGAGCCCTTTGATTCTAAAAGTATTTTTGTAATTTTTTTCAATCGATCGATTAATTTTTGAATGGTTTCTGCAGAAATTGCACCCCATGACTCCTTTAAGATATTCCATAACTGATTTTTTGACGTTGGACATTTTTTTCGAACATTTCTATCAAGTTCCTTCCATAGTAACTCGATTGGGTTTAAATCGGGAGATTGAGCTGACCAGTTCATAGTTTTAAGGATTCCTCTGGCTTCTTGTTCTTGAATATAGTCGCGACATAATCTAGAACTATGTTTTGGATCATTATCCTGCATGAACACAAATCCAGGACCAATTAATCGTAAGCCAGATGGAATAGCATTTTCTTCTAATATTTTTTTATAATGTTCTTTTCTCATTATGCCGTCAATTTTCACAAGATCTCCAGTGCCAGTTGAAGAAAAACATCCCCACACCATCACAGACCCACCTCCATGTTTCACTGTTGGAACTACACACTGTGTATCCATCTTTTCTTTCGCTGTTCTTCTTACATAGACACGTCTTCGGTTACCGAAAACTTAAAATTTGGACTCATCTGTCCACAATACATTTTTCCAATCTTCTTTTGTCCACAACTTGTATTTTTGGGCCCACTCTAACCTTTTTTTCTTGTTTGCTTGCCTAAGTAAAGGTTTCTTTACAGCAACACGACCAAAACGCCCTGCTTCTCTGAGACGCCGTTTTGTCGTATTTACAGATATTGCCTTTGAATGATATTCATTAAACTGGGCGGTATTTTGGGGGCTGTCAGTCTTCTATTACGTTTACTCATTAATACAATTGTCTTATCTTCACTTGATGTTGTGGTTTTAGGTCTTCCTGCTCTTTTTTTATCCGCAAAACTACCAGTTTCTTTCCAACGTTTAAGAGTATCTTGAACAGTACTTTTTGGAACTTTCAATTTTTTCGAAATATCACGAATATTGTAACCTTCTTTGTGGAGAGTTATTATTTCAGAACGCTTTACAATAGTTAAATTGGATTTTCTACCCATATTTTTAATAATTTGTTGAAATTTATTTGGAATGAATTTTCAATCCAATTCTACGTCTAATCTTCACTATACTAGGTTATAACTGACGTAAACTAAATGAATATAGGTTCAAATCATCATAGTATATCATATTTAAAATATTTACATTATTTCTTAAGTGATACGCACGTTAAAAGTAATGTTGATAAACAAATGCTGACAGCGGACGATATCTATAATAATAACAATAATAATAAACATTTCGCTAAGTAGGCATATTTTGTATTTATCGTTCATCATTTCGTTCAAACTTGCTCTAGAGTCTTACAAAATGATCATTGAATTATTTTATAAATATATTTCAATTGATTTACAAGAATATATATATGTTTTTGGTATTTTAATGCAAAATCATATCTTGTCCGGAAACTTTTGGCCGGCAGTGTATATTGTTACGATCTATGGACCTTAAGTAGGCAAGCCGCAAAATTTTTAAGTTATGCGGGTTGCCAACTTAGGGTAAATTGGAAAACCATGGTGATAGTCAATATAAACAATTAATTAAATAAGGTATATAGTATGATATAAAAGTGTAAATATAAATAAATATATATAATATTTGATTACTCAATGTTAAATATTTATTAACCCAAAATAGCTCGATAACTCTGGATGCGGCGCACCCTTTTGTATTATTTGTCTTATTTATTTCAATACTTTATCAACAAATCCTTAATTTTATATCTTATCTATATTAAATATATAAATTAGTTTGTGTGTATGTATGTACGTTACCTAAAAACTAAAGATCGGCTGCACCTCTTTAAAAAAATACACCTATCACAGTACAAATATCAAAAAAATAAACAAACAATAAAACTAAAAAATTAGACGTTCATAGTGAAATAAACCTATTTTTATGACTCAGGGATTCATTTTTTTAAATAATTAAAAAAAGCTAAACCGGTAAAATGTAGTCTGTTTCAAACGCTTAGGCGGAACTAAATGGGAATTTCGTTCTTTTAGGTTGTCACGACAAGGGACCTTGCTTGGGTTATTTCATTTTTCATGTTGGAATGTCAAAATTTAAAATTACAACAATGAAACCATGGAAACGAATGACCTATGTCAAAATTAAATTATTTTTTTATATATTTTAATGACAAAAAAAATAAATAAATGAGAAATATGTATTAAGAATGACACAAAAAATCAAAATATAAAGAAAATGACATTTTAAAATGATATTAACCTTAACCAAAAATGTTTATTGTAAGTATGATTTACAAAGCTTAAACAAAACGGTCGAAAAGCACGATTAAAACGATGAAAGTAACTAGATTGCAAAATTTAGTTCCGCTTAACCGTTTGGAACAGACTGTATATGAAAATAAATTCCCTAAAAACATAAATGATAAGTACTCTGTACCAATAATCGTACGAAAGTCATGTAGCAGAAATCGTTCATGTCAAATATCAAAATGCCAAAAAGAAAACTATATATAAGCAGTTCACTTTTGTAAGAACAAACTAAGAGGGAATTTGGTTTTCAATAGTTTGCACCTTTGAAGCTGTATGTCATGTTGGTATTAAAAAATGACACTTTTTTAAAATGTCAATCCATTTGACATATGTCATAATGAAAAATGATATCTTCATTATAGTGATCCTAACCTTATCAACCTAAAGTCGGTTTTACAGCGTAAGGAATATTTTTAATTGACATTTAAAGTCAGTAACACACCATATAAGTAACCAAAATAACCAGATCTAGTGTGTTCTTACAAAAGTGAACAGCTTATAATAACATATATTATGAAAAATAAAATATATAAAACATTTTACATTTATTGAAGACAAAAAATTAAGGAAATGGGCATTTAGAATTAAGAATGACACAAAAAATCAAATTGCAATGAAGATTACATTTTATAACGCCATCTCACTTTAACCCTTTACCGCATAGTGTGCCATATACGGCACATTCCGATTTTTATTTTTTATTTTACTTTTAAAACTGAATCAGAACGTTACTTCATGAATGTTCATATATGCCACATACACAGCAATGGATCCTGCAGTATCTCAAATAATGGGCTGCAATAGAGAAAGGACAACTAGAAGATACGACCTTTTCTTTAAAAAATTTGAGGGCGACTGCTTTTAATCCTTAATGAAAAACATCTAGCAATTGACGAGCAAATAATACGGAATCATTTTCTTTTGTAACATTATGTAGAATCATAATGTTCCATGTATGGCACAAACCCTAAATTATTATTTTAATTATTATTTTTTCATAAAAATAATAATTAATAATTTAAATAAATTTTTTAAATTAATTTTTCTATCAATAAGAACCAATTCCTAATGACCATGAATTATTTCAACCAAAAATAAAAATGCATGCAGTAAAGGGTTAACATACAATTTTCAATGAAAGTATGATTTACAATAGCCTAAATAAAATGGTCAAAAACCACATTCAATCGTTAAATGTTTCTGGATTTCAAAATAAAGTCCGCTTATACGTTTGGGATGGACTTATATAAATACTTATCATTTATCTAATAAAGATAAAATTGTAAAATAAATATAAAAATACAGTATATATTTAAGCTGCATATCAACAGATAGCATTCCACTTGTTGATATACTTAACCATCGACCTTAACCTTTGAAATGCAAATTTAGATTGTAAAATTAAATGTAAATAAATTAAATTCATGGTAAAACTTATAATTAATATATTCGCAGCCGTAATCAGGGCCTACCATAAGAAATTCTGGATCGTACGCAAAAATTTCTCGGCCCCATTTTTAGGATTTTGTAGGTATGACTAAAAAATTGATGTGAAGTGTGAATTTTGACACATTTCAGGGTATTTAGTAAGTGAATGATGATTATTTGGGATGCCAAAACAAATTTTATGTTAAAATATTTTATTTTGTTAATTTTAATTCGAATGCCTAATACCATTATTTAGATTTCTAAATATGTGCAGTATTTTTTTTATATAACAAGGATTATTAAGATTTTGAAAATTGCGCCTATGGCTTCCATTGGTTGTTTTCAGTTACAACTTCACCCCTCTGATTTCGTGTATTCAATTTCAACAATTTCCACTACTTATTAAATTTACGCTTTTAAAAATTAAATGCAACATTTGCCCGAATATAACTAAAATTTTGAAAAAATAATTTAAACAAAATAAAAATGCAAAAAAAACAGATAAAATAAAATTGTCTGGAGACCGGAACACTAGTTTGCAAATTAGAACGCGAGAGTGCTAACCATTACACCATGATTTTGAAAAACCATGCTGGTTTGCTTTATTATATAAGTTACTAAATATTTTACATGGTCAAGCAAAAACACAAAAAATGCGTTATTTTCCGAAAACATAATTAATCAAAAATTCCTGTTGTACTATTCCGGTTCTCACAAATGTACATTACTTAGAATTTTTTCAGATTTTTAGTTTAAACCATCTGGGCTATAGGGTATGGGACAAATTTTTTTGCACAATTTTGGCAAAATCCCTTCAAAATAATTTATTTTGCAAAAATTAAATCGTTAATCCGCGTACTAAGGGCTTTCATTTGATACCCTACTTAGAATTAAAAAAAATATTATTTTTTTTCGATGAGCAGATATTTGTTTATATTTTTAGGGGGATGTGTTTTTTAGATGTTTTAGTATTTTTCCTATGTACGGGTCAAAGAGTTGTATAAGCATGCCTGATTTCAACTCTCTAGGTTTAGCCGTTTGGCTACAATTTTTACCGAACAGACAGACAGACAGACAAACGACAAAATGACATAAGACGACAAGATGGTATAAGTAGTGTGACCATTCGTCCCGCATTTTAACATTTTGTCCCGCATTAAGATGCGTCCCGCAAAAGTCCCGCATTATCCCGCATTTTGGATTTGGGAGGTGAGGACCCTTTCTTTTGCTCTTTACTTGGATTTTGGGAGATGAGTACCTTTTTCTTTGCTCTTCACTTGGATTTGGGAGATGAGGACCTTTTTTTTACTCCGTCCCGCATTGCTTTCTTAAGAAAATGGTCACCCTAGGTGTAAGGGTTTTTTGGTCATACCTACAAACCCTAAAAATGGACAGGATAGCATAAATTTAAAAATTGGAGGTAAAAATTCGATAAAACTTTTAGATAGCCAGTCCGTCTCTGCTCCTACTTATCTAATAATGTTATAAAAAATTATCTGTAAAGCCACAACCAGATCAACCGGGTCGAACTGTGCAAAACGTTCATGATCGTCCTTTTTGGACAAAAAACTGCGCAGAAACGCGCCATTCTGCGCAACTGCACTCGAACGTTCACGATCCTTCGTATGTCCGTACTTCAAAGATCACTTAATATTCATGCGCGTCAATTTAAATGGTAATTGAACTATGCATGGTTTGAAAGTTAACCTTGACATACGTTTGCACGCAACATGCGTAAACTAAAACTTGGCACCACTGGACCTTGTTCGAGTGCAATAAGAAATATTTAAATATGCGCAGTTCCGCAAAATTTGAAGTTATATGGCGCAGTTTGGCGCGCTTGATATCGTAGCTTAATGTGGCCCCTAGACGTGGCGCCCGGGTTGGGTAGGCCCATGCCTTAAAACGGCGTTGGTTTAATTCTACACCTACTGTTTTTACTAAAACTCGCACCAGATGGCATTTTTAGCGCTCTTCTGATATGATGTAACACAAATTCAGCGGTATTAAAAGAGTTTTTATATTTGTTTATAAATAGATATTTTATAAACACAGTAATAACTAATATTAATACTTTTAATTTACAAAGTAACATCGTGTGAACAATTGAAAGAGGCCTCGCAATTGGCTGTAGCAATTTTGAGAATGTGTTTTCTTATGTATTAAATTTTGAATTAATTTATGTAGTTTGCATTTATCATAGCGTACGATCAACAAAAAATAGGTGATAATAAAATAATTAAGGATTTTCCAACGAATGTCCTTGATTGGACTAAAGTTAACCCCCGTTCATTGCGACCCCGGCTAGTGCGGATTCGTTATAATGCGACCAACAATTTAAGAATTTTAAGCTATCAGACACATCGACAAAGCGTGGAATGAAGTCACCCAGTCGTGTATGAAGGGTGTTTGGAAAAGATTGTTCATTGAAATTGCTGAAGTTCACTGCAATCATGAAAATTATGTTGAAAATATCATCGAAGATATTAGTCATATAGCCATTTCCGAAGGCATCGAAGGTTTTGATATTCAGACTTTGTTAAAATCACACGGTGAACCTTTGACTAATGAAGAGCTGCAGGAAATGGACTGCCATACGTCCCTAGAAAATGAGGAACCTGTTCCCGTGCGAAATTTAACTGTTAAAACCATCGAAAAGGCCCTTTCTCTTCACAATCAATGCATGGAGTTGTTAGAAGAGAATGACGAAGATTACGAGCGGGTGAGTGCTGTTAAACGTGGCTGTAATGCATTACTTGACAGTTATCGGCCAATTTTGCGCAATAAACGTAGAGAGGCCAAACAAGGGAATCTAGATTCCTTTTTGCAACGTGAACAATAAATAAATTATTAATTATTTAATGTATGCCTTTTTGTTATTAATGTTTATTTAATAAATAAAGTGTTTTTCGAGGTTTACAATGTTTTTTTCAAAAATCCCTCGTTGATTGCGAAATTTCGCTTAACGCGATCATGTCCAGAACGTATCCTCCGCGTTCAACGGGGGTAACCTGTATTAGTAACCATTCAATTTGACAAAGACCTTCGTTAGAAAATTCATGGCTTCCTTTGATTATTTTGTTTTGGTGATCATTCGGTACATATACGTTTAAACTTGATTTTAATAATTTAAACAAAGTCAGGGACTCCCAGAATCATAATACATAACACACCCACTATTTTTTCTTGGGCGGTGGGCTTAGACCCTGGGGGGGGGCAGGGATCGGGAAATTACTCTTAATATTCCTCCATTTGTTTTTAGGAAAAGTAAAAAAACTGTGATCTATGTTTGTCCTTTCTTGAATGACAACCAAAAACACTACAGTTTGTTCTGCTTTTATGGTTTTTCACAACTTCTGTCGGCTATAGGTGCATTCGGCATAACTGTGCAGTGATAACTCTGTGACGTGGAAGTTTTATTGTCACGTGACTACTGTGCACACTGTGCAAGAAAGTCAAAGACGAACGCTTTGTGCAGATTGTGCAGTTATTCTTGTTATTCTAACCTTTTTTTTTGTAAAAATGACACATGAAGGTTTTGGGATGCTTTTAAGTAATATAAAAGAAATTTTATTTGATGAGGAAGACAATTCAAAAGAATTTTCCAAACCAGAAAATATTTTGGAAAAAGTGTTTGAAAATGCACAGAGTACTATTCCAAACATGACTACAAATAATTTAAAGTACATTTCCGCTTGTATCCAGAAAATTTGGAGTATATTTGAGTGTATTTACATGTTCCATCATGAGTTTCATGTCTATATTATTTATTTTGCAAATGCTGCAGGCATAAACAATGATATCTTGATTGTTTTCACTCATATTGTTTTGTAGAAATAATAACTTGTATTTTTATCGCGAAAAACACTATTGCACAGATTAGGGTGACCATTCGTCCCGCATTTTAACATTTTGTCCCGCATTAAGATGCGTCCCGCAAAAGTCCCGCATTTTAACGTTTTGTCCCGCATTGTCCCGCATTTTGGATTTGGGAGGTGAGGACCTTTTTTTTGCTCTTCACTTGGATTTGGGAGGTGAAGACCTTTTTTTTTGCTCTTCACTTAGATTTGGGAGATGAGGACCTTTTTTTTTGCTCCGTCCCGCATTACCTTCTTAATAAAATGGTCACCGTAGCACAGATTGAACTTGTGACGACTGTGCAACACAAACTGCACTGCAAAATATTTGCCGAACGATCTTCGTGCAGCACAGAGCACACAGAAACTTTATGCCGAACCTTTCTTGTGAAAATTATGCAGAATGTGTAGATTATTAGTTTATGCCGAACGCACCTATTGTAGCAACACTGAAATGTACGTAATAAGTTCAAATTGTACTGCAGTATTTAGTACAATAAATTCACCACCAGTTAGTGCATTCGAACGTGTCACTTATTAATTTACGAAATTTACAGATCATAACATAAATGAAAATACTCAAACAATATTTTTTTTCATATCGTTTGTTAAATTTAATCGCGATTAGGTAATATATATTTGCCAAGCAACAATATAAAAACTTTGAATTAATAATAACACCATTCACATTACAAACAAATTATAAAATATGTATTGAAACAAAAAACGTCTTGCACCAACTAATTTATAAAGTGTATTAATTAAAATATGGTCAAGAAGCTGTTCGTATGTTTAGTGCCACTGATTTAAAAGTAGAGGAGGAATGAAAGAATCATGTGCTATTGCGCCTGCGTTCCTAACATTGTATTGTAGGGGATGTATTACGGAAGTTAAGCAAAATTAATTCATTTGTTACATAATTTTCAAACCGTAAAAATGGTGCGTGCTTGGTATATGGACGCGGTCGAAAAGGACCCAAGACTGGAACATCAAAAAACACCACCTGAATTTATAACAATGGACGAACTCTTCACAATCACTGGTGTTGAATATATTCATGTAAGTATATTCTAGAAAATTCTAGTATTTTTCCGGGAAAAATTAAAAACATATGGGTATTAACACGTGTCATAAACGAGGGAAAATCAAATACGTAAACAGTAAAGTTATAAAATAAATCAACAGTTTAAAAGCGTTGCTAAGTAACGATTTGTTATTTTGCAACAATGTAGTAATTTTTAATGCAAATTTCGAACTTAAGGTCAATGTGTAAGGTCGACCACGTATTACAAAATAATTTCGGGCGTGTCAAAAGGCGCTCCCGTAACGACAAATTGTACACTCACTGTAGAAAATGTAGAGATATAAACAAAAGCATATCAGTTTTGTGGTTTTATCAGTCCGTAACGGGGTGCAAAGAATGCAAAAAAACCGGGCGTTATAATTTAGGGGTTGGCAAAACTGTCCAGAAAAAATGTAAATATCAACATTAACATTTTTCTCTTCAAGTGTTTTTCTTTTATATTTTTATATTCATATTCATCTTATTCCTCAGCCCCAAGAAATAAAATAATTTAACATTTAACTGTATACATCAGGCTTGTCTAACCCGGGGCTTATGACGGCTATGAATGCGGCCCAATGAAAAATAACTTAAAACTTTATAAGAGTGCGATTACAAGTACCATTTTAATTTAATGCGTTCTTTAGAGAGAATCATAAAATCATCTTTGTAATCATTTTGCAATGGCCTTATTAATGCGGGATTTAAATAGGTACAATTTTATTATTCTTTCATACAAATTTTGATTTATTTGTTTACGATTCTTTTAGATAGGCTGTGTTAGACGCAAATAGCAACCGTTGTCGTGCGCCAAAAATGTTAACTAACTGTTTACGTTTCTTACGTGATATACATAGAGATCAATTTTAGGTGAGACGGATTAAGTGAAATAAAAGCGGGAAATATTTTTTGATATTTGTTTGATAATTTGTTGCTTTAATTGAACTTATTCCACCTCACCTAACATGTCATAATGAAATATATGTATTATTGAACTTATTTTTGATTATATTATGTTCCTTCTAAATATTTCAGTTATATTTTTGAAGATACTGTATTGCAATAATTTAGATTTAGATAAATATTGTAAAAGATTTTTTAGTATTAAAAGCTAGAACATGTTTTTAGTAGTAAATGAATAAAGTTTGCTTTATAAGGCTTTGCTTTTTTTTTGGCGATTAGCTTCGTTGCAGAAATAGGCCGATGTAAAATAACCCTTTCAAACTTCTGACATTATTTAAACTTTTTTCTGTAGTAAAAAGCAAAGATCGGTGTCTACACGTTTTTGTGTTTGTAATTTACAGGTAAATATCGCGTAGACAATGTAGTCTATGTAATTTATGTTGATTATGTATAAAACAAGAGTGGGGATGAAAATATGTCCATTTAACAATGTATTTAATAAACTTGCAAAAATTATTAACAAAAGTGTGTAGTTTATTGGTATTGAAAGTTAAAATACAATTTAATTATAAATTGACAATAAAAATATTTTTCAAAAAACACGCCGATTTTAGATTAGTTTCCATTGTTGTCTACATCAGTGTTTCTCAACCGGTGGTTCGCGGACTACTGGTGGTCTTTAGAAAAATATTTGTGGTCCGAGAAAGGCTTATTATTATTTTTTTAATTTTTTGTTAATTTTTTTTTTATCTTTTGTTTATTTTCCAAACTTTTCACGTCAATACTACGCAAAAAAACCGTAGTGTTAGAAGAAAAGAATAATGTAAAACTGACTTCATGTTTCGCAGTGGCAGCGCTAGCTCTTAAAATCTGGGGGGGCCAAAAAAAATTGAGTTAAATTTGGGGGGGTAGGAAATATTTTTTTATCGTTTACATATGAAAATACAAGTAATGAACTAAAAAAAAAGTCCTCACTTCTAAAATTTTTTTTTTTTTTTCAAGCAATTCTAGGGGGCCAGAGCAACTTTTAGGGGGGGACCCCCGCTAGCGCCGCCACTGATGTTTCGTAACGCGTTATTTACTTTTGGAAATTTGTATTTTCTAAATTTTTATGACGGGTGTCATTAAAATTTTGTACTTGGGGGGCGGTAACTCATGGAACGGCCTTGAATTTAACGATCATGTAATCAAGTATAACAAATACTTTCAAAAGGAGTCATTTGTATTTGAATTTTTAATATCTTCAAGGCTATATCTCCGATTCAAAATTCAGCGAATTGATATATTTCTTTCTCTCTTTCTATATATGAGTATGAAAGAGAAAGATATACATATGTATATTTATACACGTATCAGTTTCGTATGACTCATTATCAAACGAAAGTTGAGATAACGTTGCAATAAACATGCAGTGCCGGCTCTAGGGGTTTTGGCGCCTCGATGGAATTTTAATTTGAGAGCCCCTAAAAATTAAAGTGGTAACAAAAAAAAAAAATGTGTGAAGTATGAATTTTCACACATTTTAAGATTATATAGGTATTTATTAAGTGATAAAAAATAATTGTGGGTAGTTATGTATTAAAAATCATAAATTTTAAAAGAATAATCATGTGCTTTTATCTAGACCAGGGGCGAGCAATCTTTTTACTTCGCGGGTCGCATTCAGTAACAAAATTGTTTGGTAGAGCATATTTCTTTTTATAATTTCTATTGTTTTCCAATCAGAGGTTCTACTGAAGGGCTTCTTTACACAGGTTTACACGTATTTACGTCGGCGTAAATACGCCTAATGTGAAATAAGCTTTAATCGATTGTTGGCTACGCTGGATAAGAAGAGTAAATATTATATTTTGTTACTGGCGGTTCGAATGAAATTACTCGGCGGACCAGAAATATATCACTTATATCAAGACCCAGCTATAGCTATCCAGTTTTCCAGTCACCAGTCAGTCAGATAAATATAGTAAGCATGCTGTTGCAAAAAAAATCGATCGAATATACTTTTGAAATAATTATCTGAATTCATGTGCTAATATTCCGGTTCACATTAATACGCATTGCTCGAATTTTAAAAAACTACATTTTTTCCTTAATCTACGCCTTGAGACCTTTTTTTTATACCTTAGATAAAATTTTAAAAATACAATTATTTTTTCGATAAACTAATCCGATAAAAATTTATTGTTTTATCCACGCATTCAGAGGTTTCATTGGATATTCAACTCAAAATTAAAAAAAAAATATATTCTTTTTTTTGTTGAATACGTTTTTTTTTTTTAAATATTTTTCCTGCGATTGTTTTTGAACTCTACAAGTTGCCGACCGGCGTAGCGTAGTAGTAACACACGTGCCCTGCGTTGCTAAGGTCTCGGGTTCGTATCGTGTGAATAATAATAATAATAATAGCCCTTTATTCCGATTAATTTAAACGTTTACAAAACAACCACATAAAAAAGATAAAAATATGTAACAATTAAATAAGAATAAAATGACAACCTTCTGCCTGCCCTTTCTTCTGGACATCTCTTTAGGAAACTTATTAGTTTTTAAAAACCCAATGGCAAGGCCTTCTCCCATCCTCCAAAAACTGTCCAGCGTAACAGTATTAAAAATATGGTAACCTTGAACGGTTTATTAAATAAAAAGTTTTTATGTACTTACTTGTTACATAATATAATTATATTTATACAAATAATGTAATTTTTTGTACATGTATGTAATCAGTAATCATTTATATTTTTTAAGTACTGATGTACAGTGTAATTTATAATATGTACAGTGGTAAATTATATTCAATTGTGCTACATACATGTACATACAAATAAAATCATTTTTGTATGATAGGTTTTTTATTTATTTATTCATTAATTAACTCTATGCATTGTCCCGGTTTTCGATTGCGACATCTTGTCACCCTAAAATTACACTAAATTAAAATTAGTGTTATTTGTTAGGCAATAAAACATAACCAATTTTAACAAATATTGACCTACATAATAATTTCGTAATAACAAGTTGGTTCACAAATAGGAGTATATATTTTTAAATAGGTATATTTGTGTTAATATGTACATAATCAAAATGTACTCTTCACAATTTCATATTGTACAGAAAATAGCCTATATGTTTGGAATGTCAATGTAGCCAATTTGATATATACGTTTGGAATAGCCTATATGTATCAGCAATATTTATTAAACAAGATACTTTTAACTGATTCATCGTTGGTTGAAAGCGAAAATGATGAATTTATCATGGATTGTTTGAACAGCGAACAGTTTCGCGCCATAATATAGTGGTGGGGATTAAGAAACCTAGAAAAAACAGGATTCGATCATGGTTTTAGTTAGTAATCAGTCTATCAAACTTCAGCAACCGCAATCCTTAATTAAATGTTCGGAAATCAATCAATTAAATATTTGTATTTTGTTATATAATAATAATAATAATAAACTTGTTTACCAAAACAAGATCATTAGAATGGTATACATTTAAAAACTATAATTATGTATAATCAGAGGGGAAAATTAAACAGCTCTCTGTAAAATGTAACACGATTCAACAAATACTCAACATACAATTTTTAACAAAACAAATACAAATTCAAATAATAAAAACAGATTTTTCAATGCGGTATTAGGACCGCAGCCAAGACATTTGACATAAAATTTGGCGACCTGTATGTCAGTTGACTGGCCTGTGCATTTTTTCTTTTCTATTATTAGTTGCGGCAATCGAAAATCAACCAATTTTAAAACGAAGAAACGTTTTAAGAGAAATCCTACAATACACAAAGGGTTATGAATTTAGAAAAAATAATACAACAGAATCAACAAATAATATATGATCTTTATATACATTTGTACTAAATTTTGATCGATGAACACTACTATTTACTACATGTGCTTTTTTTTAAATATGAACCGTATTCGGCTTCCCAAATTTAGTTTTAAAAAATTGATATAAAATGTGAATTTTCACACCGTTTATGGTTTTGTATAAATGATTTATTTCTCTTTGATAACTTAAAAACGAGATGTATAACGATAGCCACCTAATGATTGAGTTTATGAGTGCAAGCTCCTTAAGAAGACGATTCGTTGTCAGCTGTTAACAATTTTACCACAATAAGGGAGGTATTGTGATCATACCGATTTTGAGGTTTCGAGATTTCGATGGATCTCCACGAATTGAGGTCCCTACATAACGTTTTGACTATTTTTAGCATGATGTCTGTCGATCTGTCTGTCCGTACGTCTGTCTGTCTGTCTGTCTGTCTGTCCGTCCGTCCGTCCGTCCGTCCGTCCGTCTGACTGTGTACACGTGCAGAGCAATTTCGGCTGAAAGGATTTTTATGAAACTTCATATTTAAGCTTCTGCCATCAATGGCACGAGTTGATCAACATCTTTGAAATCCTCAGACTTTAAATAGTTTAGAAAAAAAATTAAGATTTAGTGGCTAGCACACAACTTTATTAATAGGAGATCAAATAAAATTGTCGAAAAGTACCAAAAATTGAAAATTAAAAAATTGATGTGAAGCGTGAATTTTCACAACATTTCAGGGTTTCGCAGGTTTTAGTAAGTGAATGATGATTATTTGAGATGTCAAAATAAATTTTATGTTAAAATATTTTTTTTGTTAATTTTAATTCGAATGGCTAATACCATTATTTAGGTTTCTAAATATGTGCAGTATTTTTTTTTATATAACAAGGTTCATAAGATTTTGAAAATTGCATAACCCCGCCTGTCTCAATTTTTTCATACTTACATGTAACGTTTCCATGGTAATGATAAATAATATCTCTGTTAAAAAATATTAGGCCAAGTTACTTCTACTCTGCTGCTAGAATGAATTTTATATAAGTACTTTATGATGGCGGTCGGTCCTGTGGTGGCCACAGCTGATTTTTTATTATATTTTTAATATAAAAAAAAAGATATACACCACCTTAGTCATAAATACAAAAAAGCGATAGCATTACCAACCATAATTTGGCCATGAATTAAAAAAATAATTAATTTCGTCAAAAACAGAAAAACAATATTTTCCAAAACCGAAATCTGATCAATAATTCCTTGCGTACGTTTCCGACTCAGAGTAATGTACATTACTTATAATTTTTTTAGATTTTTTGTTTAATATCCTTGTGTAAAAGGGGGCGGGACAAACTTTTTTGGTACATTTTTGACTAAAATATTGTTAAAAGACTATTTTAAAAAACTACATTTCGGACCTTGATCTATGTTTTAAGAGCTTTCTCTTGATACTACACAATAAATTTTAAAGAAATAATTATTTTTTTCAACGCCACAAAAATATCTACAAAACCCTAAAAATATGGTTTTGTTTTGTGATTTTATAAAAATTTGTAAACTAATATTATTTTTAATTTATTTCTAGATCGATGTTAATAATCCTGCAACAAGTGAGAAGTTGCACGAAATCAAGTTGAAACGTGGATTTAATTATGAAGACGAACTGACCTGCTCACGTGAATGCCTTGAGAACTACGATGAGAAACTGAAGTGGTTCTATCATGAGCATCTTCATGAAGATCAAGAAATTAGATTAATAGTCGAAGGATCAGGATATTTTGATGTACGTGACAAAGACGATAAATGGATTAGAATTGAAGTCGTCGGAGGAGATTTACTGATTTTGCCCAGTGGAATTTATCACCGTTTCACTTTGGATCAGAAGGTACAATTATTAGGGTTACATTTTTCAGCTCGACAAAATAAAGTTTGTTAATGACAAATTTTGAGAACGACAGAAAAAATTATTCAATAAATTACACTGGTTAACAAATTTACTTTTGCTGACTTAGATCTGATACTTGTTTTTAACTAATTTTGGGGTGCTGATTTCAAAAATGTTAACAGTTTCTGCCTATCACGTCAAATGTTTGTTCTATCGTATTTTGACTTTTTTCACCTTTTCACGTTCTGATATACGTCTACTTTAATTTCAACTTCGTTCTTTTGTCCAATATATTTCGTAGGAACGCCTTACATCTGGGGTGCAACATGAGCGTGAAACTTCATTTTTTAAACAGTCATCTTAACAAATTTCCTGTCAATCTTGGAGATGTTAGTGATGAACAGGGTAAACGTTTCCATCAGGATTTAAAAGAGATGGAGAGACGTTATCAAGGAAGGTGGGATACTCACGTGATGGCTGAGTGCTGTTGGAGTATTAAAAGAGACTTATCGGGAATGGTGCACTCCAGATGGTGCACTGCAAGATCTTTCAAACGACCATTTAATCCTTAAATTATTTTGTATTTTTATTTTAACACTCCAATGCATTAAAATGTAATTAAAACTGTTCTCATTTTCTTTCTTTCACTCCGCAAGGTTCTGTTTTTTCCCAATTACTGACGATAAAATTATATGTTACTAAATCTTTCTTTTTTTTCTAGGAGTATTTGAAAGCTAAGCGCTTCTTCGTTGGTGAACCTGTTTGGACTCCATACAACAGACCATGTGATTTCATGGAGTGCCGCAAACATTACCTCCAAACTATGCATTAAAAAAGTCAATATTATTCCGATTGCCTTAAGGCCTAATTACATAGCATATGTCTGTGTCATGTCACTATATTGGGTACATTGTAAACTTATAAAATGATTCGTATAGCTCGTTGCGAATTTGCTATTTCATTTAACCTCAAAATATCGTGTATCTCTTATGTCTTACACGTATTTTGTTTATAATTTTAATTGCAAAGGTTGGATTTTATCCAACCAAACTATATTAGCTGTACTATAATACTTAAAATTTAAAATGAATGTGGTTTTAATTTGTTTTATAAATTCAACCACAGTTTGATGTGTTAGTAATAGAGTAGTTTTACTTGTTCTCAAAAGATGACTCGGTTTTGAAAAAAAAACAATTTACGTCATTAGCCATACAGCGACATAACACATAAAATATGACATAAGCTATGTGACCCTAGCTTTACTATGATGTTACTGTTCATATATTTTATACATATCTGTATACAAATTGTTTACTATTAAATAAAATCTACAGATTTAACTGCAAATTAAAAATTGTAATAAGTTCTTCCCTGACCTCTGTTATACCCTTTTCACACTAGATCTTTAAGATCGGATGTTTAAGTGAATGGATCTTTAAACGCTAATGTGAAACCATACGGCCTCGTCTAAACACGACCGATGTTTAAGACAGAGATCTGCGTCTTAAACTTCGCCCGCATTGCCAACTTAATTCCCATTATAAAAAAATACTCCTTGAATTTGTGCTTCTCTTCTTTTATCTATGTTCAGCTGTTATCATTTTATATAACGAGGTTATGAGAAGATTATTTGCGTTATTATTTAAATAAATATAAAAAATAAACTTCTCCTAACCTCGATGTACAAAATAATGACAGAATAAATTCAAACGATATGAAATTATGTTGGCAATACATACTAGCTTTACATGGAGATTTCTTCTTCAAATTAAACATCAAGTGTGAAAGCAAACCGATATTAAACATCGATGAAGTTTAAGTTCAATCGTCTTAAAGATCTAGTGTGAAAAGGGTATTACTATTTGACAGCCTGTTTGGGGCGGCCATATAAAGGTGAAAAAAATTGATGTGAAGTGTGAATTTTCACACATTTCAGGGTTTTGCAGGTATTTAGTAAGTGAATGATGCTTATTTTGGATGCGAAAACAAATTTTATATTAAAATATTTTTTTTGTTAATTTTAATTCGAACGCCTAATACCATTATTTAGGTTTCTAAATATGTGCAGTATTTTTTTTTCTTTATATAGCAAGCTTCATTAAGAATTTTAAAAATTGCGCCTATGGCTTCCATTGGTTGTTATAAGTGATTTCGTGTACATTGAAACAGAATTAAATTATAATTTAAACAATTTCCACTGGCTATTAAATTTACGCTTTTAAAAATTAAATGCAACATTTGCCAAAATATAACTAGAATTTTGAAAAAATAATTTAAACAATATAAAAATAAAAAAAAAATAACAAAAAAAAATATAGTCTCTTCTCACAGGGTTCGATTCCTTTCGGATCGGGTTACTTGGGTGAAAAATCAGCGTCTAATACCACTAGACCAGCATACACGTTACAGTGTTACAAAGCTATAACTTGTGTACATTATTAGCCAAAAATCACAAAAAATGCGTTTTTTTCCAAAAACATAATCTGATCAAAAATTCCTGTTGAACTATTCCGGTTCACACCAATGTACATTACTTAGAATTTTTTCAGATTTTTAGTTTAAACCATATGGGCTACAGGGTGTGGGACAAAAAAAATTTTGCACAATTTTGGCAAAAATCGCTTCAAAATAATTTATTTTGCAAAAATAAAAATTTGATCGTTAATCCACGTACCAAGGGCTTTCATTTGATACCCTACTCAGAATTATAATTTTTTTTTTTTTTTTTTCGATGAGCACATATTTGTTTATATTTTTAGGGGTATATGTTTTTTAGATGTTTTAGTATTTTTTCTGTGTGCGGGTCAAAGAGTTGTATAAGCATGCCAAATTTCAATTCTCTAGGTTTAGCCGTTTGGCTACAATTTTTACCGAACAGACAGACAGACAGACGACAAAATGACGGTATAAGGGTTTTTTGGTCATACCTACAAAACCCTAAAAAGAGTTGCCTTATTATCAAAACATGTAAGATTAAATTTAAAATGGTGTGTATATCTTTACACATATTTGGTATATTTGCGATAGGTATTTCATTTTGGCAGCCCCGTTTGTTTTACGACGGCGTGGTGGCTAGAAATTTAAAAAACTACTTATCATTCTACGTCTTAAAAGCTCTCTTAATACCACACCATAAATTTTAAAACAATAATCATTATCTTCAGGAAACAAAACCTTAATATATTTCGAAAAACTATTCTGCCATTTTTGTGAAACAAAAAATTCTTGTTAAACTATTCCTGTTTCTATCAATGTATTGAGATTATTTTTAAATCAATCCATCGGGGGTATATAAAATCAAAAATAATTAATAGATCAATAAATAAAATCAAAGCTACTACCTATCTGCATTGGCGTACCATAGGGTTCAATCATGGGACCCATATTATATAGTATTTAATCATTAATGATATAACCATTTTGTTTTACGATACGTGCGTATCGTCTGATTGATAATCAGACTCTAAGTTTAAAATAGAGATAAGCTCTACTTATAACCCAGAAGGGCCGGGTTAAAAATCTGAAAAAATCACAGTAATGCACATTGATGTGAAATTCATTGTGAGGCAATTATCATCAATTTTGCAATGGGGCATTATTTTACCGTTTATTCTACTAGTCATTTTAACGACCCAGTACGATAAGTATTTCAATATTTTAACAAATTGGCGCGCATTACACCTGAATATCAGCCTTGCTTATACCCCTGTTTATTTATTTATTTATATTATTTTCACTTCCCAACAGATAAAAATTACCCATTTATAGCTAGGCTGGTAACTAGTATTTAATTGAGAACTGACACGCTCGGATACGCAGTCTGGTGGTCAAATATTGTACTACGCGACTGTAGTACTGTTTGAAATTATTACATATGTTCTAGTGTTGATTTTTTGTTAGAACGTCGATAGATACATTTTCATAAAATAAAAATGTACTGTGCTTAAATTAACCCGTTCCCTGTTAGCATATTCACAGCTGAATACTAGACAATTCAGCCATATTGCCTTGTATTACAGCGCCGCCAACGGTAATGTCACATCTCAATAGCTAGTATTATTAATACAAAGATTTACGTATTGAAATATTAAGAAAAAATCAGCTGTGGCCACCACAGGACCGGCCGCCACCACAAAGTATTTGTATAAAATACATTCTAGCAGCAGAGTAGAACTTGGCCCGATATTTTCTAACAGAGATATTATTTATCATGACCATGGAAACGTTACATAAAGTATGAAAAAATAGATACTTACGAAAAAAAATCGTTTTATCAAAAAATGTCTCAAATAAAAGTTGTTAGTTGTTTTTATATTGCTTTTATAGCAACTTTCGTTAAATAAATTTGTTATGAAATATTCGCAACAATATTAAAATCGACACGAGTAAACTCCTATTTCTAGTCAACCGATTTTTACCAAAAGTTGATCAACTCGTGCCATTGTTGTCAAAAGCGTATTATAAATATAAATTACTATAGATATAAATTCCTTTTAGCCGAATTTGCTCTGCACGTGTACACATACAGACCGACAGACATCATGCTAAAAAAAGTCAAAACGTTATCTAGGGACCTCAATTCGTGGAGATCCATTGAAATCTCGAAATGTCAAAATCGGTACGATCACAATATCTCCCTTATGTATGTTGAAGGTCGGTAAAAAGGGAGATAATACCCTTTTCACACTAGATCTTTAAGATCGGATGTTTAAGTGAATGTATCTTTAAACGCTAATGTGAAACCGTACGGCCTCGTCTAAACACGACCGATGTTTAAGACAGAGATCTACGTCTTAAACTTCGTACGAATTGCCAACTTAATTTCTATTATAAAAAAATACTCATTGAATTTGTGCTGTCAACATTTTATATTATCATAAACAAGAATACTGTATTATATCGACGTTATAAGAAGTTTATACTTATTGTTATAATAAAATTATTTATTTTAATAATGTGTTTAATAAAATACAGAGCTACAATAATTGAGATAAAATGTATCGACTTACATGTTAATACAGGTGTAATATATTCTTTATTGTAGTGTCTTTATTGTAGAATGAAATGAAATATCCTTAATTGTTTATAATAATTCAAAATGTGCGTCTGCGCAGACATTTCAAAACTGATAATTTCATGACGGTAACTTAAGGACAAAATTACTGTAGCTGATGACAGCACCAGAGATTTAAACATCAAGTGTGAAAGCATACCGATCTTAAACATCGATGAACTTTAAGTTCACTCGTCTTAAAGATCTAGTGTGAAAAGGGTATAACAGATTTTGGGAAAGAAATTAAATTTATTGAAAATAAATCTGGAAAGTTTTCAGACTGTGAGAGGTTGTTAATACTTGCAGAAGTACGATTGATAGAAGAGTTAGAAGCGAAATTTGTTTTATTAAATGTTATTGAAAATAGGTCGTTAGATCTAGTTTTGTAAGAAGAAACACCTAGAGAAATGATTTAAGAGTTGAAATGGTTCAATATTTCGTACAAAACAGTTAAATTTAGTTTATAATTTGGAAATTTATATATAAAATATGTTATAATTTTACGTTGAATAATTTTATATTGAAAACTTTGGAAGGTCTTATTATAAAACATAACATCTTATATAACTTGGAGATAATGTTATTGATATGATTGTCAAGAATTAATTTTGAGTCTAAAGTACCTCTAAGGTCCTTTACTAATGATACTTGATTTATATAAATTCAATTTATTATTATAATTATAGATATAAATATTTCAGTTAAGAATAAAAGTGATTTTACGACATTTTTTTATATTGATTTAATTTATTCTCAATTGCATATTTCATAAATCTATCAACATCTTCTTGCATTGCTTTTCAGTCATGTAAGTTGCATATATTTTTAAATCATCAACATACAACAGAAATTTGAAGTTAAGAAAACATTTTTTTTTTTATATCATTAATGAAAATAATGAAGAGTAATTAGGCCAAGTCACCCCTTGTGGTACTCCTAATTTAACTGGAGTATATTTAGAAGTGTAACCATTAATAGGGTGACCATTTTCTTAAGAAGGCAATGCGGGACGAAGCAAAAAAAAGGTCCTCATCTCCCAAATCCAAGTGAAGAGCAAAAAAAAAGGTCCTCATCTCCCAAAATCCAAGTGAACAGCAAAAAAAAAAAGTCCCCATCTCCCATAATCCAAGTGAAGAGCAAAAAAAAAGGTCCTCATCTCCCAAATCCAAGTGAAGAGCAAAAAAAAAGGTCCTCATCTCCCAAAATCCAAGTGAACAGCAAAAAAAAAGGTCCTCATCTCCCAAAATCCAAGTGAAGAGCAAAAAAAAAAGGTCTTCACCTCCCAAATCCAAGTGAAGAGCAAAATATAGGTCCTCACCTCCCAAATCCAAAATGCGGGACTTTTGCGGGACGCATCTTAATGCGGGACAAAATGTTAAAATACGGGACGAATGGTCACCCTAACCATTAATAACAAAACATTATGGTATATCCTTTTGAACAAATACAGGGTAATTGTAAAGTCGGATAATAGACTGCATAATAATGCATTTTATGAGTCATCGTCTGTTTAGTATTTTTCAAAATAAGTTAAATTAAGTCCAATTATGGACATTAGGATAAGGAGATTACGTTTTCTTAGCAAGAAATAATCAATAGAGTTCGTAAACGACAGGGGCGCATTTGGGGAAATTAGAAGACGTAGTCTAAAGCAGGAGTGGCCAAACTTTTTCAGTGACGGACCATCTTAAATTTATCTAAAGTAAATGCGGGCCAACGTAAATTTCTCTTATACAGACGCAAGTCATATTTTTTAGGGATTTATAATAAAAAAATCAGCTGTGGCCACCACAAGACCTACCGCCATCATAAAGGACTTGTATAAAATACATTCTAGCAGCAGAGTAGAAATAACTTGGCCTAATATTTTCTAACAGAGATATTATTTATCATGACCATGGAAACGTTACATATAAGTATAAAAAAATAAATACTTAAAAAAGTTTCGTTTTATCGAAAAATGTCTCAAATAAAAGTTATTAGTTATTGCATTTATAGCAACTTTTGTTAAATAAATTTTTTCGAAATATTTTTCTGTTGCTTTCTTACCTTTATACAACTTTTCAGCACAAATTTTCAATTTAATTTCCTTAAAAAATATCAAATGTCATCATTAGACAAAAATATGTAGCCATCTTGGGATACTTAGCGTCAGATGACGACACGTCCCTAGGGCCAATCAAAAAGCCTAATTAAAAAGCCCTTGATCAAATTTTATCTGCATAAATTACAATTAAAACATACGTTTTTCCAGTAAATTACATTGTAATCCAAATGACGTATATTTATGTTTTGATTTGATTCAGAAATGTATGGCAAGTGCTGCTAACCCGGGAATACACCTAAACTAAACCAAATATCTGAACTAATTACTGAATTAGACCAAATAATTAGAGCGGATTAATGGAAACTAGTTCAAATGACTGTAGCTCGCTTATTTATGAACGGATTTTGAAAATACGTACAGTTTTAGAGTTAGGAGTGCATGAGGCTTCTGATTGTATAGTCAAAAACCTTAAATTCGCAAGTTGATAAAAAATTGTGCTCCAGTTTTGACCGAAAGTAGAGCACGGCCATAACTCGCTTATTTATGGACCGATTTCGATGGAATTTGACACAGAATATTAGAATTAGTGTCTCCTGGTATGTAGGTGTTTTTAAAATTCATGTATCTGTACAAAAAAGGTCTAAATGGGGGTCCAATTTTGTTAAAATTACAATATTTTTAATGTTTATGGGCTATATTGAAAAAAATGTATACATGGAGATAGAATTAGTTTCTGCTCCTTATATGAGAGACAAAATTGATATATCTATACAAAAAAAAGCCTAACGGGGGCCCTATTTCAAAAAATTAAATAAATGTTATATTATATTTTTTCGTTTTATCAAAAAATGTCTCAAATAAGTTGTTAGTTATTGCTTTTACAGCAACTTTTGTTAAATAAATTTTTTCGAAATATTTTTCTGTTGGTAAATATTCTCAAAAATCTTAAAATCGACACGAGTAAACTCCCATTTCTAGTCGACCGATTTTTACTCGTGCCATTGATGTCAAAAGCTTAAATACGTAGTTTCATAAAAATCTTTTAAGCCGAATTTGCTCTGCACGTGTACACAGACAGACAGACAGACGGACGGACGGACAGGCGGACAGACAGACAGACGGACGGACGGACGGACAGACAGACAGACCGACAGACATCATGCTAAAAATAGTCAAAACGTTATGTAGGGATCTCAATTCGTGGAGATCCATCGAAATCTTGAAATGTCAAAATCGGTATGATCACAATACCTTTGCGAAGATGAGGACCTTTTTTTTGCTCGTCACTTGTATTTTGGGAGGTGAGGACCTTTTTTTGCTCATAACTTAAATTTTGAGAGGTAAGAACCTTGTTTTTATTTACCAAGGGCGCCAAAACATGGCTCTGCCCCTAGCGCAAGTTTTCCTTACTGCTCTGCATAATTTAGCCATTAATTAAAAAATAATAATTTTGTAGAAAACAAAAACTGCAATATTTTCTAAAAACGCAATCTGATCAAAAATTTCTCTCGTACGTTTCCGACTCAGATCCAATATACATTATTTATAATTTTTTCAGATTTTTTGATTTTGTTAAATACACATTTGTTTATATTTATCTCTTTTTTTTAACTCTCAATATTTTTTCTGTATGTTGTATAAGCATGCCAAATTACAAATTTCAATGTTCAGCTGTTAAGCTACAATTTCTATCGTACAGACAGACAGACAGACACATGAGTGACGTTACAAGGATTTTTTGGTGGACATACCTACAAAACTTTAAAAATTACCACTACATATTTTTCTTCCGTATCATCCTAAAATGTAACAGATTCACTAGTATAACAAAAATGTTAAATATTTTAAAATGGTTAAATATTAAACAATTTATTAAATATAATGGTATGATTTTTATGTACAAATTGGACAAAGGTTTATTGCCACAGTATTTGGGGTCAAATTTAAAAAGGATTGAGGAAATACATTCGTATAATACGAGACAGACTGGGTCATATTGCATATCGGGTACAAAGAAAGTAAGCACAAAAAAAAACATTATGCAAAGAGGAGCTTTAGAATATAATAGTTTACCAGAGGAATTAAAATCAATAGGATCACTCACTATATTTAAGAAGAATTTATTAATATTTTTAGAGAGTAATAATTAATATAGGCTGTAATTATATTTTTTCATTAACTATGTAAATATATTTTTTGTAAAGTTGTTTATATATAAATAATATTTTGTAAATTGCTATTATTAGCTACAAGCTATTTAAATAAAAATTATTATTATTATTATTATATATTTTGGTCAATTAGGGGTCTATAATTATTACTGACCAATTATCAAAAATAATAATGTTTGAAAAATCATAAAAGCAATTAAATAATTCTACCTTTAATCAGGGCCGTCACGTGGGTTTGCACCGCACACGAGCGCAGTCATCCAAAGGGGCGGCATTTGGGGTTGATTCTAGTAGAGGGCAGCCTTATGAAAATTTGCACAAGTACGGCATTTGGAAGTGGGAGTGGAAAATAAATAATAAATGTTTTAAAATATAATTTGTTACACTCGTTATCCTGTATATCCTTGAACAGATATCTTTTAAAAATACATGTATAAATTCGTCTTTGCTCATTAGATATCTACGAAATTCTGAAACGTGCAAAAATTTCCATATAACATCAATTTTTTGCACATTCTTAAAAAAGAAAATAATAGAAAACTGAGAAACGTATTTAACATAACCTGTACCATATAAATTATTAGAATTGTTTGTTTTAATTAAAAATTCTATAATTAAATTCTTCAGAACGATTAATTTGACATTTTTTTTTTATTTCTTGTAAAAGTTTTTAAAAAAATACAGCTATCGAGAAATTCCTATTTTTTGTGAAACTATTTTGCAATTCAAATTACGTCAATAATAATATCAAATAACCTAGAAAAAAATTCAAAGGAAATCCATTTGGTTAAAAAGGAGATAGGTAATGGAAATGCTCTGGAAGTAAAGAAATTAAATCGTCTTAGTGGTTATCAAGTCACGTAAATACAATTTTGGAAATCTATTAGATTAGAAACCTCAATATTTTTTAATATTGGTTTCCTTTACTCTGTTGTGGAAATAATACAGGAAACTGTATGACCTTCGTGGTAATATAATTATTGTTCAAATGATAGATAAATTTCACACAATTCAGGATTTCGTAGGTATCTAGTAAGTGAAGGCAGGTAGAGCCCTGCAAATCCGCGGGTATCCGCGGATTAACCGCGGATATCCGCAACTTTTCTGCGGATGCGGATAAATTATCATTTAAACCATGCGGATGCGGATCGGATGCGGATTAAATGTCATATCCGCTTATCCGCAATATCCGCGTGAACATTAAATCTTCGGTTACTTTCGGAGAAACAAGCAATTGTGTTCTGACTACGCAGTCCTCGGTTATTTTCGGTTGTCTGTATATACATGATATTTTGTAGCATTCAATCTCACTTTATGTTATTTTTATTAAGACAATTGTCCATGATTAAGACTGAGTTGAGACAATCAACTTAACTTTCGTTTTATTATTGAATATATTATAGAAAATAATATTTTGGACAAAAGTTTCCTGGTACACTTTCGACGTAATTCTTCCTACCTCTGCTCTAATTCTGACTTTTAAATCTGATAAAGGTTTTTGTTTACATAAAACTGATTAGTAAGTTTTATTTAAATACCAAAATTTACCTACATAATTTCTTCTCGAAAATTTTATTATGTAACCTGCCAATTTTTTTATACTACCCGAAGTAAAAAGTCTTGCAGATCTAGATTATTTTGCCCGTTTTATATAAACGAGATACATAAAATACCTTTGTTCAAAAAAATACTATCATACATAAAAAAAAACTAGGAAAATCAAATAGTCAAACAACAAATAACTGATTTTCTCGTAGTTGACTATTAATTAAATTTAATTACAAAATATTTACTTCTAAAATTAAATACATTTTTTATTTATTTATTCAAAAGAACACTTAAATTTACTAAAGCCAACCCTTAATCTACATTTTTTATTTATATAGTCAAAAGAACACTAAATTTTACTTAATCTATCTTAAAATACAATTTCTTTGTAATCAAATGAACACGAAAATTTACTTAAGCCAACCCTTAAAATACAATTTTTTTATTTATTCTTATTCCCACCGAAATATACTTAATCAAACCATTAAAATATTTTTTTTTTCAAAAGAACACGCAATTTAATTTATGCCAACTTGTAAAATAATAATTTTTAATTTTAAACAAAAGAATACTCTAGCTCTTATAGTTATGGTCCCAATTGTGAAAAGCTCCAATTGTGAACGGCCCGAATTGTCCATCGCCAGTTGTTAATGGCCCCAGTTGTTAATGGTCCCAGTTGTGAAAAGCCCCAATTGTGAACGGCCCGAATTGTCTTACGGCCCCAGTTGTCTGGTTATCGTTGTATAGATCAGTGTTTCTCAACCCAAAACGCACCGCGGACCAGTATTATATAATTTTCTAACGCGGACCGCTAATAATAATTGTTGGTTCATTTTTGCAAGAAAACAAATATATTTAATGTGCTACTAAATACATTTATTTTATTGGTAAAAAATCACAGAAAGTTTACAGAAAATAAACAAAATATAAATTAATTACATAAAAAATGTGCATAAATTTTTTTTAAAAACCTGAAAAAACACTTCTAAAAACTTTCGCGGACCAGTAAAATTTTTATGGGGACCACTGGTGCTCCGCGGACCACCTGTTGAGAAACACTGGTATAGATAATTATTTTTAACAGGTCCCGTTTTTTTGGCATTCCAAAATCTTGGTATTCTCCCCTTGTTACGCCACTGCTCTAATTTATGGTCCACCCTGCAGCAAAAGAATAACAAAACAAGAAAAATGGTGTTTCCATTTGTAAAGTGTAATATAAAAAATTATTTTAAATACCCAAGGTATTACATAAACGTCAATAAAAATCCATAAGTTCTCCAAAACACCTAGACAGTATTCCCCAATGTTTGTTTTTATTTAAGGAAACCCCACAGTCCACAGCTTGTCTCTCTATTTTACATATCCAGATTAGCAAGGTAATTCATTTAATCTCAATATTCCAATCTCTAGAACCGAACGGAAAAACCGTAAAAAGAGTTGTGACGTAAACGTAAAACCTCCTCTCGCACGTGCCAGGATTCCCGTAAACTGGTTCGAGCATTTGTATATAAACAAACGAAAGTTCAAAATTTAATCAAAGCGGTTTAGCTTATCCAACAATACACACAGTTTAAAAACATTTAAGACATTAACGATATATTGTCTTTTACAATATATTAAAGTCAAGAATAATTCAAGCTACATTTTCTTCGAGATATTTTGTTTATATTTGTTTTTTTGATTTGTTCAAATTACTTAACTGCTAAAATGGTTAATGCGTGGTACATTGACAATGAAACTACTGATGCTGATAAACAACAGCCTCATCATAAAAATCCAGAAGAATATGTAACAATGGACGAATTGTACCGACGAACTGGAGTTGAATATTTTCCGGTAAGTTAAAAATAATATTTTATTTAACAAGTATATATAGTGTTTCCAAAAGAAATTGGCCAGTCTCACTTATTGATTCCAGTAATGACTGACACTATAACCATTATACCTGCTGAGTTTATGGTTCTATTAACAATAGTTGCCAAGACCGTAATAATTATTTTAAATAAACTTGTTTTCTTATATGCTATTTAGAATGAACTGTATATACTCACATGACTTTCCTTCACATTTTTATCAGGGTTAGGACTGGCTTTATTTGAATTATAAATACCGGCATGTTTAAAAATTGTTTTGTTTTAAAGTCTTTATAGTATTATATACTTCAAATTTGCACAAACAAAAATCATTCTTTTTTTGAACTTGTCAATTTATGGTAATTTAAAATTATTAAAATATTAATTATTATCACTATTATCATTGCTTATATCACTATCAGAGTTTCACTACTACTGTCATTTAAGTTAATAATTATTGAAGATTTATTTGGTGGATTTATAAAAAAAAATGGATTCAATTGTCTTTACATTTTTACAAATCTTTTCCACAAATCACTATGAAATTTCTTCAAAATCAAATGGTCGCCAAAGAGCCATGTTGTTAATGTATGCACGCTATGAACATTGAAAATTAACTAACAAACAAGTATAACAACCCCTAAAATTTAGAAACAATAGGATTATAAATTTAGAAAATATCCTTAATAGTTTTTAAGAAACTTCAGTTGAATTAGTGTTACATCTATTCAATTTAAATTTAAAATTCCCTTAATACCTCTTATTACAGCAACAAGTCTTAGGATTACTGCCATAAACCCATTACCGCATTGTTAAACTTCAACAAGAGTTGCCATTTCATTTTGGTAATACTATAACTTGGGCTTTATTTTACGAGCAAGAAGTTTACTACCCGAGCTGTAGGCGAGGGTTGTGATCATTTTGCCGATCGTTATGGTGTAATGTTCAACGTATTTGACTGCTAACCATGTGGACTCGGGTTCGAATCCCGGTAATGACATGGATGTTTTTGTTATAAAATTACTATGTATCCAATTTAAAGATATCCATCAGTAGATGACCATAAAGTAAAAAAAAATCATTCGAGTGAAATATAGCCATTATATGCGAGTTAAATACAATATTTTATTTACAACTATATAGTTTTATCATTAAAAAATTACAAAATATAAAAAACACAAAAGTTCTGAGTGTCAATTGTTTAATTTCAGAACCCACGTCATCAAAATGGTTACCAAACCATCCGTTGATTGTATAAAACAACAACGTTTAAAATACTATTATTTATTGTTTTATTTATTATAACTTATTGTAGTTATAAAGTGTGAGGTGCAAATAGTCATTGTTGAGCGCCAAACATTTAAACCAGGCGCGCACACAGTAAATTGGTCATGGGGGAGTCTACTACTAAAAAAAATCCGCAAAATAATATAAATTTATTATTGTTTTTGATACTTAGTGGATTATTTTTACCATCATCTTCACTTTAATTTCTGTAGCAACTAAATTCGGATCAGCTAAACTTGTCCTTCGCAGTACAACGTTGTGCTTAACCGTTGTTTTTCTTTGTCGTCCACTTCGCGGTTTGTTTTGTATTTTCTCCGTTTTTTTATACTTCAAAATTAACCTACTCGACAAAAAATACTTCAAAGAATAACAAAGAATACAAAAAAATTCCACATTTATACTAATCAACTTTAATTCTTTTTAGATAAACTTGGAAACCGTCAACACAGATGGGAAATTAGACAAAATCAGATCTGAACGAGGTTATGTCCACACAAGACCGCTGTTGGTGTCAAGAGAACATCTTAAAGATGAATTTGATTCTAGTTTACGAAGATTTTATAGAGAACATCTTCATGAAGAAGAGATCCTCCTGCTTGAAGAGGGAAGTGGATACTTTGATGTGAGAGATATCAATGATAAATGGATTCGAATTTGCGCTGTTCCTGGTGATATGATTATATTCCCAGTTGGTGTTTATCATAGAGCAACACTCACTACTGATGTAAGTATTTGTAGTCTTCCTGCAGAAAAACTATTCCGTAAAAGAAAACCTACTTTTCTATTTATATTGTTGTATAAATATTTTTGTTTTAAAATTATTAAAAATTAATATATTTTTTTATTTTACAGTGTTATATGAAAGCTTTAAGTTTTTCCACGGACAAGCCAGTTCTTGAAGCTATCGTAAGACCTGCAGATGATCACCCCTGTCGAGCAGTATATCTTGAAAATATTAAAAATATTAGAAGTAATGCAGGGCTAGCCATGCCAGCTTGAATTAATCAAAAATTTTGTGTCAAATAATGATATATTATTATTATTTTTTTAACAAACAGAAGCCATAGGCTTTAATGATCTACATATATACATAAAATATTCGTTAAGTTTTATAAGTCTTTTAGATGTTTAAATAAAAATTGGAAATTATAAATCGTTTTATTTCCTATAATATCTACCTTATATCAAAACCACGGTGTTGTAGTAGACGGTGTAAATGATACAGTGCAAATACATTGAAATACTTACTGATTTATTCTTTATAATTATGATGATATAACATCCAATCCAGCCTCCAATGTGGGATTACCATATTATGGTCAGCCTTCGTGCTGGACGTAAAGGACCAAGTACAATTTTGTTACAAAAACTAAAAAATAAAATATGATTTATTCATTAAAGCCCAGTCTTTCCACTATCAGGTAAACCTCTATACTTCATTTTTTTAAAGAACGGAGTGTGGGCAACATAGAAGCTATTTCCCTTTTGTTTTTAATTGATTAAAAACGTGAAAAAGTTTACACTGTAGAAAAATAGATTTCTGTCTCAACTTATTCTATTTGTCTCTGTTATTTTAACCCAAATTTGTAAACATAGGCGTACAAACTAAGTTTACAGTGAATATATTACTACCTATTATTTCTAATAAGTAAAACGGAGGTATATGTTTAAATAATGTTAGAATATAAAAGTGAATAAATAGATTTGAAATTAATTTACAATATATACATATATTAAGAGAAATATTTTAAAATGAAGTCGTCTGAAAATGAATTAATGTACGTACGCCTCTGGTACCAAACACAACAGTTATTTTGCTGTCAACGAGCGCCAAATTATTAATTTGTGTTGCCGTTATATTTATTTACATCCGTATTACGTTTGTTTTATAGTGTCGATTAAATATAAACTTGAAGTTAAGAAGAATCCATTGATGATTCGGACTAATTTCCAATATTATTTTAAATATTTTTCTTAATAGAGTATAGGTAACTATCTGACAGATAAGGTTATGTGACACTTTCTGTGTTGAATAAATATCATCTCGTCTTTCAATACAAATTTATCTATCGGATAATTATCTAATCGATCATGAGACTGACGAATTGAATTCACTGTTTGGTATTGACATTTATTCAGCAGATGAAGTTCCAGATAACCTCATCTGTCAGATAGTTACCTAGAGGTTTATCTGAAGGTGGAAAGACCGTCAATCCACTCCTGGTGGTAAGAAAAAGAATTGATTGTCCTTATCACTTCTTTTCCCACTTTACTGTTCTGTCAAACGCCTCAATTGTTTGAAAAGTTTTTTGTATAAAATATTAAATTAACACTTAGCAACATTTCAAAAACATTTTGACAGTACATTGACATTATGAGAATTATTTTATGATATTGTACAAGTATTGTCAAACAATAACATGGACGTATTTGGGACTTTACTTCCAGTATTATTTATTTACGTTATCACTGGTGCTGAAGCAAATCCTTATTGTGCATTGTCTTGCAATGCGGGCATCAAACTTGAACCGAATTATCTGTGTAAACTCATTACGTCGGTAAGTAAAAAAATCAGCTGTGGCCACCACAGGACCGACCACCATCACAAAGTCCTTGTTTAATACATATATGCTGCTTTATCAACAAATTTCTCAAATAAAAGTTGTTAAAGCAATAGCAACTTTTATTAAATAAATTTTTTCGAAATATTTCTGTGTTGTGAAAAATTCGCAAAAATCTTAAAACCGACACGAGTAAACTCCCATTTCTAGTTAAACAAAAGCTTAAATATGAAATTTCATAAAAATCCTTTAAATGGGAGAGGGTTGTTGCATGAGATAGGTTGTCCCGGTTTTATGTTCTGTAAATGTGGCTTAAATAAACTTTTAAAACGAAAAATTTCGCTGCTGCTGCGTAAAGCGCATAAGTCGTAAGTCGACTACTTGTATTTATCTTTATAGGAACGTGAAACCAAAAATTGCAAACTAGTAAATATGACAGATGAAACCAGGAGTGATATTGTAAATTATTTCAACCATAAAAGAAATAAATTTGCCCTGGGACATGAAGAAGGTTACAATTCAGCAGCTAATATGCAGGTTCTTGTGAGTATTTAAATAAGCAGAAATCTCCCGTTTTATTAAAATATTTTCCCACGAAAACTGACCAGTGATCTGATGGTATACGAAATGTGATAAAAAAAGTTCGTGCAATTTTTTTATTTACAGAACAATATTTACACAGGGTGTTTGTTTGAATGGCCACACCTCAAATAACTCCTTTATTTTGGAAGATACAAAAAATTCTTCAGAAAAAAAGTTGAACTATATAAAAGGGCCCACTTAAGGACTATAATAAGAATTCTGCATCACTTCCGGTTTCAGCGGAAATTGTTTCAACTTTTTATTTAGCATAGGGAATCGGTACTTTATTTATTTATTTTTTTTTTCTTGAAAGTACATTAAATTAGCTTTACAAGGATATCAAAATATCATAATTTTAACCATTTCAAAATGGAGACTATTTATTTGCAAAATAATAAATACAGTCTGTTCCAAACGGTTAAGCGGAACTAAATGGGAATTTAGTTCTTTTAGGTTGCCACGAGAAGGGTCCTTGCTTGGGTTATTTCATTTTTCATGTTGGGATGTCAAAATTTAAAATTCCAACAATAAAACCATGGAAACGAATGACATATGTCAAAATTAAATATTTTTTTTAGATATTTTAATGACAAAAAAATAAATAAATGGGAAATTTGTATTAAGAATGACACAAAAAATCAAAATATAAAGAAAATGACATTTTAAAATGATATTAACCTTAACCAAAAAATGTTTATTGTAAGTATGATTTACAAAGCTTAAATAAAACGGCCGAAAGGCACGATTTAAACGATGAAAGTAACTAGATTGCAAAATCTAGTTCCGCTTAACCGTTTGGAACAGACTGTATTATAAAAATCGTAGAAACTAAATTATAAAAAGATATAATATTTTGTAACTAAAAACAATAAAACAAAATATGACAAGTTAGTAATAAACTAAGGAAAATTTACAAATGTTCAATATGTTATCCACACATTTTCTCATTTGTAATAAAAACCCTTCCATTACATTTAGAACGGTATACTCTTAAATTTCCCTGATGGCTGTTCTTACCCTATGTTCTAAGTCTTCTAGCCTTTACCTTCAGGATACCTTTCTTGGCAGAGTTGCTGGGCCCCAACAGAATTTATTTGTCATTCCCCGAATGTCAGAACCATATCTATCATTTCTTCATTTGCATAACGTACATAAGCCATAATTACAAACGATTTGATGTTATCACCTTTAATATCAAACTAGTACTAACAGGCAAGAAAATTTGCAGGTTTTATTTGGCTTTTTATGTAATAAAATCATTTTTAAAGCTTGCTATGTTTAACTTTGTACTTATGTTATTTATAATTTTGTAAATAAATGGTCGCCATTTTGAAATGGTTAAAATTAAAGTATGATATTTTGCCATCCTTGTAAAGCTGATTTAATGTACTTTCAAAAAAAATTAAAGTACTGATTCCCTATGCTAGATAGACCGTTTAATTTTGAATATTTTCTTGGTTTTTAGAATTATGATATGGAACTAGAATTTTTTGCTCGTGCTCAAGGAAGATTTTGCGATAACAGTGAAAACCCAAATACACCAGATTGTATAAAAACTCGTAAGCTTTTGGTACTGCCCAAAACTGTACCCAAGGTTTCCTTTTTTAAATATTTGTTTCAGCGTTTTTGTACGTGGATTATATACATACAGCTCTTATTTATAACAGTAAAGATGAATTTTTCACTGGCGAGGATGCTGTCTCTAAACAATTGGTTCATACTTTTGAAAACTGGTGGAAATGGCCATATGATGAAGATCCATTAATAAATGTTTATACGTAAGATATTTTAAGTTTGTTGCATTAGTTTTAGTTATTTTGTTCTATTGTTATTTTATGTAGACTTACCATAATATTTTTTTCTCAAAACGGCTCAATTTTGAGATTTTGATCAAAATGGAAAGCACCTTCTACGCTCAGTACTCAAGATTGAAAAGGCTAAATAACGGATTGGTTAACAAAAAACCAAAATTACGTAGTAATAATTTTAAATTACTTTTAACTGAACATTAAAAAGTCATTAATATTTATCACTAGCGTGAAATTTCTTTCAAAATTCTTTGATATTTTTAATTAATAGCCTTATCGCCATTTTTTCGAGGCTGTATATTTGTACTACGTGCATTTTCGGCACTATATCACGTCACTCAATAAGTCTCCGGTCTAACTAACATTTTTTTTTTAGAAATTCGAATTTATTCATCAACCTTCTCTCCTTCAAGACTGATTCCAACGTTCCTCTAACTTTTCGATGCCTTCTTTGTAGAACGATTTGTCTTTGCCCTCAAAATAGGCCTCGGTTTCGGTAATCACTTCTTCATTTGAGTCAAATTTCTTTCCCTGGAGCATCTTTTTGAGGTCTGCAAAAAGCCAGTAATCGCTGGGGGTCAGATCTGGAAAGTACGGTGGATGAGGAAGCAATTCGAAGCGTAATTCATTCAATTTAACCATCGTTTTCATCGACTTGTGACACGGGGCGTTGTCTTGATGAAAGAGCACTGTTTTCTTTTGCATGTGAAGCCGTTTTTTCTTGATTACTCCACTCAATCGATTTCAATAATGCCATATAGTATTCGCTATTGATAGTTTTACCTTTCTCAAGATAGTCGATAAACAAAAACCATGCGCGTCCCAAAATACGGATGCCATAACCTTGCCAGCTGACTTTTGAGTTTTTGGTCGCTTTTGACGACTTTCACCGACTGCTGTCCACTCAGCTGACGATCTTTTTGATTGAGGTGTGTAGTAGTGGATCCATGATTCATCCATTGTCACATACCGACGGAAAAAATCCTTTTTATCTCGCTTGAACAGCTCCAAACAGCGCTCTGAATCGTTGACACGTTGTTGTTTTTGGTCCTGTGTAAGCGAACGCGGTACGCACTTCGAAAGCAATTTACTCGATTTATATTGTTTATTTTTTAGCCATAGAAACCGTGATTTTAAAGCTGCTTTAATGGTATGGGCACAACTTGATTATATTGGTTGTGCCATGTTTCGATCTCCAGCAATGCATGGAAAATATGATTTGTCGATCGACTGTGTCTGCATGTTTGGAAGTAAAGACGCTCCACCAAGAACGCGCGGTGATCCAATATGGAGGGAAGGTGATCATTGTTCGCGTTGTCCAAAAGGACTTATTTGCGATACTGAAGAATATAAGGGACTTTGCGGGAAATTATCTACACTTCAAGAAAGTCATTCTAGATGGCAAACGAATTTTTGGAAAAATAGTAAGTTTAGCTCGAACACCTAGTGGGATTAATCACTAAAAATGTGTTTTAATATAGTCGATTTCAAGTAAGAATGCAGTAGTTGGCGCTATGAACCGAGAACAATTTACATACAGGAAAGACCATGTTATACTTATGTATTTTGAGTCGTAGATCTCAAAAATAACCTCCATTACAAGCTACGGTTTACCGTTTTTGGAATAAATTCTAAAATATCAACAAAAATTACAATATTTCAAAAAGTTCATATTAGAGGGCGCTTTAAATATATTTTTTAGACTCCCCACCCTAAAATTGGTTTATATATAAATTTAAGAAAAAAAGACAAAATTTGCGCGAGAAAATAACATAAAACGAAATGTATTTGATATTTCAAATGTATTTTTGGTTTACTCATTGTAAACTTGGCTGCCAGCTAAACCAATCAGAAGCAAGGTCAAACAGCTTCTATTGAAAACTGACACGCTCGAATACGCTGTCTGGTGGTCAAATATTGTACTAGACACTGTAGTACTGTTTGTACTTATTACATATGTTTTAGTGTCGAATTTTTGTTAGAATGTTGACAGAAGTAGAAAACTATAAATGCTGAATATATTGTAGTATTTTTGACTGTCATTCAAGACAGGACAAAGTATATTGACAGCAGAGTACTAGAGCCAACAGCCATATTGCCTTGGCTCACAGCGCCACCACCGGTAATTTTATTTTCTCAATCTCCTTACACACTGCATTCTTACTTCAAATGAATTATATATTGCTGTAAAATAAAACTGCTGTTAGAATATATATAAATAAATGTTAATAAATAATTAAAAGTACAAAAATTGCTTAAAGTTATTTTGTAAAACACTTTAAATATTGCGCCATGTCCTCTAACAGGTCATTTAGATGTTGTCAGACTTACGAGGTACTTGAAATAAAGAGCTATTTTTATTAGAAAAAAGGTCACAAAATAATTAAATTTAAGTTTAAATTAAGTAAATTTTAAGATTACAACATGAAAAACTGTGTAAAATGTATGAATAAATAAAAATTGTTATGTCAAATGAGTTTGATTTTTTGAAATAACAACTTCTAATTTAGTGTTTATTGAAAAGGGTTATTCCTTGCAAAAACTGGAGTTTAAAATTGTTGAAAAATGATTGTATTTTGTAATTAAACTCTGTAAATTTTATTGCGTTTCTAATATGGGTAACATGACAGATTTGGCAACGTGTGTTATTTCACACGTTCATACGAGGTTTTGTGCAAGTAGTATTCTTGTAGCCCAACAATTTCAGGTGATTAAATCTAGACATATGCATCAAAATCAAATAACAAAAACTTTGTTATAATTAAAAATGAGTGATGATGATCGAGACATCGATATAGAAAGTGATGTGAGTGTTTAAAATTAATAGGAAACGTATAATTTGTAAACAAAATAGCGATCAATAATTTACATTTTTGTACGAAAAATTACATTGAAATTATTCTAGGAAGGTGATGATTCCGATTCAAGATCTCAACCAAGACAAACAGGCAGTCAGTATTATTCACAGGTATATATGATCTGATTAAGGGATTATTATAAAATAACGTAGTATGTTTATGTATCATATAAATCAAATAACCTATTTTTTTTTTCTTAATATTCATAACAAACTGCGTTTTTTATTTAGTTTTATTTAATAAGCAGATGATAAAGGAAAGTAGAATTTACTTGTGCAGGCAGAAAAACGAGCTCATCACAATGCATTGGAACGGAAAAGAAGAGATCATATCAAAGACAGTTTCAGCAGTTTGCGAGACTCCGTTCCATCACTTCATGGCGAAAAAGTTGTAAGTACTATTTGTTAACACGATAACATATATATTACTATCATGAAGCGAGTGAAATGTGTCATTCTATTTGAACGAGGTTATTTTTAAATTCTTGTGGATAAAACTAAGATATCCTTGTACTATCATGTGTCTATCTGAACGATGTAAATTGTGGTCATTCAATTGTCATGTTATTCAATTAATTAAAATCAAACAAATACGGTGTACTGTCTTCGGTAAGACTTTATTATGATGGCTGTTGATGAATTAGTTGTGTTAGTATCGCAGAAATTCCATTGGATTTCAACAATTCATACTTTCCCCGCGTTAATTTAAACATACTGTAAGCTGTCTTTGAGCCTTTAGCTGTTCCAGTCTTTTTTATTTAAACTTAACCTAATTATCTAGCTTTTACGTGTACTGTAAATTATTTTCCTCCCCATTGGCCCAAATAAAATTGTGTATCATAGTGCATGCATTTATACGGTAATAAATTTATTATTCCAGCGCTACGGTGGTTTGTTTTTAACTTTGATAGAGGATATTCAAAATTGTGTTGTTTTTACACAGCTGTCAAGATATAATTATAGGAATAAATATCTTTTACGATACTTTATAAATCTGTTTTGCCGTTTTATCAACAAATAGGCGTACACAAATGTTTAAATAGTCTTCCCAAAATATTCTTTGCTGTAGTTAAAAATTAAACAACGTGATCACCAACTTAAAAAAAAAGTTATAGGCTATTCCAAAAGTTTAGGCGGAACTAGATTTTGAAATCTAGTATTTTTTATCAATTCGCACTTTTGGCCATTTTTTTTTCGACACGAGTAAACTCCCATTTCTAGTCAACCGATTTATACCAAAAGTTGATCAACTCGTGCCATTGATGTCAAAAGCTTAAATATGAAGTTTCATAAAAATCCTTTTAGCCGAATTTGCTCCGCACGTGTACACACAGACAGACGGACGGACAGACAGACAGACAGACAGACAGACAAACAGACAGCTAAAACATCATGCTAAAAATAGTCAAAACGTTATGTAGGGACCTCAATTCGTGGAGATCCATTGAAATCTCGAAATGTCAAAATCGTTAGTTAGTTAAAATTTTTGGCGCACAGCAACAAAGGCTATTTGCGGAAATGTCAACATCGGTATGATCACAATTCGCAACTCAAACTAACGTTGGCGGCGCTGCGTACGACAGTTGATGGTCGACGAGAAGCGTATATGTCAGAAGTTTTTTCTTAATATTTATCTGATCAAACAATATTTCGGCAAAAAAGCACTGTATTTAAGTCACTATATTTAATACGTCTTAATTCACATAAACTGCAGCACAATACACTAAAAATATTATACAATATACGCTTCTGTTTAATTTACCAAGCCGCCACCAGATGTCTCACTGTTATTTGGAGTCGCGAATACCTCCCTTATATATGTTGGCGGTCGGTAAAAAAGTATTCAAATTTTTAGGGTGCATTCGAGTTGTACAGAGTAGAGAGAGCGCTGAGCGAACAGTTGATGGTGACGTCATGAATAGAGCACTAACGGAGCGAGCGTTCTTGTGACGTAATGTTTATAAAATCTAACCCTACAATTTTAGGCGGCGTTTTTACTGTCAGATTAGTTCACGTCAGTCATGAATCAAAATTATATATAATCTGTCTCAATTTGTAATACGAAACTAAATCTGGTTACTTTGGTGACTGTTGTGGTGTAAATAGACTTTTTTGAAACCATGTAAACTTGTAAATCTGGCTTTCACATTTTTGGTGAAGTTTCATTATACTGAGGTTATATTCACTCAAAAACTACATGTCAGATACCAAATTGACATGTCAAATTTGTGATTGACATGTCTAATATTTTGAATTATATACAAATATTTATTTCATCTTATTTCGCTTATTCATAATTTCTGTTCTGGTTGTATAAAATATATTTCAAATACTTGTCAATTTGTGTTTTATACAATTTGTGTTAGTAAGTTGACATATAATTTAATGTCATAATTGACATTGTCAAATATTTCGAAAGGTGTAACTTCAGAATTACCACCCTAAGATCATATTTTAAATATACAGTCTGTTCCAAATGGTTAAGCGGAACTAAATGGGAATTTAGTTCTTTTAGGTTGTCACGAGAAGGGACCTTGCTAGGGTTATTTCATTTTTCACGTTGGAATGTCAAAATTTTAAATTCCAACAATGAAACCATGGACACGAAGTATATATGTCAAAATTAAATTATTTTTTTTATATATTTTAATGACAAAAATATAAATAATTGGGAAATTTGTAATAAGAATGACACAAAAAATTAACATATAAAGAAAATGACATTTTAAAATGATGAAAAAAATCACCAAAAAATGTTTATTGTAAGTATAATTTACAAAGCTTAAACAAAACGGCCGAAAAGCACGATTTAAACGATGAAAGTAACTAGATTGCAAAATCTAGTTCCGCTTAACCGTTTGGAACAGACTGTACAACATAAAAAATGAAGTTTCCCTGTTAGTTTCGTATTACAAAATGAGACAGATAATACCTCGGTTTTTCCTTGATTTTTTTTCAATGATGAAGAAATAAAATTAATTAAAAATTAAATAATAATTAATGAATTAATTTAATGAATTTTTTCCATTTTAATTTTATGCACGGTATATTTTAATAATTTTTTTGCTGTTTACAGAACCTCACAAATACATAAAATGGCCATACTCTAGCTATAGACAAATAACAATATTATTTGTCTATTGTTATTTGTCTAAGGCTATTATTTTTATTTTATTTATAATTTAATTTTAAACTTTCATTTCTTTCCCGCCGTACCCTCACTTTTTTACGTCATACTCCATATGCTCGGTCTTAAAATCCCGAACACATAGAGCGCACTCTAAACGCTCGCTCGATCGCAAAACGAATGCAATTGAGTGTACTCCGAGCGTCAAATCGAACACGTTTGAGCGTACAGAATGTGCTCGGAACGCTCGGAGTGTCAAATCGAATGTACCCTTAATAAATGTCCTTCATTTCCATGGTTTCACTGTTGAAATTTTAAATTTTCACATACCAACGTCAAACATGAAATAACCCAAGCAATATCCCTTCTCGTGACCTAAAAGAACGAAATTTTCATTTAGTTCCGCCTATACGTTTGGAATAGCCTGTATATGCAATTATTTCCTTACATAAATAATACACGATTAAATGATAGCGTTGACACTAATTTTTTTTCAGGCAAGCAGAGCACAGATCCTTAAAAAAGCTGCTGAATACATCCAATTCATGAGACGAAAAAACAATTCTCACCAACAAGACATTGAAGACTTGAAAAGACAAAATTGCTTACTGGAAGCTCAAAGTAAGTTTTATGTCATTTTAAAAACTAAAATAAACTGATTTATTCCAATTGTATATATAAAAAATAGCTTTCGTATAATAATAAACCTTGTTCGTGAGTATCGTGGTTATTGTTTTTGATTAACGTGATCAGTTCGTTAGTTTAAATATTTGATAAAATGAAAATATGTACACAGTGCATTGTATTCTAGTACGCACATTAGAAAAAGCGAGAGCGTCTGGCAATTTTGCCATGGAACCGAATGATGTGAAAGAACTCGGTTTTCCACATGAGACCGAATCGGACACCTCAGATACGGACGCCACAGTCCAGCCACGGCGTCCCAAGAAACTCAAAGTTACTGGACACCATTAGTACAAAAGATCTCGGTTTTATTGAGACAAGATTACAGTTCATCCCTGTTAATTCACTATTGTATCGTACACATAAGTATAAATAAATTCATTTGGGAATTTTAAGATTGTTTGTAAGAATGATTCAGTTATTCGCTAGCTAGAAATATTTACGATTTATAATGCTGTAGCGTAACCATAAACCGTTTGGCTACGGTAGGACTTAACGTGGAAATGTTTACGTATAGAAGACACTTTACCGTTACTAAAAACCCTTAGGCCGTCCGCACACGAAGAAATTAGATTATAGGGGAAACTTCCTAAGCACTCTGACATCTGATGGCAATTTACGGAACATACCAAAGTGACATTGTTTTGTTTTGTTCAATGGAGAAATACGTGTTTTTTTTGTTGTTTGTGTTTAATTTTTGTGAATTATGGAAAAAAAAAACAATTTTGTTGTGTGCCGCAATGTAAATCGTGAATAAGGAAGAATCCTTCTTAAACATTTCATAATTTACCTAAATCGAAAAAAATATCAATTGAAACGACGTTTGGAGGCAGAGAGAAAGTGGATCGTAGGTTTTTATGGACCCAAAAACTAAAAATGGGCAAAAATCCAAGCCCATGCATGCATGTTTGCTCGTTGCATTTTATGGAAAGTGATTTTTTACGTCCAAGAAAAGAGTGAAAAACAGCATTTATCCCACCCAAAATTTGCCTAAATCATCAGTTGATATACTAAAAGGCCCTTCTACTTTTTCAGGCAGAGATATTAATTTTTACTAATATATTTATCATATTTTTGCTGTTATTATATAGACAGACAATTAAAAAGAATTAAAAATACAATGAAAAACTAAAAATTTCCTTGAAATTTCTTTAGAATAGTATATTATTGCATATCTTGTAAATCGTAGATTACCTTTAAATTAAAAAAAAGCTCGGAAAACAGGAAAAATACAACTCGTGTTCATTTTCACCATGTAAACAAATACACGAGTAACGGTTTAATGTCACTTTCGAGTGTTTCAGCTTTGCCGCATATGGCGCTGCGATCTTAAAAAGTTTCCCCTATTAAAGTAAAGGTTGTCTCGTAACTTGTGGGGGGGGTAAATAGAGTGGCTACGCGTCATCCGCATGCTAACTGGACGTCAGTCTTTGTTTATCTTATATGTTATATGCACGTGAAGTTTGATTTTTTGCTGGAACTATAAAAATATCGTTTAATTTTTTGATTTTCTACTTGTTTTAATTTCCTTTTTCTTCGTAAGGAATGTTCCTTCGTTCTAAATAAATTTTCTTACATTCATTTTTGATGTGAAGAGAATAATAAGTGAAGTATTTCAATATTTTAGTTTTAGGGTGTCCCGTAACTACCCTAATATTCATCAAATTAAAAAAAATCATAAAAAAATAAGATTTGTTTTCTTATAAACAATTTTTATTGTATAGTTTTTTCTGTTATAGCTCTGTTTTAAAGGAAATATTTTAAGTTTTTAGTACCAGTTTTAACCCAGAAACACCCCCTAAGAAAGAAAATTTTGAGATACCATGCCTATATTTGATCCTGGTTCTACTCTATTGTACCAAATTTAGTTGAAATACGTCAAGTCTTTTTTAAAAACAGATATAACCTCCAATTTTATTAATTACTATATTATTACAGCAATTTGTTTTTCTGTTTCTATTTAAATTTACCTAAAATTATATGTGTATTCGATTTTATTGTTATTAATTAATTATAATACCAATACACATCACCTTAAATTTTATATAAATCAGTATAAAATTTCCTTAAGCGTGTTCTACATTATACTTTATTCATCAATTTTCTAAACTTTTTTCTTTGAACTAGAAGTTGTCAAAGTTTTAATACAATTTATTTTTAAATTTTTTGGTAGAGAATGAAATTCTTACACGTGTTTCAGTTCATTTAAAGTACCAACATAAAAATATAATTCATATCTTGTCAAATGTTTATAACCTAGCTATTAGATTTGTAAAATTACTGATTTACGTACAAAACACAATTTATATATTCGCTTATTCAAACCAATGATCAACAAAACACTATTAAACTCGTGGTAATACAAAATATTTACAAGCGTAATTTTAATGTTGGTACTATTGTTAAAACTGTCTACTGCGCATGCACCGAGTTCCAAGTTGGATGTGTTTTCAAGAATAGTTGGATCAAATCTAGTTTTGAATAAAGTTGACCTTGACTACATACCGTGTTCTACACTGTACAATTTCACTGATTTATTTCTAGTACAAGTTCTAGTCAAAGAAATAAGTATGAAAATTTGATGAGAATTGTATAATGTAGAACACGCTTTAGGTTTTTATTTATAATTTATTAAATAGAACTGTCTTGAAATAAATATCTATTATGAAAATAGTCAATAAAAATATTTAAAAACGTGCAACATTTATATTAATTTTGTATGCTAGTTTGAACTACGCATACGTGTGAGTATTCCCTCTCATGTTCTGATTGGTCAGAAGTTACGAGACAACCTTTACTTTAACAATCTTGGGAAGAAATTACTTTTCAGTTTAAACTGCCACGAATATATGTATGAAGTTTTAGTTTTATCATAAGAGTAAGTAATATATATGTATTACTTACTCTATGGTTTTATGAAAACATTACCAACAGAAGAAAATGAAAATGCTTATTCTAAATATAAACATTAATTAAAAGCTGTTTCCTAAAATATCAAGTTCAATTTTTAGATTATAACTTATGAATAATTATTAAAAATAACATTTAAAATTGTATTTATTCATTTGGTAATAATAGGGGATACGCATAAAATTTTTAAAATTTCTAAATTTCGCATTAAATTTTCTTAAAACTACATTTTAGATATGTTAATGTTAGTTATGTCACCTAACAAAACAAAAATCACATTTTAATTAATATTACAGCCAAATTTTTTAATTAAAATATTATAAATTTGAAATAAGCCGACCATAGCGCGAAGGTTGCCGAGTAAATACGACTGAGCATGACGTCAAACCCAAGCAGACAGCCCAGACTACAACATAATCTTTATGTGTGTATATTGTATTGTTCGAGAGTTTTGTATTTGTTTTTTAAACAATTTTTCACGCATTAATTATTAAAATGGCGGATAAAGATTTTGTTAGGGCTCAGAGTGACAATTTACCCAACATTGATTCGTTTCTTCATTTTCTTTTGTTTTTTACCATTATGCCTCATTTTCATGGTAGTGTCAAAGGCGTGACAGGGGTGAGAGGCGTGGTGTTATATTTACAAGTTCGAATTTCATGGTGGGGTTGGAGGCGTGATAAGGCCGCGTTTTCGGTTTTGACATTTGTATATAACCCAAATTTAACCTAAAAGTTTATACAAGTGTTTGGAGTAAACGGTTATTCAATTTCATTAAATATGTCGTCAAATCGAAGGAGACGTCTAGCTCTTTTTTATGCATATTTAGACTTATTGCGATATGAAGAAAAGCAATGGTGGGTACGCCCCATATATAAAAACAGACGGCAACAGGCTGATTATTTTAACTTGTTGCAAGAAATGAGACACAAAGTACACAGACAGTTACTTCAATCACAAGAAAAAAAATTAATACACAATCTTTTTTACTGAAATAAATTTGACATCACAGTTTAGAATGAAGATTCTGTTGGCCCATACTTGGGGGTCTATTATTAGTATACCCACTGCATGACATTTCTGCAGACCAGATATTTGAAACTGAATCCATAATAATAAACTTTATGACTGCCGACAACATTGTAAAAGTCGCTATTTCGCTACATCAATTTACGTTTTTTTATTTATTTTTTTTTAGGAAATTAATATAAGTTTCTCGCTAAAGATCTCACCATTCCGAAAAAATATATCTGTTTCTATGGTTTCGACGGTGCGGCCGGCGCTAGAGTTGAAATTTCTGAACTTGCGACACCGCGCTTGTAACACCGCGCCTACGAAACCATGGTACGGGTTTTTTCAAAATAAAGCGATCCTATTGGTTGATTTTTTTGTTCCACACTTCCAACACCCGCATGAAAATGAGGCATTAGTTAATGAAATAAATTGTTTTTGTGGAGTTCTAAACAAAGTATTTGTTCACATAGGTACTAAACAATATTTTCGATGTTTCGAAGTACTGGGCCCTGGATCTTCCATGTTTTATATATTTTAATATATAATTTAATTCGGTTAACATGTAGAATAACTTTATTTTAATTAAAATCTCTCTAAATTTACACAAACTATAATAGTTATACAAGCAAATAAGTTCACGACATACTGTGTAGGCTTACGCTGTAGACTGGGTAGGCTGTACGCTGTACACTAGGTAGGCTCTGACGTCACACGTGGTTTTCGCGCGCTACATACATTTATGATTTTTTAAGCCTTCAAATTAAAGATAAAAAAGTGTAAAACTGTTCTATGGTTATATGCAACAAGAGGAATATAATAAAAAATAAAATAAAAATCATGCCTATCCCCTATTGTTCCTTATGAACAGATAAATTTCCAATAAGCGCGAGTCATAAAGCTCGTGTTAATTACGTCCCTTATCCTTTGTAAAGATTGCCCGTCGCTACTACCGATTTAATGTTTTAGTGAGATCACTGGACCGGTCCGCGGCGAGGTATCGACGTCGCCAGTGTCGCTGGGAAGATGACCAATCTTGATCATTTAGAAGAAATAAAAGTTGTAATCTATTCATGCCACTTACAGTTACTAATTAAATGTTTTCTGCTATCATATTAAAAAAAAAAAAACTACCGTGTGTTTATTATTAATTTCAATAATTTAGTTTTTCACGCAGCTAAAACACAAATTAATAAAAATAAAAGTAGTTACGGACGGCCTACTGCATTTATTTTGTTATATTCGTGAGTCCATTATATTTTGCTTAGACAGTGTCTCTTTTCATGCAGTTAGAAATATATACATCCAGATCATGGTGTATATTTATCTATAAGATTATAAAAAATATCTGCTGAGAACATCAGAAGTTTATACCAGTGTTTCTCAACCAAAAACGCACCGTGGACCAGTAAAACACATAATTTTCTAATACTCTTTTCACACTAGAACTTTAAGACGAGTGAACTTAAAGTTCACCGATGTTTAACATCGGTATGCTTTCACACTTAATGTTTAAATCTCTGGTGCTGTCATCAGCTACAGTAATTTTGTCCTTAAGTTACCGTCATGAAATTACCAGTTTTGAACTGTCTGCGCAGACGCACATTTTGAATTATTATAAACAAATATAGATATTTCATTTCATTCTACAATAAAGACACTACAATAAAGAATATATTACACCTGTATAAAAATGTAAGTCGATACATTTTATCTCAATTATTGTAGCTCTGTATTTTATTAAACACATTATTAAAATAAATAATTTTATTATAACAACAAGTATAAAGTTCTTATAACGTCGATATAATACAGTATTCTTGTTTATGATAATATAAAATGTTGACAGCACAAATTCAAGGAGAATTTGTTTATAATAGAATATAAGTTGACAATGTGGACGATGTTTAAGACGTAGATCTCTGTCTTAAACATCGCTTGTATTTAGACGAGGCCATACGGTTTCACATTAGTGTTTAAAGATACATTCACTTTAACATCCGATCTTAAAGTTCTAGTGTGAAAAGGGTATAACGCGAACCACTAATAATAATTGTTGGTTCATTTTTTGCAAGAAAACAAATATATTTAAATGTGCTACTTAAATATATTTATTTTATTTGTAGAAAATCACAGAAAGATTACAGAAAATAAACAAAATATAAATTATTTGCATTATTTGGTTACAGAAACCAAATTAAAAAAAGTGCATAAAAAATGACAAAATACCTGTAAAAAACACTTACTAAAAATTTATCCCGGACCACTAAAATTTTTCTGCTTACCACCAGTGGTTCGCGGACCACCTGTTGAGAAAAACTGGTTTATAATATGGCGGCGGTAGCTCTTAAATCTGAGGAGAGCAATATATATTTTAGGAGGAGCCGTTGTTTAAAATTTACTTGAAATAGCATGAGTTTGAAAATTACGAAAGGGTGCGGTAGTCTGACCAATAAACAAATAGACATAGTGATTGTCAAGTGCAATATTCACATAAACCAGACAGCTACGTATCTACAGTTTTGATTTCTGTCTATGATGGGTGGAATTTAAGTTTGTAGACCTAACTAATATAACATAATGTACAAATGTTACAATGCGAATTTTGACTTTTTGACTGTTTTTTGTATCTGGCTATTAAAAAGATAATTAGCTATTGAAATTACCGAAACGCCACTGTCGCTTTCTGAACTTTACACGAAAAAGGATACTTCTCTTTCAACGTAGGTACACAGTATTTGTTTCAAATCAGTTTTTAATCAAATTTTCTGCTTGTAAATGAATATTTTAAGAGGTTATAATGTTAGTGCTAGGTTATACTCACAGAAAAAATAAAATATTATACTTTAAACTTAAATCATTTATTTGAATACGTAAAATCTACACATTCCTCTAGAATTTTTATGTTCCGGTTAAAAAAAAAAAAATACAGTTCGTTTCCGATTTTTGTTCCGGCAAAAATAACGTTTTTTTTTCGGTTCAGTTCCGAGTGGTAAATTTTTATATGCTTTTTGTTTAAAAAATTATTTTCTACTACAATTTTTAAGAACATTTTATTTTGTAATAATCATACCAAGGCCGCTGCTAGGGGGGATTCTGGGCGTTCAAATTAGCCCCCCCCCTCACCCCGAAATATTAGAAGCGAATTTTTTACTTATCAGTTAAACAAATTACAATTTTTTCTGCTCATCATTTTAAAATATAATCTTAAATAAGATGTATTTTACATTCACTCCCATATACATTATCTAATCCGAAATAAACCATTTTTTTTCGGTTCAGTTCCGGTTTTCGTTCCTACAACGATTTTTGCGGTTTTCGGTTCAGTTCCGGTTTGAAGCCTTGATTAAAAGCACTAAACCACTGTTTTAAGCTCTTGGGGGGCTCAAAGGTTTGAGCACCTTCCCCCTACGGGTGCGCGCTTATGCCGCTAGAGGGATACGTTAATTTGAGTAACCAATGGGAACGCATGAAAGCGGACACTGTCTAAACTCGGTATGATAGAGCGAATATAGCCGAATAATGCCGAATACAGCTGTTGCATGCCGAAGAGAGTTGTAAGGTGTCTCCTGCAGTTATTAATTGTTAAAATTAATTTTCTAGCTAGCATGTAACTGCCACATTTTAATCGTAATACTGTAATATAGTAAATGTTTGCTTGATCATTTAGAACAATATCATATTGACTTAAATTTCATGTAATTTATTCATATATTTTTATATGAATGGTTTAATTTACGTTCGTTAGGGATGTATATTATTAGTTTTTATGTATTGGACTATAATATATTTCATTTTTATAGTACACAACACATCAGATCTATTTAGTGGTAATAATGTCGTAACATTATATGTATTTGTTGTACTTTATAGCAAATTACCAATTACATTGTTAATTTTTTTATATTAAAAGTTATTAAATTATATTTATTCAATTGTTTTATTTTTCAATATCCTCTCATACTCCTTAAAACTTAAAATATGGTCTAATATGGGTTTTACACGATTCAATTTATTGATGTGTGTAAAGTGTTCAAATTTCAACAGTAAATTGAACAATTTATTGACCAAAAAATTGATCAATTTATTTTGAATATAGAACAAGTATTTTTCATAATTTTTTTAGGGAATTCTAGGTATAGAAAAATAATTATTTAATTGTTAGAATATACATCTTTTTTAGATGTTGAAAATATTGTAGAGCAGCGGTTCCAAAAAGGGGGTCGCGCCCCCCAGGGTAGGGCGTGCAAGATTCACCAAGGGGTCGCGGGTTTTTTGCAAATATGTAATTTTTTTTTCGATCGTTTATTGTCGAATATAATGATAATTTTGAACTAATGAACAGGAAAAATTAATAGAACTTTCTTGTAGTGTAATTAGTAAAGATATCTACGAATCATGCTGTTTCTTTCTAATGCTTTGTTTTTTATTCAAATAATTTTGAAGGTTAGTTGTCAACTTGGGTCACTATACGTTACTATGGGTATGCAAATAATTATTCGCGACTGCAAATAACAGTGAGACATCTGGTGGTGACTGGCTAAATTAAACAGAAGCGTATATTTGGATAATATTTGTAGCGTGTTGTGCTGCAGTTTATGTGAATTAAGAAGTATTTTAAAATATAGTGACTTAAATACAGTGCTTTTTTGCCGAAATATTGTTTGAACAGATAAATATTAAGGAAAAACTTCTGAAATATACGCTTCTCGTCCGCCTCAGCTGTTGTACGCAGCGCCGCCAACGTTAGTTTCATTCGCGAATAATGATATAGACAGAGAAAGCATATAGTATTGAATATCGATACTTGTAGCAACGAACAGTCACTTATCAGCAATCCGACTATATATAAATATAAGTAGTTTTGCGGTTTTCATTTGTCTTTGGTGTGCCAAGAACCCCTTGGATATATTGAATATACCTACGCCACTGAATTTCAACTGAGTTGCGCCTTGGGACCTCTTAAAATTTGGGAACCCTAATATAGCCGTTATTTGTCTGGTTTTGCCATTTTCAAAAATTGTTCAGCATACATATGCATAAAAACATAATATAAAATTATTATCTCATAAATTAAGATTTATAATGTTTAAAATTTATTTAAGAAATGAATCGTAAAACAAATTTATCATAAAACAAAAATAATTTTTGTTTATTTGGCATAAAATACAAAAATACGACCCTAAAAACAAAAATAAACCAATGCCACGTATTTTTTTATCGTGTTTAGTGGCGTGATATAAATTTAAATATGAACTATATTCAGTGCATGAAAATTTCAATGAAAGAATAATTATGTAACTGTAATAAACTTTTATAAATGAATAGATAAATTAAATAATCATTTCAAGTTGCCCACTCCATAGACCTAGCATAACTGACAGAATTCTTTCAATATGGCTGTCTATTTGTTGACGTTAGTCCAAAATGAGTGTTCATGATATATTTGAAAATATTAGTCATAATTTATTTTAAATTTAACGATTAAGAAGATACGTCCACAAATGGCAGCTAATCAGTTATCTGAAAAAGATTGTAAAAATAACACTGAACCATCAACGAAAATGGAAGAATGCTACGAAAATTTAATTGTAGTTGATATTGGTGCAAATTTAACGAATAAAAAATATAGTAGAGATTTAGATTCCGTCATACAACGAGCTAAAGATGCAGGTACGTATTAATAAATCAATTAATTGAGGTTAGGTTTTAATTTAATCTTTGTTCAGGAGTCCAAAAAATTATGGTTACGGGCACATCTGTCAAAAGCAGTAAAGAAGCTTTACGGTTAACTCGAATTTATCCTGGAATTTTGTATTCGACAGCAGGTATTTATATAAAAATTCATTCTTATTATACAACTGATCATAATTATTTTATAGGAATACATCCACACGATGCCAAGTCTTTTACGGATGAAAGTTGGCAAGAACTGAGATCTGTAGCGTTAAATCCTGAATGTGTAGCGATAGGAGAATGTGGTTTAGATTATAATAGAAATTTCTCAGAGCCTGATGAACAAAAAAAGGTTTTTGAAAAACAGGTAATTATTTTCATTTATTGCAAAATCATTCCCTAGAAAGTTGGTATTGAAATTATTTTTAGTTTATTTAGTTTACATTTTATTCTAAAAATATATGATTGTTTTAATGATTTTTTTAGATAGAACTAGCCTGCGAATTAAGAAAACCATTATTTATACACGAAAGAGATGCTTACGAAGACTTAATTGAAATATTAGATAGGTATAGTGCTAATTTACCACCTGTTGTAATTCATTGTTTTACGGGTACGACAGAGCAGGCTCAACATTATCTTGATAAAGGATTTTACATAGGATTAACTGGTGAGTTAATTTTAAAAATAATTTCCTCATTCAATCTTTAAAAGTTACAAGATTTAAAGATCTAGTTCTGCTAAAATGGGATTTACACGGTTCAATTCATTGATGTGTATAAAGTATACAAATTCCATTAGTAAATTGAACAATTTATTGACGAATAAATTGATCAATTTATTTTGAAAATCGAACCAGTTCTATTTTTCATCAATTTTTTATGGAATTCTATATTTTTATCCGTTTAGTTATTGCCAACTGTTTAGTTGTAGCATAACCAAGAAATGTATAAGTTATGTGTTTCGTTTTCTAATGTGACAGAACTGCAAACGTTCTAATTCACCATCATCTAGGTTATTTATTTTGTTTTCGTTCACAGCTCGTAATTTTGTGGAGATTTTTTCAATATTTTCATTTTGATAAATATGTAAACATGTTTTACAGTTGGTAAAGTAAAATTTTTCAAAAAAATTGATAAATTGATGTGTGTAAAGTGATCCTTTTATTTTCAAGGTTACCAATAAATTGTTCAATTAATTGACAAAAAACTTGATCAATTTATAGATCAATAAATTGAGTTGCTTTAGTAGCTAAATCCCTTTAGTAGATTAACGTCTAATAAGATTAAAAATCGTATATTTAAAAGAAACATTCGTCGTTCATTCATTTATTTATTTTATTTTATATACGGGGTGAATTATTTAAGGAGCAACATACATGTTTCACATATAATGTTAATGAAGTGAGTTATTTCATTTGCAACATAGCAAATTATGAAAGCAAGCTCATATCCATGGCAACAGATATGCAGTGGTGATTAGATATAAAAGTTATTTGACATGATAAAGTTCCTAGACGGCTAAAAAATAGTAAATTAGAAAAAATAAATGAATTTTTATTAGTTTGTTTATATTTACATACAAACAAAAATAATAATGTCCTTAGTAGCTAAGTCCAAAAAATATTTTAAAAAATAATATTTTGTCTTTTCTATGAATACGATAAGCATTTGTTTTATGGCTATGTTGCTATTGAAATAACTCACTTCATTAACATTATATGTGAAACATGTATGTTGCTCCTTAAATAATTCACCCGGTATAACAAAATTTAAATCTGTATAACAAAAATTAATTCTATATATCAATAATTATTTCTATTTATTGTTTTGATTTATATAAAATATCTGTATAGGCTATTCCAATCGTTTAGGCGGAACTAACTGGAATTTTCATTTTTGTAAGTTGTCATGAGGTCTTCTATTATGGTTTGAAGTAGGCTTTTGCTAAACAAAATTACCAAAAGCCTCACTTAATCTGTAAAAGTAACTAGAATTGAAAATCTAGTTCCGCCTAAACCAAAGAAACCAAAAATAATAGAAAACATTAGGTATTAATTATTATACATGTAACTTTTATAATAATGATTTTATACGTTTTAAATAACTTTTCATTTGGGGTCAAGAGTTTTTTTCCTGAGGGAGCTTCATTTTAATAAGTTTGAGAAGCACTGTTCTAGATAACCATTACTTTTCTTTCCATAGTTTCCTAGTAAAAAGTTATTTTTCCATTTCCGATTTTGTAATCATAATGATTCACTCTTTGAATAATAAAAAATTATCATTATTTGCTAATAATTATTATCTCTAATTTAAGTATTACAAATAAGATAAATATTGTTTATTTTGCGATTTAACTTTGTACCTATTGTTAAATTTTATCTGAAAATTGTTTATGAATAATGTTCTTAATACATAAACCGGGGTTTACTTACTTATGTATAGCTGGGATTATATTAATCATTGTTATTAATGGACAAACTTTTGTTATGTATTTGAGTTAATACGTTTTCAAAGGCGTAATTTTGAAAAATATAATTTTATACTCTTAAATATGTTAAATAAACCTTGAATGAAAATTAATAATGCCCGTAATGAGCACAAATAATGGAATTATTTATCTCATTAAAATTTTAGTGTAGCTTTTGATTTGTAAACCTAGTATTTCTTTGGACAATTGCACTACAATATGCATTACAATTTTAAGGAATCGAATTACACAAAATATTTAATTAAACACATTATTATATATATTTGTAGCATTTCTTCAAAAGAATAATTGTGTCCGTTTCCTAGTTATCTACAGAACGTTTCAGGGTCATTCTACCACGCCCTAAAATAATTCAAATAAAACATTTATTGTACTAATTTTGATGTTGTTGTTTGCAGGTTACCTTTGTAAGGACAAGTCTGATAGTGGTGTTCGTAAGTTATTAGTAGATGGTATATTACCTTTAGAACGCTTACTTGTGGAAACTGATGCGCCATTCATGTACCCAAATACTCGGGCTTCAAAACTACCTGTACACGTCAAAGATGCCCTCACAGAAAGGTAATATATTTTTAAACATTAATTTTCGATTTCCGCATTGAATGTGTTAATAGCTGTGTTCGCGAATGAAATCCCTGACAGGTTGGAGACCAGCGTATGTGCTCATAACTACTTCCAAACAACAAATATCCAATCAGAATTAGCAATAATTTTGATCACAGAATAAGTTTCTTACTAAGTTTGGATCATTACGCGCTTGTGTAATATTCCTTTTAAATTTAGCGGGTGAAATAGTTACTGTTTCTGACAAAATGTTGTTCGTTGTAGCTTTTGAACAGTTACGTAGCATGTTAAACAAATTATATATCTTCGAATCCTTATTTGTATATTTATAAAATCATTATTCTATAATATACAGTATCTGGACTGTATATATTAGTATATATTTATCAAAAATACATATTTTTTGCTCCAAAATTGAAGAGATTCATAAAATTAAGGTAAAAAAAGTAATGTCACATGTATTTTAAACCAGTCAAAAACTTCCAAAGGACTCAGCTCTCAGATGGCAGCACATGTATGTGACGACACACTAATATGGTCTATTAAAAATCCGTATCCGCTGATCTGGAATTTATATGATCCGGCACATTACTAGTCTTCAAATTGTTAGGGATTGCATCCGCGAACGATGTTAAATATATTTTAATTATTTTTGTTTTTATTTAGATCAATGACATTTCTGCATCGTTATTGTACATTTCAACGAAACGAGCCATGTTCCTTGCCAGCTGTAGTCGAGATGATAGCAGCGTTTATGAACAAAAAGCCTGAAGAGGTAGCGTTAGCAACTGCCTTCAATGCCTTAAAATTATTTGGATTATCGCAATGAGATTTATAAAATTGACGTTTATAAAAATATTATTTTATTATACATACATAATAATTGTATAAAAATCTATATATTTTTTGACAAATATTATAAATTTTTCAAAAAAAAATGTGTTAAAAATATGCTTCTCTATAAAATATCAGCCGAAAAAATGTTTATTGTGAATCCTAACTTATAAATGGAAATATGTGAATCATTTTTCTGCTGTTTTTAAGGTTCTATTAAATGGTGCTATTTATTATTAGAACTATTGTTATAGAACATGAAATAAAAATTCTGTTTTTTAAATGTTTTAAAATCATGTTAAATCTTACTATTTTATTGTGATGTAAATCAAGGCCAAATTTTATTTTTAAGATTTTTTATTTCATATCCTAAAATGAAGAAATTTAAGCTTGCTATATTTCTGTGCCTTACCTATGAACATATATGGAAATAAAAAATATATCAAGAAGTAATGTTTTGTTTTTATTGTTAATACCTGTTTAATACCTATATTTACCCTTGTAAATAGACTCATTCAAATGGTCTAAGAATATTCAATAAAATCAGGAAAAACATGGAATTTTTTACCTCATAAATCATTACTGAAGAAGTATACTTTATAGGCGAAATGTGCATCTATACTTCATTTTTTTTAAAAATGGAGTGTGGGCAAGATAGGAGCTATTTCGATCTTGTTTTTAATTGGGTAAGAACGTGGAAAAGTTTATACTGTAGAAAAATAGATTTCTGTCTCAACTTATTCTGTTTGTCTCTTTTTATTTTATTTTAACCCAAATTTGGAAACATATGCGTAAACTAAGTGTACAGTGAATATATTACTACCTATTATTTCTAATAAGTAAAACGGATGTACAGTCTGTTCCAAACGGTTAAGCGGAACTAAATTTTGCAATCTATTTACTTTCAAATCATAGCTTTGTAAATCATACTGTATAAACTATTTTTGGGTGAATTTTTTCATCATTTTAAAATGTCATTTTCTTTATATGTTAATTGTTTGCGTCATTCTTATTAGAAATTTCCCAATTATTTATATTTTTGTCATTAAAATATATAAAAAAAATAATTTAATTTTGACATATATAATTCGTTTCCATGGTTTCATTGTTGGAATTTTAAATTTTGACATTCCAACGTGAAAAATGAAATAACCCTATAAGCTGTTCACTTTTGTAAGAACACACTAGATCTGGTTATTTTGGTTACTTTTATGGTGTGTTACTGACTTTAAATGTCACTTAAAAATATTCCTTACGCTGTAAAACCGGCTTTAGGTTGATAAGGTTATGATCATTATAATTAAGATATAATTTTTCATTATGACATATGTCAAATGAATCGACATTATAAAAAAGTGACATTTTTTAATACCAACATGACATACAGCTTCAAAGGTGCAAACTATTGAAAACAAAATTCCCTCTTAGTTTGTTCTTACAAAAGTGAACCGCTTATAGCAAGGTCCCTTCTCGTGGCAACCTAAAAGAACAAAATTCCCATTTAGTTCCGCCTAACCGTTTGGAACAGACTGTATATGTTTAAATAATGTTAGAATATAAAAGCAAGTGAATAAATAGATTTGAAATTAATTTAGAATATATATATTAAGGCCCGGTCTTTCCACCTTCAGATAAAGTTCCAGGTAACTATCTGACAGATAAGGTTTTTTGTAACTTCATCTGCTAAATAAATGTCAATACCAGTCAGTGAATCCAATACGTCAGTCTCATTATCTGTTAGATAACTATCCGATAGATACATTTGTATAGAAAGAAGGGATGACATTTACTCAGCAGATGAAGTTACAAAAAACCTTATCTGTCAGATAGTTACCTGGAACTTTATCTGAAGGTGGAAAGACCGGGCCTAAGAGAAATATTTTAAAATGAAGTCGTCTGAAAATGAATTAATGTACGTACGCCTCTGGTACCAAACACAACAGTTATTTTGCTGTCAACTGTCATAATCTTTGCTGTCAACGAGCGCCATATTAATAATTTGTGTTGTGTTATAGTGTCGATTAAATATAAACTTGAAGTGAAGAAGAATCTATTGATGATTCGGACTGATTTCCAATAATATTTTATATATTTTTCTTAATTATTTTTATAAGTTTTGTATAAAGTATGGAGAATTTTCTCCAGTGATGGGCGTTTACACGTAAACTTTAATTGTTTACGTGTAAACTTATGTAAACAATTGGTGGTAAACTTGTGAACAATGTAAACTTTGTAAACTGTCAAATAATGAGGTTAGTTTTAGTTATTTAATACGAATAATAGAGAGAATGAACAAGTATATTCAGCTCAAAACAATAAATTTATTTAAAAAATGGTGGGAAGAAACCGAAGGAATAGTTCTGAAGAACTAGGTTTTGTTTTAATTAAAGAAAATATTGTCAACTGACAATAACTGAAGCGCCTCTAGTGAGATTTTGAGAAACTGACGGTTGTAGGATAGTCGAGTTTGTGACAAGCATGGGAATATGTTCTTAGAAGTGGAAAGACAGTTAAAGACCATTTTAGAGTGTGTTCCCGTGTGTTTCAATAAATATCACATGAAGATACCATTGAACCTGTCAAAAATATCCTACCAAAGTCAGCCATGATGTGAATGCAGTAGCGCCTCTATCGGTAGTGTCAGATGCCAATAGGGCGTTATGCAAAATTTGCAATGAATCTTTTCGTTATTAAAAAATATAGGCTGATTTTCTTAAAGGTGAAATTTAATATATTTTATTATTAAAAAAATTAGACTGAATTTTTTAAAGAAAAAAGTTATATTTTTCAAATTCGTATTTACTAATTTGTATGTAACACCTGTATAATGATGCAAATTCAATTTTTGTTCATATGTATATTGGCTTGTCCTAATTTTATATAGTTACTTTTTCATTTAAAATCGTTTCATTAAAATTTTATTATTTATACAAATGTATTGATAATGGGGTTCTGTAATTCAAAACAAGTGCGCATGTCTAAATCATTGTTTACAAGAGTTTTTGTGTTTACTTTACATAAATTGTTTACGCGTCAACAATGAGGTAACTTACATCATGTAACTTACGCGCCCATCACTGATTTTCTCCATAAAATCTACGTCAAGAATATAAATAAAAGTCTAAATATGTAAATAATAACAAAACATATGAAGAAAAATAAATATATATTTCCAATGTACGACACTGAACATCTGTCAACTTGGACTAAAAACAATATTTTAACAGTTTAATAGGGATGACGTTCTAAACCAATCCGAAGCAAGGACAAACAGCTCCTATCTTCTTACACACATTTTTCTGCTTTGAAATAGACCATAGTTCATTGAAATAAAATTTGAAGAAAAGAAAGAGTTATTATTATTCTTAACTAAAAGAATTTTTGTCACACAGGCGGCCTATGCAAAAGCCATAAATTTTGACCTTGAAGTCAACATCCACGTAAATAGTTTATCAAATTGTTTTTATGTACATTATTTTTTATAATAATCCATTTTAAAATAACTTTCATGTTCAATTTGAACTTGTAAATACATATTTAACAACTACCATTTGCGAATGATCACTTTATTGGTAATATAGGTCTTATTATTTTATTATCTTAAAAATATTTTTTTTATTGTGGAATTTTTGTACATAAATTATTACAAAATATTTGAGTATTGTACAAATCAAATCGGTATTTAAATTATCTATAGTGAAATTGTGTCATAAAATATTTGCAATTAGAAAGTTGTTAATTTGGTACAGAGAGAGAGATAGGAGGATACTTAAAATTTTTACTTTCTTTATTTAAAAAAATTCACATAAATAAATTAATAACAGAAAAATGCAACATTAAATACAATTTTAAGTAAAATAAATACTTCACGTTAGTGTAAATATATAAAAAACTAATTAACAATAAGTTATATTTAGTTCAAAAATATTTTAACGTTATTAATTTCATTTTGCGTTGATATTTCAATAAATATTTTAAGCTAGGTTCGGTCAATGGTTCCAAGTAGTTCGAATTTCAGTTTTATCTAAACGGTTGCCATATAAGGTTTCGCACTAAGAATTTCGAGTCATTCACCAACTTAGCTTTTAAAGGCTCTTTGTAAAAAAATACTTATTTTTCTTTCATACAAAAATTAGACATTTAATTTTAATTTATGTATAGTTTTATGATCAACAAAATTTTGTAAATTATCCAAATTTTTCCACCATACTCTTAATTTGTGTTTCAAAATAAGTTGAAACCACGGAGTTAACGGACCTTCTAACGTCGGAACGAACGTATTCATATGTTCTTTTGGTATATAACTAATCTCACTAATTTCATTCGGATTTGGATTAACTTGTGCATTTGAAAGTAATATTAAGATGTAATCTATTTCATGTTCACCCCACATACCATCACCAACATCCATATAATGTATACGAGTTAAATATATAAACTTATTAAGTGGCATTTCCTCTTTCGGTATACCTAATTCGTAATTCATACGACGTTGAGCTGCACGTTTAACACCTAATGCATCGAGTTCTTCATTTTCACCCTGGACGTCATGAATTGGGTGACTACAACATGTATTTGTATACCTTTCTGGAAAGGTAATCTAAAAAATATGTGATTACGATCTAAATTTAAATTTTTTATAAATTTAAACTTACTTTTTGTGGTGATCTTTTTTGTAATGTTAAATCTCCCCGACTATTAAACATAAATACGCTAAAAGCTCTGTGTAGTGGAATTTTACCATCTTTAACAAAATGACATTCTCTTTTTGATGCATTTCCAATAACATGATCATTTTCATCCACTAAAAAACATCGTTCTTTTAAAGCTGCTTCTTGTAGGGCATCATAGGTTATCTTTGGATTGACTGCTGAGCTTGAAATCCATCTTGTTAAACTTCTGACACTATTTTGGATGGATGTTGAAAACATATTCACTCTTGAAAAGTCGCTGAAATACTGTTACTTTTTTTGGTAAAATGCGTGTTTAAAAGATAACACACCTTTTTATGACTTCCAGCTTATGTCAAAAATTGTTATGATAATTTGAAGCGTCAAATGTCATTGTTAAGTAAACAATGCAGTCCTAAATATGTTGGCTATGGCTCCGAAATCAAGGTCATTAGTTGTACTACTCGCCTACAATAATCCCACAACAAACTTTTAAGAGATATTTTAAAACATTTATCAAAAGATATAATTATTAGATATAGTTTTAGTAACAGTGATGGGATTAAAATATTTAAACAATCTCTTTGTTACACCAATGTTGAAGTATAAAAAACGGTATACTAAAAAGTAGTTTATTATTTATATAGTTAATACTTCAATAAAAACAATAAAAAAGGAAGAAAAAATATTACATAACAAAAAAGGGTTATAAAAATATTACATAAAATAACTTTGACAAAAAGTAATAATAAAATTATGATTTAGGATATCCCATATTGCCTCTAGATTGTCGTCCTCATTTGTTCATATTTATATGAAATAAATTCTCTAAATAAATATTACACACAGTTTTAACAAACGATTCCCCGAAATAAATAATTTTAGGAAATGGTTGAATCCCAACCCTGGATATAAAAGAAAGTAAGTATACAGGATGTAACAATGAAACGGAACTCCATTATTTTCTTTATATTGGAGAAAAAATACTAAATAACAAAGTTGTAGGAGAGTATTTTTTGAAATATGGTAATTTTCTGTCGGTTTTTTTGAATTTACCCAGAAATAGTAAACCGTAGCTTGTAATGGAGATTATTTTTGAGATCTACGACTCAAAATACATGTGTATAATACATTTTGAAGTAAATCAGAGCAAAAAAATTTTTGCTCGAAAATCGAAAATATTGTAAGGGGTACCCCTTACGATTTTTTCGATTTTTGGCCATTTTCAAAGGTTTTGTATGACGATTTGTATTTATTGTAAAAGTTGTGTTATTAAGGCCCCAATTTTTTTCCAGGCCAAATAATATACGAAGATTTCTAATATTGATACCGGATTTCTTTATGTTTTATTATTCCTAAGTTAAAAATTTTTGAAATTTAAAAAAAAAAATTATTTTGCAAAATTTTTTTTTGTTTTCGATTTGCTTCAAAATAAGTCCTAAGGCACTTTAAGACCTCAGAATTTCAAAAATTTCAACCGTAGGTCTCTATCTCATGTAGATTTTGAGATACGGTCTTTCGAAAATGAAATTTTTACAAATTTTCAAAACTACACGGAACAAAAAGGTGTTAACTAAGAAGGGCCCTATTTTTTATCTAGGTAGATAAAAGTCTGTAGAATTCAAAAATTCAAACCGTAGGTCCCTATATTTTGATGTTATTAAGTTAGGAATTTCTAAAAATTTCAAAAAAAAATATGTAAATTTAAAATATCACAAAAAATAACGGCGATGTCCCTTTCGAGTTTCGTATTCTGTGTTTTGTACGGTTAATATTTCAACTTTAAAACTGTGACTTATTGTCAAATAATGTACCTATTGTTGTTTTGAAAAATTGCATTAAAATTTAAATGAATAGCCTTTTGACCTTAGAAGATCACTTTTATCTTGATTTAACATAAATATATTTTGAAAAACACCTTTGTAAAAATTTTAGCGGTAAATATATACATATATTAAAAGTGAAAACGTTGTTATTGAACAACTAAATCTGTTTTTTTATTGTATTTTCGGTCTCACATTTTGTTTTTACATGGTTCTGATGACTATAAGTTGATATCATCAAAAAATCAATTTCTGTCTGTCTATTAGAGATAGACGTCAAAAACGGCAGAACCCCGTACGAATTACGGGTACACCAGCCAGTTTCGATGTATTGTTATTGTTACATAATTAACCATTTTGCGTGTTACCTTATTATTTTGTAATTTAATTAAAATTGAGACACTGCATAATTCGAACGCCGGTATACCGCAACCAAAATTACACAACTGTTCGACAGGTTGCATAAATACAGAGGCATTTTTACTAATTTTAATTTTTAATTACTAATTTAAGCCTTTATAAAAATGAGATGTTGAATATGTATAAATAAATTTATAAACTAAATTTAATACCTCTCGATGAGGCAAACAGAAGCAAATTCATCGAACTAAGAAGTTTATTGTTCCATTTCCAAACAAATTTCAAGCATAATTATTTTTTTGCTCATATAAACATAAAAACAGGAGTGTTTATTTTAAATATCTCCATATCAAAAAAACAATATATTACTTAATTGCAAAAATAAGAAATATCTTTGCAATATAATGTAATCTTTTACATACTGATAATTAACAAAATTATATTACGAAATTCTTAAATTTTTTGTTTATCTGGTTTTTGTTTATAAACAACATATTTCGAGGCAAAAAAACAGGTATTTATCTTAATATATTGCTTGGGTGTCATTTTTTATGTGCATTTAATAAGGAAATTAAAATCTGGTTTGGATTTACCTGTGGGAAAGCCCGTACCCCACCAAATTTTGGTACGTTTGTCTATTTTATATAGCTTGTACATTTATTAAACTTCAAACACATCATTGGTTGATTCTTGTGATGTTTTGGTGACCTTGAAATTTTAACCAATCACTGAATGTAAATTCTACTAAATCTACTAGTTTTGTTTTGTGTGAGAAATAAACGAACAAGTCGTTTGAGTACATGTGTACGTAAACAAGAATCTCATCAGATCAGTTTAGCGCGATCAACAGTTGGTGGTAGTTTGTTTTGACATAAAACATGAAATGGCGGACGACTGCACGGTTGTGCGATTTTCGAGTAGTGATCCATCTACAGCACGTATAGAAACATTAAAAACAAATGAAAATTGTGATAAAGTGACCGATCAGAATTTAGAATTTGGTGTATTTTACGTTGTTTGCATATTTTTATCTGTGATTACATATATTGTTGATTACATATTTGCATGCTGGTTGTTATACTACTATTATTTAAATGAAGAAGGATTATATTTTGCTCTAACACTCACCTTTATGGTATTACCAGCACTGTTGATGACTGCTTTTAGTATGAGATGGTAAGAAATTCAGTTTTTGGGAAATTCCCTTGAAACCATGTTCCATCTGTAACTTTCAGATGATTCAAGTAATTTCTAAAACCACAATTTTCCTCATATGATACCAAGCTTTTATTTAATAATTTTATGTTTTTTCCTACTAAAAATTAGCACTTTTTAAGGCCTTTTACGTGGCGCCTGAAACCGTTAATGGTTATTTAGTAAAACTATTATTATAAAAGTGATAATTAACTATTAAACTTACTCGTAAAATTCACTGAACTATAAGGAAAATTGATTTTTTAATTACTCATGCATATTTCTATTTGTTTCTTGGGTAACCTTACTAGTCCTCAAGTTTTTTTAAAACAAATTAAGTTTCAATTTCTTTTTAGGTATATTGTTGATCATGATAATATACATAGTGATCCAACTCTAGGCAAACCATCTGTTGGAAAATGGATAGTTCGTTTAATTTTACTTCTACTCCAACTTGCGCCAATTTTGCGTTATTTTGAGGCTCTAAGCTATGGAATCAGAAGTCGAGCTGCAGCAAACAGCGATAATAGAGTACGTCAAATAAAGTTTTATCGTCATATGATTGATGAAGACACAAATGGAGTTTTGTTGCGATTGTTTCATTGTTTTTTACACGCTGCCCCGCAAGCTGTTTTACAGTTAACGATTTTGTTGTACACTTGTAATGCGTTAATAAAATTTAATCATACACAAGCAGGTAAATGATTTCGTGGAGGTTATACATAGAAATTTTATTAATATTATTGTAGTTGTTGCAGTTTGCCAGCTTTTAACAGTTGTCGCAAGTTTAGTGTCGATAGCTTGGTCTATAACGTCTTATCATCGTTCTGTTCGTCACGCCAGGGACGATAAAGAAAAAGTTACATGGAAAGGAACGCTGGTCGCCTTTTTATGGAATTTTATGAGTGCAAGTAAGTACAATTTTTTATTCTAAAACCACTATTAGCTACCGTATTAGATTTGTTAAAAAAATATAGGAATTAGAACTACAAAAAGTAATTAACAGTTTTGTGGAAAACTTGATGTTTGACAATATTAGCAAGAATATCATGAATGCATGAATATTCATGCACTAGAGAGTTGGATAATAAACATATTTCGAATTCTAAAAAGCAAGACATCTACTAGCAGCAGCTATACCCATTCATTTGTCCTAAGCGAAACAAGATTTTGAAAAATTGTAACTTTTAGGTTCGTCTTTACACCTTCAGGTAAACCTCTAGGTAACAATGTAACAGATAAGGTTATCTGGAACTTCATCTGCTGAATAAATGTCAATACCAATCAGTGAATTCAATACGTCAGTCTCATTATCAGTTATATAACTATCTGATAGATAAATTTGTTTTGAAAGATGGGATGATATTTATTCAACACAGAAAGTATCACATAACCTTATCTGTCAGATAGTTACTTAGAGGTGTACCTCAAGGTGGAAAGACTGGGCCTTAACGTTTAAATAAGGTTTTCGGTCAATTTGCTTACAATAATAAAAATTCCATTTAGTTCCGCTTAAACATTTAATAGCCTGTACCAAATTAAAATGTAAAAGTATTTATAATTATTTTTTCCAAAATTATAATGAAATTAAATATACCAATGTGTATAAAAACTATTTAATATCTATTAAAAAAATATATCAATGAAACTATTCTGTTGCGATAATTTTGTCTATAAATGCAGTGTCACACTCAGGAATTTTTGTTGGAGGAGGGGCTGAAAGACAAAATTATTTAAATTATGAAAAAGGTTCACACTTAAAAATTTCAAGTAATGATCTAAAAAAAAATAAGGTCCTCGCTTTGGAAATACAAAGTGATGACCTAAAAATTTAAACTTTATCTTCGAATGTCATAAATGAATTTAAATTGGTTCTTATATATCGATATTAAATTATGTATTATTCTCTTATTTTGTTGTTATACAGTATCTATGTAAACTATTTTTGTAATCTGTGGAAGCCACTCATTGGTTTTTACTGTTGGCTTTACTTAATGAAAAAAAATAAAATAAAATAAATAAATAAAATAATCCTCACTTTTAAAGTGGGAAACAGAATGCAACGAGTTCTACGGCGCGTTGACGGCGTTCGTACGGCGCTATCTGTCAGAAGAAAATTAAAACCAAGCTATCGTACGCAAGTGCACAGAATGAACAACGTCCTACAGCGTTCGAACGCCGTTGATACTGAATGTTCGTCAACTTCCAACTTTTGACGCCGTTGAACGTTGACGCAGAACACCTAACCTCAGTTTTTACTGAATGGTAAAGTGTTTGTATGTATAAATATCTTGCCTACAACATAAATAACATCACACACAAGTCTTCATCATCCATTATACTTTTAATAAAAGAAAGCGCACGTATAAACACAGATATAGGTTGTCAAGTGACACTTGACGGCGTTAAAAATTATTGCATTGTGTGCAGGCGAAAATTCTCAACGGCGCTAACGCAACGCCGTCGCAAATGACGGCGCGCTGACGGCGTAGCGCGCTGTGCATTCTGTTCCAGGCTTAAAGTGTGACGACTTAAAAAAAGATCCATCTCTATTTTAAAAATTTTCTAGTGTATGTGTTTTTATTTTTATTTCTTTCCTTCCTAGGGGGAGCCTGGGCATCCCTCCTGACTGCGCTACTTTATAAATGTATTACGTTTTTAAATTTTGGGAATGTACGAAAATGAATTTCATGATATTATTGATGAAACATGTTGACAGATATTTAGGTTTTGTAAATAAATTAAAACTCATGTAAATATTACACACATGATATGAGTTTTTTGTATTTACCAAAGGATTTGGAAAATTAAGCTAGTCTAGATTACAGTCTAGATATTACAATTCATATTTTGTTTTATAATTTGACTATTTGAATGTTAACATCGTTTGTTTGAGAGGTGTTAAAATTGCGTCAAAATGTAATGTAAAATACGTGATCCCTTTTAATTATTGAGATTTGGTCATACGAAAATCTATATTTAGAACAATGTCAGAACATTTATATGCAAATAATTACAAAACACCTGTATTAGGTAATTCTGGAGGTCATATTATTTATACAGACTACAGTAGGTGCTCGGTTTTGTGAATACTCTGTTAAATAAACTATCCACTAATCTAGTCGGTTTATGACTCTATGACTAGCTGGAATGTGATCGGCGAGATGCATTTTTGTTTGAATAATCTGCGTGTATTTTGATTATTTGCTTCATTTTATAAAAATCTGTCTATCAATATGTGAGCTGTGAAAGAGAAAAGTGAATTTATATTAACTAAAAAATCTACCCCCTCCCCCGTAACATTACTTCTAAACACCATTAATTTGTAAGATATAGGGTAGGCCTAGGGGCTCCGTCTTTGATTATAAAAAGGGCTTCGCTATTAAAAAAGGTTGGGAACCACCTATCTAGAGAAAATTCGGGGCTTTAATCGTTTAAAACGTTTTGAGATAATGACAATTTTTTGAATGGCATAATTTACAATATCTGTGAAAATTGTAAAATAAAAAAAATCATAACTCAAAAATGGTTAGAGATAGCGACCAGCGGTTGAAATTTTTGGATTCCTTGTAGTTTATTTAGTCTAGGAAAAAATTGGGGCTTTACTCGTTTAATGCGTTTTGAGATTGTGACAATTTTTTTTATGGCATAATTTACAAAATTTGTGAAAATTGTGAGTTTAAAGAAAATCACAACTCAAAAACAGTTAGAGAAAACAACCTAACGCTAAAATTTTTGGATTCCTGGTAGTTTATTAAGTCTAGAAAAAATTAGAGGCCTTACTCGTTTTGCGTATTTTAAAATTATGACAAATTTTAATATGGCATGATTTATAGAAATATTCATCTTCGCATGGATATATCTCAAAAACGAAATGCAATAAAGACCTGCGGTTAAAATTTTTGAAATCTTGAGGTCCTAATTTACTTGTAACCAAATTTTGAAACAATTTTTTTTTTTAGACTAGGGGTTGGCATCTGACGTCCTGTCGAATAATTTTATGCGACCCATCAATAAGAAAATATGTTTATTTTTCTTTCTCAGCGTTGTCAAAACATTACTACCGCGTTGCTTTAGGATTATTGCACGTTAAGCGTATTTATGCCGATGTAAACCGGCGTAAACAAAGATTTAAGGTCGTAAAATTCAGCAAATATATTTTTTCAAATTATTTTTATTTTTCTGTCATATTCTTGTTTACATTGTAATTGTTTCTTGCATAATATTGTTTAATAGACAAATAAACAATGCATTTATTGAATATATTGTGTCAAAATGGTAATAGGAACAATTGAAAATACGTGTTTTAAATGAGCAAATTACGCTTTGATTTCAAATGAATTTTATATTATTGACATTGAATCTGACATTGAAATAGACTATTGAAACACTCACTGATGTCATTGTTTTAAATATAAGCCATTTTTAGTTTTTATTACATGGCTTAAAACAGTGGTTCCCAAATATATATTGTTGTTAATTGGGACAAGGATAATTTGAAGTGTTAATTTTTATACATTTCAAACATTATGTAGGCTTCTACTAAGAGATATTGGGCACGTTTTTGACTCTAATCATAACAAGATAAATAAAAAAAAAAAAAATTATCTTCGAAGAACTTTCATCAATATCTTATATGAAATTAAAAATATATATTTTTTTCCTTGTAATCTGGGATAAAGATAATGTGTAGGAATTTTGTAGGATAAGTGTAAATTTTTAATCATTTCATTGAGATTAAATATTTCTGATTAGCAGGTATCGCTAATCTATATATACAGGATGTATCAGAAGGCAGGAAACACTATTTTTCTCGAAACGGTGACGTGTGAGGAAGTTGAAAAAAAAAATTGATAACCAATTATATATATAATTCATGGAAAATTATCCTGGAATTTTTTTAATTGTTACCTGGAAATTCCTTGAATCTCTTGGAATTTAAAATTGAAAATTTAGTAGATAGAGTGGATTCAAATAGAGAAGGATACACGACCGTTACAAAATTGCGCAAACAAGATAACGCCAGTGGCGGAGACAAATAAAATATTTTCAAACCAAATGGGACAGTTAAATAATATTTTTTATTGAATTAGTTAAGGAACGATTTAAAAGCTATTAAAATATAAATGAAAAAATATAAATCAAATGCTGTTTAATATAAATATGTCAGTCATAAATGACGGCAAATTAATTATGAATAAAAAAATTAATATGCTGACCAGACGGGGAAAAAATTCTATATTGCAGTAAAATTCATTTTATTATTAAATTTATATCATATGTACTCTTAGAGATGCCAGTTGCAGCAATCACTTGTACCCGGAAATTTGTTACAGGAATTTTGAAGTTTTTCAAATAACTTCCTCCTTCATGAACTGTTTAACATTATTAATAATTTCGCGGCTCTGGCTATGAAGCACTTGTTCTATACGTCCCAACAATTGCTTCTGCATTTTATAAAACCCTGTTTTTAAAATCAAAACGTAAATTAATTTCATAACCTCTTAATCCTACTTATCCTACTGTTTTATTACCAAACTAGCAGACCCCGTTGCCAACAACGTTGGCAAACTGATATCGAATAAAAATCAATATAAGCAGGAATTAATTATTAAAATTTTAAAGATTCTGCGTATATTAACAAAACAAAAACGTTTCTTGATTATACCTAGGAAATCCTATAAACCGCTTATTGCGTGTCGTTTAAAAATTAGTATCGGGCTGGATACGGCCCGCGGTCCATATGCTGGATATCAATGTTATAGCTGTTTCTGATTATGCCTAGGAAATCCTAAAAAGCCGCTTAATGCGTGTCGTTTAAAAAATAGTATCGGGCTGGATACGGCCCGCGGGCCATATGCTGGACATCAATGGTATATCTGTTTCTGATTATACCTAGGAAATCCTAAAAAGCCGCTCAATGCATGTCGTTTAAAGTTTAAAAAATAGTATCGGGCTGGATACGGCCCGCGGGCCATATGCTGGACATCAATGGTATATCTGTTTCTGATTATACCTAGGAAATCCTAAAAAGCCGCTCAATGCATGTCGTTTAAAGTTTAAAAATTAGTATCGGGCTGGATACGGCCCGCGGGCCATATACTGGACATCAATGGTATATCTGTTTCTGATTATACCTAGGAAATCCTAAAAAGCCGCTCAATGCATGTCGTTTAAAGTTTAAAAATTTAGTATCGGGCTGGAGACGGCCCGCGGGTCATTATACGTTATTATCAATTCAAAACATGCCTCTGACACAACAACCTTCACTCGAGTCACCGTATGTACTGCAATGCTCTGCTCTAGTGGCTGGTAAGCTATCTGTTTCGTCGTATACGTCGCTCTCTACTACTCACTTCGTTACCGCCCACACCCCGCAAAACCCATTCACACCACGCAACTTAGCGTTACGATGACACACAGAAATTAGGGCTTTTATATATATAATATGTATTTTTTTACTTACGTCGTCTTTCACTAACAAATAATTCGTATTAAAAAATACGGTTTTGGATTGTAGATGTATTTTAATAATATAGATATTTTATATAAACACGTTGAAAGCTCTTAACTCATACAAGAATTCTACGGCTATGAGTAACAAACCTAACACCCCTATTATAAGTAAATTAGACCCGTCCAGACGAAAAATGGTTTCTGCACAGTTTTATTGATGTACTCAACACTATTTGAATCGACTCTACCTTAGGAAGAACGGTTATTCTACTAGTGTGTAATATATTTTTCTTTACAGCATCCCGTATTTTAGCGCTAAGTTTGTTGGCTTCTCTCCGACCAACATGGATGATCGCAGTCTGCTCCATGCACTACATTATGATGGCAGTGTGGTTGGCCCTTGGGCACGCGCATGCTGCGATGTGCATCAATCGTTGCGAAGAACTACTACTTTCCGCTGCGCTAGGATTCGTTTACATATTTGCTTTCATCGCCAATAGGGATGGACAGACTAGATATAGCTATTTAGCCTACTACTTGGTTTGCTTTATGGAAAATACTGGTGCCTTAGTCATATGGTAAGTTACATTTATTATTTTTTATGCTGACGTTGAAAGCGTGGTATAGTGGAAACATTTTAAGATCGCAGCGCCATATGCGGCAAAGCTGGAACACTCGAAAGTGACAACTGTTACCCGTGTATTTGTTTACATTGTGAAAATGAACACGAGTTGTATTTTTCCTGTTTTCCGAGCTTTTTTTTTATTTAAATGTAATTTACGATTTAAAAGATACGTAATAATGTACTATTCTAAAGAAATTTCAAGGAAATTTTTAGTTTTTCATTGTATTTTTAATTTTTTTTGACTGTCTGTCAATATAATAGCAACAAAAATATGGTAAATATATTAGTAAAAATTAATATCTTTGCCTGAAAAAGTAGAAGGGCCTTTTAATATATCAACTGATGATTTAGGCAAAATTGGGTTGGGGAAGTGCTTTTTTCAGTCTTTTCTTGGACGTAAAAAATCACTTTCCAGAAAATGCAACGAGTAAACATGCATGCATGGGCTTGGATTTTTGCCCATTTTGGGTCCATAATTGCATTTTAATTTTTTTTATATATTTGTTATTATTTACATATTTAGACTTTTATTTATATTCTTGGCGTAGATTTTATGGAGAAAATTCTCCATGTAATTTGTTTTTACGCAGTTATATATTTTTTAGGTTATCTGACATATAAATATTTTTTGACACTTGACAATTAACAGATCAAGATAGACGACTAATGTAAGGCCAGAAGACAGCCCCAGCTGATTGTGCCCAAAGAAGAAGTTATTGATATAATTTTTAGACCTTCATAAACGGTTAGGCGGAACTAGATTTTGCATTCTAGTTACTTTCATCGTTTAAATCGTGCTTTTCGGCCGTTTTATTTAAGCTTTGTAAATCATACTTACAATAAACATTTAATTTTAAGTTAATATAATTTCAAAATGTCATTTTCTTTATATTTTGATTTTGTGTGTCATTCTTAATACAAATTTCCCATTTATTGATTTTTTTGTCATTAAAATACGTAAAAAATATAATTTAATTTTGACATACGTCATTCGTTTCCATGGTTTCATTGTTGGAATTTTAAATTTTGACATTCCAACGTGAAAAATTAAATAACCCAAGCAAAGTCCCTTTTCGTGACAACCTAAAAGAACGAAATTCCCATTTAGTTCCGCCTAACCGTTTGGAACAGACTGTATATACATATATTTTTATTTTCAATAATAATTTAAATAAGAAACTTTAGCTCTGAAGATATATTGTTTGTTTTATTGCTTTATTTAAAATCTTTTAGCCAAATCTCTCTTTTTATATATACAGTCTGTTCCAAACGGTTAGGCGGAACTAAATGAGAATTTCCTTCTTTTAGGTTGTCACGAGAAGGGACCTTGCTTGGGTTATTTCATTTTTCATGTCAAAATTTAAAATTCCAACAATGAAACCATGGAAACGAATGACATGTCAAAATTAAATTATTTTTTTTACATATTTTAATGATAAAAAAATAAATAAATGGGAAATTTGTATTAAGAATGACACAAAAAATATAAATATAAAGAAAATGATATTGTAAGTATGATTTACAAAGCTTAAACAAAACGGCCGAAAAGCACGATTTAAACGATGAAAGTAACTAGATTGCAAAATCTAGTTCCGCCTAACTGTTTGGAACAGACTTTAATTTGTTTTTACGCAGTTATATATTTTTTAGGTTATCTGACATATAAATATTTTTTGACACTTGACAATTAACAGATCAAGATAGGGGACTAATGTGAGGCCAAAAGACAGTCCAGCTGATTGTGCCCAAAGAAGTTATTGATATAATTTTTAGACCTTCATATATACATATATTTTTATTTACAATAATTATTTAAATAAGAAACTTTAGCTCTGAAGATATATTGTTTGTTTTATTGTTTATTTAAACTCTTTAGCCAAATTTCTCTTTTTATATATAGTACATAATTTTTAAAATGAATATTTTTTTAACTTTTTCATATTTCCCATTAAACTGAATTTTTGTCGTATAAATAACGTAAGTGTATCATCTGCCTTGTTAATTTCAACATCTTATTAACCTTTTTCAAATTAAAACAAAAAAAAATCACTTGCTAATCTAGTTACTACGCCCAGGCCCTAGTTGTAACTCATTTGAAATTTTTCGCTATACTGTATTTGTCCAGTGTAAAGCGTACTCGGTTCGCAGCGCTATCTACTTTTTTTAAATTTGAAATAGACCATAATTTGAGTGTAATTTTGTTCTAGGTGTGTGCAGAATAGTTCTGCATCGAATCCATTTTTGTACTATGGTTCAGTAATCGGACAAGTAAGTGCCTTTTTATTATCGCTTGTCTTCATGGCGATTTACTACAAATACTTCCACCCAGCGGCCAACCGTAAGTGTTTAGAGACAGAAATACCAAGCACTTCAGCTCACAATAAACCAAGCTATAGTAAAACGTACATGCACCATTCTTAAATAGCATAAATGGCCTAATTTAATGCTCAAATCAAGTTTTATGACTAATTTTACATAAATAAATCGCATGAAACCGATTTAAAAAAATATATAGAACAATTTTTGACCAAATATATTCTTTTACTCGCCGTGTAGCGCAAAACTTGAGTTATTAATACTACATTATTTAACCAAATATGTTTATATACTCTGTTCGAAATACAGAAATAACGGGTGTTTTTTTTAGAGGTATAGAACTTTAAATTGCAATAAAACAACGATGGATTATTCGATTGACATGAATTTTTTTTTATTCGAAAGATAATCTTGTGGCATTACATTAAATCATACCAACAAGACGGCGCAACATGTCACACAGCTCGTGCCACAATCGATTTATTGAAAGACACGTTTGGTGACCGCCTAATTTCACGTTTTGGACCTGTGAATTGGCCTCCAAGATCTTGTGATTTAACACCGCTGGATTACTTTCTGTGGGGCTATGTAAAGTCATTGGTCTATGCGGATAAGGCACAAACGCTTGACCATTTGGAAGACAACATTCGCCGTGTTATTGCCGATATACGGCCACAAATGTTGGAAAAAGTCATCGAAAATTGGACGTCCAGATTGGACTACATCCGAGCCAGCCGTGGCGGTCATATGCCAGAAATCATATTTAAAATGTAATGCCACAAGATTATCTTTCGAATAAAAAAAAATTCATGTCAATCGAATAATCCATCGTTGTTTTATTGCAATTTAAAGTTCTATGCTTCTAAAAAAAACACCCATTAGTAATAAAATCACGTGAGGGTTTGAAGTCGCTACTCTATTGGCTGTGAGTGAAATTAACGACTGAACAGCCAACGAACGACGAGTAATCGACGAAATTATCAAGTGAACAGTGCGTGATTATTTCTTCATTCTGAATGAAGTATAATACTGGCACAGTAATTAAATCACGTGGATTGTCGCTGGGGCCAGATCTGGAGAGTACGGTGGGTGAGGAAGCAATTCGAAGCGTAATTCATTCAATTTAACCATAGTTTTCATCGACTTGTGACACGGGGCGTTGTCTTGGTGAAATAGCACTATTTTCTTTTGCATGTGAAGCCGTTTTTTCTTGATTACTACACTCAATCGATCCAATAATGTCATCTAGTATTCGCTATTGATAGTTTTACCTTTCTCAAGATAGTCGATAAACAAAATACCATGCGCGTCCCAAAATACGGATGCCATAACCTTGCCAGCTGACTTTTGGTCGCTTTGGACTTTCACAGACTGCTGTCCACTCAGCTGACGATATTTATGATTCAGGTGTGTAGTAGTGGATCCATATTTCATCCATTGTCACATACCGACGCAAGAAATCCTTTTTATCTCGCTTGAACAGTTCCAAACAGCGCTCTGAACCGCCGACGCGTTGTATTTTTTGATCCGGTGTAAGCGAACGCGGCAGCCACTTCGAAATCAATTTACGCATGCTCAAATTTTCGTGTAAAATTTCACACTACCTTCTGATATCTTTAAGGTGTTAGCTATCTCTGGCAACTTCACTTTACGGTCTTTCAAAACTATTTTGTGGACTTTTTTATGTTTTCCGGAACAACTGCTGATTTTGGGCGACCAGAGCGTTCAACATCATCGGTGTTTGTACGACCGCGTTTGAATTCAGCCAAATTAGTTGATTTGCCTGGTGTAGAGTCTATATAACGCTTATCAAGCCACTGTTTGGCTTCAACAGTATTTTTTTCCCATCAAAAAACAATGTTTAATCAACACACGAAATTATTTTTTATTAATTCTTTTGAAAATTACAAAACTGAAGTCACTAAAACCACTGTAACCTCTAAACTAATCGTCAGAATGTCATGAAATTTTCACACGTATCGTTTGAAGGTTTGTACTATCCAGAAATCATATGGGTCTGTCAACAGTGTTGTCATATATATGTCACCGGAGACTTAACTGTTGGTCAACTCTATCTATTGGTCAAGAATTGTACTATTTTACAGAATCTGAATAATCGTAAAACTTTAATTTTTATTTATTTCACTTAACTCAGTTTTAAGGTAATTTTAAAAAGCACAAATTTATACAAAAACGGCCAAATTTTATCAGTATTTAATGCGTTCTAAAAATATTTACATTATAATATTTTTTTTGACTCATTTTTAATAATAAATTTTAATATAACGACAAAAATATTTTTATACAGAATTTTATACAAATATTTATCGGTTTTATAATTTTTTTTATAAATATTTTTAGAACGCAATTTTATTGTGAGCTGTGTTTTTTAATGTTTGGACAAAAAAATCGGCGCACATTTTGCACGAGTTTGCCTTTTTCAAGACTGTTCACTTGTGCCAATACTATATGGTGGTTGTATTCTCAATTATTTCTATTTTAGCAGTTCTACGGTATAAACCAGTGTTTCTCAACCCATTTTGTAACCTATAAGTTGGTTTATCAGTAGAATCTTGCAAGGAAAGATGTCTAGATCATTGCAATTACCATTTTGGTATGTCAGTTTGAGCAGAATATCGAAATATGGGGGATCTGTGACGATAATTTGACTGGTTGTTGGGTGTGCTTTAAGAGAGGGATTTACCACAGATCCCTATTACTTAAATTCTGCAACGACGTATCATGAAATAGGACGATGATTTTCTTTAAGATTTTGATTATAAATAGATGGGTTCGTTAATTCGTCACTCCAGTATTGGTTTGTTCTAAAGTTGGTTTTACATAGTTCAATAAATTGATCAAGTTTTTCGTCAATTAATTGAAAAATTTATTGGTAACCTGGGAAACAAAAGCATTACACTACATACATTAATTTAATTATCAATTTTTACTGACCGCCAACATAAGGGAGGTATTGTGATCATACCGATTTTGACGTTTCGAGATATCTATGGATCTCCACGAATTGAGGTCCCTACATAACGTTTTGACTATTTTTAGCATGATGTCTGTCGGTGTGCACGTGCAGAGCAAATTCGGCGGAAAGGATTTTTATGAAACTTCATATTTAAGCTTTTGCCGTCATTGGCACGAGTTGATCAACTTTTGGTAAAAATCGGTTGACTAAAAATGAGAGTTTACTCGTGTCGATTTTAAGATTTTTGCGAATATTTCACAACAGAAAAATATTTCGAAAAAATTTATTAAACAAAAGTTGCTATAAAAGCAATAGCTAACAACTTTTATTTGAGACATTTTTTGATAAAACGAAAAAAAAAAAATTTTCGAAATTTTTTTCATACTTACATATGATGGCGGTCGGTCCTGTGGTGGCCACAGCTGATTTTTTTGAAAATTTTTACATTACCAAGTGTAGAACATGTTCACATATTTATCAGAATGAAAATATTGAAAAAATCTTCACAAAGTTACGAGTGGTGAACAAAAACAAAAGAAATAACCTAGATGATGGTAAATTAGAACGTTCGAGGTTTTATCACATTTGAAAACGAAACAGAAACTATATATTTGGAGGTTATGCTACAACTTAAATGTTGGCAATATCTTAACAGATAAAAATATACGTAGAATTCCCTAAAAAATTGATAAAAAATAGAACTTGGTGACATAGAATGCAATCGATTTTTCCTTTGCCAATTTTCTCTAAAATGTGAATTTCGTCCAAAAATAAACAAACAAAAAGATGCCCCCAATTTTGAAAACCACTGACTTTTTTTTATTTTTCATATTAATCCAGGGTGTCGTTGCCATAGAGAAAAAAATATTTTAATTATAGTTCAATAATAAAATATCAAAGTACGTGTACGTCATAATCTAAAATTTGGTTCGGATTTTGTTAAAAAAAAATATTTCTTATTTCTTTTTTCTTTATAAAATTGAAAAAGCATTTTGTTGAAATAAAGTTACGGTATTGTTTCCATGGTTTCTATTTATCTCAGTCACATATGATTGTTGTAACAGACAAAATATTAGTGGTTCCTAAACGGTGGTACTGCATCCATTATCAAGCGATATACGCATCAAAATGGTTGAGGACTTTTTAGCCCTAAATGGACCAACAATGCTGCCTTTAAAATTGTACCGGACATTTACCTAACACCCTGTATAACAAAGTATATAGTCAAAAATATTGAATGTGGCTGCAAAAATATTTGAATAGATAGAAAACAAAACAGTACTGAAAATCTCAAAAATAACTCAAAAAACTAAAAAATGGAGATAGGACAAACCAATTGTGAGGTGACGATTTGTAAACAAATAACAACTGGCAACACAGCAAATTTCACACGGACTGTGAGACACAAAACATGATTACCCGAGAGCAAGTGACTGAGGCAATGAAAATTGAATTGTTTAATAAAACACCAATACCCATCTATGAGCTAAACTTTGAACTATTTCGTAATAGTGAACATGGGTCGTGATTTATAAAGGTTGAGAAACGCTGGTCTAAACTATTGTGTTCAATTGTGTATATTGTTTGGTTATATGTGGTAACGAATACAACCGATTTTGCCCAAAGCGAATTGCTATTGTATAGATGTAAATATTTATAACAGATTTTTATAAAGTTGACCAGTTAGTGTTAACTGTTTCGAAGAGATATTTTTTTCAGTGTATATCATTGTTTTAAATTTACACATTACGTACAAAAGATGACTTTTGAATTTTTGGTCTTAAATTTAAGCGTATAATTTTAAATTAAGAAATTAAACCCTTGCGAATATTACCATACTATAATGGTACGTACTCAGTTCTCCGCTCGATGTATCCGTTCGTCCGATACCTGAGTACGTACCATAATTCTAATAGAATAAATCTGGACGTCCACACTGGTCGTCCTTTCTAGTGGTGTGCCAAATATCCGTATACAAAGATGATCCGCCAAAAATAAAAATCCCTATTCGGGTCCGTATCCTAGTGTTTAAAAATGCTCAAGGTGAGTAAATTTTACTCTGACGTTTAAATTGTTGTTTCCGCACACTAAGATATTCCAAACAAAGGTCTTAAGCAGGCTTTTTCTTAGTCTTTTGTTTAGTAATTTCTTGGTAAGTTAGTTAAAATGTTTAGCGCTCAACATCGATGCTTATTTGCACTCCGCACAGGCACTTTATAATTAGAATATAATTTTTAATATAAAACATTTTTGTAGATTACAATCTGCTGACGCTATCTTCATGACGTCAGTTCTGAAGTTTTACAATTGACGCTCAGAATTTCTGTATTTTTAAATTAAATTAACTATTTTTCTAATCATAAAACTATATAGTTGTAGACAAGGCCGGCGCGAAGTTCTTTGGCGCCCCTAGGCAAGACTTAATTCAGCGCCCCTAAAGTGATGTCCTGATAACAAAAAGGTCATTACTTCTAAAATATAAGTGATGACCTAAAAAAAAGGTCCTCGCTTCTAAATTACAAGTACGGGTCTATTCTGAATGAAAACAAATATCTTATAGAAAAATTTAAATTAGTTTTCATACAAGCTTGCATCTAAAAATGTCCAAGGTGGAGTAAATTTTATTTTGGCGTTTAGACTGATGTTAAGTCAAGCATCACATAATTTGCTGGTGGTTTTCGAAACTGCATTTAATCTGTATTGCATTCTAACAATTGAACGGTCTATAGGTATAGCGCGATATTAAACTATCGCTTCAAGGTCTCTGTACTTTCATGGAAGATCCGTATCCGTAACCACGGATAAGAAAACAAATAATCCGTATCTGTATCCGCAGATCTGGCTTTTATGTGATGCGACACATGTCTCTTTAAAACACAACTTTTTTTTTGGTCAGAGTAAGGCGTTAGGTGACAACCCTAAGAATAGACCTGGTAATGGCTTAACAAAAACTCTCCTCACTACTAAATTAAAAGTGATGACAAAAAAAAGTACCCACTTCTAAAATACAAGTATTGACCTAAAAAAAAGGTCTTCGCTACAAAATTACATCACGCTAATTATTACTTTGGCGTCCTTTTGAGCCTAAAGTCTGGAACAGAATGCACAGCGCGCTACGCCGTCAGCACGGCGTCATTTGCGACGGCGTTACTTTTGAGCCGTTGAGAACGGCGTTGATTTTTCGCCTGCACACAATGCAATAATTTTTAACGCCGTCAAAGTGTCACGTGACAACCTATATCTGTATTTATACGTGCGCTTTCTTTTATTAAAATTATAATGGATGATGAAGACTTGTGTGTCATGTTATTTATGTTGTATGCAAGTTATTTATACATACAAACACTTTACCATTCGGTAAAAACTGAGGTTAGGTGTTCTACGTCAACGTTCAACGGCGTCAAAAGTAGAAAGTTGACGAATATTCAATATCAACGGCGTAGAATGCCGTTCAGACGTTGTTCATTCTGTGCACTTGCGTATACAGTACCTAGACAAAATATTATAACCACTTATGATGTTTTAAAAAATCATTGTTTTACACAAAATCAACAAAATAGTAATACACCAATTTTATTTTTATTTTGTATTTTATTATTTCAAATTATTTTAGTACATTTATAAAATGTTTTTTAATATTTTGTGTTGCCCCCCTTTGATTTCATTATTGCCGCAATTCTTGGAGGCATTCTCTCAATACATGCCCTAATACAATTTTCAATTTCTGGATAGCCATGCCATACTTTTTTAATATTATCTATTAACTTGTTTATTAGTATTATTTAAATCATAAACAAGTCTTTTCAGGAGGTTCCAAACATTTTCGATAGGATTGACATCCGGCGAGTTACCTGTCCAGGACAAAATCGGTACTTTTTGTTCTTACAAATCAATCTCAGAATAAAAATACAGAGTTGAAGATGTTTAAAATAGCTTATCTTTTAATAAATACACTATATGTTAAAGAAATAAATAAAGCAGCATATGATTATATGACGGCATTTTTAATAAACAGTTGTTTTTGTAAGTGGTTATAATATTTTGTCTAGGTACTGTACAGCTCGATTTTAACTTTGCACTGACAGATAGCGCCGTCCAAACGCCGTAGAACTCGTTGCATTCTGTTCCGCACTTAAGGGCGGCGCCCACATGCTCTAAATGCCCGCTTCCGCCGGCCCTGATTGTAGATAAAATATTGTATTTGACTCACATATAATGGCTATATTTCATGAGATTAAAGTTTATCTCCCGAGCCGTAGGCGGGGGTTTTACTGCCAAAATTCAGTTTCTTTTCTTAATTTAATATTACTACAACTATGCTAATCGAATCACTTATAGAAGTTTTGTGTAAATTTAACACTAAAATTATTTATTCCTTAAAATTAAAGTTGAAGGGAACAATTATATGTATTATAATAGAATAAAATATTTTCTACCACATATACTGTCTGTTGTAAGAATGTTTTATTAGTTGTAAGAGCACGTAAATGTTTGCTAACTATTTATGTAAGCGTCCAGTTTTTAACTCGAGAAAAATGTTGTTCATATATACACTGTTAACATTGTTGAATTACAGTGTGTACAAAAATATTACAACGTACAAAGAACACTGTGAACTTACAAATATAATTTAACAACATTTTTCTTATTGTTTAAATAGTATTAAGTATAAGTTTTTGTACATTTCCGTCCTAGGTTGTGTTATTGTATTAATTTTAAATGTTTTTGATCACGTGACTTGTTACTAAGTGACTAAGATTATTGTTATTATTATTATACCGGTTTTCTGGGGTTCTTTGGCGTCCTTCATCAGAGAGACTACTAGTAGATAAGACATAACACTAATTAGTTCATTTTATTTTAAATTAATAGATTTTTATTAACAGATTTATTTAGTACCATTTTGAGTGCAGTTTGCAAGTAGGTGTTACGGGTTAAAATTATTTAATTTTCGTAAAGAACACGTGTACCAAGTGGCATTCCATTATCATCAAGTGCAATAATTTTCGACGAAAGTTCTGGACTATAATCAATTGTATCAATAAAATGTTTGTGTTATTTGAACATTACTATACAAAATTATTTAAATAGAAAAATTATTTGAATCCCACAATATGTTTAAAAAAATTCGAAAAAATGCTGCATTAAGGCTGTTTTTCATTATACTTTTCACAACACTATCAATTTTTTGACGTCATTTAAACTTGTAAATTTTTTTCTGAAGTAAAAAGCGACAGAAATAGGTTTTCAACACCTTCTGTCTTTTGTTACTTCTTACTGCCAACTTAATAATTTGATATGACAAATAAAATCAAGGACATTGCCAATTATTTCTCGACTTTGACTATTAATAGCACATCCACCTAGTTTGCTTTTTGTTTCCATGATTTTAAATATTTAATATATTTTGAATGTTTCACTTATGTACTTGACTGTAATAGCGTGTGTAGGAAATAATGCAATTCGCCAAAGTTATAATTCCCACTACAAATTTCAAGCGCATGTTTTACGCCCGGCCACGACAGATTTGTCTAGCAGTATGCCTGACAAAGTATTGGTACGTCAAACAAAAGTCTGAATCTAGTTTGAAAAGTTGGGTAGTGTGTCGGATAGCATTGAAATCGCTTTCCACCCTTGATTTATTTTAATGTCTATCTCTGTGTCTACTATGCTTTTCTTTTGACTTACACCAGTTTGCATATTTTCTTTTCAAGTCACATGGTCAGAAACTATTACCCTTTGCGGTTGAATATCGTCACAGCAGTTTATCGTTAGCCGTAAACGTTTTGAATATTTCTTGGTATGTCCTCAAGATTTCATTAAAATCGAAGAAAAATTACGGAATTTGGAGGACAGTCCTTGAAATAGACGCACACTATTCTGGAAGCCAGTGCGGCCAAAAGTATAAGTTCCTGAGTTTCCAATCGCAAAGGGTTATGTGTTAGTTTTTAATTGTAAATATATTGTACTATAGTCAATTTTTTTTAACAGAAGACGTACGTAATGATCCAATACGTTGTTATAACAATATGTTTCATTGTGACTGACGTCTTCCGCTATAAAAATCACACTATACCTTATGTTCCTTTTTAAACCTGCTTCAATTTTCAATTATTATTTTTTTGTTGAGAAAAGTAGTGTACCTATTCACGTTCTGGCTCACTTCAAGGCCATCGCTAGCTTCGGACATCGGACCCCTATGTTCAACCCTAACCCCAGGAGGGTTGCAACCCTAATTTCACACCCCACCTTTAGCCAGTGATGGGATTCAATTTGCTCAACAACCGGTTCGCAGGGGCATTTGTAAATTAGGGCTGCAACCCTCCTGGAATTAGTGTTGAACGCAGGGGTCTAACACCATCCGAAGCTAGCGATGGCATTGAAGTGAGCCAGAACGTGACTAGGTGCACTACTGAGAAAATATTTAAATGATTTTTACTGTAATTTTCGATAAACTAGTTTATAAAAAAAATTCGAAAACCAATTTTTGAAGTTTTTTTTTTTTTATTAACGGCTTAAGATTTCGATGTATATATTCAAAGATGCTTCCAAAATGGTGTTAGTTAGTTATAAGAATATAAATTGAAAAATTTAGCTGTGAAAATCTAGAAATTAACTATATATAAATATATTTTTGTTTAAAAGTAGTTCCTAGATTTTTACATTATTTTCTGGTTAGTTAAATTACAAGGTATAAATTATAGTGTTTCAATTTGATTGAATATGCCACTTCGTTCCTATTTTTAGGGTTTTGTAGGTATGACCAAAAAACCCTTATACCGTCATTTTGTCGTCTGTCTGTCTGTCTGTTCGGTTAAAATTGTAGCCAAACGGCTAAACCTAGAGAGTTGAAATTTGGCATGCTTATACAACTCTTTGACCCGCACATAGGAAAAATACTAAAACATCTAAAAAACATACCCCCCTAAAAATATAAACAAATATGAGCTCATCGAAAAAAAAAAACAATTTTTATTCTGAGTAGAGTATCAAATGAAAGCCCTTAGTACGTGGATTAACGATCAAAATTTTATTTGTGCAAAATAAATTATTTAGATGCGATTTTTGCCAAAATTGTTCAAAAAAAATAAAATTATCCCACACCCTGTAGCCCAGATGGTTTAAACTAAAAATCTGAAAAATTCTAAGTAATGTACATTGGTGTGAACCGGAATAGTATAACAGGAATTTTTATGTTTTCGGATTTTTTGTGTTTTTGTTGACGATGTACAAAAGTTATAGTTATGTAACACACTATACTAGAAGGCGTATCCTGGTCTAATGGTTAGCTAGCTCGCTTGCTACGCAGCAAAGCTCTTAAATTAACAGACGATAAATTATTTTAAAAATATTGTTCATTTTGCCGTGATTACTACTAGTGATTCTTCTCGAGAATTTCTCGAAAAAAGTTTTAATTTATATTTTTCATTTCTCGAGAAATGTAATATTTGCTCGACGCTTTTACTTTAGTACTTTAAAGGTGATTATAATTTTAACATGCCGTCTTCACTTATTATATACCTGCGAAACCCTGCAATGTGTGAAAATTCACACTTCACATCAATTTTTTACGTTTATAGCCAATGTTTTTGTCTTGTTTTTATTAAGTTTCAGGCCTACTTGTTGTGATTAATGATAATTCAAGAATCAAAGACATTAAGTCTTTGATTCTTGAATTATTTTATTTTCTTGTTCGTTTGCGCTGTGCTATTTGTATTGTCATAGATATCAAGTAATAATAATAATAATAATAATATATCCGTTGAGAAATAGGTCAATCTAATACAAACAAGTTACAAATGAAGTATATACTGCCATCAATAAATATGAATATTATACAGGATATTATACCCACTCATATTTCTATAAAAATTAAGTAAACATAAAGAAAATAAATATTTATTAGGTTTTATAAAATAATTGTTAAAAAAAAAACTAAATAAAAAATGTTCATACATATTCATAGAAAATAAAGTTGATTTGCGTTTGTTTATGACACGTACATTAGTTTTGTTTAAAATAAGGATGTTATTTAGTCACGTGACGTTCAATTAATTTGAAACACTCTGTATTAGCAGTTACAAGAATTAACTATGAGGGTAAAGTGGGTAATGAACATAAGCAAACGTTATTTTTTTTATTATCAGTAAGATTTATTTGTATTCATGCGATGTTGGAATTGAAAATTAAGCGTATATAGCAGTGGCGGCTCGTGACTTTTTGGGACTCAGAGCTGCAAATTATAATACAAGGATAGGTTTAGGTGTTTAGCCATGACGTTTTATCATATAAGACTCTGTTGCATTGCCTGTTACAATTATAATTTTAGCTTTTTGCACTTTCCGAAATATTTAAATTTGGTGTGTGTCGCCCCAATTTTTTAATATCAATTTTTTCATCTAACGTTCATCTGTTAAATGGAATTTCCAATAATGATTTGACAGTATTCATTTTTTAAACTTATTGTTTTATAATCTAAAATACGAAATGTATTTGTTAAGCTAAGATACTTATATAAATTTAAAAGAAAAAGTTAGAAAATACTAATTATTAATACCTACCAAAACAATAAATTTTTAGAGATAATATAGGTATAGCGATTTCAGTTACGCATTAAATAAATACATTCAATAATTTCATAGTACTGTGATCACTGTTATTGTGACGCTAACAGCATTCTAGCTCCGATCCCCACCAGTTTATCACTATTGCCTACGCACCGCTACCCCTTTACAAGCCTACATTTGCACTTTCCTTGACGCTAGGATATAAGCAGCGCGACGTAGACTTATTCAAAGGAAACTTGTAAATATTTATGAAACAATAGCATTCAATGTTCAAAATATATTTAAAAAAAAGCATTTTCACACCACAATTACTATGTTAAATGCATTTTGAGTTTAAAAAAAGATTTTTTTAAAATTATTTTCAAGTAAGAGCTGCAGCTCCGCAGCGCGTACTCAGGAGCCGCCACTGGTATATAGGCTATTCCAAAAGTTTAAGCGGAACTAATTGGAATTTTCATTTTTGTAAGTTGTTATGAGCGTTTTTAAGGTTTGAAGAGGGATTTTGCTAAACAAAATGATCAAAATGATCAGTAATCATAGGTTCTCAAAATTATTTGTAATCGTTCCCTCTATTAATTCTAGTTTCTCGCTAAGCATTTATACCTTGTATAGTTTTTGAATAGTTAGCTAATTGGAAAATAAATTTTAAGAATTATCTAAGAGTTAAATTTAAATGTAGAATTTTATTGTTAGATTATTATTAGGCATATTATAATTTGATATATTTACAAAAGAAAATATATATTTTTTAAGTAGTTTTCTGCGCTGTGATGACTATAAAGGTGTTGAATAATATTTTTTGTTTAATAAATATGTATTTAAATTGCAATGTTATTATAAATGTAACATATTAGTATTAAAAAAGTATTATTTGAATTTAAGTTGTTTTATTATCCTTTTGATGGAACTGAGCTTTTTAGGAACTTAATTGGTAAGTAAAAATATTATTTATTGGTAAGTAAAATTTTATAGCTATCTATCTTTATATATTAGGTGTATCGGAAAGTTTTTTCGTTTATTTGGTACTATTAAAATAGAAACAAGTCGAAAGAAAAAATATACTTTAATGAGTAAAATAGTTACCATTGTGATCTATAATAGAGATGGGAATTTCGGCTCAGTTTGCGGAACCGGATCAGTGCAGGTCGTTCAGTTTGCTGAGCCGGCTCTTTGATCCGGCTCAGTGATCCGGTTAAGTAAACTTGTCCCTGAGAAACAGGTCGGTCAGTCGTCAGTTCTCCCACCGTTCAATACGATTGTAAGTTTGGAATATGTAGGTAGAACGTCGGTCCATGGCTTCCCTTTATCTGATATTTTTGTAATCATACTGTATAATGTTTTTAGAATAATTAAGTTGTTTAGTTTATTATATTTACATTAGTTTAGTTAATTATTTTTTTAGTGTTAAGTAAAAATGTTTATTTCATTATGTATAATATCTTTGTTCCAAATTATAACTTGTATATTAAGTTTTTATTCATTTATAAAATTACCTTCCCGTTTATCAAATTTTTAATAACTTATCGTGTGTCGTCGTTTTATATATGATAACACGTAATACGTGCATACATTAGAGATGGGAATTTCGGTTCAGTTTGCGGAACCGGATCAGTGGAGGTTGTTCAGTTTCCGAGACACAGGTCGGTCGTTCGTTCGTTCGTAGGTAGTACGTCGCTTAGAGCCGGTTCTTGCATTATATGAAGAGCCAGGTAAACACTTTCCCGAGACACAGGTCGGTCGGTCGTTCGTTTGTAGGTAGAACGTCGCTAAGAGCCGGTTCTTGCAATATATGAACTGAACACAGGTCAGTCAGTTGTCGAACGGGCGGTCGTTCGTTCGCAGGTAGAACGTCGCTTAGCCCCGGATTTTATCTAACATTTTTGAAACATACAATTCACTTTATGTAGCTACTGTATTTTAAACCAGATGTGTTAGGTTTATAAATCGGACATCTGGGATTTGGGTAATATTTTTTATATTTTTATATAGTACGGTTGTAAATACAGACTAAGCCTATTAGTTTCAAGTAAACTGCCTTACAAATTGATGTCAAAATTCACTTTATGATAATACATTACAAGCCGGGTTCTCGCGAAGTTCAACATGACATCGATCCAGATCCGGATCACTCCGGTCACTGCTCACAATCGCCCGACCAATCGTATCCTTGAAACTTGAAACTATACAGTGAGCCGTGAGCCGGCTCATTTCAATTTGGTGAACCGTGTCACTTCGGTCAGTGTACTGAGCCGGCTCAGGGAGCTGGTTCGTTCATGAACGACCCATCTCTAATCTATAACACTCTTGTAATTATCAGGAAAAGAAAATATTCCCGATTTATAAAATTCCTGATTTTTTGAAGGAAAAAATTGTTCAAGGCTCATTTTAACATGCTTCGTGTCTCTAAATGTCTCGATTCTTAAAAAGTGTTCCAGTGACCGAAATAAGTGATAGTCGGAGGGTGAAATGTCTGCCGAGTAGGGTGAAAAAAATTTTTAGTATAATTTGGGGTAGCCAGGAAATATTTTTTTACCGTTTACATATGAAACATACATACTTAAATAAATTTACATATGAAAATATAAGTAATGACCTAAAAAGGTCCTCACTTCCAAAATATATTTTTTCCAAGCAATTCTAGGGGGGCCAGAGCAACTTAGCCCCCCCCCCCCGGACTTCCCGCTAGCGCCGCCACTGATTCTGTGGCAAATCTGTAAGCTTACAGACAAAATCTATAAGAAACTGTCCATAACAATACATAAAACTCCTTAAATACGATCATCTGTAGCAGCGGTTCTTAACCGGGGGTACCGACCCCCAGGGGGGTCCCGAAAAGACCTTAGGGGGTCACGAAGAAAAATAAAATTTTAACCAGTTTTTAATTTTAAAACTACATAAAACTTAAGAACATTTAAATATTTCAAAAATTTTCTTGGGGGTCCAGAAAATATTTTAGGATAGTTGGGGGGGTCCCGAGCATAAAAAGGTTAAGAACCACTGGTCTGAAGCTTACAGATTTGCTGCATAATCCGTGAAAGTTACTAAAATTCAAAATCGAGTTCCGTTTAAACCAAAGAAACAAGCTAGAATCTTATGTACCTGTAAACTTAAAAATAACACAAGTAAACTTCCACCAACCCCACGACTGGGGGGGGGGGGGGGCAAAATATACAGTAAAAATGAAGCAATATCTTCAGTTTCAGAGGAAATAATGACACCATACTCCTTCACAGGAACAGATCTAATTATTCTACTCTTACCTTTTACCCATACAATATAGACAAGAAAAAATGAGGAAAATTACATAAAATACATAATTAACAGTCGGAAAATGTGTGAAAACTTATAATACCCACCGTAAATTAAGTTTTTCTCAGCCGAAGACGATTTCTGAAAACTATCTCCATCTCTCTCCCACACACAGCAAAATACAATAACGTCATCTCTCTCTTACACATTGCCTATATGTAAAAACATAAATTTTGCAAAAAAACACAAAAATAACAAAAAAACATCTTCAAAATGGGTTAAAATAAAGTTATATACCTTTTAAATTACTAAGATTGTTTGAATAAAATAATAAAACACAATTTAAGGTTCCTAATTCTATGTTGGCGAGGTGACGCTAGTTTTGTTAAACGATTCATTCTTGTATTTCTCCAGGCCCAGGTGTAATTATTGTTTCAAAACATTCCTTAGGCATTCTTCTAACTTTTTGAGTTTTGATTTTAGTTAAAATTAACTTTTTTTCTCATTTTTTGGAAATAAGCTGAGGAAGACGATATTTGTTTGACAAGAAGCACTGTGACTCTAGCGGCGCTGTGGTGAACTATATTTCAATGTCTTCTATGAATTTCTAGAAATTATTTATTTTAAAAATTAATTTCTCAAATTTTGTCCAATATTAAGAAGTGAAATTTTCAGGGAGTAGTTTTTATAATATTTTCTAACGTTTGGCCAAATTTGGTTAAGTTGTGTAACGTATTTTCGGATTTTTATAATTTTGGTATACAACAAAATTATGATATTCCGATATTTGACCAAATTTGACCAAATGGTAGAAAATATTATAAAAACTATCCCCTGAAAATTTTACTTCTTAATATTGGATAGAATTGGAGAAATTAATTTTTAAAATAAATAATTATCCTAAGTCATACCTACAAAACCCTAAAAAAAAACGATATCGAAAAATATACGTATCTCTTTTAGTTTTTAAGAAATAACCAGAGCTTCGAACCGTTACTTTTTCGTTTCGGTTTTAGTTCCGGTTCAATTAAAGAAAAATATATCAGTTCGGTTCCAGTTTTCGTAACGACAAAAATAACGTTTTTTTCGGTTTTCGGTTTTTAGGCCAACTTATTTCTACTCTGCTGCTAGAATGTATTTTATACAAGTACTTTATGATGGCGGTCGGTCCTGTGGTGGCCACAGCTGATTTAATAAATAATAACATTCTTATAAAATAAAATAGTTTTTTTTTGCTTCATATTATTTTCTGATTGCTTTTTTTTTTGAAGTGCAAATACTATATTTCATTTATTTAATATCACTCTACAAGTCTATTTTCTATTGATGCGCATTCAGAATTCAAGCTTGATTTTTGAATTTTGAATTTTGAATTTTGAATTTTATATTTGGAATTTTGAATTTTGGATTTTGGATTTTGAATTTTGAATTTTGAATTTTGAATTTTGGATTTTGGATTTTGGATTTTGAATTTTGAATTTTGGATTTTGGATTTTGGATTTTGAATTTTGATTTTAATTTTTGAATTTTGAATTTTGCATTTTGGATTTTGGATTTTGGATTTTGGATTTTGGATTTTGAATTTTGGATTTTGGATTTTGGATTTTGGATTTTGGATTTTGGATTTTGGATTTTGAATTTTGGATTTTGGATTTTGGATTTTGGATTTTGAATTTTGGATTTTGGATTTTGGATTTTGGATTTTGGATTTTGAATTTTGAATTTTGGATTTTGGATTTTGGATTTTGGATTTTGATTTTTGAATTTTGGATTTTGGATTTTGGATTTTGGATTTTGAATTTTGGATTTTGGATTTTGGATTTTTGATTTTGGATTTTGGATTTTGGATTTTTGATTTTGGATTTTGGATTTTGGATTTTGGATTTTGAATTTTGAATTTTGGATTTTGGATTTTGGATTTTGAATTTTGGATTTTGGATTTTGGATTTTGGATTTTGGATTTTGGATTTTGGATTTTGAATTTTGATTTTTGAATTTTGGATTTTGGATTTTGGATTTTGGATTTTGGATTTTGGATTTTGGATTTTGGATTTTGAATTTTGGATTTTGGATTTTGGATTTTGGATTTTGGATTTTGGATTTTGGATTTTGGATTTTGAATTTTGAATTTTGAATTTTGAATTTTGGATTTTGGATTTTGGATTTTGATTTTTGAATTTTGGATTTTGGATTTTGGATTTTGAATTTTGGATTTTGGATTTTGGATTTTTGATTTTGGATTTTGGATTTTGGATTTTGGATTTTGGATTTTGGATTTTGAATTTTGAATTTTGAATTTTGGATTTTGGATTTTGAATTTTGGATTTTGGATTTTGGATTTTGGATTTTGGATTTTGGATTTTGGATTTTGGATTTTGAATTTTGATTTTTGAATTTTGGATTTTGGATTTTGGATTTTGGATTTTGGATTTTGGATTTTGGATTTTGGATTTTGAATTTTGGATTTTGGATTTTGGATTTTGGATTTTGGATTTTGGATTTTGGATTTTGAATTTTGAATTTTGGATTTTAGATTTTGGATTTTGGATTTTGGATTTTGGATTTTGAATTTTGAATTTTGAATTTTATATTTGGAATTTTGAATTTTGGATTTTGTATTTTGGATTTTGAATTTTGAATTTTGAATTTTGGATTTTGGATTTTGGATTTTGGATTTTGGATTTTAGATTTTGGATTTTGAATTTTGAATTTTGAATTTTAAATTTTAAATTTAAATTTAAACTTGTGTAAATAAATTTAGACTTGTGTAAATCTAAATTTTAATTTTGAGTTTGAGCACTCTTGATTTAATGTCAAATTAATATTCGATACTGATACGCTCGACAATATTTCGTGTCCTTTTTTTAGTTTGATTATAAAACTAATGCTTCTTACCTTAGCACTTTCCAGTTGTTGCTGGGCTTCTTTCAAATTATTTACTGGAGTATCCAATTCTTGATTTATAATCGGTTCATATACGTATCTAAATTTTTCATTATGCTCTCCAGAGTATCTTCGTACTCTTGGAATTTAGCCAAAGATTCCATCAGACGGTTCTTAATTTGAATTGCTGTGTGTAGCAATGAGTTGTAACTATCTTGAACATTGCTAAGTTGCTTCTCAATTGTTGCTTCAATAGATGGAGTGGTTGCAACATATCGCTTTATTTGTCCATGTCCCTTGGCCTTGACATCATCTAAGGTCTTCTGGTATTTCTGGATATCATCCAATAATGCTTCATGTTGGGTAATTTGTTCTTGAGTCTGTTCTCTATTTGTGATATATAGAGAATTATGCGCCATTAACTGGAAGGAAATTTGCAGTAACCATTTCTCAGTATCTTGAAGACTCTGGTGATATAACAAATACTCCTGCATTTCACTTTCAAGCTGTTCTTTTCTAGCTTTGCAGCCAGCTGTTAGTTTATCATAACGTTGTTGAAGTTGTTTTACTTCATCCAAAACAGCTGGACGTTTGGACCACTTAGATAATTCCGTTGCTTCTGACAACAAGTGCTCCAGTTCTGGTTGTTTCTTCAAAACTTCTTCTTGTAAATGTTTGTATCTTTCTAACAAAGTCTTCATCTCGCCAAGTTCACCTTTAGTGTCTGGAATTTGTTGTAAGTTTCCTTCAATCTCAGATATCCAGCTTTGCAGGCGAAGCTTGTATTCGTTATAGTCTTCCCAACGGGTTAAGGCAGCTTTAAGTTGAGCTTGTACAGAAGTTAAGTCCATTGTTAGTTGATCCCAACTATTTCTTAAGGTCTTCATATCTTCACGCAAGTTATCTTGCTTGTCTGCTGGTGTTGTATTAATGGCTTTGGTGAAAGCATCTTGCAAGATAGATAATAAATGCTGCCCCTCTGTCATGCGAGTGGAAACTAGTCTTATAGTTTCTAATTTGTCTCTAGTGCTTGCTTCATCACCCACACCAATGCAGTCTTGCACTGTGCCATGAGCTGTGTACAACCAGGATTTCAATTTTTCTACCTTCGATACCAATCCTTGTACACTAGTAAGAAGGTTAGTGTAAGCTCCTTGGAGTTGTACTGTTTGGTCTCTAACCCATGAACAAGCGCTCATTTCCATTAGTGATTCGCAAGAATCACTCACTTCTTCCATTAGAGACTTCTGTGCTACAACTTCTTCCAAAAGTTATTTGCATTTTTCTAAATCTTGTGGGGTCTTTTTATCCTCTTTAAGTTCATCGTCTACCTTCTTTTGATATATTTCAATCCATTTCTTCATCTTATCATGTGAGTTGGTGTAATCATTCCAAGCTGCAATACATTTGCTCAGTGACTTTTGCGTTTCTTTACAAATCAATTGAAGACCTTCCCAATCTGGTTTGAGTTGCTCAATTTCTTGCCTAATCATATCTTGGCCTTCACTACCTGTTGTTTTCATAACTGAAATACTTAAAGTGATTGTCTTTTCCAAGAGAGCTTCTCCTTCAGGCATTGATTTAGTAATTTCATTCATCTTATGTTCTTTTGCAATGATTTGTTGTTTTTCTTCATGCAGATCAGAACACTGCTGAACATCAATACGAATTCTGCGTACCCAATCGAAAGTATCAATGTAAGCTTGCTTGTATTGTTCATGTTCTTTAACTTGTTCTTCCAAATTAGAAATAGTTTTAGCAACCAAATGTTTAAGATTTTGATACTTCTTCAAGTTTGCTTCAAATTCATCTCTTGGCAGGCTTTGGTCTTCATCTAATTTAGATTTAACTTTCTCGCATAGTTCACTGTGTGAGATAATTTCTCTTTGCAATGATCGGAATTTCTCTAATTTAGCTCTCTTCTCGCTTAAATCGTTGAAGAAAGCATTGGTTTTGTCTATGTATATTTCAATGTCTTCTATGAATTTCTAGAAATTATTTATTTTAAAAATTAATTTCTCAAATTTTGTCCAATATTAAGAAGTGAAATTTTCAGGGAGTAGTTTTTATAATATTTTCTAACGTTTGGCCAAATTTGGTTAAGTTGTGTAACGTATTGTCGGATTTTTATAATTTTGGTATATTATAAAATTATGATAATCCGATAATACGTTACGCAGCTTAACCAAATTTGACCAAACGGTAGAAAATATTATAAAAACTATTTCCTGAAAATTTTACTTCTTAATATTGGATAGAATTGGAGAAATTAATTTTTAAAATAAATAATTTCAAGACATTCTTTGGCCATTCAAACTTAGTTCACCGCACCGCCGCTAGAGTCGCAGTGCTTCTTGTCAAAAAACAGAGAACTATTGTAGCTCGTACTTTTTATATCAAAAAAATATGAAAAAAAGTTAATTTTAATTAAAATCAAAAGACACAAAGTTAGAAGAAGGCCTAAGGAAGGTTTTGAAACAATAATTACACTTGGGTATGGAGAAATACAAGAATGAATCGTTTGACAAAAATAGCGTCCTTCGCCAACTGAAAATATGGAACCTTAAATTGTGTTTTATTATTTTATTTAAACAATCCTAATAGTTTAAAAGGTATATAACTTTATTTTAACCCATTTTGAACATATATTTTGTGTTTTTTTGGAAAATTTATGTTTTTACATGTAGGCAATGTGTAAGAGAGAAATGACGTGATTGAATTTTGCTGTGTGTGGGAGAAAGATGGAGATACTTAAGTTACGGTGGGTATTATGAGTTTTTAAACATTTTCCGACTATTAATTATATGTTTTATGTAATTTTCCTCATATTTTTCCTGTTTATATTGTATGGGTAAAAGGTAAGAGTAGCACAATTAGAACTGTTCCCGTGAAGGAGCTTGATGTAATTTTTTCCCTTGAAACTGAAGATATTGCGCCCTTTTTACTGTACTTTTAGCTCCCCCCCTTCATTGGCGGGGTCTGGGGGCCACTTATTTCAGCCCTTGATGTGTTCATAGAGTAATTTCCGAAGGTTTATTATCAACAGACGCAAGCACAGACTTAAAATTACTCTGCGTTTGTGGCTGGTGGAAACAAACTGGTAGAAAAACCTATTATTCTGGGCCCGCGAGGGGGTGTGGCGGTAGCCTAAGGCGACACTTAGAAAAGGGCAGTATTTTCGGATCACATATTAAGACATTTTTTATTAAATAAAATTATGAAAACTTTTTTTTACATTTATTTCAGCCAACGAAGTGGCCGAGCGCATTAAATCGTGCAGTTTGGACTGGTGAAAACAGTCTGGATTGTAAGGTTGGTGGTTCGATTCTCCTCCGTTGGTGATAGTTAATTAATTTTAAATTTAATTTTATTTATAAGTAAGTTCAGTATTATAAAATTGAATAATATAACAAAATGTGTCATGAATAGTTTTCAGTCTGTGTCGTTTGTTCCATTTGATTGTGTTAGGTAGACAGGTTGAGGACCGCCTGACTGTTGCGCCACCTGTTAAACAAATTTGGAATTACAATCTGATTTATTAGAATATGTTTTTGAGTTTACCTGAATGAGTTGTGGCTGTGAGGTTGTCTGTAACGGTGTTTGTATTATAATGGGTTGACTAGTTCCACCTTGGACTTGCATTCGAATCATTTGTACTTGTTGCGGAGTTAATTGAATCTGTAATAAGAAATAAATTAAAAGAATAAAAGAAAAAACTGTTTGGATTTTTCCGATGTTTATAATATAGTGATATAACAAAAAAATCATCTGTAGCCACTACAGAACCGACTCTCACCACAAAATACTGAAATTATTATCTTAATCAGAAATGTATAAAAATATGTAGTGTTAGAAGTTAACAAAAAATTATGTGAAGTGTGAATTTTCACACATTTCGCAGGTATTTAGTGAGTGAATGACGATTATTTGGGATGCCAGAACAAAAATATTTTTTTATTAATTTTAATTCGAATGCCTAATACCATTATTTGGGTTTCTAAATATTTGCAGTATTTTTTTTATATAGCAAGGTTCATTAATATTTTGAAAATTGCGCCTACGTCTTCCATTGGTTGTTTAAGTTATAAACTCCGCCCCTCTGATTTCGAATACATTGAAACATAGAATTAAATTATAATTTCAACACTTCCCACTGGTTATTAAATTTACGCTTTTAAAAATTAAATGCAACATTTGCCAAAATATAATTAGAATTTTGACAAAATAAAAATGCAAAAAAAAAAACAAAATAAAAATTGACGGGATTGACCAGTAGTTCGAACGTTTTCGCTTCGTAAGTTGCAATACTAGGCGATAACATTACCACTGGACTATAGATGTTCACTCGTTTATCGTCTTAAATAGCGGATTAAATATTTTACATATTGTAGTTAAAAACATAAAAAATGCGTTATTTTCCGAAAACATAATCTGATCAAAAATTCCTGTTGTACTATTCCGGTTCACACCAATGTACTTTACTGAGAATTTTTTTCAGATTTTTAGTTTAAACCATCTGGTCTACAGGGTGTGGGACAAAATTTCTTTTGCACAATTTTGACAAAAATCGCCTCAAAATAATTTATTTTGCAAAAATAAAATTTTGATCGTTAATCCACGTACCAAGGGCTTTCATTTGATACCCTACACAGAATTGTAAAAAAATATTTTTTTTTTTCGATGAGCATATACAGTCTGTTCCAAACGGTTAAGCGGAACTAAATTTTGCAATCTAGTTACTTTCATCGTTTAAATCGTGCTTTTCGACCGTTTTGTTTAAGCTTTGTAAATCATACTTACAATACACATTTTTTGTTAACGTTAATATCATTTTAAATTGTCATTTTCTTTATATTTTGATATTTTCTGTCATTTTTAATACAAATTTCCCATTTATTAATTTTTTTGTCATTAAAATATATTAAAAAAATAATTTAATTTTGACATAGGTCTTTCGTTTCCATGGTTTCATTGTTGTAATTTTAAATTTTGACATTGCAACGTGAAAAATGAAATAACCCAAGCATGATCCCTTCTCGTGACAACCTAAAAGAACGAAATTCCCATTTAGTTCCGCCTAAGCGTTTGAAACAGACTGTATTTGTTTATATTTTTAGGGGGATATGTTTTTTAGATGTTTTAGTATTTTTCCTATGTGCGGGTCAAAGAGTTGTATAAGCATGCCAAATTTCAACTCTAGGTTTAGCCGTTTGGCTACAATTTTTACCGAACAGACAGACAGACAGACGACAAAATGACGGTATAAGGTTTTTTTTGTCATACCTACAAAACCCTAAAAAGGAGATGAGAGAAAAAACGAAAATCATTATTTTAGGAATATTATTACATAAGAAATGTAATTATTAATATTAAATCAATGTTAGAATACGTTTGTTTTAATTAGAATGTTTTTCTAATTAAATTAGGATTATCAATTCTTGATAATTTGATAAGGTAATGATCTAACGGTTGTCTGAGCCCACACGGATGGACAAGACTTCACGCCGTTCAGATTAAGTGCCGCAGGTGAGTTTTTGGTTGTGAATAAATTGTTTATAACATATTGTGTTATTATATTTTTTTTATGTGTATGAAATTATATTGCTAATAATAGACTATTTAGAAAAAAAAAAAAAAAAACTATTACTTTGTTTTGTATTAGAGATATTTTACTAGAGATATTGTACTAGAGATATTTTGTTTCTTTTTTTATTGTTTTCAAAGCTTGCTACGTTCAACTTTGTAAAACTTATGTTGATTATTATTTTGTAAATAAATGGTCGCCATTTTGAAATGGTTAACATAAAAAAATGATTTTTTGGTGTCATTGTAAAGCTAATTTAATGTACTTTTAGGAAAAAAATATAATTATCGATTCCCTATGCTAGATCAAAAGTTGACATCATTTCCGGTGAAACCGGAAGTGCCTCAGAATTCTTATAGTAACCTTTAGATGGGCATTTTTATCTAGTTTAACTTTTGTTCTGAAGATTTTTTTGTATCTTTACAAATAAAGGAGATTTTCGGGGTGCCCCGTTTCAAACAAACACGCTGTATATTCAAATATTTTCCTATTATTTAAAATATTTCTCTAGTATTTCAAATACTTTGCTCGATATTTGGTATTTGAAATACTTTTTTGGGTATTAGGCATAGTTCTGATGGATATATAGTATATTTATACCAACATATATGTCAAAACAGATACCTAGAAGAAAAGTTATAAAAATTTATTAAGTCATATCTAAAAACGACTCCAATAAAAGTTGTTAGTCATTACTTTTACAACAACTTTTGTTAAATAATTTTTTTCAAATTATTTGTTGTGAAATATTCGTGAAACATATAAAAGTAGGGTGACCATTTTCTTAAGAAGGCAATGCGGGACGGAACAAAAAAAAAAGGTCCTCACCTCCCAAATCCAAAATGCGGGACAAAATGTTAAAATGCGGGACGAATGGTCACCCTATATAAAAGTGACATCAATAAACTATCCATTCCGTTGCACGAAACTGTAGCAAATTGAGATATTTACGTCCGAGGGTTAAATATAACTTAAAAAAAAAAAATCCGTTCTACTGAATTTGCTCTATACGTGTCCACAGACTGGCACCACGTTAAAAACAGTTGATTCGTGTTACAAAAAGCGTAATTCGTGCTTATCTGGAAAAATTTACCATACAATAATTACAATACCCTTCTATATGTGATGGTCGGTTAAAATATCATAGCCTACTTCGATGAGAAAACATCGTAAATGTTTGATACTTACTGGAATTTGTTGAATTTCTCCACTAGGTGTAACAACCTGTTGTACTATTTGTATACCTCCCGTTTGACTCTGCGGGCTAGTCTGATTAGACTGTAATAAAACCTGTTGAGAACCCGTTGATGATACATTAGTCGTTGCATTTGTATTCTAAAAATGAACAATTTTAGATTACTTGAAACTGAGTATTATAATAATTTCTTACATCAAGCTGGTTAACTTGAACGGTTTGTACTGGCTGTGGTTGTACGATCTGTATTGCTGTTGGCTGATTAACAGTTGTCGCATTTACAGTTTGCCCGGTACCTGTATTTTGTTGTAACGCTTGTTGATGTTGTTGCGCTAGTTGGAAATAATAATGTACCTAAAATAAATTAAAATAAAATTTTTGCGATACAGTTATTGTTGTACTATGCTTTTTTACGGTGTCAGGACAGAATTACACTGGACAAAATTATACGGGACAAAATTACACAGAAGAAATTACACATAGACAAAATAACACAGGGAAGAAATTACACAAGGACGAAATTACACATACGAAAATTACACATACGAAAATTACACTAAGACAAAATTACACATTTAATTTTTTTGTGTTTATGAATTTTCTGTTTATGTTCTTTTATATAAAACATTTTTTTTAAAGGGTTGGATTAAGTAAGTTTTCATGTTTTTTTTTGGAAAAATAAAAAATTGTATTTTAAGGGTTGGAAAAAGTAAATTTTAGTGTTATAAGAATTAATAAAAAAATTGCATTTTCAGGGCTGGATTAAGTAAATTTTAGTGTTATATGAATAAATACAAAAAAAATGTGTTTTCAGGGTTGGCTTTAGTAAATTATCGTGTTTTTTAAATACATTTTTAAAATTGTAATTTAAGGGTTGGATTAAGTAAACTATCGTGTTTTTTGAATAAATTTAAAATAAATGTATCTTACGGTTGGATTAAGTAATTTTTGGTCTCAAATATGAATAAACACAAAAAAAGGTATTTTCAGGATTGGGTTAAGTACATTATTTTTTAACGTTAAAAAAATCTAATTTAAGGATTGAATTAAGTAAATTCTAATGTTCTTTTTAAAAAATAAAAATATTGGTTGGATTTTCAGGAAATTGAGATATTTAATTTAATAGGAAGCTGTAATGTACATTTTTTTGTTAATTTCAATATTGAAAAAAAAAATTGAATGTGTGAAATGGAAATATGGTATCCATTGTCGATTGTCGACTTATTCTAAAAAAAACTTTTTTTTTCAAAATATAACTAAAATTTACTTAATTCGACCCTTAAATATAATTTTTTCTATTTATTCAAAAAAAAAAAACACTAAAGTTTAACTAATCCAAGCCATAAAATACATTTTTTTGCTATTCAATATCACCAAGGGTTACGTAATCCAGCCCTTAAAATACATTTTTTTAAATTTATTTTAAAAAAACGCGATAATTTACTAAAGCCAATTCCGAAAATACATTTTTTTTGTATTTTTTCATATTTGAGACCAAAAATTACTTAATCCAACCCTTAGAATACAATTTTTATTAATTCATATAACACTAAAATTTACTTATTCCAACCCTGAAAATACAAATTTTTATTTATTCAAAAAAAATAAATAAAAACTTACTTAATCCAACCCTTCAAAAAAAATTTTTTATATAAAAGAACACAAACAGAAAATTAACAAACACAAACAAATTAAATGTGTAATTTTGTCTTAGTGTAATTTTCGTATGTGTAATTTCGTCCTTGTGTAATTTGTTCCCTGTGTAATTCTGTCTATGTGTAATTTCTTCTGTGTAATTTTGTCCCGTGTAATTTTGTCCAGTGAAATTTCGTCATGTAACCCTTTTTTACCTGGTCAGGATTCATCGATGTCCTAACTACGCCTTCTTCTTTTATTCTAGTTGGTTTTATTTCATCTCTTGGTACTATATCGATAAGAAAATCGAACTGATCATATTTTGTTATTGCCATTGCTATATCATTTCTCTGAAACAATTAATTTTAGAATTATGCATCATTTATAAGTTATATTATTATTATTGGGCTCAACAGCGCTATGAAGTGAGCCAAGGCGGACAAAATCTGAACTCGTGAGACGAGTAGCTGTTTATTGGATTATCTCGTGTTGCTTGTATCGCGTTTAAACTTTAGTATTGCAGTTTGTTTGTAATAATAATTTTTGATAACAGTTATTACTATTTCTTATATAACTTTGAGTTGTCACTCTAGAAAGAGAAGTGATAGAAACATTCACTTCCATTATTTTCCAAATGATAAACAATTCGTGAAAATAGTAAATAAATTTGGTGTTGCCGAAAAGATAAATAGGAAAAATCATAGAAAAATGTTATAAATACGGGGAAAAAAAAACTGATTTGAAGTGTGAATTTTCACACATTGCAGGGTTTCGCAGGTATATAATAAGTGAAGGCGGCATGCTGAGTGTGTAGGACAAATTTTGCTTTGTAGTAATCACGGCAAAATGAACGATATTTTTAAAATAATTTATCGTCTGTTAATCTAAGAGCTTTAAAAACAAATTTTATGATAAAAATTTTTTTTGTTAATTTTAATTCGAATACCTAATACCATTATTGAGGTTTCTAAATATGTGCAGTATTTTTTTATATAGCAAGGTTCAGTTTTTGAAACTGCGCCTATGGCTTCCATTGGTTGTTTTAAGTCATGTGCTCCGCCCCTCTGGTTTCGTATACATGAATGAAAATATAATTCCAACAATTCCAACTGGTTATTAAATTTACGCTCTTAAAAGTTAAATGCAACATTTGCCAAAATATAACTAGAATTTTGACAAAATAATTTAAACAAAATAAAAATGAAAAAAAAATCAAAAAATAAAATCGAACCCTAGTTTGTTGCGTAGCAAGCGAGCAAGCTAACCATTAGACCAGGATACGCCTTCTAGTATAGTGTGTTACATAACTATAACTATAACTTTTGTACATCGTCGACAAAAAAACACAAAAAATGCGTTATTTTCCGAAAACATAATCTGATAAAAAATTCCTGTTGTACTATTCCGGTTCACACCAATGTACATTACTTAGAATTTTATTTGCTTTTAAATTTAAACCATCTGGGCTACAGGGTGTGGGACAAAATTTTTTTTTCACAATTTTGTCAATAATCGCGTCAAAATAATTTATTTTGCAAAAATAAAAGTTATTTCATGTTTGACGTTGGTATGTGAAAATTTAAAATTCCAACAGTGAAACCATGGAAACGAATGATATTTATTAAAAAATTTAATACGTTTTTACATATTTTGAAGACAAAAAACATAATAAATGGGAAATTTTATTAAGAATGACAAAAAAATAAAATGCAATGAAAAGGACATTTTATAATGACAATCAATTTAATCTAGAATTTGCAATGTGAGTATGATTTACAAAACTTAAACAAAATGACCAAAAGTACGAATTAATAGATAAAAATTACTAGATTTCAAAATCTAGTTCCGCCTAAACGTTTCGAATAGCCTATATTTATTTCTTCCTGTAAATTTGCAGCTTTTTCAAGAATAAGTAGATTAGGTTAATTTTAGGTTAAGTTATACTAAGTTAGCAAAAACACACGAAATCAACAAAATTAATATAGTATCAGAAAAAAAATTCTTACATACTTGTAACGTTCTTCTCTTATTGTCTTCTGTATGAACCCAAGCCCGCAACGTAAGTTCATGTATAAATATTTCTGCAGCCTTCGCAAACAACATCGGTGCTTCTGCGGAAATCATTTTAACCTCCTCGTCAAGCTTCATTATTTTTTTAATACGTGCTAAAGGTAAAACTTGATTTTTTAAATCCAACTGAAAAGTATGTCAATGTATTATAATTGTTTTTGTAGGTTTGAATTAGATAAATAAATGTTAATTACATTGCAAATAGTCCCAAATTTTTTTATATCATCCATAACTTTTGGCCAAAAAGCTTGTAACGCAAGCTGTGCTTCACTAGTTGATGGACTAGGTTCTCCCGATTGAGTATCATTTTGGTTATCCGTGTCACCTTCACTAAAAAAAAAATTAGAAATCATAATAAAGTGACATATTAAACAAAATTTACAAGAAAATAAACAATATTCTACATTCATAGTAAAATAAAATTCTTAAATACAGCAGACATTTTTCTTTGAACTACTTACGTATTTGTATTTACAAAGAATACAGACATATTTTCTTTTTCACAATTACTGGTTAACAATAAATTATGAATAATGGTTTATTTATTTGATACAATTTGAATCTAAACCGGGCTGTAATATATTTATTGTAAAGAACCAATCAAGTGTTTATTTGCCACTTGCCCAATCCAATGACATTAGCTCGAGCTCTGATTCGCGTGACTACCATTATAGTTCACACCAATACCGTTTAATTATTGGTGCGCTGTTGATGTAATTTACTGTTATTTTAGAACAATTCTTTCATGAATTTAGGACAATAATAAGCTATTAATTAATATTCTAACTGTTTAGAAATATATTTATGTTTATTCTACAACTTTTAAGTATTTTATTATACTGTCATTTAGTTTCTTTTCATTATTTGTTTGGAAATTAACAGGTGGTGTATAAATTATTTCAAAAAGCTCACATAGATGGCTTCAGTGTGCAACAATTTATTTTTTCCTTGATTATTGAATATTATACCTTTTAAAATAAAAAACTTTTTGTAATTTTATACAATTAGTTATCAGTCAAGCCTATTGAATAATAAAAATATGATACAAAATATTCAAATTATGTGTAAGATATATATTTAAAAGTAATACGATCATTTGTATATTATTTCAAAAAGTTTTTTGTTTTAAAATCGAAATTTCACACTTTTCATAGGTAGATAGATATGAGGTTCAAAATAAATATAATGAGTATTAATTGTAGAAAGTCACTAGTTTATGAACTGGACGCTCACCATCACATAGCAAAATGCAGTTTGCAAGAGTTATATATGGTTTGAAGCAGCAGCAACAAATCACGTGTCAAGGTCGTGCGCCACTGCTAGCGCAAACGGTGGGGAGAGGACGTAGATGTTCGAAATTGGAGAAATATTTGTGAAAATTGTAAAATAAAATAAAATCACATCACAAAAATGTTTAGAGATAGCGACCAGCGGTTGAAAATTTTTGGATTCCTTGTAGTTTATTTAGTCTAGAAAAAAATTGGGGCTTTAATCGTTTGATGCGTTTTGAGACTGTGATAAATTTTTTTATGGCATAATTTACATAATTTGTGAAAATTGTGAGTTTAAAAAAATCACAACTCAAAAACGGTTAAAGAAAACAACCTGACGCTAGAATTTTTGGATTCCTCGTAGTTTATTAAGTCTAGAAAAAATTAGAGGCCTTACTCGTTTTGCGTATTTTAAAATTATGACATTTTTAATAGAATAAAGAAATTTTAATATGGCGTGATTTATAGAAATATTCATCTTCTCATGGATATATCTCAAAAACGAAATGCAATAAAGACCTGCGGTTGAAATTTTTGAAATCTTGAGGTCCAAATTTACTTGTAACCAGATTTTGAAACAAATTTTTTTTTTTGAAGATTTTTAATTTTTTTAATTTTTTTTTGAAAATTTTGAAAATTTCAAACAAAAAAATGGTTAGGGATATAAATATGCGGCTTGAAATTTTAAAATTCTACTACACTGTTTAGTCTAAGAAAAAAATTGGGCTTAAATAAACATATTATTAAGTTTTGTAGGGGCAGTAATCCAAAATCCTTGAAAATGGCAAAAAATCGAAAAAATCGTAAGGGGTAGACCTTAAAAAAATCGTGATTTTGAAGTAAAAATTTTTTGTCTCCAATTTTGTTGAAAATTGGTACAAATATGCATTTTTGGTCAGAGATCAAAAAAATTTGGTCCATTTTGAAGTTTGGGCAAAAGTTTTGGAATTATAGGCAAAAAACTGACCTAAATCAGCTCTAACATAAAAACTAGGAAAGCATGAATTTTTTAAATATTTTTCTCATAATCCTCACCCCAAAATTAGCCTAAAAATATATTTTGGCTAAAATCAGAGGCAAAAAAATTTTGACCAAAATTTTCAAAATATTGGAAGAATTTTTTTTTTGGATTTTTGTTCAAAAATTGGTATACTTATATATTTTTAGCCTTAGATCACAAATATTTGGTCAGTTTTGAGTTACGGTCTAAAATTTTTACATTTTCGGCAAAAAAAGTAAAAAAAAAACAGTCCACTTAAAGGCTCAGAACCGATGAAATGTTAGCCTGCCCCTTTTTTTAATCTTTATAAACTAATACTTACGTCTTATCTATCATATATATCAGCGGTTCCCAACCTGTGCTCCGCGGAGTCCTTACTGCTCCGCGTGCACTTCTCAGGGGCTCCACGAAGGGTTCCAGGAAATAAAATAAATAAAAGTTGAATAAAATCAAAAGTATTAGAAATAAAAAACAGAATCAAAATAATAAAACTGGAAATGACATTCTGAAAGAAAATTAACCAAGTTGTATGTATGTCCAAGTTATTTCTAACTCTAGCCCAGAGTAGGGTGACCATTCGTCCCGCATTTTAACATTTTGTCCCGCATTAAGATGCGTCCCGCATTTTAACATTTTGTCCCGCATTTTAACATTTTGTCCCGCATTTTAACATTTTGTCCCGCATTTTAACATTTTAAATTTGGGAAGTGAGGACCTTTTTTTTTGTTCTTCACTTGGATTTGGGAGATGAGGACCTTTTTTTTTTTCTCCGTCCCGCATTGCCTTCTTAAGAAAATGGTCAGAGGCGAATTAATCGGTGGGCGGACTGGGCGGCCGCCCGGGGCCCACGAAGCCTATACCGGGGGCCTACCGAAGTCTATATACAAACATTTCCATTCTATTTAAAATAATAGAGGGCCCATTTTAGTTTTACCGCCCAGGGCCCCCAAGCAACTTAATTCGCCACTGTTTTCAAGTATTTTTTAATTACTTTCTAGAAATGAAATAGTAAAGTTTTGAATGATTTCGATTTAAAAAATATAATAAAAATTGAGTAATATTTAACAGTTCCATAGAAAAGTGATATTCAATTAATATCAAACAATATCGCAGTCAACCAAGCAATTCATTAAAATAACAATTAAACATGAAATCAACATACAAAGAATTCAAGTCGTGAGGGATCGACGAGGGTGTTAGTTTTTTTTTCTCGCCGTCACCAGTTGGGGAGGGGGTGTTGTGGTGGTGGTGGGGGGGTGGTATGCTGTCACAAACACACGCACGCCTAAGGGTGGGGGCAAGCCAGAAGTTGATCTTTCGCAACATACAAGTTTGTTGTTGAAGTGGTTGTCATGTACATAAACTCGCTGCGCCGCTGCTTTTGTGAAGCTCTCAAGCTCTTTGAGACATCTAGCGGCTGTCACAAACAACGTGTGCAATTTGTTTTCCAATATGGCGGCCGTGCACGCTTCAAACGCAGGCATCTCTTCAGTTTGTAAGCACTTTACAGGTCTCACAGCGTGCTTTACTGGATTTTGTGGTTGATTTTCAATTTGTTATTGCACGTGGGTTTAAAGAGTGGGTTTTTTTCAGACCTACCAAAGACATGGACGAGGTTATATACGGAGAACAATGTTAACTCTTCTAAAGAATATATTTCCGAGCGGTGTTAATTAATCAAGTTAAGCCACTTGAATCTAGTTTAAGTTACAAATGAAAAGCAATCGATTTAGAACAATTTATGGATATAGCTTCTTTTTGGTTGTTTGGGCTGCCCCAGTAGCATAACAGTCCCCAGGTTTGTCCCAGGGGCCTTACCGTCGAAGGGCGCGTTGATCGTCAATTTTTTAAATATAGTGTTAGAAACCGGATTATTATTTTTAAAGAATTATTGATAGAAATATGAATTATTGTCAAAAGCATTATTATGATTGAATATCGTTGCGTAAGGCGAGAAGTGTAATCGCTTCCTAATTGATTTTTTATACTTTGCGTTAACAAAAATACAGTCTGTTTCAAACGGTTAGGCGGAACTAAATGGGAATTTCGTTCTTTTAGGTTGTCACGAGAAGGGACCTTGCTTGGGTTATTTCATTTTTCACGTTGGAATGTCAAAATTTAAAATACCAACAATGAAACCATGGAAACGAATGACACATGTCAAAATTAAATTATTTTTTTACATATTTTAATGAAAAAAAAAAAATAATAATAATAAATAAAGAAATAAATGGAAAATTTGTATTTAGAAAGACACAAAAAATCAAAATATAAAGAAAATGATATTTTAAAATGATATTAACCTTAACCAAAAAATGTTTATTGTAAGTATGATTTACAAAGCTTAAACTAAACTGCCGAAAAGCACGATTTAAACGATGAAAGTAACTAGACTGCAAAATATAGTTCCGCCTAACCATTTGGAACAGACTTTATCATTGTTACACTGAAAACAAGAAAAATAGAAGCTATTGTTAAACTGTTTTTGGTGACTTTTTATTTTGAGAGATTGGCAGTACTACTCGTCTACGGCATGTCATTGATAACCTCAAGTATTTTAAAATGTTTATTTAATACAAGTATAAGCTGTTCACTTTTGTAAGAACAAACTAAGAGAGAAATTTGTTTTCAATAGTTTGCACTTTTGAAGCTTATAAGCTGTTCATTTTTGTAAGAACACACTAGATCTGGTTATTTTGGTTACTTTTATGGTGTGTTACTTACTTTAAATGTCAATTAAAAATATTCCTTACGCTGTAAAACCGACTTTAGGTTGATAAGGTTATGATCATTATAATTAAGATATTATCTGTCTCATTTTGTAATACGGAACTAACAGGAAAAGTTCATTTTTTATGTTGTTTATTGACAATACATTTATAATATTGTCATAGTATTGGTTCACACGGATACGCCAAAGTCTGTTTACACCACAACAGTCACCAAAGTAACCAGATCTAGTTTCGTATTACAAATTGAGACAGATTATATCATTTTTCATTATGACATATGTCAAATGGATCAACATTTTAAAAAAGTGACATTTTTTAATACCAACATGACATACAGCTTCAAAGGTGCAAACTATTGAAAACAAAATTCCCTCTTAGTTTGTTCTTACAAAAGTGAACAGGTTTATATATTTCCATGTCAGATAATTATTTTATAGTATAAGCTGTTCACTTTTGTAAGAACGGTTTTTTAACGTCGGTGTTTTAAAGTCTAGTGTGTTTTTACAAAAGTGAACAGCTTATATTATTAAAAGGAACATTATTAAAATCACAGTATTTTTTTAATGAATTCATAAATTATTCATTGAAATTACTCAGTAGAAAACTTTTTATTGTTTTCCAAATTTTGGATCTTTTTTGCTTTGAAGCATTTTATAAAAATCCGCACAATTTTCTTTTAATTTACTTTAATCAGTTATATTGCTTTTAATGTGTTTACATCAAGTTGAGTCGTGTCACTTGTCCAAAAGCTGTTCATCAAAGAAAATATCCTTCCGGTAATTTTTTTTTTAAGTTCATGTTTTGTAAATATAATTTGAGTTGAAATATCTTAAAAATAAATATTGAAAATAAGTACCTTTTCTAAAATTCGGGACAATTCGGCACATAAAACCCGAATTCGGGACAAATATTGCCTCTGAAAAAATTCGGGACACAGGGCAGAAATTCGGGACTGTCTCGGCTAATTCGGGATGTATGGTCACCTTACCAAAAGCCAACATCAAATCTTAAAAAGAGAGCTTATGACAATTTAGGCATACGAATATTCCAGTTTAGTTTTAGTTTTAAATAGTTTTTTTTTTTTTTTTTTTTTAATCACACTTTACATACAGTCTGTTCCAAACGCTTAAGCGGAACTAGATTTTGCAATCTAGTTACTTTCATCGTTTAAATCGTGCCTTTCGGCCGTTTTGTTTATGCTTTGTAAATCATACTTACAATAAACATTTTTTGGTTAAGGTTAATATCATTTTAAAATGTCATTTTCTTTATATTTTGATTTTTGTGTCATTCTTAATACAAATTTCCAATTTATTTATTTTTTTGTCATTAAAATATAAAAAAAAAATATTTAATTTTGACATATTTTTGAGTATTTTATCTTTGACATGTCATTCGTTCCCATGATTTCATTGTTGGAATTTTAAATTTTGACATTCCAACGTGAAAAATGAAATAACCCAAGCAAGGTCCCTTCTCGTGACAACCTAAAAGAACGAAATTCCCATTTAGTTCCGCCTAACCGTTTGGAACAGACTGTACATAGATACATACATACAGTCTGTTCCAAACGGTTAGGCGGAACTAAATGGGAATTTCGTTCTTTTAGGTTGTTACGAGAAGGGATCTTGCTTGGGTTATTTAATTTTTCACGTTGGAATGTCACAATTTAAAATTCCAACAATGAAACCATGGAAACGAATGACATATATCCAAATTAAATTATTATTTTTTATATATTTTAATGACAAAAAAATTAATAAATGGGAAATTTGTATTAAGAATGACACAAAAAATCAAGATATAAAGAAAATGACATTTTAAAATGATATTAACCTTAACCAAAAAATGTTTATTGTAAGTATGATTTACAAAGCTTAAACAAAACGGCCGAAAGGCACGATTTAAACGATGAAAGTAACTAGATTTGAAAATCTAGTTCCGCTTAACCGTTTGGAACAGACTGTACACACAAAAGAACTAATTTATATATTAGTATAGATGAAAATAATTAATAAAACGATCGTAAGTGAGATACATATTTTTTAAAAAAACATCATAAGCAGAAACAGAATGTTAGTTACATGTGACCCATCAATAAATCTGGTAAAACATTGCAAAAATTTATTCATTTTTCATCTGGAAATTTATACGTTAAAAATAAATAAAATATGAAACTCATCAGGCACTTAACAAGTTCGCAACTGAACGGTACAAATTTCAAAACAGAATGATAAAAAATAAAAACATCGTTCCCGTGGATTTGTTTTGTTTAGGCAACTACATTGACGTACGTGACTAGCGGGTTGCATATGACAGATAAAATATTACATGATGGGTGACTCCTATTTTTCAAATGATGATGTATGCTAACGAACCCAAAGAATTTAGATCAGTGGTGTTAAAGTGACTACTCGCGGTCTATATGTGGCTCGCGATTGCTTCCCATACGCTCACAATATGTAAAAATTGATGTGAAGTGTGAATTTTCACACATTTCAGGGTTTTGTAAGTATTTAATAAGTAAAACCAAATTGTTGATATATATTAAAAATCATAAATTATTCATAAACTTTTGGAAGAATAATACAAGTCTTCAATCTAGACCAGGGGTTCTTAAACTTATTTAGTCCGAGGACCCCCTCTTGAACAACATTTTTTTTTGCGGACCCCATCCCAACCCTAGGCATTATACGTCGTTTTTGAGACTTAATTTCTGGCTCAATAATCTCATAGACACTACGTTGTAATAAATATTGGTAAAAATGTATCGCTGGTTATTTTAATAAATGGTCTTGTGCATTTATAGAGGAACATTTTATTAGCATATAGAATAAAAAACATAAAATTAATAGAAATAGTAGTAAAAAGAATAAAAAAAGTTACAAATTATAATACGTTTAACTCATACAAACATTTCTTGGTGAAATTGGTCAAAATAAATCTTATTATAATATGTTTTCTGTAAATAATTTGCAGTTGAATAATAGTATATTCTGTAACAAGGTTGGAATGAGAAAATTCGATGCGAGTGGAACATTCCGAGCGCGAGCCGCAGGCGAGCGTGAGGAACCACGAGCATCGAATTTTCTCTTCCAACCGAGTCACAGACCCTACTTTCTCCACGACCACCAGAAAGAAAAAAAAATAACAAATAATTATTTTAATAAACATTTTAACTTAACACATAATTTAAATTACAAAACAAATTAATCAATTAATTAAACTATTTTTTTTATTTATTATTTGTTTAATTTTAATTTAATTTGCCGCACATCGGCCACTATTTTAGGTTAGGAAGTTATGTTGCATTTATTTAATGTAAACGTTGCATATATCTTAATGTAACCCTACAAAAACAAAAGACAACAAGTATGGAATGGTTATTCCATAACAAGTGATGGAATGAAATACACGCAAAATGCATAAGAAGATAAGTGCTTTAGAATAACATTCCAACTCTTGTGTTAGAATATTAACTTTCTGTAGTCAAAATTGGTTTTAGAATTGGTAAATTCTATAGTGGTCGTGGAGAAAAATAATTAAATTTTTACTAATTATTGTTTAGTTATGTCAATAACTAGTTCGATAACAACAAATACAAAAAGTCTTGACCATGTAGGATTTTTATTAAATGAGTTATTTGAATAAAAGTGAAAAGTTGAGGGATGTAAAGTTAATGTCAAAATTGTTTCAGGGGCTCGTGGACCACAGTTTAAGAACTGTTGGTCTAGAGAATTCTCCAGTCAGTCAAATAATTATTTTAAGCACGGTGTTCCAAAAAATTAATTGTAATTTAAGAAATAAAAAATAATTAAGGGTAATTTTTGAAATAATTATATGAAGAAAAATTAATTTTGTAATATTTGGGGTTCACATTAATGTGCATGAAGAGGGTTACCTTTTAAGATTTTACAAAAATTAAGAAACAAACTTTTTTTTGGAACAAACTGTTTTATTCCTTTTTAAAATATTCGCTTTTAAGATTTACACACTTTTGCATGTGTTCAAACCAATTCTCGAAAAAAAATTTCCACTCTGAAGTTGGTATCTCAAAAACATGGTTTTCGAGGCTTTAACAGCTTCATGAGGTGATGAAAATGTCCACGCATTTTTTGTTTGACATTGGGGAACAAAAAGGGAGGATAAATCAGGTGAATACGGGCAATGAGACATTAATTCGATGTTTTTCTCCTTCAAATTATAAATTGTTTAACGTGCTGTGTGGGAGCTTGCATTGTCATGATGAAGAATGATGACGTTTTTGATTGTTTTTCCTGATTTTGTCTTGTGGCAAACAAATTGTAGTATACCATTCAGCATTAACTGTTCTCCGATCCTCTAACAGAATGGTTGCGACATGTCCAATATAACCGAAGAAACAAGTGATCATTTTCGAAACAAGTGCTTCGTGAACGAACAACTTTTGTGGGTTTCGGTTCATGTTGGAAGACCCAAACAGTGGATTCTCATCTTAAAAATGCTTTTACTCGAACAACATTTAGTTTGAAAGTAACTTAATTGTATTGTTGTAGTTTTATAACTAAACAATAACGTACAATAGTTTTAAAATAGTAAAATTTTCAAACTATTTGTTAAAACAAAAATATAAACATTATATTAAAATGTAAACTCGGTGCCAATTAAAAAATCTATCCAAAACATATGCCCTATTTCACATAGTACAATCATAGCATTCCGGAACAGTGTTGTGAGCGCGGAGGTCGACGTCGCGACGCATGCCCGGAAATATACCGCCGCGACGGCAGTTACTTGCTTTAGTTCAACACAGCTTACCGAAGAGCACGTACGTACGAAAACTGTGGTAGCAAAACACACGCGCTGACAGCTCATGAAGTGTTATCAATAAATTGGTAAGTTTAATTTGATTATTTATTGATTGATTGAAGGTTTGTCAATATTAAATAATTGCTACACATAACTAGTATTTGTTTTTGAGTTAATTTTAATTTTTTTAAAAAACTTGTGATAAACAATTATTTCAAAAGCTTCTTAATCTGGTTAATTTTTGGACAAAAGCAAATAAATATGTTTTGCCTTATTGACATATAATCCAAAATAGCTAGAACATATTTATTTTTACTGACCGTCAACATATATAAGGGTGGTATTGTGATCATACCGATTTTGACATTTGGAGATTTCGATGGATCTCCACGAATTGAGGTCCTTACATAACGTTTTGACTATTGACATAAAGTTTAGACGTCTGTCTGTCTGTCCGTCCGTCCGTCTGTCTGTCTGTCCGTCTGTCTGTCTGTGTACACGTGCAGAGCAAATTCGGCTAAAAGGATTTTTATGAAACTGCATATTTAAGCTTTTGACATCAATGACATGAGTAGATCAACTTTTGGTAAAAGTCGGTTGACTAAAAATGGGAGTTTACTCGTGTGTAGGCATAGTAAGTAATAAAAATTGTGGGTATATATTAAAAATCATAAATTTCGATAACTTCATTTCATAAAGATTATTAGCCAATTCTCCAGTCAGTCAGATAAAAGTAGCTAGCACGGTGTTGCTAAAAAATAACGATAACTTACGAAATAATAATCAGATCAAAAATTCCTGTAGTATTATTCCGGTTCATATTAAGGTGCATTACTCAGATTTTTTTTAGAATTTTAGATTGACCCCCTGGGTTATAGGGTGTGGGACAATTTTTTAGCACTTTTTTGTTAAAATAGTGACATAAAGACATTTTAAAAAACTACTTTTCGTTCAATCCGCGTCTTAAGAGCTTTCTTTTGATACCACACAGTAAGTTTTTAAAAAATATTTTTTTTTTCAACGACATAAAATTTCGATATTTTCGAAATAATCATGTGATCAAACATTCCTGTCGAACTATTTCAGTTGTCATCAAAGTACATTATTGAGGTTAGAAATTTAAACCAATCACTCAGGGAATAGGCAATAGTTTTTGGCGAAAATTCCATTAAAAAAATTCAAAAATGTTTTTCTTTCAATATATTTAATTTTTAATTTTTTTCCTCTATGCATTTAGCGACCGCCAACATATATAAGGGAGGTATTGTGATCATACCGAATTTGACATTTCAAGATTTCGATGGATCTCCACGAATTGAGGTCCCTACATAACGTTTTGACTATTTTTAGCATGATGTCTGTCGGTTTGTCTGTCCGTCCGCCCGTCCGTCTGTCCGTCTGGCTGTCTGTGTACACGTGCAGAGCAAATTCGGCTAAAAGGATTTTTATGAAACTGCATATTTAAGCTTTTGACATCAATGGCACGAGTTGATCAACTTTTGGTAAAAATCGGTTGACTAGAAATGGGAGTTTACTCGGGTCGATTTTAAGACAAGTCGACATGCACAACTGTCCAAACAAGTAGGAAGATTTTAAAAAAATGTCCGTTAAATTGAAATATATTCAATGTGTATTTTAACTATTGATTTAATTTTTAACTATTTATCTATTTTATTAACAATTTTTATATACTTTTATATTTGCAAGCTTTGAAAATGATTCAGAGAGAATCGAAACTAGTCATCAAATAAAATATGTTTTAACTAATTGACAAGAAAAGAACTTAGTTTTATTAGACCGATACCCCAAAAAATTAATACTTAACCAAACCATTTAATACCGTCAAAGAATCTGTTTATACATATATAAATAATTTCGAAAATATATTAAATTTGAATATTTTGTTAAATATATGTAAAATGTCAATGTATGGGGTAAAAGCTTGTCAAAAATATTGCATGCAGAAATTAAATGAGTAATTACCTGCATGTCAAAGTACGTACAGTCGCGTGCATAAGTCTTAATTGTACTTCTGTATTAATTTCATTGCACACAGTCAGGACTGGACTCAGTTCATATTGACCCAGATCAATTTTTAATTCCCAATTCGGGTAGCACGTCAAATACCTAAATATTTAGGACCGTGCGGATTATCTATAGCCAATATTTTTGTTTTACAATAGTTTACAGCAGTGATTCCCAAAACCCACGGACCGGCACCGGTCTTACAAAAGCCACTACAATAATATTTTATTGCCTCCAATAAATGTAAATAAAGTTGCTGCAATCTCATTAGTTCAACCGGTCACTGGAAAAGTTTTAACCTTAATGAAATACAAATTACAGCTGACTGACTGTTCTATTACAGGGTTGATAAATTACAGGACCAGCATTATAATGCAGTACAAATTCCTTAAAAATTGCCTAATAATAGAAATAGATGTGACGTTTCATACAATACGCCCTCCCCCTGAAAATAACAAAAATTTTGATTACCGCATTTCAAGATTGCTCGCCTTTTCAATACATATAAATCAGGACTTCGAACCGTTATTTTTTTCGTTTCGGTTTTCGTTCCGGTTCAATTTAAAAAAATATATATCAGTTCGGTTCCGGTTTTCGTTCCGGCAAAAATAACGTTTTTTTTTCGGTTTTCGGTTCAGTTCCGAGTGATAAATTTTTAAATGCTTTTATTTGTATTAGAAATTTATTTTCTACTATAATTTAGAAGAACATTTTATTCTTTATTTTGTAATAATCATACCAAGGCCGCTGCCAGGGGGGGGGGTTCTGGACGTTCCCCCCACCCCTGAAATAATAGAATCGCAATTTCTTGTCAGAAAAATTACGATTTTTTTCTGCTAATCAGTTTAAAAAATAATCTTAAATAAAATGTAATTTATATTCACTCACATAACCATTATCTGAACCGAAATAAACCGATATTTTTTTCGGTTCAGTTCCGGTTTTCGTTCCGACAAAAATAACGGTTTTTTTCGGTTTTCGGTTCAGTTCCGGTTCGAAGCCCTGGATAAATTCCGATGTTGTGAAAAATCCCCCCGAAATATTTTTCTGCGTACGCCACTGTATATAGCAACGATAGTGCTCCGCGACGAATTCTTCTCGTGATAAATACTCGAAAATTTGGGAAACTCTGAGTTACAGAATACCCACGAGGTGATGAAAATCGGAACTTTCAACAGGACACCGTAGAAACGATTGTTGAAAACCTTACAGAGTATACCCCCAGGGCACTGGACGACTAAGGCATATGGGGGGGGGGGGGGTAATTTTTGCCACCTAGGGGAAAAATCCCTGAGGGACGTATGTTCAATTTCCCCCTTCTCATTAGGATTTTCATTTTTTATTACAAAAGTTAAACGTAATGGTATTTTAGCACCTGAAAAACCTAATATTATTTTGTGAAACGTTGAGTTCCTGTAATAAATAATTCATCCAACAAACTGTAGGAGTTTTATTTCATCATTAAAAATAATCATCACTTCAAAAGATGACCATCCCTTCTTTTTGATGATGTGTTTTACCTGTTTATGTGAAAATTTTACTTAATACTTCTCTTTGTATATTTGACAGAAGTTGATTAGATTTTGAAATATGATAATAATTGCCTTGTAGATTATTGTTTATTTCTTGTAATATACTAATTCTATATTTAGATAATTTTCTTCCACTTTTTATTCAACTATTGATTATGTTATAAAATAATGAAGAAATTAATTATATTTAAAGTAAACATTTAAATGAGCTGAATACGAACCCGTGTAGTATTCCGCAGACATGTCTCCATGTCTGCGCCCCCTGTGAACTGATGTCCTGTACCGCCACCTGACCGGGATTAGACGCACCTGACGCCCTCCCACGGATCCTGCCGTACCAATCCTACCTCCCCTTTACACTCTACATCCCTTCTATCGACCCGGGAAACACTTGAAAGGGAATTATACGAAAAATTAGGGATATTCGATTTAAGATAGCGTATAAAACTATCTTTTTGATAAAGAGCTTATATTTTACAGGTGTTTGATATTGGTTTCTTTTCGGTGTTTTATGTAGTACAATTTTGTCGTGCGCTGTATAGTAGTAGCTATTATTAAGAGCGATGTCGAGTTTTTACCAGTGATGGGATTCAATTTGCTCAACAACCGGTTCGCAGGGGCAGAGCCGCAGTAAGGAAAACTTGCGCTAGGAGCAAAACTGCGTTTTGGCGCCCTTGGCAAATAAGTGATAAGCAAATTTCCAGTGAAGAAAAAAAAATTGATGTGAAGTGTGAATATTCACACATTTCAGGGTTTCGTAGGTATATAATAAGTGAAGGCGGTATGCTGAGTGTGTAGGACAAATTTTACTTTGTAGTAATCACGGCAAAATGAACGATATTTTTAAAATAATTTATCGTCTGTTAATCATATAATAAGACTGGTTATTAAATTTACGCTCATAAAAATTAAATACAACATTTGTAAAAATATAACTAGAATTTTGACAAAATAATTTCAACATAATAAAAATGCAAAAAAAAAAACAGAAAAAATAAAATTCACTCCGTACTCGAACTCGAAAACCCTTCGTTTTCCAGCCAGTTTAAGAGTGCTCTAACGCATGTAGCCATCGCACGCCATGCATGTGAGTGTCTTACATTGGTATAACTTTTGTACTTTGTGAACCAAAAACCACAAAAAATGCGTTATTTTCCAAAAACGTAATCTGATCAAAAATTCCTGTTGTACTATTTCGGTTCACACCAATATACATTACTTGGAGTTTTTTTAGATTTTTAGTTTAAACCATCTGGGCTACAGGGTGTGGGACAAATTTTTTTTTGCATATTTTTGGCAAAAATCGCATCAAAATAATTTATTTTGCAAAAATAAAAATTTGATCGTTAATCCACGTACTAAGGGCTTTCATTTGATACCCTACTCAGAATTAAAAAAAAATATTTTTGTTTTCGATGAGCACATATTTGTTTATATTTTTAGGGGGGTATGTTTTTTAGATGTTTTAGTATTTTTCCTATGTGCGGGTCAAAGAGTTGTATAAGCATGCCAAATTTCAACTCTCTAGGTTTAGCCGTTTGGCTACAATTTTTACCGAACAGACAGACAGACAGACAGACAGACAGACGACAAAATGACGGTATAAGGGTTTTTTGGTCATACCTACAAAACCCTAAAAAAAGGTCCTCACCTCCCAAAATCCAAGTGATGAGCAAAAAAAAGGTCCTCACCTCCCAAATTGCAAGTGAAGAGCAAAAAAAAAAGGTCCTCACTTTCGCAATGTTGCGCCCCTTAGTCAAGCTCATCGGCGCCCTTTTCCTTAGTACACTAGAATTACTCTAATTACTCTTAGTACTCTAATGTGACTAAATTTTCAAATACATAATCTTCATAATATTTGCTGCTTTGAGATTTTCGCCGATCGTAAAATTTTATTAGAATATTATCCTCGAATGTGTACATAAACATTTTCTATTGGTTCAGAATTTAATGACTGCGGGGAATATATAGTCAAAAGAGCACCAAATTTTACTTAATATAACTCTTAAAATACAATTTCTTTTTAATCAAATGATCATAAAAATGTTCATAAGTCAACCCTTAAAATACAATTTAAACCCTTAAATACAACTATCTGCTTGTGCACTTGATCCCGTCCAAACTAGACAAAAATGTTGTACGGAGTGTTACATTACGCGGTACATTACGGGTCATCTTGTTAATCTGGAGCCAGTTTAAGATGTTCCCTATGTTCCTGCGAGTGTCCTGCCCATCCTGGTGCACATATGTGAGGCACGTGGTCGGCACATGGTCTCAGGGTCGGAGAACGGTCACATCTGGTGCACCACATGCAAAACTGCTGTCCCGAAATCAATATACGTGGATATGAGAAGTTTGCGATCATTTCATATCGTTTTATAACATACACAGGGACATTACAAGAATCTGTTGTCCTCCGGAAATTCACAATGAGCAAACGATTAGATCATGAGTTAATGGATTTCTAATAGTTAGGGAACTTCACAATATTACACACTATTTTACTGGCTTACTGGGATTTCAAAAAAGCACACTGTCCAAAATAGTATTTTATTTAACAAGTATATATAAAATAATAATATTAAAAAACTTACCAAGAGATTTATAGGTATACATTTAGGCCCGGTCTTTCCACCTTCAGATAAAGTTCCAGGTAACTATCTGACAGATAAGGTTATTTGTAACTTCATCTGCTGAATAAATGTCAATACCAGTCAGTGAATCCAATACGTCAGTCTCATTATCTGTTAGATAACTATCCGATAGATACATTTGTATAGAAAGAAGGGATGGCATTTACTCAGCAGATGAAGTTATAAATAACCTTATCTGTCAGATAGTTACCTGGAACTTTATCTGAAGGTGGAAAAACCGGGCCTTAGTGTTTAAAACAGTTTTTTTTCAACTTTTAGCTTCCGCAAAAATGTCTATAAATTTTTTTTTTTTTTTTTATTCGAATAGCTTTTTTTATCAAAATAACTTCCTTGGAAAGCCACACAACGCTGGAGACGGTTCTTCCAATCCTCATAGTAGTGCTGGAACTCGGATACTGGAATAGATTTTAGCTGGTCGCTTGCGGACATTTGAATGTTTTCGAGTGTCCCAAAATGACGTCCCTTGAGGTGATTTTTCAATCTTGGGAAGAGGAAAAAGTCACAAGGACTCAAATCAGGCGAATAAGGAGGCTTAGGATCCACAGGAATATTTTTACTGGCCAAAAACTCGTTTATTGAAATTGCTGTGTGACAAGGCGCATTATCATCCCCAATTCATTGGTCAAAATCTGATGAACGGTAGTGTGAGTCAAATTCAACTCTTCCCCGATCATTCTGACTGTCAACCGACGATCTAAACTTACAAGATCCTGGATTCTGTAGACATTTTCATCAGTTCTTGAAGATGAAGGCCTTCCACTGCGTGATTCATCTTCAATCAACTCTCTTCTCAAAATGCCTTAAACCACCAAAAAACCTAGGTCCTTGACAAAACACTGTCTCCATAGGCCTGCTGAAGTTTTACAAAAGTTTCCGTTGCACTCCAAGTCTGAAGCAAAACCTGGTAGCACACTGTTGCTCGAAATGAATGTCACTCATTTATTAAAACTGTTTCACGAAAAAAATCGCTACGGGCAACAAAATTACTCTAGCGAGTTCAAACTCGTACTGAAGGCGTATGACATATGCACCTGCCGCCCCTTCAAGTCCCGCGTCCCAAATGTTACCAGATCAAACGCTATTAGTGAGTCGACACTCCGGTTATTTAATTTATACACCTCGTATTTCTATATTATATACATATTTCTATTTAGTGTAAGCAGTTCATCAGTTTTATTACATGGGAATATCTTCATGAACTCAACTCATCGGAAAATATCAAAAGCAAAATAAACATCAAACATTATCAAAAATAAACATCTCAACCCCTGTGTATAGACAACCAACAACACATTGCAGTTCACACACAACCCTCTATCGGGCGCTGGGGTAGCGAAACACAGCTGGCCTCTTCGGAAATTCAAGAAAAGAATACGTAAATACGAATCTAAATACACAATTTTCTTTTAAAACCTACGTATTTAAACGTATTTTATTTTGTTAGAACATGTATTGCTAAAGAGTAGAAATTAAAAAATTTATGTGAAGTGCGAATTTTCACACATTGCAGGGTTTTGTAGGTATTTAGTAGAGGACTTTTGTTATGCAACAACTATAACATAAAGTGGGTTTTACACGATTCAATTAATTGAAAAAGTTGACATTCAATTAATTGATGTGTGTAAAGTGTACAAATTTCGTCAATTAATTGATCAATTAATTGAAAAAAAATTGATCAATTTATTTTGAAAACAGAACAAGTTCTATTTTTCATCAATTTTTTTAGGGAGTTCTAGGTATAATCTGTCTCAATTTGTAATACGAAACTAAATCTGGTTACTTTGGTGACTGTTGTGGTGTAAATAGACTTTTTTGAAACCATGTAAACTTGTAAATCTGGCTTTCACACTTTGGTGAAGTTTCATTATACTGAGGTTATATTCACACAAAAACTACATGTCAGATACCTAATTGACATGTCAAATTTGTGATTGACATGTCTAATATTTTAAATTATATACAAATATTTATTTCATCTTATTTCGCTTATTCATAATTTCTGTTCTGGTTGTATAAAATATATTTCAAAAACTTGTCAGTTTGTGTTTTATACAATTTGTGTTAGTAAGTTGACATATAATTTAATGTCATAATTGACATTGTCAAATATTTTGAAAGGTCAATTAACAAGGTAACTTCAGAATTACCACCCTAAGATGATATTTTAAATATACAACATAAAAAATGAAGTTTCCCTGTTAGTTTCGTATTACAAAATGAGACAGATAATATATTTTGTTAAATATACAGTCTGTTCCAAACGGTTAGGCGGAACTAAATGGGAATTTCGTTCTTTTAGGTTGTCACGAAAAGGGATCTTGCTTGGGTTATTTCATTTTTCACGTTGGAATGTCACAATTTAAAATTCCAACAATGAAACCATGGAAACGAATGACATGTCAAAATTAAATTATTATTTTTTATATATTTTACGTGTACTACAGTCTGTTCCAAACGGTTAAGCGGAACTAAATGGGAATTTAGTTCTTTTAGGTTGTCACGAGAAGTGACCATGCTTGGGTTATTTCATTTTTCACGTTGGGATGTCAAAATTTAAAATTCCAACAATGAAACCATGGAAACGAATGATATATGTCAAAATTAAATATTTTTTTTAGATATTTTAATGACAAAAAAATAAATAAATGGGAAATTTGTATTAAAAATGACACAAAAAATCAAAATATAAAGAAAATGGCATTTTAAAATGATGAAAAAAATCACCAAAAAATGTTTATTGTAAGTATGATTTACAAAGCTTAAACAAAACGGCTGAAAGGCACGATTTAAACGATGAAAGTAACTAGATTGCAAAATCTAGTTCCGCTTAACCGTTTGGAACAGACTGTAAGCTGTTCACTTTTGTAAGAACACACTAGATCTGGTTATTTTGGTTACTTTTATGGTGTATTACTGACTTTAAATGTCAACTAAAAATATTCCTTACGCTGTAAAACCGACTTTAGGTTGATAAGGTTATGATCACTATAATTAAGATATCATTTTTCATTATGACATATGTCAAATGGATTGACATTTTAAAAAAGTGACATTTTTTAATACCAACATGACATACAGCTTCAAAGGTGCAAACTATTGAAAACAAAATTCCCTCTTAGTGTGTTCTTACAAAAGTGAACCACTTACAGTCTGTTTCAAACGCTTAGGCGGAACTAAATGGGAATTTCGTTCTTTTAGGTTGTCACGACAAGGGACCTTGCTTGGGTTATTTCATTTTTCATGTTGGAATGTCAAAATTTAAAATTGCAACAATGAAACCATGGAAACGAATGACCTATGTCAAAATTAAATTATTTTTTTATATATTTTAATGACAAAAAAATAAATAAATGGGATATTTGTATTAAGAATGACACAAAAAATCAAAATATAAAGAAAATGACATTTTAAAATGATATTAACCTTAACCAAAGAATGTTTATTGTAAGTATGATTTACAAAGCTTAAACAAAACGGCCGAAAAGCACGATTTAAGCGATGAAAGTAACTAAATTGCAAAATCTAGTTCCGCCTAAGCGTTTGAAACAGACTGTATATGTCAACATATTTTACAGTTGGTAATGTAGAAGTTTTCAAAAAAATTGATAAATAAATTGATGTGTTTAAATTGGTACTTTTGTTTCAAGGTTACCAATAAATTTTTCAATTAATTGACAAAAAAACTTGATCAATTTGTTGATCAATTAATTGAACTGTGTAAAATTAACTTTAAGTTAGTGACACAAATGTTAGTAAATATAATTTTGCTTTAAGTAAATAATAAGTAAGATATTTCAATAAATAGTAAATAAGATACAGTCTGTTCCAAACGGTTAAGCGGAACTAGATTTTGCAATCTAGTTACTTTCATCGTTTAAATCGTGTTTTTCGGCCGTTTTGTTTAAGCTTTGTAAATCATACTTACAATAAACATTTTTTGGTGATTTTTTTCATCATTTTAAAATGCCATTTTCTTTATATGTTAATTTTTTGTGTCATTCTTATTACAAATATCCCAATTATTTATATTTTTGTCACTAAAATATATAAAAAAAATAATTTAATTTTGACATATATACTTCGTTTCCATGGTTTCATTGTTGGAATTTAAAATTTTGACATTCCAACGTGAAAAATGAAATAACCCTAGCAAGGTCCCTTCTCGTGACAACCTAAAAGAACAATATTCCCATTTAGTTCCGCCTAACCGTTTGGAACAGACTGTATTTGGTTATATTCCACAAAATATTTTATTAGAACTTTATATATATTTCGGCTTGTTAGATCTTCAGAAGAAGAAATATATATTAATTCGGCAAAAAGCCGAAATATAATATCAAGTTCTAATAAAATATCTTGTGGAATATAACCAAGTGTCTTATTTACTATTTATTTATCATGTTCCACCAAGAATTAACAGCTACATCTATCAATATTATTCAGATATTTCAAATTTGTAGCATCTTATTAAAAAAATAATGTGAAGTGTGAATTTTCACACATTTTAAGCCAACGATAACATAACATAAGAAGCCAACATAGTAACTGGTTGTCTAGGAATATTTATTTTATAATCACATCAAAATCAACAGTTTTTTGATAATCTTTATTATACCGTCACTTGTATTTTGACAAAAATACGTAAAACCCATGTGTTTTTGGAGCTCTTGAGGAGGCTCAAGCAAGCAAGCCGTTCCCTAGAGGTGTGCGCCTGTGTTACTTTATTCAAAAATTGAAAATATTGAGTTAGGACAAAATTTGTTGGGTGGGTCAATTTCTGTGTTACGGTCCTGTTGTTAGGTGATATGATTACACAACATTGTTATTTAATTGTCATGATCTCCGGTACATATGTAATATTTTGTGTGTGGTCTTTTTTTAAAAGGTTTGCTTACGTCCAAATAGTAGAGCTGACAGTCTTTCTTTTCCGGAAAAAAATAACATTTACATTATACGTTGATCTTTCACAGACTGATCTGTCGATCTTTGCTAAACAAACCAACATGCGATCCAGCGCAAATTTCAGCGGATATTTATGTTATATTATTTGCTTTTTATATAATTAACATACTTTACTCTTGCATAAAACATATGGCGACGAATTCATAGAAAAGGGAAGAATACCAAAAAAGATTATCTACAAATTCAAGATAGATAAATACGATAGAAAAATACGATTTAGCACTATTAATCCGTGTCTGTCTGCATGTTGGTCTGTCTATGTATCTGTCTGTCTGTCTGAAGAAGATCTGCATGTGATTTACCGTGAGATAGAGGCATCCTTTGGCATATCTCAGACTGCAATTCGAATTTGCATGAACATTTAGCTGTGAAAAAGATCTGTTCCCGATGGATTCCGCATGATTTTACCGAAGCTCAAAAAAAGGCTTGTGTTGATTGGTATAAGTGAATGTTAAAAAAAATCAACCTAGGCACTGCAAAATCCGTATACAACATCGGTACATTGACGAAACTTGGATTTATTCATATGAACCGGAAACTAAGCAATAATCCACTATTTGGGTCTTCCAAGATGAACCGAAACCCACAAAAGTTCGTCCACGAAACACTTCCAAGAAAATGATAGCTTGTTTCTACGATTGTACTGGACATGTCGCAACCATTCCTTTCGAGGATCGGAGAACAGTTAATGCTGAATGGTATACAATAATTTGTTTGCCAGAAGTCATCGACAAAATTAGGAAAAACAACCATCGCATCATTCTTCATCATGACGATGCAAGCTCTCATACAGCACGTAAAACAATTAATTATTTGAAGGAGAAAAACATCGAATTAATGTCTCATTGCCCGTAATCATCTGATTTATCCCCTAACGACTTTTTTTTGTTCTCCAAAGTTAAACAAAAAATGCGTGGACAGCAATTTTCATCACCTGTTGAAGCCTTCGAAAACCATGTTTTTGAGATACCAATTTCAGAATGGAAATTTTTTTCGAGAATTGATTTGAACGTATTAGACCGGGAGTTCATGACATTTTTGGTCTCCGATTTCATACAGCATGCCTTTTGGAGGAGAGAATATTTACCCTGTGACAACAAAAAAAGGATGGTACTAAACCCCTGCACGCTTTCCGGTCATAGGGAAAATTGCATTTCCACTTGCACAAAATTTTTGTGTTTATCTCTGATTTAATATTGCTTGCCCTTTTGTCAAAAGAAAGTTATAACAAATTTAAAGTCTTTTAATTATAGGCATGCTGTATGAAAACGCGGAAAATCATATCTTTTTATTACAAGATCACATGACCGTTTGAGCCCTTTGGGACCCTCCGAATCGCATGCATATATTTAAAAGACTTTAAATTTGTTATAACTTTCTTTTGACAAAAGGGCAAGCAATATTAAATCAGAGAAAAGCACAAAAATTTTGTGTTTAAGTGGAAATGCAATTTTCCCTATGACCGGAAAGCGTGCAGGGGTTTAGTACCATCCCTTTTTTGTTATCACAGGGTAAATATTCTCTCCTCCAAAAGGCATGCTGTATGAAATCGGAGACCAAAAACTGTCATGAGCTCCCGGTCTATATGCAAAAGTGTATAAATCTTAAAGGCGACCATTTTGAAAAGCAATAAAACAGTTTGTTGCAAAAAAAAAAATTTTTTGGTTCTTAGTTTTTGTAAAAACTTAAAAGATAGTCCTCGTATATTCATATATTTTAAATTTTGAATAGTGTTATATTTAAAATTTGTAATGAGTTGTTTTTTTGTAAATATAGGTATTCTCCGTCACTGTGATTATTTTAACGGTTCTTGCGCGGCATGTTACCAATGTTTAGAATATCGGTGGGTCCACCTGCGACGCGTCACTGCCGCCGGCATCTGTTTTCATACGACGTCTCGACGCTCAACATCTGCTCCGCTGCCGGCAATGCTGTTGCCTGTCACTGCCTGCTGGATATTTTTAATTTCCGCCTTTATGAAACCAGCCTGTTTTCTACGCCTTCCACCAACCATTTTATATATGAATATTAGATGAATTTAACTAGAAGACAGATTTAAGATTAACAATCATTCCACATTATTGATTATACTGCGTTTATTAAAAAAAAAAGGAAAAAATAGAAAGAAAAAATAAATAAAAAAGATTGCGACTGTTCGTAAAGCTCTTAATATACGTAGAGTAATATCTCATTTCTAATACCCTTTTCACACTAGATCTTTAAGATCGGATGTTAAAGTGAATGTATCTTTAAACGCTAATGTGAAACCGTACGGCCTCGTTTAAACACAAGCGATGTTTAACACAGAGATCTGCGTCTTAAACTTCGCCCGCATTGCCAACTTAATTGCTATTATAAAAAAATACTCCTTGAATTTGTGCTGTCAATATTTTATATTATCATAAACAAGAATACTGTATTATATCGACGTTATAAGAAGTTTATACTTATTGTTATAATAAAATTATTTATTTTAATAATGTGTTTAATAAAATACAGAGCTACAATAATTGAGATAAAATGTATCGACTTACATGTTAATACAGGTGTAATATATTCTTTATTGTAGTGCCTTTATTGTAGAATGAAATGAAATATCCTTAATTGTTTAAAATAATTCAAAATGTGCGTATGCGCAGACAGTTCAAAACTGGTAATTTCATGACGGTAACTTAAGGACAAAATTACTGTAACTGATGACAGCACCAGAGATTTAAACATCAAGTGTGAAAGCATACCGATCTTGAATATCGGTGAACTTTAAGTTCACTCGTCTTAAAGTTCTAGTGTGAAAAGGGTTTAACTCGTCTTTGATAACCTGTACCATCCGGCTTCTTAGTAAATCCTCGTAAGTACAGTTTTTGCTAAAATCTTCTCACAGTTCCTGCAAAAAACATTAGTATCATAAAAGAACTCTATAAAGGCTGAAGTTGTTGTGTACTTCATAATTGAGAAGTGACATTACCGTTGGCGGCGCTGTAATTCATGGCAAAATGGCTGAATTGTCTAGTATTCAGCTGTCAATATGCTAACAGGGAACAGGTTAATTTAAGCACAGAACATTTTTATTTTATGAAAATGTATCTATCGACCTTCTAACAAAAAATCAACACCAGAACATATGTAATAATTTCAAACAGTACTACAGTCGCGTAGTACAATATTTGACCACCAGACTGCGTATCCGAGCGTGTCAGTTCTCAATAGGGAAGTCTCCACCCAAATTTCAAGACAGTTCACTCGACCGTTTTTCTGTACCAGATTTTTCATGCGCATGTGTGAATCCTGGTTAGGTGAATAAATTAAAAAATATTAAATAATATTTTATATTTAAGTAATTTTCCTACTTTATTATTATACTACTTTCAATAGTTTTTGTATAATATTTTTTAAATTCATTTTAGAGTTGTAAAATGCAAAATTGTTTTGTTAGTTGTCATATAAAGCTTATTCGTCCGTATCCATACGCGTAATAGTCTGTATCGTTCTTTAGAATGTTGGTCAGGACGAGGTAGCTCGAGGTCACGAAAATGTGGTACGCCAAGATCAAAGATTCCGACACGAGTCGGCCTACTGGTTCTACTGTGGTACGACACTGAACATCTGTCAACTTGGACTTAAAACAATATTTTAACAGTGTAATAAGGATGACGTTTTAAACCAATCCGAAGTAAGGACAAACAGCTCCTGTCTTTTTCACACATTTTTCTAAGGTGACATAGAGCATATTAACTTTTACCTATTATGTGATGGTTTTGATTAAAGTCACTAGATTATACAAAGTACCGCAACGGCGGCCATGCTGGGGTTAAAAATGTCGCCAACACAAATGATGTTCAGTGATTCCAACATTACAAAAATAAGAAACTAGTTTTTATTTTAAACATTGTAAGCCCGATTTTTTTAATCAAAGATGCACTATAACAAAATTGTGGTACAATTTCAATTAATTTTTTAATTTTTATTAAATAAAATGGATATAATATATAAATTTAAATTAAACTTAACCATAAATATTCAAACCGCTGACAAAGAAGGTTATTAAATGAGAGCGAGAGAGGGAGATGTGACAGCGCAGACGTAAACTTAAGAACGTAAAAATTGCTGCTTTAGTTAGCTTAATAGGGGAAGCAATGTTGCCAATCAAACCCTGGGGTCCGTCGGCTTCTTCAAAGGCTTGCGGTACTTTGTATAATCCAGTGACTTTAGTTTTGATCATTTTGTTTAGGAAAAGCACACTTCAAACCGTAAAAAGTGAGACCATGACAATTTACAAAAATGGAAATTCCAGTTAGTTCCACCTAAACGTTTGAAATAGCCTTCGTGTAATGTGCAGAATAGCACAGAATATTGAGGTTATGGTTTCAAACGGAACTGTAATTTGAATAAAGTCTCCTTTAAATAATCAACTACCAACAAAAGCATTACTAATCACAACATAATAATCTGGTTATTCTCTTATATTTACGGTACATATTAAAGTTTGACGAGAATTGTTGAGTCCAAACTGTTGCTGATTTCATGACGCAAACAGTGCAACATTGAAAATTTCTAATAAAAGTTTTCGGAAGAGTAAAACAACCGCACATTGTTACTAATGTGCAAAATGGCCATAACATACGCGTACAAATACAATAACGATACATAATAGGCGTGTGAGGTGTAATTATATTGCATTTGGCTACTGCTAATTTTCATATTTGTGATGGCTGTCACGTTTTTCTGCCCAACACAATCAGAGGACGCGTGATTTTTGTTTTATGCTATCAGCATGTTTAGAATACAGATGGAGCCATCTGGCGGTTTAAAACGCAATTATCATGATTGAAATTTCAGCGGCCTTAATATTATAAATTGCTTTTTTTAGGACAGCAAGCCGACGCTCTCTTGCTGAAGCAAAAAGTACTGATTATTAAATAATCTAATGCGTAATTTCTTATCAACCATGTCCTGGCATTCTTTTGTTTTTATATTTAATACGCCCGACGAAACACTCATTTTGAAGAGACGGTGATTAAAAGAATTACACTGATGTTCTGAAATTTTTAACCTTTATTGAGAGTGATCGTGAGTAATACGGGGGTTACCTTTTATGTTTTTACAAACGACCACTAGATAGTAATATTGAAATGTGTCATTACTATTTTCGTAAAATTTGACATTTGTTATTGTGAAATCAGTGGCAGCTTATAAATTGATGGGTTTCGGTTCATCTTGGAAGACCCAAACAGTGGATTGTTGTTTAGTTTCCAGTTCATATGAATAAATCCAAGTTTCGTCACCTGTAACGATGTTGTATACGGATTTTGCAGTACTTAGTTTGAATTTTTGAAGCATTTTATATGGCAATATTGAAATGTGTCATTATTATATTCGTTAAATTTGATATTTGTTATAAAGAAATCAGTGGCAGCTTATAAATTGACCGAGTACTTTGCTGACAGTAAGCGTTAAAAAAACAAGTTTGTGAAAAAAAAGATATTACTCGTGAAGGTTTTCGTTGGATAATTTTGTACGATTTTAGTAAAGGCCTAACTCAACAATAATGCATAGATTCGCTTCGTTCAACTTTTGGTAATGAAGCACCATCAGAAAAGACTGTTTACAATTGGTTTGCAGAATTTCGTCATGGTCGTGCGTCCGTCAGTGATGAATCTCGTGAAGGTCGACCAAAACCGGTTATGATTCAAAAAAACATCGATGCTGTGCGCAAAATGGTTGAAGAAGATCAGCATGTGACTTACCGGGAGATGGAGGCATCCTTTGGCATATCGCAGACTGCAATACATTTGATTTTGCATGAATATTTAGCTGTGAAAAAAATCTGTTCCCGATGGATTGCGCATGATTTGACCGAAGCTCAAAAAATTCGTGTTGATTGGTGTAAGGGAATGCTAAATTCAACCTAGGCACTGCAAAATCCGTATACAACATCGTTACAGGTGACGAAACTTGGATTTTTTCATATGAACCGGAAACTAAGCAACAATCCACTGTATGGGTCTTCCAAGATGAATCGCAACCCACAAAAGTTGTTCGTTCACGAAGTACTTCCTAGATAATGATCGCTTGTTTCTTCGGTTGTACTGGACATGTCGCAACCATTCCTATAGACCAATGGTTCCCAACCTTTTTTACTTGCGGAGCCCTTTTTAGAATCAATTTTTATGACGGAGTCCCTAGGCCTACCCTATGTCTTACAAATTAATGGTGTTAAGAAGTAATGTTACGGTGGAGGGGGTAGATTTTTTAGTTAATATAAATTCACTCTTCTCTTTCACAGCTCACATATTGATAGATAGACAGATTTTTATAAAATGATGCAAATAATCAAAATACACGCATATTATTCAAACAAAAATGCATCTCGCCGATCACATTCCAGCTAGTCACAGAGTCATAAACTGGCTAGTGTCAGAAAGCAATCGTACATACATACAACTTGGCCAATATTCTTGGCCAAGAATGTAATTCTGAATTTATTTTACTTGCTGGAACAGCTGCGGAGCCCCTGAGTAGTGCGCGCGGAACACAGGTTGGGAACCACTGCTTTAGAGGATCGGAGAACAGTTAATGCTGAATGGTATACAACAATTTGATTGCCAGAAGTCATCGACAAAATCAGGAAATACAACCAAAAATGTCGCATCATTCTTCATCATAACAATGCAAGCTCCAGCACGTCAAACAATTCATTATTTGAAGGAGAAAAACATCGAATTAATGTCTCATTGCCCGTATTCACCTGATTTATCCCCTAACGACATTTTTTTGCTCCCCAGTCAAACAAAAAATGCGTGGACAGCGATTTTCATCATCCCTAGAACTGTTGAAGCCTTCGAAAACCATGTTTTTGAGATACCAACTTAAGAGTGGAAAAAATGTTACGAGAATTGGTTTGAACACATGCAAAAATGTATAAATCTTAAAAGCGAATATTTTGAAAAGCAATAAAACAGTTTGTTCAAAAAAAAATTTTCTTTCTTAGATTTTGTAAAAATTTAAAAGGTAGCCCTCGCATATATATATTGTTATAAATTTTCGTCGACCGTTTAGTTTTTGTGGTAGACTAACAGTTGTGAAACACTGGTTTAGATTATATTTTGATATTTTACATGCTTTTTATATAAAATTTCAATTAAAAACATGTAATTTCTTATCTGAAATAATTCTTTTATACGTAACAATGAACATGACGGTTGTGTGTTTTGTGAATGTTCCGCAGATGCGTGGTGGCTCTGCGGTCGCACGAATAGGTTTTGATACATGGGTTTTTGATGGGAATGTGAACAGATTGTGCTCGGCCCGACCAAGATATTGCTCACAAATTATCCCCCCCCCCATGCCACTATTTGTTGTGTTATATTCGATGTTGTTGTTTTATGTTATTACCTTATTAGTGTTTGTTTTGTTTATATTACAAGGGTTGCAAGTCAACCGGAAATTTCACAATTTATGAATTAATTTATAAAATTTCTTATCAAACATTTTTGTACTTAATATTTTTTTCACGTCACAAAATATGAAATTTCCGTAAGTAATCGTCGTTCATTAATAATCTTTTGGTTCTTGTTATAGGAAATGGAACCAAAAGTCATCAAAGAAGAGTCTGTTGAGAAAGAAGTTACCACATATATTGATGCTCCAAGTCAACTTAGAACCAGAGGTAAAGGAGGTGAGTTTATTTATTAAAAAATATTTTCTAAGCAAGGAAGAAAGTTACCAAAGTCAGAAAGTTTTTAAAGGTGTATGTCGGCTTCATACTTTACTCTGCAAGGAAGCATAGGAAGTCAAAAGGCGCTTTTATAGCTAAGTTTGTTAGATGGTACTTTCGATGGGGGGGGGGGGGCGGAAAGGGCGCCGACGAGCTTGACTAAGGGGCGCCACATTGCGAAGGTGAGGACCTTTTTTTTTGCTCATCACTTGGATTTTGGGAGGTGAGGACCTTTTTTTTTTGCTCATCACTTGGATTTTGGTGCACATTTTAATTATTGCACATATTTAATTTACACTATTTTATAGTAATTCTATATCAATTTAGGTTTGCACTTGAGTGTCAAGAGTTACAATTATGATCCTTGAGAGTCTCCACCAACATTTTCCATTTATCTCGTTCTGAAGCTATCTTTTAGTTTGTCCTAATGTAAAACCTACTAATGTAACCACCTGCTTAATTTGGTTAGCTACTTTAGCTGACCACATTTTGATGGTCTCTACATCTACATCCTTTTTTCTATGTTAGGTGACAACTTGCCCAAGGTGACCACTTTCAGTCCCCTCCTACAGTCCACAGTCAAATTGGTGGTCACTTTAGCCAGATTTTATTGCAGTTTTTTTTCCCATAATTCGTTGGATTACTTCTAAAACTTTGTATGTACAAAATAGCCATTTTTGCAGAAGACCCTTAACACATTTACCTTATTTCAGTAGTAAAGACGGATTTTTTTATAAAGGTAACGTTACAATTAATTGCCTATTACGTTTATTTAATATGTATAAATGCTTAATATAAATACGTCTAATACGTATTAAATTAATAGCCTATAGACTATGTTACCAACGGATGTTACTAATGTAAAAATCTGAAAATTATGAAAAACGTACATTTAGGTGCTATAGGAGGTTTTATTTTTTACACTAGCTGGTGTGCCCGTTGTCTGCCCTTCTGCTTTTCCTATCAACTGTCTATAGTTTGAGATTTTTTTTGTTTGTTTATAAAAAAGTTTTGAGACATAAAAAGAAGCTTAAGCCTGTGGAAAAATATTGTGACCACCTTGGTGCAAGGTTTGCACTGCAAACCAGACTTTCGTAGGATAATTCAGTACAGAGTTACAGTACAGTGCTGGTCCTGGGTACTTAGCCACCCGCGTGCAAACTCAGTTTTTATCGCCCCTGAGCAAACTAGACCACACCTTTTTTTCTTTTGATATTTAAATCAATCAATGATAATTTTGAAAAACGAAAGCATCTTTTCATTTTTAAATAAATTACAAAAGACAAAAAAATAGTTACTATGGTTTTAAGGAATAATTTTATGCTTCTTTTAATTATTTTGATACAGTATTATCTTTTTCGATTTTTATACAACATTACAACCCCAAAAGCCGCCTGAGGCCCGGTTTTAGTCGCCCCCATAAAACAGCCCCCCCCCCCCGTGGGTGGTAAGCGTTTTCACTCCGCCATGACCGTTCCTGCCTTAAAGTAGTAAGACTTACACCGTAAGGTAGAAAGTTTTCAGGATTCAGTAAGTAATAGACTCGTATAAGCAATCCTATTTCACCATGATAGATGCCATGAACAGGCTGGAGTATTTTTTTGTTAAATCTGTGAAGCCGTTCTTTAGTTTTGAGATAATATACATACATATGTACATACATACATACACACAAACACTCAAATTTCTATATTAGTACAGATTTGTTTTTAGAACATTTTTCTAGACAGGTCAAAATCAGAAAGTCTTTAAAATCACGCTCATGGTCATTTATTACACTCATGTAAATATATTTGATGTAGAAAATACTCCAGTATTTTTAAACTGGTTGTAATGATTTAAACTGTACCTTAGGTATTAATGATGGATTTAATTTTATCAATGATTGTTGTGAATGTAAAAATGTGTTGAGGTCAGGGTGCCTGCATATGGCGGTACACACACAGCTGTAGACAATGCCTCGTTCCTCTCTGTCCCCTCTCTTCACCTCTCACCTCACACCTCGTCATCCACCCGCGCATTTATCCACCCGACATGCGGGATCAACAAAATCTTGTTCACATCTGCACCTACAGTTATCGCAAATATTTTAAAAATCTGAACCAGTACAAAAAATTGTATGGAGAAATTCGAATTAGAGATAGATGATGGCAGTGGATAGGACACGGCTGTGATGAAAGTGGAAGACATGTTAAAATTAAAGATAAACATGAACATCCATTATCCAATTGCAAAACCATGCAAAATATGGATAAAATAGCTCTCAGAAGACAATTAATTGAGCAGGAAGAAGTACTTGTCCGGACCCCTAGGACCCCCCCCCCTTGTGTGCGCCCCTGTAAGCAAATATTTTGTGATGGCGGTCGGTCCTGTGGTGGCCACAGCTGATTTTTTTTCTTTAAGATTTCGTGGCACACTTGAAAAATTTCGCGGCAGACCTTTGGGAAACACTGGTCTAGAGACTTAATACAGTACTTGAGATTCACTCGCATCTAGATTCAGCTATAGATATCCAGTTATCAAAACGTCAAAGCACGATGTTGCAAAAAAATCTTCAAAAATCAAATCAAAAATTCCTGTTGTACTATTTCGGATGACTTTAATATGCAATTTCTACCGCACAGACACACAGCAAGACAGACAGATACATGAATGATGTTATAAGTGTTTTATTTATTTATTTTTTTGGTGTTTATACCTGCAAAACCAAAAATTGCATTTTAATGCGCTCGTCAAAATAACAGATTTTAGTAAAAATTGTAAGTCATATCGCAAATCTAAAGCTCAATCGCTCAAACAGCGCAGTTCGTCATTTTGCGTCAGAATTTCAATGACAAACTTAGTGGCGAAAAAATAACTAAAACGATTTTTTTTTTACATGTGAATTATAGATTAATATTGCTCTTTACTCTTTTATTTACTAAAACATACCTTTTTAAGTCTTATTTAGTTTGTGTTCGATAGTTATTTTGAAGATTTACAAATTTTAAAAGTGTTTATTTAATATAGGGACATTTGTATTGGTATCCCTGAATAAAGCGATGTTTACATTTGTCATTTAATAATACGTCTGTTGTGTTTTGATACTGACTTGTGTTCAAATATCTAACTTATAGTAATTTCTAAAAACCTTTTTTATTTAGTTTGTTGTTTATTTACAGTCTGTTCCAAACGGTTAAGCGGAACTATGGTCTATTTCAAAGTAGAAAAATGTGTGTAAGAAGATAGGAGCTGTTTGTCCTTGCTTCGGATTGATTTAGATCGTCATCCCTATTACACTGTAAAAATATTGTTTTTAGTCCAAGTTGACAGATGTTCAGTGTCGTACATTGGAAATATATATTATTTATATTATTTAACTTTTTTCATATATTTTGTAATTATTTACATATTTAGACTTATTTATATTCTTGGCGTAGATTTTATGGAGAACATTCTCCATGTAATTTGTTTTTACGCAGTTATATATATTTTTAGGTTATCTGACATATAAATATTTTTTGACACTTGACAATTAATATATCAAGAGAGAGGACTAATGTGAGGCCAAAAGACAGCCCAGCTGATTGTGCCCAAAGAAGAAGTTATTGATTTAATTTTTAGACCTTCATATATACATCTATTTTTAATTTTTATTTACAATAATTATTTAAATAAGAAACTTTAGCTCTGAAGATATATTGTTTGTTTTATTGCTTTATTTAAACTCTTTTAACAAATCTCTCTTGTTATATATAGTAAATCATTTTTTAAATTTTTCAAATTTCCCATTAAACTGAATTTATGTCGTATAAATAAGTGTATTTAACATCTGCCTTGTTTATTTCAATATCATATTAACCATTTTCATATTAAAAAAAAAAATCACCTGCTAACCCAGTTACGACGCCCATGCCCTAGTTGTAACTTATTTTAAATTTCCCGCTATACTGTAATTTTCCAGTGTAAATCGTACTCGGTTCGCAGCGCTATCTACTTTTTTCTACTTTGAAATAGAGCATAGATTTTGCAATCTAGTTACTTTCATCGTTTAAATCGTGCCTTTCGGCCGTTTTGTTTAAGCTTTGTAAATCATACTTACAATAAACATTTTTTGATTAAGGTTAATATCATTTTAAAATGTCATTTGCTTTATATTTTGATTTTTTGTGTCATTCTTAATACAAGTTTCCCATTTATTTATTTTTTTGTCATTAAAATATTAAAAAAAAAATATTTAATTTTGACATTTGTCATTCGTTTCCATTGTTTCATTGTTGGAATTTTAAATTTTGACATCCCAACTTGAAAAATTAAATAACCCAAGCAAGGTCCCTTCTCGTGACAACCTAAAAGAACTAAATTCCCATTTAGTTCCGCTTAACCGTTTGGAACAGACTGTAGCAGTTTTATGTTTGGTTATATATTTTCTTATAGATTTTCTAATTTGATTTTGTGTGTACTACATAGTTTTTAGGTTATATTCAACTTATTTTTATTTTCTTTTCTTTGATCATATTTTTGGATCACATTAGTCCTTTATAGGACTATTTTGCCCATTAGAATAGTTTATTTGTTTCTATTCTGTTCTTATTCTTATATTTTCATTTCATTTCGATACGAGTGACAGCGTACAAATATTACATTCGTTAAATAGATGAATGTAAACGTACTAAACCTGACGTCACATTTTTTTGTGACGTTTCAAGTGACGCATTTGCACTGTTTCGCCGATTTCCCTATAGTAAAATGTTAAATCTGTGATTTGTGAGCACTGGTGATAAAAAAAATACCATGCCTATTTTTTGTAGAACACCTATATACTTGGAATGTAGATGTAGATATAGGTAGGTAGAGAAAATGTTGTATGCGCTTAGTTATGTTTAGAGCCGCCCGCGGCGCTGTATCAGGAGCACGTGTCAGCGGCAGACCTGCACTGACCAATCACGCAACGAGCTCACGACCGCGAGGCTAGTTTGTTTTTAGGAAAAATGAAAGCTCGAAATTGTCGGATGCTATGGCGTATGTTCTGTGGTCTGTTGTATTGTTTGTGACTATGCAATATAGACCGAACCTATGGTTTTGTGATCATTTCAATGACCGTTTAAACCCAACGACAAAGGACATAAAATGATCAAAGCTTCTGAAATTATGACATCACTGACATAAACTGTTTTTTGTTAATTATGAATTATAGTTTATACTGAATAGATTTGGTTTATTTGAAGGATTATATCAAATATATGAATTAATTAACATATTTCTTTCTTTTCATCTCATTTTGTTTTGTTCGAAATTTTAATTAAAACAGTGGCGTAATTATAGGCCTAATACGCCATAAGCGGGGCATTTTAGGGGATCATTGAACCTCTAAATCAGCGTTTCCCAACCTTTTTTACCGACCGCCAAGATATATAAGGGAGGTATTGTGATCATACCGATTTTGACATTTCGAGATTTCGATGGATCTCCACGAATTGAGGTCCCTACATAACGTTTTGACTATTTTTAACATAATGTCTGTCTGTCTGTCTGTCTGTCTGTCTGTCTGTCTGTCTGTCTGTCCGTCCGTTCGTCCGTCCGTCCGTCCGTCCGTCCGTCCGCCCGTCCGTCCGTCCGTCTGTCCGTCTGTCCGTCTGTCCGTCTGTCCGTCCGTCCGTCTGTCTGTCTGTAAATTAGGACCTCAAGATTTCAAAAATTTCAACTTTCGTCTTTATTGCAATTCGTTTTTGAGATATATCCATGCAAAGATGAATATTTCTATAAATCAAGCCATATTAAAATTTGTCTTAATTTTAAAATACGCAAAACGAGTAAGGCCTCAAATTTTTTCTAGACTTAATAAACTACGAGGAATCCAAAAATTCTAGCGTCAGTTTGTTTTCTCTAATCGTTTTTGAGTTGTGATTTTTTTTAACTCACAATTTTCACAAATTATGTAAATTATGCCATAAAAAAAATTGTCACAATCTTAAAATGCATTAAACGATTAAAGCCACAATTTTTTTCTAGACTAAATAAACTACAAGGAATCCAAAAATTTCAACCGCTGGTCGCTATCTCTAACCATTTTTGAGATTTTTTTTTTATTTTACAATTTTCACAAATAATGTAAATTATGCCATTCAAAAAATTGTCATTATCTCAAAACGTTTTAAATGATTAAAGCCCCAATTTTTCTCTAGACCAGTGGTTCCCAACCTTTTTTGCTTGCGGAGCCCTTTTTTAATCACTTTATTTCCCCTGAATCAATTTCTATGACGGAGCCCCTAGGCCTACCCTATGTCTTACAAATTAATGGTGTTTAGAAATAATGTTACGGGGGAGGGGGTAGATTTTTTAGTTAATATAAATTCACTTTTCTCTTTCACAGCTCACATATTGATAGATAGACAGATTTTTGAATATAGATAGCCTGAAAATTTTCTTAGGTGAGGTTTTATGTATATAATCGAAAATTACACGAAAAATAGGTTCCTTAAAAAGGCTATTTAATGTTGGGAGGGGGGTAGCCAATCACAAGTGGTTATTTTAGCATGACGATTTGAAACTACTCCTCCTAATTAAAAAACAGACTATAATAGTTCGTGAACCAACTATAATAACGATTGTATTATAAACTTAACTTTAATTAAATGTTTGGTATTGAAAAGACGCGTCGTTTTAGTTCCAAATAAATTAAAACCCCAAATCAGCTTTTGAAAGGATCAACGTAAATTTCGAAATATATTCGGTTATACAAATGTCTGTTTGACATGTGATTTTGAAGTAGTTACCTAAAACTGCCTTTGTTCGTACTCTATACGTTATACGTTGAACATAACTCGTTGTGATTTCAAACATGTCATACACAGATCTGTTCAGTTATTTTCTCTGTGGTCATCTTAATACAACTTTGAAATCAAACACACAAGCGTTTTATTCAAAAGCAAAATCATTCAGAGGTAAAGAGAATTTCTAATGGAAATTTTATCAAATTAAAACGTTGAATATACGCAACAGAATTAGATTTCTCGAATCAAATTTGAGCTTAGGTTGAAAAAATTAAAATGATTGTGGGAAAGAATTGAAAATAAATACATTGTATGCGGGCTCGTCCAGTCATATTCACGAATATATCAAATTATCTCTCCATTGCTTCGGACAGATCAGTCTCTCACAAGTTTTTTGAATATAAGCAGTTCACTTTTGTAAGAACAAACTAGATCTGGTTATTTTGGTGATTTTTATAGTGTATTACTGACTTTTAGAAACTTGGTTATATTGTAAAAAAGGCTTTACAGTTTTGGGTTATGTTTGTATTATTTTAAGTTAGTATTATATTACAAAGTATTTAAGATGTCACTATTCAAAATGAAATATGAAAAATGAAATTTTTTTAAATGACATTTTTATAATCTGACTTTTCAAATTATTTTTCTGTAATACCAACATGACATACAGTTTCAAAGGTGCAAACCGTTGAAAACAAAATTTCCTCTTAGTATGTACTTACAAAAGTGAACTGCTTATATGTCTCTGGCCTGTACATTATTGTTGGATTCAATCTTAAGTTGTTTTATTGCCGCATAAGTGGCTTTATTGTCTTATTCAATAAACCATATTAGTGTGTCGTCACATACATGTGCTGCCATCTAAGAGCTGAGTCCTTTGGAAGATTTTGATTGGTATAAAATACATGTGACATTACTTTTGTTACCTTAATTTTATGAATATTTTCAATTTTGGAGCAAAAAATATGTATTTTTGATAAATATATACTAATATATACAGTCCAGATACTTTATATTATAGAATAATGATTTTATAAATATATAAATAAAGATAAGATATATTTATAGGTTACGTTTTTAAATAATATAAAAATCGAAATATCTTTAGTATTTATTTAATTAACACTAAGTAATCATTAATACTTTGTTTTAGAATGCATAATGGTGTATTGTTTTGCTCCAAATTGTAACCATTGCAGCTACATTCTTAATTGCAATTTTTTTAGTTTTTTGGTAGATGAAAATGAAAAACAATAATGGATAAAATAAAAACAACATATTGTTCCTTCAAACCATTTAGATATAGCATACACACTTATTGCTATGTTACTTGGTATAATAACGATTATTAACGTAAAATTTTCAAAATTAACGTGCAAAATAATATTGTTCTGCAAAAATAGAACATATTAAATTATAATGTATAAAATAAGAATTTTTATAAATAAATATTGACTAGTAGTTTTGATGTGAAACATTTTCTTTCTTTGAAAACTTAATTTATATTTCCAAAATACAATTTAACAAAAAAACATAGGAATGTAAATTCAAATAAAAGGAATCCAACCGCGAGACAGCAGCGCTGAATCCCATTTTGTGACATCACTAATATGGTCTATTATCTTCTTAACAGCAGCAATGTTTTTACCAAAAATACAGCCTGAACTTTTCTGGTGTGCAACAAAATTTCTACCTCCATCAAATTTTTTATTTCAGTGGTAAATTGTAGCCAAAGAAAGAGCTTTGTCAAAAACTTAATATTGGGTTGTTGCATAAGGCCGAGTGTTTTTTTTTTCATCTTTTATTCAATAAAATATACATTCTAAAAAAAAACTTTTATTATCAAATGTACTATCCATTATTTTGTATCACTTTGGATAAACGCTCAGGCAATTTCATAATGCCATCTCTCCAGAAGGTTCTGTCTTTGCTCTCGAAAAATCTGTAGAGGTGAATTTTGATATCGTCCACAGATGCGAAATTTTTTCCGTTAAGGGAATTTTGTAGAGAACGGAACAAATGGTAGTCGGAGCATATGGTCCAGACATCGCACCATCCGACTACCACTTTATTTACTATTCACTACCAGAATATTTACCCTGTGACAACAAAAAAGGGATGGTACTAAACCCCTGCACGCTTTCCGGTCATAGGGAAAATTGCATTTCCACTTGCACAAAATGTTTGTGTTTTTCTCTGACTTAATATTGCTTGCCCTTTTGTCAAAAGAAAGTTATAACAAATTTAAAGTCTTTTAATTATAGGCATGCTGTATGAAAACGCGGAAAATCATATTTTTTTATTACAAGATCACATGACCGTTTGAGCCCTTTGGGACCCTCCGAATCGCATGCATATATTTAAAAGACTTTAAATTTGTTATAACTTTCTTTTGACAAAAGGGCAAGCAATATTAAATCAGAGAAAAGCACAAAAATTTTGTGTTAAGTGGAAATGCAATTTTCCCTATGACCGGAAAGCGTGCAGGGGTTTAGTACCATTCCTCTTTTGTTGTCACAGGGTAAATATTCTCTCCTCCAAAAGGCATGCTGTATGAAATCGGAGACCAAAAACTGTCGTGAGTTCCCGGTTTATTGTTCTGCTTTCTACAAAATTCCATAACCGGAAAAAATTTCCCATCTGTGGACGATATCAAAATCCACCTCTACAGGTTTTTCGAGAGCAAAGACGGAACCTTCTGGAGAGTTGGCATTATGAAATTGCCTGAACGTTTGTCCAAAGTGATAGAAAATAATGGACAGTACATTTGACAATAAAAGTTTTTTTTAGAATGTATATTTTACTGAATAAAAGGTGAAAAAAAAACGAACGCAGTTATGAAACAACCCAATACATTATAATTATAGGCTGAACTATTGGGTTGGGTTAATATTAAGTCCTGTTTTCGGATATTACTTTATTTATACATGGCATATAAATAAAGATAGAGGGAACACGATTTTTCTCGAAAATGCGAAGTTAGAGCAAGAAAATATGGTCACAAAACCTGGAAACCGGAGGCCTAGGCCCTCCTTGGGTTACCGCGCCAATGATGATGGTGATGAAATATCTACGAAATCGTAGAATGTAAAAAAAAATACGCTCCACACCATTTATTTCTCATCAATCTTTTCATTAAAACCCAAATTTGTCAAGGAACAAAAGGGTCAGCAACAATTTGTAATATATTTGGACAATGATATTAAAAATAGTTTGTGAAAACTCATATTTTTCCAATTTTCAGACGAAATAAAACAAAACATGAATAAGAAAACGTTGTAGTTGTATGTTGGTGTACAAAGGGCTTAGGAGTTAATAGAAAACGTGCCTGCGCTTGAATCCATCGCCTGGCGCGATCCGCACGTCTTCAAACATTCCCGCGTACTTCAAACACTGCCCGATGAAAACAGCCCGACAAGCTCCGCGACACGATATTCCTACAGGACAAATACCGAGGGAATATTATCAGGATAACGCACCTGCTTGCGCCTGAATGCTATGCAAACCGCTACACATGAATGATATGTGGGTTGCTACATAAACCATTACTAAAACTTGAGAAATTTTGTAGGGTAACCAGACAACTGGGGCCGTAAGATAATTCGAGCCGTTCACAATTGGGGCTTTTCACAACTGGGGCCATTAACAACTGAGGCCATTAAGAACTGGGGCGATGGACAATTCTGGCCGTACACAATTGGGGCTTTGCACAACTGGGGTCATTAACAACTGGGGTGATGGACAATTCGGGCCGTTCACAATTGGGGCTTTTCACAACTGGGGCCGGAATTCTACATCTAACTTGTTTCTCTGTTTTGTCAAGATGGAATTAACATGGCCAAAACCAGCCTCAACCACTGTGTACCCACACAGTGTAATAGACCATATTAGTGTGTCGTCACATACATGTACTGCCATCTGAGAGCTGAGTCCTTTTGAAGTTTAAAATACATGGGACATTACTTTTGTTACCTTAATTTTATAAATATTTTCAATTTTGGAGCATAAAATATGTATTTTTGATAAATATATACTAATATATACAGTCCAGACACTTTATATTATAGAATAATGATTTTATAAATATATAAATAAGGATTCGAAGATATATTTATAGGTTACGTTTTTAAATAATATGAAAATCGGAATATCTTTAGTATTTATTTAATTAACACTAAGTAATTATTAATATTTTGTTTTAGAATGCATATTGGTGTATTGTTTTGCTCCAAATTGTAACAATTACATCTACATTATTAATTGCAAATTTTTTCGTTTTTTGACAGATGAAAATGAAAAACAATAATGGAAAATTAAAAACAACATATTATTCCTTTAAACCATTTAGATATGGCACACACACTAATTGCTATGTTACTTGCCATAATAACGATTATTAACGTAAATTTTTCAAAATTAACCTGCAAAATAATATTGTTTTGCAAAAATAATGACATATTAAATTATAATGTATAAAATAAGAATTTTAATAAATAAATATTGACTTGTAGTTTTGATGTGAAGCACTCTCTTACTTTGAAAACTTAATTTATATTTCCAAAATACAATTTAACAAAAAAACAACATGCTAAATTCAAATAAAAGGAATCCAACCGCGAGACGGCAGCACTGAATCCCATTTTGTGACGTAGTTACTAATATGGTCTATTTTTAACTTTTTTCCATAGATCCCCAATCGATCCCCGAGCCAGAATTGACCCCTAACAATGTCATATCGACCCCCGGGGGTCTAGTTTAATATTTTAAGTGTTAATAAATTTTACCTTCTGGAATATTCTGCGTTTCTGTTTGAAATTCGAACACGTTCAATATATAACAATAATTCGTAGTTATACCTGCAAAATTCTAAAAATGTGCAAAAGTTATTTTTAATTGTATTTGCTTACTTTCTTTTGTCCCAGTTTTTTTACAATTCTATATTTTGAGTACAATGCATTCATGTTTTTATATGCATTAGCATATCCTACCCATATTAGTTTTTGTTAGGATTGTGTGTATGTGGGTGTATGTAGGACGATGTGTGGAAAAGAGAGGCCGGGGGGGGGGGGGTATCTAGTGGTTTGTAAGGTCGGTGATGTGGCAGTGGGAACAGATGCACAGTTTCCTGTAGGAAAATATCGGATGGAACGGGCTGGCGAACGCTAGAGCCCTGCGGTCTACTTACTACGGACGCTGCCGGAGAGATTACAATGCGAACACTTCTGACAGATTCATAATTAGAACATATATTCACATATTCAACTCTACCGAATATATGCAGGTATTAGTTTTCATTGTTTTATTTTTTAATGTAATTAATTGTCGAGTGGTGTAACATGAAAATTCGAATGCCGATAAGGATATGGATAATAAATAACAACAATAATATCCGTATTCAGAGCTGGAAATATTTGAAAAAGTATATTTTCAGAGCTAAAGTTTCTTATTTAAATATTTATTGGAAATAAAAATTAAAAATATATGTATATATATATATGAAGGTCTAAAAATTATATGAATAACTTCTTCTTTGGGCACAATCAGCTGGGCTGTCTTTTGGCCTCACATTAGTCCTCTATTTTGATCTGTTAATTGTCAAGTGTCAAAAAATATTTATATGTCAGATAACCTACAAAATATATAACTGCGTAAAAACAAATTACATGGAAAATTTTCTCTATAAAATCTACGCCAAGAATATAAATAAAAGTCTAAATATGTAAATAATAACAAAATATACGAAAAAAATTAAATAATATAAATAATATTATCTGTCTCATTTTGTAATACGTCACTAACAGGGAAAGTTATTTTTTTATGTTGTATATTGATAATACTTTTATAATATTATCATAGTCTTGGTTCACATGGATACGCCAAAGTCTGTTTACACCACAACAGTCACCAAAGTAACCAGATCTATGGTCTATTTCAAATTTAAAAAAAAGTAGCTAGCGCTGCGAACCGAGTACGATTTACACTTGATAAATACAGTATAGCGGAAAATTTAAAATAATTTATAACTAGGGCATGGGCGTAGTAACTGGGTTAGCAAGTGATTTTTTTTTTATTTAAAAAAGGTTAATAAGATATTGAAATAAACAAGGCAGATAATACACTTACGTTATTTATACGACATAAATTCAGTTTAATGGGAAATTTGAAAAAGTTAAAAAAATATTAATTTATAAAAATTATGTACTATATATAAAAAGAGAGATTTGGCTAAAAGAGTTAAAATAAAGCAATAAAACAAACAATATATCTTCAGAGCTAAAGTTTCTTATTTAAATAATTCTTATAAATAAAAATTAAAAATATATGTATATATGAAGGTCTAAAAATTATATCAATAACTTCTTCTTTGGGCACAATCAGCTGGGCTGTCTTTTAGCATCAAATTAGTCCTCTCTCTTGATCTGTTAATTGTCAAGTATCAAAAAATATTTATATGTCAGATAACCTAAAAAATATATAACTGCGTAAAAACAAATTACATGGAAAATTTTCTCCATAAAATCTACGCCAAGAATATAAATAAGTCTAAATATGTAAATAATAACAAAATATATGAAAAAAAAATAATAATAATATATATATTTCCAATGTACGACACTGAACATCTGTCAACTTGGACAAAAACAATATTTTAACAGTGTAATAGGGGTGATGTTCTAAACCAATCCGAAACAAGAACAAACAGCTCCTATCTTCTTACACACATTTTTCTACTTTGAAATAGACCATAGTTTCGTATTAGAAATTGAGACCGTTTATATATATTTCCAATGTATGACACTGAACATCTGTCGACTTGGACTAAAAACAATATTTTAACATTGTAATAGGGATGGTGTTCTAAACCAATCTGAAACAAGGACACACAGCTCCTATCTTCTTACACACATTTTTCTAAGCTGACATAGAACATAATTATAATAACTGAAATAAAACTGTACCTAATCCACCTGCTACATTTTATCGATAATAAATATGTTTATATCAATAATAACATTTCCTTCAGTATTTATAAAGTGTTCAACTTGTTATTAATAAGTTAAAAATCCTGTTAAAATTTCAATTGAGAATCAAACCGTGTAACTCCGTTCATTGGTTATTCATGGCGTCGACACACACTTCAAAGTGACCCCCCTCCCTTTTACCCTGGCTGTGCCCCTTCAAATCCCTTAACTAAATGTCAAATATGCAGAGGCATGTCGCAAGCCTTTGTACCTATATACTCTGTACCTACACGTACAGCTTAAACATTTCATAATATCGATCATATTATCACGACCAACACCTTTGCAATTAACGACTTTGTCCGGGTACACAGTTTAAAAAAATAATTGATGTGAGGTGTGAATTTTTACACATTGCAGGATTTTGTAGGTATGAGTGTTACCTTTTATGTTTTTACACACTACCACTAAATGGCAATAATGAAATGTGTCATTACTAAATTCGTAAAATTTGACATTTATTATCTTTGAAATCAGTGGCAGCTTATAAATTAACCGAGTAGTTTGTTGACAAAGAGCGTTTAAAAAACAAATTTGTGAAAAAATGGATATTACTCGTGAAGGTTTTCGTTACAATGCAGAAATGGTGGCATTAACGCTACGTACAACCCCCAGAGATTATTAGTTTCTTATACAAAACTAACAAACTGTAATAAAATTAGTGACAATCTGTACATCAAATTTTGCAGAGAATTTTTATCTATCTAATAGGATATTTTTGATTGTAGAAAAACTTATTGTAAAAATGTTATTGCTCAATAACTTAATAATAGGTATCACACAACAATGTTCTGTAATTTTTTAAATATATTTGTGGTTTTCAAATAATTTTTATATTTATACAGTTTTGTGTAGAAATGTTCAAATAATATGTCAAAAATTTTTTCGACATGATTGTTTATAGTTTAGAGGCTTCGTCGAAAAATATTATACTTGATGATAATGAAATGCTACTTGGTACAAGTATTCTTTACAGAAAATAAATCATTTTTATCCGCAGCATCTATATTAAGAAGCGCGGAAGATTCGAGGTGGCGGCAAAAGTAGATTACCAAGTACAGTAACTCTAAGTAATTTTCACAATAGAACAAATTATCTCCAAACATATTTGTAGAATAGAGCTTTAGCTACAATTTGCCGCATGGTACACAAATATGCGTCGAATGGTTTACAAGATGGCGTCTATAACGCAATTTGTTTATTTACAGTTACATGACAGTTCTTTTTACAATTAAAAATATCCTATTAGATAGATAAAAATTCGCTGAAAATTTTGATATATAGATTGTTACTAATTTTATTTCAGGTTGTTAGTCTTGTATAAGAAACTATACGGTTGTGCGCACCCTTAAAGCTGAGTTTAGAATATTTAAAGAATCAGTTTCATAATGAATTTGTAATTTTTTCTGATTGTAAAAGCGCCGTCCAAAAATTGAGTCCTGGATTTGAGAAAAAGAAATATTCACTAATTTATGATGTTATTAAATGCCTTAACGATCTCACGATCAGCGGTAAAATGGAAAAAATATGCTGGATTAAAGACCACTCAGATTTTGAGTTCAACATCGAAGTAGATCTTCTAGCCAAAGAAGCAGCTGTAAATGGCTCCCTGTTAAATATTCCTCTAGACAGTAATGAGATTATGTCAATCTTCAAATCTTCCATAAACAACCAATGGCAACAAGAATACATAGGTTCTCTATAGCTCAAAGGATCATACTATGCTCAAATTCAACCTCTTCTTCCTAGAAAGCTTTGGTTTTCTTCTCACCAAAGCAAATCTTTTATATGCACTTTTATCCGGCTTAGATTTAATCACATCTCATCTACATAGAATTAATATGGTTTCGTCTCTTTTCTGTTCGTGGGATAATTTATCGGTCAGCGATTCGAACCATTTATTGTTCGAATGCCCAATTCATTTTCGCAATCGTAACTTATTTATAGAAAATTTAGTTGGTCAAAAAATATCGTTACCTACCAATATTCAGACGCTTCTTGCTACTAACTCTCTAGATATTTATGAAATTATTTATAACTATATTAAAGCAGAAAATATCAAATTATAAATGTAATTTTTATAACATAGTAATCTCTTCATTTATACCTGGCTAATAGCCAAAGCAGCTAAAGCCAACAAGTAGAAGGAAAAAAAAGGTTTTCGTTGGATGATTTTTTTTTACCCCTAAAAGGAGTACATTTGGCCACCTTAATTATGCAGTCCAGTTTTGGTTCTAAACATACCCTTTAGGCGTAGTTATAAACTTAACAAACTTAACATAAAATAATTCTTCTCCCCCTATTAACATAATTATTCCAGTGAAAATAACTCTAAAACAACCCTTATTCTTGTTATTTCAGTTTTTAAAAAGCCTACTGGATCTTGTTGGAATCTTTCAGATTTCTCTTTCGAATGATAATGCTGTAATAATAAGGGTAGAGTGTTGAACGAGGTATGATGAGGGAGGAGGAGTTATGAGGGGTGAAGGGATGACAGATAAGGGTTAGAAGGGCGCCCGTATCACAATGCGAGCTCACCCGAACATATATGTATGTACATTCATTACAGATTGAGCCCTTTCCAATAACACGACAATATTATAACAAAATATCAATTTTATTCAAATATTAGTCACTGAATAAACGTAAATTCAATAATTGACAATTTTTAAATTGAGCAGACTGTTAACAAGACTATTACAAAATACAAATTACAAAGGACTTATAAGTAGACTTTTGGAAAAACCAGTTTTCAAATTTCAATATTTCAAAAAAACCGAATTTTTACAAAAAAAAAAATCAGCTGTGGCCATTACAGGACCGACCGCCATCACAAAGTACTTATATAAAATACATTCTAGCAGCAGAGTAGAAATAACTTGGCCTAATATTTTCTAACAGAGATATTATTTATCATGACCATGGAAACGTTACATATAAGAATGAAAAAATTGACTTTTTCAACATTTTTTCGTTTTATCAAAAAGTGTTTAAAATAAAAGTTGTTAGTTATTACTTTTATAGCAACTTTTGTTTAACAAATTTTTTCGAAATATGTATATCGCTGTTGTGAAATATTCGCAAAAATCTTAAAACCGACACGAGTAAACTCCCATTTCTAGTCAACAGATTTTTACCAAAAGTTGATCAACTCGTGCCATTAATGTCAAAAACTTAAATATGAAGTTTCATGAAAATACTTTTAGCCGAATTTGCTCTGCACGTGTACACGGACCGACAGACAGACAGACAGACAGACATCATGCTAAAAATAGTCAAATCGTTATGTAGGGACCTCAGTTTGTGGAGATCCATCGAAATTTCGAAATGTCAAAATCTGTATGATCACAATACCTTCCTTATATTTACCAACAGTTGGTCAACTCATGCCATTGATGTCCAAAGCTTAAATATGCAGTTTCATAAAAATCCTTTTAGCCGAATTTGCTCTGCACGTATACACAGGCAGACAGAGAGACGGACGGACTGACAGACAGACGGACAGACAGACCTACAGACTTAATGCTAAAAATAGTCAAAACATTATGTAGGGACCTCAATTCGTGGAGATCCATCGAAATCTCGAAATGTCAAAATCGGTATGATCACAATACCTCCCTTATATATGTTGACGGTCGGTAAAAAATTGAGACAAAAATTTCGAAAAGTTTTACAAAAATTTATTATTATTTATTTTACAAAGCTATTATTATTAATATATTAGTGCAGTTTTGTTTTTCTGCGACAAATGTAATGAACAAACTCGCATAGTATCAGTTACTTTTTATCTCAAATTATATTCCCATGCCTTCCTCCTGTCCATAACCAAATCTTTTCCAATCTGGACTTAATATTAACTTTCCCTCCATTTTTCTTAAGAAAAGAAAAAACTAAGATGCCTATCTTTGTCCTGTCTCGAATGACAGCCAAAAATCACTACAATTTGTTATACTTTTATAGTTTTTCACAACTTCTATCGATATTCTAACAAAAATTCAACACTAGAACATATTTAATAAGTTCAAACAGTAACAGAGCGCCTAGTACAATATTTGACCACCAGACTGCGTATTCGAGCGTGTTAGTTCTCAATAGAGAATTCTATTACAGGGAACATAATTTATAATTGTAAAAATCCTATTAAAAATTCCTGTAAAATCATTTTAAAAAATAATTTAACCAGAATCATAATCGTATTAATAAATTTTTGCATACACCTCTAGTAATGAGGTGATGCATCATCCTAACAGTGTGTTTATGCGAGGGCTTAGCTCGGATTTATGGGGGCGGCTGGCTGGAGCAGGACGAGGGTGAACCAGTGGGGGGGCGCGACTAATTGGAGGACCCGCTCAGCTGCGACCAACAAGACATCACCACTAAAAACTGGTCAATGTCATCAGGATTAAGATAAGTACTCAATTGATGAGAGAAGGGTTGCATTTTCTCTTTGAACTTTTATAAAAAAATCTTTGATATTCTTGCTAAAAATATCCTTGTTAAAGTATATTGTTTTAACGTAAATGTGAAGTACGTTCTACGTTTGTATTTTACGTTTGCGTTACGTTTTTATTCAAATGTTTTAATTGAAGTTGTATTAACTGTTCCGGGCACAAATGACAAACACAATTAGGTTTAAATGTAATGAATTCATTAAAGAAATTCTATGAAACTGTCAATTGCGGTACACAAACTTATTTAAAAGCTAAACACGACGATTGTTCAGCAAAACATTAAACGTAGTACTGTTCCAAAACGTGTTATAGATCAGCGTTTCTCAACCGGGGGACCGCGAAGTCATATAAGATCAAAGCATGAAAATATTATAGAAATTAGCTCAATTTTGCATATAAATTATATCCATATTCATAAATACATGACATTTTTATTTATTAAAATATAACTTTAATAACATAAGTAATATAAATTATTTTTATTTTGACAACTAATTTAAACTAAGTAAACTATATCAAGTGTTGTATCGATTGATGGATATCTATGAAAACGATTCGCGTTGGAGGATCTTCAAGTACTTTCAAGTACGACTTAAAAGTGCAATATTTGTTATTATTATTTGTTATTATGCTCCGAGCTACTGATAACTCAAGAGTAAGGGTGCGAAAATGTCTAAATCAAATGGAAAAGTGGAAAGCAACTTTGAAGACTTGTAAATTAAAATACTTTACTTTCAAGCCATTACTTATAGGTAATACAATTTTTAGTCAATCGTAAAAGATTTTTAAACATTGTTTAAGTAAAAGTTGTTACTTTTTAAAAGCTAATTCCAAAGATGCCTAATTTCCTATTTAAAAAAGTTAAGGGAAAATTTTTCTGATAAATTTGAATACTACCATTAAATTTTTTGGGTCATTCATTTTTTCCTGACTTGCTTACATATTTCATATACCTTTTCGAGAAAAATCGCATTCCCTATGCCCTGAGACATCCTTTGGTGCCCCCCCCCCGCTCCTATCTCTCTCGCCCTTCTCTTCCCCCTCTATCTTAATCTCTCTCTATATACATTATTGTATATGTATATAGGGGACTGCAGATAATATTTACGTAATTTGGGGGGTCCCGTGCCAGAAAAGGTTGAGAAATACTGTTATAGATGATAAAAAAATAGTCAACAGGGGGGGGGGGGGGGCAGTCGAATATATATAATCTTTTTTTTAATTTTTAAATTAATGGCCTTTGCTGTTGTGGCAATTAGCCAGGACAATTTTTATTTGTGAAAAATTCCATGCCTGACCGGGATTCGAACCCGAGACCTTAGCAACGCAGAGCAGATATGTTATCACTACGCTACGCCGGTCGGCATATGTAATCTTCAACTCTTTTGCTAAAGGTCTGTAAGCTTGAAGGCACTTAAAATTTGTTTACAAAATTTTTATTTAGCCATATTACGAGGGTTACCTTTTATGTTTTTACAAACGACCGCTAGATGGCCGAGTAGTTTGTTGACAGTGAGCGTATAAAAAAAACAAGTTTGTGAAAAAATGAATATTACTCGTGAAGGTTTTCGTTTGATAATTTTTTACGATTTTAGTAAAAGTCTAACTCAACAACAATGCATAGATTCGCTTACTTCAACTTTTGGTAATGAAGCACCATCAGAAAAGACTGTTTACAATTGGTTTGAAGAATTTCGTCATGGTCGTGCGTCCGTCAGTAATGAATCTCGTGAAGGTTGACTAAAATCGGTTGTGATTCAAAAAAAAAAAAACATCGATGCTGTGCGCAGAATGATTGAAGAAGATCGGCATGTGACTTACCGTGAGATAGAGGCATCCTTTGGCATATCGCAGACTGCAATACATTCGATTTTGCATGAACATTTAGCTGTGAAAAATATCTGTTTCTTCGGTTGTACTGGACATGTCGCAACCATTCCTTTAGAGCAGGGGTTTTTAAACTTATGTAGTCCGAGGACCCCCTCTTGAACAATTTTTTTTTGCGGACCCCATCGCAACCCTAGGCATTTTACATCGTTCTTGAGACTTAATTTTTGGCTCAGTAATCTCATAGGCACTACGTTATAATAAATATTAGTAAAAATGTATCGCTGGTTATTTTAATAAATGGTCTTGCGCATTTTATAGAGATGAACATTTTTATTAGCATATAGAATAAAAAACATAAAATGAATAAAAATAGTAGTAAAAAGAATTAGAAAAGTTACAAATTATAATAAGCTCATACAAACATTTCTTGATCAAATATTGGTCAAAATAGATCTTATTATAATATGTTTTCTGTAAATAATTTGCAGTTGAATAAAAATAATTACATTTTTCCTAATTACTGTTTAGTTCTGTCAATAACTACCATAGTTAGGTAACAACAAATACAAAAAGTCCTGACCATGTAGGATTTTTATTAAATGAGTTATTTGAATAAAAGCGAAAAGTTGGGGAATGTAAAGTTAATGTCAAAATTGTTTCGTGGACCCCCAGTAATGGCTACGCGGACCCCCAGGGTTCCGCGGACCACAGTTTAAGGACCGCTGCTTTAGAGCAGTGCTTCTTAAACTTTTTGATGTCGCGGCTCCCCTGCAACTCAAATCAATAACCCACGGCCCCCCTAATTTTTTTTTTTTGAATCAAGATTAGTTAAAATATATACATACATATAGTTTTTTACCCTAAGATCATTCAATAATCTATTTATAATGAAGAATAATATTTATGTAGCATTAAAGTTAAAGCGACTAAAGTTAAAGTGATCATTTTTAAATAATAAAATAATTAAGTGTTATATTTGCGGTTCTTCGCGGCCCCCTTGTGGGAACAGCACGGCCCCCTAGGGGGCCGCGACCAACCACTTTAAGAAGCACTGCTTTAGAGGATCGGAGAACAGTTAATGCTGAATGGTATACAACAATTTGTTTGCCACAAGTCATCGACAAAATCAGAAAAAACAACCAAAAACGGACATAAATAATTGTAAAGATTTTGCCTTTACAGTTTCAATGTTAATGTGCACAAAACTGGCTACTGTTTATAAAATACTTTTGAAAATATAAAAATGAAATACGTAACAAGATTTATTTAAAATTGTTATTATTTTTTTGTTGAATGTTGACAAAACATACACGTGCAAAATTACATGTAAAACCATTTACAAATTCTGCTTATGACGGCATTTTTATTTGAAATTCGAATCTGTATTATGTTATTCTTGTCACCGGCATTTTTAACAATTTCAATTTCAGTGTACATACAACAAAAGGATAAAAAAAATGTCAGAGTTTATGGGTGAAGGACATATAATAATCATAATATACTGAGCCTTATTAACATTTTTTTACCGACCGCCAACATATATAAGGGAGGTATTGTGATCATACCAATTTTGACATTTCGAGATTTCGATGGATCTCCACGAATTGAGGTCCCTACATAACGTTTTGACTATTTTTAACATGATGTCTGTCGGTCTGCCTGTGTGTCTGTCTGTCTGTCTGTCTGTCTGTCTGTCTGTCTGTCTGTCTGTCTGTCTGTCTGTCTGTCTGTCTGTCTGTCGGTCTGTGTACACGTGCAGAACAAATTCGGCTAAAAGAATTTTTATGAAACTTCATATTTAAGCTTTTGACATCTATGGCACGAGTTGATCAACTTTTGGTAAAAATCGGTTGACTAGAAATGGGAGTTTACTCGTGTCGATTTTAAGATTTTTGCGAATATTTCACAACAGAGAAGTATTTCGAAAAAAATTATTTAACAAAAGTTGCTATAACAACGATCAACTTCAAAGTTTCAAGAATTAGTTTTCACGCTCTTGACGGCCCCGGGTATAGAATTGATCATTACTCGGGGCCCGCAAAGAAAGTTTCTTCCTGGAATCCCCAGAAGTTTTCTCGACGGCCCTGCCTGTTATATACCTGTATTATACACCTCAAACATAAGGCCGCTAGCTCATGGGGAGTTAACGAGATTAGCAGGGGATTCCACACAAATGTTTACACCATGTTTACATGTAGCAAATTTTTATTTAGGAATTATATATTTGACCGCGATTTGAATCTACAAAATTTCAAATTTAATTTCGAACCATCTGGGGAAAAGGTTATCGTTGGTGTAGAATTAGTTGTAGTATAAAGCCGCATTCAGACCTCTTTAAATTAACGAGTGTCGCTGACTGTCGACTGTGCGTTGTGTCGCTCTGAGTTATGCTTTAATGCATTCTTTTAACGTTCCATGTACCGTTCACATCTGTTCTAAATTAGTACGTTGCGAATAGCCCTCCATCTGTGAATTTTGAAACCAACTATTTAGCTTCATAAAATATTTTATATGTATTATCGTTTTTATAATTCTGTTGTCTTAGATTTTAACTACCTAATTACCTAAATTGATCATATTTACTGTCCGTCTTTATAATTTTGAGCAAGATTTGTTAATGATGACATTATGTTAGGTTATGTAAAGGCATTCGATAACTACGGTGGCACTGATAGAATGCGATAACCAATGTGTTTATATGTCTGTCTCATTAAAACATCTCACTAGCTATAAGTTTAGAAAATTATGCACAATCCACAACAAACAGCGTATTAAATTTGGAGGTCTGAACGGTTTCACGTCTTATCATATGACAAACTTTCTGGTGACAGTGAATAGTCCATAAGATACAGTGCATAAGCTATTGATTTAAGAGGTCTGAATGCGGCTTTATAGTAACTAGATGTATTTGAAAGTAGCAAGTAATATTTTTTGTGGTAATTAATATGTGCACATGTTCGCATTGATTTTAGCATTTAATTAGGTTTTTAAGTAGAGGTTGTAGCAGCTGAACCGCAGCCAGCTGAGAACTTGCACATTCCCAATCACACCCTGCTCGGGGGCAGGCCTCCACCCCCCAAACACCGTCCCCCCCAACATAATCCGCCCAACACCCGCCCCATATTGATTGATAACAGGTGTTTATGAAATGGAAATGTTCATTCTTTTACTCGAGCAACTTGAGAAAACTTACTTGGGAAATTATTCTTCAAAACATACGAAAGAAAGTTTAGATTTGTTTAAAACAATTCTATTTGTTTTAGTTATTTTTCATTTAATTTATTTTAAAAGTATTTTCAAATGTATTGAACAGAGAACCCTAATTTTAAATGAAGAGGTACGGAATATTCACTCTTGTGTAATATTTTTGATGTTAAGTAAATATTAAGTGAGACACTTGGTTTATAAGTAGCTCTCACCATAGCTCCCGAAATATATATATATTTTAAAAACTGATTTAAGAGAAAAAAAAATGTTTCCTCATACATTTTTGATGTGAATAATAAGTGAGATTTCAAGATTATAGTTGAAGGTAATGGGATTCAGACCAGTCAGAAAATAAAAACAAATTTATTAACTTCGCTTACGTTTCGATTTAATTTAAATCTTAGATTTAATTTAATCAGAGCTTAGTTCAGTGGTTCCCAACCTTATCTAAGGTACGGAACACTTACGCAAGAAATTTTTTTTGACGGAACACTTACCTTAAATTAAAATGAAATGTTTGTAAGCTGTGTTTTTATAAAATTGGAAAATTACAATTTCAAACAAATATTTATAATTATACCTTAATATTTATTTTAAAAAATCTATTCATATAATTATAATATATAATTAAAAAAAAAAAAAACATTTAATGTAGAACTTGTGATTGGTGTTTTTTACATATTTCTTGTATGTTGGGACATAATCAAGCGAATGCCACCCTCATTTCTTCCCCCAAATTTGTTAATCTTTCTCTTTTTTAGGGTTTTGTAGGTATGACCAAAAAACCCTTATACCTTCATTTTGTCGTCTGTCTGTCTGTCTGTCTGTCTGTCTGTCTGTCTGTTCGGTAAAAATTGTAGCCAAACGGCTAAACCTAGAGAGTTGAAATTTGGCATGCTTATACAACTTTTTGACCTGCACATAGGAAAAATACTAAAACATCTAAAAAACATACCCCCCTAAAAATATAAACAAATATGTGCTCATCAAAAACAAAAATATTTTTTTTAAATTCTGAGTAGGGTATCAAATGAAAGCCCTTAGTACGTGGATTAACGATCAAATTTTTATTTTTGCAAAATAAATTATTTAGATGCAATTTTTGCCAAAATCGTGCATAAAACTTTTTGTCCCACACCCTGTAGCCCAGATGGTTTAAACTAAAAATCTAAAAAAATTCTAAGTAATGTATATTGGTGTGAACCGAAATAGTACAACAGGAATTTTTGATCTGATTATGTTTTCGGAAAATAACGCATTTTTTGTGGTTTTTGGTTCACAACGTACAAAAGTTATACCAATGTAAGACACTCACATGCAAGACGTGCGATAGCGTAATGGGCTAGAGCACTGGTGTCGTAAGCTAAAATGCGCTGGAAAACGAAGGGTTTCGAGTACGGAGTGAATTTTATTTTTTCTGTTTTTTTTTTGCATTTTTATTACGTTGAAATTATTGTGTCAAAATTCTAGTTATATTTTGACAAATGTTGTATTTAATTTTTAAGAGCGTAAATTTAATAACCAGTCTTATTATATGATTAACAGACGATAAATTATTTTAAAAATATCGTTCTTTTTGCCGTGATTACTATAAAGTAAAATTTGTCCTACACACTCAGCATACCGCCTTCACTTATTATATACCTGCGAAACCCTGAAATGTGTGAATATTCACACTTCACATCAATTTTTTAGTTTTTATATTGGTTAATGTGAAAAACCCTACTTCACATAAATATGAAGTTCTGGGTATTCTTATTGGACAGATATTCAGAATTCGTCAAGACTCGTTTTAGCATGTTTAATTTTCAAAGTGCGGTCACATGACAAGGATATATGCTCTTCTCCCTCTGACACGTTAAATTCAAAATTATTAGGTAATTCTTTTGAAAAAGGATTTCTAACCCAGTCGTATTTCTCTGTGTCCAGAGAAGGAAAATATTTTCGTATGTTGCTGTCCAGTATTGATAAATGTTGTGATATCAAGGAAACACAATTGCTGATATTGCTGGACACACATGCTAAGATTATTTTCGTCTACTCTTGTTTTCCAAAGAATGATCTTCTTGTGGAAAGTTAATAGTTTGTCTGTTGATGTTAATTTGTACCCTGCATACTCGTATTGACAGTGTTCAAATAATTAAAATATCTGTTAAATAGCCCAATTTAGCGCACCACATATTATTCTTAAGGTCTTGCGCAAAGTACATATTTTCCTATTCGCAGAACACAAGCAATCTTTTTAGGGATTTGTAGGTATGACCAAAAAACCCTTATACCGTCATTTTTTCGTCTGTCTGTCTGTCTGTCTGTCTGTCTGTTCGGTAAAAATTGTAGCCAAACGGCTAAACCTAGAGAGTTGAAATTTGGCATGCTTATACAACTCTTTGACCCGCATATAGGAAAAATACTAAAACATCTAAAAAACATACCCCCCTAAAAATATAAACAAATATGTGCTCATCGAAAACAATTTTTTTTTTATTCTGAGTAGGGTATCAAATGAAAGCCCTTAGTACGTGGATTAACGATCAAATTTTTATTTTTGCAAAATAAATTATTTTAATGTGATTTTTGCCAAAATTGTGTAAAAATTTTTTTGTCCCACACCCTGTAGCGCAGATGGTTTAAATTAAAAATCTGAAAAAATTCTAAGTAATGTGCATTGGTGTGAACCGGAATAGTTCAACAGGAATTTTTGATCAGATTAGGTTTTTGAAAAAAAACGCTTTTTTGTGATTTTTGGCTAATAATGTACACAAGTTATAGCTTTGTAACACGCCACACTGTAACGTGTATGCTGGTCTAGTGGTATTAGACGCTGATTTTTCACCCAAGTAACCCGATCCGAAAGGGATCGAACCCTGTGAGAAGAAACTAATTATTTTTTGTTTTTTTTTTTAATTTTTATATTGTTTAAATTATTTTTTCAAAATTCTAGTTATATTTTGGCAAATGTTGCCCTTAATTTTTAAAAGCGTAAATTTAATAGCCAGTGGCAATTGTTTAAATTATAATTTAATTCTGTTTCAATGTACACGAAATCAGAAGGGCGGAACTTATAACAACCAATGGAAGCCATAGGCGCAATTTTTAAAATTCTTAATGAACCTTGCTATATAAAAAAAAAAATACTGCACATATTTAGAAACCTAAATAATGGTATTAGGCGTTCGAATTAAAATTAACAAAAACAATATTTTAATATAAAATTTGTTTTCGCATCCAAAATAATCATCATTCACTTACTAAATACCTGCAAAACCCTGAAATGTGTGAAAATTCACACTTCACATCAATTTTATTTAGTTGTAGTATATGAGAAAACACCTTTCCTCGAGAAAGCCACCTTATTATAAAGTAAGCCTTCATATTTTGCTCCCATTGCTAAACACTTTCCGGGGAACGCCAACTTCAGTAGTACATAATTATCGAGGAACACTTTTGAAATGCTTGCGGAACACCAGTGTTCCGCGGAACACTGGTTGGGAACCACTGGCTTAGTTAATAGTCACGATATAAAATAACAAATTAATAAAAAACACATCATATTGTCCGGTTATTGAACTCAGAGATAAGCAATTTGCTTATTTCATATTTGATCATATTTTTGGATCACATCAGTCTTTTGTAGGACTATTTTGCCTATTAGAATAGTTTATTTGTTTCTATTCTGTTCTTATTCTCATATTTTCATTTCATTTCGATACAAGTGACAGCGTACAAATATTACATTCGTTAAATAGATGAATGTAAACGTACTAAACCTGACGTCACATATTTTTGTGACGTTTCAAGTGACGCAACTGCACTGTTTCGCCGATTTCCCTATATTAATTCGTTGAAAGAGTATTATGTACGTCCCTGCCCTAGCCAAACATAGTAAATCAAAACAGATGCTCGCATTCTGACGTCACGTTTTAAAGACAAATGCGTAGTGCAATAATAATTAAAAGTAATGGTTAATTTAGCGGCTGGGTGTTGGCAAGACTGGTGTTGTTGCCGAGCTGGGCTCAGCCGGTTTGTTGGTAACAATGTTTATAATGCGCCTAGTGCGGCCGGTTACATATGGTGTACCCACGTGGTCAGATAAATAAAACTACAATATGCTGCTATGCCGCTATGCCGCTCGCCCTCTACTCTAAACATCGCCATAGCTACACTGATAATGGCTACACTCACACACAAACACGATAAAAAAAATAGAAAAATTCGGACCAGGAAAAATCGCAATAATAGCAATGATCTATGAACAGCTTCGCAGAAGGGTCGTTACCAGGGTGACCAAATTTCAGTTTAGGTAAACTCTGAGATAAAAAAAAAAAAATCGCATACGCTGGTTTTTTAATATAACAATCAAGACAGACAAAACAAACAAAAAATACACATATGTATACATATATAAAAAAATATAATATAAATTAAATTAACATTAATTACTCTGCCCAACAAAATATTTTTTTATCTTGGTGCCGGAAAAGTAAGAACTCATTTTGGATATTTTTGATGTGCTGATTCCAAAAATACCTGATTCTTTTTCGTAGCAGCTCTAGTTTTTGAGATACAGACTAATTGATTTTAGTTTTTTATCTAAAAACGGTAAACTTCCTCCTTGGACAGCAAAGTGGAAATACAAAATATCCTTGTTTTTTATGTCCTTGGGACAGCAGAGCTAAGGATCAGCACTGGGTTAACAGAAATTGGGTGATTTTCATTAAGAAATTTCATAATTCAAGAAAAACAAAACGTTGTCAACGAACCTTTGGTTGCGAGAGAGAAAATTATCCACCCTTGCATATCAAGTTTGGGCTTATGTAGCAATTTTTGCTTTAAATCGAGATGGACTTTGTGTAGGCTACTTGAGACGTAAATTTCCTGAGATTAACTCTGAAAACTGAAAGCCAGAATATTTGATGGTCCTCAGATAAGGCAAACTACTGAAGATACACAATCCAATCCAACCGCATCAATGAATGAGATTGAATCTAATTCTTGGTGTTCATTTATTCAAGTAGTACAAAATTTTCTTGGAAATCATAAGGCAGAGAATTAGTGGAAAATATGCTTTCCAATTTTAATATTCTCGGTTGTATTATGACCACTTACCAGAAAACCTAGGTGATTTTAGTGAAGAACCGGGGGAAAGATTCCATCAGGAGATAAAACTATGGAAGATAGATATCAAGGAAGATAAGATAGACGCATGATGGCCTACTACTGTTGGAGTCTTCAGAAAGACTGTTCTGGTAAACTCCATGCTAGAAAGTCGTACAACAGAATATTTTTAAGTGATAAGTAATGAATGTATATTTATCTACTTTGTGAAATAAATACCTTTCTTTGTCTCTTTTGTGTTTGTAACTGGCAGTTGGAGCAAATAGTAACAGTAATAACGTGAAAAATACACAAGTTAAGAAATAAGATATTTTATTGTAAAAGATGCCAATATAGCGTATCTCAAAACCTAGAACACTGGTTGAATACCACTGGACTAGTATAATAGGGGATAGGCATGATTTTTTTAAATTTTTTTATTATATTCCTCTTGTTGCATATAAACATAAAAAACAGTTTTTAATTTATTTTTTTAATTTGAAGGCTTAAAAAAATCATAAATGTATGTAGCGCGCGAAAACGACGTGTGACGTCATACCCTTCTAACTGACACATGACACTAGTCTACCCAGCGTACATAGTCTGTCCTGAACTTATTTGTTTGTATAACTTTTATAGGTTATGTAAAGTTAGAGTGATTTTAATTAAAACAAAGTTTAATTCTATAAAAACAATTTATACATGTTTACCGAATTAAATTTTATATTAAAATATATAAAATATGGAAGATCCAGGCCCCAGTACTTCGAAACATAGTCGAAATATTGTTTAGTATCGATGTGCACAAATAGTTCAATTAGAAATCCAAAAAAATAATTTATATCATTACCTGATGACGAAAAACAACAGAAAAGCTATGAGGCGAAATAAAACCGATATTTCAGAAAAAAGTAAACTTTATGTTTGTGAAGACATATATTTTATAAATTATTTTAATAATAAATGCGTGAAAAATTGTTTAAAAACAAATACAAAACTCTCAAACAATACAATATAAACACGTAAACATTATGTTTTGTCTGTATCTGTGACGTCAAACCCTTACAGTCTCAGTCGTATCTACTCGGCAACCTTCGCGGCGTGGTCGGCTTATTTCAAATTTACAATATTTTAATTAAAAAATTTGGCTATAATATTAATTAAAATGTGATTTTTGTTGTGTTAGGTGACATAACTAACATTAAAATATCAAAAAAATGTAGTTTTAAGGAAATATAAATTTTATGCGTATCCCCTATTATTATGACTACCGACAAAACAGCCACCCTAACATGGTCTATTCAGATGAGAAAATATCGTCAATGGATTATTTTATTTCCTCTTTTATAATTTTCCAAATCTCAAATATTTTATAGCACCAAAGATTATAAATCTCAGCTATTTTATAGCACATATTTTTTCTGAGAACTAAACAATTCAAAAATCTAATATAGCATAACATCAATCATTTTTACGTTTTCATCATTACACCCTTTCTAGAATTATTATTTTTGTCTTTTTCTCTCGTTCAAACAATCACTGGATCTTTCGTTGTTTTCTACTATTTTCTTTTGTTAAGTTATAATTGTTTTTCGATTTGCGCTGAGCTCGATCTGTGCATACTCTACACCGCCATATTTCTACGACAGCTGACAAATTTCTGCACTGGACTTGTGCGGGAAACACGTGCAAACAATAGACTCGTACCCCCAAGTCCTTTGAACATCATTGGCGTGCGTCAATGATATCCAGAAACGCTCTCTGTATTCGGGGATAAGGAATGTAAATAATCTGTTAGTGATTGGTCACGGTTTTACGGACAGGATTTTCACGATTTTATGTTCGGTTGTAGATTAGTCACGTGACCGCGTGACTAGAATATTGTGAGTAGTGACTTGGGTTACGTAGGTTTCAATTTTTCTCAATGGAATATTTAAAAATACTATCTTCACGTTGATTCATCCTTCTCTTAAAGATATTTCATTTCAACGTTTCACAAATACTAAATTTAATATTGTTACATTTTTTCAGAATGAGCGGCTTTTTTAGGGCCGTCTTAGACCACGCGGGGGCCCTTGGCACACTGAGTTTGGGGCTATTTAGAAACTCAAAAAAAAAATTGCATGAAAACATCAGTATGTACTTTTATTTAGTGACTTTATTGGTTATTATGGTTAGCTTTATACAAATCAAATACAAGGTGTCTCAAAAGAAATTTAATATTTAGTGGATCGATTAAAAAAAAAGTAAGCCGTATATAGAAAAAATGTTTATTAATTATTAAAATACACTTTTTGGGGATTTATTTCTTAAAAATAATATCGTCTAAATGTAGACCCTCGCGTTCTCGGCACTCATTTAATCGAACAGTAAAATTACTTATGACGTCTCGGCAGGTGGACTCAGGGATGGCTGCCATTTCGTGACGGATATTTTCTTTCAAATGCGCCAGTGAAGTCGGTTTATTGGCGTAAACTTTAGATTTAAGATAACCCCATAGGAAAAAGTCCATAGGGGTGAAATCTGGACTGCGTGGAGGCAAATTTATGTCACCTCTCCGGGAGATCAATTTGCCTGAGAAAATTTCACGAACACGTGGCAGAGACATATTGGACGTGTGTGAAGTTGCTCCGTCCTGTTGGAACCATGTTCTTTGGTTATAGCCAGGAAAGTTTTGCAGTTCAGGTACCAAGAAATTGTCTAAAATCTCCACATAACGCTCTGAATTCACTGTAACTGCACGCCCCCTTTCGTCTTCAAAAAAGTAAGGGCCGATAATTCCTCGCGCCGACATCGCAGCCCATACGGTCACTTTAGGCTAATGTAGGGGTTTCTGATGTTTGCGTTTCGGATTCGTTGCACTCCAGTGGTGGCAGTTCTGCTTATTCACGTGGCCATTAAGATGAAAATGAGCTTCATCCGAAAACAAAATGTTGGTAAACGTTGAAAATCGCTCAAACACCTGATTTACGAAATTAAGCCTCTGACTGGCATCTTGGGGCTTTAATTCTTGTACCAATTGAATTTTGTAGGGGTGCAGCTTTAGGTCTTTGTGCATAATGCGATGTAATGATGATCTATGCACATTTAAAGCACTTGCGCACTTCCGAATTGAAAGGTTCGGGTCGTCACGAACAGATTGATTAACATTCTCCACGTTTTCTACCGTTCTTGATGACCTAGGTCGCCCGGATTTTGATTTATTCAGCGTTGTACCAGTCTCTTCAAACTTTTTAACCCAATGTCGAATGAGAGGAATGCTTGGCGAATCATTTAAGTGGCGAAAACCTCGAATACTGCAGAATTTTCTACGCGCTACAGTCGCCGAATCACCGTTTTTGTAAAACTCTCGCACGCATAACGCGCGGTCGGGTCCCGAGAAACGCTCCATAGCGACTGAATTCCCAAGGGCCAGGCTACCGATTGACATAACCCCCGCACCCCTCGGATACGTTGCGTTCACGCAGTAAGCTAAATAAATATAAAATTTCTTTTGAGACACCTTGTATAAGTGAAGTGATTACTATTTTGAGAATTGGACTTACGTTAATGATGATGGTTTCTTCCGGGATTTCAGTTGTACTAAATCTTCTATTATGTCCTCAAAGTCTAATTTTTGAAGGATATCACTTTCTATGCACATGATTAACAAATTAGTAAGTCGCTCTTGTAACATAGTCGTTCGTAATTTATTTTTTATTCTTTTTAGCCGTGAAAATGAGTGCTTTCAAAATTTTTATAAATAGCAATAATCACATACCAAAAATATAATATGTATTATTATTTCAATATTGAGTTGTTTGTTTCTATTTATTGAATATTTTTTTCTAACAAAAATAGAAATTATTCATATCCCTTAGTTTGTATATTTTACTATCTACCACATCACTCAATAAATCTCCGGTCTAACTAAGAAAAACTATTTTTTTTTAGAAATTCGACTTTATTCATCAACATACTCTCCTTCAAGAGTGATACATTCATTCCAATGCTCCTAAAATTAAAAAAATAAAACTAATTAATTAATTTAAATTCAGCATACCAATCAGTAATAGTTGATTTGCCTGGTGCAGAGTCTCTATAACGGCTTATCAAGCCACTGTTTGGCTTCAACAGTATTTTTTCCCACTAAAAAAACAATGTTTAATCAATACACGAAATTCTTTTTTATCCATTCTTTTGAAAATTACAAAACTGGAGTCACTAAAACCACTGTAACTTCTAAATTAATTGTCAGAATGTCATGAAATTTTCACACGTATCGTTTGAAGGATGGTACTATCCAGAAATCATATGGGTCTGGCAACAGTGTTGCCTTATATACGTCAGACTGGAGTCTATTGAGTGAAGTGTTATAGTATATTATATGGTATAATAACACTGGTCAACAAATTTAAACTTTTTTTTTGCTGACTTAGATGTGATACTTGTTTTTAACTAATTTTGGGGTGCTGAATTCAAAAATGTTAACAGTTTGTGCCTATCACGTCAAATTTTTGTTCTATCGTATTTTGACTTTTTTCACCTTTTCACGTTCTGATATACGTCTACTTTAATTTCAACTTCGTTCTTGTTGTCCAATATATTTTGTAGGAACGCCTTACATGCAGGTACTTAGTATAGACCTTTTTACAACGGCGGGGGTTGCAAGATCAAGGGTAAGGTACTTATAATATTTATTTATTGACCAAGTTACAAAATGTTGTTTTTAGTCATACTTAGTATGACCGCTGCATCCATTAAATGTTCAGGTTTGTAATGTTCTTGGGAATAAAAAAGCCGAAAACTATGTGGAGGTCGTTGAAAATTTGATTGAAAATTATCATTATCTGGGGTGCAACATGAGCGTGAAACTTCATTTTTTAAATAGTCATCTTGACAAATTTCCTGTCAATCTTGGAGATGTTAGTGATGAACAGGGTGAACGTTTCCATCAGGATTTAAAAGAGATGGAGAGACGTTATCAAGGAAAGTGGGATACTCACATGATGGCTGACTACTGTTGGAGTATTAAAAGAGACTTATCGGGAAAGGTACACTCCAGAAGATCTTACAAACGACCATTTAATCCTTAAATTATTTTGTATTTTTATTTTAAAACTCCAATGCATTAAAATGTAATTAAAACTGTTCTCATTTTCTTTCTTTCACTATAAATAAAATTTTAAGAATATTTTCTAATTATTTAGTACTTATTGTTCGCCAAATTTGTACCAATTACAGTATCGACGTCTAAAATTAAACGATAGAAGCATTATTTGGCCGAAAATATTTATTTGTTGTAGAGCAAAAATTTGATTTGATACGCAAAAACTGATGTGATATTTGAGTTCAGCAGCACCAAATTAGTAAGAAACAAGTCTTAGATGTAAGTCAGCAAAAATTGTGTTGACCAGTGTAATGGTTAGTAAATTTGACTATACTACTGAGTATAGTAAAAGGGCATATTAATAAGTTTTATCAACAAAATTTCCCCTGTAACTACGCCCGTGGACCGTTTATAACCCCGAACGTTAGCGATATCTGATATGACGACGGAGACCACAACAGATCCCGATATTTTGTTGGGAAATCTCGCCTCACGTCTCCTGTTTATCTGATCAAAGATGAAAAAGATGAATTCAAAAGAGACTATTTCAAATTTATTTTTATTCAGTACACGACTGTAACCAACATGATTATTATTAGAGTTCTGATTGATATCCATTAGATAAATATTTAGAAGAATATCAAAAGAAATGACCGAATAAAAATTGTTATTTTTAAATAATTTGAAAATTATAAGACGATTTTGCACTAAACATCGCATTAAATTACTTTTATAGATGGTGCCACAAAACTCAATGGGTTGTCAACATTACATCCAACTTAAATTAACAATTATTTAAAAAAATTAACCTCTAGGTTCTAGGGGATAGAAGACGAAAAGGTCAAAATAATACGTACCTTCGTCGGTACTAATGTTTATTATTAAATATTTATTATTATAGTTGATGAGATAATGGGATTCGGACCAGTCAGAAAATAAAACAAAATATATTTACTTCGCTAACGTTTCGATTTAATTTAAATCTTTATCAGAGCTACAAATATATACGGAATTAATAACAAAGTATGATTTATTATTATGCTCCGAACTTCAAATAGCTAAAGAGTAAATTCCGGTTTATAATACCTCCATAATATAACGCATAAAAATTAAACAATGGGTTTGACCCTTCATAACACTGCTGTTATAATCAGAACAAAGATAGTAGTGTAATTTTTATGCTTATGCATCCATAACATATCTATTATGAACCAGGCTTTAAGTCTGGTTTATAATAACTCCATACTATAACGCATACATATTAAAAAATCAGCTGTGGCCACCACAGAACCGGCCGCCATCACAAAGTACTTGCATAAAATACATTCTAGCAGCAGAGAAGAAATAACTTGGCCTAATATTTTCTAACAGAGATATTATTTATTATGACCATGGAAACATTACATATAAGTATGAAAAAATAGATACTTTTTTTGTTTTACCAAAAAATGTCTCATATAAAAGTTGTTAGTATTTCTTTTATAGCAACTTTTATTAAATAAATTTGTTCGAAATATTTTTCTGTTGCTAAATATTCGCAAAAATCTTAAAATCGACACGTGTAAACTCTCATTTCTAGTCAACCGATTTTTACCAAAAGTTGACCAACTCGTGCCATTGATGTCAAAAGCTTAAATATGCAGTTTCATAAAAATCCTTTTAACCGAATTTGCGCTGCACGTGTACACAGACAGACAGACAGACAGACAGACGGACAGACGGACAGACGGACAGACGGACAGACGGACAGACGGACAGACGGACAGACGGACAGACGGACAGACGGACAGACAGACCGACAGACATCTTGCTAAAAATAGTCAAAACGTTATGTAGGGAGCTCAATTCGTGGAAATCAATCGAAATCTCGAAATGTCAAAATCGGTATGATCACAATACCTCCCTTATATATGTTGGCGGTCAGTAAAAATGGGTCTGACAATAAAAAAATTTTTTTTTCAAATACACACACTGGCAAATTTAAAGGAACAGATTGAAAATTATGTATTTTTAAAATTTTATTACTTTGTAGTCAATATCTAGATATAGACCGGGAGCTCATGACAGTTTTTGGTCTCCGATTTCATACAGCATGCCTTTTGGAGGAGAGAATATTTACCCTGTGACAACAAAAAAGGGATGGTACTAAACCCCTGCACGCTTTCCGGTCATAGGGAAAATTGCATTTCCACTTAAACACAAAATTTTTGTGCTTTTCTCTGATTTAATATTGCTTGCCCTTTTGTCAAAAGAAAGTTATAACAAATTTAAAGTCTTTTAAATATATGCATGCGATTCGGAGGGTCCCAAAGGGCTCAAACGGTCATGTGATCTTGTAATAAAAAAATATGATTTTCCGCGTTTTCATACAGCATGCCTATAATTAAAAGACTTTAAATTTGTTATAACTTTCTTTTGACAAAAGGGCAAGCAATATTAAATCAGAGAAAAACACAAAAATTTCGTGCAAGTGGAAATGCAATTTTCCCTATGACCGGAAAGCGTGCAGGGGTTTAGTACCATCCCTTTTTTGTTGTCACAGGGTAAATATTCTCTCCTCCAAAAGGCATGCTGTATAAAATCGGAGACCAAAAATGTCATGAGCTCCCGGTCTAATAGCTTTGAATGCTCTACTATACAATGAAAGAAGATCTTTTGGTGGAGGTTCAATTATGGTGTGAGGTGAAATATGTTTGTGAGCTCGCACAGAGTTAGTGGTGATTGATGGCGGAGTGTTAACTGCAGATAGGTACATCAGAGATATTCTTCAAGACCATCTTGTACCTTTTGACTCGTATATCGTAGAAAATTTCACCCTAATGCAGGATAATGCGCACCCACACATCGCCCACTGTGTAACAGACTTTTTTAATCAAGTGGGTATCACAACAATGGGTTGGCCAGCGTGCTCCCCTGACCTCAACCCGATTGAACATTATTCCAAAAAACATTATACTAGAAGATTACCTGAGAGATATAAACAATATGTACACTACAGGGAAAATAATTAGATTTTTATGTCTGTTCTTTTAAATTTGCCGATTTGTGTACTTATATATTTTTTAAATCGTGTCGTCGCTAGATGGCAGCAAGAATGGGACTCCACGGCTCAAGATAAAGGCTCTTTTTTTCATACCATCAAACCTTTCATCGCAACTCGGCCATGGTTCCACAACCTTCATTTACCGAAAAAAACAATCTCTACAGTCTGTCGCATGAGATTTAATCATTGCCACTCATACCAACACCTCAACCGAATCAATGTATTAGAAACAAATCTATGCAGTTGTGGAGAACCTGGAACTACGGAACACATACTTTTTAACTGTCGAAATCACACCGCAGCATCTACAGTCTTTTATTCAGATCTCGCGAAAATCCTAACTGCTCCACTTAACTTAAAAACAATCCTTTCTAATCCCACTCCAGCTATTTGTGACAAAATATTATGGTTTTTAACGGAAATCGAAAAAGATATATAGAATAGGTTCTCCATTAGCTATACGCTGGCGGAATGGTGTTAAACCGAAGCCAACAGAATAAGAAGAAGAAAAAGAAGAAATCGTGTCGTTCTTTATTATTGAGATGAGATAAATACAGTAGCAAAAAATGTCTATAAGCACTTTTAATAAATTCATTGGGCTACTACGTTATAAGAGTTTTTTGGTAATTATACCTGCAAAATCATAAAAAATATCCACACCTGACTGTAAAAAAAAATAGTTGTCACCCCTGGAGGTAGGGGGTAGGTAGATGTACTTGTTACGTAACGTTTAAAGTAGCAGGATATAGAAAACTCTACTGACCGGTGCCGTCTCCTGATCGGTATCGTCTTCTGATCGGTATTGGCTCCTGATCGGTATTACCCAACTCTCCCCTACGTAATAAAATATGTAAAATAGAAATCTAGCATTGGTCACATTTAACTAAATGGTTATCTATGACTTATTAAGTCAAATTAACGTATTATCTAATGTACCACATTCCTCTCCCTTTTAGTTTTCCCTTTATTTTATCTTCTCAAATGCATAAGTCACTAAAAAAAACGAAATCCCAAAACCCCGATTTATAATATTAATAAAAATCTCCGTCTGCGGTGTGCTTTAAGCTTTCCCTGTCCCCCTTTACCGATCGTGTGAAGCTGAGCTTAAGCCTTGTACCCTCGGGACGTGCCTTATCTGCCAGACCGGTCGGCCAGAGGTCCCCAAACAGCGGTATCTCTAACACACAGTGTGGACCCAACAACATCGTGTACTGTTGTCATAAGTTAGATAAGTGTACGCTATGGAAGTTTAGATGATGAGTTGTTGCGAAATTTTAAACTCGAGAATTTGTGGATTTCAGTTTTAATTATGTGCAAAAATATGGGGTGGAATTTTATGCTTCCTCTGGTTAATGGAACAATGAACTTCATGTTAGTTCACAACAAATTTATGTTTTGTTTGTTATATTGTTAATATTTATTAGGGCTTCTTATCGGATTTTTCTCAAATTGTATAAGAAAAATAGCTCTTTTTTTCTTTTCACCGACCGTCAACAAATATGAGGTATTGTGATCATACCGATTTTGATATTTCGAGATTTCGATGAATCTCCACGATTTGAGGTCCCTACATAACGTTTTGACTGTTTTTAGCATGTCTGTCTGTGTGTCCGTCCGTCTGTCTGTGTACACGTGCATAGCAAATTCGGCTCAAAGGATTTTTATTAAACGGCATATTTAAGCTTTTGATATCAATGGCACGAGTTGATCAACTTTTGGTAAAAATCGGTTGACTAGAAATGGGAGATGTACTCGTGTCGATTTTAAGATTTTTGCGAATATTTAGCAGAAAACAGAAAAATATTTCGAAAAAATTTATTTAACAAAAGTTGCTATAAATGCAATAACTAATAACTTTTATTTGAGACATTTTTTGATAAAACGAAATTTTTTTGTAAAATCTATTTTTTTTAACTAGAAAAGGGAGTTTACTCGTGTCGATTTTAAGATTTTTGCGAATATTTAGCAACAGAAAAATATTTCGGGAAAATTTATTGAACAAAAGTTGCTATAAATACAATAACTAATAACTTATTTAAGACGTATTTTGATAAAACGAAAAATTTCGTCTCAATTTTTTCTCAATTTGTTCATACTTTTATGTAACGTTTCCATGGTCATGATAAATAATATCTCTGTTAGAAAATATTAGGCCAAGTTATTACTACTCTGCTGCTAGAATGTATTTTATACAAGTACTTTACGATGGCGGTCGGTCCTGTGGTGGCCACAGCTGATTTTTTCATACTTATATGTAACGTTTCCATGGTCATGATAAATAATATCTCTGTTAGAAAATATTAGGCCAAGTTATTTCTACTCTGCTGCTAGAATGTATTTTATACAAGTACTTTACGATGGCGGTCGGTCCTGTGGTGGCCATAGCTGATTTTTTCATACTTATATGTAACGTTTCCATGGTCATGATAAATAATATCTCTGTTAGAAAATATTAGTCCAAATTATTTCTACTCTGCTGCTAAAATGTATTTTATACAAGTACTTTATGATGGTGGTCGGTCCTGTGGTGGCCATAGCTGATTTTTTATCCATTCTTTTGAAAATTACAAAACTGAAGTCACTAAAACCACTGTAACTTCTAAACTAATTGTCAGAATATCATGAAATTTTCACACGTATCGTTTGAAGGTTGGTACTATCCAGAAATCATATGGGTCTGTCAACAGTGTTGCCATATATATGTCAGACCGGAGACTTATTGAGTGAAGTGTTACGTGATCTTCCCCTAGAAAAACATCTAGCTTCTAAGTCTCCCTCTAAAAAAATTTTTGGGGGCGCGCCTATTGGGTACACCAGCTAGTATGGTATAAAATTCCATTGAATCATAAAAAATAAATTCATGTACATTATGATAGCAAGCTTTAATACGTACATTTTTTCTCACGAACATTATAAGTTTATAAAGTTGAAATAAATAATTCAGAACAAAATCACATTGGAGCGTGGCCATAGCTAACACAATAAATATTTTAGCGACTGTGTGCCAGGTAACTGGTAGCCGTACCACCTGAAATACTGACACGCAAACCAATCCTATCGGGATTTAAGGAAATTATAAAAATACTACTATTTTAGAATATTAAATTGATTTTATTTATTAATTATATTGTTTTATAAATGGATAGATTGAAAATATATATCGCGTTCTTTAGAAAGTATATACTTAATGTTAATTGGAATACGATATTTTTAATATTTCAACCTTTATTTAGCACTAGCTGGCGTGCCTGTTGCAGTTAAACTAACCCACGATACCATATTGACAATATAGTGCTGCTTAGAGATAGTAATGTGAAAGACTTAGGTGTATTATTTAGACACGATTTTAATTTTAATGACCACATAGACAATATAGTGAATAGTGCCCTAAAAACTTTAGGATTTATACTAAGAAACAGTGGTAGTTTTAAGATATCTACAACTTGGTTACTGTACTGTGCACTAGTTCGACCTAAATTAGAGTACGCAAAAACAATCTGGAGCCCAAAAACAATGTCCCACAAAAATCAAATAGAAAAAGTACAAATTTGTAAGAAACCTGACTCTGAAATTAAGCGGAACATATCCTTTTCGAATCTCTTATACAAACCAGTTAAAAAACCTAGCTGTCAATAATAGTAAGAAATTTCAAACATTAGAATGAAGACGCGACATCCACACTTTGAATTTCGCGTTTAAATTATTTAATAATAAATTAGATGCCCCAGAACTTCTTCAAAATTTAAATATTGGAGTCCCTGACATAAGATTGAGAATTAAAAATGATCACTTTTTCAAAATTTCAGAATTTATGTCACCAAAACAAAATGCTCAGTCTAGTAAACAAGCAAGTCTCTGATAGAGATGTAGATATCTTTTACGACATTTATAGAAAGTTTGTTAATATAAAAATAAATTACAGTCTGTTCCAAACGGTTAAGCGGAACTAAATGGGAATTTAGTTCTTTTAGGTTGTCACGAGAAGGGACCTTGCTTGGGTTATTTCATTTTTCACGTTGGGATGTCAAAATTTAAAATTCCAACAATGAAACCATGGAAACGAATGACATATGTCAAAATTAAAGATTTTTTTTAGATATTTTAATGACAAAAAAATAAATAAATGGGAAATTTGTATTAAGAATGACACAAAAAATCAAAATATAAAGAAAATGACATTTTAAAATGATATTAACCTTAACCAAAAAATGTTTATTGTAAGTATGATTTACAAAGCTTAAACAAAACGGCCGAAAGGCACGATTTAAACGATTAAAGTAACTAGATTGCAAAATATAGTTCCGCTTAACCGTTTGGAACAGACTGTACACTAGTTATATTGTATTTTATTATATGTTTGCTTATATTGTGTTTTATTCTTCTATATTATTAGTATTTCTATAGTATTGTTATTATAATTGTATTGTATTTTTTTCCCAGTACCATGTAACTGGACTTGTGCACTACTGTACAAATCTGTATAGTTACTGGTTAAATAAATAAATAAATAAATAAATAAATAAATAAATAAAAATAAAAAATAAATAAATAAATAAATAAATAAATAAATAAATAAATAAATAAATAAATAAATAAACCATCTCTCTGGAGATGGATCCAGCAGTGCTGGAACTCGGATACTGGAATAACTTTCAGCTGGTCGGTTACAGACGTTTGAATGTTTTCGAGTGTCCCAAAATGATGTCCCTTGAGGTAATTTTTCAATCTTGGGAAGAGGAAAAAGTCACAAGGACTCAAGTCAGGCGAATAAGGAGTCTGAGGAGCCAAAGGAATGTTTTTACTGGCCAAAAACTCGTTTATTGAAATTGCTGTGTGACAAGGCAATCATTGTCATCCCCAATTCATTGCTTAAAATCTGATGAACGGTAGTGTGAGTCAAATTCAACTCTTCACCGAACATTCTGACTGTCAACCGAAGACCTCAACGCACAAGATCCCGGATTCTGTCGACATTTTCATCGGTTTTTGAAGATGAAAGCCTTCTGCTGCGTGATTCATCTTCAATCAACTCTCTTCCTTCTGAAAATGCCTTAAACCACCAAAAAACCTGGGTCCTTGACAAAACACTGTCTCCGTAGGCCTGCTGAAGTTTTGCAAAAGTTTCCGTTGCACTGTGCCCAAGTCTGAAACAAAACCTGATAGCACACCGTTGCTCGTACTGAATGTCACTCATTTTTAGAACGCACTAGAAAAAACTGTTTTACGAAAAAAATTGCTACGAAAAAAAAAATTACTCTAGTGAGTTCAAACTCGTACTGAAGGCGTGTCACGTGTTCACCTGCCGCCCCTCCAAGTCACGTGTCCCAAATCTTGCCAGATCCAACGCTATATTGCCAGTCCGGTTACTTGATTTACGCCGTATTTGAGATCCGTTTAAGATCCGCCTTGCAGTAACGGATACGGATTTTTATTTTCTACAGATCAACCGCGGATACGGATACGGCATATCACTAATAAGGATAGTGACTATCTTAGTTATTAGCCAAATAAAAACGCGGCATTAGACTGATCTATATTTGTTCTCCTAAGATGATACTGTGTAAATACACTAGTGTAAAGCTGGTTGCCTATGCTCAAAGAAAAAAGCTTCAATAGTTCTTATGGGATAGTACTATTTTATATTATTCATATGAAAATTAACGTTTATCTCGACCTCTAAATCTAATATTCAAACTTCCCTAAAACCCAATTCAAACAAATTTGAAGTTTTTGAGTAAAACTTGAAATTTAATCTATAAATTTCTTGCAATCCTACGAATTCTGTTTTCATACATACACCATTTGAAAGTTTCGGCGTTTTGCCATCACAGCCATCTGTCTTTTATTTCCTAAAGGCGTTGCATTTTCTTAACTCCTTTGTTTTCCGTAATTAAAACAAAAGTTGTCAACAGATGGTGCTTTGGGACATAGTAGTATGCGAGCGAAAGCCATTGTTTTTTGTGATAGATTGTCTTTTGTCTCTGAACAGAATGTGAATTTGGTGATAGGTAAATTTATAATCAGAATACAAACGTCACTGCTCACAATTGTTGGGTTTTTTTAGTGTGTTAGTCGGGTGTGTTTGACGTGGCATGTTATGCCACAGGACAGAGGCGCAGCCAATTTTTAACTCCACCATTATTAGCGCTAATAACTTCACTAATAAAATATTCTGTAGAGGGCATACCAGGTCTACAAGTATGAAATGCGGATTTTTTATAATAATATACAGAATTTTTAGAATAAAACACATTAAACTCAAAAGAACAGTAAAAGTTTATTTATTCAAAGTATGCTCCATTAGAAGTTATACATTTTCCCCATCTTTCAGGCAATTTGTGAATACCTCGCCAGTAGAACTCTTCCCCTTTCCCCGCAAACCATTCATCTAGCCATTCTTTCACATTTTCATATGAACAAAAGTGCTGCTCGGTAAGTGCGTGACCCATCGATGCGAACAAGTGGTAATCTGAAGGGGCCAAGTCTGGTGAGTAAGCGGCATGGGGTAGCACTTCCCACTTGAGTGCCTCCAATGTGTTGCAAACTGCTTTTGCCTTATGTGATGCAGCGTTATCGTGAAGAAAGATTACCTTGTGCTGTCTTCTTTCGTATTCTGGTCGTTTTATGAGCAGCGAATGGTTCAATTCGATCAGTTGTTGTTGGTAGCGTTGGGTATGAACTGTTTCACCAGGTTTTAACAATTCATAATAGACCACACCCTTTTGGTCCCACCAAATACAGAGCATTGTCTTTTTGCCAAAGCGATTCGGTCTTGCAGTTGATGTGGATGGTGAGCCTGGGTTCACCCATGATTTTTTGCGTTTCGGATTTTCAAAATAAATCCATTTTTCATCGCCAGTAATGATACGATGCAAAAAAGACTTTCTTTTGTATCGTGCAAGCAAAATATCACAAGTGTTTTTGCGTTTCTCCATCTGCCTCTCATTCAATGCATGTAGAACCCACCTGCCGACTTTCTGGATCTTACCCATCTCTCGTAGGCGATTGGAAACAGCTTGTTTTTTTTATGTTGTTACCTAAAAATTCCTAAAACGAAAATAAATTTAATTTGTAGTTAGACCAGACGGAATTTTGTTTCAGCCCTACATAACCTTATTTCATAATTATAATTGAGATGTGTTGAATATTAATTTGGAAAACACTGGCCTACTCAGGCTATGATAAAACTGTTTGTTTAGGTTCTTAACGAGCTGGAATTTGGCTGTGGAAAGTTTTTACAAAATTATCATACAAGACCCACTAAACCTATCCTAACCTGACTTAACTTTTAGTTTAACATTTCTGACATTACCATGAACTATCTTTCTATAAATTATATCAATTTTTAACACTGATGAAGTATCGGGCGAGTGAGAAATATTAGCTTCCTTTTCTAGTGTGACTACCAAATACACAGCAATTTGAGTATGGCAACTCGTTTTAACTCAAAGTTATATAAAAAATCAGCTGTTGCCACCACAGGACCGACCGCCATCACAAAGTACTTGTAGAAAATACATTCTAGCAACAGAGTAGAAATAATTTGGTCTAATATTTTTTAACAGAGATAATATTTATCATGACCATGGAAACGTTACATATAAGTATAAAAAAATAAATACTTTTTTCAATTTTTTTTGTCGTTTTATCAAAAAATGTCTTGAATAAAAGTTATTAGCTATTGCTTTTATAGCAACTTTTGTTAAATAATTTTTTTCGAAATGTTTTTCTGTGAAATATAAATAATAAATTCTAATTAAATTTTAAAATATTTCTTACCTTTTTACAATTTTTCAGCACAAATTTTCAATTTAATTTCCTTAAAAAATATCAAATGTCATCATTAGACAAAAATAGGTAGCCATCTTGGGATTCTTACCGTCCCTAGGGCCAATCAAAAAGCCTAATTAAAAAGTCCTTGATCAAATTTTATCTGCATAAATTACAATTAAAACATACGTTTTTCCATTAAATTACATTGTAATCCTAATGACGTATATTTATATTTTGATTTGATTCAGAAATGTATGGCAAGTGTTGCTAACCCGGGAATACACCTAAACTAAACCAAATATCTGAACTAATTACTGAATTAGACCAAATAATTAGAGCGGATTAATGGAAACTAGTTCAAATGACTGTAGCTCGCTTATTTATGAACGGATTTTGAAAATACTTACAGTTTTAGAATTAGGAGTGCATGAGGCTTTTGACTGTATAGCCAAAAACTACAAATTCGGAATTTGGTAAAAAAATTTGCTCCAGTTTTGACCAAAAATAGAGCACGGCCATAACTCGCTTATTTATGGACCGATTTCGATGGGATTTGACACAGAATATTAGAATTAGTGTCTCCTGGTATGTAGGTGTTCAAAATTCATGTATCTGTACAAAAAAAGGCCTAAATGGGGGTCCAATTTTTTTAAAATTACAATATTTTAAATGTTTATGGGCCAATTTTGATAAAATTTTATGCATGGAGATAGAATTAGTTTTTGCTTCTTATATGAGAGACAAAGTTTATATATTTATACAAAAAAAAAAAGCCTAGAGCCCCTATTTCAAAAAATTAAATAAATGTTATATATTAAATTTTTTCGTTTTATCAAAAAATGTCTTAAATAAGTTGTTAGTTATTGCTTTTATATCAACTTTTGTTAAATAATTTTTTTCGAAATATTTTTCTGTTTTGAAATCTTCGTAAAAATCGACAAGAGTAAACTTCCATTTCTAGTCAACCGATTTTAAGTTGATCAACTCGTGCCATTGATGTCAAAAGCTTAAATATGCAGTTTCATAAAAATCCTTTTAGCCGAATTTGCTCTGCACGTGTACACAGACAGATAGACAGACAGACGGACGGACAGACGGACAGATGGACAGACGGACAGACAGACCGACAGACATCATGCTAAAAATAGTCAAAACTTTATGTAGGGACCTCAATTCGTGGAGATCCATCGAAATGTCAAAATCGGTATGATCACAATACCTCCCTTATATATTTTGGCGGTCGGTAAAAATAACCTAACCTAAATAACCTAAAAGGTCCATTTCAACCTAAATAATTAATAAAAACATGCCTAAAATTATTCTTATTTATTAATATTTGATGTTATAATATTTCACTGATTACCTTGCATAAAAACACCTATTAATATTGTAGTAAAATTACATAGACCATCAGTAAACACTAAAATTTACGTTATTGCCCATATGATTATATGTAATGAATGTCTATTTTGGAAGTTCCAAGTATGCCGCAACAGCGCTACGATCTTAAAATATTTTCCCTATAGGGGAAAAATTTTAAGATCGTAGCGCCACGCGGATTTTTTTGAAACCATTCTAAATCAGATACCACTTGACATTTACTAGTAAATAATAGCGAAAAGTGTATCAAAAAACGACAAAAAATAAATAATTGTTTGGGATTTTCTGATTTTGTGAAGTGACATTATATGTAAACATCTAAAATACTACATTTTGTGATCTGGTTTTAAGTTATGGCGGTTTTCCATTGTCGATTATTTTAACTATATTGGGGGAAATAATAATTCCCGTGTTGTTTACCAAGGGGTAGAAATCTACAATGCTGGGCATATAATATTGTGTGGAGTCACTGAAAAAAACAGAGAGTTCATAAAGATTTATGCATTATACCTACAACTTGTGCATTACAAACCCACACACAATAACAGGAATTTTCAAGATATGCGATAATAAATACAAAATTGAAAATATTTTTTGTAGTCACTATCATTAAAATGTAATGAGCAAACTTTGATATAAGGGCTCACTTTTTTTCCAATTTTTAAATTGTTTATCTAAACATCGCGTCGATTCCTAACCTCTTGCTTTCCCAATTTTGTTTCGAACCGTACGGTGTCTGATATTAGTGGAAACAAATGAAACGATATTTCCGGGTTTCTTCTTTTCAATGAATTGCACATAGGCACACAACAATATGTATTATACATTTTTCAATGATTATAATAAAACTTTAAAAACAAACTTCATACAAAACCAATACACAAAACGAAATGTTATCTGATGTACACAAGTTCATGAAACGCTCACCAGATGGTAGGGTGCTTAGCTGCAAATCCCTATAGCGCTGTTGAGGCCAATACGTATGGAACTATGTTGATTTTCAATGCATTTTTTCTGTATATGTTGATAATGATTAAAAATGATGTGGCGCTACTGGTTCATATTGCCTTTGATCATAGGGTAGTGGGCACTCGTCGTTCCCGTGCATATATTTACAAGTAGGTGTCAATAGCAGGCGAATATATCGAACGATAGGTGATTGTTTGACCGGCACGCCCCCATTGTGCGGTGGTCAGATGCTGAATTAACGAGTCGAACGCACACTCTGAACCGGGACACCTCATTCTACGGCCAAATAGCTCAGCTTTCATCACCCCATCCCCCCTTCCCCACCTCTCAACACTCACCCCCCGCTCCTCTATAACCCACGCTTTTTCAAACTTTCTCTGTGTATGTATATCGATGGGTGGAGGACATACACAACAACCATTCCAATAGGGTATTGAATCTTTTGTACTGATTTTGCATACGAAAATAACATAACATCCCAGTGTGTTTATTAATGATTTTTTTTTTCACACATTCAACAACTGAAATAATACAGGGTTTTTAGGGTTTTATCATGAGGTTGATTAAATTAAAATGGTTGTTATTGGCAATTCTGTTGAACAATTTACGAAACCGGACTGCTGGAACACACTGCTGAATAAGAATAATATGTGGTGTATTCGGGCTGGATCGCACCGGAACGACGTTCCAGCAGAGCCGGACAAAGGTATTTCTGCGCCCGAAGCAAAGTACCTTGCGATCTCATTCTTAACTAATTAAAAAATCAGCTGTGGCCACCACAGGAGTGACCGCCATCATAAAGTACTTGTATAAAATACATTCTAGCAGTGGAACCCCAGGGTTCCACGGAACACAGGTTGAATACCAATGGTCTAGCCCAGCGTTTTCCAAAGTGTGGGTGGCGCAGAAAAATTTTGCCGGGTGGCGAAAAAAATTGTAAAACACAAAAAAGATTTTTTTCGTACATATTATTTTTTTTACGTCAGTTAATCACTACAATAGTGTGTATTTGTGCTCTTTATTACTATACTATACTCTTTATTACTATACTACTGACTGATTTATCATTTCTGTTTAAAATTATTAATAATCTAGTTGATTGTCCAGAAATCTTAAACATTCTAATGTTTCACCATCCTATAATACTAGAACTAATAATCTCTTTTCCTTACCACGTAACCGCACTAATTCGGCGTATAATTCACCTGTTAACAGATTATGTTTAATTTTTAATAAATATTCCCCATTAGAATCTTTTCCAGATATTTTCAATTCAAATATTCTTACTTTTAAAAGGGTCATAAAAAATTGTCTTTAAAACTATTATTTATAGTAAATTTTGTATAAAATTGTATTTTGCGTAATTTAATTGTTATTATTATTATTATTATTTTTTTTTTTTTCTATTCTATATTATTTTTGTTTTTGTATAAATGAATTAATATTTTACATGTATAAGCTGTTCACTTTTGTAAGAACATACTAGATTTGGTTATTTTGGTTACTTTTATAGTGTGTTGCTGACTTTAAATGTCAATTAAAAATATTCCTTACGCTGTAAAACCGACTTTAGGTTGATAAGGTTATGATCATTATAATTAAGATATCATTTTTCATTATGACATATGTCAAATGGATTGACATTTTAAAAAAGTGACATTTTTTAATACCAACATGACATACAGCTTCAAAGGTGCGACCTATTGAAAACAAAATTCCCTCTTAGTTTGTTCTTACAAAAGTGAACTGTTTATACACTGTAAATTTTTCTTTTTGTATATCAGTGTTGCACTATTATTGGGACACTGTCCTGTTGTGCCGCCAATTCAATAAATAAATAAATAAATAAATAAAATACTATATTCTTTATTACTATTTATTACTCTTTATTACTATAAAGCTACTGTTTTAAAATAAAATTTGTTTTGTAAATAAATGTTTTTTTTTCATAAGGTGGGTCGCGAAAATTTTTAAAACCTCGTACCGGGTCGCGGTCAAAAAAGTTTGGGAACCGCTGGTCTAGCCCAGTGGTTCTCAAACTTATTTGGCCTACCGTTTCCTTTTCAGAAAAAAATTACTCAGCGCCCCCTGGTAATCTACAATCTTTAAATGAATAAACGGAAAGATATATGTATCTATATTTCTACCTACGTTCTAAAATATAGTAAAGAAAGATGTTGTAAATAAGACACCTTGAAGCTTGAAACTAAAAATTATTTATTAAAATCATATCCTCATCTAATGAGAAGGATGAACCTGGTGCGCTGCTATCAATGTATCAATCCTCGGCTCTATTTTTGTCAGCAGTATTCTTAAATCACCGCGATTAGCTATTTGCAGTCGGTTTCTTTTTTTTGCTAATAGATTTGTGACCGCACTGAACCCATGTTCCACTAAATATGACGAAGAAAATGCAATTAACAACTTTTATTTTATAGCCCATAACCCAGGATAAGCTGTAGGAATCTGCTTTTGCAGCCAGAACTGTTGGTAGCCGTCTTTGAACTTAAATTTCAATTGGTAATTTGTAGTTACTTCTAACAGTTCTTCTTGTAATTTTGCATTTGCAAAAGGATCCAAAACCCAATCGGGTATGTTCATTTTAAAAATATATTCTTTCGTTGGTTGAAGTCAGAATGGAGAGCATCCAAGTGCTGAATTTTATTTTTTTTACATTAAAAATATTGTAATTTTAAAAAAATTGGACCCCCATTTAGGCTTTTTTTGTACATATACATGAATTTTGAACACCTACATACCAGGAGACACTAATTCTAATATTCTGTGTCAAATCCCATCGAAATCGGTCCATAAATAAGCGAGTTATGGCCGTGCTCTATTTTTGGTCAAAACTGGAGCAAATTTTTTTACCAACTTGCGAATTTGATGTTTTTGGCTATGCAGTCAAAAGCCACATGCACTCCTAATTCTAAAACTGTAAGTATTTTCAAAATTCGTTCATAAATGAGCGAGCTACAGTCATTTGAACTAGTTTCCATTAATCCGCTCTAATTATTTGGTCTAATTCAGTAATTAGTTCAGATATTTGGTTTAGTTTAGGTGTATTCCCGGGTTAGCAGCACTTGCCATACATTTCTGAATCAAATCAAAATATAAATATACGTCATTAGGATTACAATGTAATTTACTGGAAAAACGTATGTTTTAATTGTAATTTATGCAGATAAAATTTGATCAAGGACTTTTAAATTAGGCCTTTTGATTGGCCCTAGGGACGTGTCGTCATCTGACGCTAAGTATCACAAGATGGCTACCTATTTTTGTCTAATGATGACATTTGATATTTTTTGAGGAAATTAAATTAAAAATTTGTGCTGAAAAGTTGTAAAAAGGTAAGAAATATTTTAAAATTTAATTAGAATTTATTATTTATATTTCACAATAGAAAAATATTTCGAAAAAAATTATTTAACAAAAGTTGCTATAAAAGCAATAGCTAATAACTTTTATTCAAGTCATTTTTTGATAAAACGAAAAAAAAATTGAAAAAAGTATTTAGGTATAATAGGTAAGCAAGTCTTCATCATTTTCAATGCCCCCCAAATATACCCGAGGCTACTATCGCCCCCCTTCAATTATATTTGTACACAGGTAATATGTAATATTAACATGAATATAAAATATGTAATAGAGAGTAAAATAATGATATAAAAGAAATGTAAGGGATCCACCCTAATTGTTTTTCCACGTGGAAAATGTCCACGTTTTCCTTTGCCACGTGTGTGTGTTGACAATTTCTAGTGTGGTCTCCTCTTTTGTAAATATTGAACATTAGACGCCCATAATCCCATACATATGTGCATTGACAGGAAGTAGGTGGATATTAATGATAAAATATATTTTTATCATGAACTCAAATCAAATAAAAGAATTATGTGTCGATACCAAATAGGAACCCAGCAAACATTGAACTAACGGCCGAACGCCGGCAAACTGCTTTTACGCTGGTACATTGCTGGCACCAAAAGTAAGTACAATGCCAGTATTAATAATGTACTTCACATTTGTATTTCGCACTCTGCCTATACGAAGTACTTTACCAGCATTTTATAAGCATTCCTTATTTGTATTAATCCAAGGTTATTTCTAGCGGGCCAGTGCTTATGTTTATAACTTTTTTTGAATGTAATAATTTGAAAAGTCTGACCTTTTTTAGTCATAAAACACCCTAATGGCGTGGCCTTCGAGGGTCGGTACAAGTGATATTCTGTGAGTTCAAGTTGGGACGTGTTGGTGAACAGTGTTTAAAGATGTGTATTTGAATAGTTATTGATTGTGAGCATTATACAGTTTTTTATTGTGATTTGTGTGTGTTTTGTTAGATTTAAGGACGTAGTTTACACAAACTATTTCATATTAAATTGTTTAATTTTTAGTTTAGTTCAATCATAGTTTTTTTCATGTAATAAAATTTTCAATTATTAATAAATCTGATACAAGATTATAAATATGTCATTTAAAAAATATAATTTGTCATATTTCATTTTGAATAGTGACATCTTAAATATTTTGTAAATATAATACTAACCTAAAATAATACAAACTTAATCCAAAACTGTAAAGCTTTTTTTACAATATAACCAAGTTTCTAAAAGTCAGTAATACACTATAAAAATCACCAAAATAACCAGATCTAGTTTGTTCTTACAAAAGTGAACAGCTTATAGCATTAATGCTTATAAAATTTGTTTATTGAATTTATTTTAACAAGTATGATTTCTTTAGGTTGGCACTCTTCAAGTCAGGGGGAAAAGATGTGGTAGATAATACAAGACAAATATTGGCGAAAATTATTAGTCACCCCTTATCTTTAGGATGAAATTGGTTTGACCGAAATGGCAGAAAACCATTTTCTTAAAATTCTTCATTAAATTAATAAATTAAATAAACTAATTCCTGTTATTCCTGAAATTATATTTATTTAATATTTATAAATAAATCAATAAATTATAACTGTTAATTCAATTTACAATCGGCTAGTTTTACCATCGTTGAATAAATTTATTTAACAACTTAAGTTAACAATATCTCATCATTCTACTGACAGCAATGTTAATTTCTTCATTAATAGTTTAAAACCGATGCGATATTGTCAACTTTACTTGTTAAATAAATTTATTCAACGATGGTGAAAATGGCCAAATGAGTATTTATTTTGCACCTAACCATTAATTTATTTTAATACTGGGTAAGTACACATATATTACATTTGAAACACTAGAGAGTGGGTATAATATAAGCACTAGTCTGTCAGAAATAAATCTTGCAACTAATGCGATTATTTTGCACATTACCGTTGCTGGGCCAGCAACTGATACATCAATGGGCCAGCTAACGGCCACGGGGACACCGGGGTACTGGCCCAGTGCAAAACGCCAGCACTGGACCAATGCGAAATGCCAGCACTGGCCCAGTGCGAAATGCCAGCACTGGCCCATTACTTTCAATGCACTTTACCGTTGCTGGGCCAGCAACTGATACATCAATGGACCAGCTAAGGGCCACGGGACACCGGGGTACTGGCCCAGTACGAAATGCCAGCACTGGCCCATTACTTTCAATGCCGGCGAGTATGTGCTTTACCAGTACTGGTCCGGATAAAAATGTTTGCTGGGAAAGTTCTCAAAATATAAATGCGTTGATTCGGTTAATCTGTATGACAACAAAAACCTACGCTAATGTATTAGTAGACAGGACAGTCATATGGAGTCGATGTTTTGCCATTGATCTGACAAGACATTACATTTAACGATATACAGGTTCAATCATAATTTAATGCCAATGGTTCATTGCTACCGAAAATTCTGAGAACAACAAAGATGACTGGCAATTATTGTAACCAGAAGTATTGTTAAATATTCCGATGTCTGTGTCATTGGACAAGTTCCAGACTTCATAATTCTGATAACATACCCAATATTTTCATAAATAATTGTGCTGACACTTTAAGTGAACCTTTAACCATAATTTTCAATAGATCTTTACCCGAAGGAAAATGTCCCTTAGATTGGAAAAAAGCCCTCGTTTTTCCTATCTACAAAAATGGAAAAAGGAACTTAGTTGAGAATTACACAACCCAACAGACATTTTGGTGCCGAGTTTATAACTGTCTCTAGGTAATTTTTGGGCACAGAATCCAAAATAGCCAGATTTGGTCTATCAGATCTAGTTTTTGAGATACGCTATATTGGCCTCTTTTACAATAAAATATTTTATTTCTTAACTTGTATATTTTTCACGTTATTACTGTTACTATTTGCTCCAACTGCCACTTACAAACACAAAAAAGACAAAGTAACCCAGCAAACATTTTTATACGGGCCAGTGCTGGTAAAGCACATACTCCCCGGCATTGAAAGTAATGGGCCAGTGCTGGCATTTCGTACTGGGCCAATACCCCGGTGTCCCCGTGGCCGTTATTGGCCCATTGATGTATCAGTTGCCGGCCCAGCAACGGTAAAGTGCATTGAAAGTAATGGGCCAGTGCTGGCATGTCGCACTGGGCCAGTGCTGGCATTTCGCACTGGGCTAGTGCTGGTATTTCGCACTGGGCCAGTGCATATATTATACCCACTCTCTAGTGTTTCAAATATAACATATGTGTATTTACCCAGTATTAAAATAAATTAATGGTTAGGTGCAAAATAAATACTCATTTGGCCATTTTCACCATCATTGAATAAATTTATTTAACAAATAAAGCTGACAATGTCGCATCGGTTTTAAACTATTAATGAAGAAATTAACATTGCTGTCAATAGAATGATGCGATATTGTTAACTTAAGTTGTTAAATAAATTTATTCAACGATGGTAAAACTGGCCGATTGTAATTTGTATTAACAGTTATAATTTATTGATTTATTTATAAATATTAAATAAATATAATTTCAGGAATAACAGGAATTAGTTTATTTAATTTATTAATTTAATGAAGAATTTTAAGAAAATAGTTTTCTGCCATTTCAGCCAAAAAATTGCATCCTAAAGATAAGTGGTGACTAATAATTTTCGCCAATATTCGGTTTGTATTATCCACCACATCTTTTCCCCCTGACTTGAAGAGTGCCAACCTAAAGAAATCATACTTCTTAAAATAAATTCAATTCTCAAATTTTATAAGCATTAATGCTATAAGCTGTTTACTTTTGTAAGAACAAACTAGATCTGGTTATTTTGGTGATTTTTATAGTGTATTACTGACTTTTAGAAACTTGGTTATATTGTAAAAAAAGCTTTACAGTTTTGGATTAAGTTTGTATTATTTTAGGTTAGTATTATATTTACAAAATATTTAAGATGTCACTATTCAAAATAAAATATGACAAATTATATTTTTTAAATGACATATTTATAATCTTGTAACAGATTTATTAATAATTGAAAATGTTATTACATGACAAAAACTATGATTTAACTAAACTAAAAATTAAAAAATTTAACATGAAACAGTTTGTGTAAACTACGTCCTTAAATCTAATAAAACACAATACAAATCACAATAAAAAAACTGTATAATGTTTGAACTATTTAAATACACATCTTGACAAACTGTCCACCAACACGTATCAATTTGTACTGGCCCTCCAAGGCCACGCGGTTAGGGCGTTTTATGACTAAGAACAATCAGACTTTTCAAATTACATTCAAAAAAAGTTTAGTTTTAAGTAAAAAGTATGAGTGAAGAAGAGACGATAGCCCGTATAAAAATGTTTGCTTGGATTAATACAAATAAGGAGTGCTTATAAAATACTGGTAAAGTACTTCGTATAGGCGGAATGCGAAATACAAATGTGAAGTACATTATTAATACTGGCGTTGCACTTACTTTTGGTGCCAGCAATTTACCAACAGTAAAAGCAGTTTGCCGGCATTCCGCCGTTAGTTTGCTGGGAAGGTATTTATTTCACAAAGTAGATAAATATACATTCATCACTTATCACTTAAAAATGTTTTTTTGTACGACTTTCTAGCATGGAGTTTACCAGAACAGTCTTTCTGAAGACTCCAACAGTAGTAGGCCATCATGTGGCTATCTTATCTTCCTTGATATCTATCTTCCATAGTTTTATGTCCTGATGGAATCTTTTCCCCGGTTCTTCACTAACATCACCTAGGTTTTCTGGTAAATGGTCATAATACAACCGAGAATATTAAAATTGTAAAGCATATTTTCCAATAATTCTCTGCCTTATGATTTCCAAGAAAATTTTGTACTACTTGAATAAATGAACACCAAGAATTAGATTCAATCTCGTTCATTGATGCGGTTGGATTGGATTGTGGATCTTCAGTAGTTTGCCTTATCTGAGGACCATCAAATATTCTGGCTTTCAGTTTTTCAGCGTTAATCCCAGGAAATTTACGTGTCAAGTAGCCTACACAAAGTCCATCTCGATTTAAAACCTTAAAAATTGCTACATAAAACCAAACTTGAAGCCCAAAAAATTTTTATTATTTAATTTTATGATACATGTAATAAATACTAATTCGGCGGGCTCACACGGCAAGCCGTTTTAACATTTAATACTAAATTTATTCCACTCATAGAAATTAGTTGAAAAATGTACGTATGTCATGAAAATGTTTGTAAATGTATTTCATTGTAAATGAAATTCGAAGTATTTCTATGAGATAGGTAATATTTTGAAGATGATACTAACTTAATATTAAATGTTAAAACGGCTTGCCATAGTTTTTAATAAATTTCAGTGACGGCTGCAGGCGTTGGTAGCTCCGATTATTGCTATTGGAACGCGGCTTTATTGCAATTGGCATTGAGCGGGAGTACAGGCAGAATACCTACTCTTGGAACTGCAAAGGTTTGCAGCTAGAAGCTTGCGAGATGGACCTTTGACTACAGATATTTTTGTATTTTTAATATTTAATATTTTTTTAATTTTCTTTACAATTGTTTTTTTTCTGTTTTCTAGGTAATCCAAAAGATCGTTGCAAAACACCAGACTCTCCCGAAGGCGCCCGCCTTGCACAATCAGGTTCCCCAACACAGTCTTCTCCCAATCGTCAGCCCAATGGAAGTTCGTCTCCTCTTCATAACGGGTCTGCAGACAGTTTAACACCACCACTGCCTACATCGTTGCTCTCAGTTAATTTAGAGCAGCAGGTACAATGGACGCAACATGGATACAGACCTTTGACTAAGGTGAAGAGGTTTTTGAGTACCCTGGTGCAGTTTGGACAAGATATTAGCCCTGATATTGGGGATCGAGTTAGGAATCTCGTACTCAATTTGGTGGTAAATGTTTTTAAAATATATACATCATTTTAATTCAACATTGCATCATATCTATTGAAACTATAATAGCTACGAGGTGGTTAAATTGGGCAATTACCATTTTATAAGAGAATATAATGAGTGAAACATTTTTTTTTACCAGTGGTTACCAAAATACGTTGTACAATTTTCTTATTTTAAATGGCACAATTATTTTTCCGTTATTGATGCTTTTTCGCATCATACATATCCTCCAACTGGCTTTGTTAAATACCAAGTCTTTCCAAGTCTCTATTCTTGCTAATTTAAGCTTATGTTCTATCTTCTGCAAAGCCTTTCCACTGACGACGATCGTTCAGTTTCTTTTCTAAATCCTTTTTTCATTTTGTTCTCTTCATTTTCATCAAATATTTACATCAAATTTGCGATTACATAATCTTATGTCAACCAAATGTTTAATTAATTTTATATTTTTTGCTTATAGAGTTCTAATTTGAGCGTCGAGGAGTTCCACCATTCTCTTCAGGATGTCACAAATTTCCCATTACGGCCCTTCGTCTTACCGTTTTTAAGAGCACATCTTCCTATGCTACAAAGAGAAGTGTTAACATTATCCAGAGCTTCAAAACAGGTTAGTGAATATTTTTAATATATAATTAACTTTACTTCAATGACTTTCTTCTCGAACAATCGAGAAGCGTCTAGCATTTACTAGTAAGATACACGAGGTTCAAAAAAATTATTATTATTATTATTTTAAAAAACAAAAGTTGCTATAAAAGCAAAAACTAATAACTTTTATGTGAGACATTTTTTGATGAAACGAAAAAATTCTAAAAAATTTTCGGAAAGTTTTCTAAGTATCTATTTTTTCATACTTATGTGTAACGTTTCCATGGTCATGATAAATAATATCTCTGTTAGAAAATATTATCAAAATTGGCCCATAAACATTAAAAATATTGTAATTTAAAAAAAATTGGACCCCCATTTAAGCCTTTTTTGTACATATACATGAATTTTGAACACCTACATACCAGGAGACACTAATTCTAATATTCTGTGTCAAATCCCATCGAAATCGGTCCATAAATAAGCGAGTTATGTCCGTGCTCTATTTTTGGTCAAAACTGGAGCAAATTTTTTTACCAACTTGCGAATTTGATGTTTTTGGCTATACAGTCAAAAGCCTCATGCACTCCTAATTCTAAAACTGTAAGTATTTTCAAAATCCGTTCATAAATAAGCGAGCTACAGTCATTTGAACTAGTTTCCATTAATCCGCTCTAATTATTTGGTCTAATTCAGTAATTAGTTCAGATATTTGGTTTAGTTTAGGTGTATTCCCGGGTTAGCAGCACTTGCCATATATTTCTGAATCAAATCAAAATATAAATATACGTCATTAGGATTACAATGTAATTTACTGGAAAAACGTATGTTTTAATTGTAATTTATGCAGATAAAATTTGATCAAGGACTTTTTAATTAAGCCTTTTGATTGGCCCTAGGGACGGTAAGAATCCCAAGATGGCTACCTATTTTTGTCTAATGATGACATTTGATATTTTTTAAGGAAATTAAATTGAAAATATGTGCTGAAAAGTTGTAAAAAGGTAAGAAATATTTTAAAATTTAATTAGAATTTATTATTTATATTTCACAACAGAAAAATATTTCGAAAAAAATTATTTAACAAAAGTTGCTATAAAAGCAATAGCTAATAACTTTTATTTGAGACATTTTTTGATAAAACGAAAAAAAAATTGAAAAAAGTATTTATTTTTTTATACTTATATGTAACGTTTCCATGGTCATGATAAATAATATCTCTGTTAGAAAATATTAGGCCATATTATTTCTATTCTGCTGCTAGAATGTATTTTATACAAGTACTTTGTGATGGTGGTCGGTCCTGTGGTAGCCACAGCTGATTTTTCATCCTACCCTCTTATTTATTTTATAAAATAAATGGTTAAATAAAAAATATGCATTAAAATTTAATTTTCAATGGAATATTTTTGATTGTGTTTAAAGCAGAGGGGGGGGGGGGAGTCTGATGAAATGTATGATCCTAAAAAGAGTGTTACTCCGAGAAAGTTTGGAAAACCCCGATTTAGATTGAGACACTTGCTCTAGCCATGAAAAGTACTTAATCCTCCTCTGCATACAGTGTCAAAAATTAATCCTGAAATTCCAGTTGAGTAACTGAGTAACCATAACAAACCCCGAGTGCTAACGTTCTCCTCGTTTCCACGTATCTGATCCGAAAAGGGGACTAAACACAATATCTGAAGAACTTGTTCACATGTTACTTTCACACGCCGAAGAAAAACTTTTACAATTACAAACGTAAATTCGTTTCCGTTTCTATATCGTTTCATTTTGACGTATTCCTTCTAATTTGCATCGAAGCTTACCTCAGCTTTTTTGTTTATGTACGTAGTTTTGTAATAACAAATTTTCAGCCGTTTCGATTTGGAAACCGAAAAACTCTGTGTATAACTGGGTAGTTTGTAATTTGCATTATTCTCTGTTGTTTTCACAGAAGGATTAGGGCGAGGAACGTTTTCTCTCCGCGCATAATTATCTAAGGAATTAGCATTGCATTTCAGATGTTTACATTGCTGTTTTAGAATTGTTAGAAATGTTTTATCTCTCGTAACTGGCTTTTTAAATACTGTTTTAATTCATTTCTTCTTTTGATTGAAAGAAAATATATTTTAAAAGATCACATCGCCAATGTAAGAGGGTGTATGAGGAGTAATTAAGAGTTTGCTCCGATAAATCTCCGGTCTGACATATATATGGCAACACTGTTGACTGATTTCTGGATAGTACCAACCTTCAAACGATACGTGTGAAAATTTCATGACATTCTGACAATTAATTTAGAGGTTACAGTGGTTTTAGTGACTCCAGCTTTGTAATTTTCATAAGAATGGATAAAAAAGAATTTCGTGTGTTGATTAAACATTGTTTTTTTGATGGGAAAAAATACTATTGAAGCCAAACAGTGGCTTGATAAGCGTTATAAAGACTCTGCACCAGGCAAATCAACTATTACTGATTGGTATACTGTATTTAAACGCGGTCGTACAAACACCGATGATGCTGAACGCTCTGGTCGCCCAAAATCGGCAGTTGTTCCGGAAAACATAAAAAAAGTCAACAAAATAGTTTTGAAAGACCGTAAAGTAAAGTTGCGTGAGATAGCTGACACCTTAAATATCAGAAGGTAGTGTGTACAATTTTACACGAAAATTTGAGTGTAAATTGCTTTCGAAGTGGGTACCGCGTTCGCTTACACTGGACCAAAAACAACAACGCGTCAACGATTCAGAGCGCTGTTAGGAGCTGTTCAAGCGAGATAAAAAGGATTACTTGCGTCTATATGTGACAATGAATGAAACATGGATCCACTACTACACACCTGAATCAAAAAGATCGTCAGCTGAGTGGACAGCAGTCGGTAAAAGTCGTCCAAAGCGACCAAAAACTCAAAAGTCAGCTGGCAAGGTTATGGCATCCGTATTTTGGGACGTGCATGGTATTTTGTTTATCGACTATCTTGAGAAAGGTAAAGCTATCAATAGCGAATACTACATGGCATTATTGGATCGATTGAGTGGAGTAATAAAAAAACGGTTTCACATGCAAAAACAGTGCTATTTCACCAAGACAACGCCCCGTGTCACAAGTCGATGAAAACGATGGTTAAATTGAATGAATTACGCTTCGAATTGCTTTCTCACCCACCGTACTTTCCAGATCTGGCCATCAGTGACTACTGGCTTTTTGCAGACCTCAAAAAGATGCTACAGGGAAAGAAATTTGACTCAAATGAAGAAGTGATTGCGAAATCGAGGCCTATTTTGAGGGCAAAGACAAATCGTTCTACAAAGAAGGCATCGAAAAGTTAGAGGAGCTTTGGAATGAATGTATCACTCTTGAAGGAGAGTATGTTGATGAATAAAGTCGAATTTCCAAAAAAAAAATAGTTTTTCTTACGAGGGATGTTTTCTAAATTCTGGGAATTGTGCTATAATTAAATTACGCAGAACTTATAGGCAATGTTATTGGTGCCAGACAAGTCTTGACATGTTTGTGCAACTATCTAGTGCAATATTGTTCAGTCTGATTTAGGTGTTCGACTGATATAGACGCGTTTTCATAACACTGTTTTTGTAACCATGGAAGACGCAGCAAAATCTCAAAGAGCAATAATTTTCTTTTTGTGGAAAGGTGTGAAAACATCAGAAATTATTCAGCGTCTGCAAGGAGTATTTGGTAAGTCTGCAGAATCCAAAAGTACTGTTTATCGGTGGATCGATCGTTTTAAAACCGGTAGAACATCACTAGAAGACGATCCACGCAGTGGGCGCCCAAGCACATCGGTAAATGAAAGAAACATTACTGCCGTCGAAGACCTACTGAAAGAGGATAGGCGAATGACTATTCGTCAAATTAGTGTGTGCCTAGGGATAGGTACACGACAAGTTCATGACATCTTGCATGATTGTTTGGGCGTTAGCAAGGTTTCGCCGCGCTGGATGCCAAGGCTGTTGGGACCAGAACAGAAACTCAATAGGTCTGATACTTGTCGTCAACTTCAAGAGCATTAGTTTATCGTTGGGATAAATGTATTCAGTTAAATGGAGATTATGTTGAAAAACTACATTGTAATATTGACGAAAATTAACAAAATAATAAAAATTATAGCTAAATTCACAGAACTTTGGAAACATCCCTCGTAGTTTGACCGCAGACTTATTGTGCGACGTGGTATCTTCACTTAATGTAAACACAAAATAAAATTCGTGTCTTAATCTCATTAATTTCTTATTAAATATCAGGTCTTTGGCAAGTATTTAGTTGATGAAGTAAAGAACTTCGTTGAAAGTTATCTCATAAACTACAAGAATGTGTCTAGACGTTTTGGCAGTCGATATTAGCAATTAATGTCCAACTCCAGAATTATATTTTACATAATTCTCCATTACCGTTTTTTAAATAATTTAATGTCTCTAGACAACATACCTGAAAGTAACGAGTTACTGAATTGTTATGATTATAAAACGAATCTTGGCACATCAGTGTTTATACATAGTTGATGAGGCAAATTACATTGTAAACAGTGCCTTGTCGTACAGGCAACCTGTGCAACAACAATGTAGTTTTGGTTGCATAACATTAAAACTATTACAACAAGTTACAGTTTGACAAAAATGTCCTGGTTGGATGACAAAAATGCGCGTGACCGTAGGGATTATAAGCGTTGACGAATTGCATTCTTTTCTGGATACACATCTACAGTCAAGTACATTAATACATACTGACATATTATATTCTTATGGTTGGTTTATATATGGAACAAGAATATGGAATGGGAAATAAGAATAGTACACAAGAATAAAAAATATGAAACCGTTTATATCGGACATAACATTTCGTCGCTGCGCCTGCGTACTTGCGTTGGCCTGTGTTTAACGATTGTCGTTTGACAGGTTGTTATGTTTAATATAACCTTTAAAAAAAAATGTTTTCAGTAAAATGGATTCAGAAGATTTTGTAAATTTATTTGCTTGTGTTTCACACATTATATTGTTGTTTCCAACCTTCTGATCACAGCTGGAAAACATCTGTTGAACAAATTTTATTACGGCCGATATCTTGACCGCTGTACGCATGCTTCTCGTATCTTATTCTTGGAATAAGAATAAAATGTTGAATGTTACCAACTATTCTTATGTTTAAATTAAATTTCATTCCTACATAAACCGATATACGGCGCAGCCATGTTTTAACATCTTGTGTACTATTCTTATTTCTTATTCCTTATTCTTGTTCCGTATATAAACCAACCATTATATTAAGAACGTCTCTGTATTATTACGTGCACTAGTTAAAGCAATCAAGTCTTTTTTAGGGTTTTGTAGGTATAACCACCAAAAAAACCTTATAACGTCACTCATGTGTATAGAAGAAAATATTCGCCTTTAAAATTTATACCCTTTTGCGTTGAAACCAATTCTCGAAATATTTTTTCTACTCTGAAGTTGGTATCTCAAAAACATGGTTTTCGAAGGCTTCAACAGCTTCTTGAGGTAATAAAAATCGCTGTCCACGCAATTTTTGTTTGACATTGGGAAATCAATTGTTTGATGTGCTGTGCGGGAGCTTGCATTGTCATGATGAAGAATGATGCGACGTTTTTGGTTGTTTTTTCCTTATTTTGTCGATGACTTCTGTAAATTAAATTGTTGTATACCATTTAGCATTAACTGTTCTCGGACCCTCTAAAGGAATGGTTGCGACATGTCCAGTACAACCGAAGAAACAAGCGATCATTTTCTTGAAAGTGCTTCGTGAACGTAGATATTTAGACTTTTATTTATATTCTTGGCGTAGATTTTATGGAGAAAATTCTCCATGTAATTTGTTTTTACGCAGTTATATATTTTTTAGGTTATCTGACATATAAATATTTTTTGGCACTTGATAATTAACAGATTAATCAAGATAGAGGACTAATGTGAGGCCAAAAGACAGCCCAGCTGATTGTGCCGAAAGAAGAAGTTATTGATATAATTTTTAGACCTTCATATATACATATATTTTATATTTACAATAAATATTTAAATAAGAAACTTTAGCTCTGAAGATATATTGTTTGTTTTATTGCTTTATTTAAACTCTTTTAGCCAAATCTATCTTTTTATATATAGTACATAATTTTTAAAATTAATATTTTTTTAACTTTTTCAAATTTACCATTAAGCTGAATTTATATCGTATAAATAACGTAAGTGTTATTATCTGCCTTGTTTATTTCAATAACTTATTAACCTTTTTTAAATAAAAAAAAAAATCCCTTGCTAACCCAGTTACTATGCCCATGCCCTAGTTGTAACTTATTTTAAATTTTCCGCTATACTGTATTTGTCCGGTGTAAATCGTACTCGGTTCGCAGCGCTATCTACTTTTTTTTATTTTGAATAGACCATAGACCAGATACGCAGTGTACGAATAATTGTTTGACTAAAATTTAAAAATGTGTAGTACGTCTATGTCCGTGTCACGTCACGTCAGCAAGTAGTCGTGCACTAATTGTTAGGAGTTCAGTAAAGCGCACGTGGCGCCACCAGTGCCGCCTGAACCAAACACCCAGTCGCTCCGGTCCCGGAGTTCACACCAGACGCTTTTCCCACGCGTATACCGGAGCTCTACGTTCAACACCGCCTTTACCACCACATCATACCAAAAAAAACTGCTACAATTACTACATGTGTACTTTGTATATGATATACGAGGATTTAGGTTTAGGAATATATGCCATATTTAAGGATTAGATTTTAGGATATTTCATAAAATTCTTGGAAATTTAATGTTTCGTTCAGAAAAAAATTATATCCGAATACTCGAGCATTTGTGCGTGTAGATCAGTGATGACGAAAGTATGATCCGCGGGTCATACAATGGCCCGTCTGACGATTTCAAATGACCCTTACAAGAGAAGATCTTTGTAATTCTAGTTCTAAATATTCTTTGTTATTCTAAGATTGGGTCTGAGCTAGTGCATTCACGAAATATGGTAGGGATATCAACAAATATGATAATATTAGCGAGATGGAATTAAACTATTACCTGTTATGTATCTGTATTGTACACGTCAAACACCAGGCCGCTAGCTCAGGTAGAGTAAACGAGATTAGCAGGGGTTATACACAAATATTTACACTCTATGGCGGTAGAATTTTATTTACGCATTATATTATTATTCAAACTCAATTTTGAACCGTCTGGGAAAAAGGTTCGCCATAGCTGATGTAGATCTTCACTTGTCGACAGGTGTTTCGAAAATTTTACCGGTGGCTACCGCTTGCAACGGCTGAAGTTCTTTTAAAGCCGGAATTTTATTTTGTTTGGTCATTATTTTGATCCGCCTTCCTGGTTTTTTAACCCCCTATGAACGCATTTTATTCTCCACTCACCATTCACCTTCAAGTAGATAGTGCTTTCAAGTTGTACTTTCAAGTATGGCTTAAAGCGAAATATTTAATTTCTTAACGTCAGAATTTCAATTGTTTTTTGAATTTAATTAAATTTATATGTAATGTCAGAAATTATTATCCTTCGTTTTTTGCAGTCTATTGAGCCGCCAGAGAAAAAGCATTATATGCTGCATGTAAAAAAATTATGTCATTATACTATTCTTATATAATTTACAGAACTCATTGTTTGCATAAATAGTTATTTTGAATCTTATAAAAAGAGAAATGGCAGATCAAGTCGTACGCTTTTTACCGACCGCCAACATATATAAGGGAGGTATTGTGATCATACCGATTTTGACATTTCGAGATTTCGATGGATCTCCACGAACTGAGGTCCCTTCATATCGTTTTCACTATTTTTCGCATGATGTCTGTTGGTCTGTCTGTCAGTCCGTGTACACGTGAAGAACAAATTTGGTTAAAAGGATTTTTATGAAACTTCATATTTAAGCTTTTGACATGAATGGCACGAGTTGATTTTTTTATTTCGAAAAAATTTATTTAACAAAAGTTGCTATAAAAGCAATAACTAACAACTTTTATTTGAAACATTTTTTGATAAAGCAGCATAAATTAAACAAGTACTTTGTGATCGCGGTCAGTCCTGTGGTGGCCACAGCTGATTTTTTTATTTATAATTGGATATATTTTAGTTACTCATATAATTGAATAATTTCATTCGTAGTTGAGTAATTCTTAGTAATATATGCATGTTTATAGTGAGTTTTTGATGTCATTTCAGACTCCACTGCAATATTTGCGGGCCCATGATCACGTGGTGTTAGAAACAGCTCATTCGCCCGCCGAGCCATCAGAGATCTTCCTGTCCAACACTGAGACACCAGCAGGCACAGCTCCTACAGGCATCAAGAGACGGCCTTCAGACACGTAAGTATCACTATTTTGATATGACTTTTATTAAAAATATTTACATACCAGTCCAGGTGGCTTTTCAACAAAGATGTGTTTTAACTTCCAGGTCTTCTTTTTGCTTCTAGCTTCCCTGTATGATTAATTGTCTTATATTCAGAGTATTATTATTATTATTTAATGCTCCAATAATACTACAATAAAACAGTGACAAGGAACAAAAATCACACCGTTCATTTGTATAGAAAACAACTATCCATCACTCAGTCATGAAATTTTACTGACATGAAAATGTCAGTAGTGTTAGGGAAATTTTGTCAAGCAAATGGTATTTTTCGGTATAATCACTTATATTCACTACAATAACTTCAAGTTTTGTATTATAATAACTAATATAAAAACTTAAAATAACTTTCTGACTATCATTCAAAAATAATACAAACAGCTAACTCATCAGTTATGGCGGAATAATATTCTTATTTTTGAGCTGAGTAGAAATTGTATAGAATTTTGCGCGAAAAATTTAAACACTCTTCCTAATTTAAAAATAGACTATAGTTGACATCTATATGTCCATATATTTGATAATATAGTCGGATTGCTGATAGGTGACTGTTCGTTGCTACAAGTATCGATATACAATAATATATGCTTTCTCTGTCTATATCATTATAATTATTTGTATACCCATAGTAACGTATAGTGACGCAAGTTGACAACTAACCTTCCAAATTATTTTAATAAAAAACAAAGCATTAGAAAGAAATGGAATGATTCATAGATATCTTTACTAATTTGAGCACGAAAATAAATTTACAGCAGTACTCAAACAAACAAAATTATTAATTTTAAGGTAATAATTATAAATACGGAAAAACTTATACGTAAATTTTGGATTATAATTTGTTGTTTAATTAAATTAAATTTTTATGTTTCCCGTAAGTACTAAGTAATAAAATATTAAGTAAAAATATATTTATTCATATAATATATTGCTACAAGTTGTATTTAAAAGTTTATTTTAAAAAAAATTAGTCACTGATATCGTCGTCATCTGAACTATCGCTGTCATTTCTTGTATTTATTATTATTGGATTAATATCATCCTTTCCCTTTCCCACCATTCATTTATTAAATTTTCGATTTTTTTAACATATTTTGCCCAAGTTTCACAACTAATTTGATCACAGGCTACTTGCCACATTTTCAAAACTTCGTTATCACTGTATCCGTTTTGACCAATATGTCTATCATAATAATTTTTTGTTATACCCCAAATTAGTTCAATGGGGTTAAACTGGCAGTGATAAGGAGGTAATCTTAGTACTTCATGACCATACGTTTGTGCCAATGTATCAATAAAATAAACTGGTTCAGATTTTAATTTCCTTCGTTTTCTCGTGATTTTGTTAGTGAGAAGTTCAGATTTATTACATTTTATAATTCTACGAATTGTTGATTCCGAAATCTTTAAGGCAGCTGCTACTCTTTGACGGACACAAGATAGAGAAATAAGTGGCCCATTGTTCTCTTTTTCGGAATTAAAATATTCCAGCAGAAAATTAAAGTTTGTAAATTTAAAAATTGGCCGCAAGATCTATTAATTAATATTATTAACAGACACTGACAACTAAGACAAATAACAAAAAACATTTTTAAAATCGCTAAAAAATGGTAACTAGATTATTATATGAATGCACTACTTCATACATACATGTAACAGTCACCTGTCAGCACTCCGACTATAGTAGGCCCATTTACAACATCGCATCTATTCCATTTTTGGAACAGATTTCTATCTAATATTTTTGTAATCGTTCATTCAAATATTTCTCTATTTTTTTCAATTTATTTATTTTAGTCTAGGTAAGTAAATGGACTGTGATATGCGCTAATAGCCACATCACAAAAAAATATCTATTTCTACTATACGTTCCTTGTTACTGTCATGTCCCAATTAGATTTGGATCTTATATATATGTCAACATTAAAATTAATGTAAATTTTTTCGCATAACAAAAAGCAACCTTTTTGATTCGGATCTGTTTTGAAAATGCCCCCTTATGTTGTGTCGAGTGTTACGTCCCTTGCACACATGTGTCCTGGTCTTGGTTGTGAGAGCAGACCGTTTTATTAAAATGAGTAATGGTTTCTTTCCGTATCCACGGCAACGGGAGGCGGCAGCATGTGGCGCCCCTGGCGGCAGATGCCGAGAACAGCACCGACGCCGAGCGCCCATCGCGTAAAAACACTGGATGTAAGGAGGCAGGGGGGGGGGGGGAACACTACCCAGGGATTCTAATTACGGACTTAGACGGACCGTCATAAACATGTGGCAAAAAAAGATTTTGGATTTGATGCGAAATTTTTGTTACAGAAAACTTTATTAAAAGTGCAATGTTAATACGAGGATTGCGATACAATTATTATGAATAAGAAAATTAGGTAGATCGTGGAATACAAAAGTAACATTATCATTTTATGTAGTTATTTACCTGTCATTTGAAGTTAAGTTGTAAAATTTAGGCTATTTAGAACCAGAGCTGTGCCAAATACTAAAGTCCATTCTACATTATAATGGGTGTTTTTTTTAGAGGTATAGAACTTTAAATTGCAATAAAACAACGATGGATTATTCGATTGACATGATTTTTTTTTTATTCGAAAGATAATCTTGTGGCATTACATTTTAAATATGATTTCTGGCATATGACCGCCACGGCTGGCTCGGATGTAGTCCAATCTGGACGTCCAATTTTCGATGACTTTTTCCAACATTTGTGGCCGTATATCGGCAATAACACGGCGAATGTTGTCTTCCAAATGGTCAAGCGTTTGTGGCTTATCCGCATAGACCAATGACTTTACATAGCCCCACAGAAAGTAGTCCAGCGGTGTTAAATCACAAGATCTTGGAGGCCAATTCACAGGTCCAAAACGTGAAATTAGGCGGTCACCAAACGTGTCTTTCAATAAATCGATTGTGGCACGAGCTGTGTGACATGTTGCGCCGTCTTGTTGGTATGATTTAATGTAATGCCACAAGATTATCTTTCGAATAAAAAAAAAATCATGTCAATCGAATAATCCATCGTTGTTTTATTGCAATTTAAAGTTCTATACCTCTAAAAAAAACACCCGTTAGTTATTTACCTGTCATTTGAAGTTAAGTTGTAAAATTTAGGCTATTTAGAACCAGAGCTGTGCCAAATACTAAAGTCCATTCTACATTATACTTCTTTCAATACTTTTTTCAATACTATCCAACTCTGACGTCATTTCAACTTTTGATACTACAGAATATAGTGGGGGAAAAAAATAAGAGACAGTGATAAATTTTATACCTTCCATCTCTTATTACTTTTCATTGCCAACTTAAAAATTTTTAAGTTCAGATGGCAAACAACAATTTGGTTATATAGTGCGTTGAAAGGTGAGTTTGCAGTACAGGGCATATGGAGTAGTTTTTTTTCATACTCTCTAATGGGTTTACACAATGACACTATCCTTTTCTTGCTTGTCGACGTTGCCAGCTCTAAAACGCGCTGATCTGTGAAGACGCAGTATTCTACAAATAGCCATTTGTTTTTGTTGAGTGTTATTTTGAGTTTTATAAGAGTGGATTTTTGTAAATCATACGAGTTTTTCATATTATTATAATTGACACATTTGACCCTTTTACAACATTTGGCAACACCGCTCCCATTTGCCATAAGAGCTATACTGCAAACTCACCTTTGAACGCACTATAGTAAACCAATTTATAAATATTGTTTAATTGTGCTAAGTTTATATTTAATTATATGATCTAAATAAACTTTTTATCAACTTAATAAACTACTAAAAGTTAAGTTGTAAACAAAAACTAAAAAGTTGGTGTTGGTACGACTGAAAAGTACAGAACTGTCAATCAAAAATTTGGCAACTTAAAAAATCAGCTGTGGCCACCACAGGACCGACCGCCATCACAAAGTACTTGTATAAAATACATTCTAGCAGCGCAGTAGAAATAAATTAGCCTAATATTTTCTAACAGAGATATTATTTATCATAACCGTGGAAACGTTACATATAAGTATAAATAAATAGATACTCAGACAAATTTCGAAAAAAAATTCAAAATTTTTTCGTTTTATGAAAAATTGTCTCAAATAAAAGTTGTTAGTTATTGCTTTTTTAGTAACTTTTGTTAAATACATTTTTTCGAAATATATTTCTGATGGTAAATATTCGCAAAAATCTTAAAATCGACACGAGTAAACTCCCATTTCTAGTCAACCGATTTTTACCAAAAGTTGATCAACTCGTGCCATTGAAGTCGAAAGCTTAAATATGAAGTTTCATAAAAATCATTTTAGCCGAATTTACTCTGCACGTGTACACAGACAGACAGACGGACAGACCGACAGATATCATGCTAAAAATAGTCAAAACGTTATGTAGGGACCTCAATTCGTGGAGATCCATCGAAATTTCGAAATGTCAAAATTGGTATGATCACAATACCTCCTTTATATATATAAACTTTGTCTCTCATATAAGGAGCAGAAACTAATTCTATCTCCATGTATAAAATTTTATCAAAATTGGCCCATAAACATTAAAAATATTGTAATTTAAAAAAAATTTGACCCCCATTTAGGCCTTTTTTGTACAGATACATGAATTTTGACCACCTACATACCAGGAGACACTAATTCTAATATTCTGTGTCAAATCCCATCGAAATCGGTCCATAAATAAGCGAGTTATGGCCATGCTCTATTTTTGGTCAAAACTGGAGCAAATTTTTTTACCGACTTGCGAATTTGATGTTTTTGACTATACAGTCAGAAGCCTCATGCACTCCTAATTCTAAAACTGTAAGTATTTTCAAAATCCGTTCATAAATAAACGAGCTGCAGTCATTTGAACTAGTTTCCATTAATCCGCTCTAATTATTTGGTCTAATTCAGTAATTAGTTCAGATATTTGGTTTAGTTTAGGTGTATTCCCGGGTTAGCAGCACTTGCCATACATTTCTGAATCAAATCAAAATATAAATATACGTCATTAGGATTACAATGTAATTTACTGGAAAAACGTATGTTTTAATTGTAATTTATGCAGATAAAATTTGATCAAGGACTTTTTAATTAGGCCTTTTGATTGGCCCTGACGTGTCGTTAAATGACGGTAAGAATCCCAACATGGCTACCTATTTTTGTCTAATGATGACATTTGATATTTTTTAAGGAAATTAAATTGAAAATTTGTGCTGAAAAGTTGTAAAAAGGTAAGAAATATTTTAAAATTTAATAAGAATCTATTATTTATATTTCACAACAGAAAAATATTTCGAAAAAAATTATCGAACAAAAATTGCTATAAAAGCAATAGCTAATAACTTTTATTTAAGACGTTTTTTGATAAAAAGAAAAAAAATTGAAAATAGTATTTATTTTTTCATACTTATATGTAACGTTTGCATGGTCATGATAAATAATATCTCTGTTAGAAAATATTAGTTCAAATTATTTCTACTCTGCTGCTAGAATGTATTTTCTACAAGTACTTTATGATGGTGGTCGGTCCTGTGGTGGCCACAGCTGATTTTTTTACCTTTTGTTCTTTAAAATATACATTCTAAAAAAACTTTTATTATCAAATGTATTGTCTATTATTTTCTATCACTTTGGACAAACGCTCAAGCAATTTCATAATGCCATCTCTCCAGAAGGTTCCGTCTTTGCTCTCGAAAAATCTCTAGAGCTGAATTTTGATATCGTCCAAAGATGCGAAATTTTTTCCGTTAAGGGAATTTTGTAGAGAGCGGAACAAATGGTAGTCGGATGGTGCGATGTCTGGGCCATTTGCTCCGACTAGTATAGAAATGATTTATTTCTTCATCGGAGCTACAAAGATGAATATCAGAAATTGTTCATTAAAAATGGTATCATTGTAGGGGAATGGTCATAGATTAAAATTATTTATTTTTTTTAAATTACTGTAATATAATAATAAATGTGATATTTCAAGGTTGTTAGATATTTTAGTTAGCCTGTATTAAAATATTTAACTAATTTTCAGGATTTACGAAAATGGAGTAAATGGGCAACATCATCAAGATGGCCAAGATTATCCACAGTCAAAACGATTTGCTCCCAATTTTCTTCTGGGTGGAGGTATGGGTCTAATGCCAAATATGACACAGCCCCATCTTTTCGACTATCAACCTCCCCACCAGATGGGGGGAACATATCCACAAATGCACAGACAAGGAGAAGAACAGGGGGTAAATAGAGGAGATGAAGAATGGAGAAATATCCATGTTATGTTGAACTGCATACTTTCCATGGTAAGTCAAATAGAGTCATGAAACTTTTTGAACGATTTCGAGTTTGTCTATCATTATCCCTGTTTTCTGTTATTGTATTTATGTTTAATTTATTTCACTTGCATTCATTGTATTTTAGTAGTGGACGAAAGGTAAATTACAGGTTATATTGGGGGGAGTTATCGCGTGATTGGTGTAATATGCCGCTAATAGTAAGCGGTACTGCCCTATATTTAACACCTCTTCCTCTGCCACTCTAGTTCCCTTGCGTATCACCGGCTGCTATGATAATTAGGGATAAAGCTTTAAGGTATTTTCTTCCATTTAATTTTAATGTTTTCGCTTGATTGTAACTTGTTTAAAGAATTCGGGTGCCCTGAGTGTCATAGAAACAGGTCTATTTTACCATAAACGATGCCATGAACCGTTTTTTTTTTTTTTTTATTTCTGTCAACCAGTTCTTTAGTTTTGAGGGAACATACATACATACATATACAGATAAGTGTTAAAACAGTAAACGTAAAGGATTACCAAAAATTAAGTACAGTAAAGTTGTCATTTTTTCGAAATACACACACCGGCAAATTTAAAGGAACAGATTGAAAATTATGTTTTTTTTAAATTTTATTATTTTGTAGCCTATATCTAGATAGCTTTGAATGCTCTACTAAACAATGAACGAAGATTGTATCGACGCCAAGGAGAACAAAATCCACCATTTAATTTTGCTACTAGTGTATCTTTTGGTGGAGGTTCAATTATGGTGTGGGGTGGAATATGTCTGGGAGCTCGCATAGAGTTAGTGGTGATTGCTGGCGGAGCGTTAACTGCAGATAGGTGCATCAGAGATATTCTTCAAGACCATATTGTACCTTTTGCCCCATATATCGGAGAAAATTTCACCCTAATGAAGGATAATGCGCGCCCACAAAACATCGTACTAGAAGATTACCTGAGAGATATCAAAAATATGTACAGTACATGGAAAATAATTAGATTTTTATGTCTGTTCCTTTAAATTTGCCAGTGTATGTAAAATCATAATATTTTGACTATAATTTTATTAAATACAGTAATACCCCGTTACTCGACTGCCTCTTAGCTCGACGTAAATGTCGAGAGTGAGAGTCGACGGAGCATCGCTATCCGAAGCGTGATCGAGTACCGATCACGTGATACATATTTTGGTAAACAAAGCAAAATGAACGCATGGCCAGCAGTTCGCGCCTAGATATCTTGACGACAACAACTCAGATTTAGTGCAGCTATGAACTTTTTGTTTTTTGCTAAAATAAGTGATTTATATTTATAATTATGGGTCCAAAGGATAGAAATGCAAGCATAGCTAAAAGGAAAACATATACATATATGTATTTCCTTATATGTATGTATATATATGTACATATGATTCCCTTTATTTCTTAATGAAAAATTAGACTCGCCATTCGACTTAATCGCTACTCGACGCTTTTTCAGAACGAATTAACGTCGAGTGGCGGGGTATTACTGTATTTCTATTTTACAGCATTTGAAAACATACGCGATATTGCCACCTTATTATTCAGTATTGTTTCGTAATTCCACACTACCACACAAATGTACGGTTTTACATAAAAGAGAATTTCTAGAAATTAATTTTTTTTTTTTTTTTTAATTTACTTGCTGACTATTTGAAAAAAAAGTCCTGGATATTTGTCATATTTGTAACTCTTATATCGGAAAATTGTAAGATTTATCACACGATTTTTCTTAGGTGCGCGGTATTACCCCACTTTCTTCTACTAGTGTAAGTTTTGTTTTCACAAAGTGCGTAATGAGAATTTTTTGATGAAATTATTTAATAATTAATCATAATCTATTCCAGAAGTCTGTCACTTCCCCTTCTTAATTTGTGTTTAATTAAATATTGTTTATGATAGACAAGAAAAGGGTTCATATATTTTCCAGATGAATAGTTCTACAACGAACAGTTTCTTGCAGTACAAAAAACTAATTTTACCACCCCTTTTCAGTTTTAGTGTTAATTTGACACTTATTTTAGGTTGAGAAGACCAAGAGAGCATTGTCAATCCTCCAGGGTCGACAAGAACCAGCAAGTTGTGAATGGCTTCGTAAAGCAGACGTCTCAGTTGAGTTAAAAAAAGCTGCCGGTGAAATAATGGCCCAAGCAGTCAGACAGACAGAAGAACGAGTCCAGGAAGTAAGACGTAAAGCTGAAGAAGCAGTTACAGAAGTAAAGAGGCAAGCTGTACTCGAATTACAGAAAGCAGTCCAACAAGCTGAGATCAAAGCACAAGAATTGGTGGTTCAAGAAAGAGTCAAAATGGAAAAATTACTTTTAGGTATGTTGCTAGAAATATATTTTAGTTTTGAAATAGCCCTAATATAAATAAAGTAACAGACATAGCTGGCTATGTTCGGGATAAAAATAATAATGTATCAAAAATATTTTAATTCGAAAAAATTTATGTGAAGTGTGATTTTTCACATATTTCAGGGTTTCGCAGGTATTCAATAAGTGAATGATGATTATTTGGGATGCCAAAACAAATTTTATGTTAAAATATTTTTTTTGTTAATTTTAATTCGGATGCCTAATACTATTATCTAAGTTTCTAAATATGTGCAGTATTTTTTTTTTTATACAGCAAGGTTCATTAAGATTTTGAAAATTGCGCCTATGGCTTCCATTGGTGGTTTAAGTCATAACCCCGCCCCTCTGACTTCGTGTATTCAATTTCAACAATTTCCGCTGGTTAGTAAATTTACGCTTTTACAAATTAAATGCTACATTTGCCCAAATATAACTAGAATTTTGAAACAATAATTTAAACAAAATAAAAATGCAAAAAAAAACAGAAAAAATAAAATTGCGTTGAGAGCGGAGCGAAACTTAGTTTGCAAATTAGAACGCGAGCATGCTAGCCATTACACTACCATACTACCAAAGCATGCTGGTTCATTGTCTTAGATAAGTTATTAAATATTTTACGTGTTCAAGCAAAAAAAAACAAAAAATGCGTTATTTTCCGAAAATTCTGATCAAAAATTCCTGTTGTACTATTCCGGTTCACACAAATGTACATTACTTAGAATTTTTTCAGATTTTTAGTATAAACCATCCGGACTACAGGGTGTGGGACAATTTTTTTTTTTGCGCAATTTTAGCAATAATAGCTTCTAAATAATTTATTTTGCAAAAATAAAATTTTGATCGTTAATCCACGTACTAAGGGTTTTCATTTGATACACTACTCAGAATTTAAAAAAAAATATTTTTTTTTCGATGAGTAGATATTTGTTTATATTTTTAGGGGGATATGTTTTTTAGATGTTTTGGTATTTTTGCTATGTGCGGGTCAAAGAGTTGTATAACCGTACCAAATTTCAAGTCTCTAGTTTTAGCCGTTTGGCTACAATTTTTACCGGACAGACAGACAGAAAGACAGACAGACAGACAGATAGACAGACAGACAGACAAACAAACGAAAAAATGCCAGTATAAGGGTTTTTTGGTCATACCTACAAAACCCTAAAAAATGGTAGTACTTTTACCGCCGTTCCCCCACCTTTTTCTGTCATATCCCATATGCCCGGTCTTAAAACACCGTGTACATAGAGCGCACTCTGAATACACCCTCGACCGCAAAACGAATGTAATTGAGTGTACTCCGAGCATCAAATCGAACATGTTTGAATCTACAGAACGTGCTCGGAACACTCGGAGCGTCAAATCGAATGTACTCTTTATTATTTAACAAACATTTTTGTTTTAGAAGCAAGAAAACATTCAGATGACAATAGTAACCACTTGGAATCCACAGAAAACAGTCAAAGTCCTCCAGTGGCGTCCCAACCTGCGCCTTCACAACAGAACGTAAGCTGATTTCAGTAGCGTACGCTGAAGAGTTTACTATTGTTTTCCCGAACTGAAACGATGAATATTAAAGACGCTGAACTTCTCTTCAGCGTATGCTTTTTAGTGATATTTTATCTTCTGTTTCTAAATTGGCATTTTCTTTTGAAATTAAAATTTATTACGATTATTAGTCGTGCTGGAACTGTGGAAGGAAAGCCCATGAAACTTGTTCTGGTTGCAGTCTGGCCAGATATTGTGGACCGTTCTGTCAACACAAAGATTGGGAGAATCACCATCAGGTAATTATTAATACAAACAAAGTATAACAGTCAAATTATACAGGGTGTTTGTTTGAAACGGGGCACCCCCAAAAATCACCTTTATTTGTAAAGATACAAAAAATCTTCAGAACAAAAGTTAAACCAGTGATGGGCGCGTAGAATACATGATGTAGACTAATGTAGATTTTACGCGTAAACATGTCAAGTAGAATATGCCTTTGTTTACGTGTCGAATGTAGAATGTAAACTGTACTTGCGCAGTACGTTTAAATGTAATATTTGAAATAATAGAATGGTAATAGTTTAAATTTACTTTAATGTTTATGTTTATTTCAATTTTATGTAGTACTAATTACATATATTGTTTCCAAAAATGTTATCTCACAAATCGTATGTTGTTATGGACAACATAAATTACTTGGTTTCTGTCTGTATGAACTACAAAAGTAAAATTAAAATTAAAAGTTAGCAGTTGTTTTAATCAGGAAGGATCAGGAAGCTGTCAAAAATATTAAATTTGAGTTCTTTACTTCTTCTTCTACTTAAAACTGGCGGTATTTTATTTTTTAAACGTTACATAACCTCATTTTTCATTATTCTACGCCAGATTCTACGTGTCTACACAGTCTACACTTCTCTACACTGTCGACGGTAAATTTACACGTAGACGTAAAAAATTCAAGTTTACGCGTAGACGCCCATCTCTGAGTTAAACTAAACAAAAAGGCCCATCTAAAGGTTACTATAAGAATTCTGAGGCACTTCCGGTTTCACCGGAAATGATGTCAACTTTTGATCTAGCATAGGGAATCGATAATTTTATATTTTTTTCCTAAAAGTACATTAAATTAGCTTTACAATGACACCAAAACGTCATATTTTTATGTTAACCATTTCAAAATGGCGACCATTTATTTACAAAATAATAATCAACATAATTTTACAAAGTTGAACGTAGCAAGCTTTGAAAACAATAAAAAAAGAAACAAAATATCTCTAAAATAAACTATTGGATTATTTAGAAAAAAAAACTATTACTTTTTACAATTATTTTACAAAAAAAAAAAAAAAAAAATTACAAATGTTCGATCAAACCACCATTATTGTCCACACATTTTCTCATTATTAATAAAAACTAAAAAAAGAGATATTATGTTTCTTTTTTTATTGTTTTCAAAGCTTGCTACGCAATATATTACCACAATTCATTTTCCGTACACCCGTCAAAATACCTGGCAGTGCTGATTCCAAAAATACCTGACTCTTTTTCGTAGCAGCTCTAGTTTCTGAGATACAAACTAACTGATTTTAGTTTTTTTATCTAAAAACGGTAAACTTCCTCCTTGGACAGCAAAGTGGATATACAAAATATCCTTTGTTATGTCTTTGGGACAGCAGAGCTAAGGATCAGCACTGGGTTAACAGAAATTGAGTGATTTCCATTAAGAAATGTCATAATACAAGAAAAACAAAACGTTGTCAACGAAACTTTGGTTGCGAGAGAGAAAATTATCCACCCTTGCATATCAAGTTTGGGCTTATGTAGCAATTTTTGAAGGCTTTAAATCGAAATGGACTTTGTGTAAGCTACTTGACACGTAAATTTCCTGGGATTAACTCTGAAAAACTGAAAGCCATATTTGATGGTCCTCAGATGGCAACCTATTGATGATCCACAATCCAATCCAACCGCATCAATGAACGAGATTGAATCTAATTCTTGGTGTTCATTTATTCAAGTAGTACAAAATTTTCTTGGAAATTATAAGGCAGAGAATTAGTGGAAAATATGCTTTCCAACTTTAATATTCTCGGTTGTATTATGACCACTTACCAGAAAACCTAGGTGATTTTAGTGAAAGACCGGTGGAAAGATTCCATCAGGACATAAAACTATGGTAGATAGATATCAAGGAAGATAAGATAGCCACATGATGGCCTACTACTGTTGGAGTCTTCAGAAAGACTTTTCTGGTAAACTCCATGCCAGAAAGTCGTACAAAAGAACATTTTTAAGTGATAAATCTATATTTAGGGTGACCATTTTCTTAAGAAGGCAATGCGGGACGCAAAAAAAAGGTCCTCATCTCCCAAATCCAAGTGAAGAGCAAAAAAAAGGTCCTCACCTCCCAAATCCAAGTGAAGAGCAAAAAAAAAGGTCATCACCTCCCAAATCCAAGTGAAGAGCAAAAAAAAAGGTCCTCAACTCCCAAATCCAAGTGAAGAGCAAAAAAAAAAAGTTCTTCACCTCCCAAATCCAAGTGAAGAGCAAAAAAAAAGGTCCTCACCTCCCAAATCCAAGTGAAGAGCAAAAAAAAGGTTCTCACCTCCCAAATCCAAGTGAAGAGCAAAAAAAAAGGTCCTCACCTCCCAAATCCAAGTGAAGAGCAAAAAAAAAGGTCCTCACCTCCCAAATCCAAGTGAAGAGCAAAAAAAAGGTTTTCACCTCCCAAATCCAAGTGAAGAGCAAAAAAAAAGGTCTTCACCTCCCAAATCCAAAATGCGGGACAAAATGTTAAAATGCGGGACGAATGGTCACCCTATGTATATTTATCTACTTTGTGAAATAAATACCTTACTTTGTCTCTTTTGTGTTTGTAACTGGCAGTTGGAGCAAATAGTAACAGTAATAATGTGAAAAAAAAGTTAAGAAATAAGATATTTTATTGTAAAAGATGCCAATATAGCGTATCTCAAAAACTAGATCTGATAAACCAAATCTGACGGCTATTTTGGATTCTGTGCCCAAAAATTATCTAGAGACAGTTAAAAACTCGCACCAAAATGTCTGTTGGGCTGTGTTATAATACCTCTCTCTTTTTAAGTGACGGTCGGTAAAATACTGAATTTTAATGTACTGTTCCAAATGACGGATTTCAGTAAAAATAGGTATACAACCATATCCATAAATCTAGTGTTAAATAAAAGCTCTTAATACCTAAACTGATGGACAAACTAGATTTTCAAAATTTTTATGCAAAATCTTGATGCATTTTAATGTGATTTTTAGTAAAAAAAAACAAATTTCATGCCACACATTGGTACAAATCATGAAATTGTTAAAATTGTCACTTAATAATTTTGTAATTTTGCAGGTTTGCACAAGCCGTGATAAGACGAGACCCCAACGGACGAGTACGCCCAGCAGTGGCCCCGTACCGAGCACAGGAACGACCCCTGCCCATGATTCCACTAGGTTAAAAAAGTGACGATCAAAGAAAATACGAAAAACTACCACTAAAAAATAAATTCATATTACCATTTAGTATTTCTCATCAACTACGAGTATAATTAGTGACTTTATTTAATTTATTTATTTATAAAAAATGTAATTTTAAGAAGTAAATCGAATATACGAATTTATTTCCACAACGAATGAGTTTTAGATATACTTTTTTAAACGAAATATGACTAATTTAAAAGTATAAATTAATAAATAAAAAGCATAATAAACAGGGTTTGTGCAGGTTGCTGATAATAGGGGATAGGCATGATTTTTTAAATTTTTTATTATATTCCTCTTGTTGCATATAAACATAAAAAACAGTTTTGCATTTTTTTTTTTTTTTATTTGAAGGCTTAAGAAAATCATAAATGTATGTAGCGCGCGAAAACCTCATGTGACGTCAAACCCTACATAAGTGTACTGCGAACAGCCTACCCAGTCTACAGCGTACAGCCTACACAGTCTGTCGTGAACTTATTTGCTTGTATAACTTTTATAGATTGTGTAAATTTAGAGTGATTTTAATTAAAATAAAGTTTAATTCTATAAAAACATTTTATACATGTTTACCGAATTAAATTTTATATTAAAATATATAGGGATTTGCAGCTAAGCACCCTACCATCTGGTGAGCGTTTCATGAACTTGTGTACATCAGATAACATTTCGTTTTGTGTATTGGTTTTGTATGAAGTTTGTTTTTAAAGTTTTATTATAATCATTGAAAAATGTATAATACATATTGTTGTGTGCCTATGTGCAATTCATTGCAAAGAAGAAACCCGGAAATATCGTTTCATTTGTTTCCACTAATATCAGACAACGTACGGTTCGAAACAAAATTGGGAAAGCAAGAGGTTAGGAATCGACGCGATGTTTAGATAAACAATTTAAAAATTGGAAAAAAAGTGAGCCCTTATATCAAAGTTTGCTCATTACATTTTAATGATAGTGACTACAAAAAATATTTTCAATTTTGTATTTATTATCGCATATCTTGAAAATTCCTGTTATTGTGTGTGGGTTTGTAATGCACAAGTTTGTAGGCATAATGCATAAATCTTTATGAACTCTCTGTTTTTTTCAGTGACTCCACACAATATTATATGCCCAGCATTGTAGATTTCTACCCCTTGGTAAACAACACGGGAATTATTATTTCCCCCAATATAGTTAAAATAATCGACAATGGAAAACCGCCATAACTTAAAACCAGATCACAAAATGTAGTATTTTAGATGTTTACAAGTAATGTCACTTCACAAAATCAGAAAATCCCAAACAATTATTTATTTTTTGTCGTTTTTTGATACACTTTTCGCTATTATTTACTAGTAAATGTCAAGTGGTATCTGATTTAGAATGGTTTCAAAAAAATCCGCGTGGCGCTACGATCTTAAAATTTTTCCCCTATAACCTATATTGTAGTTCAATTATGCCTCTAACGTTTTGTAACTTCATGTAAACAATGTAGTAAAATTCTGACATCTAAATTACATAAATATTTACATTTTACAGAGTTGCAGCGTTTATATTGTTTACATAAAGTTATAGAATACATAAATGGTTTACTTACAAGTCTGTTTTGACACCATGTATTTCTTCAGCACTGTAGCATTCATTATTTTTCATATATTCCATGAGCATAAAAGCATCAATGTTGGGTAAATTATCACTCTAACAAAAGCCCTAAAAAAATCTTTATCTGCCTGTGAACCGGAATAATGTAACATGAATTTTTGATGTTTTTGATTTTGATTTTTTGTGTTTTTTGGTTGACGATGTACAAAAGTTATAGTTATATAACACACTATACTAGAAGGCGTATCCTGGTCTAATGGTTAGCTTGCTCGCTTGATACCCAGCAAACTAGGGTTCGCTCCCGGGCAGAGGAGACAATTTTATTGTTTTTTTTTTCATTTTTATTTTGTTTAAATTATTTTGTCAAAATTATAGTTATATTCTGGTAAATGTTGCATTTAATTTTTAAGAGCGTAAATTTAATAACGAGTTGAAATTGTTGGAATTATATTTTCATTCTATGTGTCATGTATACGAAACCAGAAGGGCGGAGCATGACTTAAAACAACCAATGGAAGCCATAGGCGCAATTTTCAAAATCTTAATGAACCTTGCTATATAAAAAAATACTGCACATATTTAGAAACCTAAATAATGGTATTAGGTATTCGAATTAAAATTAACAAAAAAATATTTTAACATAAAATTTGTTTTTAAAGCTCTTAGATTAACAGACGATAAATTATTTTAAAAATATCGTTCATTTTGCCGTGATTACTACAAAGCAAAATTTGTCCTACACACTCAGCATGCCGCCTTCACTTATTATATGCGAAACCCTGTAATGTGTGTAAATTCACACTTCACATCATTTTTTTTTGTGGGCGAGTGACAGTTCGATTTAAAGAGTGTTAACTGTAGTAGATTTGTTAGTTTAGAGAATTTTTTTGGACTATTATTCAGGCTGTAAGATTTGGGTATGTTTCCTAATCAACAGATCGAGTTGTATTTTGTCTCTGAAGTCATATTTCGTTTTGAAAAGTAGTCCAAAAACGTGTGCCTGCGTATGTATACTGTTCAATGATATTTAAAAAGTTTATTCACGTTTTTTGGACAATTTCTACTCTTTATTTCGGGTTCAGTTTTAATTTTGTACATATCTAATTGTAGAACCCAATTTAAAAAATTCTTGATATATAGTATTGAGATAATTATTTATAATTTCACTGTCATCTAGTCAAATTTCATTGAAATGTTATGTTGTTTCCATATCTCGCCTAGTTGTTTATATATTAAGAAACATCTTTTTGTAAAATGTTATTTAGTATTTATTGTTAGTCATTTTCGGATCTCCTTAGAGTTATAGTTTTGACATATCTCTCGAATATTTATAAAAAACAACGTTTTACTATTCAAAATCATTAGATTTTGATTAGTATTTTTGCACTTTGACGTTTAAATCGCGCGCCGTAAAATATCCGATGACGCCATCTTGGCATTTAACCCCTAGAGGGGTAAAGTAAATACATTTAGATAATAAAACTAAAATTTTCAGTGTTTCTCTTCCAAAAATGAACATATCTCTCCCAATTTCAGTGTATAAATGTTTTCAGCACAAAACTATGTGTAATCAGTGCAATATATTTAAATAATTAATGACGGTTTCCAGCCGAATTAAAGCCGGTGAGTTTGACATTTATAAATCTGTCAGGGGCGTACGTATTGTAATTATCTGCAGGCAGTTATTTGAAGTTTATTGATTTTATTGTACGTCTCTGAACAAATTGAAAGTTAGTTTTCATTAACCTAGTCACAAATACAATGAATGTTAAAGTAATTTGAATGTTTGTTAATATTTTTTTTTGTTTTAAATACACAATTTATTATTTGATGTCAATAAATGTAATTTTGCTCAATAAATATCTTAAAATATCCAATAAATAGTTTTAAATACGCATATATTTTGTAATTGACAGTTATCAACTTCTTTTTGACAGTGACATTTTGGTCTGTCATTTTCAATTAAAATAACCTTGATGAACTGTCAAATTTTCAAGGTAATACCTTTGATTCTGTCAATATACTAATAGCGAACAGGTTAATTTAAGCACAGTACATTTTTATTTTATGAAAATGCGAGTAAATATTTGCGAAATTTTTGAATTTTTAAGCGCTATACATGTATCGAGGTGTATAACAGAAGATGGGCATCAAAATACAGTATTTAAAGTTTAATTTCAGTAGATTTATTAAAGTGTAATTTGTAGTTGAGCAGGTGTTAAATAACAGGCACGCAATTTTATGTGGTACATCTGAGTATCGGTCATCTGAATTTACAATATATGGATTATCTTTGTAAACAAGTGCATTATGTTCATTGCCTCATAAAATAAAATTAGTTTTAGACAGGAGCAGCTAAAAGTAAAATATGCAACTTACAGGTGGAAGCATATTAGTGCAATTTTGTTTTTCTGCGACAAATGAACAAACTCGCATAGTATCAGTTACTTTTTAACTCAAAATATATTCCCATGCCTTCCTCCTATCCATAACCAAATATTTTCCCAATCTGGGCTTAATATTAACTTTCCCTCCATTTTTCTTAAAAAAAGAAAAAAAACTAAGATGCCTATCTTTGTCCTGTCTTGAATAACAGCCAAAAACACTACAATTTATACTACTTTTATAGTTTTTCACAACTTCTATCGACATTCTAACAAAAATTCAACACCAAAACACATGTAATAAGTTCAAACAGTACTAGAGCGCCTAGTACAATATTTGACCACCAGACTGCGTATTCGAGCGTGCCAGTTCTCAATATTGGTCAATTTATTGATGAAATTGAACACTTTACACACATCAATTGAAAGTCAACTTTTTTTGGTCAATTTGAACTCCACTTAAAAGACAAAATAAATGTTTTCAAGTGCCTTATTATACATTCAACAAGAAAAACCCGTTAGTCGTATTTATACATATTACGTAAACGCAATAGGCAATTACTTGTGATGTCATCATCTTCTTAATAAAATCCAATTATACATGCATTTAGAAATTAATAATTAAATTTTACATTCTGCATAACATAAAAAGAAATTGGTTTTAAAAAACTTTATTTTTAAAAGTGTACAATTAATTTTCTCCAATAATATCAGCAAATAAATTTTTAGTTTTATCAGATTTTCCAATAAATTGTTTCCATTCTTCTTTATTTCTTTTGTAAAGTTGAATATTAACTTTTCCAGCAATAATACGTCCAAATTCTGAATTAGTCCAGGCGCCATCTTTGTAAGAGAATTCGTCCATTATGTGTTGTCTTTGTTTTAGGTTAGAAACATTCCAAATGGCTTCAAAACTACGAGAGCCGAACTTTAACACCACCAAATTTTGGTATGTACCCTAAAAATTTATAAAAATACAGTAAACCAACTCTAAATCTATGAGGGGTGGGGCGGAAATACTTTAACCAAAGTCCTATCTCTTGTAGTTTGAACAAGTGTGTTGTACTGTACTGGCGTTTGGATTTAAGCCATCCAGTACCATGCAATCTTTCTGGTCCATGTACAGTGGATATTGTTTATAACGACATCTGATATAATGAAATATCGGTTTTTGCGACGAAATTTCAAAGTCACAGCCAGAAACATATCTTTTTATACGTGAGACTTTTATAACATCGGATATTGCGACGAAAAATGGGTTGAAATATGGGTCTATTTATTATAACGACGTATCAATACTGCCTAACGCAAAAACGCCTGGGAGGTACTAAATTGGCTAGGGGAATTACCGAGTTATAAAAAAGCAAGGCGAAACGCGATAAACATATTCGGTAACCAGACAACTGGGGCCGTAAGACAATTCGGTTTTACCGACCGCCAACATATATAAGGGAGGTATTGTGATCGTACCGATTTTGACATTTCGAGATTTCGATGGATCTCCACGAATTGAGGTCCCTACATAACGTTTTGACTATTTTTAGCATGATGTCTGTCGGTCTGTTTGTCCGTCCATCTGCCTGTCTGTGTACACGTGCAGAGCAAATTTGGCTAAAAGGATTTTTATGAAAATTCATATTTAAGCTTCTGCCATCAATGGCACGAGTCGATCAACTTTTGGTAAAAATCGGTTGACTAGAAATGGGAGTTTACTCGTGTCGATTTTAAGATTTTTGTGAATATTTAGCAACAAAAATATTTCGGAAAAATTTATTTAACAAAAGTTGCTATAAATGCAATAACTACAGTCTGTTTCAAACGGTTAGGCGGAAATAAATGGGAATTTCGTTCTTTTAGGTTGTCACGAGAAGGGACCTTGCTTGGGTAATTTCATTTTTTACGTTGGAATGTCAAAATTTAAAATTCCAACAATGAAACCATGGAAACGAATGACATTAAATTATTTTTTTATATATTTTAATAAAAAAATAAATAAATAAATGGGAAATTTGTATTAAGAAAGACAGAAAAAATCAAAATATAAAGAAAATGACATTTTAAAATGATATTAACCTTAACAAAAAAATGTTTATTGTAAGTATGATTTACAAAGCTTAAACAAAACGGCCGAAAAGCACGATTTAAACGATGAAAGTAACTAGACTGCAAAATCTAGTTCCGCCTAACCATTTGGAACAGACTTTAATAACTTTTATTTAACTTTTATATGTAACGTTTCCATGGTCATAGTAAATAATATCTGTTAGAAAATATTAGGCCAAGTTATTTCTACTCTGCTGCTAGAATTTATTTTATACAAGTACTTTATGATGGCGGTCAGTCCTGTGGTGGCCACAGCTGATTTTTTTGTTTCGTAACACTTGAATATTGTCGAGCTACGGTTATAACGACAGAATTTCATCGGTACCTTCAACGTGGTTATAAGCGATATCCACTGTATTTTGGGCATTTCCATGGTTAAAGATGTAGATATGTTATCCACTTACCTGCATTTTTCTAATAAGTTTTTCTCGACTCTTTTCTCCAACATACTGACTTTTCATATACGAGTCAATAACATGGCTTCCTTTTGAATCAGAAAATAGTTTTTCTAGTTCGCTTTTATCTAAACTTAATATGCTGTTTATGATTTTGATAGGTTTGTTGAATTCTAACATAGTTTGTAGAATAATAGAACCGTGGAGATTTATAAAATAATGATCTTTTTGAACAGCTTCAAGTCTATCATATGGTAGTAATTTAGCAACAGCGATTACAAAAGAATTTTGTCGTTCTTGAGGTTCGACACAGTGAAGCGCTTTCATTAATTGCTAAAAAATATTAACAAATATTATCAAAAAAAATGTACAATAAAATTATAATATTCTCAATTAGGATAAATAAAGAAAACAAATGCTTCTTTATTGAAACTTATGTAGCTGGTACTAAAGTAGCGGTTTCCAAACTTTGTTCAGTAACGACTCCCTTAGAAAAAAATCCTATCTCTGCCCCCCCTTATTTAGGAAATTTATAAACAATTTATACACGTGCGTAGAAATATATGCAATTGCATTGAGTTTTATTGTTTTATTAGTTGCTACACTATAACGATCGGAATAAAAATGACATTTGCAATGAAACCGCGACCCCCTGGTGAATCTTGTACGACCCACCAGGGGGTCGCTCCCCCCACTTTGGAAACCGCTGTTTCCAAAAGAATACTTTAGTAACTAAAGTATTCATTTAAATAAAATTACAACAAATGGATAACGGGGCTTTAAAAATGATTATGAAAATGGCACGTAATTGCATATTAATTAAAAATTCATATGTATAGAGAAATATTCAAAAAATTAAGAAATTAATAATAATAGTAATAATTATTTTATTTAACTTGTAGGTAATCTTTTACATAACAATTTTAAACTGAACAAAAAATGAAATGTAATTGATTATAATAAATAATACACTAAGGCCCGGTCTTTCCACCTTCAGATAAAGTTCCAGGTAACTATCTGACAGATAAGGTTATTGATAACTTCATCTGCTGAATAAATGTCAATACCAGTCAGTGAATCCAATACGTCAGTCTCATTATCTGTTAGATAACTATCCGATAGATACATTTGTATAGAAAGAAGGGATGACATTTATCAGCAGATGAAGTTATAAATAACCTTATCTGTCAGATAGTTACCTGGAACTTTAACTGAAGGTGGAAAGACCGGGCCTAAATTAAAATAAAATATTGTAACAATAAATGCTAATTAGCTAAATATTATAAATCGCTTCTTATCTGTTGCCACAGTTGCGTTGCGGGAGACAGAAGACAAATTTTATCAAAATTAAATTATAATCAGTGACTCACTAAACATTATATTTTTTTTAAATAGTTTTTTGATAACACAATTCGTTTAACGTGGTCTCGAGAAAATTTTACATTTCTCAAGAAATGAAAAATGAGAATTATAACTTTTTCTTGAGAAAAAACACTAAACTTTTAATACAAATAGCTATTGTCGCTTTTTACTTTAGAAGGTTATTAATTTTTCAGTGTCTATTTTCGACAAATTAAACGTATGAATTCGTATGAAAAAAACCAACTTGTTCTGATGACTTCGTACGTTTTCGGAAGAAGACAACATATGCACTATAACCACTCTCATTAAGAATACACTGTTTTGTCTGTTCTAACGTATTCGTCAGAACACGTATCCACTATGATCGTTGTCTTTTTCGACACATTGGTGTTGGGAACTATATATATATTTACCTGTACAAAACTGCCTTGTTTCGCTTGTAATCGTTTACAGCTTTGCGCTATAGCCAGAATGACACCAGTATGTCCACATTGTAAAATTCCCTCGAAATGTTCAGATAGCTCATCGAAAATTGCTTCTAACTAAACACATAAAATAATACACACATAAAAGATAAGTTCTTGCGGGGGGGGGGGGGGGGGGTAGTCATCTTGAACTTATGAACACAACAGCGCCACATACTGTGTCTTTTTTCTGAAATGGACGCACACACAAGTTTATATTTAAAAAAAACCTCTTAAAGCGAAAAACAAAAGAATTTTTTATTTTTGAAAAATGGTTTGTTTTATGGGATTTTCAAAAATTAATCAAAAATAGTATTATACGAGTTTTATATGATGATGTATTGTCACACGAGTTGTTTGGGCCAACAGACTACGTTAGGCACTACGTTATAATAAATATTGGTAAAAATTTATCGCTGGTTATTTTAATAAATGGTCTTGCGCATTTATAGAAGAACATTTTTATTAGCATATAAAATAAAAAACATAAAATGAATAAAAATAGTAGTAAAAAGAATTAAAAAAGTTACAAATTATAATACGTTAAAGTCGTACAAAAATTTCTTGGTCAAATATTGGTCAAAATAGATCTTATTATAATAAGTTTTCTGTAAATAATTAGCAGTTGAATAAAAATAATTACATTTTTATTAATTATTGTTTAGTTATGTCAATAACTAGTTAGGTAACAACAAATATTATCTAACTCATTTTGTAATACGTAGCTAACAGGGAAAGTTAAGTTTTTTTGTTGTATATTGACAATACATTTATAATATTATCATAGTATTGGTTAACACGGATATGCCAAAGTCTGTGTACACCACAACAGTCACCAAAGTAACCAGATCTAGTTTCGTATTACAAATTGAGATGGATTATACAAAAAGCCTTGACCATGTAGGATTTTTATTAAATGAGTTATTTGAATAAAAGCGAAAAGTTGGGGATGTAAAGTTTATGTCAAAATTGTTTCGCGGACACCAGTTTACGAACCGCTGGTCTATTAGATTTGTTTCGATTTTGCTACCCTGGCTCTGCACCATAATAATTATTCCATAACAAGTGATGGAATGAAATACACGCAAAATTAATAAGAAGATAAGTGCTTTAGAGTAACATTCCAACTCTTGTGTTAGAATATTAACTTTCTGTAGTCAAAATTGGTTTAAGAATTGGTAAATTCTATAGTGGTCGTGGAGAAAAAGTTTTACCTATACTACACTAACAATGATCAGTGCACAGTTAAAATAAAATTACAGTTGTGTTCCAAAATTCAAGACTACCTGTCTCCTTTATTTAAGAAGTTTATAATATCAAATAATAATTTCTATATATTACCTCCGTTTTTTCTGAACAGCTATTCAGCAATTTCTGTACAGTAAAATTACTTTCTCTTTTCTTCGATAGTACTTCCAAATTACCCACAAAACATTTAGCGTAAATCTGTGTATATGATTTAGACGTTGCTAAATTTAACGATGTTTCTAATAACATTGTTGCAGGTTTAGAATCAAAAACATCAGGCAATTTATTTCCATCACTAATTACAGCATAACTTTCTTCTAATAATTTTTTCTGTATACTTTTGAACAGTTTTGAGTCAATTTTATGTATCGCTTGTAATAAAATTTGTAATAAACCTGAAGTTACATCACTGTACGGTAAATCTTTGAAATGCGGCCATGAAGTTAGACGTGTAGCATAATCTTTAACTATTTCTTCATATTCAGCCGGAATTATTTTTTCATCTTTTTCACTATCTGTATTTTTATTTTTTTCTTCTTTTGGCAACCCTGATAAGCTTCGTAACACTGTTCTTATAATATGATTTCCATATGTATCATTTACATAATCTTCAATATTATTCAACAAAAATTTACTTAATTTTAAAGTAAAATCTTTACATATTTTTGTTTCTTCTTCATTTTTTGTATCGTCTAAACTTCTCGAACAACAAACAGTTAATAAAGCTTCTAATACATGACTCGCAAACCTGTCGCTGCATAACGGTCGAAGATCTGAGCTAAAAGCATTCGAATATCTTTCTAAAACTTGTATATTTGCTAATGGAAGCAGAGTTTCTATGACTCTACAACCTACTTGATTGCAGGAGTAGTTTATTTCTTCATTTTCTGTTTGTTCAAATACATTATTTGCAAAAATCACTGAAAAAAAAATACAAGTTACGCCACTGGTTTTCAGGTTAGAATAAACACGTGGTTTTGACAAATGTCAAAATAGACAATGTCACTAAATTAAATTGTTTTTACAACAATAATTATGAATAATTAATTGTTTTTAAAGTAATGTAATGTAAAAACACTTACATTTTTCCTCTTCATTTGGAAAACCATCTTTGTATGCTTCCAATATTCGTACAAAATATTGATAGGTGTCTTCATTTAGATGACTACCTCTTCCATAAGTTCCTTTTTTAGCGTATTTTCTTGCATTTTGTAAAAAATTCTTCTTGCGTTTTCTATTTTTGCGTTTTTCTTGATTGTTTTCACTATTTATAACCTCCATTTTAAATGTCAAAAGATTGGTTTACGAAAACGCCGCTTGGAACAGTAGATTTTAAAAAATATACAATTTTTTTATAAGTATAATTGTATATTTTTGTTATATAACTGTAATTTATATGGAATGTTTAATCATTCTTTGATATTTAATTCTAAATATTCAATAAATGAGTTCAATTTTGATCCTACGCAGATATTTTCTGTTCAACGTTTTGCCGGCATTACGGGGTATTTTATTAAATTCTTCGTAATGAATCCGTAATAATGAAATTCCATTTAGCTTCCAGCGAAGTATAACGACCTTAAAACACTTTTCTAAACCTTTCTAACGTCCTCCAAAGACTACTGAACCAAGAAATAATGGATTTATTTCTTTAATTAGTGGGATATTCTACAAAAGTCGTTTAATTGTACTGGCAATCGGCGTAATGAAAATATATTGTTATATATTTTATATTAATGAAATTGCTTTACTGAAAGTGGATTATTTCATTTAGTATTAGTTTATGTTTACATGGAGGGGACTTTATTACTTAAGTCCTTTACAATTAAAACCATTTTAAAAATAATATTGATGGATGCAGCTATTAACTTTTGATAATAATTTAATATGAATAAATAGAAAAATATCACACTTATAGTATTAAGGTACAGATTTATTTAATTTTCTAGCTTTAATGTATTTTTGAAATGATAACTTGTATTGTAACGGGTATTCTGAAGGTAAATAGGGTTTTTTAGCTCGACCGCTTCTGATTTGTACACTATATATTGCTTTAGTCGGCATGCAGTCAGTCCAAAGGCATCCAAATTAGTCCAAATTAGTCCGAAGTCCAAATTAAATATTTAAATTACTCCCTTATTATTGAATTAATAGCAAAAACTTATATAACAAATATTGTTGAGAATAATAAGACAAATCTTTTACCCAAATGCATTTTTTTGATTGGATAAATATTTGGAGAATTATGGCGGAAAAACCCTAAAAATTAAAAACTTAAATATTAATATCTATTTTATTATAAAACTTTTACCAAGGTGTTTTAAGGTTTTCGCCTTCTTTTGACCAGTAGTATCGTCGATTAAAAAAGAAATAAGAAGGTCGTAAACTCCCTGTATAATTTGTATTAAAAAAAAAAAATCAGCTGTGGCCACCACAGGACTCACAGCCATCACAAAGTACTTATGTTTAATTTATGCTGCTTTATCAAAAAATTTCTCAAATAAATGTTGTTACTTATTGCTTTTATAGCAACTTTCGTCAATTTTGTTCGACATATTTCTCTGTTGTGAAATATTCGCAAAAATCTTAAAACCGACACGAGTAAACTCCCATTTCTAACTAACCGATTTTTACCAAAAGTTGATCTACTTGTACTATTGTTGTCAAAAGCTTAAATATGAAGTTTCATAATTTTTTTTTTAGCCGAATTTGCCCTGCACTTGTACACGGACCGACAGACAGACCGACAGACAGACAGACAGACCGACAGACATCATGCTAAAAATAGTCAAAACGTTATGTAGGGACCTCAATTCGTGGAGATCCATCGAAATCTCGAAATATCAAAAAATATGTTGGCTGTCGGTAAAAATGAATTATACAATTATATTTGAATAATCCCTAAATAAACTAAAAAATATGGTCACCTTAGCATTATTTATTGTTACGGCCTATTTAGTTAACAACAAAAAAGTTTGTTTATGCAGACTTGTTATATAAACATTGAATCACCTTCGGATACTTATAGTTTCTTATTAAAACGATTAAATAAGTTTTATCAGCCTTTAAAATACAATCGTAAGACTGCCCCATTTTTTGTTGGTGTTTGTATTATGTGATTCAAGTTAATAACCTATTTTTTGTTGTTTTTTTTTTTTTTCTGAATTGTGATTTGATCGTAGTTCTTTTGTGAATGACGTTATCAAAGATCAGTACCGTACACGAACATTTGAAATTTGGTTTCCTATCATTAATCTTGAATCACGACAATTTAACTTGAAATACTACGCAAAAGCTGTCGAATTCCAGCGTATTATCGACCCTTGTTCTCCAGAAATACTACGCACTATTTTGGTCAAGTTACATATTTCGAAATATTATACATAAAAATGGTATGATAAATATTTATAAAATTTATTTATAATATTTTATGTAGCGTACAAACTAATTAATAATAAGTTTATATGATTGGTCAGCCAACAATCGGGGTGCATTGTATAGTTGGTGGTAATAAGACTTCAACTACCCCTCAGATTTTACCTTTCTCAAATGTTGTTGTTGTTTATAACGGAATTTTTTATATATCTTTGTAAGTAGTATACAAAGATATATAACCAAATTACCAAATTTCATCAAGTTTACCAAATTATTAGTATTACAAAAATTACACCGGAACTTTCTGGAAAGGTAACTACACCTTTTCCAGTTGTATTCAGAAAAGATCAATGTATTTCAGATTAGTCAATTTGATTTCAGAAAATGTCAATTGTAATTCAGATTAGTCAATTTGATTTCAGAAAATGTCAATTGTAATTCAGATTAGTCAATTTGATTTCAGAAAATATCAAATGTATTTCAGATTAGTCAGTTTAATATCAGAAAGTGTCAATTGTATTTCAGATTAGTCAATTGTAATTCAGAAAATTTCAATTGAAATTCAGAAAATATCAAATGTATTTCAGAAATCGTGAATTGTAATTCAGAAATGGTTAATTGTATTTCAGAATCTGTTTCTGTACTATATATTAAGATTGTATTTATTTTTTCAAAATTACAGGAACCCATTTAAGAAATTTTATTTTTATGAGTTTATGTAGAAATTTTATAAGAGTATTTGGGGTAAAATTTGGGGTATATTATACCTATTATACATAGAATTTTGAGATTTCTTAAAACATAAACACGGTTTTATTTAGCTTGGTTTCATGTTTGTCTGTGTCTGAATCAAATCTTGTAATTAATTTTTTATTCACTTTTACCGAACAAATTTTCTTGAATTTTTGCACACATATATTTCCGGTGACAATAAAATATTTTGTCACTTTTGCCCCTTTATTGTATTTCTCAAACAGGACGCAACCCACTAGCGCTGTTCGATTATTGCAGTTTTTTGTTACAACAACATATTGTCATAATGTCATAAACGCTACCTTTGTCACAGACTACTTGATAATAAGAACTGTGTAATATAAATCAGTATCTTTCTGAAATACAATTAACTATTTCTGAAATACATTTGACAATTTCTGAAATATATTTGACATTTTCTGAATTTCAATTGACATTTTCTGAATTACAATTGACTAATCTGAAATACAATTGACGCTTTCTGAAACTGAACTGACTAATTTGAAATACATTTGATATTTTCTGAAATCAAATTGACTAATCTGAATTACAATTGACATTTTCTGAAATCAAATTGATTAATCTGAATTACAATTGATCTTTTCTGAAATAAACTTGTTCTTTTCTGAAATACAACTATCAAGGTTTTTTTACGATAATTTCAATTTTTGGCCTCTTTCAATGATTTTGATTGACGAATAATATTTTTTGGAATAGTTGGGCTATTAATGTCCCATCTTTTTCCAAAATAAGGTGAGAAAATTTCAAAAATTCAAATCGCAGATATCTATCTCTTTTTAATTTGAGATATATGGTCTATGATTCTAAACTAATACATCATTAACTTCATACACAAAAAAGTGTTTATGCATCTTCCTAATTTATAACTCTAAAATAAGAGTGTTAAAGGCTGCGAAATGCCCTAATAACACTACAGACAAACATGACACATTTAAAAACTACGCAGACAGGTATTGCACAATATTGTAATTAGTCAACTTTATCTAAATGTCTAAAGCATCTGAGTTATATTGATCACTGTCAAAAACATTACAATAATAAATAAACAATATTACTTAGCAGACAATTTTCCTAGAGCCGATGTATTCTCAGGGCCGGATTTAGACTTGATAAGGCCCTAAGCTATTTGAGATATGGGGCCCTTTATAAGTCCAGATATTCTATGTCAGTGACAAATATGATTTTCGGATATCTAGAGGGTTAAACTGAAATACAATTAAGAAGTATATTGATAGTGAAATAATAAATATTTAATAATAATAATAATATAATTTATTGACTATGTTACAATACATAAATTGTTTAAAGTCAGTCGTAATTACATGTAATATACACAAAATAATAGTTTAAAATAGAAGAAAAAATAAATAAATATAGTACCAAATATTAAAACAAGAGTTCAGAGAGACTAGCTAGCAAGCGCGTTAAAATTTATAAGATAAGAATTCATTGACATAATAAAATGGATTATCTGTTAAAAAAAAATTTATTTTATTTTTAAAAGTATTAAAACAGTCAGATTTAAAATTATTAGGCAGTAAGTTCATGAACTTTACTGAATAATAGTTAGTACTATTTCTTGATTTTTGGAGTCTTATATAGGTTGGATAGATTTTGCCTTTATTTCGAGTGTTGTAGTTATGTACCTGCTCATGTGTTACAAGTTCATTGAAGTTTCTGTGGGCATACAATAGGGAATTGTAAATAAATAGAGAAGGCAGTGTCATAATTTCCAGTTCAGGGAAACAAACCCTACAGTCGCTTTGGTAAGAGACTTCGGCCAGAATTTTTACAGCTCGTCGTTTTAGGGAAAAGATTCTTTCTGGCGCCGGAGAATGTCCCCAGGCTAAAATGGCATAGGATATTTGCGACTGGAACAATGCAAAATAAGTAATGCGAACAATTTCTCTGGAAACTGAGGCCATAAGATTTCTTAATAGATATACAGTGCTACATAATTTATTGGATAGGGAGCTAACGTGATGATGCCACTTGAGTCTGGGTTGTCAAAATTATGGTTTCTCAATGCAAATAGGAGGTGTTGAGTTTTGCTATCATTTAAGATGAGGCTGTTTGATGTAAACCACAGTTTGGCTTTGTTAACAACTGCGTTATTTTTACTAATCGAGCTTTCTAAGGAATTAGATGTCACTATTAGGTTAGTGTCATCAGCATATAATACACATTTATTATTTACAGCGAATGGAAAGTCATTCACGTATATAATAAATAGTAATGCTGCAAGAATAGACCCTTGTGGAACACCGATATCGAGGAGAATAAAATATAACTTAAATTCATTTTTATTCATAACAACTTATGTATGACAATTAGGGATGGGAATTTATTTTTGAATATCGATATATGCGCGATTCGATATATCGTAAGTGTGATATCGATATTCGATATATACCGAAGTAAAAATATCGATATTTTCGATATATCGAAATAACTACCCCGTAACATGTAAGATATATAAATTACATTTTTTTTTGTTGACTTGGCGGGAAAAGAAGTCGCCATTTTACAGACAATCACTTTACAGTTGGTACTCACCCAGCTACCAACCAACTTTCCAATATTTTCCTAATTAACTGCTCTTATAATTAAATATATATATATATGCTGTTCACTTTTGTAAGGAAAAACCAGATCTTTTTGGTTACTTTTATAGGAAATATAGTAAATAATTTTTTCTATATGATCTGTCTCATTTTGTAATACGTAACTAACAGGGAAAGTTCATTTTTTATGTTGTATATTTACAAAACATTTATAATATTATCATTGTATTGATTCACACCGATACGTCAAAGTCCGTATACATCACAAAAGTTACCAAAATCTTCAGATCTAGTTACGTATTACAAAATGAAACAACTTATAGTAAAAGTACTTTTATAGTGTATTACGGACTTTAAATGTTAATTAAAAATATTCCTTACGTTGTAAAACCGACTTTAGATTTATTGGTCTTGATCATTATTAAGAAAGTGAAAATTTAAAAAAAGTATGCGTAATTTTATTGATTTTATCTTTTTATTGATTGTTTAATTTATTGTTTTTAATATGTAGTATAGTCATTTAAATGGGTTGCCTTTGTTCCGCAAATAGCCTTTGTTGCTGTGCACCAAAAATTTTAAATGAAAATTTAAAAAAAAATTTAATACCAACATGACATTTCAAAGGTGCAAATTATTGAAATCAAAATTTCGTCTCACTTTAACGATTAGGAGGAACTAAATCGAAATTTCGTTATTTTAGGTTGTCACGAAAAGGAACCTTGCTTGGGTTATTTCATGTTTCAAGTTTGGTATGTGAAAATTTAAAATTTCAACAGTGAAACTAACGCCAGTGAAACCATGGAAGCGAATGACATATGTCAAATATTTTAATACATTTTTCCATATTTTGAAGACTGAAAAATAAATAAATGGGACATTTTTATTAAGAATGACAAAAAATTAAAATGCAATGAACAGGACATTTTATAATGACAATCAATTTAATCTAGAATTTGTAATGTGAGTATTATCTGTCTCATTTTGTAATACGAAACTAACAGGAAAACTTCATTTTTAGGGTTTTGTAGGTATAACCAAAAAACCCTTATACCGTCATTTTGTCGTCTGTCTGTCTGTCTGTCTGTCTGTCTGTCTGTCTGTCTGTCTGTCTGTCTGTCTGTTCGGTAAAAATTGTAGCCAAACGGCTAATCCTAGAGAGTTGAAATTTGGCATGCTTATACAACTCTTTGACCCGCACATAGGAAAAATACTAAAACATCTAAAAAACATACCCCCCTAAAAATATAAACAAATATGTGCTCATCGAAAACAAAAATATTTTTTTTAAATTCTGAATAGGGTATCAAATGAAAGCCCTTAGTACGTGGATTAACGATCAAATTTTTATTTTTGCAAAATAAATTATTTTGTTGCGATTTTTGCCAAAAATGTGCAAAAAAAATTTTGTCCCACACCCTGTAGCCCAGATGGTTTAAACTAAAAATCTAAAAAAATTCTAAGTAATGTATATTGGTGTGAACCGAAATAGTACAACAGGAATTTTTGATCAGATTATGTTTTTGGAAAATAACGCATTTTTTGTGGATTTTGGTTCACAAAGTACAAAAGTTATACCAATGTAAGACACTCACATGCATAGCGTTCGATAGCTACATGCGTTAAAGCGCTCTTAAACTGACTGGAAAACGAAGGGTTTCGAGTTCGAGTACGGAGTGAATTTTATTTTTTTTGTTTTTTTTTGCATTTTTATTATGTTGAAATTATTTTGTCAAAATTCTAGTTATATTTTGACAAATCTTGTATTTAATTTTTATGAGCGTAAATTTAATAACCAGTCTTATTATATGATTAACAGACGATAAATTATTTTAAAAATATCGTTCATTTTGCCGTGATTACTACAAAGTAAAATTTGTCCTACACACTCAGCATACCGCCTTCACTTATTATATACCTGCGAAACCCTGAAATGTGTGAATATTCACACTTCACATCAATTTTTTATGTTGTATATTTAAAATATCATCTTAGGGTGGCAATTCTGAAGTAACACCTTTCAAAATATTTGACAATTCATAATTGACATTAAATTACGTATATGTCAACTTACTAACACAAATTGTATAAAACACAAATTGACAAGTATTTGAAATATATTTTATACAACCAGAACAGAAATTATGAATAAGCGAAATAAGATGAAATAAATATTTGTATATAATTCAAAATATTAGACATGTCAATCACAAATTTGACATGTCAATTTGGTATCTGACATGTAGTTTTTGAGTGAATATAACCTCAGTATAATGAAACTTGATCAAAAATGTAAAAGCCAGATTTACAAGTTTACATGGTTTCAAAAAAGTCTATTTACACCACAACAGTCACCAAAGTAACCAGATTTAGTTTCGTATTACAAATTGAGACAGATTATATGATTTACAAAGCTTAAACAAAATGACCAAAAGTCCGAATTAATAGATAAAAATTACTAGATTTCAAAATCTAGTTCCACCTAAACGTTTGGAATTGCCTATAGTTTTTTTTTTTACAAAAGTGAATAGCATATATTTAAATGTAAAAAATATACAAGAATACCGATATTTTGTGCGAATATCGATATTTTGCGCGATATATCGCATTTCAAATATCGATATAAAAATATCGATATATTTTTCTAAAGTATCGATATTTTCGAAATATCGATATATCGTTCCCATCCCTAATGACAATTGCTCACTCGTACATTTTTTTTTTTTGGGCCCCAAAAAAAAGTGTGGGCCCGAAGCTATAGCTTGTGTAGCTTATACTTAAATCCTGCACTGTGTATTCTTCATAAAGATTTGACACGATCAGTTCAGTTTCTGTTTTAGTTTTCTTTCAATGCGCCTGAAAGAATGCAGCATATTTATATGGTTTAGTTAAGTTTAATTTGTGTCGTTAGATGAGCAATAATTAAATATATGCCTTTATTAATTTTGCCCGTCATGATTGAAACCATTTTAAAAAAATTTAATCTTAAAATCTATAAATTATATTTAATCAATTAATTACTTTTTTACGGTTTTTATCGGTAATCATATTATGCTTATATCGTTTTATCAAAAAAAAATCGCTATCAAGTAAATATTAAAAAGCGATCTTTAATGTAATTTGAAAGGTTAGGTTCGGATGTTTATCTTGGAAATCAATCGATATGTTCAATTAATGCACTGTCATTCAAGTGTCGCTTTAATGAAAATTTTATCAGATTTTGAGGTCGTTAATAAATTATTTTGTATATATTTTTGGAAATATCCAATATTATTAATGACAATTAATATTTTATGACTTGTCCGTATTGTAATGTGCGTCAATGGAATATTTAAGTTAAAAATTGTCATATTCTCAAAAGGCATTAAATGATTAAAGCCCTAAATTTTTTCTAGTCTAAGTAAACTACGGAGAATATAAAAATTCTAACCGGAGGTCGCTATCTCTAACCGTTTTTGAGTTATGCTTTTTTTTTTAATTCACAATTTTCACAAATAATGTAAATAGTACCATTAATAAAAATTATCGTAATCTCAAAAGGCGTTAAACGATTAAAGGCCTAAATTTGTTCTAGACTAAATAAACTATGGAGAATCCAAAAATTCGGGGGTTCAACCCCCGGCTCTACATAGGTGTGACGGCTGGCGTAGCCAGGCTGAAGCCCCAAGTACTTTTTATAAAGAGACAATGACTTTTTTGTGAAGCATTGTGTAACACTGCAGCAATATGATTTAGGAATCCGGATATATATAAAATAAAAAACAAAAACAAGTATAAAAATAAATAATAATTAATTAAATAAACAATAATAACTTTATTATAATATCCGCATAAACATTGAATTAAAAATTAACTGTTAGAGCCCGTTTCATTAGAAAAAGAACACGTATCGTAATATACTTTTTTTAACCAATTTTGGTTAACACTTATTTTAGCAAAAAACAAAAAGTTCATAGCTGCACCACGGTTGGTTATACGGATGTACACATTTAAACATTAGATTGACGTACCACGATTGGTTGCATGGATGTACACATTTAAAAAATTTGATTGACGTGCTATGGTTGGTTACATGGATGTACACATTTAAAAATTTAGATTGACGTACCACGGTTGGTTGCATGGATGTACACACTTAATTATTTGATTGACGTGCCATGGTTGGTTACACGGATGAACACATGTAAAAATTAGATTGACGTACCACGGATGGCTGCATGGATGTACACATTTAAAAATTTGATTGACGTGCAACGGTTGGTTACATGGATGTACTAATTTTAAAATTAGATTGACGTGCAACGGTTGGTTACATGGATGTACACATTAAAAAATTTGATTGACGTGCCACGGTTTGTTACACGGATGTACACATATAAAAATTAGATTGACGTGCCATGGCTGGTTACACGGATGTACACATTTAAAAATTATATTGACGAATCACGGTTGGTTGCATGGATGTACACATTTAAAAATTTGATTGACGTGTTATGGTTGGTTACATGGATGTACACATTTAAAAATGAGATTGACGTACCACGTTTGGTTGCATGGATGTACATCCTTAATAATTTGATTGACGTGCCATGGTTGGTTACACGGATGTACACATTTAAAAATTAGATTGACGTGCCACGGTTGGTTACATGGATGTACACATATAAAAATTAGATTGACGTGCCATGGCTGGTTACACGGATGTACACATTTAAAAATTATATTGACGAACCACGGTTGGTTGCATGGATGTACACATTTAAAAATTTGATTGACGTGTTATAGTTGGTTACATGGATGTACACATTTAAAAATGAGATTGACGTACCACGTTTGGTTGCATGGATGTACACACTTAATAATTTGATTGACGTGCCATGGTTGGTTACACGGATGTACACATTTAAAAATTAGATTGACGTGCCACGGTTGGTTACATGGATGTACACATTTAAAAATTAGATTGACGTGCAATGGTTGGTTACATGGATGTACACATTTAAAAATTGGAATGACGTGTAGTGGTTGTTTATATGGATGTACACATTTAAAAATTGAAATGACGTGAAACGGTTGCTTACATGGATGTACACATTAAAAATTGGAATGACGTGTAGTGGTTGTTTATATGGATGTACACATTTAAAAATTGGAATGACGTGTAGTGGTTGTTTATATGGATGTACACATTTAAAAATTGAAATGACGTGACACGGTTGGTTACATGGATGTACACATTTAAAAAATTGAAATGACGTGACACGGTTGGTTACATGGATGTACACATTTAAAAATTGGAATGACGTGTAATGGTTGTTTATATGGATGTACACATTTAAAAATTGAAATGACGTGACACGGTTGGTTACATGGATGGAACATTTTAATCGTGTTCATCCATGTAAACAACCAGTGCACGTCAATCTAATTTTTAAATGTGTACATCCATATAAACAACCACTACACGTCATTCCAATTTTTAAATGTGTACATCCATGTAACCAACCGTGTCACGTCATTTCAATTTTTAAATGTGTACATCCATGTAACCAACCGTGTCACGTCATTTTAATTTTTTAAATGTGTACATCCATGTAACCAACCGTGTCACGTCATTTCAATTTTTAAATGTGTACATCCATATAAACAACCACTACACGTCATTCCAATTTTTAAATGTGTACATCCATGTAACCAACCGTGTCACGTCATTCCAATTTTTAAATGTGTACATCCATGTAACCAACCGTGTCACGTCATTTTAATTTTTTAAATGTGTACATCCATGTGACCAACCATGACACGTCATTCCAATTTTTAAATGTGTACATCCATGTAACCAACCGTGTCACGTCAATCTAATTTTTAAATGTGTACATCCATGTAACCAACCGTTGCACGTCAATCTAATTTTTAAATGTGTACATCCGTGTAACCAACCGTTGCACGTCAATCTAATTTTTAAATGTGTACATCCATGTAACCAACCGTTGCACGTCAATCTAATTTTTAAATGTGTACATCCGTTTAACCAACCGTTGCACGTCAATCTAATTTTTAAATGTGTACATCCATGTAACCAACCGTTGCACGTCAATCTAATTTTTAAATGTGTACATCCATGTAACCAACTGTTACACGTCAATCTAATTTTTAAATGTGTACATCCATGTAACCAACCGTTGCACGTCAATCTAATTTTTAAATGTGTACATCCGTGTAACCAACCGTTGCACGTCAATCTAATTTTTAAATGTGTGCATCCATGTAACCAACCGTTGCACGTCAATCTAATTTTTAAATGTGTACATCCATGTAACCAACCGTTGCACGTCAATCTAATTTTTAAATGTGTACATCCGTGTAACCAACCGTTGCACGTCAATCTAATTTTTAAATGTGTACATCCGTTTAACCAACCGTTGCACGTCAATCTAATTTTTAAATGTGTGCATCCATGTAACCAACCGTTGCACGTCAATCTAATTTTTAAATGTGTACATCCATGTAACCAACCGTTGCACGTCAATCTAATTTTTAAATGTGTACATCCGTGTAACCAACTGTTGCACGTCAATCTAATTTTTAAATGTGTACATCCATGTAACCAACCGTGGCACGTCAATCTAATTTTTAAATGTGTACATCCATGTAACCAACTGTTGCACGTCAATCTAATTTTTAAATGTGTACATCCGTGTAACCAACCGTTGCAAATCTGAGTTGTTGTCGTCAAGATATCTAGGCGCGAACTGCTGGCCATGCGTTCATTTTGCTTTGTTTACCAAAATATGTATCACGCGTCGGATAGCGATGCTTCCGTCGACTCTCACTCTCGACATTTACGTCGAGTGGCGAAAACGTCGAGCTAAGAGGCAGTCGAGTAACGGGGTATTACTGTATAGAGAACACATTTTTAATTAGAAAATAAATGTATATCTTCAGCGGGGATCGTTCCCAAACCCGCCACGTGGAAAGCATTCATATGACATCTATATATATGTTTTGGTCTTGCCCCCCCCCCCCCTAGAATAATTTCTGCGGGCGCCTATGCAGATAGCACCATGTGCGTTTTATAAAACGAAAAAAATATATATTTTTGTCTATTTGGTGGAGCGGGTTGGATTGAATGCCTACCCTTGCTGTACGGGATTCCACAGTGAGAGTACTTGCCCGGTAAGGGTAACCCAATACGCTGACGTTTCTAAATTGGGGTGAATTCATAAAAATATCTCGTATCTTGCGTATTTATATAGTACTGTTGACAACAATGACCAGCGCAAACCGGCATGCGCGCGCATTCTTGTCGGCTGCAAGGACGTAGTGTCTAGCTCTAGTGTGCGTTCTGCAGGCGTGAAACCAAGTAGTGTGGATTCTATCAGCCGGTTTATTCACTAAATGACAGTTCTATTTCATTCCTAAAGTCTTTTAACCAGAGTTTGTGATATTTTAACTTATTTTTTTCTGATTCGTGCTCTTAAAGGTGAGTTTTATTATTTATTATAGTATTTTAGGTTATGGGTGTGATATTATAGATATTTTCATTCACCACATGCAAGACAGGTGCAAAACTGAAATCATTAATGATTTTATAAGCATATATTCTTTATTTTAAAACAGTTTTACAAGTTGTACCATCTAGATACATACGTTTTTGTTAATATTTAATTTTATATACTATATATTATTACTTTTAAAATAGTATTTCGATTAGTATATTCATTTTAAGCCGGTCGAAATTTTTTTCGTCAGACCAGTGCTTTCCAATCTTTTTGCTACGTCAAATACTTTTCCTTAGAAAACTTGACAACTCGGAAGAAAAATTAAAATAAACTGTATAAAAAAGATGAAATGAAAACAATATACTGAATTTTATAATTATATTTATAAATCAATGACAGTTCTTATTTTCACATACAGTAGTGAGTCTTGAATACTAAAAAAGAACCAGGTAAAAAGTAGGGTGACCATTTTCTTAAGAAGGCAACGCGGGACAAAGCATAAAAAAGATCGTCACTTTCCAAATATAAGTGAAGAGCAAAAAAAAGGTCTTCACCTCCCAAATCCAAGTGAAGAACAAAAACAAAAGGTCCTCATCTCCTCAAATACAAGTCAAGAAATCAAAAGTTAGAATGCGGGACTTTTGCGGGACGTGTCTTAAAGCGGGACGCCCAATCAAAAAGTGGGACGAATGGTCCCCCTAGTAAAAAACAGAATTCAGATAATGGACATGATATTTTTGAAGGCCTTAGAAGGATGTAGAAGACTTTTGAAGAACATATTTGCGCTGAAGATGTAATGGAAGAATTGAACGTCTCTGTTTGGGATAAAATCTCAAATTAATGTTCATTTGTAGATCTCCCAAGCAGACACTGCTGTATAAGCCAATAAGAGTTCGAAACCAAGGAAGACCACACAAGAAATGTGCGTCGGATCAATGGCGTAATTATAATGCCGCAGGCCCTGCGTTGCAGGGGGGCCCGGAGCTGTAACGGGCCCAGAACTTTTTATAAAAATTATAAATTTAAAAACAAGAATAAAAAATTAGAAATAAGCTTAATATTTTCTAACAGAGATATTATTTATGACCATGGAAACGTTACATATAAGTATGAAAAAATTAAGACCTCAAAATTTTTTCGTTTTATCATAAAATGTCTCAAATTAGTTGTTAGTTATTGCTTTTATAGCAACTTTTGTTCAATAAATTTTTTCTAAATATTCTGTTGTGAAATATTTGCAAAAATCTTAAAATCGACACTAGTAAACTCCCATTTTTAGTCCACCGATTTTTACCAAAAGCTGATCAACTCGTGCCATTGATGGCAGAAGCTTAAATATGAAGTTTCATAAAAATCCTTTCAGCCGAATTTGCTCTGCACGTGTGCACAGACAGACAGACCGACGGACGGACAGACAGACCGACAGACATCATGCTAAAAATACTCAAAACGTTATGTAGGGACCTCAATTCGTGGAGATCCATCGAAATCTCGAAATATCAAAAAATATGTTGGCTGTCGGTAAAAATGAATTATACAATTATATTTGAATCCATCCATCGAAATCTTGAAATGTCAAAATCGGTATGATTACAATGCCTCCCTTATATATGTTGGCGGTCGATAAAAATTGGAAATACAGTATATTTTATTCAATTTTGCTCACCACCAAAGTGATGAGTAAAAAAAATTCACCTCCAAAATGTAAGTGATGAGCAAAAAAAAAGGTCCTCCCTTCTAAAATACAAATGATGAATGAGCAAAAAAAAAAGAAAGTCTTCTTCTCTGAAATACAAACTCGGAGATTTTGTAACAAAACCCGGAGTCTTGAGATTCTGGCCGGAAACTCTGAGACTCCGGGTGGAAACCTGAGACCTGGTCACCCTGTTCCCAACCCAGAAGATACGATCCTTTGACGTTCTGAGAAAGCAAATTAATAAAGCAATTTTCCAAGATATTTTTTTTTTGCTTTTTTGTCTCTCCTTTAAACTCATCTTTGCCAGGTCTTTTCACTCGTTGACTAAATATTCACTCCTTTATTTTTAAATCTTCTTTATTATTCTGTCCTTCATCTTCATCCTATCAACTGTAATAGTCTACAAGAAGAAAATATAAATATTTCATGAATTTGTTATGGCTTTATCGATAGTTCTTCAATAAATAAATAATTTGCAGTTATAAACTATTCCATGACTCATATAATTATTTAATTATATAACTGATAAAAAAACTATAATGGCAATGTAATGTAGTTAGTTTGAAAGAAAAATAAAAATAAAATCAATAGTCATGATTGTGAATAATGAATGATGAAAATGATAAATTGATATTTGAAATTGACAGAAAAGTTATGCAATTTTAATTGTCAGATAAAAATTGCATAACTTTATTGATTCTAGTTCTAATAATATTACGATAATAGTCTGCTATATACAGCGGACTTTGCAGCAGAGTAGTTTTTACGTTTATCCTTTGCCATGAAATTGATCCTTTGGGATCGAGTCCTTCATTGTTTTGTCCATTGTTGGATATAGTTCTTCCTTAAGCAAATCCAGTTTCGCGGTTCCTTGCCTCCTGCAAACAATATAAATTTAAAAAAAAATCGTTATCATTATCCAGTAGATGCATTTTTATTTTTGTAAAATCCATGCCATAACCGGGATTTGAACCCGGGCCCTCATGGCCTAGAAGATTGTGCATCGCTACACTAACCACTACGCCATGGTGGCCGGCAATTTAGTAAGTTTGCTAATCGTTTAATTGCTTCTGCAATTGCAGTCTTTCTTGAGTGTAATTATAAAACAATTACTTGCAATTACTAATGTGTTTCCGCGCTATTATTGCAGAAATTATACAGGTATTTTGCAATAAATTGCTTTAAAGAATTGGTAATTGCAATGTCGCAAAATCGCCAAGGAAAATAGATATAATAAGTACAGGTAACCCCTTATTCATTGCAACCCCGGCTAGTGCGGATTCGTTATAATGCGACCGAAAATTTAAGAATTTTAAGCTATTAGACACATCGACAAAGCGTGGAATGAAGTCACCCAGTCGTGTATGAAGGATGAAAATTGCAATCATTTTCAATTGCACTGCAATCATGAAAATTATGTTGAAAATATCATCGAAGGTATTAGTCATATAGCCATTTCCGAAGGCATCGAAGGTTTTGATGAAGATGATATTCAGACTTTGTTAAAATCACACGGTGAACCTTTGGCTAATGAAGAGCTGCAGGAAATGGACTGCTATACGTCCCTAGAAAATGACGAACCTGTTCCCATGCGAAATTTAACTGTTAAAACCATCGAAAAGGCCCTTTCTCTTCATAATCAATGCATGGAGTTGTTAGAAGAGAACGACGAAGATTACGAGCGGGTGAGTGCTGTTAAACGTGGCTGTAATGCATTACTTGACAGTTATCGGCAAATTTTGCGCAATACACGCAGAGAGGCCAAACAAGGGAATCTAGATTCCTTTTTGCAACGTGGAACAAAATAAATAAATTATTAATTATTTAATGTACGCCTTTTTGTTATTCTTAATGTTTATTTAATAAATAAAGTGTCTTTCGAGGTTTACAATGTTTTTAGGGTTTTGTAGGTATGACCAAAAAACCCTTATACCGTCATTTTGTCGTCTGTCTGTCTGTCTGTCTGTCTGTCTGTCTGTCTGTTCGGTCAAAATTGTAGCCAAACGGCTAAACCTAGAGAGTTGAAATTTGGCATGCTTATACAACTCGTTGACCCGCACATAGGAAAAATACTAAAACATCTATAAAACATATCCCTCTAAAAATATAAACAAATATGTGCTCATCGAAAAAAAAAATATTTTTTTTAAATTCTGAGTAGGGTATCAAATGAAAGCCCTTAGTACGTGGATTAACGATCAAAATTTTATTTTTGCAAAATAAATTATTTTGATGCTATTTTTGCCAAAATTGTGCAAAAAAAATTTTGTCCCACACCCTGTAGCCCAGATGGTTTAAACTAAAAATTTGAAAAAATTCTAAGTAATGTACATTGGTGTGAACCGGAATAGTACAACAGGAATTTTTGATCAGATTATGTTTTCGGAAAATAACGCATTTTTTGTGTTTTTAACTAAAATATGTTAACTATTTAATACGTTGTGTAACATATCACAACAATAACTCTCGTGGCGTGGTTGGATTCGTCATGCGCTTAATAATATAAGTTAACTTGCAAACTAGGGTTCGAATCCTGTTGATTTTATTTTTTATTTTTTTTTTGCATTTTTATTTTGTTTAAATTATTTTGTTAAAATTCTAGTTATATTTGGTAAATAGTGCATTTAATTTTTAAAAGCGTAAATTTAATAACCAGTGGAAAGTGTTGAAATTATAATTTAATTGTATGTTTGACGAAATCAAAGGGCGGGACTTATGATGTAAGCAACCAATGGAAGCCATAGGTGCAATTTTCAAAATCTTAATGAACTTTGCTATATAAAAAAAATACTGCATATATTTAGAAACTCAAATAATGGTATTAGGCATTCGAATTAAAATTCATAAAAAAATATTTTGACATAAAATTTGTTTTGGCATCCCAAAAAATCATCGTTCAGTTACTAAATACCTGCAAAACCCAGAAATGTGTGAAAATTCACACTTCACATCAATTTTTTTTTAAATCCCTCGTTGATGGCAAAATTTCGCTTAACGCGATCATGTCCAGAACGTATCCTCCGCATTGAACGGGGGTAACCTGTAACTACAACCCCAAGGCAACTACATCTACAGATCAACCTGTATAGTTTTTCGTACTCCAACTTCAGTAACTCCCAACGTCAATAGCTACCAACTCCGGTAAACCAAAATTACTTCCACAGCCCAGATTTATTACACTGCTCGACTGTGTATTTAATTCATACCACAATTACAACACTTTTGATGGTTGTATAAATTGTATTTCATATGATTCGTAATTTGAAACGAAGAATAGTTTAACGAGGAAATAAAACTCACTTCAGTGTCACAATAGTTTTGCACGAAAAATTCCAATAAAGGTTTAAAATGCATTCCAGTGTTTAAAGGAGCAATTTTCTTCAAATGACATCGAGTCACGTACAAACGTAATCAAATATTCATTATTTTTGAGTGTTAGATTTGTCTTTTAAGTGATTAGAACATTTACAATTCATCTAATTGCCGACTGGCATAGCATCTATGTTCTATTTCAAAGTAGAAAAAAGTAGATAGCGCTGCGAACCGAGTACGATTTACACTGATCAAATACAGTATAGCGGGAAATTTAAAATAAGTTACAACTAGGACATGGGCGTAGCAACTGGGTTAGCAAGTGATTTTTTTAATATAAAAAAGGTTAATAAGATATTGAAATAAACAAGGTAGATAATACACTTACGTTATTTATACGACATAAATTCAGTTTAATGGGAAATTTGAAAACGTTAAAAAAATATTAATTTTAAAAATTATGTACTATATATAAAAAGAGAGATTTGGCTAAAAGAGTTTGAACAAAGCAATAAAACAAACAATATATCTTCAGAGCTAAAGTTTCTTATTTAAATAATTATTGTAAATACAAATTAAAAATATATGTATATATGAAGGTCTAAAAATTATATCAATAATTTCTTCTTTGGGCACAATCAGCTGGGCTGTCTTTTGGCCTCACATTAGTCCTCTCTCTTGATCTGTTAATTTTCAAGTGTCAAAAAATATTTATATGTCAGATAACCTAAAAAATATATAACTGCGTAAAAACAAATTACATGGAGAATTTTCTCCATAAAATAAAAAAATAAATAAAAGTCTAAATATGTAAATAATAACAAAATATACGAGAAAAATTAAATAATATAAATAATATATATTTCCAATGTACGACACTGAACATCTGTCAACATGGACTAAAAACAATATTTTTACAGTGTAATAGGGATGACGATCTAAACCAATCCGAAGCAAGGACAAACAGCTCCTATCTTCTTACACACATTTTTCTACTTTGAAATAGACCATAGGTAACACACCAGCTAATATAATACCCTTTTCACACTAGAACTTTAAGATCGGATGTTAAAGTGAATGTGTCTTTAAACGCTAATGTGAAACCGTATGGCCTCGTCTAAATACAAGCGATGTTTAAGACAGAGATCTGCGTCTTAAACTTCGTACGCCTTGCCAACTTAATTTCTATTATAAAAAAATACTCCTTGAATTTGTGCTGTCAACATTTTATATTATCATAAACAAGAATACTGTATTATATCGACGTTATAAGAAGTTTATACTTATTGTTATAATAAAATTATTTATTTTAATAATGTGTTTAATAAAATACAGAGCTACAATAATTGAGATAAAATGTATCGACTTACATGTTAATACATGTGTAATATATTTTTATTGTAGTGTCTTTATTGTAGAATGAAATGAAATATCCATATTTGTTTATAATAATTCAAAATGTGCGTCTGCGCAGACAGTTCAAAACTGGTAATTTCATGACGGTAACTTAAGGACAAAATTACTGTAGCTGATGACAGCACCGGAGATTAAAATAACAAGTGTGAAAGCATACCGATGTTAAACATCGGGGAACTTTAAGTTCACTCGTCTTAAAGTTCTAGTGTGAAAAGGGTATTACAAAGATCTTAGGTTTAAGCAGTGCTGCCAACACTTTGTGAAGAAAATTCCCACAGCAAGGTACAAAATTTCCCACAAACAGACAAAAATTCCCACAATGTAAAATTATGCAATTTTAAGTATAGCGTAACAAAATGAATAGCAAAAAAAGTCATAACTATTTTGAAAGTAAAGAATCATAACAATGGAATAACTTAAAGCAATGTAATAACTGAATATTGAAATTAATCAATTGGATAGAAAATTTAATCAAGATAAAATTGTTTTGTCAACATTTTTTTGTGTACAGATGGGTATCTAATTTAAATATGTTTTATCAAATCCGTACAACAGATTGTGTACATTACTTAATAGATTATTATCTGCGTCATAAATTTCCATGTATATTATCAAAAATATGCAAACAAAACCCAATAAAAATTTTCGTTATGTCATCGAATTTATTATCACATTTTAGATAGGAATTGTCCTTATATAAATTTATTATATCGAACAAAGTGTCAAGATCGGCTAAACATAGGGAAAATAACGCAGTTATTAGGCCAACAGTTCTGTATGGAAGTGAGTTGTGGACTTTAAACAGCGAAATTCAAAAGCGATTGGGAGTGTGGGAAAGGATCGTTTTAAGAAAAATCTATGGTGGAAAGAAAATGGGAGATCTGTTGGAACTGAATTTATGGAACTATACGGGGAGCAAGATATACTGAGTATAATTAAAGGGCAAAGACTAAGATGGTTAGGACATGGGTCGAAACTTTCTGAAGAGTGGTAAAAACAATGTTAAGGGGCGGAGTAGTAGCAAAAAAGAGAAGAGGCCGACCGAAAGGAAGGTGGATGATACGGTGCGAAAGGACCTGGAACAGTTAGGAGTTAGTGAGTGGGAGAAAAAGACGAAAAAAAGGCAACAGTGGAGAACAATTGTTCAATTGTTCAATAAGCCATGGGTCTTCTAGGCCTACAATGCTGAGCTATTATTATTATTTATGTATTTATAATTTTATTTACTTATCAAGAGTTTTTAGGAAAAATGATTATGAATCTTTCAAAGATATGAAATGTATTGTGTTGTAGCCTACTTAAACCTAAAGACTAACACATATTAAATATTTATCAACTTTGTTTTATCTTAAATTTTTGCAAAATCATTATCATCTTACAACATATTGCGTCATATAGAAATGACGTCATATTTCTTCAAACTGAGTTCTGAAAAAAAAAAACAAAAATGTATGATGACATAAAACATAATTTTACTAGTCTCAAAATTTTAAGTAGGCTATTAATACATCGTGTTTTGCTGAACATAAGTTGATTTTAAAATATTTAAAAGAACTGAGAAGGAAATAACGCCGTAAAAAATTGAAGCCCAGCTGTAGGGGCAACGAAAGCAGGCCCGGGCCCAGGTAAAACATTAATTCCACTCCTTCTAATACTATAATTACGGACCTGCACAGAAAAAAACTGCGTATTAGACAAATTAAAGTGACACCCGTTATTCTAATAAAATGGCAAATTTTGATAAAAATTGTGTTGAATTGCAAGTTCCAAATCGACTTAAATCACAACCGCCAAATAGTCTAGATTTTAATGTATTGGTTCTTGGCATTTTCAATTCTATACAATCCTTACAACAAACGGCTTCACTAAATACAATCGATGAACTGATTGAATGCGTACAAAATGTATTTAATGCATTAAACATACAAACCCTTGATAATTTTTTTCTAACATTGCAAACATATCTAGAAGCAACGATGTTAGCAAAAGGATTTCCTATAAGATTCCGTACATTAATAAGGCAAAACACCATCGTAAAGGACGATTACAAACAACATTATCATGATCCATACAAGCTGTAGAGACAGCCACGTCCTTGTTAAATTAAAACTTTTTGTATTAATTTTGTTTTATTAGATATTTGCAGTGATGGGATTCACCTGGTTCGCTCGAACCGTTTGTTAAGAAATTTTAAGTTTGGCGAACCGCTTGTTAAAATACTTTAGATAGAGGGAATGACCATAGCCGTCAGTTCAGCAGAAGCTGAAAGAGGCTTTAGCCTTATGAATAATATATGTACAGAAAAACCAAACAGACTGATCGTTTCATATATAAGTAATATAATGGTTATTAATTTGAATGGTTTACCTTTAATAGATTGGGATCCAGTATCGATAGTGCTAAATTGGTTAAAAAGCAACCACAGTTCGGATGATCCTCGTGTAAAAACAAAAACGGAAGTAGAAGTGACTGAAAACCAAAGGGCTATTTGGCAATATTTAAAATAATTACATATCTTAATGTTTAATTTAAATAAATATACTATTTTGAATTTTGTGAAAATGTTGTGTTTTTAAACAAATACCCCTGCGAACCGGTTGTTGAGCAAATTGAATCCCATCACTGGATATTTGTAAACTATTACATAAATAAAATCATTCTAATTGATTAAAATTGTAAATGTGTATCATATTTTCGGACGGAGGGAGTATTAAATGATAACAATAATAATAAAACGTTTACGTCCGAAAATTGCTGAAGAAATATTGTAACAAAATCACAAATAATAATTGGTTCGAAATTTGTATATATAAAAAAAATAGCCTCCACCGTCCCCCCGGTAATTTGTACTGTCTTCCTCCCCCTCTCGACCCTCCTGATCAGCTGACTATCAATTCGAATACAAAACTATCATTTGGTATATTTTTTTCCCAAATGAAGATAGCAACATTCTAAAAATTACGTAAGATTCAATTTTATCCTATTTTAATAATTAGTTATGGTTCAGCCAAAATATTTATGAATAAAATTTCGTAAGAACTTGTAACCGAAGTACTTATACGTAAGATTTGGCAGAAAGCCATTCGAATGTTGGGAAAACCATTGATGTTGAACCCACGCAATGATTCAGCGATCTCTATCCGACGAATATCGCGAATCAAGTTCAAGAACAAGAGATACTTGTTTCGCTTGCGGCAGAGGCAGGTTTTACAATAATTTAAGCAACATTAAAATAGGACAGTGGTTCCTAACTTGTCCAAAAACAAAATGTTGGTAAACGTTGAAAATCGCTCAATCACCTGATTTACGAAATTAAGCCTCTGACTGGCATCTTGGGGCTTTAATTCTTGCACCAATTGAATTTTGTAGGGGTGCAGCTTTAGGTCTTTGTGCATAATGCGATGTAATGATGATCTATGCACTTGCGCGCTTCCGAATTGAAAGGTTCGGGTCGTCACGAACAGACTGATTAACATTCTCCACGTTTTCTACCGTTCTTGATGCCCTAGGTCGCCCGGATTTTGATTTATCAAGCGTTGTACCAGTCTCTTCAAAAAAAAGGTTTTTGGCCACTGTATCTCGTTTTTAAGTTGAGATTTTTTTTAATCCACATTTTTCACTAATGATGTACATTTTACCATTAAAAAAACTGTCATAATCTCAAAACTTATTAAACGATTAAAGCCCCAATTTTTTTCTAGATTAAATAAACTACGGCTAATCCAAAACTTTCAACAGCAGGTCGCTAAATCTAACCGTTTTTCAGTTGTATTTTTTTTTTTAATTCACAATTTTCATAAATAATTATGTCATTAAAAAATATGTCGTAACCATAAAACGCGTTAAGCTATTAAAGCTTTAAATTTTTTCTAGACTAAATAAACTACGGTGAATCCAAAAATTCCAACGGTAGCTCGATATCTTTAACTGTTTTTGAGTTGTGCGTTTTGCGAACTGCTGGTATCAGTATCTGTTTATTTAAAGTACATTGCCTTCTATTTTGCCAATCAGATAATGGTTTTGGCTTACCACGAGTAGAGATAAGTTATTTTTGACAGATATGAACTGTGATTATTTTTTATTTATTCGAAAAATCAGTTGGTAGTTATATATTATGTTTTGACTTGGGTTAAAAAAGAACAAATAACTTTTTGTGTTACAAATTGCTGATTATTTTTTTAAATTACAACAAAAATCAGCTTTTTGTTTTGTAATATTTATTTTAAAAATAATTTTATACAACCTAAATATTAGTTTTTAAGCATCGCAATAAATCTGGTCCCAACAAGCTTATTTTTAGACCTAATTATAATTATTATAAAAATTATACAATTTACATATTGTTTACCAATTATTAATAATAAAAAACAAATAATATTTACAGAAATATTCAGTAAATATTAAAAAAACATAGATAAACTGAAGCATTTTATCAGGAAACCCTATCTCAAATAATGACATGCAAGATTTCTGTGTCTATATTTAGTTAGGTTACGTAGTTCTTTTGTAATATTTTTTTAATTAAAAATGTACTTTTGATCCTGATATACTACTTACATATATATATTTTTTGTTGAAGATTTTGGTAGAAGATCTTAGAGAGTAGCTAAATTCAATGTTATGCTGTGATTTTTTGAAATAGTTACGTTATTAATTTTTTACCGACCGCCAACATATATAATACCCTTTTCACACTAGAACTTTAAGATCGGATGTTAAAGTGAATGTGTCTTTAAACGCTAATGTGAAACCGTATGACCTCGTTTAAATACAAACGATGTTTAAGACAGAGATCTGCGTCTTAAACATCGTCCGCATTGCCAACATAATTTCTATTATAAAAAAATACTCTTTGAATTTGTGCTGTCAACATTTTATATTATCATAAACAAGAATACTGTATTATATCGACGTTATAAGAAGTTTATACTTATTGTTATAATAAAATTATTTATTTTAATAATGTGTTTAATAAAATACAGAGCTACAATAATTGAGATAAAATGTATCGACTTACATGTTAATACAGGTGTCATATATTCTTTATTGTAGTGTCTTTATTGTAGAATGAAATGAAATTTCCATATTTGTTTATAATAATTCAAAATGTGCGTCTGCGCAGACAGTTCAAAACTGGTAATTTCATGTCGGTAACTTAAGGACAAAATTACTGTAGCTGATGACAGCACCAGAGATTTAAACATCAAGAGTGAAAGCATAACCGATGTTAAACATCGATGAACTTTAAGTTCACTCGTCTTAAAGTTCTAGTGTGAAAAGGGTATAAGGGAGGTATTGTGATCATACCGATTTTGAAATTTCGAGATTTCGATGGATCTCCACGAATTGAGGTTCCTACATAACGTTTTGACTATTTTTAGCATGATGTCTGTCGGTCTATTTGTCTGTCTGTCTGTCTGTCTGTCTGTCTGTCTGTCTGTCTGTATGTCCATTTATCTGTGTACACGTGCAGAGCAAATTCGGCTTAAAGGATTTTTATGAAACTTCATATTTAAGCTTTTGACAACAATGGCACAAGTTGATCAACTTTTGATTGCGAATATTTCACAACAGATAAATATTTCGAAAAAATGTATTTGACAAAAGTTGCTATAAAAGCAATAACTAACAACTTTTATTCGAGAATTTTTTTTATAAAGCAGCATAAGTTAAACAAGTACTTTGTGATGGCGGTCGGTCTTGTGGTAGCCACAGCTGATTTTTTCTTACTAAACAAAGTATGAGTATTATGAGTATTTAAAATTTCGAATCGTATTTTTCTATTTTTTACAACAAATTATTCAAAAAAGGTCTCACTTTTCATGTTCTTAAAGGGCTTAAATAGTTCGCAGGGCCGCCGCGTGGGTGTCAGCCGCTCGTGTGCAAACATTCATAAGACCCCCCTCAAATAAATGAAAATATCATTCGAAAATCAAGCGATGAACAAAAAAATTTAATCATCATTCCAAAATCTAGTGATGAGCAAAAAAAGGAAACATCGGAAACTAAATCTAAAATCGTGCGAGTCCGAAATGGCGCCTCACATGATGGTCCGCCCGTGTGCACACCCACTCGCGACGGCCCTGACTATTTTTCTTTCAGTACTTGCAAATATAATAGCTTTTTTTTATTTTTTACGAGCTCTGTTGTGTACTTTGTATATTTTATGATTATGAAGGACTTGCCACTGATAAGATAATAATTTAAACAAAACTGACTGTATGTACATAAGAATTTTAGTATTTACTTCACCGCGACTACAGAAACTCAAATTTTGATAAAAATATTAACTTGAATTCTAAATTTAAAATATTTATTTTGTTAGTGAAGTGTATATTTTAGCTAATTATTTATTTTATTCTATTTTTTGTGCTCTTTATTTTCTGGAAGTGTATTTGGTAAGTTAGTTATCTAGAATTACATTTTTAAATCTTAAATAAGAATCAGGGAACTTTAAGAACAGGGCCAAAAGTGGGTTTAAGGCGGTCGTAATGTTGTACAAAAATTGAAAAACGATAAAACTATATTAAAACAATTTAAAAAAAAATGAAATTGTTCAACAAGACCGTAGCTGTCACTAAGCATTTGGCGACAAATCACCGATCCTCATGGTTGAGTCAGACTATCCCAAGAAATACCACTCACAGATTCAATCATTAACTTTGCCTACTTGTCTACTTCCAATCGCATTACGTAGACTTGCCAAGAGTCATTTTATGGTGGCCAACTCTAGTTCTTTGTTTGATTAATTACTAGATTAATATTAATAATAATTCACTCTCAAATTTCATGTAATATTTCTGGGAATTATTGAAGGTTAGTATTTTCCTTATAAATTTACAAAGTCATTACTCCCTCCACTATTTCTTTTAAATTCTCGTTAAATATTCAAAATTATGACGTCATTTATAAACTTTACAAGTGTTACTAGACTATAAGTAATTTTTTACACAGAATTTTGCTTTCTAAATTGTACTTTGGACCAATAAATTTGGATAGAAAGTTGAAACTTGTCTATCGATTGTAAATTCGCGAGTGATATATAGTATTGAAAACGAAAGAAACATTTGTATGTTGAGTTTTTGGGAACTGTTTCAGTATAGCTATCTTTTAGAATCTTCAGAATATATCTTCTATCTTATTAATTTCCTAGAAAATCGTCGGTTTCGGACTAATCGGTCCACAGATAAAGCAGCTACATTATTATTAAATAAAATAATGGAAAGTATTGAAAAAGATTTGCACGTTGCAGGATCGTTCTGTGACCTGAGCAAGGCTTTTGACTTAGACCGGGAGCTCATGACATTTTTGGTCTCCGATTTCATACAGCATACCTTTTGGAGGACAGAATATTTACCCTGTGACAACAAAAAAGGGATGGTACTAAACCCCTGCACGCTTTCCGGTCATAGGGAAAATTGCATTTCCACTTGCACAAAATTTTTGTTTTTCTCTGATTTAATATTGCTTGCCCTTTTGTCAAAAGAAAGTTATAACAAATTTAAAGTCTTTTAATTATAGGCATGCTGTATGAAAACGCGGAAAATCATATTTTTTTATTATAAGATCACATGACCGTTTGAGCCCTTTGGGACCCTCCGAATCTCATGCATATATTTAAAAGACTTTAAATTTGTTATAACTTTCTTTTGACAAAAGGGCAAGCAATATTAAATCAGAGAAAAGCACAAAAATTTTGTGTTTAAGTGGAAATGCAATTTTCCCTATGACCGGAAAGCGTGCAGGGGTTTAGTACCATCGCTTTTTTGTTGTCACAGGGTAAATATTCTCTCCTCCAAAAGGCATGCTGTATGAAATCGGAGACCAAAAACTGTCATGAGCTTCCGGTCTAACTGTGTTTGCCCTAAAAAATTACACGATAAACTCCAATATTACGGTATTCGAGGTCAAATTTTAGATCTCGTAATGGACTTCCTTACAAATAGGAACCAATGTGTCTTTTTCAATAATACCCTGTCACCAGCACTGAATATTGACATGGGCATAGGGCAAGGTACTATTTTGGTCCTGTTTTTATTTTTAACATTTATTAATGACTTGCCGGATAATGTCAGCCATGACTGTACTCTTTGCCGATGACTCATATTGACGAAGGAGTAGAAGTTGATGATGTAAAAAGGGCTCTAAGTGACACCCAAGCTTAAGCCTTACTGTGGATCTTCATCCAATGGGTTAAGCCGTAATTCATAATAAATCAGTTTAAGCAGGTACATAAATAATAACGAATTCCACGCTGATGACTCTGTAAGGTTTCTTGGATTCCACTTGGATGCTCGATTAACATGGAACATATAAATCAGGTGTCCAGTAAATTGAACAAGGCTTCATAGATGATTAAAAGATTGACGAATACAATGTCTGCGGAGATTGTTAGATTGGCCTTTTTTTTTCATATTTTCAGCCAACAGTAACCAACCTTGAACTATGGGGTGCTTCTTCTGGCTTGCAGAGGATTTCGTAATCCAGAAACGGGTCATTAGAATAATGGCTGCTGTTAAACTGCGTACCTCGTGCAAAACAATTTTTAAACAATTAAAAATTCTGGCAGTCCCGTCTCTATATATATATTGAGTATCCTAATGTTTATTAAGGAAAACGAAGACAATATCCTAAAATATTAAAGTCTATTAATCAAATAGACCTTACCTATTTGTATAAATATTATGATAAACATTTCAAGTTAAACCTATCGTTACTTTTTCAAGGAATTGTTTACTGCGCTGATATTTCTATTGTCTAGAATCTAGTTGAACAAAACTTGAAAAAAATAATAACAAGTGTATAGCTTCACATCGGAATATCGATTGTTTCGGTGACTTGGATATGACATTATTTCTATTGCGCTATAAAATATGTACTCTGAATCAATAATGCTTTATACTTGCTTAATGAAAGGTTTTATTTAGTTGCTATATACTTTGGTAACCTTAAAATTATTTATGCAAATCCCAATGACGGATTAAAAACTAGTCCTTGGGTCAGGATTAAGGCAAAGGTCCCCGAAGTGGAATTGTAGCAGATTGTCCTTTCACTAACCAAGAATTTGGAAATTCTTTGTTTAAATCAGATATGGGCAGAATTTTGCAGGGCATGGGATACTTCTAAATTTCTCCAAGTGTCGCGGTCCACCAGCTATTTATTACAGTAAAATAATAATAATAATTATAATAAACTACCTGCTGACATAAAGGATAGTACGAGCTTGCCGATATTTAAGAAAAGGATAGTTAAATTTTTAATTAGTGAGTGTTTTTATAATCTAAATGAGTATCTTACGCAGCAACAATAAATAAACAGATTTAATATTTATACTGACTTATTTAATTAATTATTTATTTATTTACTTAATTTGTATACTGACGACAATAAATATTGTAATTCGTTACCTGTATATTTATTTTTTTAATTTTGACTTTATAAATGCTATGAATTATTGACAATTTTTAAAATGACTTATCCAATATTACTTGTATGTAATTTACTGGATCAATAAATATTATTATTAATAAAATATACATTCTAAAAAGAACTTTTATTATTAAATGTACTGTCCATTATTTTCTATCACTTTGGACAAACGCTCAGGCAATTTCATAATGCCATCTCTCCAGAAGGTTCCGTCTTTGCTCTCGAAAATCTGTAGAGGTGAATTTTGATATCGTCCAAAGATGCGAAATTTTTTCCGTCAAGGGAATTTTGTAGAGAGCTGAACAAATGGTAGTCGGAGCATATGGTTCAGACATCGCACCATCCGACTACCATTTGTTCTGCTTTCTACAAAATTCTGTGGACGATGTCAAAATTCACCTGGACAGATTTTTCGAGAGCAAAGACGGAACCTTCTGGAGAGATGACATTATGAAATTGGCGCTTTTGTATAAACCAGTGATTTCCAAACTGTGTGTCGGTGCCCTGGGGCGCCGCGAAATTTATCGAATATTCCTCCAACTGCGTTAGTAAGACCAATTATTTGTCTTTGAAAATTTTTGATACATTAAAGGCGCTGGAAACCGAAAATTGTTGGGAATCACTGGTATAAACTGATGGGTGCGTTTATCTTAACCCTTTAGCGCATAGTGTGCCATATATGGCACATTTCGATTTTTATTTTTTATTTTACTTTTAAAACTGAATCAGAACGTTACTTCATGAATGTTCATATATGCCACATACACAGCAATGGATCCTGCAGTATCTCAAGTATTGGGCTGCAATAGATTTGAGGATATCAAGCGGAATTTGCACTTCAACGATAACTGTGAATTTATTGAGAAAGGACAACTAGAAGATACGACCTTTTCTTTCAAAAATTCGAGGGCGACTGCTTTTAATCCCTAATGAAGAACACCTAGCAATTGACGAGCAAATAATACGGAATCATTTTCTTTTGTTACATAATGTAGAATCATAATGTTCCATGTGTGGGCACAAACCCTAAATTATTATTTTTTTCATAAAAATAATAATTAATATTTTAAATATATTTTTTAAATTAATTTTTCTATCAATAAGAACCAATTCCTAATGCCCATGAATTATTTCAGCCAAAAATAAAAATTCATGCAGTAAAGGGTTAACACTTAAACGTCCGGCAATAGTTTGCGAATTTTAAATATTTCTCTTTAAGGAAAAATCAGTGTAATTTCAGCAAAAACTTAAATTACAAAAATTGTTTAGAATAAGAAAACAAACCTTTTACCTAAATGCATATTTGATTGCATAAATATTTGGAGAGTAATGGCGGGAAAACTCCCTTACTAAATGACAACAGCAAAAACTTACTAATGTACGAAAGTAACTAATAAAGTGCTGGAGTTGTTGGTATACTATATGAGTCACTAGGCTGGAGTGCAAAGGGATAGAAAATTTAATACTTTAAAATGCATAGAAAAAATTGTATAAAAAATTCGGTGCAGTCGATCAAAAAACTCGACGCGAATCGTTTTCTAACCGCGACACGTGTGGTAATATCATGTCTTATAATACTTGTGTTTTAATATACTATTTTTTTAAGAATGTTTGTTAATTTGTTTATAAAGTAATCATTGTGTTAATGAATGACATTGAATGCAAATACAGACATTTACTGAAATATGGCGTGATGAGTTCAGTCGCGTGTGGTATCGATGACAAGACAAAAAACTGCTAAAAGGTATGATGTCACCCGTGTTAATTGAGGCATAAAAACGCTTGCAAATTAAGATACAACCAGACTTACAAATATAATAATTTACATCTGACGGCTGAGTCGAATCAACGACAGCTACTAAAAGAAAAATATTTCACAAATTTCGACATGAGTTCATGATTAAAAATACAAATTCTGGATACGAACATTTTGCCACAAATAGGCAATAGCGTCTGGAATCTGGATTTGCTTTTATGGTGTAGATACTTGTGTCCATTCGTACTGTTGAATTCCGTTTTTGACTAGATTGTACTATGTACTTAGACAGAGGGGTTTTTCCTCCTAGTCTGGGCTGAGTACGGACTGGTACGTCGAATTGTATGATTGTTCCGGATTTCATTGCCTGTTTTTGGGTTCTTTCTCTGGTTTATTTGGATGTGAAGTTTTATGATTTTAAGATTTATTATTGCATCATGTTGTACAGGGAGTGACACTGTCAACCTTGCGATTTGTGCGTACCAGGTTGTCAGGGAGGATAGTGTGACTATCTGTCATATTAATGCGGCAGTCAGTCTTACTATCATTCGTAATTATTTGAATTTTTGTTAATCTTTGATATTATTATATTTATCTCTAATCTCGTTGTTTGAAATGTAAATTTTAATTAACAGTCACTACCTTTGGTTATCATAGTATACTATTTAAAAAATTTAATTCCTGTTTTTCCTATTTTCTGTATTCTTCAAGTACAAAATATTTTGTCAATGCTATTCTGCAATTTCACCATCCTTGGAGATGACTGATGTACAGTTTGTTAGAGTTACGTTTAACTAACATAGGTAAATTAATTTATAACTATATAAGATTGTTACTTTATTGTTATGTTATTGTTATAGCACCTGAAGAAGCCAACAATGTTGTTGGTGAAACGTTGTGTTGTTTAAAATAAACGCTTCTTGTCCAAAAAGCTGAATGAAATTATTTCCTAATTCTACCATAAAAAATAAAATCAAAATAGCAATTGGAAAACAGTGCGATTCTGTGTGAAACAGCTGAACGAATAAGCCATTTTATCTCTTCGATTCAATTATATTGTCTACATGTCATTAGACGATAACTGACTGATAATTATTGCAATAGGAGATATCAAGTTCCTTTCGAAATCACTAAACCCAGTGTTTCATTCATAGAAAACATATATATGTCATTATCCGGCTGGTTTTTTTTTTGTATTCAGAGTAAAAAATGTGGTTTTCCACATGATAACGAGGGAAAATACTGTGGTTTTATGGTTTTTTCTGTTTGTGTATTTACTTGAACAAATACCAATATGTTGACGAATTTAAGCAAATATCTAATCGTGTGAAAACTTCCTGTTATCGTCTATGAACAAATATTAAAGACATAACTAAAAGCCGCTACATACGTACGTAGAGGTAAATTTGATAGGTAGACTTGATAAATGTACATGAAGCCCTCGACGTTTTTGACTTACGACGGACTGCACTTACAACCGTCCGAACATTCTTCTTTTTAGCTTAAACCAAAGAAACATGATGCAAAAAGAAAGACATGATGCTAAAAATAGTCAAAACTTTATGTAGAGACCTCAGTTCGTAGGCATCCACCGAAATTTTGAAATGTAATAATCGGTATGATCACAGTACCTTCCTTATACATGTGGCGGTCTGTAAAAATATGTACATAAATTCTGTGAACATTCAATACAAAGATTTTTTTTTTAAATTTTCTTGCTACAGGGCTTGCCTCTTATATTTCGGGATTGCGCTAAAAAGCGTCAGTTGCCAGATGGCAGAACCATCTGGCAACTGACGCTTCTATCGTAAAGTTTGAAATTTTTGACGGTATCGTACAACGTTTTGACGTACGAGCGTTATTTGTGTTGTTTACCGTAATTTGAAAAAGTTTATCTCGGCTAAAAATGGAATTAAATCGTGAACATTTTCGAGCGATTATTTTTTACACCTTTCTACGTGGATTAATCCAACAACAGTGCATCGATGAACTTAATTCGACTTTTGGGGATGAAGCACCATCAAGGACTACTATTTATCGATGGTTTGCCGACTTCAATCGTGGCCGTAGTTCGCTTAAGGATGAATTTCGTAAAATTCGTCCAAAATTGTTGTTGAAAACATTGATGCTGTGCGTGAACTGATACTGCAAGATCGTCATGTGACTTATCGTGAGATTGAGGTATCCTTGGGCATTTGTGGAACTAGCATACATTCACAATTGCATGAATATTTAGTCGTCAAAAAGATTTTTTCGTATTGGATCCCACATAATTTGACAATCGCAGTGGAAAAAGCCTCAGAGTGGAAAAAGTGCTTCGAAAATTGGTTCAAAAGCATGCAAAAGTGTATTGATCTTCATGGAGAATATTTTGAAAAACAATAAAGCCACTTTTGTTGATAAATAATTGTTTTTGATCTCAAATCCCGTAATATAAAAGGCTACCCTCGTACATCTTCGAATATAATAATTTTGCCCCGGAAACTCTGCGTAGGGCTCAACGTATTTACACTTGCTGCACCGAAAACTGGTCGAGAAATAAGTTTAATTTTTTTTCTAGAACATTTAGATTTATTAATCGTATAATTTGTATGAGCAATAACTAATTTATGTTATAAACAAGTGATAAGGACCACAAGTAGTCGGGTCAAGAGTTGTTTGCTATTTTAGTATATTTGAAAGAATTTTACCGATTATTTATAATTCCATATATTTTATCAATGAGTCCACTATCATTGGAGCAAGGTTAAAATGATTCATTTTTGTAATTTGAGACATACATATTTAAACTGCATTTAGTCTACTGATAATGAATTATAAAAATAGAAGAGAATACTAATGAACATATTAGAGAGTATTAATAACGAGCAACAATATTTAAGGTTGAATAAAACCAAGAAACCCGAGGGCTACCTTTTAAGTTTTTACAAAAAAATTTCTTTGGAATAAACTGTTTTATTGCTTTTCAAAATATTCGCCTTTAAGATAGGGCCATACCATTCGTCCCGCATTTCGCGGGACAGTCCCTCATTTTGATTCGGTGTCCCGCCTTATGACATGTCCCGCAGAATGTTCCGCATTTTTAATTCTAACTTTTGTGCGCTTGACTTGTACTTGGGGACGTGAGGACCTTTTTCTTGCTCTTTACTTATATTTAGGAGGTGAGGACCTTTTTTTTGCTCTTCACTTGAATTTGGGAGGTGAGGACCTTTTTTGAATAAATCAAAGTTTCGTCACCAGTAACGATGTTGTATACGGATTTTACAGTGCCTAGGTTGAATTTTTTTTAACATTCCCTGACACCAATCAACACGAGCCTTTTTTTGAGCTTCGGTCAAATTATGCGAAATCCATCGGGAACACATCTTTTTCACAGCTAAATGTTCATGCAAAAACGAATGTATTGCAGTCTGCGATATGCTAAAGGATGCCTCTATCTCACGGTAAGTCACATGCCGATCTTCTTCAATCATTTTGCGCACAGCATCGATATTTTTTTGAATCACAACCGATTTTGTTCGACCTTCACGAGATTCATCACTGACGGGCGCACGAACACGACGAAATCTGCAAACCAATTGTACACAGTCTTTTCTGATGGTGCTTCATTACCAAAAGTTGAACGAAGCGAATCTATGCATTGTTGAGTTAGGCCTTTACTAAAATCTTAAAAAATCATCCAACAAAAACCTTCACGAGTAATAGCCATTTTTTCACAAACTTGTTTTTTTTTAAACGCTCACTGTTAACAAACTACTCCGTCAATTTATAAGCTGCCACAGATTTCACAATAAGAAATGTCAAATTTTACGAATATAGAAATGACACATTTCAATATTACCATCTAGTGGTCGTTTGTAACAACATAAAAGGTATTTTCTCGTACCTACAAAAACCTGAAATGTTGAAAATTTACTCTTGACATACTTTTGCAAATTCATTAGATATATCACATATCTTATAATTTATGATTATCAAACTTTTATTATCGATCATAAAATTTCTTTATCATTATTTGTAGTAATTAATAATTCGTATGGAAAATTACTTAAAGATAAGCGTTTTTTTTTTTTTTAAATAACTTTAAAAGAGTTTATTCACATATGTTTACGATAAAAAAATTGCTTATTAGAAATGGAAATGTACTGAGAGTTCAATAAATATTTCTATAAATCGTTATTTATGATAAATAATAATTATGGTAATAATTTACATACATTATTGTTAATTAAATGAATGTGGAAAATTTCTGAAAATGAGTAGTTGTGTTGAGTGCAATTAGGAACTTTATACATGCAAATTATCCATTTCACGTCATAGTTCGTACGTACAGAGATGTTTCATACATAGTTCTAAGTAAGAGAATAATTCTGATATTCAACAGAATAATTTTAACACAGGTTTAGTACGAAACTGGGTATAATTTTAAGGTGTTAATGTTATGTAAGGTGTGTAGTTTTTTAACCCCCCTCTCCCATAACTCCCCAAAAATACGTTTTACTAAAAAAATTGATGTGAAGTGTGAATTTTCACACATTTCAGGGTTATAGATATTTAACAAATGTAAGAAGCCAACATAATACTGGATAGGGTTGTACATCGAAGGCAAAACATCGATGTTTCAACATCGATGTTAACATCGGCGTTTACTATCGATGTTGAAAAAACATCGAAGGAACAACATCGATGTATCGGAAACATCGATGTTTTATAAATATTAAAAAAAGCTATTTATTTATATTATATAGGTTTTATTTAATAATGTAAAGATAAAATACGAAAAAAGTAACATATAATACACAAAAAGCATTTATTAGATTTTGAAATAGAAATATTCCTTTTTAATAGTAATTAATTTCACATTAATATTATTATACCCAATATAATAATCCTAATTTATACCTACAGTCTATTCCAAACGATTAGGCGGAACTAACCGCAATTTTCATTTTTGTAATTTGTCATTAGATATTTTTTTATATATTGAAGTTGACTTTTCCTGAACAAAATGATCAAAAGCTTCAATCAATCGGTAAAAGTAACTAGAATTGAAAATCTAGTTCCGCCTAAACCAGAGGAACAGACCTTACTATTTTTACATTTCTAAAATGAAATATTGGATTTTATTACAATACTAATATAGTAATCTTAATGTTAATTTTATATTATTTAACATAAAAATAACACTGTCTTACACAATTATTTTTATACTTTTTTAAGTTGTCTCCAAATCCAGGGATTGGAGGAATAACAATTGGGAAAGTGTCAACAAGACTCAAAAAGAAAAAGTGTGTTGGCGCCTTTGGTCGCATTGTTTGCAAAAATTAGAAGTTTCTTCTTATTTTTTCGTATTCTGCTAACTGCTAAAAAGAATAAGCACTAACACTATTAATATTGTTATATCACAATAGATTGGGGCTTATATTTTGTGTACTAATTTTAATAAAAATTAAATTTTTAAGATTCCAGCGCCTCTAGCGGTAGTTTCAGAATTTCAATTTTTAAACATCGACATCGGTAGTAGACAGCGATGTTTTATCGATACTATCGCCAGCTGACCATCGATGGTAAAAACATCGATGTTTTCAAAACAAACATCTATGTTTTCGATACATCGATGTTTTTTCCCATCCCTAATACTGGATGTCTAGGAATATTTATTATATCAAAATCAACAGTTTTTTTTTTTTTTTTTATAATCACTTGTATTCGTTATTTGAGAACTAAGAGCATCCATTTAATTTTTTTAAATAAAATTTAAATAATTTGCCAAGTATCCCAGCGTTTTTTCTGCATTTGCTTCGTATTCAAGTCTTCATTAGATTAATAGGATTAATAAACGGATTTTAAAAAAGTACCTTTCGTTCCTTAATTTACTTCTTAAGAGTTTTCTTTTAGTAGGTACCATACAATAAATTTTAAAAAAATATTTTTTTTCAACTACACAAAAATTATTTTTCGAAAAATTAATCTGATGAAAAATTCCTCTTAAACTATTCCGGTTCCCATCAATATTCATTATGGAGATTTTTTTTTCAGATGTTTAGATCAACCCCTCTGGGAAATAGTTTGAGGGATAAAAGTTTTTTGACATATTTTTGGCGAAATCCCCATAAAAAAATTGTTTTTTTAAAATAAAAATTTGCTTGTTCATCCATGCATTAAGAGGTTTAATTTGATACGCCACTCAAATTTTTAAAAATATATTTATTATTTATTAAATACATATTTGTTTATATTTATCTCGGGATGTTTTTTGAACTCTCAGTATTTTTCCTGTGGGTGAAAGAGTTGTCCAACATGCCAAATTTTAACTTTCTATGTTAAACCGTTTGGCTACAATTTCTACCGTACAGACATACTGACAAACAAACACATGAGTGACGTTATAAGGTTTTTTTGGGAGATTTTGTAGCGATTAGAATGTACCCACAATTTGTTACGCATCACATTAATTTTTTATTTAAAAAAAAATGTTATTTTTTTTTGCTGTAAAGTAAATAATAAGTTTTTAGTTGGTGTCCCAAATCACCAACACCCCAAACAGTGTATTATTTGGAAAAGTTCTGTTCTTTTGAGAAATTCTGTTTACACATTTTATATCAAGCAGATGAGAGGTGGTTGGCTTCTTATACAAATTTTTGGCTGTTTAGGGTGTATTGGTAATTTTGTGAAAGCCCATCCCTGCAATCTCATTACCTCTAACTGAGCTGGCGGCCTTCTGTTTGATATTAACAACAGATAATAACTGAGTTGCCACCTCGCTGTTGTTATCGTCATCATCAATCTCCCTATCCTGTATTTTCACGCTAATTTCTATGACCAAGGATTAAGCCAAAATACATGTCAAAAAAATTGTCCCCCCAAATTCATATTGCTGATAATATTCATATAATATCATAACTCGATTGTCCAAAACCAAGAAATGAAATCTGGTATCTCGTGCTATTCGCAGAAGTCGTTCTTTGTTCCATGATTTTAGTTTTAAATTCTTACCTCAGTTTTTTTATTTTTTCTTGCGTGTTGGTAGTTACCGTCCTGTAATTTATAGTGTCTTGTTCCCTCGTGTAGTTGCCGGTTCTGGTCCAGGCCGGTTTGCTGACCCTCTATCAACTTCAACTTCCTTAGGTCATCTGCATTATCTTAAGAATAAAAACTCTTTCACTTCGAAATTTATTTTTATAAACAGACGTAGTAACAAACAGATAAGTAAGTAGTAACAAACGAGATTAGGAAAATCATTGAGTCATTAAAGTTAACATAAGATCGTATATTATAGATAGTTCTACTAAATTTAAGCAAAATCCAATTAAACTCCATTAGCATAGTGTAATTTGTCAAGAAAAAAAAAAAATGGGCACTGTTTATTATAAACAGCCGGTATTTTTAGCTGTAGTTATATTTATTTATTTATTTACCCTCCCGCCAGCATTGGATGTCCAGCAATTTTTAAAAGGGGGGGATGAATAGAGTGAACAGAAAATACCAATACAGACGATTCCGCATAATTGGGCCACCGCTTAATTGGGGCAGCCGCTTATTTGGGACAAATCTCAATAGACCGGGAGCTAATGACAGTTTTTGGTCTCCGATTTCATACAGCATGCCTTTTGGAAGAGAGAATATTTACTCTGTGACAACAAAAAAGGGATGGTACTAAACCCCTGCACGCTTTCCGGTCATAAGGAAAATTGCATTTCCACTTAAACACAAAATTTTTGTGCTTTTCTCTGATTTAATATTGCTTGCCCTTTTGTCAAAAGAAAGTTATAACAAATTTAAAGTCTTTTAAATATATGCATGCGATTCGGAGGGTCCCAAAGGGCTCAAACGGTCATGTGATCTTGTAATAAAAAAATATGATTTTCCGCGTTTTCATACAACATGCCTATAATTAAAAGACTTTATTTGTTATAACTTTCTTTTGACAAAAGGGCAAGCAATATTAAATCAGAGAAAAACAAAAAAATTTTGTGCAAGTGGAAATGTAATTTTCCCTATGACCGGAAAGCGTGCAGGGGTTTAGTACCATCCCTTTTTTGTTGTCACAGGGTAAATATTTACTCCTCCAAAAGGCATGCTGTATGAAATCGGAGACCAAAAATGTCATGAGCTCCCGGTCTACAAAGAACAGAAACCAAACCAAGGAACCAACAGTAAATTTACATGTTTAATTGGGACAACATTCCGCTTAATTGGGACAGTTAAGATCACAGTTCATATTATGTTACACATATTCTCAAGAAAATGTACAAAGAATTTAATATTACAGCGTTATTTTATGCAGGAAGGAAATGAAGGGAGCCCTACATCCGCACTGAAAACCTGTGCTGATTTTGTAGAAGTGAAATGTTACAAAAACAAAAGACAGACTACACTTGACGCATTTTTGCATTGAATTAAATTGTATGTACCTATTTATTATTTTATTTTGGAATTTATTATTATTTTTTCTTAAAAGTTTATAATTTTTGGTTATATGTAATTTATAGTTTTGTCCAAGAGTTTATTAAATAAAATTATTGAAAGAAAAATATGCATAGTTTAATTTTATGTGAAATTCGCTTAATTGGGGTAGCCGCTTAATTGGGCCAAAATGCCTAAGTCCCGATGTGTCCCAATTAAGCGGAATCGACTGTATTTACAATTTCTCCTCAACTCTTCCTTCAAATTTTTCTCTAAATTCATGGAACTCTCAAACACAACACGAATGAACTCTATTCCAAGGGACAAAGTTTGGGCATCACTGTATTAGTGAAGATAAAAATATTACAAGGAAATTTTAAATGTCAGATTATTTTGAAAATAGTTAAACCTTATTTTTAAACTCTTTGATCAGCTGTCAATTGAGATGGGTTTAAATATATCTACTCTACGTCATTGTAATTTTTCTGCCTTACTATTAATAATAGTTACAAAAGTGGTGCCCAACCTTAAACTTGGCTCGAACCAATTTAGAATTTAAAAATTTAGGCCGAACGACTTAAATATTTAAATTTTTATTTATTTGAATTTTAACGTATTTAATGCATAAAAAGTAAAAATTTATGTGAAGTGTGAATCTTCACACATTTCTGGGTTTTGCAGGTATTTAGTAACTGAATGATGATTATTTGGGATGCCAAAACAAATTTTATGTCAAAATATTTGTTTATGAATTTTAATTCGAATGCCTAATACCATTATTTAAGTTTCTAAATATGTACAGTATTTTATTTATACAGCAAGGTTCAGTAAGATTTTTAAAATTGCGCCTATGGCTTCCATTGGTTGCTTATATCATAAGTCCCTCCCTCTGATTTCGTCACAGAATTAAATTATAATTTCAACACTTCCCTCTGGTTATTAAATTTACGCTTTTAAAAAATAAATGCAACATTTACCAAAATATAACGAATTTTGACAAAATAATTTAAACAAAATAGAAATGCAAAAAAAAAAAAAACAATAAAATTAACAGGATTCGACGAACTCTGCAACGTTCGCACTGCAATTTACAAAGTGCGTTACGAAACCATCTGAGCTACCAGAGTTTCTTATCTGAAGTGTTACATAGCGAATTATATATTTAACATATTTTAGTTAAAAACACAAAAAATGCGTTATTTTCTAAAAACATAATCTGATCAAAAATTCCTGTTGTACTATTCCGGTTCACACCAATGTACATTACTTAGAATTTTTTCAGATTTTTAGTTTAAACCATCTAGGCTACAGGGTGTGGGACAAAAAAATTTTTGCACAATTTTGACAAAAATCGCATCAAAATAATTTATTTTGCAAAAATAAAATTTTGATCGTTAATCCACGTACTAAGGGCTTTCATTTGATACCCTACTCAGAATTTAAAAAAAATATTTTTTTTTTTGATGAGCACATTATTGTTTATATTTTTAGGGGGATATGTTTTTTAGATGTTTTAGTATTTTTCCTATGTGTGGGTCAAAGAGTTGTATAAGCATGCCAAATTTCAACTCTCTAGGTTTAGCCGTTTGGCTACAATTTTTACCGAACAGACAGACAGACAGACAGACAGACAGACGACAAAATGACGGTATAAGGGTTTTTTGGTCATACCTACAAAACCCTAAAAATTCAAAATTCAGCACGAGCCACATTGAGAGGTTATGCGAGCCACACGTGACACGCGAGCTACGGATTGGGCATGCCAGAGTTACAAAATTAATTTGAAAACAATTATTTTATGGATCTATCAAGTGTTTTGTATAAACCAAATTTTCTTCCAAACTTTTTTAATTAAATTATATTTTTTTGTAATAATTGCGTAATTATAATTTTTTTCTTGGCTTCTTGAAGTTGAAGGAAGCCTTAAAATTGCCAGACAATAATCATACTGGCTGAAATCCAAATGGGTCATTGTTGTTTACTATGCAGTTCCTACAGATAAGTCTGGAGTGACCACCTATTTTAAAATTGGTAGTCTCAAAATATCACAAACATGATTTGGGCAAAGTGATCCCCAATCCTTCGCACGTAACCCAGTCGGTTAATAGAAGATGATAAGACCAACCGAAACGTATCATAGACCCAGAGCAGGTTTTAGGCTTTACAAGACGGTGCAAATATAATTGTGGAGCCTAAAATATAAATCTTTATTGACTCATAAAATATAGCCAAATCCGGAGGATTATCCGCCAGGACTAGACCGCATAACTTTAAGACTATCACACACGAGTGGAATTTTTGCCGGATATGACCCGTGGTGGACCGGATCTGGTAAAAAAAAAACTTGTTTGTGGATATCGGCGGTCATTGTGGTTTAGACAGATAGTTCTGGCTCATACGCTTCCGCTAAAGTGTTTAATGAGTTTCAACTTCAAGGTAGCAAATCTTAGAAACTGCCCACCGCAGCGGTTGGTAGTAACGGTTAACCTTTACGTCTGGCAGTGCCTGCTAGGATCTTCCGTTCAAACTGCCCTCCATAAAGGTCGAGTGTTCTAATAAATGCAGGGACGTAGAGATCCAACTCCGGGCCCTGGGAAAAAATTCTTACCAGACTACTACTAGTTTACAATAGCTATTTATGCACCAAGGGTGTTACGAGGGCGTAATGAGAGGGCGTTATGGATTCATAATGCTCCAGTTGTTATGCATATGTAAATATCTCGTATCCCAGACATTATGAGCAAATAACAGCGAAGTGAAAAATAAAATAAATAAAATAACAATAGATCGGGAAACCCGGCGCGGTTATCGCAATATTTTTTGTTTTGAATCAATTTTGGTTGTATGAGTTCCGCTGATGTTTCAAAACTGCTTGCAAGGCCATGAACCTGATCCGTCAAACCAGATTCTTGTAAATTTTGAGGATTTACACTCCATAAAAGAAGAGATCCTGGCCTATTCCGCTGTAAGTGAGCAAGTTTTGCACGTTAGTACACACACGAAAGACTGGATCCAACGGATCATTTCCGTAACTGACAGAAAGATATGATCCTTCGGAACTAATCCACTGAAACTCCTTCCATGTATGGCAGGCTAACATAGTGTTGGAGATCAAGAAGCAATGAATTTATCTTCCCTTATTATTATTATTATTATTAGTAAATTTGTAAGATGTTCATCGACAGTTTATTGTTAACATATATTTATGAATCTATATGTTTATTATTTTTTAAATATATTTTCAGTTATTTTATTTGTTTTTTTTTTTTTATTGTTTGGTCTTGAACTTACGTCTGGTAGGAAGTAAATTATTTGTAAATATGTCTGATGTGTAATTCCATAAAATGTTATTGATTAATATTGTTGTTTCAGTGAACAAAAAAGGCCATGAAAGACCAAAGCACTTCCTCCGGCGAGGTTATTCATAAAGATGTTGTAGTCATTGGTAAGTACAACTTCCGCACTGATACTGTTACTTCTGACAAACCTAATTAAACATAAACGAACAGAAACAAATATAAACGAACAGACACAAACATGTTCCATAATCTAACTAAGATTTAATAATATACAAAATAATTAACGTCCTAAGCGATTTTGTGTTCATAAAATTCTTAAAAAGGAAGACAGAAGATCGTCCACTGTATCATGCCTTCGTTGTTTTGGACTACCGCGAGGGCGCTTGCCATCTGTTGTAAAACTGTGATACCCTTTTCACACTAGAACTTTAAGACGAGTAAACTTAAAGTTCACCGATGTTTAAGATCGGTATTATTTCACACTTGATGTTTAAATCTCCGGTGCTATCATCAGCTACAGTAATTTTGTCCTTAAGTTACCGTCATGAAATTACCAGTTTTGAACTGTCTGCGCAGATGCACATTTTGAATTATTATAAACAAATATGGATATTTAATTTCATTCTACAATAAAGAATATATTACACCTGTATTAACATGTAAGTCGATACATTTTATCTCAATTATTGTAGCTCTGTATTTTATTAAACACATTATTAAAATAAATAATTTTATTATAAAAATAAGTATAAACTTCTTATAACGTCGATATAATACAGTATTCTTGTTTATGATAACATAAAATGTTGACAGCACAAATTCAAAGAGTATTTTTTTATAATAGAAATTATGTTGGTAATGCGGACGATGTTTAAGACGCAGATCTCTGTCTTAAACATCGCTTGTATTTAGACGAGGCCATACGGTTTCACATTAGCGTTTAAAGATTCATTCAGTTTAACATCCGATCTTAAAGTTCTAGTGTGAAAAGGGTATGAGTAATGTAGGGAACGGTACTAGGTGCTACTCGTCTGACTTGTGCAAACCATAGAAGCGTTTTTCATGCATTTTTGGTGCCATACCAATTTGCTGCTGAATAACATCATTAGGTGTGTGCTCCAGGAGAATAATGTCCATGAACCAACGAAGCATATCCATGGAATGTAATGGACGTTCAGTGATTTTTGTCATCGACCAGCATTCAGATTCGTACAATGCCTCCGAACTATTGTCTTGTATATTTTATTCTAGTTTTACCTCCATCAAAAAATTATTAATCAATCAAATATAGCATAATAATAAAAAACAATGATAGGATTATGTATTTTTTATAACTGATAACATTTTTGAATTAAAAATAATTTGTCTAGACCATTTTTTTTTATGCGAAATTCGCTTAGTGCCATTGACATTCAGTAAACGTCCTTGACGCGAGTTTCCTTAGGAACTAGATATGATAATCCAGCATTATGGAATTATCAGTTATCTCCGTATATATGTTGCATGTTGCATCATTGACTGCACTGAGTTATGCGATGCAGTTGATAAAATACGTGTAAATATTACCTGTCTATTTATATCACGTATGTAAACAATAAACAATTGTGACAGAAAGATTTATTTGTAGGTAAAAACCCGCTGTTTTCGTAAATAATTACTAATAGATTAAAGGTTGAGAATCTTCCTAAAAGAAAGGGACATTCCAATAAAAACTCTTGCGCATTTAAAAACCCGCAACTTTAATACAAGTTTTCAAAAAATAGAAACTTATAAATTTTAGCAATTTTATAATTATTTCAGTATTGATAGACACCCATTCTACATATATTAAGATTAGTGGTGTGCCAGATATCCGTATCCGCGATTTATCCGCAAAAAATAAATATCCGTATGCGGGTCCGTATCCGTTTTTCCAAGGCAGATCTTAAATAGATATTTTCAACACGATATAGTTTTCATATAAGCTTGCGTTTAAAAATGCTCAAAATACTGTAAATTTTACTTTTACGTTTAAATTGATATTTAGTTGAGCATCACATTACTTACCGGTGGTTTTTGAACGGTCTAGTATACATTAAATATTACAGTAAAATTAATTTAATTAAAGCAATGAATGAGTAATTTCGAACTCAAGTAAATTGTGTCTGTTGTCATGTTTTTGTTTGTAAGGAATTAGAGCCGTAGCAATGTTTTTGGCACCCTTTGCAAATAAATTAAATTAACTTTAAGGGGGGGGTCTGATAACCACATTTTAAGCATATTTTTGTGATTTTTTTTCAAATCTATGATTAAATTTATTCATTTTCAAACTAAGTACATATATAAAGTATGTTTTGAAGAAGATACAAACAAATTTTGAAGGCAAAATATGGCGAAATGAGCCAGCTGTGGCAAATCTTCTCAGACTCCGGGAAAAAAAATATTAGATTTTGCGGTGACCAGCATAACTCGTCACTGGATTATCTGAAATCAAAAATCCAAAAAGATTTTGTTAGTTTATGAGTTTGCCGAGGTAATGACGTTGAGTTTTTATTTTTAAAATGATTTTTCAGTTTTTAGCGTTACTTAGAAGACAAAAAAAATTAGTTCCCCCTAAAAAAAACCTAAAAATGAGTATATTTGTGATTGTTAAATAAAAAAAAAAAACATCTCAACGTCGTTACCTCGGCAAACTCATAAACTAACAAAATCAAAACCATAGATTGAAAAAAATTCACAAAAATATGCTTAAAATGTGTGTGTATCACACCCCCCCCCCTTAATAGACAGGTGAGAATGTAAGACCTAAAAAAAAGGTCTTCACTTCCAAAATACAAGTGATGACCTAAAACAGAAAAGTCCACACTTTCAAAATACAAACGAAGACCTGAAAAAAGGTCCTCGCTTTTAAATTACACGTGATGACCAAAAACAAAGATAACACGCAATGGCGCCCCTCATTAGACCTTACGGGGCACTTGCCCCGTCAAAATATCGCTTTAAAGTCATATCTACGGAACAGGACCCAAATAATCCGTATCTGTATCCACGAATTTGTCTTTTATATGTGTTTCAGGGACGCTTTTTTATTTTTTGTTTTCCGTCATCATAAAATTTGTCTTCTTTTCTTTTTTTTTGTCATCACTGGGTTCAACTTCTCTTTCTTTTTGTCATCACTTGAATTCGTCTTCCTTTTTTTATCATCAGATGGAACTATCTTCTTTTCTTTGTCATCACTTGGATCTTTCTTTATATTTTTTTGTCCTCTTGAATTCGTCTCCCTTTTTTTGTCATCAGTTAAAGCATCTTCCTTTTTTTGTCATCATTTGGATTCGCCTTTTTCTTGTCATCACTTAGATCCGTCTACCTTTTCTTCTTTTTTTGCCATAAATTGGATTCATCTTCCGTTTTTTTGTCGTTACTTGAATTGGTCATCCGCTTTTTTCTTTGGCATCACTTTAATTTTTAGGGACGCTCAATTTAAAATTACATCTGGGCGCCCGAACTACAAGAGCCAGAACTGATCAGTTGCTCCCCGCTATGTTTGTATTAGTTATATTATAATATTTGTATTACAATAATAAAAAATAATAATAATAAGAAATTCAATATATTTATTTCTATTCAAAATAAAAGAGTGCTCTTTTTCCAACTGAGAGCCTCATGCGACTCTGGAGCCTCTAAATACCTTGTGTAAGGTGTCAGTGTTAGTAAAAAAAATAAAAATAGTATCCTCAGAGCGGAAAAAAAGCAGAATGACCTTTTTAAAAACACCCGGGACTGTTATATCGCTGATCTCTGAAATCCTAGCCAGTTCAATCGTATGCAGCTTGCATCGCTGTGGTGTTGTGTGGGTAACATACCATGCAGGCGTATGTTATATCGCAACCGTAGGACTATCAGTAAACAAACGCCCACATTGTTTTGAAATAAATGTTAGGTTGAAGGCACTCGATAATGAATATTCCTCGAATATTCGCACGTCAGGGAGGATCTTGATCAAAACTCGCATCTATTAATTTGTGCGTGGGTACAAAAGAAAAATGATGTAACTATGGTGAACGATAAATATCTCTTCGGTGGGACGATTATTTTGAAGAGACATTAACGGTGACGGTAAAACTACAAAAATTCCAATTTAATTTAGAGTTTGAGATACGTTCTTTAAAATAATATAATATAAAAAAATATTTACAATTTTTCAAAACTACACAGATCAAAAATACGTTAACTCAGGAGAACTCAATTTTTATTTAGGCCCGGTCTTTCCACCTTCAGATAAAGTTCCAGGTAACTATCTAACAGATAAGGTTTTTTGTAACTTCATCTGCTGAATAAATGGCAATACCAGTCAGTCCAATACGTCAGTCTCATTATCTGTTAGATAAATATCCGATAGATACATTTGTATAGAAAGAAGGGATGACATTTACTCAGCAGATGAAGTTACAAAAAACCTTATCTGTCAGATAGTTACCTGGAACTTTATCTGAAGGTGGAAAGACCGGGCCTTAGGTAGATAAAAGTCTAGATTTTATAAATTCAAGCAGTACGTCTCTAATCCTTCAACAATAGAATCATCTCTCGAAAATTTGGACTTATGTTAACTTTACCTCCATTTTTTCTTAGGAAGAGTAAAAAATATGCCTATGTTTGTCTTTTCTTAAATGATAGCCAAAAACACTGCAATTTATTTTACTGACATGTCTTTATATTTTACCCAATAAAATTTGTTTGTTTGGGAGATGTTTAAGTCATAAGACCTTTAGAACATCAGGATTTAACCTTAAATACTGAGAGCAATTTAATTTCTTGTGCTGTGTTGATCACTGTTATTATGTTACTGTATTAAGCACAAGTTTTTTCGCTCCAAAGAAGTGAGGGTCTACAAGTCCCAGTTATCCGGTTCTATTTGAGAGGAATATATAAAAGGACGAATACATAAAAAGACGAATACATAGATCCTGATCGAAATTCAAACTCAGAATTTTTGACATGCGTAGCTGTTACCAAGAGCTACAAAGATCGTTGTATTAAATGTAAACAAAAAATTTTATATAAAAGGGTACCATTTTTCGGCCCGACAAAATAATGTGTAATAACGACAAATTAGATTTTAAGAACGACAGGAAAAAATGCACGACTGCCACGATTCTTCCAGTAACGACAAAATACTTAAATCATGACAAAATATGTAGTTGAACGACAGATTTGCACGTGAATGACAGAATCTCGTGCCCCGTCTGTGAACTTGTGTAGAATCTAACGTCATAAGAAAAGTAAGGATATGTTGGCTGTCATTTCAAGAATTGAAAGAAATATATTTTAGCATTTGGTTGATTGAAAAGCAAAATGAGTAGTTTGTTTGATCCCCTACAACATTTATGATGCTAGATACACTCTTTTGTCTACTACATATTTTGTCGTGCAACATTTGTCGTTTAACGAACCTATTTTGTCGTGCCGTTATATTATCCCCTATAAAAAAATAAAACTGCAATTATAAAACACCGCATTTTTTAGTTTGATTCAGTTTTTAACATAATTTGTATTTTCAGGTAATGGCCCCAGTGGTATCTCACTATCTATGATGTTATCGGGCTACCTACCGTATCTTATCTCAACAGACCATCCAGATGATATGTTATCAGCTCGGTTGCACAGTGTGAATCCTTCGTTATCTCTAGCACAACAGCCACTCGGAGAATTAGCTTCAGGACTTGAAGGACGAAGTACCAACCCTGTAAGCTTACTCCTTGATGCATTAGAACACCCTTGTGCAGATCTGGGATTGGAAATCAACAGTTTAGTACAATGGCAACATCATCAAGAACATGAGGTAAATGAAAATCACAATAGTTAGTTACCCTCCTGGGGAATTTCTAAACTTTTACCGGGTATAATAAAATTAAAATCTTACCTGAAGACGCTGCACGATCGTAATCGTAACATGAAGATGGCCGCGGTATTCAAATATCGCTGGTGTTTTGGATGTAGTTAAAAACACTATTAATTACGCTGTAATACATCATCAATGGACTAGTCCCTACACAAAGAAACCTGGTTTAAGTCATCAACGAGTCACAACCGCTCGAAATGACTGATTCGTTATCGTACTGCGCGATCATGTCTTGACCACAATTTATCTGCCTCGCAGAAGATCGAAATTTGGCAGTTTCACCACCAACTGACCAAAGAAGGTTGAGATAACAAGGACTTGCAACTTGTGCGGCTTTGCTCGCAAATCGAGGTGAAAGACTACATTCGCTCATGAGCTTTTAGACTGACTGACTGAACACAGACTAGAGCAGGGATTCCCAACGGAGTCCAGGTAGACCCCTTGGGAGTCTATGGAAGTTTAAAAAGGGTGTATAGTATTCCAGGGATCTATTATTAAACTAGTGCGCATTCAGAGTTGGGCCAGAACCAGCCACGGTTCCTAAACCTAAAAAAAAATATGCGAAAGTAATGATGAAGTTTATAATAATTTACTTCTTCATACAGAAGTTCGTTGGTTGTCGAAAGACAATTGTTTGCACCGTTTCACTGAAGTCTTTAATTCTGTAATAAAAGTTCTTGTTAAAGATAAAACTACGGCAACAAAATTAATTGAATCAAAAAAGCATACATTTTATTTAGCAGACATATTTTCTTTATTTAATAATATGCAAAATAAATTACAAGGAAAAAACGTGAATCTTATTCAAACTCGAACAATTATATTTGGGTTTCGCTCCAAAATTGATTTGTTTATTTCCACTGTAAATCGAAATGATTTTCGATACTTTGAACATTTGATGCAACTTTCTGTTGTTGAAAAAGATATGATTAATGTTGATCACATTCAAATCTACACTGACCACTTGAAACAATTAAAACAAGATATCAATGCCCGTTATAAAGATTTGGAAAGTTTAGATATCCCGTCTTGGATTATAAATCCATTTGAAAGCGACACAATCAATATTGATTTTTCGCTACAAGAAGAATTGATTGAATTGAAGGAGAATTTGGAAAATAAAATCAATTTTCAAGCAAGTGGTTATGTCAAATTTTGGAATTGTAAAGATATTCGCAAAAAAATACGTCAAATTAATTCATATCACCGAACCATTATTTTTAGCTTTTCCTAGTTCTTACTTGGTTGAGGCAGGATTTAGTCACGTTAACAATTTATTAAGAAAAGTTAGAAATCGATTAAATATTACAGAACGCGGTGATTTACGATTATTATTAACTAATTTTACACGTAACATAAAAAGTATTATGGAAAAGCATAAACCACAACCATCGCATTAAATTTAAAAAAATATATATTATAATTAGTTACATATTTCAGTAAAATTGAAAAATTGTTTAGTAAAATATATATATATATATATTTATATTTGTTATGTTAGTTACTGGATTGTCCTTACAACTTCAACTTTATATGCATTATAATAAAAAAATACATACGTTCTCGCTCTACATTATGATTTTTAATATAAAAAACCGCACTTTTTTAGTTACCTAACGTAATCATTGGATTGTTAATTTTACATTGTATTTATTTTTTAGATTGATCATGTGGTAATCGGAAAGGGTCCACCAGGAGGTTCATGGCACACAATGGATCCGAACATCTTAACACTATCACTCGGTTCCTGGATGGCCATACCAGGAATTCCATACACAGACAGTTCGGATAGTCAACGTAGAGCATCAGCAGGAAGTGTAGCACAGTATTATGAAACATACGTTAAAGAAATGGGCCTAACAAAATATTTTTACAACGGACTCACTGTTACAAACATAGAACCTCGACATAAAACATCAGTTGATTCTCAATTAGTAATAACACCAGAAAATCAAGTACGCGTAGAGGTTGTGCATGCCTTTTGTAAAAAAAAGAAAGAAGAAATTGAAGATCCAAAAAGAAAATGTAGTATTATAACCGCAATTAATTTTATACGATCAAGAACAAAGTGCCATAATAAATCGAAAGATAATTGTATTTCTCGGAGTTGTAAAAGACCGAGGGATAATGTTAAACATGATTTAAGTCCAAATAGAAAAGTAAGAGAAATTTTAGATAGTGATTTTAATGATTTTATTCAAGAACAAAGTGTATACAACGTAAGTAACATTGAAAAACAATTAAGAATATCTGACGATACACCAACAAATAGTTTAAACTTATTATCAAAATCAAAAACATTTAACTGTGATTTAAAATATGGTGAAACAAAGTTACGTACCTTTTCATTTTCTGATAAAAGTTTAAGTTATAAAGCATCCAACGAAAGATTATACGATATGGATAGTAAATGTGCTTGTGAAAATAATCTAAAAGAAAGATGGCTAGTACATGTTAAAGATCAAAAAACTGGAAAAACTGTAACATATTCTTGTCGTAATCTTGTATTAGCTAATGGTGCTAGTGATTTACCAAATAGGTTAGGTTTATCAGCGGAAACTTATCATTTACCTTGGGTGTTACATGATTTGAGGACTTTGGAGAAATATTTGGATAGTTTTGCGATGGAAAATGGTAGGAAGGATCCGGTGCTGGTTGTCGGAGCTGGTTTAAGTGCTGCGGATGCTGTTATTGCAACAAGATTTAGATCCATTCCTGTTCTACATGTTTTTAGAAATAAATCTAATTCGCTGGATAAACAACTACCTGAGAATATGTATCCTGAATATCACAAGGTAAATATAATATATATATTATAATATATAAATTATTATAATAATTTTGTTGTTAAAATCGAAATTATTTGTCATAAAATATATCATGTGTATTGGGGGGCAGTCGTACTAAGCCCCAAATAATAAGAATTTTTAAGAAAAATTCAGCACTAAAATGTACGAAATAAGTTCAAACTGTACTGCAATATTTAGTACAATAATTTGGCCCCCAATTAGCTTATTCAAGAATGTCACCTTTTTTCTAGACTAAACAATATACGAAGATTTCAAAAATTTCAACTATGGCAGATGACATATTTATTTCCCAGAAAAGAATAATACGTTGTATAGCAAACAAAAGACGCACTGAATCATGCAGACCTCTTTTTATAAAATAAAAATAAAAATCTAATATACTTGGCTCGCCATTTGAACCAGCATTCATATAACACCAGAGGAAAAGATTGTTTCAGAACTCCAGCAAACATGCTGGAACTGACAAAAAAATCACCAAAAACTGTTGGTACTCAATTATTTAATTCACTCCATTCCATGTCAGAAATGAAACGCAGTTTGCTGTATTTAAGCGGAAGATTAGGGTATTTCTTATAGAGTATTGTGTATACTCAATTAATGAATTTTTGAAATTTTATAAGGACTGGTGTTGTCATGCCAATGGGGAACATTGATTTTGGGTAATTTAATGTATGATTTTGTTGTTTTATTAATTGCTTAACTTGTATTACTGATCAAGATCTATGTAAAATTGTAAATTCATGTACTGACCTATCCTACATGCAGTCCTGTATTTAAAGGATTAATAAATTCCAATGAACAGTGAGAATGAAAAGATTAAATCTCAATCCTGATTTTACTTTCAATCATAACTAAAAATTGTTCATGATAATGAGTAAATATTTAATTTAGTTACTAGTGTGAATAACAGTATTATGAGTGATGTACCTTACTCATTAATCAAGTCTTGAAATTAAATTTTTAATCTCAATCCTCAATCATTAGTTTGATTGCAATTTGCCCAACTTTGGTACTAATATATAAATTATTTCGTATGCGTGTATGTGTTAAATTAATTAACTTATGGTAAAATGGCCTATTTTTATGACTCAGGGTTCTTAAACATTTTTAAATAATTAAAATCAAGCAAAAACGTTAAAACATATATTGAAATAAATTCACTAAAAACAAATAATGCGTAAATACGTGTAAACTGGCGTAAAGAAGAACGATCACGAATCTTTTGCGATTTTAAGATAGTAAAAAATAGCTTTAAACTTAATAATTTTTTATAAACTAAATAACACCAAATTAATAGATCCGGGAAGTAAAAAGGCAGAAGGAGACGACGGGCACGCCAGTTAATTTAAACTACTTCTTTATTATTATACATTTTGTTGTTAGTTTTATGTTTTTAATTGTTTGTATTTCTTCCAGGTTCATCAAATGATGCAAGATGGAGGTTCAACCTATCCTCTATATACCTCTTTACCGGAACACGAGGTTACGGACATCTCAACCGATCATACTGTCACCTTAACAACTCGATCAGGCATTCGGAAACAATTCAAAGTATCATTTGTCGTCATCCTCATCGGATCTCGTCCGGATTTAAATTTCTTACCTACAAACTTTAGCCTTGGAGTCAATAAAACCAGTGCAATAGACGCTAAAGCGAACCCGGTTAATATCGATAAATTAACACATTCTGTAAACGGCTATGACGGACTGTACGCTCTGGGTCCATTAGCTGGTGATAATTTTGTTAGGTTTATACCAGGAGGTGCATTAGCAATTATCTCTGATTTATACAAAAAGAGAAATTGGTAATTAAATCATATTGATTTAAATATTTTTTTATTTTAATTTATTCTGTAATAAAAATTTTTAATAGAAAATAAATTATTTACTTTATATATTTTTTTGTTAGATTTAAAAATTACGAACATTTTAAAGGTATTATAAAAGGGTTTTTTAGCTCTTTACGTTCCAATATACGCGCCGTAAAGGAGGTGCATTTGCACCCCCTTGACTTACGAAATAAGTAAGTAAAGAGGAAAATCCATTGGAAAAAATGAGATCATGTAATATAGAATATAATTTTTTCAGTTGAACAGAAATTCAATGCACAAATATTAATTAATATTAACTAACAGGGAAAGTTCATTTTTTATGTTGTATATTGACAATACATTTATAATATTATCATAGTATTGGTTCACACGGATATGCCAAAGTCCGTTGCTAAGGTCTCGTGTTCGAATCCCGTTAAGGCATGGAATTTATCAAAAAAAAACAAGAATTTACTTGGCTAATTGCCAAAGCAGCAAAGGCCACAAAAATAAAAAAAAATAATACGCCAAAGTCTGTTTACACCACAACAGTCACCAAAGTAACCACATCTATGGTCTATTTCAAAGTAGAAAAATGTGTAAAAAGATAGGAGCTGTTTGACCTTGCTTCGGATTGGTTTAGATCGTCATCCCTATTACACTGTTAAAATATTGTTTTTAGTCCAAGTTGACAGATGTTCAGTGTCGTACATTGGAAATATATATTATTATTTTTTTTTTTTTTCATATATTTTGTTATTATTTACATATTTAGACTTTTATTTATATTCTTGGCGTAGATTTTATGGAGAAAATTCTCCATGTAATTTGTTTTTACGCAGTTATATATTTTTAGGTTATCTGACATAAATATTTTTTGACACTTGACAATTAACAGATCAAGATAGAGGACTAATGTGAGGCCAAAAGACAGTCCAGCTGATTGTGCAAAAGAATAAGTTATTGATATAATTTTTATATCTTCATATATACATATATTTTTAATTTTTATTTACAATAATTATTTAAATAAGAAACTTTAGCTCTGAAGATATATTGTTTGTTTTATTGCTTTATTTAAACTCATCATTTTTAAAATTAATATTTTTGTAACTTTTCCAAATTCCCCATTAAACTGAATTTATGTCGTATAAATAACGTAAGTGTATTATCTGCCTTGTTATTTCAATATCTTTTTTAACCTTTTTTAAATTAAAATATCACTTGCTAACCCAGTTACTACGCCCATGCCCTAGTTGTAACTTATTTTAAATTTTCCGCTATACTGTATTTGTCCAGTGTAAATCGTACTCGGTACGCAGCGCTATCTACTTTTTTTTAATTTGAAATAGACCATAGTTTCGTATTACAAATTGAGACGGATTATAGAACTCTGGGAAATTCATTTTACAAAAATCAATGTTGGAACAAAAATTTTAGTCGTTAATTGTATGTAACAGAATACTTCAGATTTGTTGGTTATGGAACATAAAATATGAAGTTTCCCCCATAGTTATGTATTACAAAATGAGATATATTATACCTAAAATTTCCAGAATGAAGTATATGTTTCAACGTAATATGAAAAAAAAAAACAATACTCAAGAACTGTACTTACATTCTCAATAGGAGTTTTCTGTAAAATATTTAATGTTCGTAGTTTTTAAATCTGTTTGTGGATACGGGTTTCTGTTGAAGAATGGTGCTCTTTACTTAAATGTAAACATTTTTTATTTAGTGTATTAGAAATTTATTTTAAATAAAAGATCTAGCTATTGTTATAGCAAAACTATTTTTGCTTTATTTTTATTTCTATTAATTTACGAAATTTTATAATACAGTATTTCCTAAACTTATTGGAATCGTAAAAAAACTGTGATTTTATGTCTGGTAGATTATTAATTTATTTAAAGGCCTATTGTATAGATTTCAGCGAAAAACTGCAAGCAAAATTTTAAATAGAGAACCGATAATCGCCGATTGCGAAGGTCTTCAGCAAGGCTGCTGTGTGAATGTCATCCGCTCGTGTGGCAACATTCATAAGACCGCCCTCTATTAGATTCGATCCCAAATGCCGCCCCTTTAATGTGTTGCCCGTGTGCAAACAGCAGGAAATATTTGAAATAAAGTATTTCAATTACTTTCTGGTACTTATTTGAAATACTGTATTTTAAATACAGCAAAAAAATGCTCTTGGTATTTGGATTTGCAAATACTTTCTCCGAAGTATTTTTATTTGATATTTCTTGTCTGAAAATATCTGTATTTGAAATACTTAAGAAGTATTTCAAATATTTCCCCAGTAATTCAAATATTTTCCTAGTATTCCAAATATTTTCTAATGTTCAAATATTTCCTACTGTTTTAAATATATTTAAATAGGGGATACGCATAAAATTTATATTTATTTAAAACTACATTCTTTTGATATGTTAATATTAGTTATGTCACCTAACAAAACAAAAATCACATTTTAATTAATATTATAGCCAAATTTTTTAATTAAAATATTGTAAATTTGAAATAAGCCGACCACGGCGCGAAGGTTACCGAGTAAAAACGACTGAGTATGGCGTCAAACGATAGGGGTTTCACGTCACAGATACAGCTACAACATAATCTTTACACGTGTGTATATTGTATTGTTCGAGAGTTTTGTATTTGTTTTTAAACAATTTTTCACGCATTTATTATTAAAATTGCAGATAAAGATTTTGTTAGGGCTCAGAGTGATAATTTACCCAACACTGATGCATTTATGCTCACAAACATAAAATTTACTTTTTTCTGAAATATCGGTTTTATTTCGCCCCATAGCTTCCAGCCACAAATTTCGCCTTTTCTGTTGTTTTTCATAACACGCGGTAATGATATAAATTGTTTTTTTGGATTTCTGGTTGAACTAATTGTGCACATCGGTACTGAACAATATTTTCGATTGTTTCGAAGCCCCAGTACTTCCTGGATCTTCCATATTTTATATATTTTAATATAAAATTTAATTCGGTAAACATGTATAAATTGTTTTTATAGAATTAAACTTTATTTTAATTAAAATCACTCTAACTTTAAATAACCTATAAAAGTTATACAAACAAATAAGTTCACAACAGACTATGTACGCTGGGTAGGCTAGTAGTGTCATGCGTCAGTTAGAAGGGGTATGACGTCACACGTCGTTTTCGCGCGCTACACACATTTATGATTTTTTTAAGCCTTCAAATTAAAAAAAAAAAAATTAAAAACTGTTTTTTATGTTTATATGCAACAAGAGGAATATAATAAAAAAAATTAAAAAAATCATGCCTATCCCCTATTTGAATTACATTATTTCAAATATTTTCCTATTATTTCAAATATTTCCTAGTATTTCAAATAATTCTTGTATTTCAAGTACATTTAAATTACAGTTAGAACTCGATATACACCGTAGTTTCGTTCCTAGGAGAACCAGCGTAAACCAAACTGGCGTAAAATGAACTAAAGGATGGTTTCCAATTGACGTAGACGTAGAATTCTACTAATTCAGCGCAGGCGTAAAAGTAAATCTACGTCTATTTAGTTCTAGCTGTATTTGAAATATATTATTTCAAATATTACCCTATTATTATATGGGGATTTTAATTTTTAGACACAAAAGTTGAACACTAAATGTGGTCGAGTTAAGCAACGGTTATGCAAAACGCAAACTATGGAGGAAAGTTATTGGTAATGTCTTTTATATATTATAAAAATTAGGGTACCTTAATTTAATAAAGAGCTAAACATTTACAGGGGCCATAGATGGCTCTGATTTGCTTTACTTATTCAAAAAGCATTTCGTAAAAGTTGTACTGGTTGCATAAAATGCTAGTAACTACCAAGATGGAAATTGAAGACAAGTTCAATAGTTAAGGTGGCCAGATGTATTATCTCGATTGATATCTTATCGTCTCAGTTAGTTACAATGTTTGGCGCACAGCAACTAAGACTATTTGCGCCTCATATCGTCTCAAAATTATTTGCTGCGATGTGTCAAAAAATTCCTCAAAATGGCATAATTGTAATTTTTGTATGTCCATATCACAAAAACTAACAGAAATAGAAACTTGTTGGAATTTTTGTAATCTTGAAGTCCTAAATGATAGCAAATCATATTTTGAAACAAATCGTAAGGATTTTTTTATGTTATTAAGATTTTTTTTTCAAAATTCCAAAATATTCTGTCTGTATAACAATTAAAAGATAGAGATTTTTGAAATCCCGATTTTTTAATCTTTGAAATTGGCTTTTACTAAACAAAATGATCAAAAGCGTCAATCAAAAGATAACCGTTGCTAAACTTCAAAATCTAGTTCCGCATAAACCAAAGAAATAGGCTATAAACCTTTTTTTATACCTACATCTTCGACATAATATCCTTTGGAAGATTGACAATCATCGCTAGTTTGTTTCTTGATATAATAATAAGTCGGAATACATGTTTGCATTACCTTGGGCGGAACGGACGACCTGGTTTGTTATTTTCAAAATCTGGTCACTTTATCTACGACTTGTTATGAAAAAGAGATTTAAGAATGAAAGTATAAATAAAGTATAAGAAGTAGAAATAATATAAGACTATACTATCTAAATAATTCAATCACTTGTGTGAAGTAGTTGTGATCCATAGAGCACTTTATAGAAGAGAGGTGATATTTTTTTATCTGTACACTTCAGTTGTTTGTAACACATTGTTATTTGATGTTAGAGATTTAGAAAAATTAATAAATATATTTTTAATAGCAATTGTGTTCGTATTCAACTTTATCCTATCATATGATCGTCCGATTTTTAAGTGCAAATATTCCGAATACATTTCTTCCTCTAATCTTAAATAATTTAGCTCCTAGTGCAGCGGTTCTCAACCGGGTGGTTCACAAAAATTCATGGTCAGTTCACGTATATCTTTAAAATTACAAAAAAAAAATGATATTATTTTATGCGATGAGATTTAAATTTTTATTTTAGCTCTGTCAATCTGCGTTACTAACCTAGTAGATTTTCTACTAATTCTGGTAGAATGAGATGTTGAGCTGATGACTAAAATTTGAATATAGTAGATAGTAGAAAATCTGGTAGATTTTTATCCAAAAATATATTCTATCCAAAAACGAAGGAAATCAAAAATTTTTTTTTGGTTTCAATCCGTCCTCCTTTTTTTATTTTTATTCATAATTTTAAGTCGTTTTCCTTGTTTTGTCAACATTTCGTTCTGTTGTCTTCTTTATGTTATCACTTCGATCCGTCCTTGGTATACTTCTGGTAATTTTTTTGGTGGAAAGTGACATCTAGGATCTGTGTAAACATAGCACCATGTTACAGACAGCTCTGACAAATGTTATGTGTGTTAAATAAATTTATTTTTCATGCTATTTTTTATTCTCAAAAAACATTGTTATAGTAGGAACTTTATGGTACATTTTTAGGCTTATTATTGTAGAACTAGAAATAGATATCAAAAATACCAAACTATATTATGTCAAATTGCTAGAACAGACTTTAAGTTAATGAAGTAGATATTAAATAAAGCCGATTTAACGCAAAATATTTATATTACAAACTTTACCGTTTCGGAAACATTTAGCTCTGAATAAGAGGGTTGCTGAACGGAAGAGATTAAATATTTTTACTAAATATTAAAAGTTTTTAAGTTATATAAAATTTTACAAAAAATTGTCGCCTTACACGATTTCGAAGAGAGTGCGCGATAACAAATATTATGTTGAGAAAGCTTCGCGAATTAAAAATAGTTGGGAACCGCTGTCCTAGTCCTAGTGATTCTTCTCGAGAAAAAGTTTTAATTCTCATTTTTCATTTCTCGAGAAATGTAAAATTTGCTCGACGCCTTTACTTTAGTACTTTAAAGGTGATTATAATTTTAACATGTTTTTAATCTCTACAATATTTTCAACATTAAAAAAATATGTATATTCTAATAATTATATAATTATTTTTCTCGAGATTTCTCGAGAATTTTTGAGAAAATAAGTCTAATGTCGAGAAATCAGAAACACTACCTAGTTCTAATTCTTCTAAACATAATTCTAATATCAGTTCTTCCAGAAGATTAATGTTTAAAACTATTTTTCTCCTCGTTTCATTATACTTGCTATTAAAATCGATGCATGAAATTATAATCGTGAAGAAGCTGTTCTAAAATGAATTAGATGTGTCACCATTTGACATGTTTTGATCAATTGATATTTACATACAATTTGTAAATAGAAAGGCAGCTGTCAATGCTGATATAACAAATCATATATCTGGCAAATTGTTCGATACGAATCGCATTTATCTAAAACATAAACTGGCATGAAACAGGTCCGTTAAATAAATAATAAATACAAGTCAGACAGATGACAACTCAATATGTGTGATATTATAATTAATTATAGATATCTAACAAGGAACCATCCACCAGATTTTGATTTTTGTTTTGGTTATATTTTTCCAATAAACCCATTAACAAGGACGGCCTGAGCGTACCAACTGTCTGGGTGGGGTCATCACATCGCCGCCCTTAAAACACGGGACCCGAATTTAAAAGTCGCATGCCAAAAAATATTTTCTCTATTGGTACATAAAAAAAATACTTGCTTATTTTTTACTTTCTATAAGACAGTGGTTAAATGTTAATTTTCCACAAAAATGTATTGGACGGTCTTCTAATACTAACTTGGCAATAAAACACTGGTCATCCCGTTCACCCAATCTGACTCCGTTAGATTACTTCTTACGTGGTTATTTAAAAATTGATGTGAAGTGTGAATTTTCACACATTTCAGGGTTTTGCAGGTATTTAGTAAGTGAATGATGATTATTTGGGGTGCCAAAACAAATTTTATGACAAAATATTTTTTTATGAATTTTAATTCGAATGCCTATTACCATTATTTAAGTTTTTAAAGATGTGCAGTATTTTTTTTTTTATATATCAAGGTTCATTAAGATTTTGAAAATTGCGCCTATGGCTTCCATTGGTTGTTTTTAGTCATAGCTCCTCCCCTTTGATTTCGTGTTCATTCAAATATATAATTAAATTATAATTTCAACAATTTCCACTGGTTATTAAATTTACGCTATTAAAAATTAAATGCAACAATTGCCAAAATTAAATAAAATTTTGAAAAAATAATTTAAACAATATAAAAATGCAAAAAATAAATAAAAAATAATATTGTCTCCTCACGTAGGACTCGAACATGAGTCCGATTACGAATTCTTGGACAGAACGCAAGTATCTTAGCCACAGCACCAAGAAACACGTTACTGTTGAGCGTATTATATAACTATAAGTTGTCAACATTATTAACAAAAAAACACAAAAAATGCTTTTTTTTCCAAAAACATAATCTGATCAAAAATTCCTGTTGAACTATTCCGGTTCACACCAATGTACATTACTTAGAATTTTTTCAGATTTTTAGTTTAAACCATCTGGGCTACAGGGTGTGGGACAAAATTTTTTTTGCACAATATTGGCAAAAATCGCTTCAAAATAATTTATTTTGGAAAAATAAAAATTTGATCGTTAATTCACGTACCAAGGGCTTTCATTTGATACCCTACTCAGAATTAAAAAAAAATATTTTTTTTTTCGATGAGCACATATTTGTTTATATTTTTAGGGGGATATGTTTTTTAGATGTTTTGGTATTTTTCCTATGTGCGGGTCAACGAGTTGTATAAGCATGCCAAATTTCAACTCTCTAGGTTTAGCCGTTCGGCTACAATTTTTACCGAACAGACAGACAGACAGACAGACAGACAGACAGACAGACGACAAAATGACGGTATAAGGGTTTTTTGGTCATACCTACAAAACCCTAAAAATTGATGTGAAGTGTGAATTTTCACACATTTCAGGGTTTTGCAGGTATTTAGTAAGTGAATGATGATTATTTGGGATGCCAAAACCAATTTTATGTTAAAATATATTTTTTTTGTTAATTTTAATTCGAATGCCTAATACCATTATGTAGGTTTCTAAATATGTGCAGTATTTTTTTTATATAACAAGGTTTAATAAGATTTTGAAAATTGCGCCAATGGCTTCCATTGGTTGTTTTAGTCATAAGCTCCGCCCTTCTGTTTTCGTCTATTTGTAGGAATATAAATAGCAGTATAGCAGTAATATATTTAGGCACTAATATGATACAGACATTATAACACATGACATAACATATATTTTATATATTTCATTTTTTTTAACTTGTATCCATGGTATTATATATTTATAGTTACGTTATATTTTAAGTTACTTGGTTGTAAGTCCAATAGTAATCAATTTCAACAATTTCCACTGGTTATTAAATTTACGCTTTTAAAAATTAAATGCAATATTTGCCCAAATATAACTAGAATATTGAAAAAGTAATTTAAACAAAATAAAAATTCAAAAAAAAAAACAGAAAAAATGAATTGCCTCGCGGCCGATTTGAACTTGAGTTTGCAGATTAGAACGCTTGTATAGTAACCATTACACCATCGAAGCGCTCTGTCTACTATGCTACATAATATCATTAAATATTTTACATGGTTACGCAAAAAACACAAAAAATGCGCTATTTTCCGAAAACATAATCTGATCAAAAATTCCTGTTGAACTATTCCGGTTTTTTTCAGATTTTTAGTTTAAACCATCTGGGCTACAGGGTGTGGGACAAAATTTTTTTTAAACAATTTTGGCAGAAATAATGTCTAAATAATTTATTTTGCAAAAATAAAATTTTGATCGTTAATCCACATACTAAGGGATTTCATTTGATACCCTGCTCAGAATTTAAAAAAAAAATTTTTTTTTTCGATGAGCACATATTTGTTTATATTTTTGGGGGGGTATGTTTTTTAGATGTTTTGGTATTTTTCCTATGTGCGGGTCAACGAGTTGTAAAGCATGCCAAATTTCAACTTTCTAGGTTTAGCCGTTTGGCTACAATTTTTACCGAACAGACAGACAGACAGACAGACAGACAGACAGACAGACAGACAGACAGACAGACAGACAGACAGACAGACAGACAGACAGACAGACAGACGACAAAATGACGGCATAAGGGTTTTTTGGTCATACCTACAAAACCCTAAAAATGAGGTGTACGTAAATCGACCACAAAATCAACAAGAAATGATTCAAATAATAAGGGAAAAATGTGAAAAATAAAAATAAAAATGAAATGTGAGTTCATATATTTGTTCACTTTTAAAAAGGGCATTTCTCGCCTTTAAAACCATTAATATGAATAGATTTTGAGTCTGGGTTCTGCATATCTGATTTTTATTTGTTCCACATTATTAATTAAAGAAAAAATAGTTTTACCCGAAGAAGTTTGCTATTGTAGCTATCAGAATGAAATTACGGATTTTAAGAAAATTTCCCTTTTTTCAGACCTTTATTATATGTAAAAATAATACAAACTTTTGTTATGAATTTGAATCGGTATTAGTTACAAGAAAACCATTCGAAACAAACAACTTACTGTAACAGAATATATAAAAAAGTTTAGAAATGATTATTTTTCGTATTTCGTGTGTGATTGTATGGACTTTCTCGTATTAGCCCCCAAATATAGTCCCCCATCATACTCTCATTGTATTGCCCCTGATAACGACGTTCAAAATCCATCACGTCTTGATGAAAACGTTCACCTTGTTCTTCCGAATAGGCTCCCATGTTATCTTTAAATTGGTCCAAATATGCATGTAACATATGCACGTTAAGGGACATTCTTAAAGTTATCAAGCATAGTTGCAATAAGCTCTTTTTAATTGTTTGCTCTGTTGTTTCCGAGAAAACCATGAACCACTGCTTTCAGACTTTCCTTTCATGAGTATTGAGTATCTGTGAAAATTCGTCACTGGCCATTATTTTGTTTATTTGTGGTCCGACAAAAATAAAGGTAGCAAGGATATTTAGTATAACCGCCTATGCAAGGCGGTCGGAATCTCATGTATTCCTTCTGACTGGCGTCTTTCCATAGACAGTTCTACAAAAAGTTTAAAAGCTGTCCTTCTTCACAATAGAAATAAATATCCATCTCTTCCTTTGGCTCATTCCGTAATGCTCAAAGAAAATTACGAAAGTGTGAAAATGGTGCTTAAAAGTCCAATGTATGATGAGTATACCTGGCCAGTTATAGGGGATTTTAAGATGGTTGGATTTCTGATGGGATGCATTCCCATGATGGGATGCAAACGTGGTTTGTCTACGGAAGACTGTATTTCCGTAGACAAACCACGTTTGAAATTGTATTAAATTATTGCAAGATGATATCGTCGTGTTAACTCACTTATATTGCTAAGTTTACACTTGCACTGCAAAGACTGACTGCATAAAATTCATTTATCAGTGTATCAATTATGTTTTGAATGACCTATCTAATGATGCAAGAATAAACTTGCTATGTTTATTTATGCAACCGTATCTAAAAACTTTCCTAGTGCCCTATGTATAAATATGTAAAATTTTGATTATTAGATAGCAATAACACCTATTATTTTAACAAATGTCATTCATATTAAAAAAATATTGAACAATTGACAAGTGGTAATAATAAAAACACATCCCACTCAGTGAGTCACGTTTTCTGTCATGCCATATGGTGTGTTATGTTAATTATACATCTATTGTGGTTCACTGGCAACAATCACTGCAATAATAAGAAACGATTGTCCGAAAATCTCATGACATATAAGGCTTAGACAAGACAAGTGTAGTGGCTCCGGCTCCAGCATATATCATGCCTTAATAAAAACAAGTTGCGAAATGTTAAGAACTTTCTTCAGAGTTAAGATGCCGAGCCAGCGGAGGTTGTATGTATGTGAATATACCAGTAACTCTAACTATATATGGGCACTGAAAGTGTGTAACTATGTGGGTTGAATTCGTTTCTCTTTAAATCGAATCGAAAGACAGAAATTTGTGATTTTATAAGCTTCCAGGAATTTAATTTTGGGAAAATCATTGGATTTTTATAGTTTTAGGGCTTTCTAAGTATAGACAGACAGTGGCGGTAAAAGACAGGGGCATAGGCCCAGGACGCCAGCTCTTAGGGGCGCCCAAAGAAATGGAGAAGGAGTGAGAAGAAGCATTTTTTTGTATACCATTACATATTAATTTTTATTAATGAAATTTTCTGTTTCACATGATTAGTATGAAAATCATCTTACTTTAAATTGTAAAAAAATTGATGTGAAGTGTGAATTTTCACACATTTCAGGGTTTCGCAGGTATTTATTAACTATGTGATGATTATTTGGGATGCCAAAACAAATTTTATGTCAAAATATTTTTTTACTTACTTACTTACTTAATCCTGAAGCCTTTCTACCTTGCGGTGTAAGGCTATAGTCGAGTTACTTATTTTCTGTTTTTCTCCATACGTCTTTCCATCGTGTTCTGTCCTTTGTATATTTTCTTATCTCCTCCCACTTTACTCCTCTCTTCGTTGCAGCTTCTTTTGTTTCTTGTTGCCAGGTTTTTCTCGGTCTTCCTGGTCTAACTTTCTTCACTGTTCTTGCTTCATAAACTCTTTTTACTATTTTGTCTTCACTCATTCTGTGTATATGTCCCAGCCATCTTAGCTGTCCTTCTTCTATTATAGTCTCTACTGGTTTTGTGCCTAGTTTTTCTCTAAATACTTCATTTCTTATTCTGTCCAGTTTTGTTTTACCTTCGATTTTCCTTAAAAATCTCATTTCGGAGCTTCTTATTTTAGACCTGTGCGTCTCTGTAGTGGTCCAGGATTCTGAGGCATATGTCAAAATTGGTACTGTCACTTTTTTGAAGATCTCTACCTTGATGTTAGTTGGTATTTTTTTATGAATTTTAATTCGAATGCCTAATACCATTATTTAAGTTTTTAAATATGTGCAGTATTTTTTTACATAGCACGGTTCATTAAGATTTTGAAAATTGCGCCTATAGCTTCCATTGGTTGCTTAAATCATAAGCCTCGCCCTCTGATACCTTCAAATATAGAATTAAATTATAATTTCAAAACATCCCACTGGTTACTAAATGTACGCTTTTAAAAATTAAATGCAACATTTACCAAAATATAACTATAATTTTGACAAAATAATTTAAACAAAATAAAAATGCAAAAAAAAACTGAAAAAATAAAAATTGACTGGATTCGAACACAGTTTCTTACAGTAAATTCAACTCACTAAGCGACAATGCTGCCACTGTGCTATACAGATCACTCGTTTAGTATGTTAAATAGCGGATTAAATATATTACATATTTTACTTAAAAACACAAAAAATGCGTTATTTTGTGAAAACATAATCTGATCAAAAATTCCTGTTGTACTATTCCGGTTCACACCAATGTACATTACTGAGAATTTTTTCAGATTTTTTGTTTAAACCATCTGGGCTACAGGGTGTGGGACAAAAAATTTTTTGCACAATTTTGGTAAAAATCGCCTTTTAATAATTTATTTTGCAAAAATCAAATTTTGATCGTTAATCCACGTACCAAGGGCTTTAATTTGATACCCTACACAAAATTTTAAAAAAATATATTTTTTTCGATGAGCATATATTTGTTTATATTTTTAGGGGGATATGTTTTCTAGATGTTTTAGTATTTTTCCTATGTGCGCGTCAAAGAGTTGTATAAGCATGCCAAATTTCAACTCTCTAGGTTTAGCCGTTTGGCTACAATTTTTACCGAACAGACAGACAGACAGACAGACAGACAGATAGACAGACAGACAGACAGACGACAAAATGACGGTATAAGGGTTTTTTGGTCATACCTACAAAACCCTAAAAATGAACAACTTTCTTGTGTCTGGTTTTGTGACGAGTTTTCTATTTGTTATATATAGTAGTAGCCAGTTTCTAGTACTAGGGAAAAAAGTTAAAAAACTATAATGTAAATCAGGCTTTGATTCATTTCATAGGATATGAAAATAGTTTGTACCTCGAAAAGTTCGTATTTCGAGAGATTTGTAAGTCGAGGTACCACTGTATCAGCAAATTTACTTAGCCAGAATTAGTATTAGGTTGAAATATAAAAATATTTAAATTGTAACCATCTAAATCAAAAGAATATGTTTGAAATAAAATTGCGAGCACCTAACCGCCCCACTTTTCGATACGCCACTGAATATTGTAACAAAAGGGCGCAGTTTGGCGGGTTTGTCCCGGGCGCCAAAAGAGCTAGATCCGGCTCTGTATGTTCCACAGAAGGGTTATAATTATCTTGTTATTACTTAATATACACGTGTGAAAAAATATAAATAATATGCATTTAAAGGTGCTAAAACATATTCCTGTTATTTTAAAACCCGTATTTATAATTTCAACGTTTGATAAAAATATATATATTTACTTTTATGTTTGTTTTATTGCTGCATAATTACAGTGGAAAATAAAAACAATATTTTTAACTTATCTTAATAACAGCCATGATAAAACTATATAAAATCATTTTATAGAAGAAACAATGCGTACATAATTAATTCATAACAATTAAATATGAGAAATAAAATGAGAATGAAATAAAAAATAATCAGATGTCACTGAATTCAATTAAAAGTGAAAATTTCTCATGAACTAGACTATAGACTTTTCCAAGTAATGCTAAATAATTTTTCTTTTGACACAGATATTTTTCTTTTCTATGATGAAGTAAAGAAAGAATTGTAACTAACGGGTGTTTTTTTTAGAGGTATAGAACTTTAAATTGCAATAAAACAACGATGGATTATTCGATTGACATGAATTATTTTTTATTCGAAAGATAATCTTGTGGCATTACATTAAATCATACCAACAAGACGGCGCAACATGTCACACAGCTCGTGCCACAATCGATTTATTGAAAGACACGTTTGGTGACCGCCTAATTTCACGTTTTGGACCTGTGAATTGGCCTCCAAGATCTTGTGATTTAACACCGCTGGACTACTTTCTGTGGGGCTATGTAAAGTCATTGGTCTATGCGGATAAGCCACAAACGCTTGACCATTTGGAAGACAACATTCGCCGTGTTATTGCCGATATACGGCCACAAATGTTGGAAAAAGTCATCGAAAATTGGACGTCCAGATTGGACTACATCCGAGCCAGCCGTGGCGGTCATATGCCAGAAATCATATTTAAAATGTAATGCCACAAGATTATCTTTCGAATAAAAAAAAATTCATGTCAATCGAATAATCCATCGTTGTTTTATTGCAATTTAAAGTTCTATACCTCTAAAAAAAACACCCATTACAAGAAATATCAATTTTGAATAATTTATTTCCCGAATTCGTCCTCTGTTGAACAGATTTTGTGTGTCAAATTTTAACAAACGCTGGGATTTTTGGCAAATTATTATCAAAAAAATTAAATGAAAGCTCTTATCTCAAATATAATTATCAAAAAATTTATGTAAAGTGTGAATTTTCACAGATTTCAGGGTTTTGTAGGTATTTAGTCAGTTAATGATGATTATCAGAAGGCCAAACGATGAATGTCTGTCACTACATAACAAAATTACAAGTGTTGGTTTTAAATCCTTTAAATCAATAGGCACGACAAAAAGGTTGCAGTTAGATTTTATCTACCATGTATCATATATCTCTAATAATACCATAATATATATTTTAACCCTTTTTTTTTTGGATAAATGCAAAAATACCATTTAAATCCAGACCTGGCAAAACTGCAGGCGATCTTTTGTCACGCAAGAGCTTAACGCCTACAGACACATTGTTTATATTGCGACTATATGAAAAACTAACAGATTATCTACTAGAAATGGAATCCCAGTTACCGGCCAGTTATTTATTTATTTTCCTAGTCGATATTTGCATAAATTTACGTACCTCTTCTTTACCCATAACAGAATGTATCCATGTATATACAAATATTTTTTTTTTAATTTTAGCTAAGATAAAATCCTAAATATACCAAATTTTGCAAAAGCATTTCACCCGCAGTCAAATCTTGCTAAAATCTTGTTAAAATATTTAAAACTTACAGGTCCTTGTTTATTTTGATTGATAGTTATAACTTTTATTGATGTTTCTCCATGTTTATGATGATACTTAATATTGAAATTGGATATTAAATCCATTTATGGTTTTAGTGAAAGTGGTATAGGTTTAATTTAGGTTTAACATGTGATCGTATCTGTGTTGTTTATGGCATTAAGAGCTATTAGTGACAGCTGTAACTAATTAATTACATTTGCTAATCAATTAAATAAATCAGCTGTCAAAATGGTCCGAAATTTGCAGAATTTTCACTAGCATGTCAAATGCTCGAATTATTTTAACATGAAAAGATCGTCTTATTTATATTACATATTTTTTATATTCCTATGTATTACTTATTTTAATTTGGGGCCCTATAGAACCTCTCAATATACAAAAAAATTGTTACGTTTCCTTACTGTATTAGAATGTATTGATTTGCAATATTTTTTTACGTAGAATTTTTTTAAGTAAAATTATAAAATACCAGAAGGAACCCTTTCTTTCCCCCTCCCCCCGATTGAAAAACACTGATAGCTTATGTTACTCAGAAAATTCTAAACCAGCGCTTCTTAAACTTTTTTCATTCATGACCCCTTTTTATCGACCGTCATAAGGGAGGTATTGTGATCATACCGATTTTGACATTTCGAGATTTCGATGGATCTCCACGAATTGAGGTCCCTACATAACGTTTTAACTATTTTTAGCATGATGTCTGTCGGTCTGTCTGTCCGTCCGTCCGTCTGTCTGTCTGTCTGTCTGTCTATCCGTCTGTCTGTGTACACGTGCAGAGCAAATTCGGCTAAAAGGATTTTTATGAAACTGCATATTTAAGCTTTTGACATCAATGACACGAGTTGATCAACTTTTGGTAAAAATCGGTTGACTAAAAATGGGAGTTTACTCGTGTCGATTTTAAGATTTTTATGAATATTTCACAACAGAAAAATATTTCGAAAAAAATTATTGAACAAAAGTTGCTATAAAAGCAATAACTAATAACTTTAATTTGAGACGTTTTTTGATAAAACGAAAAATTTCGAATAATTTCTGTAAAATTTTTCGAAATTTTTTCCAAGTCTCAATTTTTTCATATTTAACGTTACATTTCCATGGTCATGATAAATAATATATCTGTTAGAAAATATTAGGTCAAGTTATTTCTACTCTGCTGCTAGAATGTAATTTATATAAGTACTTTATGATGGCGGTCGGTCCTGTGGTGGCCACAGCTGATTTTTTATCATCGATATTATTACTATTATTAATATACTACTTTGAGAATTGGACTTATTACTTTCTATGCAGATGATTGACATAATAGATTCTGCAAAATTTGAAGCATAGATTATTAATTTTATTTCGCGTTGCTAGTTAAGAAACTTGTGAGAACTAAGGTGTCATTCCTCCCTTTAATAACTCGAATATATTGTTGTAAGGTACAAGGATTATACGGCATATATTGGGGTGAGAAAAATCCTTGAGATTTTGCGGAATACAGGATTGGGTCGATGCCAAAACAAAACTAAATCCCCGTATAAAACTTTCTCAGAACAGCTATTTCACTTGATATACTTTACACGCAAAAAGTTCACAGAAAAATAACATAAATCGAAAGAGAAATGGTTTTTCCGACAGAAATTGATATCTTAATTTAGAAAAAAAATCAGCTGTGGCCACCACAGGACCGACCACCATCACAAAGTACTTGTAGAAAATACATTCTAGCAGTAGAGTAGAAATAATTTGGCCTAATATTTTCTAACAGAGATATTATTTATCATGACGATGGAAACGTTACATATAAGTATGAAAAAATAAATATTTTTTTCAATTTTGTTTCGTTTTATCTAAAAATGTTTCAAATAAAAGTTATTAGCTATTGCTTTTATAGCAACTTTTGTAGATAATTTTTTTCGAAATATTTTTCTGTTGTGAAATATAAATAATAAATTCTAATTAAATTTTAAAATATTTCTTACCTTTTTACAACTTTTCACCACAAATTTTCAATTTAATTTCCTTAAAAAATATCAAATGTCATCATTAGACAAAAATAGGTAGCCATCTTGGGATTTTTACCGTCATTTAACGACACGTCAGGGCCAATCAAAAGGCCTAATTAAAAAGTCCTTGATCAAATTTTATCTGCATAAATTACAATTAAAACATACGTTTTTCCAGTAAATTACATTGTAATCCTAATGACGTATATTTATATTTTGATTTGATTCAGAAATGTATGGCAAGTGCTGCTAACCCGGGAATACACCTAAACTAAACCAAATATCTGAACTAATTACTGAATTAGACCAAATAATTAGAGCGGATTAATGGAAACTAGTTCAAATGACTGTAGCTCGCTTATTTATGAACGGATTTTGAAAATACTTACAGTTTTAGAATTAGGAGTGCATGAGGCTTTTGACTGTATAGTCAAAAACATCAAATTCGCAAGTCGGTAAAAAAATTTGCTCCAGTTTTGACCAAAAATAGAGCACGGTCATAACTTGCTTATTTATGGACCGATTTCGATGGGATTTGACACAGAATATTAGAATTAGTGTCTTCTGGTATGTAGGTGTTTAAAATTCATGTATCTGTGCAAAAAAGGCGTAAATGGGGGTCAAATTTTTTTTAAATTACAATATTTTTAATGTTTATGGGCCAATTTTGATAAAATTTTATACATGGAGATAGAATTAGTTTCTGCTCCTTATATGAGAGACAAAGTTGATATTTCTATACAAAAAAAACCTAACTGGGGCCCTATTTCAAAAAATTAATTAAATGTTATATTATATTTTTTCGTTTTATCATAAAATGTCTGAAATAAGTTGTTAGTTATTGCTTTTGTTAAATAAGTTTTTTCGAAATATTTTTCTGTTATGAAATCTACGCAAAAATCTTAAAATCGACACGAGTAAACTCCCATTTCTAGTCAACCGATTTTTACCAAAAGTTGATCAATTCGTGCCATTGATCTCAAAAGCTTAAATGTGAAGTTTCATAAAAATCCTTTTAGCCGAATTTGCTCTGCACGTGTACACAGACAGACGGACGGACAGACAGACAAACAGACAGACGGACGGACGGACAGACAGACCGACAGACATCATGCTAAAAATAGTCAAAATGTTATGTAGGGACCTCAATTCGTGGGGATCCATCAAAATCTCGAAATGTCAAAATCGGTATGATCACAATACCTCCCTTATATATGTTGGCGGTCGATAATTAAATAAGGACATTATTTTTTTACAGGAACAGAGTTATATATAAATAAAAGTACAGAAATTATTTTTAATAGCATGGAATGGAATTGCCTGTCCGAACAAAATTGGAACTGTTCAAAATCTTATTAAATGTTTTAGATACAAGCATAGTTATTAAGTTTTGGGTTTAATTAATAATAAATGAAGAGATCCTAAAATGGGAGAGGTGAGTGTTATCCAGATTTAGCTAATTAATAATAAATTATGTTGAGAACGCTATACGCATTTTCAGCACGTTAGTAAGATGCTCTGTTTAATTTGAAAGGTTTGATAAAATCTGATTAAACTAATGTATAACATGAATATTCATCTCTAGTTAGATTAGCGTAGTTAAAAGGGGGGCAGAGGGGGTATAAATCCCAAGCACTTTAATAATTTTACTAGCTGGAGTACCCTTTACTTTGTACGGTTTTTGTAATGTATTTTTTGCTTATTTTTTGCACGTAAATTATAAGTTTTCAGATTGTGACAATTTTTTTTATGGCATAATTTACATAATGTGTGAAAATTGTGAGTTTAAAAAAATCACAATTCAAAAACGGTTAGAGAAAACATCTTGACGCTAGAATTTTTGGATTCCTCGTAGTTTATTAAGTCTAGAAAAAATTAGAGGCCTTACTCGTTTTGCGTATTTTAAAATTATGACAAATTTTAATATGTCGTGATTTTTAGAAATATTCATCTTCGCATGGTTATATCTTAAAAACGAAATGCAATAAAGACCTGCGGTTGAAATTTTTGAAATCTTGAGGTCCTAATTTACTTGTAACCAGATTTTGAAACAAAAATTTTTTTTAAAGTTTTTTCATTTTTTTTTTAATTTTTTGAAAATTTTTAAAATTGCTAACAAAAAAATGGTTAGGGATATAAATATGCGGCTTGAAATTTTAAAACTCTACTGCACTATTTAGTCTAAGAAAAAAATTGGGCTTAAATAAACATATTATTAAGTTTTGTAGGGGCAGTAATCCAAAATCCTTGAAAATGGCAAAAAATGGGGTAGACCTTAAAAAAATCGTGATTTTGAAGTAAAAAATTTTTTGTCTCCAATTTTATTGAAAATTGGTACAAATATGCATTTTTGATCAGAGATCAAGAAAATTTGGTCCATTTTGAAGTTTGGGCAAAAGTTTTGGAATTATAGGCAAAAAACTGACCTAAATCAGCTCTAACTCAAAAGCTAGGAAAGCATGAATTTTTTAAATATTTTTTTCATAATCCTCACCTCAAAATTAGCTTAAAACTATATTTTGGCTAAAATCAGAGTCAAAAAAATTTTGAACAAAGCTTGAACCTTATTCATAATTTAAATAATTTTGTCTTCCGCCCCCCCCCCCCCCATCGAAAATTCCTGGGTGCGCCAAGGGTATGTACTGTAATAGTATATTCTGTAACAAGGTTGGAATGAGAAAATTCGATGCGAGTGGAACACCACGAGCATCGAATTTTCTCTTCCAACCGAGTCACAGACCCTACTTTCTCCACGACCACCAAAAAGAAAAATAAATTAACAAATAATTATTTTAACAAACATTTTATCTTAACAAATAATTTATATTACATAACAAATTAATCAATTAATTAAACTAATTTTTTTTATTTATTATTTGTTTAATTTTAATTTAATTTGCCGCACATCGGCCACTATTTTAGGTTAGGAAGTTATGTTGCATTTATTTAATGTAAACGTTGCATATATCTTAATGTAACCCTACAAAAACAAAAGACAACAAGTATGGTTATTCCATAACAAGTGATGGAATGAAATACACGCAAAATGCATAAGAAGATAAGTGCTTTAGAATAACATTCCAACTCTTGTGTTAGAATATTAACTTTCTGTAGTCAAAATTGGTTTTAGAATTGTTAAATTCTATAGTGGGGAAAACCTTTTATTAAAAAATCTTTTAATTCTATGCGGCCCTACAATTTATTCTAAATACCGTAATAATAATCCATGAAATTAGTATTGTAGTAAAGTACAAATAGTATATATTTGTATGGCTAAATAAGTACTGCAAAGGAGTGGTGCCGTGCCGTGCCAAATATCGACTTCAATGCGGTGGAGCGTGGCAGCCGACGCAAGGCCTCCTATTGGACGGAGGAGCGCCCGTCTGACTCATCGCAAGACGCCCAAAACGACAACTGTTAGCTTATTTAATAATTATAATCGGTATTTTATTAATCTAGTTAAATGGATTTATTACCTACTTTAAATTGTTTAATAGTAGTTTATTGTTTTTTATTGCTAAGTCTGGAACTTAATTTTAACGACCAATTTTTTTAAATGTTAGCAAACAATAATCGTGGTATTTTCCACAATTTCTTCTTTAACCCATTTAAACCGAAACGGTCGCAAACGACCATAATACCCTTTTCACACTAGATCTTTAAGATCGGATGTTAAAGTGAATGTATCTTTAAACGCTAATGTGAAACCGTATGGCCTCGTCTAAATACAAGCGATGTTTAAGACAAAGATCTGCGTCTTAAACTTCGTCCGCATTGTCAACTTAATTTCTATTATAAAAAAATACTCCTTGAATTTGTGCTGTCAACATTTTATATTATCATAAACAAGAATACTGTATTATATCGACGTTATAAGAAGTTTATACTTATTGTTATAATAAAATTATTTATTTTAATAATGTGTTTAATAAAATACAGAGCTACAATAATTAAGATAAAATGTATCGACTTACATGTTAATACAGGTGTAATATATTCTTTATTGTAGTGTCTTTATTGTAGAATGAAATGAAATATCCTTAATTGTTTATAATAATTCAAAATGTGCGTCTGCGCAGACAGTTCAAAACTGGTAATTTCATGACGGTAACTTAAGGACAAAATTACTGTAGCTGATGACAGCACCAGAGATTTAAACATCAAGTGTGAAAGCATACCGATCTTAAACATTGGTGAACTTTAAGTTCTCGTCTTAAATATCTAGTGTGAAAAGGGTATGACAGCGAATCAGCTCAAATGGTCGTTTTCGCACCATGTCTAAAATCTAATAAAATAAATAAATTTTTATAACATAAGAACATTTTTGGCATATTTTTGAACTAAATCGTGTTAAAAGAAACGAATTTTAAAAAACTACCTTTCGTTCCTCAGTATATATTTTCAGAGCTTTCTTTTGATACCACACAATAAATTTTAAAAAAATAATTATTTTTTTCAACGCCATAAGTAAATGATATATTTTGAAAAACTAATCTGCGGGCGACGGCCCCTAGCGCACTAAGGAAAAGGGCGCTGACGATCTTGACTAAGGGACGTGGCGTCCCTTAGTCAAGATCGTCATTGCGAAGGTGAGGACCTTTTTTTTTGCTCAACACTTGGATTTTGGGAGGTGAGGACCTTTTTTTTGCTCATCACTTGGATTGGGGAGGTGAGGACCTTTTTTTTTGCTCGTCATTTGGATTTTGGGAAGTGAGGACCTTTTTTTTGCTCATCACTTGGATTGGGGAGGTGAGGACCTTTTTTTGCTCATCACTTGGATTTTGGGAGGTGAAGACCTTTTTTTTGCTCATCACTTGGATTTTGGGAGGTGAGGACCTTTTTTTGCTCATCACTTGGATTTTGGGAGGTGTAGACCTTTCATTTGCTCGTGTTTTGGATTTTGGGAGGTGAAGACCTTTTTTTTGCTCATCATTTGGATTTTGGGAGGTATAGACCTTTTTTTTGCTCGTCATTTTGATTTTGGGAGGTGAGGACCTTTTTTGTGCTCATCACTTGCATTTTGGGAGGTGTAGACCTTTTTTTTTGCTCGTCATTTGGATTTTGGGAGGTGAGGACCTTTTTTTTGCTCATCATTTGGATTTTGGGAGGTGTAGACCTTTTTTTTTGCTCGTCATTTGGATTTTGGGAGGTGTAGACCTTTTTTTTTGCTCATCACTTGCATTTTGGGAGGTGTAGACCTTTTTTTTTGCTCGTCATTTGGATTTTGGGAGGTGAGGACCTTTTTTTGCTCATCACTTGGATTGGGGAGGTGAGGACCTTTTTTTTGCTCATCACTTGGATTTTGGGAGGTGAAGACCTTTTTTTTGCTCATCACTTGGATTTTGGGAGGTGAAGACCTTTTTTTTGCTCATCACTTGGATTTTGGGAGGTGAAGACCTTTTTTTTGCTCATCACTTGGATTTTGGGAGGTGAAGACCTTTTTTTTGCTCGTCATTTGGATTTTGGGAGGTGAGGACCTTTTTTTTGCTCATCACTTCGATTTTGGGAGGTGAAGAACTTTTTTTTTTGCTCATCACTTGGATTTTGGGAGATGAGGACCTTTTTTTTTGCTCATCACTTGGATTTTGGGAGGTGAGGATCTTTTTTTGCTCATCACTTGGATTATGGGAGGTGTAGACCTTTTTTTTTGCTCGTCATTTGGATTTTGGGAGGTGAGGACCTTTTTTTTTGCTCATCATTTACATTTTGGGAGGTGAGAATCTTATTTTTGCAAGCGCAAGTTTTCCTAACTGCGGCTCTGGTCATACCTACAAAACCCTAAAAAAGAATTTAAATAAAAATCTATTTAGTTCCGTTTAACCTATATTAGATTAGTTTCGATTTTACCACCTTAGCGCTGCAATCTCAAAAAGGTTTACCTATTTATTTAATATTTTGTTTTAACTTAAATGTAATTAATTTAATTACATAATTATTAAATGCTTTAGTAAGTTTTCTTGTTTGAAATAGTTGCTGTCATCGTTACAAGGGTCGAATATTTATGTAGCATGCTCCAGTTTCAGTAAAATTTATTGTATAATTTATTTGACACTGGATTATAAATTTATGGGACATGTAAGGTAGCAAACTTTAACATGCTTTAACGTATTAATACGCGCAGGTAGCCAACGTAACTCTTGGGCATGCGCCCACTCTAATATACATTTAGTTTACATTGTTACCAACTAATTAAACTTGAGAATAAATGCTCAAAAGCTGCAAGCTAACAATGCAAACAATACTTAACCCTTGATTTATAAGCTTAAAATTTAATACTGTTGGTATATACAGTGAATTTCTTTATCCTACAACATTGAAATTATTATTATGCATGGTTTGCCTATTATCCTCTTTGATATCTATCTTCCATAGTTTTATATTCTGATGGAATCTTTCCCCCGGTTCTTCACTAAAATCACGACTTTCTAGCATGGAGTTTACCAGAACAGTCTTTCTGAAAACTCCAACAGTAGTAGGCCATCATGTGTCTATCTTATCTTCATTGATATCTATCTTCCATAGTTTTATGCCCTGATGGAATCTTTCCCCTGGTTCTTCACTAAAATCATCTAGGTTTTCTGGTAAGTGGTCATAATACAACCGAGAATATTAAAATTGGAAAGCATATTTTCCACTAATTCTCTGCCTTATGATTTCCAAGAAAATTTTGTACTACTTGAATAAATGAACACCAAGAATTAGTTTCAATCCCGTTCATTGATACGGTTGGATTGGATTGTGGATCTTCAGTAGGTTGCCTTATCTGAGGACCATCAAATATTCTGGTTTTCAGTTTTTCAGAGTTAATCCCAGGAAATTTACGTGTCAAGTAGCCTACACAAAGTCCATCTCGATTTAAAGCCAAAAATTGCTACATAAGCCCAAAGTTGATATGCAAGGGTGGAAATATAATTTTCTCTCTCGCAACCAAAGGTTCGTTGACAACGTTTTGTTTTTCTTGAATTATGATATTTCTTAATGGAAATCGCTCAATTTCTGCTAACCCAGTGCTGATCCTTAGCTGTCCCAAAGACATAAAAAACAAGGATATTTTGTAGATCTACTTTGCTGTCCAAGGAGGAAGTTTACCGTTTTTAGATAAAAAACTAAAATCAATTATTCTATATCTCAAAAATTAGAGCTGCTACGAAAAAGTCAGGTATTTTTGGAATCAGCACATCAAAAGTATCCAAAATCAGTTCTTACTTTTTCGGCACCAAGATAAAAAAATTATTTTGTTGGGCAGTGTAATCAATTGACTTTTCTAAATGACACTGCAGAACGTATTTCCTTTAATTATTTTCTGTAGATGGAAATAATTTTCTGGTTGGTTGGTTTGATCTCTGGTAGGTTTTCTAGAGCAGTATTAAAGCTACAGACAACGACCTCTTGATGATTTTTAAATAATAATTAAAACTGTCCGTGAAGATGAGGGCAATTAGACATCAACAGCGGGTATTATCAGGGCCGCGAACGTACACAAATACCCATCAATCAGGACCGTACTAGGAACGTCACATTTTTGTATTATAGAATCTGAAGTTGATACTGTGATACACAGCTCAAGTAACTCAGGTTTTATGTCATGTGACCTGTCGTTATGCCCACTGCAATAATTATTAATCAACCATGCGATCCAAGATTCAAGGTACAGTAATACCCCGCCATTCGACGTTAATTCGTTCTGAAAAAGAGTCGAGTAGCGATTTCGTCGAGTGGCGTCAAGAAATAAAGGGAATCATATGTACATATATACATACATATAAGGAAATACATATATGTATATGTTTTCCTTTTAGCTATGCTTGCATTTCTATCCTTTGGACCCATAATTATAAATATAAATCACGTATTTTAGCAAAAAACAAATAGTTCATAGCTGCACTAAAACTGACTTGTTGTCGTCAAGATATCTAGGCGCGAACTGCTGGCCATGCGTTCATTTTGCTTTGTTTACCAAAATATGTATCACGTGATCGGTACTCGATCACGTGTCGGATAGCGATGCTTCCGTCGACTCTCACTCTCGACATTTACGTCGAGTGGCGAAAACGTCGAGCTACGAGGCAGTAGAGTAACGGGGTATTACTGTATCCGAATATTCTGATTATCCGACCAATTTGGACTATTCGATAATCCGGATAATTTTCACTGAATATCCGATAATCCGGATATTTTTTGAAGAAACAAATTTTTTTTCAACAATTTCTTCAATTTACTTGGTACTTTTTTTATACCTTTTCGCTTTTACAAGAGTTCCTTTAAATCACATGACGAAAAATGTAAATTAATTAAAGCTTTTATTTCGTTAATCAATCTATTTTTAGAATTAAAGCTTTCATTTCATTCAGGAAAATTAAAAAACGACAGATAATTTAAATATATTATTTAATGCACTTCTTACAATAAAACCAACATCTACTGCAACAGAGCGCGTTTTTTCAATTGCAGGCCTGACTAGGATAAAAATTAGAACTCGCTTGAATTTTGAAACTTTCAATGCAATTATTTTTTTAAAATACGCATTTTTAAAAATGAAATAAATTTAATTATATAATTTTTTTATTATTTTGTGAATCATGAATGTATATTAATTAAAATACTTAAATAAAATAAAATAAATGAGTTATAAAACACCATGAATATTGGATTCAATCTATTATCTTTAATTTCTTATTTGTTATCTGGATATATCCGAATATTTTTAATTTTCTGTATTCGATATCCGGATAGTCATTAATGTCGGATAATTGGAAACCCTAAATGTGTTGGTGAATTTAAGCCGGCGGCCTTAGCTAAGCGTTCTTTTGATTTGATTTTACTCATACCCTTTTCACACTAGATCTTTAAGACGAGTGAACTTAAAGTTCACCGATGTTTAAGATCGGTATGCTTTCACACTTGATGTTTAAATCTCCGGTGCTGTCATCAGCTACAGTAATTTTGTCCTTAAGTTACAGTCATGAAATTACCAGTTTTGAACTGTCTGCGCAGACGCACATTTTGAATTATTAAAAACAATTATGTATATTTCATTTCATTCTACAATAAAGACACTACAATAAAGAATATATTACACCTGTATTAACATGTAAGTTGATACATTTTATCTCAATTATTGTAGCGCTGTATTTTATTAAACACATTATTAAAATAAATAATTTTATTATAACAATAAGTATAAACTTCTTATAACGTCGATATAATACAGTATTCTTGTTTATGATAATATAAAATGTTGACAGCATAAATTCAAAGAGTATTTTTTTATAATAGAAATTATGTTGGTAATGCGGACGATGTTTAAGACGCAGATCTCTGTCTTAAACATCGCTTGTATTTAGACGAGGCCATACGGTTTCACATTAGCGTTTAAAGATACATTCACTTACACATCCGATCTTAAAGATCTAGTGTGAAAAGGGTATTAGACATGAACTGGATACAGTGCGTTATATTAAAACTAACGTGCTTAACTATGAAATTATATTATTAATAAAAAATATTGGTCCCCATTTCTCCAAAATTGAATATTTCACAATCGAACAAAAATGGAAATAGAACATTAATAGAGAGTTCAGTAAAAAACAATGATAATAACTTAGAATAGGGCACCAAAATCTACAATTTTTTTAACGACCGATAATGAAATATATATTATAAAAAATTATTCACTTTCAAGTCGTACTTGGAGGTATAATTTGAAAGCGAAATATTTTTAATCATTTTTAATGTCATTATGGTCAACTTAGGTCTTTAAATTTTTTTACCAACTTACACATCGAGTTTTTAAGGAAAAAATTATTTCCCTCTACCTTAATGCATTGTGTATATCAATTCTAAATATGTTTCACAGGCCAGATTGAGTTGAATTGGGGGCCAGATATTTAAAAATCACAGAGGACGTGTGGGCGAAATTCTGAAAATAATTTTAGAACATGTGGACAAATTCCGAAAATCTTTTGAGGAAGGGGGAGGTTGATTCTAAAAAAACAAGGGGTAGAAATTTCATACGAGCCGTTTGAAACTTATTGTTAGGCCAAAAAGTGTCCCCCCAAATATTTTACCCACTAGCTGCTACTGCTCAGAATATTAACCAGTGGCGAAAGGAAACCTCCGCTAGACTTGCCCTCCCATAAAAAAAATATTTAAAAAAAAAATAAACTAAAAAAAAAAAATTTTTTTAAATATTTAGATAAATCTTCAAAAATACATCAAATTATGTTCTATACAAATTTTTGTCCAAGGCTTGCTTTACTAGTTACGAATTAATTATCATGACCATGGAAATGTTACATATAAGTATGAAAAAATTGAGACTTGGAAAAATTTTAAATAATTTTACAAAAAATTTTCGAAATTTTTCGTTTTATCAAAAAACGTGTCAAATAAAAGTTATTAGTTATTGCATTTATAGTAACTTTTGTTCAATAAATTTTTTCGAAATATTTTTCTGTTGCTAAATATTCGCAAAAATATTAAAATCGACACGAGTAAAGTCCCATTTCTAGTCAACCGATTTTCATAAAAAACAATAGGGTTCTTCCTATTTAATAGGAGAATTTTTTAGTACCAGAACGAACTCTTTAAATTAAACCGTTTTTGAGTTATCGTGTATACACACAGACAGACACACACACACACACACACACACACACATACGGACGGCACTTCGAAAATAGGTTTTTTGGATTCCCTGGACCATGAAACGTGGTCATCCGTCAAAATCTCGACATCGAAAATTTTCGCGATTACAATTTGCCCCTTATATATTAAGGTCGGGCAAGTAAAAATGAAAAAAGAAATAAATACGTTCCTGTGTGGACGACACCATTCACCGGAAATGAACTGTGTATAAACTTTATTAAACTATTATTTTAATTTAGATTTATCTGGTAAATTTAACTGTAACTTTTACACTTTTAGTTAAATTGTTGATGGATGTCGGACAGGTACAGTTATCATCAGAACGGATAACTCTCTAAATTTTAGTTGAATTAGCGGATTCTGCACAGAAACACAGACGTAGGAGTTACTGAACTAAGTAGGACATTATGACTAACGCATTTACATATTTGTTACAAACCTATTAGTTACAAAATTTATATTCAAACTGCTCAATGTTGAATTGCAAGATATATGTTCAAATTACAAAGTAACAAATAAACGTTATACAGAGCGTAGATTAATAAGTGATAGGCGTTAAATTCAGCGCGTAAATACGATAGCCATAAATACAATACGAGGGTTACCTTTTATATTTTTACAAACGACCACTAGATGGCAATATTGAAATGTGTCATTGCTATATTCGTAAAATTTTACATTTGTTATTGTGAAACCACTGGCAGCTTATAAATTGACCGACTAGTTTGTTGATGGTGAGCGTTAAAAAAACAAGTTTATGAAAAAATTGATATTACTCGTGAAGGTTTTCGTTGGATGATTTTTTACGATTTTAGTAAAGGCCTAACTCAACAACAATGCACAGATTCGCTTTGCTCAACTTTCGGTAATGCAGCGCCATCAGAAAAGACTGTTTATAATTGGTTTGCAGAATTTCGTCGTGGTCGTGCGTCCGTCAGTGATGAATCTCGTGACGGTCGAACAAAATTGGTTGTGATTCAAAAAAACATCGATGCTGTCCGCTAAATGATTGAAGAAGATCGGCATGTGACTTACCGTGAGATAAAGGCATCCTTTGGCATATCGCAAACTGGAATACATTCGAACATTTTGCTGTGAAAAAGATCTGTTCCCGATGGATTCCGCATAATTTGACCGAAGCTCAAAAAGCTCGTGTTGATTGGTGTAAGGGAATACTAAAAAAATTCAACCTAAGCACTACAAAATCCGTATACAACATCGTTACAGGTGACGAAACTTGGATTTATTCATATGAACCGGAAACTAAGCAACAATCCACTGTTTGGGTCTTCCAAGATAAACCAAAACCCACAAAAGTTATTCGTTCACGAAGCACTTGTAAAATGATCGCTTGTTTCTTCGATTGTACTGGACATATCGCAAACTTTCCTTTAAAAGATCGGAGAACAGTTAATGCTGTATACAACAACCAAAAACGTCGCATCATTCTTCACCTTGACAATGCAAGCTCCCACACATCACATCAAACAATTGATTATTTGAAGGAGAAAACATCGAATTAATGTCTCATTGCCCGTATTCACCTGATTTATCCCCTAACGAATTTTTTGTTCCCCAATGTCAAACAAAAAATGCGTGAACAGCGATTTTCACCTCAAGAAGCTGTTGAAACCTTTGAAAACCATGTTTTTGCCATACCAACTTCAGAATGGAAAAAATGTTTCGAGAATTGGTTTGAACGCATGCAAAAGTATACAAATCTTAATAGCGAATATTTTGAAAAACAATAAAACAGTTTGTTCTAAAAAAAATTTCTTTCTTAGTTTTTGTAAAAACTTAAAAGCCCTTTTATCTTCCGAAAATATAATCTGCTCAAAAATTCCGGTTGTGCTATTCCAATTTATGATAATGTGCATTAATTAAATTTTTTCAGAATTTTTCCAGGCATGCAACCAACCTGACAGTCAGACAGACAGACGGGCGGACAGACGGACAGACACATAAGGACGTTATAAGGGTTTTTCGGTCATACCTACAAAATCCTAATTAATAAAAATCAATAAATCATCTAACTAATAGGAAAATAATAAATTATATTTAACAATTCCTAATTCCAAATAAAACATGACAAAAACATGTCTTGTTCATAAATAACGCCTTCTTAAAGGTGTCGAATGTTTGTATTTCCCAAATTCAACCACGCACCATCCAAAATAAATTGCAAACAAGTGACAACAATTTTTATAAAACCATTCTTGGTAAATTAAATTATGTGTCATGAACATTGTACTAAAAGGGTGCGTTCCCCCCTCCCTTTATTTACATCCTTATTGCATTAGGACTTAATTGCTTTAGGGAGTCTAAATGAAACTCATGTCCAGAGAAACTAATAATATTTTCATGGACTTTTCCTTTGTCATTATGAATCTAGATGAAAATTGAAATGTGGACATTTAAAGATTTTTTAAATTTGTTTCATATATACAAGATTTTTTGGGGAATTTTTTAAGCATTGTTAACTTCTTTATTATAAGATATATGGAGGAGGTTAAATTAGGAAAAATGAAGTATTTTACTCCTTTATTAGGAAAATAAACGAGTTATTTAAAAAAATTACGTTATTTCAAGACACGAAAAAAACTTATAGAATCTGTAGAGAAGAACCAGAAACAATAGACCACCTAAGAAACTGTGAAGGAATGCAGCCAGAAATACGAAAAACAGAACACCTACTAGACCAGCGGTTCTTAACCGGGGGGTACTGAAAGACCTTAGGGCAGTGTTTCTCAATCATTTTACTCTCGTGGTACAATTTCCAAAGAAGAAAAATTTCGCGGCACACCTACGTAGTCATAGAAGAAGACATTTTGAATACTGTCGCTGCTGTGTTCAGGAAAAAAGGGATGTCAATTTTAATTCGTCATAAAAAGATCCTTCGTGTACTTTATTCTTATTAATGGTATTGTACGTATATTCGGACAATAATGTTAAAATAAAAACGACGCTAGTTTTTTTTTTTAGGATTTCGCGGCACACTCTTTTGGAAAGACTGTCTTAGGGGGTCCAGAAATTAAAAGAAAAAATTAAATTTTTACCAGTTTTGCTTTTAAAATTACAATAAACTTTAATTATTAAGAACATTTAAAATATTATTTCTTGAGGGGTCCAGAAATATTTTATGCTAGTTGGGGGGTCCCAAGTAGAAAAAGGTTAAGAACCGCTGCACTTGACGACTCCGGGAGAGGCCTTGCCTGGATGAAAGCAGTTTTGGGGAAAAAAAATAAAGTAAATCTTTATGTATCAAATTAGCTTGTACCAAATAATTTACTATTTAGCTCTCGCGAAAGACACGAAATAAATTTATTATTATAATTATTAAATTATAGAAGTCTAGTTTTTATTTACAAAAGCAGAACTCAGTCAGGATTATTAAAAATGTCAGAAAAAACAAAACGTTACAGCATAAAAATAAACATTAAGTTAGTACGTCTGAAAAAATATCTATACTTCAAACAAAATCTGACTGGAGAAAGTTTTAAAAGTTGTGATGAATGTCGGACAGCATTGACAATTTAAGGGAAGTCTTGTGTTTCATATTATACTTTTTACGGCAGTACTATAAATTTTTTGCCTCTGTTTCGTTTCCGCACCTGAATATTGCTATTAATTTTTGGTTCTTGTTATTTTCTTGCAGATATTGCGGCATACATTGTGTTTGTATGCGCCCATATTATTGAAAGTCTTTTTTTTTCTATTGTTTTGTAATAACTTATTGACCTGGGTAGGTAGCATTTAATAATTTACAGAGCATTCATACTATTTTTATAATATTTAATTTAAATAAATAGCAAAATGCATATTTTATATTAAAAATTCTTTTCTTATATAGCTTTCTTAAATAGCATTTGAATTTTTAACATAGCATTTATATTATTTCCTTTTCGTTATATTTATTTCATGTGGTTAAACTTGACATGGTAACCATATTTCTAAAGTCACGATTTTCTGTTGCCAGTGACAATTTTTAAACAATAAGTTGTGGTACAGGCTGGCACCATTATATTGATTTATATCAATTCATGTAATTAAATGACCCTAAAAGCTTTAGAACCATACGACTGCAGACAAAATTATTGATTCCTGGTATAGAATCGCGAAGAATACGGAAAACATGTGTTAAATTTCATACGTGACAAGGTTAGCACAAGGTTACCGGTATCTGTTTTAAATTATTAATTCTAGTTTTAAATAATATAAGATTTGTATCCAAGTGTCGGGTAATCTTACAAGGGAAGATAAAGGGAAAAGAAGGTCTGGAAGAAGAAAAAGAAAATGAAGTTCTTCCTGAAGAGCAACATAGTTTTCTTTCTGGGCGCTCAGTTACGTTATCTAGACGACAGCATATTTGTCTTCTAGACAAAGGCACATGATCGATCTAAGCCTCTGGATATTATTTATTTGGACTAAATTTTCAAGTTAAAATTGGCAACATGTTATCGGAACAATGGCCTGTACTTAGTGGTGTTCCACAAGGATCTGTGCTTGGCTCCTTGCTTTTCTTAATCTATGTAGCTGACTTAAAAGCGTGTATCTCTTCTCCCTGTAGCATGTATGCAGATCACACCAAAAGCTACAATTTTTCAAATAAATTCGAGACTGTACAGGATGACATTAATTTAATTTTTTTATAGTCTAACGATTGGCTTTTATCTCTCAATCTACAGAAAACTACCATCTTGCATTGCGGTCGCAATAATCCTAAATATTGCTACAAATTAAATACCGTTTCAATTAAACATAAAAAACAAATTGATCTTGGAATAACTGTCACTTCAGACATGCAATTGTCCTCGCAAGTTTTAAAATAAGTGAAAAGGGCTAACTATGTCTTATACTTGATATCAAGATCCTTTTATCAGCCATCACCGGAACTAGTGCGAAAATGTATATTACATACATAAGACCGCATTTGGAGTTTGCTGTGTCAGTTTGGTCTGCATCTGATTAAATAAACAATTAAATCTGAAATAATTGATGCCAAAAGTAGGGTCTTGGAAAATTTGGAGTACCATCATAAGTTCCAAGCACCGTTAAATCTAAAGGAAAATTTGTAAATTAATTTATATATGGAGTTGATCGTTTCCATAAATGGGCATGTGTGGAATGTTGTACGGGTTGCGGACATAAATAAAGCAACTAGATCTAGCTGACCAGTGTCGAAATAGTTAATTTCTTCATCAGAGCTACACAAAATATAAAATATGAAGTGCAAAAGGTGAGTACACAGTGTTAAAAACATATCTGATCAAAAGCGTACATTCATTGTAAAATAATTAAAATAAGTGGAAAAATCATAATGAAAAAAACAATAAGTCAATAATTAAAATATCTACTATTATATTGTACAAGTGTTGGTATGTATGTTCTATTCAACTTCTGGTGTATCTTAATTTTTCCGGTAACGCGGAGAGAGGAAAATGAACCGCCCTCTTATCCGGGTGATATTTTTTTAGTGCTTAGGCTTAATTTTATTTCGACAGGGGGTAATGACTAATTTTTATTGATAAAAATCATGCATTTTTTCCTCGAATCCGTGTCGAATCAAAGTCACCAATGATCGGCACGGACAGGTTTTCTCAGACGATAATTCAAAAATATTCTTAATACAAGACGGTCGGTCCAGAATATTTACGGCGAGAATCAAAGTGTTAAATGGTAATAATGGTTCAGGATAGCTTTTTGAACGTGCGATATAATATTTTGAGGTATCAGAATTTTTTTTTCAAAGAATCTGGGCCATTATTGGAAATATGCTTACAAGATTTCAGAAGGTGACAGCTGTCAAATTTTTTGCATTTTAAAATGGGAGGAGATTTCACATTTTGAACGTGTTTCTTGACAGAAGAATACTAATTAAGGATATAAGGTGAATTAACAATAAACTTTAAGACATTTGCAGGGCGAATTTCCATAAAATAGTGTTAAAAAAGATTTATAGATATTAAAAATTTCAGGGTTAATCAAAGTGTTAAGTGGTGATAATGGTTCAAGATAGCTTATTTGACGTGCGAGATAATATTTTGAGGCATCAGAAAACATTTTTCAAAGAATCTGGGCCATTATTGGAAATATGCTTACAAGATTTCAGAAGGTGACAGCTGTCAAATTTTTTGCATTTTAAAATGGGACGAGATTTCACATTTTGAACGTATTTCTTGAAAGAAGAAAACTAAGTAAGTAAGAAAATTAAGTATTTAAGTTGAATTAACGATAAAACTTAAGACATTTGCAGGGGGAATTTCCATAAAATAGTGTTAAAAAAAGATGAGCGACGAGTTTTATAATCGACAAGTGCGACAAAATTATATTAAAACGAGTCACGAAGCGACGAGTTTTAACAATGTAGGGGAGAAGACCGGCGTAGCCGGGCTGAGGCCCCTAGTAAATAAATAAGTTAGAAATGAATAATAAATAAATAATCAAAAAATAAATGTAAAACTATTTCAAAGACTTCATATGCATGTATGTAAGTATAATTCTACTGTCTTAAGAATGAGAAGTAACATTAATTATATATGCACGCCCATGGTTGTCGCTAATGAAGATTTTATTTAATTATGAATTTGAATTTCTGAATGTTATGTTTTATTAATATTGTCCACGTCGCTGAATTATGTAAATTTTAATGTAGCAGTATAGAAATAAGAGGGCGTCCTAGCAGTTTACAGACCTATGCCTCTAATACCCACAAATTTTGAGTATATTAAATAAATATATTACTCACGTTTAATAATCTTAACTAACTAATCTTTTCTTAATACTGTGCATTTTGGACTTATATCATAATGAATCATTGTGTGTGTGTACCCAATATATGCCCAATTCTTTATGGTAAGGATTTGCACTACGACTTAGTGAGACTCCTGTGGGATACTTATTGGTTTATAATAAATTTTGTGTGGGACAATTTTGTTTTTTTTTTTTTTATTAGTTTAAAAATATTTTTATGTATAGACAGAAAACAATAAAAAAAAGTATAAAACCGATCCACCTAACCAATTTTGAAGAATCTTCTAGAATGAACAGCCTAAGTAGACTAAAATGGAAAGGTCTCCATCCTACACATTGCTACAACAATCTAAAAAACAGTATAAATTTAACAAGATTATATCTATTTATTATTTCAGATATTTATCTTTCATAAATTGATTTACTGAAAACTGTAGGCCTTCTCACAATATAAAAAAATCGGCACACCAATAATACGAACAATATGAAAAGTAAATGTAATACATTTGAAAATTGTTAAAAACCGCAACAATTTTTTCATGCAATCTTTATCTTTTCACAGTAAATTTATTATTTAAAAATACTGTTAATTGTGAAATTGCAAATAAGAGATAACGTTTATGGGCAGGAAATGTTAAATTGAATTCCCCCGGTCCCAAAAATAATTACAATTATGTATGACCGGATGACATCTTAATTATAAAGTTTCTTATTTTTGATTATTTAAATAATAAAATACACTCTACACTGTTGTAATCCGTTTATCTATATTTATATATCAGGAAAAAAATATCAGGCGGCAAGGTTGGTGCAAGGTTGGTTATATAAAGTTATAGTTTGATATATATGGGATGGCATTTGAAGATGACGTGATTTGCAAAAGTATGATTAGCCACTTTGTTTTCCATTTCAGTCACAAATGAGAGGATGTGTGTTTATTCAAATGTTTTACACGTACCAGCATCTCTGTTTATCTTTTTTAAATATACAGATGACTTATCATTTATTTAACTGCTAACACAATTATAAAAAAAATAAGTATGAATTTTAATAAATTTTGGGACTTACAAGTATCTAGTAAGTGAATTCGAGCTTCGTTAAAATAGGATATACGGAAAAATAATCTCTGAAAATTCATCGCGGGAAAAATCATCGCAAGAAAATTCATTGCTGGGAAAATTCGTCGCAAGAAAATTCATCTCACGAAAATTCATCGCAGGGAAATTAAGTTCCAATTTAGTATAATAACTATCCTCCCGAAGTACAAGCTATCCTGGACTATATGGAAGATAACTGGATTGGTCGACTTGATCATCGATTAAATCGTCTAATTTTTTTCTAATTTTGTCTAATAACTGACCCTTTCCTCAGAATTTAGACTGGACCTAATTTGATCCAAAAACTTAGACCCTACTCTCAGAAATTGTTTCGGACATAATTTGGTCCAAAAACACCGACCCTAACATCAGAAGTTGGACTGGACCTAATTTGATCCAAAAACTTCGACCCTACTCTCCAAACTTGAACGTAGAACGTCGCTTAGAGCCGGTTCTTGCAATATATGAACTGTAAACATGATCCCGAGACACAGGTCAGTCAGTTGTCGGTCGTTCGCTCTTTGGTAGAACGTCGCTTAGCCCCGGCTCTTATCTAACATTTTTGAAACAAACAATTCACTTTATGTAGCTACTGTATTTAATACCCTTTTCACACTAGATCTTTAAGACGAGTGAACTTAAAGTTCACCGATGTTTAAGATCGGTATGCTTTCACACTTGATGTTTAAATCTCTGGTGCTGTCATCAGCTACAGTAATTTTGTCCTTAAGTTACCGTCATGAAATTACCAGTTTTGAACTGTCTGCGTAGACGCACATTTTGAATTATTATAAACAATTAATGATATTTCATTTCATTCAACAATAAAGGCACTACAATAAAGAATATATTACACCTGTATTAACATATAAGTCGATACATTTTATCTCAATTATTGTAGCTCTGTATTTTATTAAACACATTATTAAAATAAATAATTTTATTATAACAATAAGTATAAACTTCTTATAACGTCGATATAATACAGTATTCTTGTTTATGATAATATAAAATGTTGACAGCACAAATTCAAGTAGTATTTTTTTATAATAGAAATTAAGTTGGTAATGCGGGCGAAGTTTAATACGCAGATCTCTGTCTTAAACATCGGTCGTGTTTAGACGAGGCCGTACGGTTTCACATTAGCGTTTAAAGATACATTCACTTAAACATCCGATCTTAAAGATCTAGTGTGAAAAGGGTATTAGCCCCGGCTCTTATCTAACATTTTTGAAACAAACAATTCACTTTATATAGCTACTGTATTTTAAACCAGATGTGTTAAGTTTATGGCGATGTTTATTGCCCTTATAAATTTGGGCAATATTTTTAATATTTTTATATAGTATGGTTGTAAGAAAATACAGACTAAACCTATTAGTTTCAAATAAACTGCCCTACAAATTGATGACAAAATACGCTTTATGATAATACATTACAAGCCGAGTTCTCGCGAAGTTCAACATGACATCGATCCAGATCCGGATCACTCCGGTTGCTGCTCACCAACGCCCGACCAATCGTATCCTTGAAACTATACAGTGAGCTGTGAGCCGGCTCAGTGAGCCGGTTCGTTCATGAACGACCCATCTCTAGTTAAGTGAGACCGCGTATAGTAAGGGATACCTATATTTTCCTAATATAGTGAGAAAGTATGACTATTTTAGTTTGTTTATATAACATTCCAAGGTCATTCATATAAATAAAAACATCAAATGTTAACTAAACCAAGGTTCAAATTATTAAATTAATGCATTAAATTGCCTGAATCCATCGGTCTGTATGAATGAAAACTTAATATTATAATTAGTAGAACTATCCATGGTGTACACTCCTGTCAATAACCTTGGCGACCCACAATCCACTCTGCTACGTGGGTGTTAGTAGTTGGTTCGAATCCCACTCGCGACAAGTACGTAAGCGGATAAAAAATGCACCTTTTACCTATTAAGAGTAGGTATCTTTTTCTCGCCTACGTTTCATATACAACACTTACCAAATTTTAAAAAACAATGGTTTAATATGAATTTATTTTGGGATTGTTTATGAAATATGGTGACGGTATTATGTGTTTATTTATGGTTATGTTATGTTTGCTTTCGTAATACAGTGGTTTATTTATTTTTTTTGGAACCATTATGTCATGAGATATAATTACAGTACTTGCATTTTAGTGGTTTTAATGATTACATTACAAATTATTCATAATAGGAATATTTATGTAGACGATTATTAATACCCACTGCTTCGCTACTGGAAAAAAAAATTATGTAGAGTGTGAATTATCACACATTTCAGGATTTTGTAGGTATTAAGTGATACAAATAATTATACCTGGGTACCAATGGCACACCCAGGAATTTTTGTGGGGGGGGGGGGCGGAAGACAAAATTATTTAAATTATAAATAAGGTTCACACTTCTAAATTTCAAGTGAAGATCTAAAAAAAATGTCCTCGCTTCGGAAATACAAAGTGATGACCTAAAAAAAAGGTCATCCTCACTTTTAAAATACAAGTGACGATCTAAAAATTTTTAATTTGAAATACAACTCCATGTGGGTGCTTCTTTTTATTGGGTGATACTACGGGTCAAAAAAAGGCGAAAAACCTTAAAACACTTAGTAAAAGTTTTATGATCTTCATCGATGAACTTAATTCGACTTTTGGTGATGAAGCACCATCAAGGACTACTGTTTATCGATGGTTTGCAGACTTTAATCGTGCCCATAGTTCGCTTAAACACGAATTTCGAGAAGGTCGTCGAAAATCGGTTGTTCTTCCAGAAAACATCGATGCTGTGCGTGAACTGATACTATAAGATCGTCATGTGACTTATCGTGAGATTGAGGTATCCTTGAACATTAGTGGGACCAGTATACATTCACTATTGCATGAACATTTGGCCCTCAAAAAGATTTGATCGCGCTGGATCCCACATAATTTGACAATTGGAGTGAAAAATGCCTCAATCGGAGTGGAAAAAGTGCTTCGAAAATTGGTTCAAACGCATGCAAAAGTGTATTGATCTTCATGGAGAATATTTTGAAAAACAATAAAACCACTTTTGTTGATAAATAATTGTTTTTGATCTCAAATCCCGAAATATAAAAGGCAACCCTCGTATTAGTATTAAATATATGAAAAAAACTAGTGCTGAGCATTGATGTAAAATAGAATACGCTTAGAATTTTTTATCAGATTACTTTTCCAAAAATTATCAATTTTTATATGGTTCGAAATAATATATATTTTTCTATAATCAAATATCGGGTATCAAATTAAAGGTCTTTATCGTAAATTAACTAACAAAAAATATTTTTTAAATATAATAATATACTTAATTAACAATGTTACTATGTTTGATTTTTTCTAATAAAAAATGTTCTCAACATCTTCCAAAAGATGTTTTTATAAAAAATGCTGGCTGTAAACACGAGGGGTCGGTTTTTATGGCTGTTACGTCATTGTCTCGAGAACAGGTGGCGTTTGAAATAGATGACAGTTATATAACAAAACTTCTGTCTCCTGCCGTACACGGTACAGCGTACAGCGTAACAGCCCGATGGATTTATGCTGCATTGATTTCTGTTCCGGATGGAATAATAATCAAATTACGATTGTGTCCATGTTGGAAATAGCTAAAATTTTGTATTAAAGATAGGGCAAACATATCCAGGAGTGCTCTCAAGGGGCTGGTCCTCGGGTTGTAAGCAAATATACCTCGATAAAGATGACGTATATAATACAATTTGTTTATTTACAAGTATTATACATAACATTGTTTTAGAATCAAAAATATCCTAAAGACATTCCCAATCTTGAAGTCAACAACACACAGTTGGACTGGTCTGACTCCGTAAAATATTTAGGGGTTAAACTAGACAAAAAATTAAATTTTACTAGCCATTTACAACATGTTAGAAACAAAGCGCTCCAAACAATGTGTCAAGTATACCCACTGTTCAACAAACTTAGTAAATTAAGCATTAAAAATAAGATGCTCATATACAAAACGTGCATACTACCCGTGTTCAAATATGCAGCTCCTGTTTGGAGCAATACAAGCGCAGCCAATATTCAATCTCTACAGGTTATACAGAATAAGTGCCTCAGAATCATTGGGAACTATCCCAGATGGACAAAAATAACGCAAATGCACCAGGAACTGAATATTGACTACGTGAAAGAACATGTTTTTTCAGTCACAAAAAAATTCTTTGACAAATGTACTAATAGTGACAGTAATGTAATTAAAAACTTGGGCAACTATACATTAAGAGACTTAAAATACAAAAAGTATAAACATAAGCGTATTAAACATATACTTCTTTAATTATAAGTTAAACAAGTGCTAGGTTTTTGCCTTTTTCCCCTAGCAACCAAAATTTGTTAGTATTATCTAAACTATATAGATGTTAATACAATATTAAATTATAATTTTAAGTATGCATATTGTTTTATAGGTATATGTAAATAAGAAATTGTCTTTTGTTTTTAAATTTTTTACTGTAAATGCATTGGCAAATAAATTCATTCTATATATATATAAAAATATCCTATTACACAGATAAAAATTCGTTGTAAATTTTAATGTATAGTCCGTACCAAATTAGTTTTCAAGATCGCAATAAAATAATAAAAGTTAGGGAACTCATAAAATTACAATAGAAGTGATATAACTAGGCGTGTCAACCCATAGCCTTAGTTTAGGGATTAGTTTTTCACATTACGCATCGTACTTAAAGGATTAAAAAAAAAACAAGTACTATACTTATTTATAGTTAGTACTTAAACGTATGTATGCACCACTGACCGTTGACATTTTACAACGTGGTTGTAAACATGAACCCTAGTTCTTTTGTAGTTTAACAATGTGATTCAAAACCAGGGTGACCATTCGTCCCGCATTTTGATTTGTTGTCCCCAGGGCCGAATTTTGCTCTGTATTTATATTTGGGAGGTGAAGACCTTTTTTTTTGTTTGCTCTTCACTTATATTTCGGAAGTGACGACCTTTTTTTTGCTCCGTCCTGCATTGCCGTCTCCAAGAAAATGGTCACCCTATTCAAAACTAATATGGTATGTTCTATACTCCAGCTAGTTAATAATAAAATTTGACCAGAAAACTTTTATAGATTGGCCATTGATTGGTCCTTTGCCGTATAACAATTTTGTCAATTCGCTAGTCCAATTGTAAATTCATGTTTCTCTCCAAACTTATTTCCATATGAATAGAAGTCTGTGTAGCACAGTAGATCAATATTTCTTGTGTAAATTTGCGTTTCTGATGGGTCTTATCAAACTTGAAATTCCCAGAAGAAAATAATTTACGATGTCTTTATTTTTTAGCTTCACGAATATTCATACAGGAACGGAAATGTTGGGTCAAGATTGGGATCAATAATACTTTATGATTTTAGTTATCTTTCCATTACTATAAAACTGATAAATTTCTCATTTATTCTAAGAATAACATTTTATTACTAAAATAAAATATTTTATACCTTAAGATTTGTTTTTAGTTAAAAAAAAATTATGTGAAGTGTGAATTTTTACACGTTTTAGGGTTTCGAAGTTATTTAATAAGTATAAGAAGCCAACACAATACTGAATGTCTAGGAATATTTGTTCTATAATCATATCAAAATCAAAAGTTTTTTGATAATCATTTTTATTCGTTATTTGAGTACTAAGAGCTTCCAAATTTTTTTTTTTTAAACAAAATTTAAATAATTTGCGAAATTTCATCACAATAAAATTAAAATTATTAATTTTTTTTCTGGATTTACTTAGTTAATTTCGCCAAAAACACAAAAACTGCAATATTTTTCAAAAACGATTTCTGATCAAAAATTTCTCTCGTATGTTTCCGGCTTAGATCAATGTACATTATCTAGATTTTTTTAGATTTTTAGTTTAACCTCTTTTGGGATAAAGCAGTGGCGGCGCTGGCTCTTAAAATCTGGGGAGCGGCAAAAAAATTGAGTAAAATTTGGGGGAACCAGGAAATATTTTTTTATCTTTTACATATGAAAATACAAGTTATGACCTAAAAAAAAGGGTCCTCACTTCTAAAATATATTTTTTTCCAAGCAATTCTAGGAGGGCCAACTGGGGGCCAGAGCAACTTTTAGCCCCCCCCCCCTCCATTATATTGTACTATTCTAGCCTAGTACTATCAGCAATGGCAAACGTCCAAAATAAAGGTGTCTGCACAACCCGATAAGTAACAACAACAAAGCGCGTTGTTTAGAGAAAGTACAGTAGCTCAAATTTTGACCCCACCCACATCCATTGAACATTTATTCAAGTTCAAATTTTAAGTCATTTCGTACATTACGGAAGCCATGCCTTTCTAGTTATCAACATTCACAAGTCACAAGACCATATTTTCCAATTATATTTCAGAAACGATCAAATGTTTTTCAGCGTCAATTGTAATTCAGATTAGTTAATTCTAATTTAATTGTAAAACAATGCAAGGATATGTAGACTATACAAATTTTAAAAAAATGTACTAGAATCTACCCCAAATTCTGCCCTTTTTGTTTGGCGAGGGAGTGCACTCCCTGGTACCGGTACGCGAATGCAGTGTTCTAAATAAGTTACATATGCTCATGAGAAACCATAAAATTTCATATATGCAGGGTGTGGCCAATTACGAATTTCCCCCATGGACAATTTATGATATTGGACACCCCTATTTATTAGAAACCCTGACCGTACCAGCCTAAATACGCTTAAAATATTAACACATAAACAAGGGATTAGTATGACGATATTTAGTATATTACCAACCTAACAAATTAACAAGTAACTAACACCCCAACCGTCAAATATCATACGTACCTAAGTCGTGAAATTTAACTGCAAAGGTGTTGAACATGGTAATTAACACCCTTGATATTTACCTGTGAGCTAATTACCGACAGATAGTAGACAAATTGTTAAACAATTTGACAATTGATTTACTTGTCAAATCTAGTATCATTACAGGCGCTTTCCTTTTACCACAATACTTAAGTATTCTTACCTTACCTTAGGGCAGGGGTCCCCGAAGTGGTCGATATCGACCCCCGGGGGTCGATATGACATTGCTAGGGGTCGATCCTGGCTCCTGGGTCGATAGAAAAAAGTTAAATGGTTGAGGTTGGTTTTAGCCATGTTAATTCCATCCTGACAAAACAGAGAAACAAGTTAGATGTAAAATTCTATGGGCTGAAATTAACTAATTTTGAACCCGACATTTCTAATCTTGGAAAGAATCGGCATCAACACCCATCACATTGACAAAGACAGTCAATTTTATTTAATAATAATATTATTATAATTGATAAATGTAATATAAATAAAAATCACTGTACAATAAACAATATAAGAAATCACATAAGCGTAGTTTTTGCTTGTCCTATTATAATAATGTAATTGTAAAATATAGGGGGTCGATAAGAAGTCGAGAAACTCTTCTGGGAGTCGACGGTCAAAAAAGTTTGGGGAACCCTGCCTTAGGGTGACTAGACGTACTCTTTTTTAAGTAATATTCTCTACACTCTTACTTTTTATAAAAAAAAAACCCTGAATATACTCTTTTTCGCTCGTCACTTGTTTTTTTTTTTGTAGAGAATGAGGAACTTTTTTTTGCTCATCATTTGTATTTTTGAGGGAGGACCTCTTTTGCTCATTACTTGTATTTTTAGAGTGAGGACCTTTTTTATTTGCTCATCACTTCTATTTTGGAAGTGAGGACCTTTTTTTTGCTCATCAGTTCTATTTTTAGAGTGAGGACTGTTTTTTTAATATACTCTTTTTCGGTAAAAAAAAATCTGGTCAGCCTACCTTACCAAGTTAATCTAAGTTCCTATTAGTAACAAAACTAGGCTAGTCCGGCCCTGAAATATACAATTCTTCCTTAATACACCTACCCAAAGCCTTGACTTCAATAGATTTCAAATTTGATTCATAACTTTATTCAATTCTAATTACACGTTTAACTTTTTGTCCTAAATTTGTTGTTTACAATATGAAAATTGTAAATTTATATTTATAAAGGAGGAAGTATTTGTAATATTAACGCTAATAACCATATAAGCACTACAAAATATAACAGATTAGAGAAAAAATATAGTCATGTACAAAATTATCGCATATTTCAAAATTTCGTCTTACTAAAAGAAATTCTGATGGACTAAATTAATGGGAATTAGGAGTAATTGTTATGTAAATAATAAATGAGATATTTCAAGTGCTCCCCATAGTCCCTCAAATATTCATCTTATTAAAAACTTTATTGAACAAGAAAGAGTTATTTCTTCATTCTTAACAATTTGTCTTATATACATTTTTGATGTTACGTAACTCATAAGTAACACTTTAGTTTATTTCAAGTGCATAGGTAACACTTCCCTTAGCCCCCTAAATAATATTCTTATTATAATCTGAATTGAACAGAAAAAAAGAATTTCTTTAAGAAATTTTCTTACATATATTTTTGATGTAAAGTAAATAAGAAATTAAATATTTCAAAATGTTAGTTTTAAGGTTAAAAACGCATGGAATAAAAATATTTGTTTTCTTACTATAAACAATATTTGTTATACAAATTTTTCTGTTAAATCAGTAATAAGGTAGGTAGATATTATAATTTTTTGGGTCTGTCCCCCCATCCCGAAATAATAGAAGCGGATTTTTTTACTTATCTGTTAAAAAAAACGATTTTTTTCTGCTCATCAGTTTAAAAAATAATCTTAAATAAAATGTATGTTATATTCACTCCCATAAACATCATATGAACCGAAATAAACCGATATTTTTTCGGTTCAGTTCCGGTTCGAAGCCCTAATAAAAAGTTTTCAGGGGCACTGTTTGCCTAAATATGAACCATGTCGCTTTATAAACAATTAAGTCTTCCCAGGTATCTTCCATACTAGTGTTTACCAACCGCCGTAGTTTTTATTTGAGCACACTAAAAGTAAACTGTCTTTTTAATTCTGTTTCGACATTGATATAATTTAAAAATCGCCAAAATAATGATCAGAAAATAGAGCTAATGTATTTGATAACTGCAAATTGATAACAATAATATTCATAACATAGATAATATAATAATTATCAGCAGAAAAAATGGTCTTGTTAATTTTTAGTTCTTATACTATGTATTGTTGTCAACATTTTCATTATTAAGTTAAATAATATATTTAATTTCGCATATTTTGCAATTTTAATTTAAAAAATTTAATGAGTCATTATCTAATCATAAAAATAAAATCAATACAATATTTAACACGTAACATGTTAGAAAACATTTGTACAAGAAAACAGTATTAATAATAAAAGAATATTGATCTCGTCCTACATTTTGCATAATTATAGTGGAATAATAAAGAATATTTTGTTATAATTGTGATAGAAAAAAAAGTTTTTTGTACAAGGTACGATGACGACGAATGCATAATAATAAATAAATATGGTTTAGTTCTGTATATGGACTGTGGAGGCGCCATTATTGGTCGATATTCAAATGGTTTGGACGATACCAACCTAATCAAAATTATAGAACTACTACCGTTATTTGAAAAATAATTTTTTATCGGAAGTTTTAGAAATATTAAATAAAAGCTACTAGAGTAGAGATTATTATCAAAAGATTTGATAATATATTATCAAACTTAGATTAGATTATTAGATAGGTATTCCAGAACTTTGATTATATAGATATCAAGTACTTAGATTATAAAGATATTTAGAACTTAGATATCCTTTCTCAAATTGGTTCTATCTGTAGTTTTTATTAATTTTATTCTCCATTTTTATGGCTGGAAATTACTTATTATTGACATTACAAAGGTTGTTTTTTAAAATTATTGTTGACAATTTTATTTTGAGTTAAAGATATACCTATAATTATGTATTTTTTCACCCCTATATGTATATGAAACAAGATAACTAAACCAATTTGCTATAATTTAAAATCATAATTTGAAAATGAATGCTGGTTACTTTTAGTTATTTAGTAGTGGTAATACTACCAAGCCAACGCCTTATGTAGTGGGGGGCTTTATATAGAAGTTCCAACGGATCTCTATCCCAGAATCAAGCAGACACCGTAGTATTGTGTGCGTTAATTCATTTTTAAAATAAAAAAAATCTATCAAAATGAGGGAAATTGTTCATATTCAAGCCGGTCAGTGCGGAAACCAGATTGGAGCCAAGGTATTTATTGTTTTTATCTATTATCTTTTAAGATAAGATAGTTTTAAGATTACTTTGAAAAAACCGTTAATGGCGTACCGGCAATGTGCTTTAAATGATCTTGCTTGGTAACTAGTTCTAATTTAAATTTGTTATATAATTGTTTTATTTATTTTTGTCTTGTTTTGTTTTAAGATTTTGTTTGTTTTTGTGTGATTTTAGAGTTTTTTGATGAAATTGAAACAGTTGGTTTTGTCGCCATTTTGGGACGCCAACTCGTTTAACGGTTTTTTCAAAGAACTTTTTCATCTGTAATACTTTATAAAATGTTCTAAATACTCTTTAAAATAAATAATACAACTTTTTTTAAACAATTTTTCAAGTTTTATAAACAAACACTTAAGATTATCAGTAAACATAGAAGTACTCAAGCTTCAAATACGATATCTTTTAAATTTACAAGTTTTAATTTTAGTAAGTATTGTTTTTTAATACTAGTAATACTTTTATATCCGGTAACATTAAGAAATTTCGAGATTAAATATACTTAGGTCTGATGAAACTCTGTTTTTTGAATGGTTAGTACATTTAGCCTTCAATCTACCAGCGTGTTCGACCGATACAAAAGCCGGCCGGTAACCGTTTTTCTCTCTTTGTTCCTTTGACCCAATGTGTTAGACAAGGAACAAAATTACTTTGGATTCTTTGCTCTGTACGTGTTGTAATTTTTTTCGCCATATTAATTCGTGAAAAATGCATTGTTAAAGTTAATTGCGGAAATAATTAAAGATATAAATTCATAGAGCAGAACTTGTTTGAAAATTTGAATTTTAAGATGGTGTGTTGGGAAGATGGCGGTTATAGAATTCTGGGAAATAGACAGATGTCACGTCTTGAGATCTAGTTTTTGCTAACTTTTACCTAACTTCATTGTTAATGCGTCATATTGTTAAAAATTTGTTTAAAATAAACATTTATATTCAAAATGGCTACTAATTAATCTCGAAATTTACAAACAATTTTTCTGTGGTTATATAAAATTTACAGACTATTCCAAACGATTAGGCGGAACTAACTGAAATTTTAATTTTTGTAAGTTGTCATTAGCTATTTTTTTAATATATTGAAGTTCGTTTTTCCTTCAATCTGTATAATCGTTTGGAAGGAACATATTAATATTTTATCGAAATAATTTAGATTAAAAAGTATGTTGGTATACCAATTAGCAAAACGATTTCTATTTTAATTTGTAACGACATATTTTTGTATTACTCTTTTCTTAGCTTAGCGGAACTAAATGGGATTTTTTGAAGTTGTCACAAACTCATTTTTTACCGATTGAAGTTGAACCAAAATAATCAAATGCTTCAATCAATCATTAAGTCACTAAATTTCAAAATCTAGTTCCGCGCTAAGAAATAAATATCTCCCGAATATGAACTTGAAATTTGGGACTTCAGGGTTTCGTAGGTAAGTCCAAGAAACCTTTAAACCTTCATGTGTCTGTACAGTTAAAATTGTGGCCAAATAGTAATACAAAGTTGAAATTTGGAATTGATATATGAGGAAACTAGAGCGTTTTTTGCCCAAGTTCAAAAAACTCTTGGATCACAGGGGTTGGTTACAAAATCTGAAAAATTCAGAGTAATACACATTAATGTAAATTGTAATGATACGCTTGGAATTTGATTATTTTATTGAATTGTTTAAATTATATTCTTTAATTTATATTATAATTAAATTCTAATTTAAATTATAATATTTGAATTATTTTATTGAATTGTTTAAAATAAATTTAGGCGATTAGCCTCGTTTCAGAAATAGGCCCATGTAAAATAAATAAAATAAAATATTCTTTAAATTTGACGTCAAATGAAAGTTTTGTATCATAAGCAAAATAAATCATACTTTTTTTAATTTTGTCTGATTTAAAAAAAAAATCAAACTTGTGTCATGAAATCCAGAGGGGTTGGTTTAAAAATCTGAAAATTTTGTATCGGTCTGAGTTATGCTTTAATGCATTCTTTTAACGTTCCACGTACCGTTCACATCTGTTATAAATTAGTACGTTACGAATAGCCCTCCAACTGTGAATTTTGAAACCATCTATTCAGCTTCGTAAAATATTTTATATGTATTATCGTTCTTATAATTCTGTTGTCTTAGATTTTAACTACCTAATTACCTAAATTGATCATATTTACTGTCCGTCTTTATAATTTTGAGCAAGATTTGTTAATGATGACATGTTAAGTTAAGTAAAGGCATTCGATAACGACGGTGTCACTGATAGAATGCGATAGTCAATGTGTTTGTATGTCCGTCTCATTAAAACATCTAAGCTATAAGTTTAGAAAATAATGCACAATCCACAACAAACAGCGTATTAAATTTGATGGTCTGAACGGTTTCACGTCTTATCATATGACAAACTTCCTGGTGACAGTGAACAGTCCATAAGATACAGTGCATAAGCTATTGTCAACTGACACTACCGATAGAGGCGCCACTGCATTGTACATCATGGCTGACGCAGATAGGATATTTTTGACAGGTTCAATGGTATCTTCATGTGATATTTATTGAAATTAATTAATTATTCAATATGAGGGTTGCGTTAAATGAAATATACCGTTTTCTCGGTGCCCAAGTAACCTCTAGGGTTATAATTGAAGGTAATAAGGCTTTTTTTTCACGTTTCGGAACACGATGAAAACTTAGGTCTCTATCACGACCTACTTTTGCATTGCAAAGATAAACACTACAATTCACGTTGCATTTAATTTTTTCTTGCAATTTTAAAGACATTTTTTAAAAACTCGCTATGAAAACAACAGTAAACAAACTCGACTATCCTCCACCTGTCAGTTTCTCAAAATCTCACTAGAGGCGCTTCAGTTATTGTCAGTTGACAATAGATTTAAGAGCTCTGAATGCGGCTTTACGTTAGCAACCCGCCATTAAAAACTACAAAATTATTTTTTTAAATCTATAATGAAGCTGTTATGGTCAATCATTCTGGGTTTCTATTAGTTCTTCACTTCATAACTACGAAAACCTGTGAAAATTCACATTTACGCAATTTATTATATGAGTAATTTTGAATACATCCATTTGAAATTGAACTTGAACAATGAATGAAAAATTAGACGCAACCAAGTCTCTTCATGTTCCACATCTTGAATAAATTACCATAAAAATATGTGATTAATTATCTAAATTAATGAGTTAATATAGTAGGCAAATGTGGTTTAAGTAACAGATGGGCGAATATTCTTTGAAGCGGAGAATGTTGAAGGTTATTAACCTTCTCCGCCATTTGCTTTACCGTTAAGTACTGCATTTATTGCATACCATCGCTCAAGATCTTCCAAGTTGGCAAACACGTATTTTAATATTTTTTTCGCCCACTAAATATTTCAATTGCATGATTGCTTACGTCATTTTAGTTGTAACTTCTATATTTAGGCATGAGCTGGTCAGTTTATTAACATAATCGTCGACCTCCTTATTTGGGGTGATAGTTGCATTTGATTGGCAGGTGATTTCTCGCATTATTTAACGCAATAGGCGTACAGAATTTCTTCTTGAGATACACCTGGATTCAACTATTTTTCTTATGAGGGCTCAGAAACCATCGATGGATATCCGCGAATTGACGTCCCTACATAACGTTTCGACTATTTTTAGCATGTAAATCGGTCTGTCTGTTGGTCCGTGTACACGTGCAGAGCAAATTCGGCTAAAAGGATTTTTATGAAACTTCATATTTAAGCTTTTGACATCAATTATTTGACAAAAATATTACATTATCAATTAATTAAATAAATAATAAGTCCCCAACGACTAGGAGACGTTTCTGCTCATATTATCTTTGTACAAATATATTAATTATGAAATGAGGGCTGAGTCGACCCCTGGGCTGAATGCACAGGGGTGTGGAATGTTAATTCTTAAGTCTCCAATGCCCCATAGAGAACCATCTTACGGATCCACCGTATCTTGAGTTTTTATAAATAAAAATAAAATTTACAAAATAAATCAAAAAAAAATAAACATTGAAAGTTGTTAAATAATTTTAATTTTGTCAGTCTGTCAGTGCTTTGTCCATTTATTTTCTAATATTAAATTACAAAAATATTGAAATTAATAGATCAATTTCCAGAAAAATCGGACACATCCAATATAAACTAAATATTTTTTAGAAGAATTTTGAAAACGACATTTTAATAACAAAAAAAAATGCTAAATTACTTTGATAAAAAAAAAAAATTAAAATTATATTACCTCGAATATTGTGATTTTTTTTTATTTATAAACAGAAATAACTGGTCTTATTAACTCTATGCCGTTTTTTTTTCTAAAGTTATTAGTCGACCCCAGAGCTGATCATGAAATATTTCAAATATTATTTAAATATTAAAAAAGTAAAATTTTAAAAAATAACGTTTAAAAATTTGGATTTTTTTGAGAACAAATTTAAAAAAATAATAAAAAATCGGTTAACTAGAATTGGGAGTTTACTCGTGTCGGTTTTAAGATTTTTGCGAATATTTCACAACAGAAATATTTCAAAAAAAGTTATTTAACAAAAGTTGCTATAAAAGCAATAACTAACAACTTTTATTTGAGACATTTTTTGATAAAGCAGCATAAATTAAACAAGTACTTTGTGATGGCGGTCGATCCTGTGGTGGCCACAGCTGATTTTTTTTTATGATGGCTCGGAAGCAAACATTTTTTCTTACAGTGGCTTAAAAACCTATTTTTTTCTTAACCGGGATTCTGCAGCTAAAAGTTTTCTTTGGGGAAGCGGTCGTACGTTAAACTACAAGAAAAATGTGTCCCTTAAAACCTTTTTTAAGTGCCTTGGGGGGGGGGGGTCAAACCGTAAGTCTCCCCCCCCCCCTGTGGGTGCGTGCCTTGTTTAGAACCATAATTTCTATAAGATATTTATCTCGTTCACATTAATATTTGTTTTTGTCATATGGTAAATAGTTTTTTCTTTTTTTTAATTTTTGTTGTGGCATTTGCAAATCTAATGGTTCTGATGTAAGCGATGATTCATTTCCTGCTTAAACATAATCTACTTTGAAATAAAAATAATTTGAAACGATATTTTTAGAAATTACATAAGAGAACACTGTAAAAGAAAATCTGATTTGAAGTATGAATTTTCACATATTTTAAGGTTTTGTCGATATTTAGAAAGGAACATTTTTGGTTGCATAAAAATATTAAAGTAAGATGTTAGCTAAAACTCGATGTAAATCACAAAATTGCCTAAAGCATTTTTTAATAGGGCGCATCAAAATAAAATAATAACATAACAATGTTGTTTAATCTCTTCGTTACAAATTTATTTTAAACTGATTTTTAATGTTTATATTTCTTTGTTCTAGTTCTGGGAAATCATCTCCGACGAACATGGTATTGACCCCACCGGTGCCTACCATGGAGATTCCGATCTCCAGCTGGAGCGCATCAATGTATACTACAATGAAGCCTCCGGTGGAAAATACGTCCCAAGGGCAATCCTTGTGGATTTGGAACCTGGTACCATGGATTCCGTAAGATCTGGTCCATTCGGACAGATCTTCAGACCTGATAACTTTGTTTTCGGACAAAGTGGAGCCGGTAACAATTGGGCAAAAGGTCATTACACAGAAGGTGCTGAATTAGTAGATTCAGTCCTTGATGTAGTAAGAAAAGAAGCCGAATCATGTGATTGCCTTCAAGGATTCCAGTTAACCCATTCACTTGGTGGTGGTACTGGATCCGGTATGGGTACTTTACTCATTTCCAAAATCAGAGAAGAATATCCCGATAGAATAATGAACACATACTCAGTAGTACCCTCTCCAAAAGTATCAGATACTGTAGTAGAACCTTACAACGCCACACTTTCAGTCCATCAATTGGTAGAGAACACAGACGAAACCTATTGTATCGATAACGAAGCCCTATACGACATTTGCTTTAGAACATTAAAACTTACAACACCTACATACGGAGATCTGAACCATCTTGTTTCTCTAACCATGTCTGGTGTAACAACCTGTCTTCGATTCCCTGGACAGTTGAATGCCGATCTCCGTAAATTGGCCGTCAATATGGTACCATTCCCACGTCTTCACTTCTTTATGCCAGGTTTTGCTCCACTTACATCTCGTGGTAGTCAACAATATCGCGCCTTAACCGTACCAGAACTCACCCAACAAATGTTCGACGCTAAAAACATGATGGCTGCTTGTGACCCAAGACACGGTCGTTATCTCACAGTTGCTGCTGTCTTCAGAGGTAGAATGTCTATGAAAGAAGTTGACGAACAAATGTTAAACATCCAAAACAAGAACAGTAGCTACTTCGTCGAATGGATTCCAAATAATGTTAAGACCGCCGTTTGTGATATTCCACCACGTGGTTTGAAGATGTCTGCTACCTTCATTGGTAACTCCACCGCCATCCAGGAATTGTTCAAACGTATCAGTGAACAATTTACAGCTATGTTCAGACGTAAAGCTTTCTTGCATTGGTACACTGGTGAAGGTATGGATGAAATGGAATTCACAGAAGCCGAATCCAACATGAACGATTTGGTATCCGAATATCAACAATACCAAGAAGCCACAGCTGATGAGGATGCTGAATTTGACGAAGAACAAGAAGCTGAAGTTGATGAGAACTAATTTCGCTCTTTATTTTTTTTAATTCTTTTTTTTTCCTGTTTTATATCATTTTCTTAAAATTCAATCTCGAATATTTAAGCTTTTTTTATTGTATTATGCAAAAAATATGTTTTTTTTTTGTACAGTCTTGACATTCCCTGTGTACATCAATATAAATCTAACTTATTAAAAGACTGACTTTTCTTTATAATACATGTTGCTTTTAAAAACGTTTTCATGTTTTTGTAATTTTTACCAGTGTCGTTTCAATTTTAATATTTTTGCAACGTTTGTTTATCAACAGTAGACATTAAAAAATGGCTGCCAAATCATTGTACATTTGAAGTTTCATTATACTACCCAATTTCCCTATTCTTTCAGATCACAAGTTGGCCTCCTAGTCATTACTAGCTTGGCAAGGTAGGTAATATGGACGTACAATTTTTATAATCGATACAAAGTATAAATTTTCACTTATTCTTAGGTCAATCGCCCGTGTGCAATCATCCATAAGACCTCCCTTTATTAAACTTCATTTCTTAGAAGTCCATAGCATAAACGCATCGCATATACATAAAGCGCTTCAATGGCGTATCACTTCAGCTTACAGTACGAACATCTATATTAATAAAATTGGAGAATATATCTTTAAAAAAAAATTTTTTTGCCTCTTGATACGTTTCAGATGATTATAAACCGATATCTTCAGAAAAAGAATTTTTGTTTGTCCGAAATTCAAGCAAAAACGGTTGGACCTATGTTCATATGACGATAGAAGGTGCGTTCGGCATAACTACAATGTTAACTCTGTGACGTGCAAGTTTTTACTTGTTCCATCATGAGGTTCATGTCTGTACTATTTATTTTGCAAATGCTGTAGGCATAAACAATGATATCTTGATTGTTTTCACTCATATTGTTTAGTAGAAATAATAACTTTTATTTTTAACGCGAAAAACACTATTGCACAGATTGCCGCACGGTCTGAACTTGTGACGACTGTGCAACACGCACTGCACGATATGCCGAACGTTTCTTGTGTAAATTATGCAGAATGTGTGATTATTAACTTATGTCGAACGCACCTAGAGTAAAACCAGGTTTCGAATATAGGCTATAAGGCAGGTCAAAATTTATATTCTATAGTGCGTTCAAAGGTGAGTTTGCAGTATAGCTCTTATGGCAAATGGGAGCGGTGTTGCCAAATGTTGTAAAAGTGTCAAATGTGTCAATTATAATAATATAACAAGAAAAGGATAGCGTCATTGTGTAAATCCATTAGAGAATATGAAAAAGAACTACTCCATATGTCCTGTACTGCAAACTCACCTTTGAACGCACTATAGGAGGGTGTTTCGGGGTTAAAACTGTATCTCCCTTATTATTGACTTAACAGAAAAATATCTGCAACAAAAAATGTTTATATAGTGCGTTCGAAGGTGAGTATGCAGTACAGGGCATATGGAGTAGTTCTTTTTCATACTCTCTAATGGGTTTACAGAATGACGCTATCCTTTTCTTGCTAGTCGACGTTGCCAGCTCTAAAACACGTTGATCTGTGAAGACGCAGTATTCTACAAATGGCCATTTGTTTTTGTTGAGTGTTATTTTGAGTTTTATAAGAGTTGATTTTTGTAAATAATACGAGTTTTTCATATTATTATAATTGACACATTTGACACGTTTACAACATTTGGCAACACCGCTCCCATTTGCCATAAGAGCTATACTGCAAACTCACCTTCGAACGCACTATAGTAAGAAAAGAAATGTTTTTTGTTCAATAAATTTTTGCAATTAGATGAACATTTGGGGAGTTATGGGGGGGAGTTGATTCTAAAACTAAAATCTACATACATCTCCCTTATTATTTACTTAACAGCAAATCGTTCGCTAAACGCACTCAAAAAGTTACATTCAGAACAAAAACGAGACAGGCCGTAATTCAAAAAATAATTGTAACAATTAAAAATTTACGACATTGTTAATTACGGTGTCTGCTTCAATTACTGTAATTAACTGATTATCAACCTAACTTCTAAATTCTATTTTTACAAATGGAGTAAAAAATATATTTCTATAAATAAATATTACCTCAAATAATGACATAAGTTGTTTATTCATACGCTTACCGTTATCCTAGTATGGACTCAAGTTCACAAGAGAAACGAGTTTATGTAGTACAACCAGCGGCGGATTGTCATTTGGGGCCCACCTATAACTTTTTTTGCGGTGAATACATCTGTAAAATCGACATGGGGAGAGACAAGAAAAAAAAGACTTTTAGAGGTATGAATGGACATAAGAAAAGCAGAAAAAACGGAGGTACCGATATACACACATCGGCAAATTTAAAGGAAGATTTTTTTTTTTTAAATTTTATTATTTTGTATCCTATATCTAGATAGCTTTGAATGCTCTACTAAACAATGAACGAAGTTTGTATAGACGCCAAGAAGAACAAAGTGCACCATTTAATTTTGCTACTAGTGTATCTTTTGGTGGAGGTTCAATTATGGTGTGGGGTGGAATATGTTTGTGAGCTCGCAGAGAGTTAGTGGTGATTGATGGCGGAGCGTTAACTGCAGATAGGTACATCAGAGATATTCTTCAAGACCATGTTGTACCTTTTGCCCCATATTTTCTTTTCTTTGATCATATATTTGGATAACAGCCCTTTTTAGGACTACTTGGCCTATTAGAATAGTTTATTTGCTTCTATTCTGTTCTTATTCTTATATTTTCATTTTCATTACGATACTAGTGACAGCGTACGAATATTACAGTTGTTAGATGGATGCTATGAAGACGTACTAAATATGACGTCACAAAAACATGTGAAATTTCCAGTGACGCAACTGCACTGATTTTATAAATGTTTGCAGCCATAACAGAATGTAATGAAAGAAACTGGACGATCTAGTGAACCCATGTTTGTCATCAAAATATCAAAAATTGTAATTTAAAACATCCTTTTTAATATGGCCCCACCATTTTGAATACTCAACAGCCGTCACTGCTTATAAACACGACTAAAAAATTCAATTGTCGTAGGAGCCTGGATGACGTCATTACGTAACTAAGATGCTGTGAACCTTTTATGGAATAACAAGTGAATTAAAACGGGAAATATCCAGATTTTTACATAACGTGATTATTTGGATGAAAAATGATTAGTTTTTTGTAAAATTGACTTTTAAAACAATAGAAGGAGATATATTTGGAAGGTTTTGATGAAATTTTAATTGTTAGTTTCTCTTGCGAAATGGAGGACATTTAAAGATGTGAAATTGGGTTTAACTTGTAAACAAAATTCATGGCTAAAATTACCCATGTACCGTCTGTCTCATTTAACTGCGATTGTATTGAGATCTAGTAAACTACAAGAGATATGACTTGGGTTAAATTAGATCAAATTAACACTATAATTATCAGAGCCGTAACTAGATTTTTTTGGGCCCAACGAAGTTACAAAAAAGTGCAAAAATATTTATTTACATTTCTAGATGCGTAAGTGATTTTTTTTTTGCTGAGGCCCGTAATGCCTCCGAGAACAAAACAATAACTACGCATCGTGCAATGTATAATAATTTTTATAAAGGTCAGTCATTCAATCAACGCAGTTGGTCATTTTGCGTCATAACTGTAATGACAAACTTAGTGGCGAAAAAATAACTAAATCGATTTTTTTGCATGTGGATCCTATGACTTTTGTATGTGACTAAGTAAAATAAAAGAGTGAAGAGCAATACTCTTCACTCTTTTATTTTACTAAAACATACCTTTTGAAGACACATTTAGTTTGTGTTCGATAGTCATTTTGAAGATTTACAAATTTTAATTGTTTATTTAATATAGAGACATTTGTATTGGTACCGCTAAATAAAACAATGTTTACATTTGACATTTTATAAAACGTTCTGATGTGTTTTAATACTTGTGTTCACACATATCTAACGTATAGTAATTTCTAAAAACCTTTTTAGGGTTTTGTAGGTATGACCAAAAAACCCTTATACCGTCATTTTGTCGTCTGTCTGTTTGTTCGGTAAAAATTGTAGCCAAACAGCTAAACCTAGAGAGTTGATATTTGGCATGCTTATACAACTCTTTGACCCGCACATAAGAAAAATATTAAAACATCTAAAAAACATATCCCCCTAAAAATATATGCTCATCGAAAAAAAATATATTTTTTTAAAATTCTGAGTAGGGTATCAAAATTTTATTCTTGCAAAATAAATTATTTTGACGCGATTTTTTCAAAAATTGAAAAAAAAATTGCCCCACACCCTGTAGCCTAGATGGTTTAAACTAAAAATCTGAAAAAATTCTAAGTAATGTACATTTGTGTGAACTGGAATAGTACAACAGGAATTTTTGATCAGATTATGCTTTCGGAAAATAACGCATTTTTTGTGTTTCTTGCTTGACCATGTAAAATGTTTAATAACTTATGTAATAAAGTAAACCAGCATGCTTTCATGGTGTAGTGGTTAGCAATCTCGTGTTCAAATTTGCAAACTTGGGTTCGATCTCGAGACAATCTTATTTTTTGTTTTTTTTTGCATTTTTATTTTGTTTAAATTATTTTTTTTTAAATTCTAGTTATATTTGGGCAAATGTTGCATTTAATTTTTAAAAGCATAAATTTAATAATCAGTGGAAATTGTTGAAATTGAATACACGAAATCAGAGGGGCGGTGTTATGACTTAAAACAACCAATGGAAGCCATAGACGCCATTTTCAAAATCTTAATGAACGTTGCTATATAAAAAAAAATAATAATAATAAAATATTAAAATATTTTTTCCAACTACATAAAATTCTTGCTGTTGCACAATTTTTAAAAGACAATAATGGATGTTTAAAACCCTCCATTTGAAATATTTCAAACACTTACACAAAAAGCTTAATAATTTCCATTTGCCATCTAGTTTAACAACAAAAATGGCAGTAATAACACAGCCAATATACTCTATAAAATATATTTTAAATATCTTAAAATGCATTGGTGCGTTCCCAATAAATTTGACAAAAATCGACACAAATAAAAAAATATTTACAATTTACACTTTAATTTTACTTGTTTCTTACATAGTTTTATGTATTTTTGCAATTCCAAGTCGAAATGATGAGAAAGAACTACATTATTTTGTTAATCGTATAGTTGGATTTCTTTATTTAATTACTTTGTTTACACTTTTACTGACACCTGTGTTTACCAAAAAGGAATTAAAGGATATTATCAAAATTTTTATTAAATTCGAAGAGAACAGCGAAAAGTTTAACATAAAATATAATAACAAAACTAATTTTAGATTAACTTTATTTTTAATTTCAGTTATATCGTTTGTTTTAGTTTTTATTTTAATTTGTGATTTAGTTATTTTGAGGTTATATGTCAAACGCCAGTATGTCTTAAGATGGCTAGTTATTTATATACCTGTACTTGTAATAAATTATTATTTAATTTTAGTTGCTTTATTTGGACATTTACTACATCAAAGATTTAAAGAAATTAATGAAGCATTGTTAAAAATTACAAATCCAACAGAAAAACATACAAGTGTTAAATCTAAAATAGCATCTAATACCAACTTAATAGCTGAACAGTGTAAAATTCATCTTGAAACATTAAAAAACTTAAAATTACTAAATGAAGATTTACGCAATTTGGCTAATGATGTAACTTCTTACTTTTCTTTTCCTCTTCTCTTTTGTTTTGTTGCTATTTTTGTTGATATAACTATCCAAGTTTTTTATTTGATCTTTTTACTTAGACATGCTGACACTGTTCAAATTAAACATAATTATACATGGCAGGCAGGATTAAGTTTGTGTAGTTATATTATTAATCATATGTTGGTACTAATTTTTGTGGTGACACATTTTCATATGGCGAAAGATGAGGTATAAAGAAATCTTTTTCATTGTTATCACTAGAGGCTGGCAAAACATGCATTAACATGTTCTGTAAAAAAATATCTAGATACAGATACAAATACCTAAGAAAAATTGTATCTAGATGCAGATACAGATACAGAATTATAAATAATATCTACAGAGTGATTATTTAAGGGCGAGACGACGTCACCGAATTTTACGTGCCTTCTAGCAGAAATACTGGTGAATACTATGACTATAATAACTATGATTATGAAGAAAAAAAGATTATGCGCATGCGCGCATAATCGCCTGCTACGATGTGTATGAAACGGCAAATTATTAAAACTTCCAGTGAAGTCGTCTCGCCATTAAATAATCACTCTGTAGATACAGATAAATGCCAAAAATGTTTGTGTCTAGATACAGCTTGATACTTTTGTAAAAACACTAAAAAATTAAAATACCATATTTTTTACCAAACAAATAGTGCATGTTAATCGGTATTATACAGGCTGTTCAAATATGACCGTGACATCATAAAAAGCACACTAAATTCAAGGTAAAACACTATTCTGAGGAATAAATTTGTACTATTTAACGTATGAGCTGCGTATCTATAAGACTAATGTTAGTCTTATAGATACGCAGCTATGTTCTTGTTAAGAGGATGTTCCAATCAATCAAATTTTAGCCGTAATTGAAGTGGAATTTGTGTAATGTTACGATCATTTTTGATCACTAATAAAAAAATACTGATATGAAAACTGTGTTTTTTTTTCTCATTCCATACAAATTTAATTTATAAACAAAATTTCAGTTGACATTCTCACGCTTACAAATTAAAGCGTCAGCACATTTGCTAACTGTTGGGGGCTAACTAAAGTTCCAGAATTCATCGATTGTCTAATCGATTGCATCAAAAATCTATCAAACCATTTCATAATTCATCGATTTTATTATTCCACACGTTTCTAAATTAGCCATTGTAAATTCAATGTACGAAGAGCATGTATCATTTTGCACTTATTTTGAAAATAAAAGCGTTATGACGTTAACAAAAATTTTAGGTTAACTAAATATTACACAAAACAACAAATCGTTCCAAATTTCAGTGTTAATTATATTGCATCGGTTCCATCGATTACGTTATTGATTGAATTAATCGATTAATTTGCTGATGAATTCTGGAACTTGCCATTGGTAACATTGGAATCCATCTTTAAACCATTAAATTGCTCAACACAATTTTTGCTGGCTTACATCTAAGACTTGTTTCTTACTAATTTGGTGCTGCTGAACTCAAATATCACATCAGATTTTTGCTCTACAACAAATACATATTTTCGGACAAAGAATGCTTCTATCGTTTAATTTTAGACGTCGATACTGTAATTGGTACAAATTTGGCGAACAATAAGGAGTAAATAATTAGAAAATATTCTTAAAATATTATTTATAGTGAAAGAAAGAAAATGAGAACAGTTTTAATTACATTTTAATGCATTGGAGTGTTAAAATAAAAATACAAAATAATTTAAGGATTAAATGGTCGTTTGTAAGATCTTCTGGAGTGCACCATTCCCGATAAGTCTCTTTTAATACTCCAACAGTAGTCAGCCATCATGAGAGTATCCTACCTTCCTTGATAACGTCTCTTCATCTCTTTTAAATCCTGATGGAAACGTTCACCCTGTTCATCACGAACATCTCCAAGATTGACAGGAAATTTGTCAAGATGACTGTTTAAAAAATGAAGTTTCACGCTCATGTTTTTTTTTTTCAACGACCTCCACATAGTTTTCGGCTTTTTTATTCCCAAGAAAATTTTTGATGAGCGCCACGAAAGACTGCCATGCTTTCTTCTCCATATCATCCATATGTACAGTGAAATGTGGATCATTCACTAATTTTCTAATTGGTGGTCCGTCAAAAATGCCAGCTTTTAGCTTCTCATTACTGAGACTTTGAAATGTTTCATATATATATTTGAAACAGTCACCATCTTTGTTCAACGCTTTTAGAAACTGCTTCATTAGACCCAGTTTAATATGAAGAGGGGGCAAAATGATTTGTGTTCGCTCCACCAAAGGTTCGTGTATTATGTTTGGGTCTCCAATATTTAAATCTATTCTCACCAGCCTCAGAGTCCAATGCTTATCTCTCGTATATCAGAACGTGAAAAGGTGAAATAAGTCAAAATACGATAGAACAAAAATTTGACGTGATAGGCAGAAACTGTTAACATTTTTGAAATCAGCACCCCAAAATTAGTTAAAAACAAGTATCAGATCTAAGTCAGCAAAAAAAAGTTTAAATTTGTTGACCAGTGTTATAACTCCTTTGTCGTTTGATTTTTAATTTGATTTTAAACAGCAGGACAATAATAACTATTTTTTAGGCGGATCGGACAACAATAATGTTAAATAAAATATTATTAACTTACGATGATAAGAAGATGTCGATGGAGGTATGAATTTTTAATAAGAACCAACCAAATATAAGTGATCATTTTGAAATTTTATTGGAGTTTCTTATTTAAGATGAATCGATTTGGTGTGTTCGGCATAAGCTAATAACACTGGTCAAAAAATATTAGGTGTACCGGAAAGTTTTTTCCTTTATTTGGTATTATTAAAATAGATAGATATATACTTTATTCTTGCCTTTCGGCTTTGAATGGAGTACAGTAATTACATTAATTTCCAGACTTAACACTAATTATATTATTAAAATAGAAACAAATCGAAAACTGAATACATATTTGGAATTGCCGAACGCTCCTTATATTTTATGTACTTTAAAAAAATCAAAATACCTTCAATCATCTAAATTTTGTAACAGTATTTATTATAATTTATATTTTTTATAGATAATGGTATTTTCAAATCGTATTCATGATCATCCAGTTAATTTTTGTATTTTTTCTGTCATTCATTTAGATTTGAGACTGTTCAAGACGGTAAGTTCATTTTTCATTGTACGTATTTTGTAATATTAACATGATTTTTTGCAGCTGATGGTATTTGCAATCACATATATTTTAATACTAATTCAGTTGAAGACACAAGATGGTACCGCTGATATACATGACTTACCCCAGCGATATGGTGAAAAGTAACGTCAAAAATAAATAATATAACCTTGTGTATTATTTATCTTTGAATTTAATAAAACTAATCAAAATATTTCCAGGAACGGTTATACACCCAACTCAAAACCTTTCGTTAAGCCGTATGCATATCAAGTTGAACACCACGACAATAAATATGGTGGAGTTCTTTTTGCTTTGGCACCTGGGCATACTGTTTCCACTGTAGAAAATTCTGAGACAGATAAATCTGCAATAGATCAATCTGGTGATATTATTCGATATGGTAATAAAGAAGGAGGATCTGCGGTTGCTTTTCCACCTGGATCTTCTCTTGCCACTAGTAAAAATACTGAAACAGATAATACCGCAGTGGGTCAATCTGGTGATATTATTCAATATGGTCATAAAGAAGGAGGACCTGCGATTATTTTTCCACCTGGATTTTCTCTCACCACTGGTGAAAAAAATGCTGAGACAGATAATACCGCAGTGGGTCAGACTGGTGATATTATTCGATATGGTAATAAAGAAAGAGAGCCTGCGATTACTTTTCCAGCTGGATTTTCTCTTACCACTGGTGAAAATAATGTTGAGACAATTAATACCGCAGTAAATCAACTTGTTGATGTTACTCGATATGACAATAAAGATGGAACTCATGTACTTTTGCCAAATTTTCCAACTGATGAATATATTTCTGGAACAGTTGCATCAGTAGATCAAATTGGTAATGAAATTGGATATGATAATAAAGAATGGAATCCCATATCACCCTCCTTTTCATTTGGTGACACTGGAAGAAATAACTTAAAAACAGTTCCATTAAATTTTCCTTTTCATGATGGAAATTTTATGGAAACTAATAAAACCAATGCATCTATCCCGTTGAGTTAAATATATTCTTAGGCATAATTTTATGACAAATTAAAAAAAAATGTTTCTTCTTTTTTTATCTATTATTGCTGCTCCAAACCTTTCGTTCTTCGATTAAACCCAAGACCTAGGTGGTAGTAGGTGGTGTACCTCTACTCTTGGTAGAGTTTCTTGGTGTATATTTGAATATTTATCTTGTCCATTTATAATCGAATCGGTTATTTCGAAAAGGCCACATCTTGTTTTGTGCATAAATGAGTTAAGTCACCATTTGACTTAAAATATGCTTTAAGCTTGGTTACATGTGAAAATGCCTCATCTCCACTGTTTGCATAATCCAGGCAGGTGTTGTTCTCTGTTTACTTCGAAAAGGCCGCTTCTTTGGAGACGTTTTTTTGTCCTCCTGTAAAATTTACTTTTCTGGAGTTGTGGCCTTTTCGAAATAACTAATTCAATCAATCTTACAACATATCCGGCACATTTCTTATTCAGCTTTGCACCTTATAAAACAGAAAAATGTGTTCTTTTATGGTTATTGTGGTAGATTTGTACATCAACATGTTCTTTTGCCACGTAAGAATTGTTAATGGCAGAAGGCTAGTAATAGTGATTTAAATGTTATTGTTGTAAAATAATTGTTTTAACTCCAGTAATTACTTATTTTAATAAATACATAAAACCAAAATTAGTTAAGTAATTTTATTTTTACTGTGTAATAACAGGAGTGGACTGTCAACATTTATCGGCCCGGGAAAGTTCTTAGTTCCGGCCCCATTCACTAAAATAAATCTATTAACCCTTTACTGCATGAATTGGATCTTATTGATAGAAAAATTAATTAAAAAAATATATTTAAAATATTAATTATTATTCTTATGAAAAAATAATAATAAAAATAATAATTTAGGGTTTGTGCCATACATGGAACATTATGATTCTACACTATGTTACAAAAGAAAATGATTCCGTATTATTTGCTCGTCAATTGCTAGGTGTTGTTCATTAGGGATTAAAAGCAGTCGCCCTCGAATTTTTGAAAGAAAAGGTCGTATCTTCTAGTTGTCCTTTCTCAATAAATTCAGAGTTATCGTTGAAGTGCAAATTCCACTTGATATCCTCAAATCTATTGCAGCCCATTACTTGAGATACTGCAGGATCCATTGCTATGTATGTGGCATATATGAACATTCATGAAGTAACGTTCTGATTCAGTTTTAAAAATAAAAAATAAAAATCAGAATGTGCCATATATGGCACACTATCCGGTAAAGGGTTAATATACGAGGGAGGTCAAAAAGTTCCCAGAATAAAGGGGAAGAAGGGTAAAAATATACTTAATCAAATATACGTATATATCCTCCTTAACCCTAATACATTTGCTCGATCTTTTAATTGAATGGTAATTATATTGGAAAAAGTTTCTCTCCGAAAAGTTTTGTTATTTTAAGATTTCAGGAAAACTGTTTTATAAGAAATAGAGGAAACAGAGCCGCAGTAAGGGGGGGGGGGTAGCGCACTAAGGAAAAGGGCGCCGATGAGCTTGACTAAGGGGCGCCATATTCCGCGAAGGTGAGAACCTTTTTTTTTTTGCTCTTCACTTTATTTTGGAAGTTGAGGACCTTTTTTTTGCTCATCACTTGGATTTTGGGAGATGAGGACCTTTTTTTTTGCTCATCACTTGGATTTTGGGAGGTGAGGACCTTTTTTGCTCATCATTTAGATTTTGGGAGGTGAGGACCTTTTTTTTGCTCATCACTTGGATTTTAGACGGTGAGGACCTTTTTTTTGCTCATCATTTAGATTTTGGGAGGTGAGGACCTTTTTTTTGCTCATCACTTGGATTTTAGACGGTGAGGACCTTTTTTTGCTCATCATTTAGATTTTGGGAGGTGAGGACCTTTTTTTTGCTCATCACTTGGATTTTAGACGGTGAGGACCTTTTTTTTGCTCATCATTTAGATTTTGGGAGGTGAGAACATTGTTTTTGCTTATCACTTACGTTTATTTGCCAAGGGCGCCAAAACACAGTTTTTCCCCTAGCGCAAGTTTTCCTTACTGCGGCTCTGTGAGGAAATTCTGAAAGTTCTATGAGAATTTAACATGTGTACTAAATGTGTTTTCGGAACAATATTTAGATAATGGCTTCCGCATTCTTTGCTCTAAATTTGCTACTATCACATTTCTTCTATTCGGGAAAAGGAAGGAAAGAAAACCAACACCACTAACATCTATTCAATTAAAGACCTAAATAACTCTTGAGATATCTCATTTATCATTTACATTCCAGCAGGAAACCTAAAGCTACGTTTAGAGCTCTTAAATTAGTTGACTATAGACTGTAGCTGTCGACTATAGCTTGTGCACTGTTGATTGTCACAAGTTTTTTATATGGTAAGGCGAGCAACCGTTCAGAGCTTTAAATTTAATAGATTATGCGTTGTCGTTTATGGATAATATTCCATACTTATTGTTAGTGAGTTGTTTTAATGAGACACACATATAAACAAATTGTCTATCTCAGTCTACATCGAAGAGAAGTTTACATTGCATGCCTTTACATTACCTAACAAAATGTCATCGCGCTGATTACAACAAATCTCGCCCAAAATTACAAAGATGAACAGTAAATATGATCAATTTAGGTAATTAGATTAGGTTTAGTTAGTAAAAATCAGCAGAATTAGGAAAACGATAATAGATAATAAACATTTTACGAAGCCACCGTAGTTGGTTTAAAGAACACAGATGTCGCACTATTCGTAACCAGGGTGACCAGGTCCTAATTTAAAGATTTCTGAACGTAATGAAGTAATGAATAAACAAATAATGGAAATACTATCTTAATTAACTAATAAATGTATCATACGCAATAATTTGTAGTTTGGATAAAACAGGCATTCACTAGTTTGGATTAAAGATAAAAAAATGAAGAACTATTTTATTTTATGTTTTCTATAGGTACAATTTTCTGGCTCGTCTATCCTTATATACAACTAAAGCTTTTATCTTGAAACAAAATAATAAATAATTTGTATGGTATTCCCATTTGTATACGGAGGGTAAAAGGAGCGACCGAGTGAACGATGGAAGTCGGAAGGAGGAAGCGGGGTACTCTGTATCGGGGTCATAGCAGGTGGAATCGATACGATAGTGAGTCACCGCCGTCGCGACGCATAGGGAAACCCTCCAGACGCCGTATATTGCACGCACACATCCTGTTTATAGGATTATGTGGATTTTGGCAAAATGATTACTGACGAATTCGGAACTATCGATTATAAGAACGCAAGACATTAAACCGCAAAAGTAACCATTTTGTAATACTGTTAAATGAAACCATGAAACATAGGTTAATTGGACATTGATTTTCCATTGGTATTCAGATTTGTTCCGGGTAACAATTCATGCAATTAAACGACTAATGAACTTATTCAGTCATGGTTTTCGGTTACAGTGAAAAATTGACAGTAATGAAATTACTGCTGTTTTAATTACAATAAATTGCACCAAACTGCAAATTAATCACCGAATTTTGGATTAATTTTGGTGTAAACAGGGTGTTTTGGGTATTAAACATTTCTTTATTTCGGGGTTTTGTAGATATGACCACGAAAAATCCTAATAATGTCACTCATGTGTCTGTACGGTAGAAATTGTAGCCAAACGGCTGAACATAGAAAGTTAAAACTTTGCATGCTTATACAATTCTTGGACCCACATATAGGAAAAATACTGAGAGCTGAAGAAAACACGTCACAAGATAAATATAAACAAATAAGTATTTAATGTAAAAAAATATATTTTTTTAAAAATTTGAGTGGGGTGCCAAAAGCCTATGGCTGGATGTGTTAAGCCGGTTGTATCTGCTGTTTGACTGCTAAGCAAGAGCACAGATGTGAGTTCAAGTCCTTTTTATATCAAATAATTTGTGTAAAAATATTTATATAAATTTCAGGTTCTGCTTTTGCTTTATAAACTGTAAGTGCCTTTCTGTGTACGCAAAAAAATGGACGTAATACTGACCATATTACTCCTGAATGTACATAGATTGAAAACATGGTCATGATACCTGGAAACAGGAGGCCTAGGCTCATCTCGGGCTATCGCGTCAATGATGATAATGAAGTGTCAAAAGAAATATCTTAATGCGTGGATAAACAATCAAATATTATTTTTTTATGAGATTTTCGCTGAAATTATGTCCAAAATCTATTGTCCCCCACTCTAACACCCAGAGGGGTTGATCTAAAAATCTCCATAATGTACATTGATGGGAACCGAAATAGTTCATCAGGAAATTTTGATCAAATTAGTTTTTCGAAAAATATCGACAAAATATATTTGTTGTGTCATTGAAAAAATTATATATTTTTATAAAATCTATTGTATGGTATCGAAAGCAAGCTCTTAAGGACCAAAAACTAGTTTTTCAAAAAAAAAAAAAAAAATAATAATACGATTTTTTACCAAAATGTACTAAACAATCACTGTCTTGCAGCCTTTAACCTAAAAATCTGAAAAAAGGTACTGTCATTCAAACCGGAAACGTACTAGAAGAATTTTGGATCAGATTTCGTATTTCGAAAATATTGCAGATTTTGTGTTTTTGACAAACTTAATTAATTTTTTAATTCATGGTTAAATGATTTTTTTGTATTTATGGCTAAGGTAGTGTGTGTCTTTTTTTAAATTAAAAATATAGTATTTTTTTTAATAGCTGAGAACCGAGTTCATATGTGTAAGTTGCTATTCATGATTCAACCTATTATTTGAATTATTTTAGTTTTTTGTTTTAAGGTATCAAAAGAGGATAAATCATTTATGGTAGTGAAATACTTATAAATCAAAAACACATTGTTAAAAGTGAGAAACACGTTTTTAAATTGAAAACAAAATTAAGCCTGTTGGAATATGGGTTTTTTGAATATTGTTAAATAAAACTCATGTATAGGCTTTAAACATCTTTATTCAATCATAGCCAGAAAAGAACTACTTCAGCATAAGTATTTTATCTTATAAGCTTGACGCCATGATATCACCGCACTATTATGCAGCCTCAGCCTAATTATGTTTGTATATTAGAACAATAGTTGCTCTATATTTTTGGTTTTACTGACTTAACTTTAATTACTTGAAACCTTAATCTTTATTAGTTGCAAGAATGAAATCTCAACAAAGCCATTTATCAATATAGGTATTTCTTATTGATTTAATGAAGTCTTAGCTACGAAGCAAATGCAGAAAAAATCGGTGGGATGTTTTAATTTAAATTTTATTATGACGAAATTTTCGCAAATTATTTAAATATATTTAAAAAAATTAAATTTATGCATTTAGTACTTAACTAACGAATAAAAATATTATCAAAAAACTTTTGATTTTGATGTGATTAGAGAAAATATATTGTCGTAGACATCCAGTATTATGTTGGTTTCTTACACTTAAAATACCTACAAAATCCTGAACTGTGTGAAAATACACACTAAACGTTCTTTTTTTACCTATGACAAAAAAAGTAAGCCGTAGAAATGGCGAAGGAAGTCATGATTCATTGTATAATGTTTACCCTTGGTCAGTTCTAATCTACCTCTAAATCAAATGCGTCAGCATTTTGCTTTAACCCTTGTGGTATAAAAAGCAACTAATTTAGCGCAAACACATATCCGTTGAAAAACAGAGGATTGTAATCTGAATTTCCCTTAGTCTGACATTAACAATTTCGTGGAAAATCTTGCAGATAATATGGCTAAAATGTCTATAATTTATGCTCAATTTTCTTAAATTAGAATCTTTTATAATAGTGTTCAGTTGAAATTCATATATAAACAATATATATGAACGTTTTGGAAATTCAGGTAGGTTAGATCGTATAATTTGTATGCAAATTAAATTGTTTATTGCTATTGTGATTATAACAGCTTTTATATATTGCTGGACTCAACAACAAATGAATTACAAGTTGTACTAAATCTGTTTGCGACAGCTGTTTAAAGCTTGATATTAATTTAGAAAAAACTGTCACCTTGTCACAGTTGGCACAGTTGGCAAAAGTGTCATTAATGTAACGTCATTTAAGTATTTAGGTTGAATATTATCTTGCAACAGTTTGATGATGAATGATGAGGTGTCTAAAATAATACCCGCTATCCTCATATAGCCTGCAGGAGAGAAGACAGGACTATATAAGTGATGTCATCATCATCATCAATTAGCTATTGACGTCCACTGCTGAACATAGACATCTCATTTGCATCTACACTCCTCTCTGTCCTGTGTCACCTGCAGACAATTACCGGATAGTCTCTTGATGTCATTCATCCACCAAGTAAGAGGTCAGCCTCGGTTTCTAGTACTGTCACTAGGCCGCCATTCCAGTACTTTCCTGGTCCATCTACCATCATTGGCTCTAGCAACGTGGCCTGCCCACTGCCACTTCAGACGTGAAATTCTTCCAATTATATCGACTTTTGTTTGCTGTCTTATCCACAAATTTGTTTTACAATCCAAAAGTGTAACACTAGTCATGGATCTTTGAGCAATTCGTAATTTTCCCGCAGATTTTTGCGTGAAGGTGACAGTCTCAGCACCAAAGGTGAAGACTGATAAGACACATTGTTGAAATACCTTTATCTTGAGGCAGAGTAATCACCTTTCAAAATGTGAATCAGATTTCCAAAGGCTGCCCACTCCAAACCAATTCTTCTGCTTATCTCTGTGGTTTGGTTGTCCCAGTCGATAGTGATTTCGTGTCCCAGGTATTTGTAGTGAGACACTTGATCAATGGGTCTACCCGAGATTGACAAATTACCACTCAGCACTAAATTTGTCATTACTCTGTTCTTTTTTATGTTGATTTGGAGTCCTATCTCCTCGGCTTCACCATTTAATTCTTCCATCATTTGGTCCATTTCCTCTGAGTCGTCAGTAATTTAAAATATATCGTCGGCGAAATGTAAATCAGAGTTCTTCAACCCGTGGTCCGCAGAAAATTCCTGCCGGTCCGCGAAATATTTTGCCCGAATCATGTAGATGCACACTTCTATCACGAGTATATATAGCACATTTTTTTTTTAGTCGACGCAGAAGCTAACTTTTGTCCGAACCATGATTTATTTAATATTTACTAGCCCCAATACAACGCCTTTCGTGGCTATTTTTCATACTTCTGATGAAGCTAAATCTTTGGAATAGTCGCTTATAAGAGGAAGATATAGAAATGTTTCCACTTTTGGAAGAATTTTTGATTGCTGCTGATGTCAACCAGAAAGTCCTATTCAACAATAAGTCAACATTTAAGAGCATTAGTTGAAAATTTTAATAATTATTTCCCTGAAAATGAGGATCCTCGTAAAGGTAACCTCTGGATTAATAATTCATTCTTGAAAGATATAAAGTCATGTGTACTTGATCCTCGTGAAAAAGAAAAACTGATCGAGTTGTCTTGTGATGTCACTCTGGTGTCCAGACATAAAATGTAATCATTGTCTCAATTTTGGAAATCGCTAGAAAAAGAATATCCATCTTTGAGTTATAAAGCTATCAAATTATTGGTCAATTTTTCGACTTCCTATTTGTGCGAAAAGATTTTTTAATTTTATGGGTGATGTACCGAGTTGCGATATATAAAAAACTTGCAACCAAAGCTTAAAGTGTAAGTGGAAGGTGTGATGAATGAAGGGAATGTACGAAAGTGGTTTATTTATTGGTATAAAAACAAACATCCATGATGAGGAACATTCTGGCCGCTCAATCGTAATCTGCCATTGTTGCCATCACTTGAAACAGGTTGAGAACCACTATTTTAGACAATACTCTGAATATTTTTTATTAAACCTTTTATAAGATGACCTAAATTTTCATTAGTTAATGCATATTTAATTTAAACTTTCCATCAAATCAAAATCTGATGTTTTAACATCATGAGATATACCAATAAATCAAAATATCCAATTTCCTGAGTTAACTGCAGATAATATTCTAATTTTTCTTGGTCTGTTAAGCCTCTATGTCGCTCCATTGAACGTTTTATACAGGTTAAGTTACACAGGGTGTGTATTAAGTATGTTCTGACCTTGGTTAAAGACGCTAACCCACTCTGCTCCCACGGATATAAACATCCATAATTTCGCGTTTAAAACTGTTATAATTGTTAAAATATAGTGATAGAGATATTAAGGAAATTGGTAATTGAGGTTATATTAGATAAGTAATACTTTCCTGGTATTAACTTTGTTGCCAATAACTTTATTTTTGCTTTTAATCAGTGGTGTAACAAAGATTTTCCTGTAAGGACTTAAGCAGAATAGCTATTTATGCACCAAGGTCGTTACTAGGATGATTACGTCCGGAGAGTGATGTAATACAACCCGAGGGATATATGTCGCTCGATGGTGTTAAGTCATGCCTAATTGTGTTAAGTCTGGTGACCGGGGAGGCCAAGGAATAGGACTATCCAACCAATCACTTATTTTTAAAAACATTGTTTTTTATACTTTAGTTATATGGTCTTGACTTCTATGGTCATTAACCAGAAAAACATTGTTTAAATGTTCAAATGAAACGGCTGAAATACGCGGGTGCAACGCCTTGAAGAAACCATATTTCTTGGCGTACATTTAATAGAATGTCTTCTAAAAGTTTTAGCAAATTATCTTGCAAAAAAAATAATAATAATAATAATTGTCAGCAATAACTTAAATCAAATTAAATTAAATTAATATACAGACGATTCCGCTTAATTGGGACAGCCGCTTATTTGGGCCAAATCTCAAAGAACAGAAACCAAACCAAGGAACCAACAGTAAATTTACATGTTTAATTGCGACAACATTCCGCTTAATTGGGACAGTAAATTTAAGATCACAGTACATATTATGTTACACATATTCTCAAGAAAAAATATGTACAAAGAATTTAATATTACAGCGTTATTTTATGCAGGAAGGAAATGAAGGGAAGCCTACATCCGCACTGAATACCTGTGCTGATTTTGTAGAAGTGAAATGTTATAAAAACAAAAGACAGACTACACTTGACGCATTTTTGCATTGAATTAAATTGTATGTACCTATTTATTATTTTATTTTGGAATTTATTATTATTTTTTCTTAAAAGTTTATATTTTTTGGTTATATGTAATTTATAGTTTTGTCCAAGAGTTTATAAAATAAAATTATTGAAAGAAAAATATGCATAGTTCAATTTTATGTGAAATTCGCTTAATTGGGGCAGCCGCTTAATTGGGCCAAAATGCCTAAGTCCCGATGTGTCCCAATTAAGCGGAATCGACTGTATTAATCATAATAATAATAATAATTCATTCTTGGAAGATATAAAGTCATGTGCACTTGATCCTCGTGAAAAAGAAAAGCTGATCGAGTTATTGTGATATCACTCTGGTGTCCAGACAAATGCAATCATTGTCTCAATTTTGAAAATCGCAAGAAAAAGAACATCCATCTTTGAGTTATAAGCTATCAAATTATTGGTAATTTTTTAGTCTTCCTATTTGTGCGAAAAGACTTTTTCAGCCTTGTCAACAATAAAAACCAAACAGAGAAATCGAATGGATGTTAATGCAGCGCTTCGTCTCCCAGAAACAATTCTGTAGCCACGTATATCAAATTGTCAGCAGCAGCAAATGTCGCACTAAAAAGTAGTAATTGTATAACTGTATAACATATACATATATACTAATAAAATACTATATATATTGGTTTTTATTTGTGTCTTAGCTTTCAGCCGGTCTGAGAAATATTTATCCTTTTTTCACCGGTTCGCAAGTACAAAAAGGTTGAAGAACCCTGTCCTATATAACATCTCTAGAAATTTTATAATCTCCTTTATTTTAAAGTATATTTTAAATATTCTTCAAGTTTTTCTAATATGTTTTCATGGATTTTTTTGAGGGTAATTTTGTAGTAAGTGGTGTTATTTTCAGTTGATTTCACGATGAAATGATCCATGTCGAGTAATGTGGATGTGATTACTTCGCTTCGTTGAATAATCGTATCGAAAAAAACCCTGTAGATTGCTTGTCAAAGAAACGACTTAGATGGAAGCAGCTTCAGTTGGTTACCAAAATACTTGGTGCATATCATCTATAGCTATTAGCGCTTAATATTTAACGGTTATACCAAACTAACATGAAATAAAATTAGGAACAATCACATCAAATATTGTAGCGATTTTTTATCTTATCTATTAGGATTCTTTTAATGGTAAAAAAATAAAGTTAGTCCTTTGCCAAGTTTGTGACCCATGTATCACTGATGTGTGGCCATAAAATGTTATTTTGGTAAACAAAATAACAAGAGACTAATTAAATAAACATTTTGTACGTTTCGTACTACGGAGTTCTGATAAAATTGATCCAAATATATCTAAGTAAAATATGGTTCCATGACAACTGGGGCCGTAAGACAATTCGGGCCGTTCACAATTGCGGTTTTTCACAACTGGGGCCATTAACAACTGGGGTGATGGACAATTCGGACCGTACACAATTGGGGCTTTGCACAACTGAAGCCATTAACAACTGGGGCGATGGACAATTCGGGCCATTCACAATTGGAGCTTTTGACAACTGGGGCCAACAACCACAAAGGTTCAAAAATTGTTTATAAACCTGTTGATGCACCCACACATTTTTTAAGTATAATAAGCAAAAAATCTTTCTTAAAAAGATAAAAGATGATTATTCATTTGTCAAATTTGCATGTATTATATTTCTTAGAAATTTTACCATTTTGTTTACCACACCATATTACTATGAATAATAACAAGAAATGATTCATGTTCTAGGAAACTTAAAGTTCTACGCTAGCAATATTATCAAATCAATAATTGTACTAATAGGTAAAAAATTTTTGAAAAGTGTGAATTTTCAAACATTTGTATTCTATTTTAATAATACCAAATAATCGAAAAAACTTTCCGGTATTCCTAATATTTTATTTTCACTAATAATAAAAATATGTTTTCAATGTCTTGAAACATGTTGATTCATTGTCTTTTAGATTAGTTCAATACAGTATCGTTAGATAGAGTGTATCTTATGATCATTTTCCAGTCCAGTCTTGTAAGAAATGTGTAAATAATTGTATCCAAAATCTCACACTCTTTACCTTATAAAATCTCTACTCATGTTACAGTGTAACAAATTCATCTTATTGTTAAAGAAATTCCAATTGTACACTTCAGCAGGAAACTAGCGGTGTCTCCGCCTCAATGGATTTGTGAGGTATGGTGTCTACGTTATGTGACGTCATTTCCTTCGTCAATGTCTGTCTTAGGGCATACAGACACGGAACATTAACTTAAGAAATGTTTGGTAACATCATCACATCAAGAACAAAGGTGTGACATAACTTTAACATTATGTAATATTCGGATTGATGTTACTTAGATTAAGTTAAAAATGGGTAATATATGTTTCATTTTAAGTCTCACTGCATCAAGGGACTCTAGAATCTAGCGTATGACGTAGGTAAATCACTCATACCCCCAGAATTAAAATCGCCATTATGGGCACAGTCCACTTACCAATTATTTCTATTTCGTGTGTTTCATAAAAATTAACAATTGTGGAATTGCCACGTTGGTATTTATAACCTGTCACCTGTCAATTTTTATGAAACAGGTCTTTGGAAACAATAAATGGAAAACAAAAAAGTGGAAACATTTCTTTATTAATTTTTTATTTCTTTAATGATTTTTTTCTGATAAAATTTTAAACACGTATTAATATTCCCAGGAAATTGTTATAAAGAACAGAGAGAAATGAAGTAATTTGAATTTTTTATGCGCATGGAATATTCAAAGAATGAGTCATTCTCGTTCTGATGCACCGGAGACAGCGTTTGAAATAGACAGCGCTGAGACTTTCCCGACCTTCGTAATTTATTTATAAACTTACAGTATGCGATTGACTTTTATTGACCGACGGCCAAACGCTTCTGTCTATTTAAGACGCACAGATGAAGAATAAATTGACAATCTACATTAGCATCATGCACAAAATCCTACAAGATAAGAGGGCTACCTTTTAAGTTTTTACAAAAACTAAGAAATATTTTCTTTTTAAACTCGTGCGCCGTATACGGCCCTAAAATATTTTTTTGTGGCCTCAGAAGCATTAATAACAACTTATTTAGGATAAAAAAAAATTAAAAAAAATAAAATATACTCTCTTTCCCCTTTTTTTTATTACAAAAATTTCGAGGACCCTTTCGGCATATTTTTGTCACTCCTTATCATTTTGTATGTAAAATAGACTGCAACGCAAATTCGTTTGACACCCCTCCTGCTGGATATTGATGTATGTAAAGAGAAAATTCTCAGCAAACATTTTTATACGGGCCAGTACTGGTAAAGCACATACTCCCCGGCATTGAAAGTAATGGGCCAGTACCCCGGTGTTCCCGTGGCCGTTACTGGCCCATTGATGTATCAGTTGCCGGCCCAGCAACGGTAAAGTGCAAAATAATCGCATTAGTTGCAAGCTTTATTTCTGATGGTTTTAAGTAAAAAGTATGAGTGAAGAAGAGTGCTTATAAAATGCTGGTAAAGTACTTCGTATAGGCGGAATGCGAAATACAAATGTGAAGTACATTATTAATACTGGCGTTGCACTTACTTTTGGTGCCAGTAATTTACCAGCATAAAAGCAGTTTGCCGGCATTCGGCCGTTAGTTGAATGTTTGCTGGGTTTCATTAGTTGTTGATAAAAAAAAATTGATTGTTATTCCATGTATTAAAAACTTTCATTTGATATCCCTCAGAATTATACAACTTTTTTTTCTTCGATAAATACATACGAGGGCTATCTTTTCATGCTTCATTACCAAAAGTTGAACGAAGCGAATCTATGCATTGTTGTTGAGTTAGGCCTTTACTAAAATCGTAAAAAATCATCCAACGAAAACCTTCAACCTTCACGAGTAATATCCATTTTTTCACAAACTTGCCTCCAGTGCCCCCCCTCCCTGACTACGCCACTGTTAATTATATTAAACCATGTTTACACAGGTCAAAATCAATATAAAATCAAGAGATTACAAAATAACGTATTAAAATATTTATATAACCTCAATTTTATTAGAAAACAATAGTTATTAATTTCCAAACAATACTCCAAAACTTTGGACTTGAAGGATGCTGAGTGTGAAAAACTACTTTCGGAGAAACATTTAAATCGTTTGCGTTGGGGAAGAGTTTATCAAAATTAACCTAGTTACTAAATGGGTTGCAGTGAACCATAGCTACTAGGTTTCTAGACCCGGAACAGAGTAAATCAGGAACCGGTTATTTTTTTGAAACCAGTTCCGGTTCCGGCATGGTTGATATCCGACAGCACTAATCGATACTCATTCCTAGTTTTAAAATTTTCATTAAACGCCTAACGCTATGCAACCCGCACTACATAACTGTTATCATGGTTGCATGTTTATGACATGTATATCAAAACAGTTGAATAGAGATAAAATAGAATTGAAAACAATAAAATTGTATTTGAAATAGTGTTTTCTATAAACTGTATTGTATATAACTATTGACTAAAATATTTAACTATTGAATTATTAAAAAACAGGATCCGGGAAGGAAGAATGAAGGCCTGTTATTTATAAATTAAAGCATTAAATAAATTACCACGTGTCAATTTTGTAAATATCTATAATTTTTATATTTGAGAGGGGCCCCATTTCCATAGGCGCCCGCAGAAATTATTCTAGGGGGTAGGGGGGGGGGGTTGCAAGACCAAAACATAGATACAGATGTCATCTTCGAACAATGCTTTCCATGTGGCGGGTCTGGGAGCGATCCCCGCTGAGGATAAACATATATTTTCTAGTTAAAAATGTGTTCTCTATAGTTAAAAATCATCGATTTAGTAAATAAGAACTATCATGGATAATAGCCAAAGTTGCTAAAGCAAAAATATAATAATAAACAATCGTTTTTAGGGTTTTGTAGGTATGACCAAACAACCCTTATACCGTCATTTTATCGGTTGTCTGTGTGTCTGTTCGGTAAAAATTGTAGCCAAACGACTAAACCTAGAGAGTTGAAATTTGGCCTGCTTATACAACTCTTTGACCCGCACATAGGAAAAATACTAAAACATCTAAAAAACATATCCCCTAAAAATATAAACAAACATGTGCTCATCGAGAAAAAAAATATACATATTTTTAAAATTCTGAGTAGGGTATCAAATGAAAGCCCTTAGTACGTGGATTAACGATCAAAATTTTATTTTTGCAAAATAAATTATTTTGACGCGTATTTTGCCAAAATTGTGCAAAAAAAAAAATTGTCCCACACCCTGAAGCCCAGATGATTTAAACTAAAAATCTGAAAAAATTCTAAGTAATGTACATTGGTGTGAACCGAAATAGTACAACAGGAATTTTTGATCGAATTATGTTTTCGGAAAATAACGCATTTTTTGCGTTTTTAACTAAAATATGTTAAATATTTAATTCGCTATGTAACACAGTAACTAAGTAAGCGCCCGTAGCGTAGTGCGTAGTGTCAACGGTTAGTAATTTGCAAACTACAGTCCGATTACTGTCAAATTTAACTTTTCTGTTTTTTTTTTTGCATTTTTATTTTGTTTAAATTATTATATTTTGTCAAAATTCTAGTAATATTTTGGTAAATGTTGCATTTAAGTTTTAAAAGCGCAAATTTAATAACCTAACCTAACCTAACCAGTGGGAAGTGTTGAAATTATAATTTAATTCTTTGATTGTATGCGAAATCAGAGGGCGGGGCTTATTATTTAAGCAACCAATGGAAGCCATAGGCGCAATTTTCAAAATCTTAATGAACCTTGCTATATGAAAAAAATACTGCACATATTTAGAAACTTAAATAATGGTATTAGGCATTCGAATTATAATTCATAAAAAAATATTTTGACATAAAATTTGTTTTGGCATCCCAAATAATCATCATTAAGTTACTAAATACCTGCGAACCCTGAAATGTGTGAAAATTCACACTTCACATCATTTTTTTTTTATTATTTTATATTTAAATAATATATTTTTTTTTCTAAAATACGAATTGGTAATTTGTTCCGAAATCCAGGGGGGGCAACTGACCCATCTTGCCCCCCCTTGTGGGCGCCTATGCCCATTTCTTTATTTTGCACTGTGCCTCGTAAAACATAGCGCCGGCCCTGAACCAACCTTATTAACTGTTGGAAAATTGTAATAAATTACTATTCGATAGGTTAACAACTCATAAATTCAACATAAAAACAACAAAAGACCTGTGCGTAGCTTTTACTGGTTGAAAAACAATTTAGACAAATGAATGGCTGTTGAATAATTAATGAATACTGTAACTGACACCTAGCTACCCTTTCGATCAAGTACATTATATCCTAAAGGTCAAGGACGTTCTATTTAACCCCCTGGAAATACATTTTATTAAATACTTCCAAGAAATTCAAGGTTAATCGAATACCTCGGAAATTTGCGATAAGATTGATTTTTTTGATAATTTATCAGTCCCAACTGACACGAAGGTGAATTTTTTAACTGATGGAGTAAGATTAAGGATATGTGTGAAAAACCTACTGAAAAGCCAAAGAAAATAGTGTACGAGGGTTACCTTTCATGTTTTTACAAACGACCACTAGATGGCAATATTGAAATGTGTCATTACTATTCGTAAAATTTGACATTTGTTATTGTGAAATCAGTGGCAGCTTATAAGTTGACCGAGTATTTTGTTGACAGTGAGCGTTAAAAAAAACAGTTTGTGAAAAAATGTATATTACTCGTGAAGGTTTTCGTTGGATTATTTTTTACGATTTTAGAAAAGGCCTTAACAACAATGCATAGATTCGCTTCATTCAACTTTTGGTAATGAAGCACAAAAAAGACTGTTTACAATTGGTTTGCAGAATTTCGTCGTGGTCGTGCGTCCGTCAGTGATGAATCTCGTGAAGGTCAACCAAAATCGGTTGTGATTCAAAAAAACATCGATGCTGTGCGTAAAATGATTGAAGATTGGCATGTGACTTACCGTGAGATAGAGGCATCCTTTGGCATATCGCAGACTGCAATATATTCGATTTTGCATGAACATTTAGATGTGAAAAAGATCTGGTCCCGATAGATTCCGCATAAATGACCGAAGCTCAAAAAAAATTTGTGTTGATTGGTGTAAGGGAATGCTAAAAAAATTCAACCTAAGCACTGCAAAATTTGTATACAGGTGACGAAATTTGGATTTATGCATATGAACCGGAAACTAAGCAACAATCCACTGTTTGGGTCTTCCAAGATTAATCGAAACCCACAAAAGTTGTTCGTTCAAGAAGCGCTTCCAAAAAAATTATCGCTTTTTTCTTCGGCTGGACATGTCGCAACCATACCTTAATGCCCGGTTGCAAGAATGGAGATCAAGTCTCATATCAACTGATCTCGAATCACCGTTGATACCAGATTAAATTTTAACACCATTGTTTGAATGCAAGATCAGTTGATACTGTACTTTGTGACTTAATAGTGCATTTCATAGTTTTTACTGGGTCAAGTAATTGTGAATGAACTATTCTAACCTAAAATTGTATTCGATCTGTCATATTGTTATAGCGACGTATACTTGCAATATTACACATAATTAGTTTGTTATTAGTTTAAATATTTGTTATTAGTTTAAAAATATGTTTATTAGTTTAAATATTAGTTTAAAAATAAGTTTATTAGTTTAAATATTAGTTTATTAGTTTAAAAACAAGTTTATTAGTTTAAATATTAGTTTAAAAATAAGTTTATTAGTTTAAATATTAGTTTATTAGTTTAAAAATAAGTTTATTAGTTTAAATATTAGTTTATTTATTTACTATCATTAGTTTTGTTACACTACAATAATTTAGTTTGTTTCTTTCCTTTTAGTTATTAATATTGTATTTTAGTTTATATAGATATAGTTCTTCATATTTTGTATTAGATTAGTATTGCCTGTTAGTTGCTTAATTAAAATTAAATTAGTTTTTTCCATTATTTTATAGATTAGTGTAGTTTAATAGATTGTTTATTCCATTACTTTATACTTAAATAGATTTTCTTCTCTTTATATTATATTATTTTATTTTTTATACATTTTCTACATTTTCTTATACATTATTTATACATATTTTTACAGACATTTTTAGATACTTTTTTAAATATTAGTTTTAGAGAAATGGCAAAACAAGTTTCATTTAAACGGGGGATAAATTTTAACGAACAAGAGAAAAGAGACTTATTGAATATTGTCGACAAATATAAAGATATTGTAGAAAACAAAAAGACAGATGGGTCAACCAGATTTTAAAAAATGCTGTATCGGGTAATGAAAGAACGGTGGCACAAATTCAGCTTGTTTATAAAAATTTAAAGCAACGTGCAAGACAACAATTACATGATGACAAGGTATGATAAAATATAGGATTAATTAAACATTTCTTTGTTCTGATTTTATTTTTTTCAAAAATACTGGTTGAGCTGTATAAAACATGTGGTGGGTCATTTACACCCAGTCTTTCTACCGTTGGAGAAAGAATAACAGGAATGTTGGGGCAACAATTTAAGCCCTTAAAAAATATCTACGACAGTACAGCTGGTTACTCAAGTGATTATATCGATACAAGTAAGTTATAAAATCTTTAAATCTAAGGTTAAATTTTACTTAATTTTCCTATTCCTGTATCTAAACTCAGGGCCGTAACTAGCTCTTTTTGGGCCCTGTTGCATAAAACCGCAAAGCTATTAATAACCTTAACCGTGGCGATATAGGCATACCTTGGTTGCTTTTCGGCTGAATTCTATGTTCTATCAATGATAAGATATAAATAACTGTAGTTTTAGAGAACCTAAATCTTAGACGGAAATTTTCTTCATCATATTTTTCAAATGGATCTACTCGCTGTTCTATTATCCTTCTTCGTGGTGTATGTACAATATCTAATTGTTCATCGCTAGAATCGTTTGAGCTTGAATCGGAACTGGTGTTAGAAGAGGACGAGGATGAGGACGTGAACTGGAATAAATATAAACGAATGATTTATGTTTTTATTTTATGCCTGTTATAAAAATATTTAATTAATAAATAATTAAATAAATTCTAAAACTGTTATTTTATTAGGTTAATTTTTGTAACTTGTAACTTTTTATTAACTAAAACAAAACTTACTCTGTCCATATCTCCAATAAATATTCTCAGTGCTTGTATTACCGTATAAAAATGATTGAAAAAGGGGTAAACGATAATAAAAATGTTTTAAAACGAAATCTGTCATACGTCAAAATATTTAACATAAAATGGCGGTACGGCTTGATTCTCGGCTTGATCCGTGTATTTTTGGGTATCAATTTAATCCGTGATTTGTTCCGCGATCAAGAGGTAATTTGTATTCTTGCAATAGTTTGATACACGATTTGATCCAAATCAACGTTGATCGGATATCAAGCCATTTGATCCTGATTCTTGCAACCGGGCATTAGAGTTTTAGAGAATCGGAGAACAGTTAATGCTGAATGGTATACAATAATTTGTTTGCCAGAAGTCATCGACAAAATCATTTTATAATTATGATTATTTTCACGAGTCGCCTGTGGTTCTCACGTAATATTTAGTGACGTATATTTTCCTTTTTTAGAATAAAATTATGCAAAATTATTATAGTCCAAGAATAGTAAATTTACAACCTTTTCACATTTTCTGATTGAATATCAAATACTGCATGTATATTTTAGAACGAAATAGAGTTTTGATTACTAAGATTTGCTAATATTTGATCAATAATTCCTTAAATACATTTTCAAATTTAGCAGTGTAATTTTTTTCAATGAGTCATCTCTTGATGGATAACAGACAGACATGAACACAGTATTTTATGGTAATGAGTTTATTTAAATTCGCAATACGTACGGGTTTCCATGGCAACAAGTACACAACCCTCTCTGACTCATTCTGTTTTTCACGAAAACACTTTTCATTTTAACTTGGAAATTCTCAACGAATTTGATGCCAAATGGTAAAAACTATAATTTTTGGATAATAATGGTTTGTTGATGTTGCATCATGATGATGCACCAGCTTATACTTCCCTTTTGGATCGTTAGTTTTTGGAAAAGAAGATAATAGACCAGTAAAGTACTTTTTTTTTTTGCTAAACAGTTTTTATACGAGGATTGCCTCTTATATTTCGGGATTGCGCAAAAGTAGTGCTTCCATCTGGCAACTGACGCTTCTATCGTAAAGTTTGACATTTTTATTGCGCTATTTGTATTGTTTACAGTAACTTGAATTTATCTCGGCTAAAAACAGTGCATCGATGAACTTAATTCGACTTTTGGCGATGAAGCACCATCAAGGACTACTGTTTATCGATGGTTTGCCAGCTTCAATCGTGGCCGTAGTTCGCTTAAGAACGAATTTCGTGAAAATCGTCCAAAATCGGTTGTTGTTCCGGAAAATATTGATGCTGTGCGTGAACTGATACTGCGATTTTGTCATGTGATTCACTGTGAGATTGAGGTATCCTTGGGCATTCGTGGGACCAGCATACATTCTCTATTGCATGAACATTTGGCCGTCAAAAGGATTTGTTTACGTTGGATACCACATAATTTGACATTCGCAGTGGAAAAAGCCTCAATCAGAGTGGTTTTTCAGGAGTAGATAATAATTATCTACTCCTGATTAACTATTTTGTTATGATGAATAAACGCTATACATATTTATTATTTATCTTTAAATATGCTATTACTAAAGAACTAATAAAAAGTTAATTATGTAGTATAAACACATTCAAAATTGCATATTCCTCTCACATGCTAAAAATGACGTGAGTAAACCATCTGTTAAGATTAATGAACTTGAAATATTTGCCAGATTGGCAAAACTGTTAAAAACAACACTGACAAGATCTCTATTAACTTTTTATAAAAACATACGAATCAAATATGTTAGATGAATTTCGTAAAACACATATTTACATCTTATTATCATTTTTAAGTCTCATTTTAATCTAAAGAACAACTTTCTCCCATAACCTTAAAATACATGCTTATATTTGGCACAGTGCTGACCACACCTGTTTTATATCATCATTTATAAATAATTGTAATCAGTGCCGTACAAAGGATTCTGTTATGGAAGGGATTACTTATCTAATCCCTTAACTCTTAAAAAGAGATTTGGTGTATTATATTAGCAAAAAAAGCTATACTCTACTTCAGTGATCAGCAAACTTTTTTCAGTTCACCCCAAAATATACAGTAATACTGCGCCTAATGAATATTTTTTTCGTAGGGATTTTGTCGCGGCTAACGAATATGATTTTATTAGGGTTGCAGTTATATTGCAAGCCTATTCGTTCGAATTGTACTTCGTGCGTATTCGCCCGTCTGAATCAAGCATGTAAAAGTAAACATGGGTGGTTACAGTAGAAGCAAATTAGCTGCGCGAACACCTGGATATCGCTAGAAGTTCAAACTGGTTTGTTTTCTTCGTGCGACGTATGCGTTCTCCATTCAATTTTAATATGTTTTTGAAAATGAAAAATTGATATTAAAAAATTAACATTCTTATTTTTTGACACAAAATCATTGTGAGATCAATAATGTCAATAAGATTTCTTCAAAAAGTTGAAAGTATTTAACAAAATGACGATCTATCATCCCATCTTTCAATATAAATTTATCTATCGGACAGATATCTAACGGATAATGAGACTTATATATTAAATTCACTGATTGATATTGACATTTATTCAGCAGATAACCTTATCTGTCAGACTACAGATTTACCTGAAGGTGGAAAGACCGATCCTAAGTGCTTAAATCAATGCAAAGGAATCTTAAAGAAGAGGAAAATTCAGCTAACATTGGAGAAATTCTTTACATTACCAGCAAAAAAAAAACAAGAAGAGTTGCTTGAGAGTCCTGTAATACCACAAGGACAGTTGAACCTTCCAGGGAGACATCCTGAAGGTGATTCTGTTATGAACTGAAAATTTTGGACTGTATAGACATCTCTCCTGGGATTTTAAATTTTACCCACTTGGTAGTAATTTACCCCAATGCTTCGAACACTGTTTCTATAGCTATATTTTTACAGCTGGTATTTTTAATTTTCTAATTAAAATATTTTTTCTATATTTTATAAACATGATATATGCTCATTTGTACTAACAAATCATTACTCTCATTCTAAGTTTAATACTAATTAAAACCTTTGTAACTTATCCAAGAATAATAATAAGTGACACGTCATTTTCTCATTCCATAGAGAATTCATAACCTACATTTGAATCAGAATAACAAGAACTAGGGTAACATTAATGATTAAAATAAAAAAATTCAAGGTAAGGACATTAGAATATTCTAATATCATGGATTTTAAGAAGTACTGTGAAAATCCAGTGCATGGTTTAGATTTGTTTTCTTTAAAATTTTTTCAATCTTTTTTGGTCGAAAACGAAATTCAAGACGCAAAAGGAAATTAAAAAAAAGAAAATTATGAAGATTCTTCATAGGCTTTCCAAGGCGGCATTTTTAGCCCGACGGTTAACACAGTGATCGCCAAAAAAAAATATGCAAGATGTTCTTTGTTTTTAAGTTTTGTTGGTTAGGATATGTTAAGATAATGTTTCTTTTTTTCAGTGTATTTTCATAAATTAGTGGTTTTTTGATGTGCGATCACCGGTCTCCGTTACGGAAAAATTAAGAAAATTATATATTACATTGCGCCAGGCCATTTTTACTTTATATTTATATAATGTCTTTTTAAGTATGTACATCTAAGCTAGCGAAAACTAAAGATCTACTTAAAATCACGCCGCGATCGACGATAGATCGCGATCGACTGTTTGGGCAGCCCTGCTACAGACTATTCCAAACGGTTAAGTGGAACTAAATCGAATTTTAATTTTCTTAAGTTGTAACGAGTTCACTTTGTAATGATTGAAGAAGGCTATTGCTAAACAAAATGATCAAAAGCTTCATTCAAACGTGAAAATTACTATATTGCAAATTTAGTTCCGCTTAAACCAAAGAAACATATTATCTGTTTTATTTTGTAATACGAAACTAAGAGGGAAATTTAATTTTTTATGTTGTATATTTAAAATATCATCTTAGGGTGGTAATTCTGAAGTGGCACCTTTCAAAATATTTGACATGTCTATCACAATTTTGACATGTCAATCGCAATTTTGACATGTCAATCGCAATTTTGACATGTCAATTTGTTATCCGACATACATAGTTTTTGAGGGAATATAACCTCGATATGATAAAACTTAACCAAATATTTAAAAGCCAGGTTTACAAGTTCACATGTTTCCATAAAAGTCTATTTACACCACAACAGTCACCAAAGTAACTAGATACAGTCTGTTTCAAACGGTTAGGCGGAACTAAATGGGAATTTCGTTCTTTTAGGTTGTCACGAGAAGAGGGACCTTGCTTGGGTTATTTCATTTTTCACGTTGGGATGCCAAAATTTAAAATTCCAACAATGAAACCATGGAAACGAATGACTTATGTCAAAATTAAATATTTTTTTTAGATATTTTAATGACAAAAAAATAAATAAATGGGAAATTTGTATTAAGAATGACACAAAAAATCAAAATATAAAGAAAATGACATTTTAAAATGATATTAACCTTAACCAAAAATGTTTATTGTAAGTATGATTTACAAAGCTTAAACAAAACGGCCGAAAGGCACGATTTAAACGATGAAAGTAACTAGATTGCAAAATCTAGTTCCGCTTAACCGTTTGGAACAGACTGTATCTGTTTCATTTTGTAATACGAAACTAAGAGGGAAATTTAATTTTTTATGTTGTATATTTAAAATATCATCTTAGGGTGGTAATTCTGAAGTGGCACCTATCAAAATATTTGACATGTCTATCACAATTTTGACATGTCAATCGCAATTTTGACATGTCAATTTGTTATCTGACATACATAGTTTTTGAGGGAATATAACCTCGATATAATAAAACTTAACCAAATATTTAAAAGCCAGGTTTACAAGTTCACATGTTTCCATAAAAGTCTATTTACACCACAACAGTCACCAAAGTAACTAGATATACATAGTTTCGTTTTACAAAATGAGACAGATTATACTATATGTATCTTTTTACGCTATTATTAATTTTTCTTTCCGTACCTCTAAACGAAAAACTACGTAACCCTTATTGAGAATCATTGATATACTACGTTGCGTTTAGTAGTACATTGAAAACATTTTTTGAAAGTAATGTTTCTGGACAATGGTTTTTAAATTAATCAATATCAATTAAATAAGATTTTAGAACATGAAAGAAATTATTAATATACATACAGGACAATGCGGTACTCTTATGGGAATAGAGGTGAGCTATTTTTAATTTTATTTAATTATTTATTTTAACATTTTTCACTCCCTGCTAATGGAATGAAAAGTTTATCCTTATAATATGTTTTTATTAAATTTTGATAAGCCTTTTTTATAAAATATAGTTATTATATTCCAAATAAACTGTAATAAAATGATCAATTTTGAAATCAAAATATTAATTTGACAGAAATTCAATATTTTGACGTTTATTATTTGACATCCAAATATTTGCATGACATATTTGTCAGTAAAACATGCCACTGCTTTCGGAAACAGGGGCGTAGGTACAGGAAAACAGTTCTTACTTATATTTAAGTATTGCTTGTTTTTCTTCATGATTTCTTTATAGACACTATTTGGAAATTTTTATTTTCCGATACTGTGCAGTCAACTCAGGGGTAGATTCTTTAGTATTTAATACTTCAATTGAGTACACATAATTTAGATTAATAATTTGTAATTCAGAAAGCGTCAATTGTAATTCAAAATTTAATAAAAAAAATGTAAGTTTAGTAAATTGTAATTCAGAAAACGTCAATTGTAATTCAGATATTACCTGATCGTTTCTGAAATTATTAATTAATATTATTTAAATACAATTGGAAAAGGTATAGAAATAGAGAAATTATCTACTCTGAACTTATATTATACTCCTTAAGCGTTGAGGACTTTACTTAATTAATCCTTTAAAGCCTTTTTACCTTTACTTGTCAGCCTGTATTTCTTAGGAATGTTTTCAGTATATCTCTTATCCATTTAATGACGACTTAAATACTAAGCAAATCGCAAAGATACTGGGATTTTTTAATTTAATTTTTGTTATACTGTGTCAAATGAAAAATCTTTAAGCGAAGATTAAGAAAAAAAAGTTATTTTTAACTTCTAGCCACCGTTGATTATTTTCAATTTTCTTTTTTGTTTTCTTTTTTTTATTTCTTCTTTCTTCTTTCAACTTTTTTCTTTCTTCTTCAAAAGCTTTATTATTTAAAATTAATTTTTTAGTTTTGGGATTTGCTTTCACACGAATATTCTATAGGAAAAAATGGTTCAAACTTTGGGCAAAGCAGTCATTTGGATGGAATACAAATATTTTATAACAGATGCAATGAAAGTAAGTATAGTCTATTCCAAACGTCTTTTATCAATTGAATAGAAAATTGGCCATGTTTTTAAGCTTTGTAAAAGGCTCTATTGTGTTTCTTTAATCTAATATTGAAATTTCTTCCTGTTTGACCAATATACCATAAATTCTATTGCACTTACAAGTCAGCTTATACCCTTTTCACACTAGATCTTTAAGATCGCATGTTAAAGTGAATGTATCTTTAAACGCTAATGTGAAACCGTATGGCCTCGTCTAAATACAAGCGATGTTTAAGACAGAGATCTGCGTCTTAAAATTCGTCCGCATTGCCAACTTAATTTCTATTATAAAAAAATACTCTTTGAATTTGTGCTGTCAACATTTTGTATTATCATAAACAAGAATACTGTATTATATCGACGTTATAAGCAGTTTATACTTATTGTTATAATAAAATTATTTATTTTAATAATGTGTTTAATAAAATACAGAGCTACAATAATTGAGATAAAATGTATCGACTTACATGTTAATACAGGTGTAATATATTCTTTATTGTAGTGTCTTTATTGTAGAATGAAATGAAATATCCATATTTGTTTATAATAATTCAAAATGTGCGTCTGCGCAGACAGCTCAAAACTGGTAATTTCAGGACGGTAACTTAAGGACAAAATTACTGTAGCTGATGACAGCACCAGAGATTTAAACATCAAGTGTGAAAGCATGCCGATCTTAAACATCGGTGAACTTTAAGTTCACTCGTCTTAAAGATCTAATGTGAAAAGGGTATTATAGACTCCGGACTTAAATTTCTTTAGCATTAAAAAGACAATTAGATATTTTTGTCGCGGGTTTAAAAGCAATCTTTCAAAAGATTGCTCGATTGCTTGATTTTTGTAAGTTGTCACGAACTCACATTTTAATGATTGATTTTAATGATTAAACTAAATCTATTTTCCAATATGTTAAAATATTGTTTTTAGGTTTACAATATGGTGAAGGTAATTTTTTCCAACCAAGATCTATATTTGTGGACACCAATGAATCTATTTTCTTAAAACTGAAGTCTAGTGTACAAGGGCCTTTATTGCCCATGCATAATATTGTTACTGGTAAATGTTCAAGTTCTACAAGTACTTGGGCAAATGGATATTACACTGAAGGAACAAAAATGATAGATACAATAATGGAAACAATTAGAAAAGAAGTCGAACATTGCGATTGTTTACAAGGTTTTCAAATTACACACGCAATAGGAGGTTTGTAAACTGGATCGCTTATATTTAGTACTAGGGAACTTTTTAATTAATTTAAGCTTTTTAAAATAGTATTGTTAATTTTTCAGGAGGTACTGGTTCCGGATTAGGGTCCTTAATAATGTCAAATATTAAAGAAGAATACCCTGACAGGCTAATAAATAGTTATACAGTAATGCCAAGTTCAGAAGTAAAAGATACATTAGTATATGAACCTTATAACAGCGCCCTATCAATTGTAAACTTAATTCGAACTACTGACATTACCTATTGTTTTGATAATGAAGCCCTTTTCTATAATTGTGTCAAGAATTTGAAAATTTGTTACCCTAGCTACAAAGATTTTAATTATTTGATAGCTTTAGCAATGTCGGCTATTACAACCAGTCTACGGTTTCCAGAATTGTGTGGGGATATGAATAAATATTTGAAAAATATGGTACCTTATCCACGGGCACATTTTTTGATACCTAGTTTTACGATGTCACCACATATATTTCAATCAAGTTTTACTGTGTCTGAAATTATGGACGATTTACTTGGCTCTAATAGTTTAATGCTTTCTTGTTATCCTGAAATTGGTAAGTCTTGCCCCTTGACATACAGCAACTTACATGCACAAAAGTTGTGTTGGTTGCATAAGTTCAAACCAAATTTTAACAGAATTTTCGGACAACTATTGGTGACTCAACTTAACGCGTATCCCTCTAGCGGCAAAAAAGCGAACACTTCGAAAAAGGTTACTGTCATTGTTTACGTATAGTTCACCATGTGTTTTATTGTTTCTGTTCATTCTCACTCCATATTTACAGCGAATAAAGTGATAAATTTAAGAAAAAAAGATTAAATACTCCTTGTTGTGTGTATGGTAGTCAATCACAGCAAGAACATCTTCGAATATTAGATTGAAAGATTATCAGTGATTCTAAAATTTTGTTTCTATTGAAGGGAATTTATACTGTTCAGATGATTTTAAACAAGTTTTTAACGTTGAATTTTTCATTTTCCCTGTCTCAAATGTGCAAGAAAATCGTTTAATGTTGTGTAAATTATTGTTAATATAATTAAAACCCCTTGTTATTTCATGGGGGTGTTCCATAACTGTGTTAGTTTGCAAATATTTGACAGTTTTCTTGTGTAGAATAAATTACAAGTTCTCTTTCTATAAAATTTCTTGAGATATGTGTAGATATTAAGTATTCAAATAAATGTTTTAAGTTCAAAGTATAACATTTTATTTTCTCTGTGAGTATAAGCCGGCACCAACAATATAACCTCTGAAAATATTCATTTACAAGCAGCAAATTTTATCATAAAATGGATTCACATATATTTATACACTTTTTTAATACTCGGTTATAATTTAAATATACTGTATACAGCAAGAAAACGTAAATTAGACCAAAAATTGATTATAAACCAATACTGTTTACATACGTTGACAGATGACTATCCTTTTTCGTGTCAAAAGTTCACAAGGCGATAGTGGCGCCGTTTCGGTAATTATAGTCGCGAATAGGGGAAATATTTTAAGATCGCAGCGCTGTTGCGACATACTTGGAACTTCCAAAATAGACATTCATTATATACCGGGTGAATTATTTAAGGAGCAACATACATGTTTCACATATAATGTTAATGAAGTGAGTTATTTCAAAAGCAACATAGCCATAAAACAAATGCTTATCGTATCCATAGAAAAGACAAAATATTACTACTATTATTTTTGTTTGTATGTATATATAAACAAACTAATAAAAATTAATTTATTGTTTCTAATTTACTATTTTTTAGCCGTCTAGGAACTTGTCAAATAACTATTATTAGAAACTTAATTTCATACACATAAAAAAAAATATAATATTATCTGTCTCATTTTGTAATACGTACCTAACAGGGAAAGTTCATTTTTTATGTAGTATATTGACAATATATTTATAATATTATCATAGAATTGGTTCACACGGATACGCCAAAGTCTATTTACACCACAACAGTCACCAAAGTAACCAGCTCTAGTTTCGTATTACAAATTGAGACAGATTATAACACAATATGTTATAAACAATTTATTATCAAACAAAAACTCACAAGCGGCACTTGATCTGAATGGCGTGAAGTCTTGTCCATCCGTGTGGGCTCAGACAACTGTCGGCCAGTAGCGGTTTGCTTAGTTACATAATACAACTCATTAGTATCATTATCTTATCAAATTATCAACAATTGATAATCCTAATTTAATTAGCAAAACATTCTAATTAAAACAAACGTATTCTAACATTGATTTAATATTAATAATTAGATTTCTTATGTAATAATATTCCTAAAATACTGATTTTCGTTTCTTTTCTCTTCTCCTTTTTTGTTAACTTCTAAAACTATTATATCTAATCAACACTGCATATCTGTTCTGCCATGGATATGAACTTGCTTTCATAATTTGCTATGTTGCAAATGAAATAACTCACTTCATTAACATTATATGTGAAACATATATGTTGCTACTTAAATAATTCACCCGGTATAATCATATGGGCAACAACGTGAATTTTAATGTTAACTGGTGGTTTTTGTAATTTTTCTATAATATTAATACGTGTTTTTCTGCAAAGTAATCAGTGAAATATTGTAACATCAAATATTAATAAACAAGAATAATTTTAGGCATGTTTTTATTATTTTTTAAGGTTGAAATGGACATTTTAGGTTATTTAGGTTGAAATGGATTTCTTTTAATCCACGAATTACACTCAGATACACAGCAATAATAGGGATTTGCAGCTAAGCACCCTACCATCTGGTGAGCGTTTCATGAACTTGTGTACATCAGATAACATTTCATTTTGTGCATTGGTTTTGTATGAAGTTTGTTTTTAAAGTTTTATTATAATCATTGAAAAATGTATAATACATATTGTTGTGTGCCTATGTGCAATTCATTGAAAAGAAGAAACCCGGAAATATCGTTTCATTTGTTTCCACTAATATCAGACACCGTATGGTTCGAAACAAAATTGGGAAAGCAAGAGGTTAGGAATCGACGCGATGTTTAGATAAACAATTTAAAAATTGGAAAAAAAGTGAGCCCTTATATCAAAGTTTGCTCATTACATTTTAATGATAGTGACTACAAAAAATATTTTCAATTTTGTATTTATTATCGCATATCTTGAAAATTCCTGTTATTGTGTGTGGGTTTGTAATGCACTAGTTTGTAGGCATAATGCATAAATCTTTATGAACTCTCTGTTTTTTTCAGTGACTCCACACAATATTATATGCCCAGCATTGTAGATTTCTACCCCTTCGTAAACAACACGGGAATTATTATTTCCCCCAATATAGTTAAAATAATCGACAATGGAAAATCGCCATAACTTAAAACCAGATCACAAAATGTAGTATTTTAGATGTTTACAAGTAATGTCACTTCACAAAATGAGAAAATCCCAAACAATTATTTATTTTTTGTCGTTTTTTGATACACTTTTCGCTATTATTTACTAGTAAATGTCAAGTGGTATCTGATTTAGAATGGTTTCAAAAAAATCCGCGTGGCGCTACGATCTTAAAATTTTTCCCCTATAGTTCGACTTCAACATGATTTTTGTCGTCTTCCACTTTAGTTTAAGGTTATTTTCACTTATTATCACTTGATACCAGTAAAAACAATTTAAAAATGATTTTAAAATAATATAAAATAACATAAAACTTAACAAAACGTAACAATATAACAATATAATAACAACTAAACTATACTAAAATGCAAAAATATATTCTGATCCCATATAACTCAATGTAAAAAGCGCGATAGAATGTCTATTTCTGTAGTTGCTTAAAATCCCACCAGATGTCATATCGCTTAGCAATTTTTCCCTATAGAGCAGTGTTTCCCAAAGTGGGTTCCGCGAGACAAGTTGTGATATAATATTAAAATAAGATTAGCTGCAATATTTTCATAGAAACGCATTAAACTATTAATGTAAGGCGTTACGCGTACATTTCTACTAAATCTGTCAAATATTCTTGCCAAAGGCATTGTTATTGTTATTTACTATTTGTTACAACACTGAATAACTATTGTTAAAACACTGAAGTTCATGTTAGCATCGGTGTTATCGTTCAAGGTCACGGAATTTGTATTGGAAACGCTATGTACGCGAAAATCACTCAGATGTCAACACCGATGTCAACGATAATATCTCTAGAATACTACCACATATCTAATTTATAACAGCTTTAGGTATGACAAGGGTTCCATGATCCGTAAAAAATTGCCTAAGGCTTCCACAAGAAAAAAAGTTTGGGAAACTCTGCTATAGAGTATAGAGTTCTTAAACTTATGGAGTCCGAGGACCCCCTCTTGAACAAAAATTTTTTTGCGGACCCCACCCCAACCCTAGGCATTTTACGTCGTTCTTGAGACTTAATTTCTGGGTCAATAATCTCATAGGCACTACGTTATAATAAATTTTGGTAAAAATGTATCGCTGGTTATTTTAATAAATGGTCTTGCGCATTTATAGAGATGAACATTTTTATTAGCATATAGAATAAAAAACATAAAATGAATAAAAATAGTAGTAAAAAGAATTAAAAAAGTTATAAATTATAATACGTTAAACTCATACAAAGATTTCTTGGTCAAATATTGGTCAAAATAGATCTTATTATAATATGTTTTCTGTAAATAATTTGCAGTTGAATAAAAATAATTAAATTTTTTCTAATTACTGTTTAGTTATGTCAATAACTAGTTAGATAACAACAAATACAAAAAGTCTGGACCATGTATGATTTTTATTAACCGAGTTTTTTGAATAAAAGCGAAAAGTTGGGGGATGTAAAGTTAATGTCAAAATTGTTTCGCGGACCCCAGTTTAAGAACCGCTGCTATACAGGGTGTTTACGGTCTACTTATTTCTTTTTAATGGGTGATACTACAGGTCAAATAAGGACGAAAACCCTTAAAATACCTTAATAAAATTTTTATATATAAAGAGATATTAATTTTTTAAGTTTTTAATTTTTGGGGTTTTTCCGCCATAACTCTCCAAATATTTATCTAATCAAAAAAATGAATTTAAATAAAAGATTTGTCTTCTTATTCTTAACAATATTTGTTATATACATTTTTGCTGTTAAGTCAATAATAAGGGAGTAATTTAAATATTAAATTTTTGGGGTTAAAAATTAAAAATTTTAAATATTCCTTTATTATTGACTTAACAGCAAAAACTTATATAACAAATATTGTTAAGAATAAGACAAATATTTTATCTAATTGCATTTTTTTGATTGGATAAATATTTGGAGAGTTATGGCGGAAAAAACCCAAAAATTTATAATTTAAATTAAAGTTACTCCCTTATTATTGACTTAACAGTAAAAACTTTTATTACAGATATTGTTAAAAATAAGAAGTCAAATCTTTTATTTTAATGCATTTTTTTGATTGGATAAATATTTAGAGAATTATGGCGGAAAAACCCCAAAAATTAAAAACTTAAAAAATTAATATCTCTTTTAATATAAAACTTTTATTAAGGTGTTTTTCGCTTTGTTTTGACTAATATCGCATAGATAGCCGCATACTCTGAGCTTGGGACGATGTTTGTGAATTTATACAGAAATTTTTGTCCATAGAAATTATTTATTTATTATTTTTACAGGTAAATCATTAGCTTTACAAGTTATATTTCGTGGAAAGATATCTATGAAAGTTGTAGAAGACCACATGGTGAATATGATGAACTCAAAAACCAAATACAACATCAGTTGGTTCCCAGAGGAACCCAACTATACAGTTTGTGATTGCCCAGTTTATGGATTAAAAATGGCAGCTACTCTTATTAATAATTCAACATCAATTAGAGAAACTTTCAGAGCAATATGTAAACAGTTTTGTGCAATGTACAAGAGGAAAGCGTTCGTTCACTGGTTTCTACAGGAAGGAATGGATCAAGATGAGTTTGAAAATGTGGGTGTTGGGATGAATGATATAATATATGACTTGGAGACCCTTGAGGGAATCCAAATAGAACGAGATATACGCTGTTGTTCTTTAATATAATATGTATTTTTAATCATTTCATTAAAACTGTTAAAATAGGACGATATTTATTATGATACATTTAAAATACAATATGATCGAAAAAAAAAAGTTTAGTAGGCCCTGAATTTAAAATGTTAAGTGGACATTTCTGTTAATATAAAAATAAATGATTGTCTATCTAGACTAGAGATGGGAATTTCGGCTCAGTTTGCGGAACCGGATCAGTGGAGGTTGTATAGCCGGTTCATTGATCCGGCTCAGTGATCCGGTTAAGTAAACATGTCTCCGAAACACAGGACGGTCGTTAGTTCGTAGGTAGAAAGTCGCTTAGAGCCGGTTCTTGCAATATATAAACTGTAAATATGATCCCGAGACACAGGTCGGTCGGTTGTTCGGTCATAGGTAGAACGTCGTTTACAGCCGGCTCTTGCTTAGAGCCGATTCTTGCAATATATGAACTGTAAACAAGATCCCGAGACGCAGGTCGGTCGGTCGTTCGGTCGTAGGTAGAACGTCGCTTAGAACCGACTCTTGCTCAGAGCCGGTTCTTGTAAACATGATCCCGAGACACAGGTCGGTCGGTCGTTCGGTAGAACGTCGCCTAGAGCTTAGAGGTAGAACGTCGCTTAGAGCCGACTGTTGCTTAGAGCCGGTTCTTTTAAACATGATCCCGAGACACAGGTCAGTCAGTTGCCGGTCGTCCGGTTGTAGGTAGAACGTCGCTTAGCCCCGACTCTTATCTAACATTTTTGAAACAAGCAATTCACTTTATGTAGCTACTGTATTTTAAACCAGATGTGTTAAGTTTATGGCGATGTTTATTGCCCTTATAAATCGGACATCTGGGATTTGGGCAATATTTTTAATATTTTTATATAGTATGGTTGTAAGAAAATACAGACTAACCCTATTAGTTTCAAATAAACTGCCCTACAAATTGATGACAAAATACACTTTATGATAATACATTACAAGCCAAGTTCTCGCGAAGTTCAACATGACATCGATCCAGATCCGGATCACTCCGGTCGCTGTTCACAATCGCCCGACCAATCGTATCCTTGAAACTTGAAACTATACAGTGAGCCGTGAGCCGGCTCATTTCAATTTGGTGAACCGTGTCACTTCGGTCAGTGTACTGAGCCGGCTCAGTGAGCCGGTTCGTTCATGAACGACCCATCTCTAATCTAGACACCTTTCTTTCTCGATCATATTGTATAGCAATGCTTCAGACACTTCCTTAAATTATTAATTTGTTATATATTAATTTAAAACGGGCATATATTAAATCATTTATTCCATAACAAATTATAAAGATGTATATCTATAATCAATGCTGGTTAAAATACTTTTCTGATGTATTCCAAGTACTGAATACAAATACTTTTTTTAAGGAAAAACTATATGTAACATTTTAATTAAACATTACTTTTTAGTATTTAAAATACTGTTCAGTTGAAATACAGTTCGCAACTCTTAAAATGCAATTTACGGCAATATTATAAAAAGTTGAAATATGATGAAAAGGTAAAATAGTAAAATAGAAAAAATAACACAACAAAACAATCATAAACACAATACGGCGCCGGTCTTTTTCTTAGCAATAGCTGAATAAAATAAATGTAAATTAGGCAACTTGTTATACTCCTCGGGGCAAATCCCCCTTTCGTCTCCACAGGGTCTTGGCTTCATAATAAACAATGCTAAGGCATAGACCGTGCTGAGTCTATTTAGATGACGTCAATGGGCGGAATTAACTGGAATTTTAATTTTTGTAAGTTGTCATGATTCTTTTATGGTTTGAAGTAGGCTTTTACTAAACAAAACTATCAAAAGCCTTACTTAATCGGTAAAACTTACTAAAATAGAAAATCTAGTTCCGCCTAAACCAAAGAAACAAGTTTTTTAAATTTTTGGATCAAGTGCAACGCTATCTAGTGAGCGGCGGGTGTACTACGATCAAGTGCAGCACTATCTGGTGAGTGGAGGGTATACTAGAATCAAGTGCAGCGCTATGTGGTGAGCGACGGGTGTACTACGATCAAGTACAATGTTATCTGGTGAGTGGCAGGTGTACTACGATCAAGTGCAGCGTTATCTAGTGAGCGGCGGGTGTACTACGATCAAGTACAGCGCTGGCTGGTGAGCGGCGTGTGTACTAGAATCAAGTGAAGTGCTATATGGTGAGCGGCGGGTGTACTAGGATCAAGTGTAGCGCTGTCTGGTGAGCGGCGGGTGTACTAAAGATCAAGTGTAGCGCTATCTAGCAAGCGGCGGGTGTACTATGATCAAGTGCAGCGCTATCTGGTGAGCGGCGGGTGTACTACGATTAAGTGCAACTTTATCTGGTGAACGGCGGGTGTACTACGATCAAGTGCAGCGCTCTCTGCTGAGCGGCGAGTGTACTATGATCAAGTGCACGCAATCTGGTAACTTATCATAAATTTCTATTGAGAAAATGGTATTTGGTAGTTTCAGGGCCGCCCTAACCACAGGGCTAAATGGGCTATAGCCCCTGGGCGCAAGCCTTTTGGGCCGGTAATTTTTATTTCCCCGTTTGCTATTCTGTGAATTTTCTTACGAAGAGGGGCGCATTATTTTTAGTAGCCCACGGGCGCTGAATTTCTTAAGACGGCCCTGTGTATTGATGTAATTTACTTTCTAATTAATGTTCTTTATTAAATTGTTTACAAAATACTTAAAAATGAATTAAATATTACATGAATAAGCTTAATTAATTTACGAATTTTAGAAATGTTATCCAATAAACACGGCTTCTATTTTTCATTAAAATGCAACCCTCGTATTCATTTTGATTATAATTAAATATTTATTAGGTGTGTTCGATTTGCACATTTGCAGTTACTGTTTACTGCCGCGTTAAAAAAATCTGTTCGTTTTGTTTCGCAGTAACTGCAAATCTGTTCGATTTGTCGTAATTTACTGCCAGTTTATGACGCTACTGCGAAAAAGTTACAGCTGCTTCTCTTGCGGATTATTTGTTACGGCTGTGTTTGTTTACCTTTTTGAGTTGGTACCATAGATAAAGAATAAATGGTTGGTACTTTGTTTTTGACTTTTTGACAGGAATATGGCTAGCATATTTGTTTTGATATTTATACTATATTCTTTGATGGCTAATGTCTTATAAATTCTTTTTTTGAATATCCTGGGACAATAGTTTCTACAAAATTTTTCAGTTTTTCTATCCTGGGGCATTTTGTAAACCTCGCAAATACAGTTCATAACTTCATCATCCGAACTCGAAAAATCTAAATCTGAATCAGATGTTTCTGGATTTGATAATATTTCAAGATTCATTAAATATATCTAATATTTTTCACCTTTTCGGCACTAGGCTGACCAGATTTTTTCCACAGAAAAAGAGTATACTAAAAAAAAAAGTTACACTCCAAAAATTCAAATAATGAGTAAAAAACAGAGGTCCTCATTCAAAAATACTAGTGACGACCAAAAAAAAAAGACGGTCTTCACTCCCAAAATAGAAGTGATGAGCAAAAAAAAAGTCCTCACTTCTAAACTAGAAGTAATAAAAACAAGTGACCATCAAAAAAGAGTATATTCAGGTTTTTTTATAAAAAGTAAGAGTATAGAAAATATTACTCAAAAAAGAGTATAATACTCTTAAAAAGAGTACGTCTGGTCACCCTATTCGACACACAAGATAATCTCCGAACCAAATCGTAAAAAGATTCTTAACCTGGAAAGTTATCTGACATCTGTCTGACATTTAACATTTACGTCAGACGTACTTCTTATTCTTTACGTATAAACAAATCGAACATAAAATTAAACTCGCTGTATGTTACCAGTTTTTAGTAGTAAACTGCTAACTGCAGCGTTTTACTGCTAGCGTTTAGCAGTATAACGCGAAGGTGCAAATCGAACATAACTATTAATAAGAAATATAATTTTTATTTTTAATTGCTTGGTAACATTGAACCTGCGGTACATTTTATTTCTGTAAAGACTTTTATTAGTTTTAATTAACATTTCAGCTGTATTTAACAAATGATCTTTGTAGACAAGAGACAAATAACACAATTGTCTAAGTCTAATTTAGAGTAGGCGCCGTTGTGCGTTAATGTGCGTTTATTTGAGGTGCTTCTGGCTCCTCCCCCCCCCCCCCTTCCAACCTCCCTCTTCATCTATATTTAGAGACGCATCTTACACTCTGGAATATCTGTAGCATCTAACTGCTTTGAACTATAAGTACCCTCTTCACTTCATATCAGATATAATGTTTAAAACATGGACGCCGTTACAGGGGATGGTAAAATATAATTGCACCTAAAAAAATTCTACGTCCATGGTTGGGTTTTATTAGGGCTGGAAACTGGTAAAACTATCAGCTGTGGCCAGCACAGGACCGACCGCCATCACAAAGTACTTGTATACAATACATTGTAGCAGCAGAGTATAACTTGGCCTATTATTTTCTAACAGAGATAATCAGCCGTATGAATAAAGTAAATGCTCATAAGTAGAAGGTAGAAGTAAAAGCATTTGCTTCGAGTAAAAGATCGGAGTAAAAGCATTTACTTCTTTTTATATGAATAATGATTACCTTTTACTTACAAGTCTAGGCTTCTACCGGTGAGTAAAAGTTCAAGAGGATGTGTTTATGTTGAAACTTAAAAATCAGTATTTATCAAAATCGTACTACTTCTCTCTGATTGCTGTCAACTTGAAATTAGTCTATAAACACTAGTAGTGCTGTACTGAGTTCCATGTTTGACATATCAGTTTATTTTTATTGGTGTAAAGTCATGTACAGATTCAGGGCACTTTACACCTACACTTGTGAACATTTCACTGGCATCACAAATTGCCTGTACATTTAGCATAGGTTTTCCTTTACGATTCACATATTCATCTTCATGGTTCTTCGGTTTTTCTATCCCTATATGTGTACAGTCAATGACACCAACTGCGGTTGGAAAACGGTATTTTCTTTGCCACATTTTTTTCGCCTCCACTTATAAATTTTGGGAAGTAAGAAATTTAATCCAGTTGCCAGCTTGTGCAACTATTTGTACAACAACACTGCTGACAGTCAGTGATACTGTGGATTACTCCACCCCAAGTTCCTCACCGATACTTCTTTGAAATCCAAGATCAGCTAGATATCTCAACAAAAAAAAGTTACCTAAAAATTATTAGCTAAACACTCCATGTTCTTCTGTTCAAAACGAAACTAAATTTTATGTCAGTACGACGGGATGAAGAACGATGCCTATAATGTTTCATATTTCTTAAATGCACAATATCCGTCATGGCAATTAGTTCACTACAACACTTTTTCACAAGTGAGTATATGAATATATAGATGCATGTTTTTCGAAGCATTTGCTTATAATTTAAAGTAAAAGGTCTGTTTTATGCATAACCATTTACTTCTGTCTTGAGCAAAAGATCAACAAAAAAGCATTTACTCATAAGTAAAAGGTTTTGCTTGCATTTTTATTCATATTGTTGGGAGGATTTGCTTCATAATTTGCAAGTAAAAGGTTATGCTTATTTTTATTCATACGGCCCATTATTTATCGTGACCATGGAAGATTACCTAATTTTACACCTCTGTGCTAAATCTCAGCGATATCGGCCAATAAATAAGCGAGTTATAGCCGTGCTCCACTTTCGGCCGAAACTGGAGCAGAATTTTTTGTCAAAGTTCAAATTTGGCACTTTTAAGGGTATAGACAGAAGCACCTTGATGCCCTGATTCCAGAAGTGTGATGTTTTTGATCGGTTCATAATTAAGAAAGTTATAGCCATTTGAGATAGTTTCCACTTAATCCGGTCTAGTTTTCAGTCTTAATTCGCGACCTAGACCGCGGATTAGTGAATTATTTTTAGTAGCCCACGGGAGCCGAATTTCTTAAGACGGCCCTGGTAAGAAATGCGGGTACTGCAGCTAGTTTGTAATAAAAACTATCATAGACGTACGCCAATGGTTTCTTCCTATGCTTAACTGCCAAATATAATGCATTCATTATTTTTGAATACGGAAATGTAGCAAGAAGTTCATTGCAACATTTCAAGAGGTTGAAGAACTCGAATTTTATGGTCTGCCGTAAATTTTGTTCATTTCTTAATTACCATGCAATTATATCTAAAGATTGCCAAAGAAGGAATTGCAACCAGAGGACCAGCAAATCTGCAATTGTAACAATTCTAATAACTAACCTGCAAATTTTAAAAAATTAAGTTTTTATTTTGAAAGAAATTATGAGAGTAAAACCGTAACAAACGATAGCGTCATGGTACATTATTATTTTATGTATATTTTTAGGAATTACAATTAAAATATTTACTGGAAATGAGGTATAAAAAATATTTTTTGAATGTAATAAGTTACTGCCTTACTTACTTACTTACTTACTTAATCATATAGCCTTTGTTACCATTAAGTGTCAGACTCTTGGTGTCTGAGTTTTTTTAAAAACTTAGGCCCGGTCTTTCCACCTTCAGATAAAGTTCCAGGTAACTATCTGACAGATAAGGTTATTTGTAACTTCATTTGCTGAATAAATGTCAATACCAGTCAGTGAATTCAATACGTCAGTCTCATTATCCGTTAGATAACTATGCGATAGATACATTTGTATAGAAAAAATTGATGTGAAGTGTGAATTTTCACACATTTCAGGGTTTTGCAGGTATTTAGTAAGTGAATGATGATTATTTTGGATGCGAAAACAAATTTTATATTAAAATATTTTTTTTGTTAATTTTAATTCGAACGCCTAATACCATTATTTAGGTTTCTAAATATGTGCAGTATTTTTTTTTATATAGCAAGGTTCATTAAGAATTTCAAAATTGCGCCTATGGCTTCCATTGGTTGTTATAAGTTCCGCCCCTCTGATTTCGTGTACATTGAAACAGAATTAAATTATAATTTAAACAATTTCCACTGGCTATTAAATTTACGTTTTTAAAAATTAAATGCAACATTTGCCAAAATATAATTAGAATTTTGATAAAATAATTTAAACAATATAGAAATTAAAAAAAAAAAAATAGTCTCTTCTCCAGGGTTCGATCCCTATCGGATCGGGTTACATGGGTGAAAAGTCAGCTTTGCTTTGCTTTCAAAAATTCTTTATTGTTTAAATGTTTACAATAATTAATAATATTTACATTACACCTCCTATCACAATTGGACATATGTGCAGGTATTTTATATTTACAAATAGTGTAAAAAGATGTTTTTGCTTATAATAAAGCAGTGGCAGAGTGTTTCATAATTTTAATCATGGTTTAGGGGCAAACGATACGTTTGTTCCCTTTAAAAGACCACTAGACCAGCACACACGTTAGAGTGTTGCTTGTTACAAAGCTACAACTTGTGTACATTATTAGCCAAAAATCACAAAAAATGCGTTTTTTTCCAAAAACCTAATCTGATCAAAAATTCCTGTTGAACTATTCCGGTTCACACCAATATACATTACTTAGAATTTTTTCAGATTTTTAGTTTAAACCATCTGGGCTACAGGGTGTGGGACAAAAAAATTTTTGCACAATTTTGGCAAAAATCGCTTCAAAATAATTTATTTTGCAAAAATAAAAATTTGATCGTTAATCCACGTACCAAGGGCTTTCATTTGATGCCCTACTCAGAATTATAAAAAAAATTTTTTTTTTCGATGAGCACATATTTGTTTATATTTTTAGGGGGATATGTTTTTTAGATGTTTTAGTATTTTTTCTATGTGCGGGTCAAAGAGTTGTATAAGCATGCCAAATTTCAACTCTCTAGGTTTAGCCGTTTGGCTACAATTTTTACCGAACAGACAGACAGACAAACAGACAGACAGACAGACAGACAGACGACAAAATGACGGTATAAGGGTTTTTTGGTCATACCTACAAAACCCTAAAAATGATGCATTTTTATGTCCCAAATTATTTGAAATTGCCCCTAATTTTATTAACAGTTCATTGTTTGAAAATTTGCCCGCGCCTCTTGAATAATTACTTGTCAAATGTCTCGAGAGACGCAGTCGTGTATAACAAGTCCAGGCGGGACCCGGAAGTCATTATCTTACGTTTTTATTTTTCACACAAACGAATAAGAAAAACAGAATTATTAAAATAACATATAATAATCCGTAAAATAATAATGTTGAATTTTAGAAATTTAGATGGTAAGTGCTCTATATTTTTGGCAACAATGGTCCTAAATTTACCATCATTATGGTACCATCAATTATGTTATTTGACATAAAATGAATTAGAAAATTTAAATATCTATTAACTATGACAGAAATTTATAGTCTAATTCTTCAATATGACAAAAATTAATGTTATGTTTTGTTAATTTTAGAACAAATTTTTAACTATTATTGGTCCATATATATACTTATTTATATCTAAGCTCAGCACTTACCATCAGAAATGAAAAAAAAAAAAATGAGTGAAGTGTTAATTTTTACACATTTCAGGGTTTTGTAGGTATGTAACAAGTGACACCAAATTGTGGGTATATATTAAAAATCATAAAATTCTATATCTTTGGAAAAATAATCCACGTGCTCCATCTGAGACATAATTATGAGATGTGTGGGCGTCAAGACAGCTATCCAATTCTCCAGTTGGGCAAAATATTACAAGCACAGTTTTGCAAAAAACATCGATAGCTTTCTTAAAATAAGCTAATCAAATAATAATGTATTTATTAAAATAAAAATATGTATATATTTATGTAGTATATAGGGAATGTATGTTGCATTATTAAATAAATAAAAATAAATAAAATAAAATTATTATTTTCTATTCCGTTTCACATTCTTAGATTATCCCCCCCCCCCCTGTTATACCCACCGTTGGTATCCCTCCCACCGCAGAATATAAAGAGTGAGTAAAATTTTTTTTTGCACATTTTTGACAAAAATCGTGTTATAATTAAATTTTAAAAAACTTTTCGTTCCTTAATCTGCGTCTTCAGAGCTTTATTTTGATACCACACAATAATATAAAAAAGAAATAAACAGCGACACAAATCAGACATTTTTCGAAATAATTATCTGTTAAAAAATTTCTGTTGAACTTTGTCTGTTCCGATATAGATAGTTGAGATTTTTTCAGATTTTTAAACCAACCCCTATGGGAAATAGAGTAGGAAACAAAAGTTATCACACATTTCAAGCGAAAATACAATAAAAATATATGATTTTTGAAAATAATTACTTCTGGTAATTTGTTATAGTAGAAATATGATTTTAAATTTACTCCTCCTATTTTAAAAATAAACTAACATGAATTAATATATTGTAAATTTGCAATTACTAGTGTGAAGACTTACTTATGTTCTGAACTAAATTTAATATATCTTCAAAGACGTAAATTATAAATGTAAAATTTGGCATTTTTTAAATTAATTTCTATTCGCGACTGCAAATATCAGTGAGACGTCTGGTGGTGACTAGCTAAATTAAACAGAAGCGTATATTTGGATAATATTTGTAGCGTGTTGTGCAGCAGTTTATGCGAATTAAGAAGTATTTTAAAATATAGTGACTTAAATACAGTGCTTTTTTGCCGAAATATTGTTTGAACAGATAAATATTAAGAAAAAACTTCTGACATATACGCTTCTCGTGCGCCATCAGCTGTTGTACGCAGCGCCGCCAACGTTAGTTTCAGTCGCGAATATTACTGATTTTGCAAAAAATACATTATATTACCACCGATAATGGTTAAAATAATGATTCGAAATTAATTAATCCACCTCATTAAAAATGTATCTCTGTATAGGTTCACCCAATTAGCAAACCTTTTTACTTAAGATTTCAAGACAGTTATTTGATTGAATTATTGTAGCACAATCATACTCACAATTTAAGGAAACCAAATACACATAATTTTTGATTAAACACGTTACAATATATTTGCCGCTTGATATGATTGTTTTTAACATATTTCTTAAAAAGACAAATTGTGTCAATTCCCTAATTATAACTAGTATTTATGCTCTGAACTAAATTTAATGTGTTTATAAGCCTAGTTTTAAAATGTAAAATTTGGCATCTTTTAAATTAATTTTTATCATTTATTTCTCAAAAAAATACATTCAATCGCCATCGATAATGGTTAAAACAATGACACGAAACTAATGAATCCATTATTAAAAGTTTCACTCTGCATAGGTCCGTCTAATAAAGCTTTTTACATTTATAGACACATTTCAATGGCTCTTCTAAAAGTAAAGAATGTATTTACAAATTTTTTCTTCTTCTTAAATCCTGTCTTACCTATCTCTGATAAGGAAGTATAGGAGACACTTAAAAGATAAAGATCGACTTAACTGACATCCAATAAAGTGAGAGAACTGTAAAATATACTACAAATTTCTAAATCTAATACCCTTTTCACACTAGATCTTTAAGATCGGATGTTAAAGTGAATGTATCTTTAAACGCTAATGTGAAACCGTATGGCCTCGTCTAAATACAAACGATGTTTAAGACAGAGATCTGCGTCTTAAACTTCGTCCGCATTGCCAACTTAATTTCTATTATAAAAAAATACTCCTTGAATTTGTGCTGTCAACATTTTATATTATCATAAACAAGAATACTGTATTATATCGACATTATAAGAAGTTTATACTTATTGTTTTAATAAAATTATTTATTTTAATAATGTGTTTAATAAAATACAGAGCTACAATAATTGAGATAAAATGTATCGACTAACATGTTAATACAGGTGTAATATATTCTTTATTGTAGTGTCTTTATTGTAGAATGAAATGAAATATCCATATTTGTTTATAATAATTCAAAATGTGCGTCTGCGCAGACAGTTCAAAACTGGTAATTTCATAACGGTAACTTAAGGACCAAATTACTGTAGCTGATGACAGCACCGGAGATTTAAACATCAAGTGTGAAAGCATACCGATCTTAAACATCGGTGAACTTTAAGTTCACTCGTCTTAAAGATCTAGTGTAAAAAGGGTATTATGTATAGGTAGCTCTGTTTAAAAGTTATGATTAAAATAAACGTATGGTGCACCTTGATGCAGTGTTTTTTCTGCCAAAGCAGACAAGAATAAAAAAGAAGAAGTGTACAGGAAATACTCATCTATTAGTGTCCAAAAATAACAGCGTTACCACTTGCGCAGACGACAAGGAGAAGATTCACTCCACTCCACTCCACTCCACTCGCTCTGAAACATTTTTAGATTCTTAAAAATTAAAACAAATGTTCTGCACTTCCCTACTGTTTATAATGACGCTAATTATTCGTATTTTATAAGAAAAACACAATATTAGCCATAGCGGATCGAGAAATTTTTTCAAGAGAATATAATAAATTGAATAGAAAAATACAATTTTTTATAATTCCGCCTCTCCGTATGCATGACATATCCTGGTGGGGGTACAAGAGATTAGGGATGGGAATTTATTTTTGAATATCGATATATGCGTGATTCGATACATCGTAAGTGTGATATCGATATTCGATATATATCGAAGTAAAAATATCGATATTTTCGATATATCGAAATAACTAACACGTAACATGTAAGATATATAAATTACATATTTTTTGGTTGGCTTGGCGGGAAAAGAAGTCGCCAATTGACAGACAATCACTTTACAGTTGGTACTCACCCAGATATAATCTGTCTCAATTTGTAATACGAAACTAGATCTGGTTACTTTGGTGACTGTTGTGGTGTAAACAGACTTTGCCGTATCCGTGTGAACCAATACTATGATAATATTATAAATGTATTGTCAATATACAACATAAAAAATGAACTTCCCCTGTTGGTTACGTATTACAAAATGAGACAGATAATACCAACCAACTTTCTAATATTATCCTTGTTAACAGCTCTCTTAATTAAATATATATATATATGCTGTTCACTTTTTTAAGGACAAACCAGATTTTTTGGTTACTTTTATAGTGCATTACGGTCTTTAAATATCAATTAAAAATATTCCTTACACTGTAAAACCGACATTAGATTTATTGGATATGATCATTATTAAGAAAGTGACATTTTTTATAATTTTTTAATACCAACATGACAATTTCAAAGGAGCAAATTATTGAAATAAAAATTTCGTCTTACAGGCTATTCCAAACGATTAGGCGGAACTAAATGGAAATTTCGTTATTTTAGGCTGTCACGAAAAGGGACTTTGCTTGGGTTATTTCATGTTTCAGGTTTGGTATGTGAAAAATTAAAATTCCAACAGTGAAACCATGGAAACGAATGACATATGTCAAATATTTTAATACACTTTTCCATATTTTGAAGACAAAAAAATTAATAAATGGGAAATTTTTTATTAAGAATGACAAAAAATTAAAATGTAATGAAAAGGACATTTTATAATGACAATCAATTTAATCTAGAATTTGCAATGTAAGCATGATTTTCAAAGCTTAAACAAAATGAGTAAAAGTCCGAATTAATTGATAAAAATTACTAGATTTCAAAAATTAGTTCCGCCTCAACGTTTGGAATAGCCTATAGTTTGTTTCTACAAAAGTGAACAGCATATATTTAAATGTAAAAAATATACAAGAATACCGATATTTTGTGCGAATATCGATATTTTGCGCGATATATCGCATTTCAAATATCGATATAAAAATATCGATATATTTTTCTAAAGTATCGATATTTTCGATATATCGATATATCGTTCCCATCCCTACAAGAGATGCCCCCGCTCCTGGGTTGCTGAACTCAGGGGCGGCTGTGGACCGTTTATTTTGTGGCAGCTCGTCTGTGTGCCCCCCAATAATAATAATACTATTAATAATAATGTTCTTGAAATAAATTGTACATAACAATTTTAGAAGTGTGATCCACAATGTATTTTATGACTTAAATATGAGTGTTTTAATTGCAGCATTAATCCACTTTAAATTAAATAAACATTTGACGATGAGTAACATATGGATATATTTATGTAAAGATCTTTCATCTACTTAGAACCCCTGAGTTGAGTTACGAACTAAAATAGTAGTAAAAAATAGAACTGGTGACTCAAAAAATAAAACCACACCGCATTTTATCGACAGGAAAATATTCAACATTTCCTTCAACACAGTGGCGGCTCGTGACGATATTGAGTGGTAGGGTCACTCTCCTACCCCCCATTTTACCAATTTTACAACAGTTTATTGCTCAATCTTGTCCAAATTATAGAATAAATTTTCAGTCTGCCAGGCATATTTGCATCTGTTGAAAGGATAGTCTCAATAAAGAATAACATATGGTCTGAAGAAAGAGGTAGAATGTCTTAATCAACAGCAAAGGCTGTTTTGCGCTGCAAACTTAATAGTAAACTAAATTGTTTTCAATTATTCGACGCTGTTAAAAATAACAAATAATTTTTAAAGAAAGTTCACACTAGTGACAAATATGAATACGAGTAACTTTATAGTAATAATTTATGTTCAATTAAAAATTATTACTAAGTAATTTTTGTTTTTACCGACTGCCAACATATATAAGGGAGGTATTGTGATAATACCGATTTTGACATTTCGAGATTTCGATGGATCTCCACGAAATGAGGTCCCTACATAACGTTTTGACTATTTTTAGCATAATGTCTGTCGGTCTGTCTGTTCGTCTGTCCGTCTGTCCGTATGTCTGTCTGTCTGTCTGTCTGTGTACAGTCCAGCTAAAAGGATTTTTATGAAACTACATATTTAAGTTTTTGACATCAATGGCACGAGTTGATCAGCTTTTGGTAAAAATAGGTTGAATAGAAATGGGAGTTTACAGGTGTATATTTTTGCAAATATTTCACAACAGAAAAATATTTAGAAAAAATGTATTGAACAAAAGTTGCTATAAAATTAATAACTTTTATGTGAGACATTTTTTGATAAAACAAAAAAATATATTGAAAAATTTTTGAACAATTTTTAGTATCAATTTTTTCATACTTATATGTAACGTTTCCTTGGTCATGATAAATAATATCTCTGTTAGAAAATTGCATCGGCGATTAGCCTCGTTGCAGAAATAAAGGCCGATGTAAAATAAATAATATAATAATAATAATAATCTGTTAGAAAATATTAGGCCAAGTTATTTCTACTCTGCTGCTAGAATGTATATTATACAAGTACTTTATGATGGCGGTAGAAAATGCTACTTACAATGTATAATTTTTTTTTCTCATTTCTTTCTTCTTGCTCCAATGTCCCTCTCCTTCTTCCTATTCTCCTTCTGGTTTCCCTCTCCGATCTCCTTCCTTCTTGCTTCCAGTTCTCTCGCCCATCTTTCTCCCTTCCTTCCTCCCCATTTCCAGGTAACCTCATCCCTCTTCCTTCCTTCCATTTCTCCCCTTCTGCTTCCCACCGGGCCTCTTCCTTCCTTCCTTTACCCCTTCCTGTTATCCTTCTCCAATCTCAATCTTTCTTGCCTCTAATTCCCTCGCCCACCTCTCCCCCATTCCATCTTCGTGCAACAGGTCTAATGTGCTCCCCGACCATACTGTCATCTCTCTACACCTCTTCGCGAGGTGCTCCATATCTTCTTCCTCCTCCCCGCACATCCTGCACATCTTATCCTCCTGTTTCCTCCAGTATCTATTTCATCTCTCTTCATTCACCTTAACCTCGCAATCCTAACTCTCCCTCCTGACCTTCCTCTTTCTCCCTTCAAGTAGCTTGGTACCCCTATAGTTCTGACCTTATATCTCCCTGCGCTCCTTGATTTGTCTATTCTGACTGTCCTTTCTTGCTCCTCCACTTCCTTATCCCTCCTCTACAACTCCTCAATCACGCTTATCCCGTCGTTTCTTCTTCTTTCCACCTCTGTCGCATCCACTCCGCATCTCCAGTAATACTCCTTTCTCATCTCCCCTCATACGTACCATCTTCCTTTCTGTTTCTCTCTGGCTCTTTCCTCCCAGCATTCCCTCATTATTCTTTTGTCTGTTTCTATTCTAATTTTCTCCTCGTACTTAACCGATCTCCTTCCTGTACCCACTTTCAACTTATCCCTTTTCAGTTCCTCTCTTACAATATACCCTGAGAAAATGCTACTTTTTGTATTGAACCAACTCTCAAAATTGTCCCGGTTTGAGAAAAAAATATTATGGTAAGTCTACTTAATCCGCCACTGCTGACATTAATAACAATATTCGTTATTGAATGTAGAGTTTTATTTTTAACTTGAATTTCTATAAAATGTATACAGTTTTTCTGTAATTCATTCGCATGTCAACAATCAATATGTTCATTGGAAGAAGGTGATTTTATGTTTTTGGCATCAGTCACGGCGTTGTAATATCTCGTTAGTTCTGCACTGAATGTATCCTGTAGAGTGTACAGTTATCGAAGCCGCGAGTTATTGGATATTCAGGAGTCTGGCAGCAACGTGTGCACCGACCAGAACGTGTTAACTCATCAGCTGTAATTATTATTGTTAATCGCAACCCGTACACCACACCATATACTATACCCACATACACATACAAATTAACACTTAGCCATTAGTCAGAAAGTTAGTAATTATTAGAACTATTTAAATTTTACTTTAATAAAAATGTTCTATTTTTTTTCCATAGAACACGATTGTTTCCTTTTATATTTTTTCTAAGTATCTATTTTTTCATACTTATATGTAACGTTTCCATGGTTATGATAAACAATATCTAATAATAATAAATGGCTAAACACCCCTACGGGGTTACGCCGCCCTTTGGGCTTTCTAAATCCTTTTTCAGGATGGATCAATTCCTATATCTCGCATTAAATCTGCTTTGTGATCTCTCTCCAAAGTTGTCTGTTTCTAACTTTATTTTTCCATCTCGTAATTTCGGCCTTTTTCAGATCTTCTACTTCTTGCATCCATGTTATCTTAGGTCTTCCCCGTTTTCTTTTCCTCCCTGGTTCCCATTGCAACGCTGTATATGCTATAGATTCATCTTCTCCTCGCCATACATGCCCAAGCCATCATACTCGCTGTTGCTTAATTTTCCTTACAACATCGCTCCCTTCCAGTACTTCTAATATCTCATGGTTCTCATTCTCTGCCTATATTCGTTCTCGCCAATTTTTACTGGACCAAGAGCTGCTCTTAATATCTTCCTTTCAGCTATTCTGAGTTCTTCTTCCTCATTCTTTGACAATATGAGTGTCTCACTTGCATATAGTAGTATTGGTCTTATTAGTGTTTTGTATATGTTCAGTTTAGTCGTTTTTGTCAGTACAGTACTATTTAGGAGTTTTTTATTCGCATAGTAAGCTCTATTTGTTGCTAATATTTTATCTCTTAGTTCTCCCTTTCTTTCTGCTGTATTTGATATCCACACTCCTAGATAATTAAAATTAACCAACCATTTCAAAATTAAATTTTCCTATTTTTGCTACTGATTCTTGTTTTTTTCCTATACGCATCATTTTCGTTTTATTTTCATTAATTATCATACCCATCTTTGCTCCTTCCTTGACTATTTCCTGCACTATATTTTCCAATATTTCCCTATTTTTTGTAATTAATACTACGTCATCTGCATATGCAATAAGTTGACTTCCTCCTGTCCTGATATTTCCTTTATTATTATACTTACAAGAAATATCAATAAAGGATAAATAATATCTCTGTTAGAAAATATTGGGCCAAGTTATTTCTACTCTGCTGCTAGAATGTATTTTATACAAGTACTTTGGGATGGCGGTCGGTCCTGTGGTGGCCACAGCTGATTTTTTAATTTAAAGTTGTGTTTTAAAAACAACGCATCCAATCTTGCCTTTTGTAGAGTTTCATATGAAGAATTAAGACATTTTTATAACGTCACTCATGTGTCTGTCTGACTGTACGTAGAAATTGTTACCAAACGTCTGAACCTAGAGAGGTGAAATTATACAGATCTTTGGCCCACAAAGAGAGAGACCTGCATTTTCTTTTTTTGACTGTAAAAAATGTGAAAAAAACCTTCACTCAATAAGTCTCCGGTCTGACATATATATGGCAACACTGTTGACAGACCCATATAATTTCTGGATAGTACCAACCTTCAAATGATTTGTGTGAAAATTTCATGACATTCTGACAATTAGTTTAAAGGATTAGTGACTCCAGTTTTGTAATTTTCAAAAGAATGGATAAAAAAGAATTTCGTGTGTTGATTAAACATTGTTTTTTGATGGGAAAAAATACTGTTGAAGCCAAACAGTGGCTTGATAAACGTTATAGAGACTCTGCACCAGGCTAATCAACTATTACTGATTGGTATGCTGAATTTAAACGCGGTCGTACAAACACCGATGATGCTGAATGCTCTGGTTGCCAAAAATCGGTAGTTGTTCCGGAAAACATAAAAAAGTCCACAAAATAGTTTTGAAAGACCGTAAAGTGAAGTTGCGTGAGATAGCTGACACCTTAAAGATATCAGAAGGTAGTGTGTTTACAATTTTACACTAAAATTTGAGCATGCATAAACTGCTTTCGAAGTGGGTGCCGCGTTCGCTTACACCGGACCAAAAACAACAACGCGATTCAGAGCGCTGTTTGGAGCTGTTCAAGCGAGATAAAAAGGATTTCTTGCGTCAGTATGTGACAATGGATGAAACATGGATCCACTACTACACACCTCAATTAAAAAGATCGTCAGCTGAGTGGACAGCAGTCGGTGAAAGTCGTCAAAAGCGACCAAAAACTCAAAAGTCAGCTGGCAAGGTTATGGTATCCGTATTTTGGGACGCGCATTTTGTTTAAAGACTATCTCGAGAAAGGTAAAAATATCAATAGCGAATACTACATGGCATTATTGGATCGATTGAGTGGAGTAATAAAAAAACGTCTTCACATGCAAAAACAGTGCTATTTCACCAAGACAACGCCCTGTGTCACAAGTCGATGAAAACGATGGTTAAATTGAATGAATTACGCTTCGAATTGCTTCCTCATCCATCGTACTCTCCAGATCTGGCCCCCAACGGCTACTGGCTTTTTGCAGACCTCTAAAATATGCTGCAGGGATAGAAATTTGACTCAAATGAAGAAGTGATTGCCGTAACCGAGTCCTATTTTGAGGGCAAAGACAAATCGTTCTACACAGAAGGCATCAAAAAGTTAAAGGAGCATTGGAATGAATGTATCACTCTTGAAAGAGAGTATGTTGATGCAAAAATCGAATTTCTAAAAAAAAAAAACATTGTTTTTCTTAGTAATACCCTTTTCACACTAGATCTTTAAGATCGGATGTTTAAGTGAATGGATCTTTAAACGCTAATGTGAAACCGTACGGCCTCGTCTAAACACGACCGATGTTTAAGACAGAGATCTGCGTCTTAAACTTCGCCCGCATTGCCAACTTAATTCCCATTATAAAAAAATACTCCTTGAATTTGTGCTTCTCTTCTTTTATCTATGTTCAGCTGTTATCATTTTATATATCGAGGTTATGAGAAGATTATTTGCGTTATTATTTAAATAAATATAAAAAATAAACTTCTCCTAACCTCGATATACAAAATAATGACAGAATAAATTCAAACGATATGAAATTATGTTGGCAATACATACTAGCTTTACATGGAGATTTCTTCTTCAAATTAAACATCAAGTGTGAAAGCAAACCGATATTAAACATCGATGAAGTTTAAGTTCAATCGTCTTAAAGATCTAGTGTGAAAAGGGTATTAGACCGGAGACTTATTGAGAGACGTGGTACAAGCCGCGTACCTGGGTCCACGTCTTTACACAGTCTCAGACCAGTCTATTCTACTGGTCTATCCCCAAATAGTCTATTTAATCAACTGGTCTATCTAATCTACTGGTCTATTCCCAAATAGTCTATCGCCAAATGAATCATATACAATAAAAAATCTTTTTACAACTAGGGAAAATATCGCAGCCAATTTTCAAATCAATCTTTAAAAAATATAAAATGCATCTTGGAAGATTCTCAAGTTGTAAAACGATGTAGACAAGCATTTAACCCCATGAGCTTTTAGAAGACATTGCCCCCTCTCTGTCGGGGGAGGGGGCAGTTATATAAATGGAATACGCGAGGCGTCGAGCGCTCTTGTATCAGTGTCACAGTCAAGTTAGCTTGTTATTCATTCACTGCCAACATGAGAGAAATTGTGCATCTTCAAGCCGGACAATGCGGGAACCAAATTGGAGCTAAGGTTAGTGCAAAAATTAATTATACAGTGAACAGGGACGGATTTAACTTTCTAAGGGCCATTGGATTGAGCTTTTGCAGGCCACAATTTTAAAACTTTTAAGTAATACATTTAAAAAATATTTTAAATATGAAATATTGTGTCTTAGTGTCCCTTAAAAGTTGCAGGATCTGGTCTCTGGGGCTACCTTTTCAGTTTTAACAAAAACTAAGAAAGACATTTTTTTTGAACCAACTGTTTTATTTCTTTTCAAAATACTCGCCTTTAAGATTTATACAATTTTGCATGCGTCCAACCAATTCTCGAAACATTTTTCCACTCTGTAGTTGGTATCTCCAAAACATGGTTTTCGAAGACTTCAACAGCTTCTTGAGGTGATGAAAATCGCTGTCCACGCATTTTTTGTTTGACATTGGGGAACAAAAAGAAAAATCGTTAGGGGATAAATCAACTGAATACGGGAAATGAAACATTAATTTTATGTTTTTCTTCTTCAAATAATCAATTGTTTGACGTGCTGTCTGGGAGCTTGCATTGTCCATGCCTGAACAGGATTCGAACACGAGACCTTAGTTGACTGTAGTTGCTTGGGGAGTAATATATCTACTAAAACATGCCACTTATGCAGTCTATACGTTGGAAAGCAAATTTATAAGAAAATAATAAAATTTATTCTGCCAATCAGTGGCGCACCCAGGGGGGGGGGCAATAAAGAGGGAAGTACCAAATTTGTAGTTAAAAATATAAGGACCTTTGTTTTAGGTCATCACTTGTATTTCAGAAGCGAGGAGCTTTTTTTTAGATCATCACTTGAAATTTAGAAATGAAAACATTATTCAGAATTTAAATAATTTTGTCTTCCGCCCCCCCCCAACAAATCTTTGGTGCGCCACTGCTGCTAATAAGTAATTGTAAATGTCGGTAATTCGCAACATCAAAGAAATTTTATTAATAACTATCAAAAAAATCAACAAAATATCAGAAAACTGATTGTCAGTTTCTTGTAAGTTGATAAATAATGTTTCAAAAATTCCTGTTACTCATCGGCGTATGTTTCAAGCGCCAACAAGCGTTCTACGTGCCCGGGTATAGTTGAAAGTAAAGAAATATTTATTATTACTGGTCGATGCAAGTTAGCAAGCCCTTATAGGCGCCAGTAACAATCTTTATACGTGTTCGTACCCTCAGTTTGCATGCTTTAGTTTGTAGGAACAGCTCGACACGTCTAATACCCTTTTCACACTAGATCTTTAAGATCGGATGTTAAAGTGAATGTATCTTTAAACGCTAATGTGAAACCGTATGGCCTCGTCTAAATACAAGCGATGTTTAAGACAGAGATCTGCGTCTTAAACTTCGTTCGCATTGCCAACTTAATTTCTATTATAAAAAAATACTCCTTGAATTTGTGCTGTCAACATTTTATATTATCATAAACAAGAATACTGTATTATATCGACGTTATAAGAAGTTTATACTTATTGTTATAATAAAATTATTTATTTTAATAATGTGTTTAATAAAATACAGAGCTACAATAATTGAGATAAAATGTATCGACTTACATGTTAATACAGGTGTAATATATTCTTTATTGTAGTGCCTTTATTGTAGAATGAAATGAAATATCCATATTTGTTTATAATAATTCAAAATGTGCGTCTGCGCAGACAGTTTAAAACTGGTAATTTCATGACTGTAACTTAAGGACAAAATTACTGCTGATGACAGCACCAGAGATTTAAACATCAAGTGTGAAAGCATACCGATCTTAAACATCGGTGAACTTTAAGTTCACTCGTCTTAAAGATCTAGTGTGAAAAGGGTATTACTATCGCTTCAAGGTCGTTCGTTTTTTTTTTACTGCAATGCAAGATCCGTATCCATATCCGTGTATGAGGACGCACATAATCCATATCCGCATCCGTGGATCTGGCTTTTATGTAATCTGGCACATCACTGCGCTATACCGATCGTTGAGACCCGTTTACCGAGACGGTTCCGCAAACTCAGCGAAAGTGCCCATCTTTATACCGAACTATTTTCTCAGGTTAGCAAGACAAGAGATACCTCCTCTTCCAGGGCCACTTCTCTTCTTCAACTTCAAAACTGCAAAATAATTGCAAGATAGGGTATTTGTGTTTCTCACACAAGTCCAAGAAATTCATTTTCTTTATGATTCTGAATGCTCTCAAGTTGGCAACTTATTTTTCAGTTGACCTTATCATTTCATGTAATATTTTTATTACAAATAGAACATTATTTGTTTAAAAATGGGGGTAGTATGAGTCCTTCAAATAACTTTAATCGACCGGCCTGTACAGAACACTTTGTCCTGTACTTGAATATTTGAATAGTAAATTATGGATCCAAGTAGATAATGAAATTGGGTTAAGTGGCTAAATTATTAGAATAAATTGTGGGTTTTATAGTCACGAATGATTGACAACCCTAATAATAAACCCATAACCACAAACAAACAAATTTTAAAACTATATACTTAAAAAGTATTTGATAAAGTGTATTTTTCAAACTAACCGCCATCTCCCAGCTACTGCATATGAAATATAAATTATTAATATTTAAATTCATTGTCATAACAATAATTTTCTTCAGTTTATATGCACAGTGGGTTTACAAATAATCAATATATTTTGTGTTTAATATGAAACATTATTAGAACTATTTACGATTCTCGAGAAACGATTCTGTGAGCGGTGAATGTAGTTGTAACAGGTAAATGCACCGAAGCAGCTATTAACTAGGTACAACCTGTATTTGGTGACAGTGTAATGTCACTAATTGTAATTATGATAGAATGACTTGGATGTACACTTAAATAAACCGCTATCTTAATCGTTACTGTTTCATGTGATGACTTGCAATTGGATTTGAAAATTTCGCGCTAGGAGTAGCGTTGTTATGTCGTTTTCCGAATTAATATATCGTCACCTCAAAATTGGTTTCTTCTATCTCTTTTTAGAGTTAATATTACGAGGAATGTTTCCTAAATTCTGGGAATTGTGCTATAATTAAATTACGCAGAACTTATAGGCAATGTTATTGGTGCCAGACAAGTCTTGACATGTTTATTCAACTATCTAGTGCAATATTGTTCAGTCTGATTTAGGTGGTCGACTGATATAGACGCGTTTTCATAGCACTGTTTTTGTAACCATGGAAGACGCAACAAAATCTCGAAAAGTAATAATTTTCTTTTTGTGGAAAGAAGGTGTGAAAACATCAGAAATTATTCAGCGTCTGCAAAGAGTATTTGGTGAGTCTACAGAATCTAAAAGTACTGTGATCGATCGTTTCAAAACCGGTAGAACATCACTAGAAGACGATCCAAGCAGTGGGCGCCCAAGCACGTCAGTAAATGAAAGAAACATTACTGCCGTCGAAGACCTACTGAAAGAGGACAGGCAAATGACTATTCGTAAAATTAGTGTGCGCCTAGGGATAGGTACACGACAAGTTCATGACATCTTGCATGATTGTTTGGGCGTTAGCAAGGTTTCGCCGCGCTGGGTGCCAAGGCTGTTGGGACCAGAACAGAAACTCAATAGGTCTGATACTTTGAGGACGGCTTAAAAAAATTAGTTTATCGTTGGGATAAATGTATTCAGTTAAATAGAGATTATGTTGAAAAACTACATTGTAATATTGACGAAAATTAACAAAATAATAAAAATTATAACTAAATTCCCAGAACTTTGGAAACATCCCTCGTAGTTATAAGCTAAAACTAGGTATAGAACACATAAATTCTTAGCAACAGGTTGTATTGCTAGGTATTTTTGTATTATATATCTAGTTTTAGCTTATAATTAGTTTATTAAGATGTTTATTATAAATATTATATAACAGGGGCGATAGTACGCAACCTTGACGAACACCTTTTCTTATCTGACATTTCTGTGATATGGATATGTAGCTGGATGTACTTCCATACCCTTTGAACCGCGTTATATATTTCTTTGTCATGTTCTTGTTTATTACCTTACTTTCTTTAATAAATGTTCAGTGTTGATTTATTACTTATTCAATAATGGTCTATTATTTAATAATACCGAATAAAAATAATGACTCATTCGGATTATTTTATAAGTAAGTCTTACACAATACTTTTTATAGATTTTAAACAGTAGCAGTAAAAATAAGAGCAAAGTTCTTAAAATATTTCCAGTCACTGATTAATAAATTAATTTTGTTTGATATAAAATATATTTTTAGAGCCACATCATATTAATATATTTTTTTATCTGGTTTGCAATAAGTTTGGGATCCAATTTTCCTGCCCAGTTATTTTTAAACTCCCAAACATTTAATTTAAACATTTAAACATGTTACTGTGAAGAGCAAGCCTTTTCACCTGGCGCCAGGTAGTTCCGTGGTCATCAAGTTCTTTGTGTATCGTTCTCCTCTATGTGGATATTCTATGACGGCTTCCCTGAGGGTTCCACTCTAATGCCATTCTGGAGATGTAGTTTACTGCCTTCCGGAGGGTATGCCCAATCCAATTCCACTTTCTTGCCTGGATTTCCAACTGGATAGGTTTTTATGCTGTCGATTCGCAAAGATGAGTATTGGGAATATGATCTGTCCAAGTAATGCGAAAAATTCTGTGCAGACATCTGTTCATAAAAACTTGGAGTTTATGGGTAATTTCTTTAGTGACTTTCCAAGTTTCGCAGCCATACATCAGAACTGATTTTACATTGGTTTTAAATATGCGTACCTTAGTGAGAGAGATCTTATTGGATTTCCAGACTTCTTGCAACAAGCCGAATGCTTGTTGAGCTTTAAGTATTCTGTTGTTCACGTCCCTTGTAGTTCCTCCATCTCTCGTTATTGCACTACCGAGGTAGTAGAATTCTTCCACATCTTCTAAGTCTTCGCCGTTAATGGAAAATCTGTTGATGTTATTGGTACCGATCCGCATTACTTTGGTGAAAATGAGAGTAATGTTAACATATTATTCTCACCCGAATAATATCACCATCGGGGATTTAGTGTTAGAAAATAAATAGTGTTAAAGTAGTATTAATTTTAGCACTATCGTATCTCAACACTATCACATTTGAAAAAGTAATATTTCATAAAAATAACACTATCAGAATAAATGAAGATTTACGTGATGATTTGGTTAAAAATCGTAAACTTTTTACTTTTTTTAAATGAAAATTTTAACACTAAATTTTAGCCAGACTGAGAATGAACTTATACACTTTTTGTTGTGAATAGTCTGTCATTTAAGTTATTTATCCTTTAATGATTTGTAGTGATTACGGTTCTGTTTTAATTTATGGTCTGATTTTTAAATCAACTCTTCATGATCTATTTACCAAAAATGGTATCTAATTTTACGTAATAAATTTGCATACTGTGAAACCATAAAAAAATATGCTAAATAGTTGTAACACTTTAGCAAAATTAAATTAGTCTAATATTATTATATACAGGGAAACATAAGTTCGATGCACTTAGCATGTTAGTTAACTACGGATTACAGATTTAAAAATATAAGGATTTTGAAATCATCTTTGAAAAAGAACTTTGAAAGAGCAATTGAAAGAGAACGGCCCGAATTGAATAATAGGAAAGGTGTTGTCTTTCATCATGACAATGCGAGACCACACACTTTGATGACCCGTCAAAAATTGTGAGAGCTTGGTTGGGAAATTTTGTTGCGTCCACCGTATAGTCCAGACATAGCACCCTCTGACTATCACCTATTCCGATCTCTGCAGAATTCTCTCAATGGAATTAAGCTGGTTTCAAAAAAAGCCTGTGCAAAACCACTTGATTCAGTTTTTCAACCAGAAACCACAGAAGTTCTTCACCGATGGCATCACAGCTCTACCCGAAAAATGACGAAACGTTGTCGATAATAATGGAGCATTTTTGGTTTAAATACATTCATTTTCACACTATAACAAAACCAGTTGAATTTTACTAAAAAAACGCCACGATCTTTTTCCCAGACCTGATATAATCATTAGCGTTTTTCGGTCCAAGATTGGACATACGTTTCTTCTAGATTTTTTCATTACTGTTGGTCTTTACCATGGATCCTCAAAGTAGTCGATATTGACCCCCAGGGGTCGATATGACATTGTTAGGGGTCGAGTTGGGTTCAGGGGTTGATGGAAAATGATGGACTTTTGTTGTCACTGCTGTTGGTCTTTACCAGGGATCCCCAAAGTAGTCGATATTGACCCCCCGTCGAATCCGGCTCAGGGGTTGATTGAAAAAGGTTGTTGTCCAAAGGATTTTGGGCGGTTGTTGGGTCATTAGTCGGCACATTTGCTATTTTTTTAGATTTAGCGTCTTCTCTGGTCATCATTTGCAAATTTTGGATTCCCGCCTGCTGGTCATCACTTGAAAATTTTAGTTCTCCCTCGGTTACCATTTGAAAAAAAATATTTAGACCCCCCCGCCCATGCTACTTTATCAGGCTTAGACATACATTTTAATTTTTAAGGGGGTCGATATAAAGTAGAGATTTTCTTGAAGGAATCCAATTGCAGAAAAGAACAGTTTTTAAATGAATTTTTTTATATTTTTTTAATATCAATCCATATTTTATATACATGTATCAATAATATCAAGTTATGGCTTCGAATTTTTATTTTAAGCACGTTCAAGGCATAGTTCGTTAGATAATTTGAATTCAAAGTTGTTTCTATCGTTTGCATATCCTACTAGAATGTGTAATCAGTATGAAATTCATAAAATTTTATCATATTATTCTTAGTAAAGATGTATTTATATAAGTTTGATTTTGATCTAAACGCAATGTACCTACTCCGTTCGGAATCAAGAAGTAGTAATCATGCAATGTTCAAGTGATAATTTTGTTGAACTCTCGTCATTCATTGGGTGATGAGCCATTAATTTTATACGACATCCAATAGGGTAGAGAATCTTTCACGTAAATTTATTAATATTTCTGCATTTCGAACAGAGCATAAGAAGTACGTAATAACAAACTATACTGTACTATTTAGTACAATAATCAGGCCATCAGTTAGCATATTCGAGCGTGTCACTTCAATTATTCTTTTTTATCTAATCACATTACATTAATGATTCATAAAAATTTTTGTTTTAAAATGTTTTTCGGTTGGAAGAAAGAATTTAAAAAATGTTTTATTGCCATATCTTCAGCCCCTATATGCGTCAAACATTCCAGCTGATTATTTTGAAAAATGGTTAGTACGAGAGAGTATCACCCATAATGCACCACGATAAGCTATCTAGGGTTGATAGCCTATATCGTCTTGACCTGTCATGGTGGTCTAAACATATACAAACACATACTAAAGAATATATATTCTACATTCATAAATAAACACATATAGGCACATGAAACAATATATAAATAAGATTGTAATGCCTACTGTGGAGTATACTAAGACATTCATAAATAGCAGATGATAATTCTAGTAACAAACATGACAATGAGTCATTGGAGATAAGTTGAGTAGCGTGTTAATTACTGGAAACCATTAACTAAAAACAACATTATTCATATACATAATTGATATGGAATGTAACAGAACTTTCGAGGAAAACTAGAGCTAGTAAGTGTAGCGTGTCTATATAAAAAAGTTATAAATTCGAATCCCATTCTAGGCATGAATGGAATTTGAGCACGAATTGGTGCTGGTCTATTGCTTCATCGTTGGCAAAGAAAAGGGTCCGATGGAAGTATTTTGTGGAAGCTGTGGACTGATTTTTTTATTTAATTTTATTTTTTTCGAATACAATTACAATTCAATATTGTCAAAATAACTTCCTTGGGAAGCCACACAGCGCTGGAGACGGTTCTTCCAATCCTCATAACAGTGCTGGAACTCGGATACTGGAATATCTTTCAGCTGGTCGGTTTACGGACGTTTGAATATTTTCGAGTGTCCCAAAATGACGTCCCTTGAGGTGATTTTTCAATCTTGGGAAGAGGAAAAAGGACTCAAGTCAGGCGAATAAGGAGGCTGAAGATCCACAAGAATGTTTTTACTGGCCAAAAACTCGTTTATTGAAATTGCTGTGTGACAAGACGTATTGTCGGTAGTGTGAGTCAAATTCAACTCTTCCCCGATCATTCTGACTGTCAACTGACGATCTGAACGCACTAGATCCCGGATTCTGTCGACATTTTCATCGGTTCTTGAATATGAAGGCCTTCCGCTGCGTGATTCATCTTCAATCAACTCTCTTCCTTCTGAAAATGCCTTAAACCACCAAAAAACCTGGGTCCTTGACAAAACACCGTCTACGTAGACCTGCTGAAGTTTTGCAAAAGTTTCCGTTGCACTGTGCCCAAGTCTAACGCAAAACCTGATAGCACACCGTTGCTCGAAATGAATGTCATTCATTTTTAGAACACACTAGAAAAAACGCTACGGACAACAAAATTGTCCGTAATTGAACGCCGAATGTTCAGCCTTAAATGTGATGAAATAGCTTTGAGATTATTTACTAATCTTTCTCGGTCCGTTTTGTAGCACAAAACAAAAACTTTTAATCATAAAACGGTAACCATGGTTCTGATCAATAAAATAAAAACGAAATTGTTGTAAAAACGATTTAATAACACTAAAATAAAAACGTTTACAAAAAGACTTGGTAATCAGTAACTGTTAGAAGCAGGATATTACTTGCTTAACTTGCTTTTACTATACTATTTTCTTGTCATACTTGTAACACACATACGCAATGCAAAAAGTTTGATAAATATTTGTCATAAGAGAAATTACTAAAAAGGGAAATATAAACTGTAAACTAGAAGATGAATAAAAAGTTATTATTTGTTGGAAATAGCCGTAATCCACGAAGTGTGAATTCTCACATATTTCGGGATTTCGTAGGTAACTATACGTCTTACACGAGGATTTATCATCAATAAAAGTTGCTAAAACAAAGATGTACATTTTTAGGGTTTTGTAGGTATGACCAAAAAACCCTTATACCGTCATTTTGTCGTCTGTCTGTCTGTCTGTCTGTCTGTCTGTCTGTCTGTCTGTCTGTCTGTCTGTCTGTTCGGTAAAAATTGTAGCCAAACGGCTAAACCTAGAGAGTTGAAATTTGGCATGCTTATACAACTCTTTGACCCACACATAGGAAAAATACTAAAACATCTAAAAAACATATCCCCCTAAAAATATAAACAATAATGTGCTCATCAAAAAAAAAAATATTTTTTTTAAATTCTGAGTAGGGTATCAAATGAAAGCCCTTAGTACGTGGATTAACGATCAAAATTTTATTTTTGCAAACTAAATTATTTTGATGCGATTTTTGCCAAAATTGTGCAAAAAATTTTTTGTCCCACACCCTGTAGCCTAGATGGTTTAAACTAAAAATCTGAAAAAATTCTAAGTAATGTACATTGGTGTGAACCGGAATAGTACAACAGGAATTTTTGATCAGATTATGTTTTTAGAAAATAACGCATTTTTTGTGTTTTTAACTAAAATATGTTAAATATATAATTCGCTATGTAACACTTCAGATAAGAAACTCTGGTAGCTCAGATGGTTTCGTAACGCACTTTGTAAATTGCAGTGCGAACGTTGCAGAGTTCGAATCCTGTTAATTTTATTGTTTTTTTTTTTTTTTGCATTTCTATTTTGTTTAAATTATTTTGTCAAAATTCGTTATATTTTGGTAAATGTTGCATTTATTTTTTAAAAGCGTAAATTTAATAACCAGAGGGAAGTGTTGAAATTATAATTTAATTCTGTGACGAAATCAGAGGGAGGGACTTATGATATAAGCAACCAATGGAAGCCATAGGCGCAATTTTAAAAATCTTACTGAACCTTGCTGTATAAATAAAATACTGTACATATTTAGAAACTTAAATAATGGTATTAGGCATTCCAATTAAAATTCATAAAAAAATATTTTGACATAAAATTTGTTTTGGCATCCCAAATAATCATCATTCAGTTACTAAATACCTGCAAAACCCAGAAATGTGTGAAGATTCACACTTCACATAAATTTTTTAGTTCAGTATGATAAGCCCATATATTTTCAGTTAATTGTATTTTTTACATGCACTTTGATCCATAGATCTAAAAAATAACTATTTTCTTCAAGCGGATTATAATTCTAACATTACATTGTTCAATACATTCGGTAGAAATGATACATTTTTTTACTAGTAACAAAATGTGAACATTTTTATACTAGTAAATAGTTCATATAGTTATCAACAGACGGCACTGATGGCAGCAGTCGCCATAAACAAAACATCTGTCAATTTAATATGTTTGTAGCGTGGTTTGTAGTGAATTCAAAAGCTAGTTATGTTATTAGTGAGTTACTTTATTATTATTTTGTGATCATTCTGTGATTAGTTACAAAATACACAATATAAAGATCAAAAATTAAAAAATGTCTCAACCAATTCAATGTACACCGCCGGAATTAGCAGCAATAGCATCTGAAACTATAAAGTCATAAGTATTTATGGTTGCAAATTTTTAATACCTACGCTTGAAGAAAAAATATTATATCTCACTCGGAGTAGAACGCCTTTTTTGTGCGCGTTCTACTCCTAGTAACATAATATACTATTCCTAAAACGAATGTATAAGATTATTGGTGGTTATGTAATAGGAGTTGTACGAGTTTTTCAAAAATCCAAAAAAAACCTGTACAATTCCTAAAACGATTTATTATTTTTGAAAAAAACTCAAAAGATCTAAATTGAGTTGGTCATAATTCAAAAAAATTTATGTGAAGTGTGAATTTTCACACATTGCAGGGTTTCGCAGGTATATAATAAGTGAAGGCGGCATGCTTAGTGTGTAGGACAAATTTTGCTTTGTAGTAATCACGGCAAAATCAACGATATTTTTAAAATAATTTATCATCTGTTAATCTAAGAGCTTTAAAAACAAATTTTATGTTAAAATATTTTTTTGTTAATTTTAATTCGAATTCCTAATACCATTATTTAGGTTTCTAAATATGTGCAGTATTTTTTTTATATAGCAAGATTCATTAAGATTTTGAAAATTGCGCCTATGGCTTCCATTGGATGTTTTAAGTCATATGCTCCGCCCCTCTGGTTTCGTATACATGACACATAGAATGAAAATATAATTCCAACAATTCCAATTGGTTATTAAAACTACGCTCTTAAAAGTTAAATGCAACATTTGACAAAATAATTTGAACAAAATAAAAAATGAATAAAAATAAATAATTAAATTGTCTCCTCTGCCCGGGAGCGAACCCTATGCTGGGTAGCCAGCGAGCCTAATAACCATTGGACCAGGATATGCCTTATAATACAGTGTGTTACATAACTATAACTTGAGCATCAAAAAAACACAAAAAATGCGTTATTTTCCGAAAACATAATCTGATCAAATTTCCTGTTGTACTATTCCGGTTCACACCAATGTACATTACTTAGAATTCTTTCAGATTTTTAGTTTAAACCATCTAGGCTACAGGGTGTGAAACAAATTTTTTTGCACAATTTTGGTAAAAATCACCTCAAAATAGTTTATTTTGCAAAAATAAAATTTTGATCGTTAATCCACGTACTAAGGGCTTTTATTTTATATAATTTTTTTTTTTCGATGAGCACATATTTGTTTACATTTTCAGGGGGGATATGTTTATAGATGTTTTAGTACTTTTCCTATGTGCGGGTCAAAGAGTTGTATAAGAATGCCAAATTTCAACTCTCTAGGTTTAGCCGTTTGGCTACAATTTTTACCGAACAGACAGACAGACGACAAAATAGCGGTATAGGGAAAGTATTTTAACATCGCAGCGCTATTTCGGCATACTTGGAACCTTCAAAATAGACATTCGTTACATATAAACAACGTGAATTTTAATGTTTACTGGTGGTTTTTGTAATTTTGCTACAATATTAATACTTGTTTTTATGCAATTATATTTTGATGCAAACATTTTTTTTATAAAAAAGCGCGATAGAATGTCTATTTCTGTAGTTCCTAAAATCCCACCAGATGTCATATCGCTTAGCAATTTTTCCCTATAAGGGTTTTTTGTCATACCTACAAAACCCTTAAAACAAAATGTATTAGTTAATATAAATAATTTAGTACAAATTAAGAATATAATTTTTTTGTATAAATTTTGAACAACGCAATCGACATTTAATTGCCGTACAAAGATAATTTTGGCTCTTTAGGTCCAATAATTCGTATTTGCAGAGGGGGGAGTGTTATCCCGGTTTAATATTATCAAGGTCATCTTATTTAGGAGCCCAATTCCGTCTTCAAATTCAAATCTACAACGTATTATAATCAACTTCCTTTTCAAACAGATAAGCTAAAAATAACCTTCAATCTACAAAAAAAAGAACATAATCTTTTTATGTTCTGCCGTCAATGTTGGCTATAAACAGAGTTGTAAGAAAATAAAATACTATTTAATTTCTCTAGCAATATGTGTTATCAGTGACTCATAATCAACTGTATTCAAATCCGTTGTTCAAGATATTACGAACAATAGCAAGAGACCGAACATACTATCAATAATTGTTTGATTCATGAAATACACATATAAAACGGTTAATGCAGAGCCGGCCTTAGCAAGTCTGGCGCCCCGGGCGAGATTTTTTTTGTCGCCCTCATAAAAAAAAATAATAATTAAGAAGGTCTTCACCTCCCAAATCCAAGTGAAGAGCAAAAAAAAAGGTCTTCACCTCCCAAATCCAAGTGAAGAGCAAAAAACAAAAGGTCCTCACCTCCTAAATCCAAGTGAAGAGCAAAAAAAGGTCCTCACCTCCCAAATCCAAGTGAAGAGAAAAAAAAAAGGTCCTCACCTCCCAAATCCAACTGAAGAGCAAACAAAATGGTCCTCACCTCACAGATCCAACTGAAGAGCAAACAAAATGGTCCTCACTTTTAAAATACAAGTGATGACCTGACCGTCCGCCGCCCTTCTTGGCTTGGCGCCCCGGTGTACGCCTCCCCCCCCCCTAAGACCGCTTCTGGGTTAATGCTAACTCAGTGCCCAGTGCCGTGGCATGACAATTTGCCTCCTGGTTGAGGATTTTGATCGGCGCCTTTTGATAGTGCTCTGCATGGCTATGGAATCGGTTACTTTTTGGTGGAGTCGGAGTCTGAGTTGCAGTCGGTATAAAACTTCCGACACCGACTCCGATTCCGACATACGACATTTAAAACCATAGGTAAACAAAAGAAATTGTTATTTCGCTACATTACATCATTGTGGCGACAGCCCGAGATGAGCCTAGGCCACCTGTTTTCAAGTTTCATAACCATGACCAGGTTAACCCCCCCACGAGAAAAAATCGAATGGTACGAGTTGATCAACTTTTGGTAAAAATCGGTTGACTAGAAATGGGAATTTACTCGTGTCAATTTTAAGATTTTTGCTAATATTTAGCAACAGAAAAATATTTCGAAAAAATTTATTTAACAAAAGTTGCTATAAATGCAATAACTAATAACTTTTATTTGAGACGTTTTTTTGATAAAACGACAAATATCGAAAAAAATTTTTAAATTTTTCGAAATTTTTTTGTCTCAATTTTTTCATACTTATATGTAACGTTTCCATGGTCATGTTAAATAATATCTCTGTTAGAAAATATTAGACCAAGTTATTTCTACTCTGCTTCTAGAATGTATTTTATACAAGTACTTTATGATGGCAGTCGGTCCTGTGGTGGCCACAGCTGATTTTTCTATTATGCTAGTCGAGCCTGCAATGAGAACCTCGCCACTGGTTCGTCTCACCTAAGTGCCAGCCCTGGACATATAGGTATAGTGTTGAATTTTTGTTACAATGTCGACAGGAGTTGTGAAAAACTATAACAGCAGAACATTTACAATCCAATTCTGTAACTCAGTTACTATGATAATAGTAACTAAATATGTCACTATGAGCAAGGTCAGTTACTATCATAAATGAAAGTCATTGTACTTTTTATAATATTTTATCTTGTAGTAACGTTACTACACCGTAACTTTTTACAGATCTGATCTGATTGTATTGTTTTTGGCTGTCAGTTAAGAAGAAAGATTGGCATCTTAGTTTTTTTTTTACTTTTCCTAAGAAAAATGGAGGGAATGGAGGGAAAGTTAATATTAAGTTCAAATTTTCGCGAGAATAAAAATAAACAATCCCCAAACAACCATTTTTTTGTAAAATTTTTAATTTTTCAATTTTTTTTTTTACTTTTAAAAAATCTTAAAAAACAAGAAAATATAAGGACCTGCGGTTTGAAATTTTGAAATCTACAGATTTTTTTCTACCTAAAAAAAAAATAAAATAAAAAATAGGTCCCTCCTTAGTTAACGAGAAATATCGTATCTCAAAATCTATATGAGATAGAGACCTACGGCTTATTTTTTTGAAATCCTGAGGTCCTAAAGGGTCTTAGGATGCATTTTGAAGCAACTTCTAAACAAAAATGTTTTTTGTAAAATTTTTTATTTTTAATTTTTTTTTTTTAATTTCATAAAATCCTAACTTAAGAACAATAAAATATAGAGAACTGCGGTTTAAATTTTTGAAATCTTCGTATATTGTTTAGTCTAGAAAAAAATTGGGGCCTTAACAACCCAACTTTATCATTAAATACGAATCGTTAAACAAAACCTTTGAAAATGGTCAAAAATTGAATAATTCGTAAGGGGTACCCCTTACGATTTTTCCGATTTTAGAGCAAACATTTTTTCTCTCTGATTTACTTCAAAATGTGTATACTTATGTATTTTGAGTCGTAGATCTCAAAAATAATCTCCATTATAAGCTACGGTTTACCGTTTTTGAATAAATTCAAAAAAACCGACTGAAAATGGGGGCTTTACAACTGATGAACTAAATGGGTGCTAGATTAGGGCTGCCATACGTCCCGGTACACCGGGACCTGTCCCGGTTTTGAGGTTTGTGTCCCAGTGTCCCGGTACAAGAGTAATTTGTCCCGGTCGATTTAAAATTTATGCATATTAAAAAATTATTTTTCGATAATATTGTACATATACATATATACATACTATATATAAATTATATAACAGATTCGAGGTCCGAAATGTTCTGGAGTAATATCGAGTACCAGTCAGCTAGTCACTAGCTGACTGGTACTGACAGATGAGCGCAATTCGCTTTCTATTGACACCGTGAAAAGCATAATTCAATGTGTTTTAAATTATAAAATGTCATGCATTGAATTCTATAATTATATAAAAGGGGAAAAAGAACTGCTCCAAAAAACGAAAACATCGGAGAAGTATGATTGGGCAAAGAAGAGCGATGATAAAGAAGCCACCGAAGTCGGGGAAGGGGGAGAGTAAAGGCAAGAGCAAAATGGAATGTAAGGTTCTATTTGGTTTTATTAAATTGAATCGCCCATTAATTTATATTATATTATTTTAGATTTGATAAAGACGCATCCACAAAAAAAAACATCATATTTTTCCAGTCGAACTGAGTGTTCCAAAATGATTCACCATTGATCCCAACGTTTTGCTCTTGGAATACCTATTATCAATCTCTACTTTAATTATTTTTTTTTGAAATATATTTAATATTTTTTACTTAAATTTTTTATATTTTTAAAATATTGTGCAATTTTTTATAATAAAGGTATTATTGTCGAGAAAAGTTTTTTTTAAGTTTGGGGGGGGGGGTGTACCGGTCGGTAGTCCGACAATTATGACAGCCCTATGCTAGATTCGCATTATACTAAAATTGCTCACATCAAAATTTATTTTTCTATTTCTAAGAAACTTTTTATATATGAATACTTTAAAATTTCTTCAAGTTTGAACTAAAATCATAATTTCAGTCTAGATATTTATTTTAACTGTTCTTGTTTTTAAAACTATAACATCTGGCTTCCATTTGAAATTTCATACAGCATGACATTAGAACAGACTGTCACTACTAGTTCACATTCTAAAAATTTAACTGTTTAAATATGCAGTTACAGAATATTGGCCTTTGTAATTATATTTATCGCAAAATAATGGGCTTTTTATTTTTAGAAATCTTATCAATAACTGATTTTATTACATCAAATTTTACATAAAAATTTGTTTACGCACTTAACCTTGTTTTAAAAGAATTATATTTAACGGACAATTTCAAAGGATAATAATTATTTTCCCGACCGGTCAGCCGAGATAAATAAATACGTGATTAACAAAAATTCAAGTGAAATGTGAATTTTCACACATTTCAGGGTTTTGTAAGTATTTAATAAGCGTAAGAAGCCAACATAAAACTGGATCAGATCAATTCTGTAAAAATTTACTGTGTAGTAACGTTACAACAAGATAAAATATTATAAAAAGTATAATGACTTTCATTCATGATAGTAACTGACCTTGCTCATAGTGACAAATTTTGTTACTATGATCATAGTAACTGAGTTACAGAATTGGTCTGAAGGTCTAGGTATATTTATCACATCAAAATCAACAGTTTTTTGATAATCACTTTTATTCGTTATTTGAGAACTAAGAGCTTCCATTTATTTTTTTTAAACAAAATATAAATAATTTGCCAAATATTCCAGCGTTTTTTTCTGCATTTGCTTCGTGTTCAAGTCTTCATTAGATTAATAATATTTTACAGTGTAGAGTGTAGTGTGGTGTGGTGTGAGTAACTCAGTTCGCAACTATTAAAAAAATATATTATTTTTTTAATATTTTTAATTCCAATAAAATACACGCACTATCTTAGCTATAAATACAAAAAATTCATAATATTATTAGCTATAATTTAACCATGAATTAAAAAAATAATTAATTTTTTTTAAAACACAAAAACTGCTATATTTTTTAAAAACACAATATGATCAAAAATTCATCTTGTACGTTTCCTGCTCAGATCAATATACATTATCTATTATTTTTTCAGACTTTTAGTTTAACCCCTTTAGGTAAAAGGGTGCGGGACATGAACTTTTGCACATTTTGGGCTAAATTCATGCTAAAAGAAAAGAATTTAAAAAAACTATCTATCGTTCCTTAATCTACGTCTTAAGATCTTTCTTTTGATATCACACAATAAATTTTAAAAAAATATTTTTTTATCAACGACACAAAAAAATCGATATTTTCGAAAAACTTATCCAATCAAAATCAAAAATTCCTGTTAAACTATTCTGGTTCCTATCAATGCTCATTACGGAGATTTTTTTCAGATTTTTCAATCAATTCCTTTGGGAGATAGGGTGGGGGACAAAAGATTTTTGACACATTTTTGGCAAAACCCAATAAAAAAATTGGTTTTTCAAAAATAAAAATTTGTTGATCCACGCCTTAAGAGGTTTCATTTGGTATGCCACTTAAAATTAAAAAAAAACATTTCTTTTTTTATTAAATACATAATTGTTTATATTTATATCGGAATGTGTTTTTTGAACTCTCAGTATTTTTCCTATATGTAGGTCAAAGAGTTGTATAAGCATGCCAAATTTCAACTTTCTATGTTCAGCCGTTTGGCTACAATTTCTACTGTACAGACAGAAAGACACATGAGTGACGTTATAAGGGTTTTTTGGTGGTCATACCTACAAAACCCTAAAGAAGATTTATTTTTAATAAAATTAATAATAGGAGAGCTATTGGCAATCATCTAAGATTTACCTTAATATCGAAAGAAGTGCGGGAACCTCAGCTAGCCCAATGTAAAATGTAGTTTTATAGCTATAGTCGTTCAACTGTTAGAATACAGTATTGTTCTTATGGGAACAGTCTTGCCAAATGTTGTAAAAGTGTCAAATATGTCAATGAACCCAAAATATTATGCGTAATTTTGTATTTTTTTGTTATTAATTTATTGATATTACCTAAATGGAAAAAGTATCAGACAAAAATGAATAACCATAATGTTTTCACATATTAGTTCTACAGCGTCGCCAAGAAAGTTTAGGATAGCGTTATTGAGAGAACTTTTTAGAGAGTATAAAAAATTAAATGCTCCATTTAACCTGTATTGCATTCTAACAGTTGAACGGTCTATTGAGAAGTGACATTACTGTTGGCGGCGCTGTAATTCGTGGCAAAATGGCTGAATTGTCTAGTATTCAGCTGTCAATATGCTAACAGGGAACAGGTTAATTTAAGCACAGTACATTTTTATTTTATGGAAATGTGTCTTTGGACGTTCTAACAAAAAATCAACACCAGAACATATGAAATAATTTCAAACAGTACTACAGTCGCGTAGTACAATATTTCACCACCAGACTGCGTATCCGAGCGTGTCAGTTCTCAATAGTTTAACCTGAAAACTCGTAAACACAATTTTATAGAATCGTAGTCAGCCTAATTATATTTAATTGAGGTGTAGTTGAACATTATTATGGGGTAGAATTGAATTTGCATATAATGTTTTGGTCTTTAATTTTGTATATTTAATGCGCATACATTAAAGACAATTTTGTTGCATGCAAGGAAGTCTATTGAAATAACTGAGGCAAAGATTCCATTAATATCTTTCACACTATTAAGACCATCCTGCACCATTTTTATTAGGGATTTTATCGCTTTTGTCTGTACCCTGCAATTTGAAAAAGTATTTATAAAAAGACTGAAGCAGTAAATTCTGCGAAGCATACTTGTCTATGGTCAGCTCGGAGATGAGAATTCAGCGAGAAAAAATATGTGAGTGTTGGTCCCCCGTATGCGGGCATTCGTAGAACCGCCCTTTACTAGAAGCGAACCCAAATTCCTCAAGTGTTGATGGAATTTTTGAGAAAGTCGCATTTTGCAGCTTTCAAAATGACTTATTTGTTGGTAAATTATGGAAACAAATGCATACAATTGTCTCTACTTTTGGAAAATTAGAATTAGCCAAGCGTTTGAAACGATAAATTTAGGAAAGCTTCTTCTGTTCAAGAAGCTTTTACAAAACGTGTACCATAGTGTTTTAAACAGCAAGGTCATCATTTGGAACATTAAGGCCCGGTTTTTCCACCTTCAGATAAAGTTCCAGGTAACTATCTGACAGATAAGGTTATTTGTAACTTCATCTGCTGAGTAAATGTCATCCCTTCTTTCTATACAAATGTATCTTATTCCATTGCACCGCTGTGGAACTTATTTTTTGTTAAGTGAAACCTAAATTAAGCCCTAGATTAGGTTGGGCTTATTATTTAAGTGAAACTAAAATGCCGGTCACCATGGCGTAGTGGTTAGTGTAGCGATGCACTAGCTTCTAGATCATGAGGGCTCGGGTTCGAATCCCGGTTATGGCATGGAATTTTTCAAAAATAAATACATCTCCTGGATAATGGCCTTAGTAGCCAAGTCCAAAAATTAAAAAAAAAAAAAAAAAAACAAATGTCATATTTTGACAGTTATTGAAAATATAAGTATTAACATTTTTACCGACCGCCAACAATATATAAGGGAGGTATTGTGATCATACCGATTTTGACGTTTCGAGATTTCGATGAATCTCCACGAATTGAGGTCCCTACATAACGTTTTGACTATTTTTAGCATGATATCTGTCGGTCTGTCTGTCCGTCAATAGTTTTAAGTCATTACGGACCAAACATTAATTTTTTCTAGACAAAATAAGATGTGAGAATTCCAAAAATTTAAACCTCAAGTCTCTATCTCTTACCTTTTTTTAGATAAGATTTTTTTTTAAATTCCATTAAAATCAAAATTTTCCCTAATAGTTTTAGGTCATTACGGACCAAACATTATATTTTTCTAGACAAAACAAGGTGTGAGAATTCCAAAAATTCAAACCTCAAGTCTTTATTGCTTACCTTTTTTGAGATATGAATTTTTAAAATTACAAAAAAATCAAAATTCTCAATAGTTTTAGGTCATTACGGACCAAACATTAATTTTTTTATAGGCAAAACAAGGTGTGAGAATTCCAAAAATTCAAACCTCAAATCTCTATGTCTTACCTTTTTTGAGATATGAATTTTTAAAATTACAAAAAAATCAAAATTCTCAATAGTTTTAGGTCATTACGGACCAAACATTAATTTTTTCTAGACAAAACAAGGTGTAAGAATTCCAAAAATTCAAACCTCAAGTCTCTACCTTTTACCATTTTTGAGATATGAATTTTTGAAATTTACAAACAAAATCAAAATTTTACCAATTAGTTTTAGGTCATTACGGACCAAATATTACAAAAAAAACATCGTAAAACTAAATTTTTTAAAGATTTAAACCTTAGGTCTCTATTTCTTACCATTTTTGACATATAGTTTTTGATTTAATACCCAAATTTCCAAAAATAACTACACTTTCACGAGACCCAATATATTCAATGTTAAAATACGTACAAAAAATAACTTAGAATTTATAAGAAAGACATTTTAATGTTATCTCGATGTTTTGTTAACCACAAATGAATTAGTATGGGATTAAAAAATAATTAATCCTCTTAAATAAATTGATAAGGAAATTTTATTTTTATATCATTAGCAGGAATTACGTAAACATTTATGCGACGAAACATGTATATCTGAAAAAATATATAAACTGTGAATTTTCATAGTTTACAGGATTTCGTAGGCAGGGCTGATATTAAAAATATTTGAGAAGATAACATTCAAAATATGATTTATCACAGTAATACAGTTTTGAAATTATTGTGGAAAACATTACAAACCAATTTGCAACAAGTTTGGAACCTAATTTTACGACCTACTTATTTTTAATTGAAAATCTAGTTCCACTTAAACCAAAAAAACAAGTTATATTGTATTTCAATTTTATTTAAAGTAATTTATAGTTTACTTTTATTTATATTTATTTATATTTAAATACATATTTTAGGATAGTGTTTCGGTTTTGGGATAGCGTTTCGGTTAGATGCTATGTTTAAGAAACAGGATAGAGTTAACTAATCTACGGTAGTTAATTTTAATTTTCTTTCATTGAATATTTCGGCAAGCAAGTCCCAAATGTGCTACTCACAATCCTGGAATATTTCCTCCTAATACATTGTTTTAAGTATGTGTAAAGAATTTACATTGATGTTTTAGTATAGTTAGAAATGTGAGATGTTACAATTTTAGACTTCGTCGGGGTGTTTCAAGAATATTTTAGTCTGTCTGTGCAACCAACTGCATTTGTCTGTTCTATATTTACTTGTCCCGACACAAAAAAATCAGACAGCGATGTCCAAACCTCATATTTATTACAAGCTTTCAACCAAGATATTTCTAAAATTAAAATAAGATCGCACACAAAAGGGGATTCTTTATTTATTTTTGGAATTGAGATTTAAGAGCCAAGATTATTACAGATAGATTAATTATTTTATGATATTATCTAAATAAATAAATTTATAGGCGACTGGTAGCGCTAATAGACCGGGAGCTCATGACATTTTTGGTCTCCGATTTCATACAGCTTGCCTTTTGGAGGAGAGAATATTTACCCTGTGACAACAAAAAAGGGATGGTACTAAACCCCTGCACGCTTTCCGGTCATAGGGAAAATTGCATTTCCACTTGCACAAAATTTTTGTGTTTTTCTCTGATTTAATATTGCTTGCCCTTTTGTCAAAAGAAAGTTATAACAAATTTAAAGTCTTTTAATTATAGGCATGCTGTATGAAAACGCGGAAAATCATATTTTTTTATTACAAGATCACATGACCGTTTGAGCCCTTTGGGACCCTCCGAATCGCATGCATATATTTAAAAGACTTTAAGTTTGTTATAACTTTCTTTTGACAAAAGGGCAAGCAATATTAAATCAGAGAAAAGCACAAAAATTTTGTGTTTAAGTGGAAATGCAATTTTCCCTATGACCGTAAAGCGTGCAGGGGTTTAGTACCATCCCTTTTTTGTTGTCACAGGGTAAATATTCTCTCCTCCAAAAGGCATGCTGTATGAAATCGGAGACCAAAAACTGTCATGAGTAAAAACGCACTTTTGTACAAAAGCTGGTACCTTTGGTACGGTTCGAATACTGGTCAAGTATGCTTGTATTTCTCGAACCAATCCCAAGGTGAATTGGTTCACATACGTTGAAGTATAATCTACACCTATTTTTAGGGTTTTGTAGGTATGAACAAAAAACCCTTATACCGTTATTCATGCATTTGTCTGTCTGGCTGTACCGTAGAAATTGTAGAGCAACGACTAGACCTAGAGTGTTGAAATTTGGCATGCATATACAGTTCTTTGACCCGCATATAAAAAAAATACAGACAAACAAATTGTTCGAAAAATATTTTTTCTAAAATAATTATGTGGTTTAACCCTTTACTGCATGAATTTTTATTTTTGGCTGAAATAATTCATGAGCATTAGGAATTGGTTCTTATTGATAGAAAACTTAATTAAAAAAATATATTTAAAATATTAATTATTATTTTTATGAAAAAATAATAATTAAAATAATAATTTAGGGTTTGTGCCATACATGGAACATTATGATTCTACATTATGTTACAAAAGAAAATGATTCCGTATTATTTGCTCGTCAGTTGCTAGGTGTTCTTCATTAGGGATTAAAAGCAGTCGACCTCGAATTTTTTAAAGAAAAGGTCGTATCTTCTAGTTATCCTTTCTCAATAAATTCAGAGTTATCGTTGAAGTGCAAATTCCGCTTGATATCCTCAAATCTATTGCAGCCCATTACTTGAGATACTGCAGGATTCATTGCTGTGTATGTGGCATATATGAACATTCATGAAGTAACGTTCTGATTCAGTTTTAAAAGTAAAATAAAAATAAAAATCGGAATATACCATATATGGCACACTATGCGGTAAACGGTTAAAAAAAATAAATAAATAAAAAAGTATAAGGTGCAAATTAAGAAACGAAGTTTTTTAAAATTTATTTATTCACGATTTTTGCCAAAAACATGCTAAAAATTTTTTTTCACACCCTGGGTTTAATCTAACGTAAATTCATAAAAAAATCTTAGTAATGAATCTTAGTAATCTTAGTTTTGAACTATTCCGGTTCAATATGTAGAACCGGAATAGCTCAAAAGGAATTTTAATTTTTCTAATTGGTCTTCACTATTATTTTTGGGCGTTATTTTGTTATCAGTATTCTTAAATCACTTAAATATTAATCACCGCGATTAGCTATTTGCAGTCGGTTTCCTTTTTTTGTTTATATATTTGTGACCGCACTGAACCCACGTTCCACTAAATATGACGAAGAAAATGCAACTAACAACTTTTGTATTATAGCCCATAATCCAGGATAAGCTGTAAGAATCTGATTTTGCAGCCAGAACTATTGGTAGCCGTCTTTGAATTTAAATTTCAATTCGAAATTTGTTCTTACTTCCATCAGTTGAAGTGTTAGCATTTGAAAAAGGATCCCAATCGGGTATGTTCATTTTAAAAATATCTTCAAATCGTTGGTTGAAGTCAGAATGGAGAGCATCCAAGTGTTGACAATAGGTAAGCAAGTCTTTTGCTCCAAATGCCCCCCAAATGCACCAAGGCTACTATATAACCCCCCCCCCCTCTTTGAGAATCACTGGTATAGACACTCTAAAGAAAATACTAGTGTTTTTCAGTTTTAAAATCAATACAAAACAATTTCTAAAGTTCTAAGTAAAATATTTCAGTGGGTAGCGGGTTACAAGATTGATGGGTTTCCTACTTATTAATCATATTTTTTAATATATTTCCTTAGCGATAAGTAGCTATTACAAGAGCATTTTTTAAGGTTATTTAGGGCAGGAAAAGAACATTAAGGTCAACGTATAAGTGTATTTTCTAGGAATAAAATAGATAAACGATCTTCAGAGCTTTAATATGGTAATTGTTACCTAGAAACCCTTTGTGACCATAGATACAATTGACATATTAACCTAATTAAATACTGATTACACAGAATTGAAATCATTAAACTGAATTTATGTTGTATAAATAACATAAGTGTATTATTTGCCTTGTTTATTTCAATATCTTATTAACCTTTTTTATATTAAAAAAAAAATCACTTGCTAACCTAGTTACTAAGCCCATGCCCTAGTTGAAACTTATTTTAAATTTCCCGCTATACTGTATTTGTCCAGTGTAAATCGTACTCGGTTCGCAGCGCTATCTACTTTTTTCTAATTTGAAATAGACCATAGTGGACAGTAAGAAAATGTAATAAAATCCAAATTGATTAACCTGTGAACGTAAAAAATTTAATAAAATGCATGTGATTTTCACATATGTAGCTCTGAAGAAGAAATAAAACATTTCGAAACTGATCAGCCGTATTTAGTTGCATTATTTATGTCCTTTGTACAACCTTTCTATAATAAAACCCAAAAACAAAACGTTTGCAGGCTTGTGTTATTTGAATAAGGAAAGGGGAAGAAATAGTTGCTGTATTATAGTCTTTTGTTTCCTGTTGGTGAAATTCAGATTTAAAGGATTCCACACACCAAAGCGGCCGCGGTGGCGGCCACGGTGGCGATAATGCAGCGGCCTACCGCAACCTATACAATACAATGAGACCACGCACATACAAGCGTTCCGCTATCTGTGAACGCCACCGACAGCAGCGTTCAGTCTGCGATCACCAAACACTGGCGGCCAAACTCGACAAGTTGCGTTAGGCCGCGCGATATTCATTGTTTATATACCACAGAGTGAATATATTTAAGAAAATAATGTCGAAAATAGATAATTTAACAGAAAAAATCATAGATCAGTAAAGGATCATTTAATTTTGTATGACTTAGCACATCCTGATTACAAGAATATTAGGAAAACAAATAAAGTGTGGGACGAAATAGGAAAAGTTTTGGAAATTGATAGTAAAGTCTGTTCCAAACGATTAGGCGGAACTAGATTTTGCAATCTAGTTACTTTCATCGTTTAAATAATGCTTTTCAGCCGTTTTGTTTAAGCTTTGTAAATCATACTTGCAACAAACATTTTTTGGTTAAGGTTAATATCATTTTAAAATGTCATTTTCTTTATATTTTGATTTTTTGTGTCATTCTTACTACAAATATCCCATTTATTTATTTTTTGTCATTAAAATATGTAAGAAAATTAATTTAAGTTTGACATATGTCATTCGTTTCCATGGTTTCATTGTTGGAATTTTAAATTTTAACATTCCAAAGGGGAAAAATGAAATAACCCAAGCAAGGTCCAATATTATCATACAACTATATACCGTGATTCACTAACTGATCGCTACCGCTACCGCCACTCCCACCGCGTTAGTGTGAGGAGACCTGATCGCCACCGTGGCCGCCACCGCGGCCGCTTTGGTGTGTGGAATCCTTAAAGTAATTATCAGCAATCAGAGTATGTAATAATAGAATAATAAAAGAGGTGTTTTCTTTGGCTGTAAACACTGGTTGCAGTAGCAGCAATATTGTGGCAACTGTTTCGTTTTTTACTACTCTAATATGTTGTACTCGTACATAAATAGATATTTCTATTTTAGTTATGTGTAATTCTGGAAGTCTTTGAACTCTTAATGATGATATGAAGTGCATTGCTATACACAGATACGCATCAGGGAAGATTCTGGAAAGATATATTTCATAATTAAAGATATATATTAAATACACATATTTTTGAAACCCGTTGGAAGAACTATTAACCCGAACCATCAGTTGATTGTAACATATAACAATGTTGAAAACATATTTAATTTTTGTTTTATATATTTAAACTTATAATATTCTAGTTAAATAAATGAGCTGTGGGCAAATAGACATCGTTTCCGAGCGTCAAAAATTTTAAATAATTTACTAAAAAAATATTTTATGTCCAGTTACCCCATAGTATAAAGCCTGGTGTCCTGTCAAAAGTTTCGACAGTACAGTGGGACACTACAGTGCACAAGTGACAGTTGACAAGTTACAGAATAGGGGAAACTTTTTAAGATCGCAGCGCCATATGCGGCAAAGCTGGAACACTCGAAAGTGACATTAAACTGTTACTCGTGTATTTGTTTACATGTTGAAAATGAACACGAGTTGTATTTTTCCTGTTTTCCGACAATATGTCTGTCAATATAATAACAACAAAAATATGGTAAATATGTAGGTAAAAATTAATATCTCTGCCTGAAAAAGTAGAAGAGCCTTTTAATATATCAACTGAAAGACCGGGAGCTCATAACATTTTTGGTCTCCGATTTCATACAGCATGCCTTTTGGAGAAGAGAATATTTACCCTATGACAACAAAAAAGGGATGGTACTAAACCCCTGCACGCTTTCCGGTCATAGGGAAAATTGAATTTCCACTTGCACAAAATTTTTGTGTTTTTCTCTGATTTAATATTGCTCTGATTTAAAGTATTTTAATTATAGGCATGCTGTATGAAAACGCGGAAAATCATATTTTTTTATTACAAGATCACATGACCGTTTGAACCCTTTGGGACCCTCCGAATCGCGTGCATATATTTAAAAGACTTTAAATTTGTTATAACTTTCTTTTGACAAAAGGGCAAGCAATATTAAATCAGAGAAAAGTACAAAAATTTTGTGTTTAAGTGGAAATGCAATTTTCCCTATGACCGGAAAGCGTGCAGGGGTTTAGTACCATCCCTTTTTTGTTGTCACAGGGTAAATATTCTCTCCTCCAAAAGGCATACTGTATGAAATCGGAGACCATGAGCTCCCGGTCTATGATGATTTAGGCAAATTTTGGGTGGGATAAATGCTTTTTTTCAGTCTATTTTTGCTAAAAATCACTCTCCATAAAATGCAACGAGCAAACATGCACGCATGGGCTTGGATTTTTGTCCATTTTTAGTTGTTGGGTCCATAAAAACCTACGATCCACTTTCTCTCTGCCTCCAAACGTCGTTTCAATTGATATTTTTTTCAATTTAGGTAAATTATGGAATGTTTAAAAAGGATTCTTTCTTATTCACGATTTACAATGCGGCACACAACAAAATTGATTGTTTTTTTCCCCATGATTCACAAAAATTCGCGAACAACAAAAAAACACATATTTCTCCATTGAACAAAACAAAACAATGTCCCTTTCGTATCTTCTGCAAATTGCCACCAGATGCTTAGGAAGTTTCCCCTATAGGTCCCTAGCATTATCTGTTGAAATATTTAAGATCTTTATAAAAGCCATTTGGTTTATAACTCAATAGCAGATTATTTTAAGTTACCACATATAAACAACAAACTAGAGATATTTTGTCAAAACTATTTATTTTAATTTCAAACATTCCTGAAATCAAAATAAACCATTTTGACGAAAGTTACTTCCTGTTGGGGAACACCAATAAATATTACAGTCTGTATACAAATATTTTGTGTCTGTTTTGTAGATTTTTAGGGAGAAATCCCTTCGTCTTACACATTAGCCTGCACGCATGTGGTGTATTGAATTACAATTTCTCTTATCTGTAAATGATATTGAATAATGTTATCACTGCACTTCCGTTTCACGCATTGTATTGATTTATGTTTAATGTAATAGTGGCGGCTGGTACATAAGGGCTGCAGATCTGCAGCTCCACTAAAATTAAATAAATTTATAAATTTCAGACGTTTATGATTTTTTCACTCTTGTACAAATCTTTGATCCACATATAGGAAAAATACAGATAATTTTAATAATACTTTGTGGTATCGGTCGATCCTGTGGTAGCCACAGTTTTTTTACAGTGAATTGTTAATGAGGTATTTTTCTCAACACCTTGATAAAACGGAAAAACTAGCAATAACTTGGTTCATTGCTCCTTCTTCTTTCATTTGTAACCATTCCAGCATGACCTCCAGAATATTGTCACGTATATTCTTGTTATTTCCTGGCAATAATAACTCTTATTAACGCTGAATAATGTTCTTCCGAAACTCTTTAAATTTGTTGTTGAAATTATCAAAATGAGTTCAGGAAACTTTAGCAAAGTGGATGAATAATAGTGGATTGTGGCGCCACGAATTCGTGGAAGGAATTTGAATTAATCTAATTCTGTGAAAATGACTAATTGTTTTTTGTTTTGTTAATTTGAGTATTAACTTTTGTTTTTTTTTACAGTTTTGGGAAGTGATAAGCGAAGAACACGGTATTGACCCAAATGGCATCTATCACGGAGAAAGTGATCTCCAACTGGAAAGAATTAGTGTTTACTACAACGAGGCATCAAGTAAATATATACCATTATTCTCAGGGTTATTGGGTCCAATTTTACTGGTCCATTTTTAGGGTTTTGTAGGTATGACCAAGAAACTCTTATACCGTCATTTTGTTGTCTGTCTGTCTGTTCGGTAAAAATTGTAGCCAAACGGCTAAACCTAGAGAGTTGAAATTTAGCATGCTTATACAACTCTTTGACCCGCATATAGGAAAAATACTAAAACATCTAAAAAACATACCCCCCTAAAAATATAAACAAATATGTGCTCATCGAAAACAAAAATATTTTTTTTTAATTTTGAGTAGGGTATCAAATGAAAGCCCTTAGTACGTGGATTAATGATCAAATTTTTATTTTTGCAAAATAAATTATTTTGATGCGATTTTTGCCAAAATTGTGCAAAAAAATTTTTGTCCCACACCCTGTAGCCCAGATGGTTTAAACTAAAAATCTGAAAAAATTCTAAGTAATGTACATTGGTGTGAACCGGAATAGTACAACAGGAATTTTTGATCAGATTATGTTTTTGGAAAAAAACGCATTTTTTGTGTTTTTTGGCTAATAATGTACACAAGTTATAGCTTTGTAACACGCTCGAATGGAAGGCTTATCTTGGTGTAGTGGTACTTGCGCTGGCTTTTTCACCCAACTAAGTCAGTTCGATCCCAACGAGAAGAGACAATATTTTTTGTTGCTTTTTTTTGCATTTTTATGTTTAAATTATTTTTTCAAAATTCTAGTTATATTTTTGGCAAATATTGCATTTAATTTTTAAAAGCGTAAATTTAATAACCAGTGGAAATTGTTGAAATTATAATTAAATTCTGTTTCAATATACACGAAATCAGAGGGGCGGAGCTTATAACAACCAATGAAAGCCATAAGCGCAATTTTCAAAATTTTAAAGAAGCTTGCTATATAAAAAAAAAAAAAAATACTGCACATATTTAGAAACCTAAATAATGGTATTAGGCGTTCGAATTAAAATTAACAAACAAAAAAAAATTTAATATAAAATTTGTTTTGGCATCCCAAATAATCATTATTCACTTACTAAATACCTGCAAAACCCTGAAATGTGTGAAAATTCACACTTCACATCAATTTTTTAGGGTTTTGTAGGTATGACCAACAAAAAACTCTTATAACGTCACTGTGTCAGTCTGTCTGTACTATAGAAATTGTAGCGATCCTGCCAAACTTTTTAACCTTATGGTTAAAATTATGTTGTGAAATTATCTACAAGCAGAGCCTAGCTCTTTTGGCGCCCGGGGCAAACCTGCCAAACTGCTCCCTTTTTTTGGATAGAAGCAGAAATATACTTTAAATTGATTTGTAGTCATGTTTGGAAAAAAACAGCTAAAGCCAACAAATAAAAGGAAAGAAAAAATAAATTATTTTATGTTAAACTTATGAAATAATTTAAGAGTGTCTAATTAGTTATGTGAACGGTTCCTTGTCCTTGAGGACAATCGGTAGCTCGTGCTACGGTACAAAGACCGGAAGTGCAATTGGAGACTCTGATTCAACCGGAAACGACTTACCACGGCGAGAAACCACAAACCCGTAATGATATTACAAATTAGTTACGAGATACTGAATTAAAAACTCATTTGTCATAAGACATGAGATGAGTTAATTATTAGATATTATGTAAAAATGCACATTATAAATTATTATTTATGTTTTGTAGACGTGGTAGCAAAAGAGCTTATGAAACTACCCTCGTATAAACCGATAGTTGATTTGTACTTGTCTCCATCGGACGTTAAGATCAAAAGAAATTTTATATTTAGTGGATCGATTAAAAAAAAGTAAGCCGTATATAGAAAAAATGTTTATTAATTATTAAAATACACTTTTTGGGGATTTATTTCTTAAAAATAATATCGTCTAAATGTAGACCCTCGCGTTTTCGGCACTCATTTAATCGAACAGTAAAATTACTTATGACGTCTCGGCAGGTGGACTCAGGGATGGCTGCCATTTCGTGACGGATATTTTCTTTCAAATGCGCCAGTGAAGTCGGTTTATTGGCGTAAACTTTAGATTTAAGATAACCCCATAGGAAAAAGTCCATAGGGGTTAAATCTGGACTGCGTGGAGGCCAATTTATGTCACCTCTCCGGGAGATCAATTTGCCTGAGAAAATTTCACGAACACGTGGCAGAGACATATTGGACGTGTGTGAAGTTGCTCCGTCCTGTTGGAACCATGTTCTTTGGTTATAGCCAGGAAAGTTTTGCAGTTCAGGTACCAAGAAGTTGTCTAACATCTCCACATAACGCTCTGAATTCACTGTAACTGCACGCCCCCTTTCGTCTTAAAAAAATTAAGGGCCGATAATTCCTCGCGCCGACATCGCAGCCCATACGGTCACTTTAGGCGAATGTAGGGGTTTCTGATGTTTGCGTTTCGGATTCGTTGCACTCCAGTAGCGGAAGTTCTGCTTATTTACGTGGTCATTAAGATAAAAATGAGCTTCATCCGAAAACAAAATGTTGGTAAACGTTGAAAATCGCTCAATCACCTGATTTACGAAATTAAGCCTCTGACTGGAATCTTGGGGCTTTAATTCTTGCACCAATTGAATTTTGTAGGGGTGCAGCTTTAGGTCTTTGTGCATAATGCGATGTAATGATGATCTATGCACATTTAAAGCAGTTGCGCGCTTCCGAATTGAAAGGTTCGGGTCGTCACGAACAGACTGATTAACATTCTCCACGTTTTCTACCGTTCTTGATGACCTAGGTCGCCCGGATTTTGATTTATCCAGCGTTGTACCAGTCTCTTCAAACTTTTTAACCCAATGTCGAATGAGAGGAATGCTTGGCGCATCATTTAAGTGGCGAAAACCTCGAATACTGCAGAATTTTCTACGCGCTACAGTCGCCGAATCACCGTTTTTGTAAAACTCTCGCACGCATAAAGCGCGGTCTGCTCCCGAGAAACGCTCCATAGCGACTGAATTCCCAAGAGCCAGGCTACCGATTGACATAACCCCCGCGCCCCTCGGATACGTTGCGTTCATGCAGTAAGCTAAATAAATATAAAATTTCTTTTGAGACACCTTGTAGTATTAGAACTTTAGTTTAATCTGAAACAAATTTATTTCATTTATATTTTTTAGCGTTGAATATGACTGTTGTGAGAAGATTTTTTTGAAAAACGTTACTTATTAATCATTTATAATGATATTTGTCAAGGTGAGCGTATCAAATTTTTAGATTTAAAAAATTTTCGTCATGCTCACTGGTCCATTTCTTAATATTTATAATACCGTTCTTGCGGTGATGTCATCTCTAAAATATAGAATATAATTTTCTACTGATTTATAAATTCATGCATCAGATAATGAAGAAAGTAAATTCACTAAAAAGCAATGGAGTGGCGTACTTGGAAACAAGGAATGCAGCGCATCCCTTGCTCAGTCAGAGTGAAAAATTTTTTTGGCAAAAAAAATATAAAAAAAATCTTTTGCGAAAGCAATGGTTCTAAACTTTTACTAAAAATTTGTCCCTAAAATTTTTTTAGAGTATCAAAATGTATCCAAAATTATCAAAATAAATGTTAATCACTTTTTACTACGTAAACAACATTATATTGGCAGCCATTGTGGTCGTTGGAACGACGTAACTTCCGTCAGAAAAATGTGTATGTAAAAATTCATAAAGCCTCCTTCCTTTAGTATTTTTTAGGGTTTTGTAGGTCTGACCAAAAAACCCTTATACCGTCATTTTGTCGTCTGTCTGTTCGGTAAAAATTGTAGCCAAAGTTGAAATTTGGCATGCTTATACAACTGTTTGACCCGCAGGAAAAATACTAAAACATATCCCCATAAAAATATAAACAAATATATGCTCATCGAAAAAAAAAATATTTTTTTAAAATTCTGAGTAGTGGATCAAATGAAAACCCTTAGTACGTGGATTAACGATCAAAATTTTATTTTTGGAAAATAAATTATTTTGACGCGTTTTTTTGTCAAAATTGTGCAAAATAATTTTTGTCCCATACCCTGTAGCCCAGATGGTTTAAACAAACAATCTGAAAAAATTTTGAGTAATGTACATTGGTGTGAACCGGGATAGTACAACAGGAATTTTTGATCAGATTATGTTTTCGGAAAATAACGCATTTTTTGTGTTTTTTTGTTGACGATGTAAATATTTAATATGTTATATAAGACTGTAAACCAGTACGCCTTCATGGTGTAGTGGTTATACATCTCATTTTTTCAAAATTTTAGTTATATTTTGGCAAATGTTAATTTTTAAAAGCGTAATTTTAATAACCAGTGGGAAGTGTTGAAATTATAATTAAATTCTATGTTTCAATGTATACGAAATCATAGGGGCGGAGCTTATGTCTTAAAACAACGAATGGAAGCCATAGGCGCAATTTTCAAAATCTTAATGAACCTTGTTATATAAAAAATATCAGCTGTGGCCACCACAGGACCGACCGCCATCACAAAGTACTTGTATAAAATACATTCTAGCAGCAGAGTAGAAATAACTTGGCCTAATATTTTCTAACAGAGATATTATTTAACATGACCATGGAAACGTTATATATACATAAGTATAAAAAAAATAGATACGAAGAAAAAAATTCGAAAAAATTTTCAAAATATTTTTCTGTTGCTAAAAATTCCTTAAAATCGACACGAGTAAACTCCCATTTATAGTCAACCGATTTTTACCAAAGGTTGATCAACTCGTACCATTGATGTCAAAAGCTTAAATATGCAGTTTCATAAAAATCCTTAAGCCGATTTTGCTCTGCACGTGTACACAGACAGACAGACGGACGGACGGACAGACAGACAACATGCTAAAAATAGGCAAAACGTTATGTAGGGACTTCAATTCGTGGAGATCCATCGAAATCTCGAAATGTCAAAATCGGTATGATCATAATACCTCCCTTATATATATTGGCGGTTGGTAAAAATACTGCACATATTTAGAAACCTAAATAATGGTATTAGGCACTGGAATTAAAATTAACAAAAAATATATTTAACATAAAATTTGTTTTGACATCCTAAATAATCATCATTCACTTTTCAAATACCTGCGAAACATTTCACATCAATTTTTTTTCAATGGCGCTAGTGCTAAAATGTATGACCAGAAAAACGATAACTGTCCAAAAATAACTAGATAAAACAAATACATACAGTCCTCCAGTTTCGATCAACAACCCTTTAGGTATAAAATATCTCATGATGGTGCGTGATATTAAAAATCAATAATTAAAACAGTGTCAATGACTATTATAGTGTACATATACGTCTAGTTGTTTTTATATCAACATTTTATCAACCCGCATCGGTTGATACAACGTCATTACATCGGTTCAATAGTTTTGTTATGAACTTAATGGAGTCAATTTAAAACAATTTCATGTCATTGTATACTTTTATTACTTTATAATATCGAACGTAATCTGTAGCTCAACTAATTGAAGACACAATCACACCCATTAATATAATCTGCAATTACATTAATTTAGTTAAAGGAGTACTTCATAATAATAATCAACAGTGCACTTTTGAAATCAAGTCTGTTTCAAAACAAACGATGCTGTTTAATAGTAGCTCTCAACAAGCCAATACATTTAAAATTGAATTGGAGGGGGGGCATTATCAAAGTTGGGGAGTAGCGGTATGTAATTAATTTGAGGTATTATACACAGCAAAAAAATGTATGTGAAGTGTGAATTTTCACACATTTCAGGGTTTTCCAGGTATTTAGTAACTGAATGATGATTATTTGGGATGCCAAAACAAATTTTATGTCAAAATATTTTTTTATGAATTTTAATTCGAATGCCTAATACCATTATTTAAGTTTCTAAATATGTGCAGTATTTTTTTTACATAGCAAGGTTCGTTAAGATTTTGAAAATTGCGCCTATGGCCTCTATTGGTTGCTTAAATCATTAGCCCCGCCCTCTGATTTCGTATACATCAAACAGAATTAAATTATAATTTCAACACTTCCCACTGGTTATTAAATTTACGCTTTTAAAAATTAAATGCAACATTTACCAAAATATAACTAGAATTTTGACAAAATAATTTAAACAAAAGAAAACTGCAAAAAAAAAACAAAAAATTTAAAACTGACAGGATTCGAACTCTAGTTCGCAAGTTACCTGTTTAGCAAATTAGAAAACCAATGACTAAACGCACGTCGCTATGAGCACTGGCTGTAACCCAGTAGATAGGGTTACATAGCGAATTAAATATTTAACATATTTTGGTTAAAAACACAAAAAAATGCATTATTTTCCGAAAACATAATCTAATAAAAAATTCCTGTTGTACTATTCCGGTTCACACCAATGGACATTATTTCGAATTTTTTCAGATTTTTAGTTTAAACCATCTGGGCTACAGGGTGTGGGACAAAAATTTTTTTGCACAATTTTGGCAAAAATCGCGTCAAAATAATTTATTTTGAAAAAATAAAATTTTGATCGTTAATCCACGTACTAAGGGCTTTCATTTGATACCTTACTCAGAATTTAAAAAAAATATTTTTGCACATATTTGTTTATATTTTTAGAGGGATATGTTTTTTAGATGTTTTAGTATTTTTCCTATGTGCGGGTCAAAAAGTTGTACAAGCATGCCAAATTTCAACTCTCTAGGTTTAGCCGTTTGGCTACAATTTTTACCGAACAGACAGACAGACAGACGACAAAATGACGGTATAAGGTTTTTTTGGTCATACCTACAAAACCCTAAAAAAGACACGTGAAAAAATGTCCGAGCTTGATTGGGAGGTTCTAACACACCCACCCTACTCACCAGACATTTCACCCTCCGACTATCACTTATTTCGGTCACTGGAACACTTTTTAAGAAACAAGACACTTAGAGATACGAACCAGGTTAAAATTAGCCTTAAACAATTGTTTCCTTCAAAAAAACCGGAATTTTATAAATCGGGAATATTTTCTCTTCCTGATAAATGGCAGAGTGTTATAGATCACAATGGTAACTATTTTACTCAATAAAGAACATTTTTTTCTTTCTATTTCTTTCTATTTTAATAATACCAAATAAACGAAAAAACTTTCCGGTACACGTAAGAGATTACGTCAATTTCCTTTGCGACATAAAATATTATTTATTAAGTTTTAATAAAATAGGAGACAGGAGACGTTGGCAATATGAGTTTTATTGAAAGAAGCGTTTATTAAGGGTAGAGAAACACTAAGAGGTTTATAAAAATGGTGATGGCAATAAAAATAAAACGTAATTCCACACTTCAGAAGGTTACAAGTGAATTGTATCAATTTAATTGTTTTCCAGAGTAATATAATTTTATAATAATTAATACCTCTGAAAATAACTTTAATAATATACTCACTTGATTATGATTTATGATGGCCAGTAATTTCCAACAATTAAATAATCTTATTGGTTAATTAATTTTGTTTTTATTTTTAGTGGCAACAAGTACCAGTGGTGGTAAATACGTCCCAAGAGCAATTCTCCTTGACTTGGAACCCGGAACAATGGACGCAGTTCGTTCAGGAGTCTACGGCAAACTCTTTCGTCCAGACAACTTCGTCTTTGGTCAATCAGGAGCTGGTAACAACTGGGCAAAAGGACACTACACCGAAGGAGCAGAATTAGTAGACTCTGTACTAGATGTTGTAAGAAAAGAAGCCGAAAACTGTGACTGCCTACAGGGATTTCAATTGACTCATTCACTAGGTGGTGGTACTGGGTCTGGAATGGGAACTTTACTTATCTCAAAAATTAGAGAAGAATATCCAGATAGAATTATGAATACTTATTCAGTAATGCCTAGTCCAAAAGTATCTGATACTGTAGTAGAACCTTATAATGCTACACTTTCAGTACATCAATTAGTAGAAAATACAGATGAAACTTATTGTATCGACAATGAAGCACTGTATGACATTTGTTTTAGAACTTTAAAAGTACCAAATCCATCTTATGGCGACTTAAATCATTTAGTATCTTTGACAATGTCTGGAGTAACGACTTGTCTAAGGTTCCCTGGACAATTAAATGCAGATCTTCGTAAATTAGCTGTAAATATGGTACCATTCCCCCGTTTACACTTCTTTATGCCTGGTTTTGCACCATTGACATCTCGAGGTAGTCAACAATACCGAGCATTAACTGTCCCAGAATTAACGCAACAAATGTTTGATTGCAAGAATATGATGGCTGCTTGTGATCCAAGACACGGTAGATATTTAACAGTTGCTGCTGTCTTTAGAGGAAGAATGTCTATGAAAGAAGTTGATGAACAAATGTTGGCTGTCCAAAACAAAAACAGTAGCTACTTTGTTGAATGGATTCCTAATAATGTTAAAACAGCAGTATGTGATATACCACCTAAAGGATTAAAAATGTCTTCAACATTTATCGGAAATACAACTGCCATCCAAGAATTGTTTAAAAGAATATCTGAACAATTCGCTGCTATGTTTAGACGTAAAGCTTTCTTGCATTGGTACACTGGTGAAGGTATGGATGAAATGGAATTCACAGAAGCCGAATCGAATATGAATGATTTAGTTTCGGAATACCAACAATATCAGGAAGCAACTGTTGATGAAGAATACGAAGTTGAAGAATCAGCTCAGGATGATTTTAATTGTTAATTTATTGGGTAATGACTTTTATATAGAACGTTCTTTTTAAGTTAAAATGTTTTTGATCTGGGTTCTGTTTACTAGTTCTAGACATCCATTTAGCTCTTTTGTCCATCGATATCATTTCTTCCAATTACATGACCAGCCCAAACCCATTTTAATTTAGAAATGATTAACGATAATAACACTGGAGAGAAAAAAATTTCTGTCACTATTTTCATAATCCGACATAAAAGAATCCGACTATCATTGTTACGGTCAAATACAACATTTAAAATACGAATTTCTATCATTATCAATAATGGTTGGTTTATATACGGAACAAGAATAAGGAATAGGAAATAAGAATAGTACACAAGATGTTAAAACATGGCTGCGCCGTATATCGGTTTATGTAGAAATGAAATTTAACTTAAACACAAGAATAGTTGGTAACATTTAACATTTTATTCTTATTCCAAGAATAAGAGACGATAAGCATGCGCACAATGGTCAAAATGACGGCCGTAATAAAAAAATTTCAACAGATGTTTTTCAGCTGTGATCAGAAGGTTGGAAACAACAATATAATGTGTGAAACACAAACCAATAAATTTATAAAATCTTCTAAATCTATTTTACTGAAAACGATTTTTTTTTAAAGGTTAGATTAAACACAATAACCTGTCAAACGACAACCGTTAAACACAGGCCAACGTAAGTACGCAGGCGCAACGACGAAATGTTATGTCCGATATAAACGGTTTCATATTTTTTATTCTTGTGTACTATTCTTATTTCCCATTCCATATTCTTGTTCCGTATATAAACCAACCATAAGGCGATGCTATTTGCTGTTGCTAAGTAACTTTTTGTTTATAGAATAGAATTCTATGACTCGTTATGCCACCACTGGGCCTGTATTTAAGCGATTATTGGCGATAGGCATTGGGGGTAACGCTTTAGTCACTGTTTGGGCTGCAATGACCACAACCCAGCTACTAGATGGTCTAGATCTAGTGGAACTGCATTTATTATAGCATTTAAGAACGTTCTATATGATTCTACGGATTTTATACTGTGTAAAATAAATTTAATTTTTTTATAATCAATCCATATCTTAAAATTTATTTATTATTTCCAAATTATTTAGATCTGTTTTTAAAAATGATGTGTTCTTGTCACTTAAAAAAGATTGTGTCAAGATCTTTGACGAGAAAAGCGGTTCTCAAAATGTTGCCCAGGAGCCTAAAATAACCGAAATCCTTTTAAGTCGGATCCTATAGATCAGCGGTTCTTAACCTTTTTATACTCGGGACCCCCCAACTAGCCTAAAATATTTTCTGGACCCCCCAAGAAAAATTTTCAAATAATATTTTAAATGTTAATAATTTATTGTTTAATAATTTATTGTAATTTTAAAAGCAAAAACTGGTGAGAATTAAATTTTTTCTTTTAATTTCGGGACCCCCTAAGTTCTTTTGGGGACCCCCCCGATTAAGAACCGTTGCAATAGATAGTTCCTACAGGTTCTTTGGTATAATAAATTGGCTTTGAGGTCAATTTTTAATAAGATTTTGAAGGAGTAATATTTGAGAACTGCTGAACTTTAATATGATATATTAAGTAAGCCATTCATTTAAAAACTGTTGTTAAATTAGATAAGATTGTTTTAAATATTGATAAGATATTAATATAAAACTGGCTTTAATTAAAACAATTAAAAAAATCAAAAAAAAAAAATATATGGAAAAAAAATTAAATTGAATATTAACTTTATGTTCTATTATTTTACTGGCGAGTAAAATATTTTATATATGAGTTAACTCTTTGCAGCCATACAGGCATACAGACGTAACGTCTGAACCTACAAATACAGAGTGTCCGATTAATTGAGAAACATTACCTATAGAGGCGCTGTTGTCGCTTACAAAATGGCGATTGGAATAGGATTTTTTGACATTTGCCATTTGATACACAATTCACATTGCAGTTAATTTTCTGTTGCGATTTTCAAAACATTTTATTAAAGTTTTCTTCACTTTAACACATACCAACAATGCAATTAAATTAGCCACATCCAACAAAATCCTATTCCAAAATATTCCGCTAGGCGTCACTTCAGTTATTGTCAGTTCTCAATAGGTTACATAAACCCGTTTACGCTTAAAATTATATTCCAGTACGTATGCGTAATGCAAATTACTTCGTGTATTGTCGTATTGTACGACGGTACACGAGAACTTATGACGGTATAAAACTTTTGAGCATCAGTGAAGCTAAAATGGGTGTTGTAAAACATTAATCGGACACTTTGTATTGTCCGGAAAGTATAAGTGGTTCCCAAACTGATTGTTCCGCGTAATTTTTAAATAATTTTGCCGCGGTTCTCCTAAGAAATTTTAATTTTAAAAGGTTTGTTTTTAGGTATGTACAGTCTGGTTATCTTAAGCTTGTCGGTGAAAGACTTTATTGCGCAGACTGTAACTGTATTATGAGTGAGTGAGACATAAGTTGTGGCACCCAATATGAAGTACAGTCTAAAAAAATCGACTTTTTAAGGCAGGAGTGCTTCCCAGTTTGCTTTGAAATTTAATTTTTGAGTGACTGTACCACACGACTGCTACTTGAATAATTTTTTTCTAAATTTCTGTTTTGGCGCCCCCCTTTTACTAGAAGCCTGAAGCGCCGCCCAGTAAAAAATTAGTTTCTTCTAAATCTCCTTTTGTGCTCCCCCACTTTAACTAGAAACCTGAAGTGCCAGCAAAAAAAAGGTATTTTTTTCTAAATTTCCTTTCATGGCGCCCCCTTTTACTAGAAGCCTGATGTGCCACCCAGTAAATAAAAGTAGTTTTTCTTAGATTTAATTTAAGGTCACAATACTTAAAAAATTAATATTATTTTAATTAAAGCTATTTTGATATTGTAATATCGACTCGGCGCCCCTTTATCGTGGCGCCCCGATGCGGCGTATCACCTGCATACCGTCTTGAGTCACTCCTGCTACTGCGCACCAGGCCAGTTTAAAATGGCTGGACTATATGTTACTTGTAAACAGTTATTTTGGAACCATTGATATAAGCTATGACCGGAACGGTCTCTAATTGCCTTGTCAGACATAAAATTATGTCTAAAACAGTGGTTCTCAACCATCAGGTGACGGTACCCTTACATAAAATATAAAAACTTCACCTCACCCTCATTTCTTCGTATTTTATGTGTTAATTTTACAAAGTTTGCAGCATCTTTCATGGTTGGTTGCTCTTGGGAACCGTTGCACCCTGATTGAGAACCACTGGCTTAATGGTTGGTTAAAGCAAAGGGTTAATGCTGGAAATATGTGTGACAAATAGTATGTACCCTAAATATAAAAAAGTAACCAGATATTTGGTTCGTAAAATTTTTTGTTGGTTTCATTATTTAAAAGACACTTTTGTGACACAAAATAAACATGATTTAATGTCAACAAATTAACATTGTGAAAATGTATATGTATTTAATAATTGTTGAAATAATGAACATTTTAATTTTTCAATATTTTTATTAAATAACTGCTTACTAGTTTCGGCTTTCACCATTTTTAAAGCAATGCTTAAAAAATGAAAAAAATACACTGTTTCTTTGGTTTAGGAGGAACTAGATTTTCAAATCAAGTAACTTTTACCGACTGGTTGAAGCCTTTGATCATTTTGTTTAGAAACACCAACTTCAATATATAAAAAAATAAGTAATGACAACTTAAAAAAATTAAAATTCCAGTTAGTTCCGCCTAAACGTTTGAAAAGTGAAAAAATAGTGAAAATTTGCAATGTTCGTTATTTAAAAAATTATTAAATATTATATTAACGGTACATACTAAAAATTTTGCACTGTCAACAATTTAGACTCAACTTATTTAGAATATAAAACAGTTTGCTTTTGTTCTAATGCCTTAAATTCTTAAATTTTACTCAGATTTACTAAATTTATATTTGCCCCTTAAGATGCTGCAACCATAGTTACAGATGTGTTTCGCGGGTTGACTGTCGTAAGGGGCTATTTGTGGCGAACTAGTCTTAGACCATTTATTGTATTTTCTTTATAAATTTCACTTTATGTTATTTATTTTACAGTTTTAAGTTTTGTTTCTAAATTTTAGTTTTTAAATTTTTTTAATATAATTTTTATAGGATGAAGACTGAAGGTTTTTTATAACTTTTGCTAAAGTATGTTTGTATTTTCGATCAAATAAAGAGAAGTATAACTAATTTTGTTTTATTTAGCAACCATTTTTTAACTATTTCACTAGCGTATTCAGGGGGGGGGCGTACACTGGGAGCACATGCCTCCCCTTAAAGGACAGTGAACGGAAAACTTAAAAATTTTAAACAATCGTACTGTAAAATTACGACTTTTTTCAGTAAAGGATGAAATTATTATCTTTTTTTTTCTTTTGATATTTACATCAATATCCTAAGAATAATATGTACAGTCTGTTTCAAACGCTTAGGCGGAACTAAATGGGTATTTCGTTCTTTTAGGTTGTCACGACAAGGGACCTTGCTTGGGTTATTTCATTTTTCACGTTGGAATGTCAAAATTTAAAATTACAACAATGAAACCATGGAAACGAATGACCTATGTCAAAATTAAATTATTTTTTTTATATATTTTAATGACAAAAAAATAAATAAATGGGAAATTTGTATTAAGAATGACACAAAAAATCAAAATATAAAGAAAATGACATTTTAAAATGATATTAACCTTAACCAAAAAATGTTTATTGTAAGTATGATTTACAAAGCTTAAACAAAACGGCCGAAAAGCACGATTTAAGCGATGAAAGTAACTAAATTGCAAAATCTAGTTCCGCTTAACCGTTTAGAACAGACTGTAGCAACGGAATTACAAATATCCATTTTTTTTTCCTCAAAACCCAAGTACAAAAATAAATTATTATCTGTCTCATTTTGTAATACGTAACTAACAGGTAAAGTTCATTTTTTATGTTGTATATTGACAATACATTTATAATATTATCATAGTATTGGTTCACACGGATACGCCAAAGTCTGTTTACACCACAACAGTCACCAAAGTAACCAGATCTAGTTTCGTATTACAAATTGAGACAGATTATATCTTCTTATAAAAAAACATAGAAAATTACAAATTAAAATTAATATTTCTTAATTTCTTATTTTTAATGCAACATGTATTATGTCATTACCATGGATACAGTTTTTGACAGCAATATAAATCGTGTTCATTTTCATTTGCAACATAGACAATTAGTGTGTATACTTTTGCTCATTGCTGATTTAAAAATTAATCAACATGTATACAGATGAAGAAAAAATAATGATGGTAACTTGGTATAACTCCCAAATGAGCTTAAGAGAACTTTCTGCTGTATTTAGTGCAACTTATCCAGATCGGCCAATACCAAATCCCTCTACAATTTCAAGACTAGTTAATAAATTTCATCGCGAAGGATGTCTTAAATCATAACATAATAAAAAAAGAACAACATCCCACGTGCTTACAGAAGAGCAGTTGGAAATATTATTACAAGTGGAGGAAAACAATCAAAATACTTTAAGATCAATTGCACACACCGTTGGTGTCAGTATTGGATCTGTTTTTAACTTCTTAAAAAAAGAAAAGTTTCGATCATACAAATTTCAAAATCATCAAGAATTGTTAGAAAGGGACGCAGCAGTACGTATGGATTTTTGTTTTGAAATGTTTGAAAAAATTAATTCCGACCCAACAATGCTTCAAAGAAATTTATTTACTGACGAAGCAACGTTTACACTAAATGGTGAAGTGCACAGACAAAATTTTAGGTACTGGAGTCGAGAAAATTTACATTTGTTTCATTCCTCCCGAACTCAAAGGCCGCAAAAATTAAATTTTTGGGCAGGGATAATAGGAACCAATATTATAGGGCCTTTTTTTATTGACGAAAACCTTAATGACACAAAATATCTAGCCCTTTTGCAAAACCAAATATTACCTGCGTTCCGAAACCTGAATATTAATGGACAAGTATGGTTTCAACATGATGGCGCACAAGTCCATTATTCTAGAATAGTTAAAGAATATTTACATCGCTTAACATTTTGTATGCAATTAAACGGAGAAACTTTTGAACATTTATTATAAGTTTTTATTAGTTATTTAATTTTTTTTTTTTTTTCTTTTTTATTTGTATTTTCAATAAAATATTTTGATTTTGCTAGTAAATATTGTTTTTTCTATGTTGCAAATGAAAATGAACACGATTTATATTGCTGTCAAAAACTGTATCCATGGTAATGACATAGTACATGTTGCATTAAAAAATAAATTCAGTGTATTATATTTGAATGTATATATGGACCGCTTCACGTCCGCAATCTTTACAGGAGATCCATGATGCCAAAAATATTGAGAAACACTGATCTATATCATCAAATTGCATTTCGTTTATTGTATTCGCGTACCAATTACGTATTTATGACTAGAATATGGTCCTTTTTTACAAATTAACAAAAATCAGCTTGGTAATATTGATATATTATTCGGGTGAGAATAATATGTTAACATTATTCCCATTTTCACAAACATTCACCCCTCATCCAGGTGTAGGAGCTCGCTCCCTGGCATCGGCAATTAGCCTCGTTGCAGAAATAGGTCGATGTAAAATAAATAAATTTAAGAAAAATATATATACAAAGAGAAATTGTCCAAATACCGTCCTGTTTTTTTAATGCATCTGAATAACCTAGAACGTATAGTAAATGTTAGTAAATAAAATTCTTTAATTATATTTCGACATGTTTCACCAGCAGTTTAGCTTCTTCAAGATTTTGTATGTGTTGTATATATTATACATGTGAAGTTTTAACAAGAATTTAATAAAGTTACAGTGTAAAATTTATCTTAACCTAACATATTTTAACCTAGTAATACCGGAGTATACTTTTTCTACAAAAAATTGAATAAAATGAGTTACACTTTGTGTTTAGAATACCCTCTAACTGAAATTTAATTTTTTTGGTTAAGTTTGTAGTACGATTCACTATCGGAATATTCACAGAAAGTTTACAATATGTTCGTGACACGTATGTAGTTATTGAGCGAGCGTTACGTTACGCCAGGACCGTAACTAGATTTTTTCGGACGCTGGGCAAGATTTTATATTGAGCCCTCTAACAATACATATATAGACGAAGTGTGTAAATTAAGTAAAAGATTTTTAAAATTTTTGTTTCGAATAGAATTACAGTTCAATATTGTCTCCCTCAAAATAACTTCCTTGGGAAGCCACACAGCGCTGGAGACGGTTCTTCCAATCCTCATAGCAGTGCTGGAACTCGGATACTGGAATAACTTTCAGCTGGTTGGTTTCGGACGTTTGAATGTTTTCGAGTGTCCCAAAATGACGTCCCTTGAAGTTGATCAATCTTGAGAAGAGGAAAAAGTCACAAGGACTCAAGTCAGGTGAATAAGGAGGCTGAGGAGCCACAGAAATGTTTTTACTGGCCAAAAACTCGTTTATTGAAATTGCATTGTCAATCTCAATTCATTGTTCACAATCTAATGAACGGCAGTGTGAGTCAAATTCAACTCTTCCCCGATCATTCTGACTGTAAACCGACGATCTGAACGCACAAGATCCCGGATTCTGTCGAAATTTTTATCTGTTATTGAAGATGAAGGCTTTCCGCTGCGTGATTCATCTTCAATCTTAAAAAAATACCTTAAACCACCAAAAAACCTGGGTCCTTGACAAAACACTGCCTCCGTAGGCCTGCTGAAGTTTTGCAAAAGTTTCCGTTGCACTGTGCCCAAATCTTAAGCAAAACCTGATAGTACACCGTTGCTCGAATATCACTCATTTTTAGAACGCACTAGAAAAAACTTTCGCCAAAAAAATTGCTACGGACAACAAAATTACTCTAGCAAGGTCATACTTGTACTGAAGGCGTATCACATGTTCACCTGCCACCCCTCTAAGTCTCGCGTCTCAAATGTTGCCAGATCAAACGCTATTTTGCCAGTCCGGTTACTTAATTTACACACCTCGTAGTTAAAAATTTTGAACTAACATTTTTATAATATATTCACACCTACTACAGAATTCTGAGAATTCCCCCCAAAATTTAATTCCTTCTGTGGACAGGTATGACGATATTGACCCTGTTGAAAACCAGTTATAAAGTCTATCTACCCTTTCCCTATTTTCCTTTTGTAATTTATTATTTTCTAAGAAATAATTATCTCTAATTTATCACAAAGTTAATCTTATCTTTCAAAAATATTTTAGAAACAATTTAGTATCTGACTACAATGTTGTATCTGTTGTTATGTTAGGTTGATCATTTCATTTTAATTCCAAATTAAAAATACTTAACTATGAGGGAAATTATTCACGTTTCTGTTGGACAGTGCGGAAATCAAATTGGCTCGAAGGTAAGATATTTTTATTTATTTTATTTGTTACTAAATCAGGGTTTGCGTGCTGGTGTTCAGCGTGTGTACCGCACACGGGCGGATCATCAAAGATTCAGGGTCCATTCTAGTAGATAGATAGATAGTTATTTTATTTATACCTTTCGGTTAAAATCTACTTATTATTTATATACAGTTTTATTATAATTTATTTCCAAATACGTATTCTAATTGTTGTTTAATCTTCGTCTCAAATCTTCTCTCTAAGACAGTGGTCTCCAAAGTGGGGTACGCGTACCCTGAGGGGTACGCCACATTTATCTTCAAAATACTTTGTCCTCTCGCGCACACAAAATTATAACTGAAAATAAATTCCAAAATAGCGCTTACTGCAAAAAGTAGGTTCACTCAAATCAATCAAATTGTTCCCATTAAATTATAATATAAAATTTCTCTTGTAATTTATCAATCGCAAGTACGTATATTGTTTCATTTAACTAATTTTTAACTAAATTTAACAAATATTTCAATTTGAATATAATAAACTTGTGTAGTTATTTATGTTTATAGTGAGATTACTGTTAGTGTTTTTTCTTCATCCCCGCAGTGGCCCTGGTCTAGAATTTGTGAAATATGAAACTATTATAATTTAGTTAAGGGATGGAGATGTAGAAATTTATAATTTGATATTTTTTTTAGTTCTGGGAAGTGATCTCACAAGAACATGGAATTGCTCCAGATGGATCTTACATAGGAGACAACAGACTACAGCTTGAAAAAATTAATGTGTACTACAACGAAGTCTCAGGTAATATTATTTTAATTTGTAATTTACATGATTAATTTTCTAAAGAAAAATTAGTACGCGAGAATAAATAAAATAAATAATAGTTTAGAAATAGAATGTTAGGGCTGATTTAAAATTTGAACAATCGCACATATCGGTTCATAGTGGCTGAATATCAATTTTGATTGTATGCTTGTTGACTGAAAATATAAATTCAACCCTCAAAAATTGTAGGCGTTAGTAATTCGCAGTGACAACTCACTAGGAGAAATTACGGGTGGTTTTCACAGTCTATACCAATGTTTCTCGTGCTAATATTTATAAATCAACCTGTATTTGTTGGAACCGTAAAATATAGACTAAATATATTCGAATCAATTTGATTTTTTTTTTAATTTCAAGATAAGAAAGAAAAATTTTGATTCATTTTTAATTTTCAATTTTACAGTGCAAAACTTCTTTAACTTCACATCACTGTTACTCAGTAAATGAATAAAAATTACAAATGCTTCTATGGAACCTGTTGCTCTTTATTATTGAAATGAAAATAAAATTTATTTGTGCTTTCAATGTTGTGTTGAAAATAATGCGGTGTTCCTTTTAATATGTTCAAACCGCGGGTAACTAAAACCGCGAATAATGAGACCGCGTATACATTGTATATACAAATAGAAAGGACCATCTTTAAAATATGAATACAGGAAAAATGTGTTGTACTAAAAATATTTTTATTATCTTAAAAAAATAATTTGTTATCAGTAACAAATATGTAATGATACGATAAATTTCAAATAATTTCTCAGAATCTTTAAATGGCAATTGACAAACTGTCATATTATCCAACTATTTTGTCAATGCTGATAGTACTAGGCTAGAATAGTGCAAAATTTTTAGTATTACTAGCAAGAAATATCATATTTTATAAATATAGAATTCTGACGTTTCGAAAACTGCTCAATAATCTCCTTTTGCAGTTACTTAGACTTTAATATTGGGTGTTGTAGTGTTGGGATGTTGTGGTAGGTTCCTATTGGTTGGTTGATTAAGATCAGGTAGTTGGCTATGGGATTAGAAAATGTACCTGGTTCCAGGCATAATGACTGGATTAAGGTTGTTCGCCACATATTTATGTGGTAATGAGATGTAAACGGATTAATAACTTGAGGGTTAGGAAGATTATGTTTAATGACAGGTAGCCAGAGTTGAGGTAATTCTACACCGGTTTGAATGTGTGCAGGGTTTTCGATCACTGCAGATTCTTTCAATTTTCTCTTAAGACGGGTACACATTAAAATCAAATGTTCTCCAGCAGTTAGAGAGATTTTCGCGATTAGTTGGAGAGCCATTCGCAAGCTAAATCATCCACACCACATGCTGTAAATAATGTAGTCATGTTCGTCATGCAGTTCGATAGAAGTTCGCTTAATGCAGATTTTGAATAGATGAAGCAAAATGTCGACCCCATCGAGTGAAGAAGATAGTGTTGTAATTGCCTGTGCTAGCTTCATGATAACGAAATTGATCGCGAAAAAGAAAAGGCAGCGAAAATGTGTTATTAGTTGGTGGTGGAAAAGAAGCTTATTCGGCACTCGCGAAAATTACAGCGAAACTGACTTGCTAAATGACTTACCAATGGATGATAGTAGTTCTTCAATAATTTGAATCGTTAGTTGTTATGATAAATTTGGGTATTTATTGCATATAATAAATACCCAAATGATGTTAAGTTATTTGAACCATAGTTCAAATAACTTAACAATTCGGTCTTCACTCCCTGAATAGGTTTGAAATGAAATCTGACCACAATAGTCACACCGTGTTGGTATTCATTTATTCAGATAGTATTATTTTTATGAAATATTACTTTTTCAGTATTAAAATTAATACTACTTTAACACTATTTATTTTCTAACACAATAATTTAACCAGTATGTAACTGTAAACTTTACACAAAATTTAAACAAAAGAGAAGTGTAAATAATTAACACGAAAAGCGTGGGACTTCAAGGTAGACTAAAAGTTTATTTTTTAGTGTACCATGAGGTCTCTTTAACATTATTTTTGGAGTGTAGCAATGGTAAACGTCCAAAATAAAGGTGGCCTCATTAATACTAGACCAGAGTTTCCGAAACTTTTTGGGTCGCGGAGCACTTTTCACGAGAAGAATTCGTCGCGGAGCACTTGGTGCTCCGCGGATCAAAGTTTGGGAAACTCTGTACTAGATTACAAAATAATTGCTAATTGATAAAATAAGATATTGTTATGTCAAAGTTATTTAAAATCTGTTTTATATTTCAGCCGCAAATAAAGAAAATGTTGGAAAATATGTACCAAGAGCAATTCTAGTTGACTTGGAACCTGGACCAATAGAATCTATAATTGCCCAATCCCACGGGAAACTATTTAGTCCCGACAACTTAATCTGCGGAAAATCAGGAGCTGGTAACAATTGGGCAAGAGGACATTACACTGAAGGAGCAGAATTAAATGACATAGTTGTCGATGCAATTCGTAGGGAAGCAGAAAGATGCGATTGCCTTCAAGGATTCCAATTAACTCACTCCTTAGGAGGAGGTACAGGTGCAGGAATGGGTACCTTACTAATCGACCGAATCAAAGGAGAATTTTCAGATGCAATGATTTGTACTTATTCCATTATACCTAGTCCAAAAGTTTCTGATACTGTTGTAGAACCATATAATGCTACACTTTCAATCCATCAATTGGTTGAAAATTCGGATGAAACTTTCTGTATAGACAACGAAGCTTTATATGACATTTTAAGAAAAACTTTAAAGCTCTCTCAACCTTCTTACAGTGACTTAAATCATTTAGTATCACAGGTAATGTCTGGGGTTACTACAAGCTTACGTTTTCCAGGACAACTAAATGCAGATCTTCGAAAATTAGCTGTTAACATGGTACCATTTCCACGTTTGCATTTCTTTATGCCAGGTTTTGCTCCTTTGACCGCCAGGGGTAGTGTAAAATACCGATATTTAAGTGTCCAAAATTTGGTACAACAAATGTTTGACAGCAAAAATATGATGGCTGCTTGCGATCCAAGAAATGGTAGATATTTGACTGTTGCTGCTTTATTTAGAGGACAAATATCCATGAAGGAAGTTGAATGCGAAATGTTAGCAGCTCAAAATAAAAATAGTAGTTATTTTGTTGAATGGATTCCTAATAATATTAAAACATCAGTTTGTGATGTCCCTCCTAAGGACTTAAAGATGTCTGCTACTTTTATTGGTAATACAACTGCTATTCAGACAGTTTTTAAAAGAGTTCATGAACAATTTTCTGCTATGTTTCGTCGTAAAGCTTATTTGCATTGGTATACTGGTGAAGGGATGGATCAATTGGAATTCTTTGAAGCTGGTTCGAATTTAGCTGATTTAATTTCTGAGTATCAACAGTATGAAGCTGCAGATATTGCAGAAGAATATGTTGATGATGGAGAGGTGGATGAAGTTTTTGTTGAAAATGTATAAGAATAATTTTATTAATTTTGTACATTTTTTTTATATTTCTATTTTCAGTTTTTAATTTGTATTGCAAACTATGTACATATTTATTGTCGTTAAAAATAATTATATTTTAAGAAATTTATTGTGTGTTATTAAAAGAAAGCTCTTAACGGGACGTATAAGCCCTTCAGATTATAAGTTTCTTATACAAAAATAACAATCTGAAATAAAAATAGAAACAATCCATTAATCAAAAATACAATGAATTTTTATTTATCTAATGATATTTTTAATTGTAGAAAAAAATGTTTTAAAAGTTTATCGCTCAATAACTTAATAATCGATATCAGACAACGATTTTCTGTAATTACCTACCGCCAACATATATAAGGGAGGTATTGTGATCATACCGATTTTGACATTTCGAGATTTCGATGGATCTCCACGAATTGAGGTCCCTACATTAAGTTTTGACCATTTTTAGCATGATGTCTGTTGGTCTGTCTGTCCGTCTGTCCGTCTATCTGTCTGTCCGTCCGTCTGTCTGTCTGTCCGTCCATCTGTCTGTGTACACGTGCAGAGCAAATTCGGCTAAAAGGATTTTTATGAAACTTCATATTTAAGCTTTTGACATCAATGGCACGAGTTGAATGACTTTTGGTAAAAATCGGTTAACTAGAAATGGAAGTTTACTCGTGTCGATTTTAAGATTTTTGCGAATATTTCACAACAGAAAAATATTTCGAAAAAATGTATTTAACAAAAGTTGCTATAAAAGCAATAACAAAAATAAAACACCAAGTGCAATAATTGTAACGTGCAAACCTGTGACAAGTGTTAAATTCTTTGTACATGCTGTTGTCCGGTAAGAGTATGGATGTAAGTTCAACTCCTGCTTACGTCAAATAATTTGTGTATAAAATATTTTTACAAATTACAGTTGCTGTTTAGTTGTTCTCAACCGGCTATAAAATGTAGGTGCCTTTCTGTGTACGCTAAAAAATGAACGTAATACTGACCATATTACTTCTTAATGTACATAGATATATATACATGAAACATGGAAACAAGAGGCCTAGGCTCATCTTGAGCTCTCGCGCTAATGTTGATGATAAAGTGCAACAACTTGATGAAGTTTCAATCATATTTGAAGAATGAAATTTTAGCTACAATTCACCGCATCGCATGCAAATATGGGTCAATTGGTTTGCAAGATGACGTCCATAATGCAATTTTTTTATTTACAGATAACATAGTAATTTTGTTTACTTCTAAATATATCCTAATAGATAAAAATTCTCTGCGATTTTGTAGATTGTTACTAATTTTATTTCAGATTGTTGTTTTGTATAAGAAACTTATGAAAATTATACAGTTTTGCCTCTCATAAATACGTTAAAGATTGAAGAACAAAAAGAAGTTTTTTTTAATTTCTTTTTTAACACGATTTTTGCCAAAAATGCGCAAAATAAATTTTTATCTCATACCCTATAACCCAAGGGAAGTTAATCTAAAAATATGAACAAAATCTGAGTAATGCACAATTATGTAAACCAGAATAGTGAAACAGGAATTATCGATCTCATTATTTTTCGAGTTATTTTATTAAGTTGTCTTTTCTCCAATACAGTGCTTATATTATTTAACTGTACACTGGCGTAATTAACTACACTTGTAAGTTAATAGATGGAAGCATTATGGAACTTTATGATTTTTAATACTAACCCACAATTTATTGTAACTTAGTAGTAATCTACAAAATCCTGAAATGTGTGAAAATTCACACTTCACAGAATTTTTTTCGTTTAGTTGCTATCTTGCAACCCCCTTAAATTTACTGGTTGCGCTACTGATTGCATGGAACTATTGCGAAGGGAACTAGGTTCTTTAATTTAAAATAATTTTTGTATTGATAAAAGTTTATCACACTACTTCAGGTATTTATAGATAATCCTTAGCATTTTGTTTAAATAATTTAAAACCAACCTTAATTCAAATCAATAACTAAATAAGATAAAGTTAAGAACTTTGCTATTTTTAAATTGATTGATTATTTAGTATTAGTTCATTAAAAATTCTTTAATACACATATTTTAAAAATAATAGACTTGTAGAATGATATTAGTATTAAATTAATGAAATGTAGTATTTGCACCTAAAAGAACAGCAATCAGAAAATATTATGAAGCAAATACGCAATAATTATTTTATAAGTTATAATAATAATAATAATAAAAAAAACGTAATTTTGTTAAAAGTAGTGAACTTTTTCCTTTTTACCGACCGCCAACATATATAAGGGAGGTATTGTGATCATATCGATTTTGACATTTCGCGATTTCGATGGATCTCCACGAATTGAGGTCCCTACATAACTTTTTGACTATTTTTAGCATGATGTCTGTCGGTATGTCTGTCTGACTGACTGTCTGTCTGTCTGTCTGTCTGTCCGTCCGTCCGTCTGTCCGACTGTCTGCGTACACGTGCAGAGGAAATTTGTGTCCATACGAAATATTCGTGAAGATTTTTGCGAATATTTAACAATAGAGAAATATTTCGAAAAAATTTATTTAACAAAAGTTGCTATTAAAACAATAACTAACAACTTTTATTTGAGACATTTTTTGATAAAATTTTTGAAAAATTTTACGAAATTTTTTCTAATTATCTATTTTTTTATACTTGTAACGTTTCCGCGGTCATAATAAATAATATCTCTGTTAGAAAATATTAGGCCAAGTTATTTTTACTCTGCTGCTAGAATGTATTTTATACAAGTACTTTGTGATGGCGATTGGTACTGTGGTGGCCACAGCTGATTTTTTTAAATAAAAATTTTAACACTAAAATTTTAACCAAACTGAGAATGAACTTTTACACTTATGATTTTTTTGCGATATCTTGAAAGGTTTAAAAATCAATTTTTAAAAGTGGCAATTAATCACACGCAGTGCCGTGTCAAGGAGGGGAGTATCAAAGGGATCAGTTCCGAGCACAAAAAATAGAGGCGCCAAAATCGTTATTACCTCGGACGCAGTGATATACTTGACGCTTATTTTTTACGTAATTTGCTACGACTAAAAAATGTATGCTTTACAAAGGTTATTTGCGCGTAAAAAAATTTAAAAAAACGTAAAATATATATTTTAAAATTATTGACAAACAATTCGGCCAAGAGTGGATTAAACGCTGGAAATACGCGAAGGGGGGGTCAGATTCATGCTCTCTATCTGGCACAGTTTTTCCTTGGTACGGCCCTGATCCCCTATGTACTTAATGATATATATAGATAACAATATTTGTACAGATAAAACTTATAATTTGTAAAATTTGTCTTTTATCATTCGTTTGAAATTGAAGGAAGATCATTTTCAGTTTATTTCATTCTCAAAGAGGGATAATTAGGTAGATAAATAAAATGAGAGAGATTATACATGTGTCTGCTGGACAGTGCGGAAATCAAATCGGTAGCAAGGTGAGTAAAATAGAGATACACTATCAACTAATTAGATAATCAAATGAAACATGAGGTCTGTTCGTAGAGCCACTACTAACCGTTTGTTATTGTCAGACGCAAGCGCAGAATTCGTAGGAGTGCCTTAAAATATCTCTGCGTTTGCGTCTGATGATAATAAAATGTTAGAAATGGCTCTACGAACAGAGCTATTATCTCTGTGAACAGTTATATCATAAAACGAGCATTTCTTGAACAATATATTTTAAATATTAGATTTCCAATTTTTAATATATTGTAGGTATAACTAAAGAATTTAATACCAGTGGTTTTCAACCTTTTTAAATTGAGAGCACTTTAATATAATATGAAAATTTCAAAGCAAACAACCCTTACTCATCCATATTATATCTGTATGTGTCAAGTCTTGCACCTTATTTTAATGTGTTTCTAGTTATTGACTGTGATATTCGATGGTAATTGGCCCCTTTACAGCCTCTTACCATCACCCTGAGTCTGTTCAAATTTTCGAACAGACTTTTTATATTATTTCATCCCAAAAGATGATTCTTAAAATAATGTTGAATAAACCCAAAAGATACTCATCTAAACTTTTATTTGACAATGCCGGTATCCTGTGTATCAATCGTCTCTATATTCTAAATATCACCCAGTTTTTTCACAACCATAAACATAAGTTCTATAAAATAATTAATACTCATTTACACACTCATTCCTATAATACTAGAGGTAAATCAAAAGGTTTTTCTAAATCATCTTGCACAAAAAAGATTGTTAGTAGCGGCTATTTCATGAATAAGTTGCCTAAATTGTACAACTATTTACCCAGTGAGATTAAATCAAATTTTCTCTCTCTTTCATGTATATCTCTCAAACGTAAAATGAAAAATTGGTTATTCAATACCTCAACTGAACTGCTCAATAAAATTCTTCTTAACCCATAAATTTCTAAATTTTTTATTTATTTTTTGTTGCTTATTGCTAACTTTATTTATTAATTTATTATTTATGTATGTATGTATATATGTATGTTAGTGCTATGTATATGTATATATTTTTTTTCTTCTATTATGATGTCAGTAACAGATCATCTTTTTTTCTCATATTTGATTGTGTTTTAATTATTTGAATAGTATTTAATGTTTTGTCACCACAAGATATTACATATCTTTTGTGACTTGTTATTTCATTTTTTTTTTGTAAATTTAGTAAAAAAATTCAGTTTATTTTGTGTGATGGAAGTATGTACCATTGATATTTTTTATATTTTCTGTAAATTTTCTCTTACTTAATAATATTGTACTAACCATGTGAGATTTAATTAATAAATTTATTATTATTTATTAATTTATTAAAATTTATTTTATTTATTTATTTGTGTTTGTCAGTGCAAGATTTCTTTTATTGAGTATGCGTATTTTTAATGATTTTATTTATTTATTTATTGTCTAATATATTGTTTTTAATATATAGTCTAGTCATTTAAATGGACTGCGTTAGGCGCAAATAGCCTTTGTTGCTGTGCGCCAAAAATTTTAACTAACTAACTAACTAACCATATTATATCTGTGTTTATTCTATGGGTTTCGCGGCCACCCTTTCATATACTTCGGTTGAAAACCACTGCCTTATACTGGGTAATCAATATTGATTGATAGTAAAAAGTACGATTTTTATTCCATTATGTATTAAATTGAATTTTGTGCCAAATATCACTTCTGCCATTCTTGAAAAATTAATTTCTAAAGCAAATTGGGAAGCGCTCGTGTATTAAAGTCAAACGTGCGATTTTTTTTCGACTGTACTCGGGTGCCACCACTTATGTTACACTCGCCCATAATACTGTCGTACTCTGCGCAGTACAGTCTCTCACCAACCAGCTTAAAATAGCCGGACTGTAACTATGAAACCATTAAATGTTACAATTAACAATTTATTATTTTAATATTTTTAGTTCTGGGAAGTAATATCAGAAGAGCATGGAATTGCCCCGGATGGTACTTATATAGGAGACAACCGACTTCAACTTGAAAGAATCGATGTGTATTACAATGAAGTTTCAGGTAAATATATATGTAGTGGTCAAACTGTACTCATTTGGTCAATTCAATATCCCTGTCTATCACGGGCTGATAATAAACGCGAAACCTCCCGAAATTGTTGTTTTATTTACAACTTTGATTAAACGATGATTTAAGGGGGGGATAGGGTCTGATAATCACATTTTAAGCATATTTTTGTGATTTTTTTTTCAAATCTATGCTTAAATTTATTCATTTTCAAACTAAGTAGGTACATATATAAAGTATTAAAAAAAAATAGATTTTGCGGTGACCAGCATAACTCGTCACTGGATCATCTGAAATCAAAAATCCAAAAAGATTTTGTTAGTTTATGAGTTTGCCGAGGTAACGACATTGAGATATTTTTTTTTTCATGTTTTTTTTTATTTAACAATCACAAATATACTCATTTTTAGGTTTTATTTAGGGGGAATTAACTTTTTTTGTCTTCTAAGTAACGCTAAAAACTGAAAAATCATTTTAAAAATAAAAACTCAACGTCATTACCTCGGCAAACTCATAAACTAACAAAATCTTTCTGGATTTTTGATTTCAGATGATCCAGTGACGAGTTATGCTGGTCACCGCAAAATCTAATTTTTTTCGAGTCTGAGAAGATTTGCCACAGCTGGCTCATTTCGCCATATTTTGCCTCCAAATTTTTTTTGTATCTTCTTCAGAACATACTTTATATATGCACTTAGTTTGAAAATGAATAAATTTAACCATAGATTTGAAAAAAAATCACAAAAATATGCTTAAAATTAACCACATTTTAAGCATATTTTCAGACCTCCCCTCTTAAGAATAACAATTTTCTTTATATTACTATTTTTTATACAATTATTTTATACTAATTTTACGTTTCAATACACAGATAAAATAATTCAATCATGTTCCATGATTAAAGTGGCGCACCGAGGAATTTTTTTGGGGAGGCCCGGAAGACAAAATTATTTACATTATTCTCATTTATAAAAAAGTGATGATCAAAAAAAGGTCTTCACTTCTGAAATACAAGTGATGATGATGACCTAAAAACAAAAAAAAGTCCTCATCTCTATTTTTAAATACATATATTTCTAAGACCATTAAAAATGGTATTTCCTTCTTTCTTGGGGGGGCAGGCCCCTTCCCCCTGCCCCTGGGTGCGCTACTGATGATTACAATCCAAATTTTCAAAACTTATCTTCATTATCACGAAGATTCACATTTTTATATGCGGATCTTTTGATTATGAACTTTGGGAGACTGATATATGATAGATCATCAATTAAAAAAATAATCTATATATTGTCATTTGATATAAAACCGATTGTAAACATGTCTCAGTATTATATGTATATAATAAAATAATTAATTCAGATACATTTTAAAATTCTAAAATGTGTGAATGTACCAGTGGCGGCTCGTGACTTTTTGGGACTCAGAGCTGCAAATTATAATATAAGGATAGGTTTAGGTGTTTAACCACGACGTTTTATCATATAAGACTCTGTTGAATGACCTCTTATAATTATAATTTTAACTTTTTGCACTTTTCGAAATATTTAAATTTGGTGTGTGTCGCCCCAATTTTTTAATATCATTTTTTTCTTCTAACGTTCGTCTGTTAAATGGAATTTCCAATAATGATTTGACAGTATTCATTTTTTAAACCTATTGTTTTATAATCTAAAATACGAAACGTATTTGTTAAGCTAAGATACTTATATAAATTTAAAAGAAAAATTTAGAAAATACTAATTATTAATACCTACCAAAACAATAAAATTTTAGAGATAATATAGGTATAGTGATTTCAGTTACGACTTAAATAAATACATTCAATAATTTCATAGTACTGTGATCACTGTTATTGTGACGCTAACAGCATTCTAGCTCCGATCCCCACCAGTTTACCACTACTGCCTACGCACCGCTACCCCTTTACAAGCCTACATTTGCACTTTCCTTGACGCTAGGATATAAGCAGCGCGACGTAGACTTATTCAAAGGAAACTTGTAAATATTTATGAAACAATAGCATTCAATGTTCAAAATATATTAAAAAAAAAGCATTTTCACACCACAATTACTATGTATTTTGAGGTCAAAAAAAGATTATTTTTTTCAAGTAAGAGCTGCAGCTCCACAGCGCGTACTCAGGAGCCGCCACTGGAAAATAGACGCTTCACATCAATTTTTAAATCAATAAAACTGTCCTTGATATTTTAATTTAATTTTAGATATTTCAGATAATCACACCTATGTCCCAAGAGCTGTTCTTCTTGATTTGGAGCCAGGTCCCCTTGATTCCATCCGTTCGAAAACATACGGCAAACTATTCCGCCCCGATAACTTTATATTCGGTCAATCAGGAGCTGGAAACAACTGGGCAAAAGGACACTACACCGAAGGAGCAGAAATAATAGACCACGTATTGGATGTCATACGTAGAGAAGCCGAAAACTGTGACTGCTTACAAGGTTTCCAACTAACTCACTCCTTAGGAGGTGGTACTGGGTCAGGAATGGGAACCTTACTCCTCTGTAAAATCAAAGAAGAATACCCAGACAGAATTATGAATTCATATTCTGTAATTCCAAGTCCAAAAGTTTCTGATACCGTCGTCGAACCATACAATGCCACATTATCGGTGCATCAGTTGATTGAAAATACCGATGAAACCTTCTGTATCGATAATGAAGCATTGTATGACATCTGTTTTAGAGTTTTGAGGGAAACTACACCAAATTATGATAGTTTGAATAATTTAATTTCTCAATCCATGTCTGGTATAACAACTTGCTTAAGATATCCAGGACAACTGAATGCTGATCTACGTAAATTAGCTGTTAACATGGTTCCTTTTCCTCGTCTCCACTTCTTTACTACTAGTGTTGCTCCATTGTCCTTTAAAGGAGCCAGCGCTTACCGAGCTCTGAATGTACAAGAATTGATTTCTCAGATGTTTGACAGCAAGAACATGATGGCTGCTTGTGATCCAAGACACGGTAGATATTTAACAGTTGCTACTGTCTTCAGAGGCAAAATGTCTATGAAAGAAGTTGATGAGCAAATGCTCTCTATTCAAAATAAAAATAGTAGTTACTTTGTTGAATGGATTCCAAATAATATCAAAACTGCTGTATGTGATATTCCACCTAAAAATTCTAAAATGTCTGCTACATTTATTGGGAATACAACTGCTATTCAAGAAGTATTTAAAAGAGTTTCTGAACAATTTACTGCTATGTATCGTCGTAAAGCTTATATTCATTGGTATGTTGGAGAAGGTATGGATGAAATGGAATTCACAGAAGCTGAATCAAATATGAATGACCTGATTTCTGAATATCAGCAATATCAGGAAGCTTCTCCTGAAGAAGATTATGAAATAGAAGAAGTTGAAAATGAAGAAAATTAACCTGTATACTTGTATCTTCTATATAAATAGAATTAGATGCTATATTTGTTTTTTATTTTTTTGTCCTCATGTTTAATTTTCAAATAGTTGTAAAATGGTAGCTAGGTCGATGTAATAATGAAGTTACTACTATTACTATTCTATTTATCGACCACATTGTATTAACAAATACGAGGGATGTTTCCAAAGTTCTATGAATTTAGCTATAATTTTTATTATTTTGTTAATTTTCGTCAATATTACAATGTAGTTTTTCAAAATAATCTCCATTTAACTGAATAAATTTATCCCAACGATAAACTAATTTTTTTAAGCCCTTAAAGAACTTTTTCGGTGTCTCCTATTGAGTTTCTGTTCTGGTCCCAACAGCCTTGGCACCCAGCGCAGCGAAACCTTGCTAACGCCCAAACAATCATGCAAGATGTCATGAACTTGTCGTGTACCTATCCCTAGGCGCACACTAATTTGACGAATAGTCATTCGCATGTCCTCTTTCAGTAGGTCTTCGACGGCAGTAATGTTTCCTTCATTTACCGACGTGCTTGGGCGCCCACTGCGTGGATCGTTTTCTAGTGATGTTCTACCGGTTTTAAAACGAACGATCCACTAATAAACAGTACTTTTGGATTCTGCAGACTCACCAAATACTCCTTGCAGACGCTGAATAATTTCTGATGTTTTTACACCTTTTTTCCACAAAAAGAAAATTGCTCTTTGAGATTTTGCTGTGTCTTCCATGGTTACAAAAACAGTGCTATGAAAACGCGTCTATATCAGTCGAACACCTAAATCAGACTGAACAATATTGCACTAGATAGTTGCATAAACATGTCAAGACTTGCCTGGCTCCAATAACATTGCCTATAAGTTCTGCGTAATTTAATTATAGCACAATTCCCAGAATTTAGGAAACATCTCTCGTACATCAGTCAAAAATTGAAAGTGATGTACTATTAGTCAGATAAAGTCATATAAACTATCCTGGTTTAATATTCATAATAAGCTTAATAATCATAAAAAAAAAAAACTACAGTTCTATTCATCCTTAAAATATTTGCTACGTTTAAATGGATGGCGACATTGTCAAAATTTAATAATTTTGAACTATAACCTATATATTTATTTCAATATTATTGACATTTAAAGATTTGAAATCATTTTTGACTAATACAAAAAGTAACTAAAAATTTTATATAGTAAAAATGGCGAAAATGAAACTTAAATTGAAACATTTCTGTATAAGTACTTGTATAATTTGGTTTGTGAGTATATTGTTTAAGCTTTGTAAATCATACTTACAATAAATATTTTTTTGTTAAGGTTAATATCATTTTAAAATGTCATTTGCTTTATATTTTGTTTTTTTGTGTCATTCTTAATACAAATTTCCCATTTATTTATTTTTTTGTCATTAAAATATATAAAAGAAATAATTTAATTTTGACATATGTCATTCGTTTCCATGGTTTCATTGTTGGAATTTTAAATTTTGCCATTCCAAATTGAAAAATGAAATAACCCAAGCAAGGTCCATTCTCTTGACAACCTATAAGAACGAAATTCCCATTTAGTTCCGCCTAACCGTTTAAGAACAGACTTTACATCACACTTGTGTCTGCTTGTTGAAGTACAAGATAAATTGCAGTGAACTATTGCTACAATTTCCCTACTAGATTTTCCTTCTCTATGGTGAAAAATGATTGAATACCACGTTTCTTCCCACAGTTTATTCTGACTTTTCTTTGATGACCTGTTGACGCTCTCAAGACACAAAGACAATAAATGAAGTATTTTAAATTACAACTTATATAGTACGTTTTATAATGCAACGAATCCTTCATAATTAGTTTTAAATAGAGGAAATCATCCCTCAATGTCGAAACCGATACCTTTTTTAAAACCAGGCATAACTTAACAATAACTTAACTTTTATAAAAGCTGCAGGGTGATGCAAGACTTTTTACAACCACTGTACTTAATTGTGTTTTCAGGTAATTATAACAATTATATTTGTTGTAATTATTCTTCATCCATGCATAGTGAGCGTTCTTTATAATGATTCACACTGGAAAAACTGCTATATGGTCCTCGTCATTATTGAATGTTTCCTCGTTATAGCCAACATAAATCTAGCCATTGGTTTATACTATGTAAGTAACGTAATGTATATATATATATGCTGTTCACTTTTGTAAGGACAAACTAGATCTGGTTATTTTGGTTACTTTTATGGTGTGTTACTGACTTTAAATGTCAATAGACCATATTAGTGTGTCGTCACATACATGTGCTGCCATCTGAGAGCTGAGTCCTTTTGAAGTTTAAAATACATGGGACATTACTTTTGTTACCTTAATTTTATAAATATTTTAAATTTTGGAGCATAAAATATGTATTTTTGATAAATATATACTAATATATACAGTCCAGACACTTTATATTATAGAATAATGATTTTATAAATATATAAATAAGGATTCGAAGATATATTTATAGGTTACGTTTTTAAATAATATGAAAATCGGAATATCTTTAGTATTTATTTAATTAACACTAAGTAATCATTAATAATTTGTTTTAGAATGCATATTGGTGTATTGTTTTGCTCCAAATTGTAACAATTACATCTATGTACATTATTAATTGCAAATTTTTTCGTTTTTTGACAGATGAAAATGAAAAACAATAATGGAAAATTAAAAACAACATATTATTCCTTTAAACCATTTAGATATGGCATACACACTTATTGCTATGTTACTTGCCATAATAACGATTATTAACGTAAATTTTTCAAAATTAACCTGCAAAATAATATTGTTCTTCAAAAATTATGACATATTGAATTATAATGTATAAAATAAGAATTTTAATAAATAAATATTGACTTGTAGTTTTGATGTGAAGCACTCTCTTACTTTGAAAACTTAATTTATATTTCTAAAATACAATTTAACAAAAAAACAACATGCTAAATTCAAATAAAAGGAATCCAACCGCGAGACGGCAGCACTGAATCCCATTTTGTGACGTAGTTACTAATATGGTCTATTAAAAATATTCCTTACGCTGTAAAACCGACTTTAGGTTGATAAGGTTATGATCATTGTAATTAAGATACCATTTTTCATTATGACTTATGTCAAATGGATCGACATTTTAAAAAAGTGACATTTTTTAATACCAACATGACATACAGCTTCAAAGGTGCAAACTATTGAAAACAAAATTCCCTCTTAGTTTGATCTTACAAAAGTGAACTGCTTATACAGTCTGTTCCAAACGGTTAAGCGGAACTAAATGGGAATTTAGTTCTTTTAGGTTGTCACGAGAAGGGACCTTGCTTGGGTTATTTCATTTTTCACGTTGGGATGTCAAAATTTAAAATTCCAACAATGAAACCATGGAAACGAATGACATATGTCAAAATTAAATATTTTTTTAAGATATTTTAATGACAAAAAAATAAATAAATGGGAAATTTGTATTAAGAATGACACAAAAAATCAAAATATAAAGAAAATGATATTTTAAAATGATATTAACCTTAACCAAAAAAAGTATGATTTACAAATCTTAAACAAAACGGCCGAGAAGCATGATTTAAACGATGAAAGTAACTAGATTGCAAAATCTAGTTCCGCTTAACCGTTTGGAACAGACTGTAGTTAACAATTTAAATTAAAATATTTTGAAAAAATTAACAGATTTATTTTGAGACAATTAATCTTTTAACCAATCAGATTGCTTTCAATTCAAATCAGCCAATAGGAGACAATTAATCTTTAAGCCAATCAGATTGCTTTAAATTAAAATTTAGCCAATAAGAGACAATTAATCTTTTAACCAATCAAATTGCTTTAAATTCAAATCAGCCAATAGGAGACAATTAATCTTTAAACCAATCAAATTGCTTTAAATTTAAATTCAGCCAATAGGAGACAATTAATGTTTTAACCAATCAGATTGCTTTAAATTTAAATTCAGCCAATAGGAGACAATTACTAGTACGGACAAACAAACTTACAAATAATTATATACTGAATTTAATTGTAAAGACAGAAACTTGGTTATACTGTAAAAAAGGCTTTACAGTTTTGGGTTTGTACTATCAAAGCTAATATAATTTTACGAATACTGTATTTTAGGAAGTTCCAGGTTTCATGATGATTTGGCAACTTCTTCATATGGTGGCGTGGATAGCTCATGCTGTAGTCCTCTGTGTTTCTCTAATAACTTCTCTTGCTGATCTTGGAGAAAAGGAACCTCAAGCTCAATCCGTTATCAGAAATATTATATTAATATTCATGCAAGGTTATTAATCAATAATAATTTGGACGGGACTTTTAAAAAGTATTTGATATTTCAAATACTTTTTATCAGCAAGACTATACGCTATGACTTGTGCACTGTAGATTGTCACTACCAAGTTTGTCAGATGGTAACGCAAGCGACCGTTCATAGCTCTAAATTTATATAGAATATCACTAGAAGAAGATCCACGCAGTGGGCGCCCAAGCACGTCGGTAAATGAAAGAAACATTACTGCCGTCGAAGACCTACTGAAAGAGGACAGGCGAATGACTATTCGTCAAATTAGTGTGCGCCTAGGGATAGGTACACGACAAGTTCATGACATCTTGCATGATTGTTTGGCCGTTAGCAAGGTTTCGCCGCGCTGGGTGCTAAGGCTGTTGGGACCAGAACAGAAACTCAATAGGAAAGTTCTTTGAGGACGGCTTAAAAAAATTAGTTTATCGTTGGGATAAATGTATTCAGTTAAATGGAGATTATGTTGAAAAACTACATTGTAATATTGACGAAAATTAACAAAATAATAAAAATTATAGCTAAATTCCCAGAACTTTGGAAACATCCCTAGTATGTACATATCTTGTAAATCGTAGATTACCTCTAAATAAAAAAATAAAAAAACACAAACAAGCTCAGAACATAAGAAAATACAACTCGTGTTCATTTTCACCATGTAAACAAATACACGAATAACAGTTTAATGTTACTCTCAAGTGTTCCAGCTTTTGTCGCATACGGCATTGCGATCTTAAAAAGTTTCCCCTATAGCTATGACCGCTGTCATTAAACGTTAAAACAGTCTATTAAATTTATCCACAACGCATAGCGTACAGTCTACTAATTTTGAAACTGTGAATATAACTTAAGACTGCAGTATTCAATGCGTTCAATTTTAATTTTGAATTGCAGTGATCTGGTTGGTAATGATCTGTAATATTCTGTCATATTGGTATATAATTAGTGAAGATATATATGATTACGAGGAAGCAGATCCAACCAAAAGTTATCCCTATTCCGTAGCATGGAAAAGTCGTCGTCGATATAGAGCTTCAAATGTAGATGTTTCAAATACAACTGGTACTCCTACTATTAGTCTTTCTCCTATAACATACTAAAAATCTACGAACATCCCAAAGCAGAGCCGTAGTAAGGAAAACTTGCGCTAGGGGCAGAGCCGTGTTTTGGCACCCTTGGTAAATAAAAACAAGGTTCTTACCTCTCAAAATGTAAGTGATGAGCAAAAAAAAAGTTCCTCACCTTCCAAAATCCAAGTGACGAGCAAAAAAATGTCCTTATCTTCACAATGGCGCCCCTTAGCAAGCCCGTCAGCGCCCTTTTCCTTAGTGCGCTAGCCCCCCCCCTCCGCCCCCCTCCTTACTGCGGCTCTGTCCCAAAGCAGTTTTTAAAATGTTAAATCTATATTTTAAAATTAAATATAACATATACAATTTGTTACAAGTTATTTATTGTTATGTATCTCTAATTTTCTTCTTCTTGGCTTTTTAGGATTTTGTAGGTATGATAATGAAGTCCTTATAACTTGTTTTGGCGCAAATGTAATTTTAGAGACGTACAAAACAGAATATTGCTGAACTTTTTACTATTTGAAAAAGAAACTGTGTTTTAGAAAAGGAATCAAACCTATTTTTGTTATCGTTGCGTAGACCAGTGTTTCCGAATTTTTTTACACTCGTGGCACATTTTCCAAAGAAGAAAAATTTTGCGGCACACCTACGTAGTCATAGAAGAAGAAATTTATAACGCTAGTTTTTTACCGACCGCCAACATATATAAAGGAGGTATTGTGATCATACGATTTTTACATTTCGATGGATCTCCACGAATTGAGGTCCCTACATAACGTTTTGACTATTTTTAGCATGATGTCTGTCGGTCTGTCTGTTGGTCCGTGTACACATGCATAGCAAATTCGGCTAAAATGATTTTTATGAAGCTTTTGACATCAATGGCACGAGTTGATCAACTTTTGGTAAAAATCGGTTGAGGTGAAATGAGAGTTTACTCGTGTCGGTTTTAAGATTTTTGCGAATATTTCACAACAGAGTAATGAAAATTTCTTCAAAATCAAATGGCCGCCATAGAGCCATGTTGTTAATGTATGCACGCTATGAACGTTGAAAATTAACTAACGAACAAGTATAACAACCCCTAAAATTTAGAAACAATAGGATTACAAATTTGAAAAATATCCTTAATGGTTTTTGAAAAACTTCAGTTGAACTAGTGTTATATCTATCCAGTTTAAATTTAAAATTTCCTTAATACCTCTTATATTCTGTTTACATCAACGAGTCTTATACCCTTTTCACACTAGAACTTTAAGACGAGTGATCTTAAAGTTAACCGATGTTTAACATCGGTATGCTTTCACACTTGATGTTTAAATCTCTGGTGCTGTCATCAGCTACAGTAATTTTGTCCTTAAGTTACCGTCATGAAATTACCAGTTTTGAACTGTCTGCGCAGACGCACATTTTGAATTATTATAAACAAATATGTATATTTCATTTCATTCTACAATAAAGACACTACAATAAAGAATATATTACACCTGTATTAACATGTAAGTCGATACATTTTATCTCAATTATTGTAGCTCTGTATTTTATTAAACACATTATTAAAATAAATAATTTTATTATAACAATAAGTATAAACTTCTTATAACGTCGATATAATACAGTATTCTTGTTTATGATAATACAAAATGTTGACAGCACAAATTCAAAGAGTATTTTTTTATAATAGAATTATGTTGGCAATGCGGACGATGTTTAAGACGCAGATCTCTGTCTTATACATCGCTTGTATTTAGACGAGGCCATACGGTTTCACATTAGCGTTTAAAGACACATTCACTTTAACATCCGATCTTAAAGTTCTAGTGTGAAAAGAGTATGAGAATTACTGCCATAAACCCATTGCATTGTTAAGGTTCTCAACAAGAGTGGCCATTTCATTTTGGAAATACTATACGAATTCTGGTTTCTGCGCAGGTGAAGCCACTGGCCTGATCTCCCGGGCAAAGCACTTTACTGCACGAAGCAGTAATAACTTTATTTATGATTCTGTTAAGTTTATATTTTGACATTTACAGTTATTATACCATGTATAAATTTAGTGAAGACCATGCTTTAGATTTAGTAGCTATAGTGGTACTTGATTTAGAACCTAGTATGTTTTCTGCTACAAACATTGAAGAAGCTGCCGGTTTCATTTCTACCATAGGACTTGAGGCACTTGCATCTGGGCTTATTCTTTCAATATTAATATTTAATCTTGTCCCAGTTTTTTCTAGAGTATGCCTGCTCTTGCGAGCAAATTGAGTACGCCTCTTAAATGATGTAATAAAACGTGTTCTTCTTGTTGTTTTCCAAGGAACTTCATTTTCATCTACTATATCATCGGATACTTCTTTCCAAAAAGAAATAACGTTCCATATCAATACTAACCATACACCTATAACGTAAGCATTTCTGTTTTATATTAAATGTTTACTTCCTTAAATAAATAACCATACTTTCACATTTATGTTTAGAGACAACATGTTTGCCGCAAACCAATTGCTAGCATCGTTTAATTGTAAATCACTATTACTAATTAAATCGCTAAATGATGTGGAATCATCATATAAAACTGTTTTAGTTTTTAAGAATGATGGAAGCTAGATGGCAGCAAGAATGGGACTCCACAACTCAAGATAAAGGCTCTTTTTTTCATACCATCAAACCTTTCATCGCAACTCGGCCATGGTTCCACAACCTTCATTTACCCAAAAAAACAATCTCTACAGTCTGTCGCATGAGATTTAATCATTGCCACTCATACCAACACCTCAACTGAATCAATGTATTAGAAACAAATCTATGCAGTTGTGGAGAACCTGGAACTAGGGAACACATACTTTTTAACTGTCGAAATCACACCGCAGCATCTACAGTCTTTTATTCAGATCTCGCGAAAATCCTAACTGCTCCACTTAACTTAAAAACAATCCTTTCTAATCCCACTCCAGCTATTTGTGACAAAATATTATGGTTTTTAACGGAAATCAAAAAAGATATGTAGAATAGGTTCTCCATTATATCCAACAGAATAAGAAGAAGAAGAAGAAGAAGAATGATGGAAAGTCATTAATGTACATTAGAAATAGAAGCGGACCGAGGATCGATCCCTGAGGTACTCCATATTCCAATAATTAATTTTAAACTTACTCTGTATGACGAGAAGATACGCTTTTCTAATTATTAAGTCACCTGGTCTAAGTGTTGCTATAATTAAAACAACATTATGGCATAACCATAATATTATATTGCCGGCAACCCAAATGAACATAAGGCAAGGGATTTCCTAAAAAAAATATATATATACGAGGGATGTTTCCAAAGTTCTGGGAATTTAGCTATAATTTTTATTGTTTTGTTAATTTTCGTCAATATTACAATGTAGTTTTCTCCATTTAACTGAATACATTTATCCCAACGATAAACTAATTTGTTTAAGCCGTACAAGCCGACGACAATTATCAGACCTATTGAGTTTCTGTTCTGGTCCCAACAGCCTTGGCACCCAGCGCGGCGAAACCTTGCTAACTCCCAAACAATCATGCAAGATGTCATGAACTTGTGTGTACCTATCCCTAGGCGCACACTAATTTGACGAATAGTCATTCGCCTGTCCTCTCTCAGTAGGTCTTCGACGGCAGTAATGTTTCTTTCATTTACCGACGTGCTTGGGCGCCTACTGCGTGGATCGTCTTCTAGTGATATTCTACCAGTTTTAAAACGATCGATCTACCGATAAACAGTACTTTTGGAGTACAGTCTCACCAAATACTCCTTGGAGACACTGAATAATTTCTGATGTTTTCACATCTTCTTTTCACAAAAAGAAAATTATTGCTCTTTGAGATTTTGCTGCGTCTTCCATGGTTACAAAAACAGTGCTATGAAAACGCGTCTATATCAGTCGAATACCTAAATCAGACTGAACAATATTGCACTAGATAGTTGCATAAACATGTCAAGACTTGTCTGGCACCAATAACATTGCCTATAAGTTCTGCGTAATTTAATTATAGCACAATTCCCAGAATTTAGGAAACATCCCTCGTATATAGAATATTACCAATTATTAAAAAATTACTATATTGCGAGAAATGTGCGTTTCTGAACATCTTATTTTGATGATAAAAAAATTGATGTGAAGTGTAAATTTTCACACATTTCAGGGTTTTGTAGGTATTTAATAAGTGTGAGAAGCCAACACAATACTGAATGTCTAGGAATATTTGTTCTATAATCACATCAAAATCAACAAAATTTTGATAATCATTTTTATTCGTTATTTGAGTACTAAGAGCTTCCATTTAATTTTTTAAACAAAATTTAAATAATTTCCTAAAAATCCCATCATTTTTACCGACCGCCAACATATATAAGGTAGGTATTGTGATCATACCGATTTTGACATTTTAAGATTTAGATGGATCTCTACGAATTGAGGTCCCTACATAACGTTTTGACTATTTTTAGCATGATGTCTGTCGGTCTGTCTCTCTGTCTATCTGTCTATCTGTCTATCTGTCTGTCTGTCGGTCTGTCTGTCGGTCTGTCTGTCGGTCTGTGTACACGTGCAGAGCAAATTCGGCTGAAAGGATTTTTATGAAAATTCCTATTTAAGCTTTTGATATCAATGGCACGAGTTGATCAACTTTTGGTAAAAATCGGTTAACTAGAAATGGGAGTTTACTCGTGTCGCTTTTAAGGTTTTTGCGAATATTTCACGACAGAAAAATATTTCGAAAAAATGTATTTAACAAATGTTGCTACAAAAGTAATAACTATACTAGCGTCGGCGAATCAACGCAGTTACGTCACACGACGTAACAAACGACTGTATTGTCAAGAACAATGCAATTGTTTATTACGCCGTGTGACGTAACTGCGTTGATTCGCCGTCGCTAGTATAACAACTTTTATTTGAGACATTTTTTGATAAAGCAGCATAAATTAAACAAGTATTTTATGATGCTGCATATATGATTTGTGGTTATCTGCCAGTCGTGAGTATACATAATTAGCCCCACCGGTATTTCCACAGCTGCGGCCAAAAAACCGTATGGAAAAAACCGGTCGTTCGCGCTAGCTATAATTAAATCATTTCTGTACTTACAAGAACTAGACCAACTGTGAGAAATACATTGAAAATGAGAACAAAACTGTTCCATACTGCACCTATTGCCACATTTCTACTCACGTTTAATGTTGAGTACAGATATAAATACCAAGAGGGTTTCGCAATTAGCAGTATGTATGTTGTAATTATTGAAGCCTAAAAAAAAAAAATAATCATAACATTGTTCGATCTTGGAGTTTTACACCACTGTTAAAATTAACAAATTATGTTAAGAAGAAATCTAATGCCTGATTGCTAAAGACTGAGTTAAATTTTCTTAACTCGTGTGTTATTTAGGTAATCTAGGATGTTGTTTAATTCAAGTAAAAAATTGATTGTGTTGCTAAAGATTTATTTTTTAAATTAATTTTATTAATTTTATTTATGGTCTATTTCAAATTAAAAAAAAGTAGATAGCCCTGCGAACCGAGTACGATTTACACTGGACAAATACAATATAGCGGAAAACTAAAATAAGTTACAACTAGGGCATGGGCGTAGCAACTGGGTTAGCAAGTGATTTTTTTTTTAATATATAAAAGGTTAATAAGATATTGAAATAAACAAGGCAGATAATACACTTACGTTATTTATACGACATAAATTCAGTTTAATGGGAAATTTGAAAAAGTTAAAAAATATTTATTTTAAAAATTATGTACTATATATAAAAAGAGAGATTTGGCTAAGAGTTTAAATAAAGCAATAAAGCAAACAATATATCTTCAGAGTTAAAGTTTCTTACTTAAATAATTATTGTAAATAAAAATATATGTATATATGAAGGTCTAAAAATTATATCAATAACTTCTTCTTTGGGCACAATCAGCTGGTCTGTCTTTTGGCCTCACATTAGTCTCTATCTTAATCTGTTAATTGTCAAGTTGCAAAAAATATTTGTATGTCAGATAACCTAAAAAATATATAACTACGTAAAAACAAATTACATGGAGAATTTTCTCCATAAAATCTACGCCCAGAATATAAATAAAAGTCTAAATACGTAAATAATAACAAAATATATGAAAAAAATTAAATAATATAAATAATATATAGTCTGTTCCAAACGGTTAAGCGGAACTAAATGGGAATTTAGTTCTATTAGGTTGTCACGAGAAGGGACCTTGCTTGGGTTATTTCATTTTTCACGTTGGGATGTCAAAATTTAAAATTCCAACAATGAAACCATGGAAACGAATGACATATGTCAAAATTAAATATTTTTTTTAGATATTTTAATGACAAAACATAAATAAATGGGAAATTTGTATTAAGAATGATACAAAAAATCAAAATATAAAGAAAATGACATTTTAAGATGATATTAACCTTAACTAAAAAATGTTTATTGTAAGTATGATTTACAAAGCTTAAACAAAACGGCCGAAAGGCACGATTTAAACGATGAAAGTAACTAGATTGCAAAATCTAGTTCCGCTTAACCGTTTGGAACAGACTGTATATTTCCAACATCTGTCAACTTGGACTAAAAACAATATTTTAACAGTGTAATAGGGATGACGATCTAAACCAATCTGAAGCAAGGACAAACAGCTCCTATCTTCTTGCACACATTTTTCTACTTTGAAATAGACCGTAGTAGTATCTTTGAAATTTGGATTGAGTTGAAATTGAACGTAAATTTTTAATAACTTACATAAAAAAGAGCACATGCTGAAATAGCAGCTTTTCTGTATTGTACTTTACATAAATTTTTCATATTAAATTAATATCGAATTATTATAAAATTAATTTATAATTAACGTTAAAAATCTTAAAACTGACATACACCAATTAAGTATTATCAGCTGTCAAAATACATGATTTAATCCAAAAAACTGTCTAAATACGGATACCAAAACGAACACAAAAAAGTCCCTAAATGGCCCCTATTTAGAAACTATAGCAAACAATGGATGTTTTACAAAAATATAAGCTGTTCACTTTTATAAAACAAACTCAGAGAAAATTTTAATTTCAATAGTTCGCACCTTTGAAATTTTATGTCATGTTGATATTAAAAAATTATAAAAAATGTCACTTTCTTAATAATGATCATAACCAATAAATCTAAAGTCGGTTTTACAGCGTAAGGATTATTTTTAATAGACCATATTAGTGTGTCGTCACATACATGTGCTGCCATCTGAGAGCTGAGTCCTTTGGAAGTTTAAAATACATGTGACATTACTTTTGTTACCTTAATTTTATAAATATTTTCAATTTTGGAGCAAAAAATATGTATTTTTGATAAATATATACTAATATATACAGTCCAGATACTTTATATTATAGAATAATGATTTTATAAATATATAAATAAGGATTCGAAGATATATTTATAGGTTACGTTTTTAAATAATATGAAAATCGGAATAACTTTAGTATTTATTTAATTAACACTAAGTAATCATTAATATTTTGTTTTAGAATGCATATTGGTGTATTGTTTTGCTCCAAATTGTAACAATTACAGCTACATTATTAATTGCAAATTTTTTCGTTTTTTGACAGATGAAAATGAAAAACAACAATGGAAAATTAAAAACAATTATTCCTTTAAGGCCCGGTCTTTCCACCTTCAGATAAAGTTCCAGGTAACTATCTGACAGATAAGGTTATTTATAACTTCATCTCCTGAATAAATGTCATCCCTTCTTTCTATACAAATGTATCTATCGGATAGTTATCTAACGGATAATGAGACTGACGTATTGGATTCACTGACTGGTATTGACATTTATTCAGCAGATGAAGTTATAAATAACCTTATCTGTCAGATAGTTACCTGGAACTTTATCTGAAGGTGGAAAGACCGGGCCTAAAGCCTGGTTTATAATAAGCCCATAGCATAACTGCATATGCATTAAACAATAGATTTGACCCTTCAAAACATCTGTTTGTAATAAACAGAACAAAGAGAGTAGTGTAATTTTTATGCTTATGTTCCATAACATATCTATTATAAACCAGGCTTAAGCCATTTAGATATGGCATACACACTTATTGCTATGTTACTTGCCATAATAACGATTATTAACGTAAAATTTTCAAAATTAACCGGCAAAATAACATTGTTCTTCAAAAATAATGGCATATTAAATTATAATGTATAAAATAAGAATTTTAATAAATAAATATTGACTTGTAGTTTTGATGTAAAGCATTCTCTTACTTTGAAAACTTAATTTATATCAAAATACAAGTTAGATCTCGCCAATTACTATAGAAACGTTTTATTTTCATTAGCTAATCCGTATTTCAAAATTCATAAATGTCAAAAAAATAAGAGTGCATAGAATGAGTGACGACAAAAACTGCTTTAATTTACCCCATAAACAATCATCTATAGCAATATGTGCAATCGGAATGGTGAGTTTAACATCTTCACTTATGTTAAATGGAATCTGAAAAGCATTTTAAAACTGACAGATTGTAGTAAATGGCAAATTATTGTTCTAAGCATGACATTTACTTTGTGGTTAAACTCTATAGAGCAAACAGAAGGCTAGTATTAGTTCACTTTTGGTGCAATTCTGTGCATACAGCCTGTAATTTCATAAATCCCTAAATCTGTAACTTGCAAAAATTTGAAAATGCAAATGCTATAGATTTGCAAATAGTCCGATAATGAAAACACACCTGTATGTCTCTCTGTTACAAATTTTTTTTTTTTTTTTTATTGATTTTGGCTCTTTAGTCCTAATATATATGGACCTTTAGCCAGCTACTCTGTTATTTTTATTTTGGATACTTTATTAATTTTATGACAAATACAAACATCCATGCCATGACCGGGATTCGAACCCGAGTCCCCACGGTTAGCAGTCAAATGAGCTGACCACTACGCCATAGCGACCGGCTGTTACAAATTTAAAATGATAGAAATTACAACTTAAGAATTAATTTTTGATATTTATATATTGTACTTCTATTAGGTATTTGTAATAAAACATAATTTCTTATTACGTTTTATAATTGCGGAAATTGGCTTGCATTGTAGGTATGACCAAAAAACTCTTATACCGTCATTTTGTCGTTTGTCTGTCTGTCTGTCTGTTCGGTAAAAATTGTAGCCAAACGGCTAAACCTAGAGAGTTGAAATTTGGCATGCTTATACAACTCTTTGACCCGCACATAGGAAAACTACTAAAACATCTAAAAAACATATCCCCCTAAAAATATAAATAAATATGTACTCATCGAAAAAAAAAAAAATTTTTTTTATTAATCTGAGTAGGGTATCAAATGAAAGCCCTTGGTACGTGGATTAACGATCAAATTTTTATTCTTGCAAAATAAATTATTTTGAAGCGATTTTTGCCAAAATTGTGCAAAAAAATTAGTAGCCCAGTTGGTTTAAACTAAAAATCTGAAAAAATTCTAAGTAATGTACATTGGTGTGAACCGGAATAGTACAACAGGAATTTTTGATCAGATTATGTTTTTGGAAAAAATCGCATTTTTTGTGATTGTTTGCTAATAATGTACACAAGTTATAGCTTTGTAACACGCTACACTGGAACGTGTATGCTGGTGTAGTGCTTTTGACGCTGGTTTTTCACCCAAGTAACCCTGCGATAAGAGATATAATTATTTTTTGTTTTTTTTTTTTAAATTTTTATATTGTTTAAATTATTTTTTCAAAATTCTAGTTATATTTTGGCAAATGTTGCATTTAATTTTTAAAAGCGTAAATTTAATAACCAGTGGAAATTTTTTAAATTATAATTTAATTCTGTTTCAATGTACACGAAATCAGAGGGGCGGAACTTATAACAACCGATGGAAGCCATAGGCGCAATTTTTAAAATTCTTAATGAACCTTGCTATATAAAAAAAATACTCCACATATTTAGAAACCTAAATAATAGTATTAGGCGTTCGAATTAAAATTAACAAAAAAATATATTTTAATATAAAATTTGCTTTCTCATCCAAAATAATCATCATTCACTTACTAAATACCTGCAAAACCCTGAAATGTGTGTTCACACAAAATTCACACTTCACATCAATTTTTGTAAGTTGTCATGAGTTCTCCCTTTAAGATTTGAAGGGGACTCTACCTAAAAAAATGATCACTTAAACGGTAAAAGTTACTAAAATTGAAAATCTAGTTCCGCTTAAACCAAAGACACAGGCTATAACTCATAAATGACAGATGAATCATATTCATCTCTCCAGTTAATAGGTATTCCGCCACACCCGCAGTTCTTTAACTTTTTTATCAAATCTTGTATTTCTTGTAAATATTGTTTGTCTATTTCAGTTGGTCCTGTTGGTCATGCTGATATTGACTCCAATAAAACCACATATTATAAATATAATATACAGTCTGGGTCTAACAGATGAGCAAGCGTTAATCTCTGGATGTGTTTTCTTCGCGGTTTTACTAGTAATTGGTATATTTTTAGCAGTTGGATTATATTTAGTAAGTATGTTTTATATTGTAACGTGATAAAATTAATAATCATACAACTAAATTTTAATCTATCAATACCACCGTTGTTGGTAGTTGACAAAGAAGTAGGGTAAGCGTAACGTTTGGGTGACCGGGGCAATTACCTAAGGCGCCGAGATAGTTGGGGTCCCGCGCTCGCACAATACACAATACTAAAGGTACACCGACAAAAGGGCCCCCGGAAAATGCGCCAAATATGCCCTGAGACAAAAATGCCTCCAAAGATAAAATTATCGCTTCGGCTACCCGTGTGTTTGCATTCGTGGAACCGCCTTTTGCTCGAGTCAAGCTCAAATGCAGCAAGTGTTGATGAAAGTTTGCACACCTATAGTCGGATTGCTGATAGGTGACTGTTACATGTATGTATCAAGTAGTGCATTCATATAATAATCTAGTTACCATTTTTCAGCGATTTTTAAATGTTTTTTGTTATTTGTCTTAACTGTCATTGTCTGGTAATAAATATTAATTAAAATATGGATTGCGGCCAATTATTAAATTCACAAACTTTAATTTTAAATCTGCTGGAATAAACAACAAATTATAATCCAAAATTTACGTATGAGTATAAATTTTTCCTTATTTATAATTATTACCTTAAAATTAATAATTTTGTTTGTTTGAGTACTGCTGTAAATTTATTTTCGCGCTCTTATTAGTAAAGATATCTACGAATCATTCTGTTTCTTTCTAATGCTTTGTTTTTTATTCAAATAATTTGGAAGGCAAAAAAATGTTGAGTAAAATTTGGGGTAGCCAGGGAATATTTTTCTATTGTTTACATATGAAAATACAAGTAATGATCTAAAAAAAAGGTCCTCACTTCTAAAATATATTTTTCTCCAAACAATACGGGGGGGGGCCAGGCCCACCTGCATGGGGGGGAGGGGCAAAAAAATGTTGAGTAAAATTTGGGGTAGCCAGGGAATATTTTTTTATCGTTTACATATGAAAATACAAGTAATGACCTAAAAAAAAGGTCCTCACTTCTAAAATATATTTTTTTCCAAGCAATACACCAACTTTTAGCGGGGCTCCCCCCCGGTCCCCCACTAGCGCCACCACTGTTCTTATTCCTTTGATATTTTACAGGAATCCCCGTGTCCTATGATGGTGTGGTTAGTGGGAAACATCATTATTTGGAACATACATCTAATTATAGTTTTGGCAGTAGGTGTTTTAACAGCTACTAGAAAAACAACTATTGAATCTGAAAAAGAAAAGGCTGGTATTATTGTTGCCAGAATTTTATGTCTACTCCTCTTGAAAGGTAAAATAAATAAGTACGCCACTGTTTTAAAATAAAATTATTAGTATTTCTATCAAATAATAGATGTCAGCTGTATGGCAACGCATTTAGTTTGGACAAGAACCTTTTTAAGTTTTGCTATCATTCAATAGATGGCAGCACCAATACTAAAAATATATAAATAATGTTTTAATTATTGATACATTTAGAAATTTTAAACGGGAACTACTAATAACTAGCGCGAATATATTAGAAGTACAAATTAAATCGGTACCTTTATATTTTATCAGTCATAACTGTTTAAAACAGTTTAAAATTTAAATATTTGCCCGCCATTTTTAGGTTTTTGTGCCAACCTTACCATTTAAAAGTCACTATACCTATACTTTGGGGTACTACTTTGGCAAAGAAAATGAACGTTGCAAAACAGTAGTGAACACGATGGCATGAAAACATTTTTTATCCTTTCCATCAGATGACTTTCCTACTGTATAGGGGAAACATCCTAAGCGCCCTGACATCTAATGGCAATTTGCGGAAGATACAAAAGTAAAATTGTTTTGTTTTGTTCAATGGAGAAATATTTGTTTTTCTGTTGTTTGTGTTTTATTTTTGTGAATCATGGAAATAAAACAATCAATTTTGTTGTGTGCCGCAATATAAATCGTGAATAAGGAAGAATCCTTCTTAAACATTCCATAATAAAACTAAATCGAAAAAAATATCAATTTAAACAATGTTTGGAGGCAGAGAGAAAGTGGATCGTAAGTTTTTGTGGACCCAAAAACTAAAAATGGGCAAAAATCCAAGCCCATGCATGTTTGCTCGTTGCATTTTATGGAAAATGATTTTTTACGTCCAAGAAAAGACTGAAAAAAAGCATTTATCCCACCCAAAATTTGCCTAAATCATCATTGATATACTAAAAGGCCCTTTTACTTTTTCAGGCAGAGATATTAATTTTTATTAATATATTTACCACATTTTTGTTGTTATTATATTGACAGACAGTCGAAAAGAATTAAAAATACAATGAAAAACTAAAAATTTCCATGAGATTTCTTTAGAATAGTATATTATTACATATATTGTAAATCGTAGATTTAAAAAAAGCTCGGAAAACAGGAAAATAACAACTCGTGTTCATTTTCACCATGTAAACAAATACACGAGTAACAGTTTAATGTCACTTTCGAGTGTTCCAGATTTGCTGCACATGGCGCTGCGATATTAAAATGTTTCCCCTGTTGTCAAATGAGTCAAATGTCATTTTTTTGAATAATTTATTAAATAATTAATCAATTTTTTACAGTTGCTTGGATGACAGTAATCTGCTTAGTCGGTCGTCACTGGTATGTTCTATGCGAGGAAATCATGGCAGAGGAATATCCTGAGAGGAGACTACCGAGTATGCGTCAAAGGTTCCGGACTTGGAGTACCTGGAGTCGAGCTGGTACCTCGAACAGAGCTCCGTCAGGTGTCAGCACCCGTATGCCCGTCCTCATGGATAGGATACAAGGAAAATAGTACAAAACAAACAAAAAAAATAATAGAAAAACAGTTTTATAAAAATAAAGTAGCGGTAGCATTATTGTATTTTCTTTCTATTTGTTAAGGAATTAGTAACTAAGTTACATGGAAGAAACTAGGACTAAGAATAATAAAAATAGGAAGAAGTCAATCTCTTGTTGCAATCGTGTAACCTCTTCGACTGTCGACGAGACGAATGCAAAGGTCAACAGAGGTAAAATATTTTTCCGACTAAAACAGGTCATTTAATGATGTTATATGACCAGAAACCAGAATTTGTACAGCAGTTCTGTTGTCAAGCAAAGAACGTAGAACCGTCTACTATTTGTCATTCCATTGGTTTTCAGTCACTACTTAACGCATTTACGATGACATCACTGACCTATTCTCGTTGGAAAAATTCTTTACATTAAACAAGAAGCGCGCGTGTGTGGTTGATATATAGGTATATTAAGAACTTTTAAGTGTATTGGTGGAATATTTAATTTTGATATTCGATAATAGATGAATGCCACTGTCTTCTATATTTTCCCCCGTTATATTGAGTTGAATTTCTTTATATTATATACTTTTGTGGTTATATGCCGACCTCTTCTTCTTCTTTTAAGTCGTTTCTTTTCGAAGGTTGGCATTTATCATGTTTATTCAATCTTTTGATATATAAATAATACATTTCTTTAGTTTAAGCCAAATTAATCGGGAGTTTTATTTTCTTAAGTTGTCACGCAAACCGAGCTTGTATAGGTTATTTTATATTTTATGTTGATATGTATTTATTATAAAAAAAGAATATTAATTTTTTAAACTTTTAAACATAAAAATTAAAATTTGAACTTAAAAATTTAAGAAATGAGACATTGTATTAAAAACAACACAAAAAATTTAAACGTAATGAATATGACAATTTATAATGACAGAACACCCTAATCTGTAATATAAAATGTAAGTATAATTTACAATAGATTAAACAAAATGGCCAAAAGTTTGACTCAATAGGTAAAAGTAACTAGATTTCAAAAGCCAGTTCCGCTTTAACGTTTGGAATGGACTATGTTGTTTATTCCAAAACTTTAAGCGGAACTAAACGTATTTTTTAATTTCTTTAGTTGTCACGATCTCATTTTTTAACGTTTGAATGTAGCTTTTGTTAAATAAAATGGTGAAAAGGCTCATTCATCCTTAAAAGAGACTAGATTTTAAAATCTAGATTCGCTTAAACCAAAGAAACAGACTATAGTATATTTTATTTTGTAATACGTAACTAAGAGGGAAACTTCATTGTTTGTTTTATATTTATAATATCATCTTAGTGTGGTAATTCTGAAATGGCACCTTTCAAAATATTTGATAATTAATTGACATTAATGACAAATTTCACATAATAATTTGAGTGAATACAACCTTAATATTATAAAATTTAACCAAAATTTTGAAATCCAGGTTTACGAGTTCACATAGTTCCACTTTTGAAGTTTCTTTGGAAATGAATTCTAAGACCAACACTTTTCTTGATTATAAAACATAGTATACAATTGCTGGCGTACTAAGTCGCAGTCGGCCTGCAACCTGCTAGCTCTTATGGGTTAGGTCCTAGTGGTTGCATTCTGAATGCAAACCAGCCTGCTATATTACGGTAATAATAACGGGTGTTTTTTTTAGAGGTATAGAACTTTAAGTTGGCATTACTGTTCAAGATGGCGACCGATTTAACAGCTGTCAAGTGATTTATTCTCAGTTTGGTTTGGCAATTCATCATGAATAGACTCACGCCTGAACAACGCTTGCAAATAGTGCAATTTTATTTCGAAAATAATGGTTCTGTGCGGAATACGTATCGCGCACTACGTCCATTTTATCGTCGACAAAATCGTCCATCAGAGCAGTTAATTCGATTAACCATGGAACGTTTTCGCACCACGTTTACTCTTATTGATAACTCGCAACCCCAGAGACGCCGTACGGTGCGTACAGAAGAAGCTATTGGTACTGTAGAGCGTACTGATGGCCAGAACGTTACAGTCAATGGTGATCGGTATAGAGCCATGATTACTAACTTTTTCATTCCTGAATTGAACAGCCATGATGTCCAGGAGCTGTGGTTCCAACAAGACGGCGCAACATGTCACACAGCTCGTGCCACAATCGATTTATTGAAAGACAAGTTTGGTGACCGCCTAATTTCACGTTTTGGACCTGTGAATTGGCCTCCAAGATCTTGTGATTTACCACCGCTGGACTACTTTCTGTGGGGCTATGTAAAGTCATTGGTCTATGCGGATAAGCCACAAACGCTTGACCATTTGGAAGACAACATTCGCCGTGTTATTGCCGATATACGGCCACAAATGTTGGAAAAAGTCATCGAAAATTGGACGTCCAGATTGGACTACATCCGAGCCAGCCGTGGCGGTCATATGCCAGAAATCATATTTAAAATGTAATGCCACAAGATTATCTTTCGAATAAAAAAAAATTCATGTCAATCGAATAATCCATCGTTGTTTTATTGCAATTTAAAGTTCTATACCTCTAAAAAAAACACGCTTTATAATATAAGATAAAGTGCTTAGTAAATTATATATTTTAACAAATATATTGTGTTTATTTGTGGAAAAGGTTGTACGGGTTACGGATATAAATAAAGCAACTAGATCTAGCTGCCAAGTTTCGAAATAATGTATTTCTTCATCAGAGCTACACAAAATATAAAATATGAAGAAACATATCTGATCTAACAACATAAGGTCATTGTTTTCAACACTGTGTAATCAGCTCTTGTATTTCATATTTTATATTTTGTGTAGCTCTGATGAAGAAATACATTATTTTGAAACTGGTCAGCTAGATCTAGTTGATTCTTTTGTCCGCAACCCGTACAACCTTCCACACATACCCAGTTACAGACACGACCAACTCACCACACACATTGTGATTATTATTACGAAAAATTAAATATTTTTTAGTTGTCTTTTTTTTTGGTTTCACAAACCTGTAACCAAAGCAATAGCCGCTATTGATACTAGAAATATTTAATTTAATTGTTTTTAAGGGGGTAGAATAGCTCTTTAGATTCGTCTCTGAATATTCTTGAACTTTCCTTTGTTCATGATAGAAGAAAATGCGAAAAATCTAGTAAGTAAATAAGATTAAAACATTTATCATAAGTAAATGTATTTATCATGCACTTGCAGACTTATTGATAATATTAAACTAGTATTGCAAACATTATTAGAAAAAAATAAAACTATACAAACAGCATAAATGAATTACATTGAGATTACGGTCTATTATTGATAATAGAGTTTATTTCCTTCAATATTTGTTTAAATACCAAGGTATTCTATCATTTATTGACCTCGCATAATGTTAAGCTACTATAACAGCAATAGCCAAAACTATCCAGTGTTTTGTCAAGGATCCTGGTTTTTTGGTGGTTTAAGGCATTTTCAGAAGGAAGAGAGTTGATTGAAGATGAATCACTCAGCGGAAGGTCTTCAAGATCCTGAAAATTTGGACAGAATCCTGGATCTTTTGCGTTCAGATCGTCGGTTGACAGTCAGAATGATCGGGGAAGAGTTGAATTTGACTCACACTACCGTTCATCAGATTTTGACAATTCGCCTTGTCACACAGCAATTTCAATAAACAAGCTTTTGGCCAGTAAAAACATTCCTGTGGCTCCTCAGCCTCCTTATTCGCCATACTTGTGTCCTTATGACTTTTTCCTCTTCCCAAGATTGAAAAATCACCACAAGGGACGTCATTTTGGGACACTCGAAAACATTCAAACGTCCGTAACCGACCAGCTGAAATCTAATCCAGTATCCGAGTTTCAGCACTGCTTTGAGGATTAGAAGAACCATCTCCAACGCTGTGTGGCTTCCCAAGGAACTTATTTTGAGGGAAACAATATTGAATTGTAATTCTATTCGAATAAAAAAAATTCCTTCATTCCTTTCTTTATGCACTTCCAATCGCAATTATTTTTATTTTCATAATAAACGCATCTTGTTATTATGCATTTTTTTATGTAGAGTAAAAACTGGTTATTCTTGGAGGACGAATTTTTTGCTATAAACAATAGTACCTCTCCCTACCCTAATATGATTTATACCGTTAAAAAAAACTTCTTATTCTAGCTGCCAAGCGTTTTAATCGGTCCCATTTATGACAATGTAAACATAGAAATATTCAGTTCCTACGCCCAGCCTTCAGATATGCATAACTTATGCACAGATGACACTTACATTATTATATAGTTGTAAATGGCTATTTAATAATATTTATGGCGATATTTGGCCTTTTCTGGTTGATTATTGAGGAAATTCTATTGATTTCTTGTGTTTTATCGATGATTTAACATTTAACTAATGCAACTTTGGACAGAATTTATTTCATAGGGGATAATTTATTAATTTTAATGATTGAAAAGTAATGGTACTGCAATTGTTTATGGTAGTGTTGTCGGAAATTGACCATACCGGAACTGTAACAGGTAAAAACCGGTCAATTGTTGTAAAATTTTTATCGCTCAATAACTACTTAATAATATATATAAGTAGAGATGTTCCGATACTACTGATACGATACCAGTATCGATATTTTTCATTCGATAGCGCGTTTATTTAGTATCGATACTAATCTTCCGATACTTTACCAATATCAGTACATTTGACCCAGTACCGTATCGAATCGATTTTTTTTCTTTTTTCTTTTTAGGGTTTTGTAGGTATGACCAAAAAACCCTTATACCGTCATTTTGTCGTCTGTCTGTCTGTCTGTCTCTCTGTCTCTCTGTCTGTTTGTCTGTCTGTCTGTCTGTCTGTCTGCCTGTCTGTCTGTCTGTTCGGTAAAAATTGTAGCCAAACGGCTAAACCTAGAGAGTTGAAATTTGGCATGCTTATACAACTATTTGACCCGCACATAGGAAAAATACTAAAACATCTAAAAAACATATCCCCATAAATATATAAACAAATATGTGATCATCGAAAAAAATATATATTTTTTTATAATTTTGAGTAGGGTATCAAATGAAAGCCCCTGGTACGTGGATTAACGTTCAAATTTTTATTCTTGCTAAATAAATTATTTTGAAGCCATTTTAGCCAAAATTGTGCAAATTTTTGTCCCACACCCTGTAGCTCAGATGGTTTAAACTAAAAATCTGAAAAAATTCTAAGTAATGTACATTGGTGTGAACCGGAATAGTACAACAGGAATTTTTGATCAGATTATGTATTTGGAAAAAAACGCATTTTTTGTGTTTTTTGGCTAAAAATGTACACAAGTTATAACTTTGTAACACGCTACACTGGAAGGCGTATCCTGGTGTATTCTGTTGGCTTCTCACCCAACTAACTCGATCCGAAAGGGATCGAACCCCACGAGAAGAGACAATATTATTTTTTGTTTTTTTTTTTAATGTTTATATTGTTTAAATTATTTTTTCAAAATTCTAGTTATATTTTGGCAAATGTTGCATTTAATTTATAAAAGCGTAAATTAATAACCAGTGGAAATTGTTTAAATTATAATTTAATTCTGTTTCAATGTACACGAAATCAGAGGGGCGGAGCTTATAACAACCAATGGAAGCCATAGGCGCAATTTTTAAAATTCTTAATGAACCTTGCTATATAAAAAAAAATACTGCACATATTTAGAAACCTAAATAATGGTATTAGGCGTTCGAATTAAAATTAACAAAAAAAATATTTTAATATAAAATTTGTTTTGGCATCCCAAATAATCATCATTCACTTACTAAATACCTGCAAAACACTGAAATGTGTGAAAATTCACACTTCACATCAATTTTTGCTCTTCACTTAGATTTGGGAGGTGAGGACCTTTTTTTTGCTCTTCACTTAGATTTGGGAGGTGAGGACCTTTTTTTTGCTCTTCACTTAGATTTGGGAGGTGAGGACCTTTTTTTTGCTCTTCACTTAGATTTGGGAGGTGAGGACCTTTTTTTTGCTCTTCACTTAGATTTGGGAGGTGAGGACCTTTTTTTTGCTCTTCACTTAGATTTGGGAGGTGAGGACCTTTTTTTTGCTTTTCACTTGGATTTGGGAGGTGAGGACCTTTTTTTTGCTCTTCACTTAGATTTGGGAGGTGAGGACCTTTTTCTTGCTCTTCACTTAGATTTGGGAGGTGAGGACCTTTTTTTTGCTCTTCACTTAGATTTGGGAGGTGAGGACCTTTTTCTTGCTCTTCACTTAGATTTGGGAGGTGAGGACCTTTTTTTTGCTCTTCACTTAGATTTGGGAGGTGAGGACCTTTTTTTTGCTTTTCACTTGGATTTGGGAGGTGAGGTGAGGACCTTTTTTTTTTCTTCACTTATATTTGGAAAGTGACGACCTTTGCTTTTGCTTTGTCCCGCATTACCTTCTTAAGAAAATGGCCACCCTACACCCTACACTTGGTATAATATAGTTTATTAATAATTTTATTTCAGATTGTTAATTTTGTTTGAGAAACTTTTGAAAACCGTGATGTTGTGCTTCCTGTTCACTGAACAAAGAGTGGAAAAAATATGTTTAACACATAATTATACACATAAAGTAATATAAAGTTTTACGGATAATAGCATAAACTATATAAAAATGACCACCTCCTCCATGAACATAAAGTTTTTCTAACAATTAACAATGAAATCATCGCCCAAACAAACCCTCCCGTTCAATCAGCTGTGATATTGAAAGTGTATGCAGCTCCACGCGAATACTGCTAGCGTAGAGGAGATCTCTGGCTCGACCTTGACCTTGTAACGGCGGTGGATTGCAGATCTGCGCGGCGAGGGGGAGCCTCTAGTGGCCATGTGCCACCCTGTATGCGTGAGTAGGATTGCAGTTCCTCGTTCCTCCACACAGGGAGGGATTACGCAGATTTATTACAATATAAAAATGGATAATTTAAAATTTAATTTGAAATTGGCGCGCTTTGATAGTTCGGAAAATTGACGTAAAGGCACTGGTATTGGCGGGTTATTTCAAATAATATGACTTAATTTCTACATTATTGATGTAAATGTGTGCAATTTAAACAGAAAAGAAATATAAACGAAAAACGTTAAAAAATATATACGAGTCTTTAGGTTTTCGTAGGTATAGAGCAGCGATTCTCAAACAGTGCGCCGCAGATGGACTACAAGGGCGCCGCGAAAGTATTAAAACATTCCTCCAACTGCGTTAGCTTGAGCAGTTTTTACTTAGGGCACCGCAGAAAAATTCTGATACATTAAAGGCACCGGAAACCGAAAATTTTAGAAATCACTGGCTTATACGCATCTAAAAATCTGTTTAAAGTTTATTTAGTATAGAAAAAATGTGGGGCTTTAATCGTTAAACGCGTTTTGAGATTACGACATTTTTTTTAATGGTGTAATTTACATTATTTGTGAAAGTTGTGAATTAAAAAAAATAGGACTCAAATAACGGTTAAAGAAAATGACGCATGGATGTATCTCAAAAACGAAATGAGATAAAGACCTGCGGTTGCAATTTGTGAAATCTTGAGGTCCTGATTGACTTGTAACTATATTTTGAAACAAACAAAATTTTTGAATTTTTTTTTATTTTTTAATTTTTTTTCATAATTTTGATAAATCCTATCAAATAATGGTTCGGGATGGAAATCTGCGGTTTGAATTTTTAAAATTCTCTAAGATTGTTTAGTCTAAAAAAAAATGGGCTTAAATAAACCAATTATTAAGTTTTGTATGGGCAGTAATCCAAAACCCTTGAAAATGGCCAAAAATCGAAAAAATCGTAAGGGGTAGACCTTAAAAATATCGTGAATTTTAAGCAAAACATTTTTGTCTCCGATTTTATTGAAAATTGGTATAAATATGGATTTTCGGTCATAGATCAACAAAATTTGGTCCATTTTGGAGTTTGGGCAAAATTTTTGGAATTATTGGCGAGAAACTGATCCAAATCGGCTCTAACTTAAAAAAAACCAGGAATGCATGAATTTTTTAAATATTTTTTTCATAATCCTCACCCCAAAATTAGCTTAGAACAATATTTTGGCTAAAATTGAAGTCAAAATATTTTTAACCAAAATTTTAGTAGAAAAAAAAAATTGAATTTTGTTGGTAAATTGGTAAACTTATATATTTTTCAGGGCTTCGAACCGTTATTTTTTTCGTTTCGGTTTTCTTTCCGGTTCATGGAAAAAAAAATATATATGAGTTCGGTTTCGGTTTTCGTTCCGGCAAAAATAACGTTTTTTTTCGGTTTTCAGTTTTCGGTTCAGTTCCGAGTGATAAATTTGTAAATGCCTTTATTTGTATTAGAAATTTATGTTCTACCATAGAGTAAGTAGTACTATATTACTTACTCTTATGGTTCTACTATAATTTAGAAGAACATTTTATTCCTTATTTTGTAATAAACTTACAAGGCCAGGGGGGGATTTTTGGCGCCCCCTCCCTAAATAATAGAAGCGCAATTTTTTGCAACTTATCAGTTAAAAAAATTACGATTTTTTTTGCTCATCAGTTTAAAAAATAATCTTAAATAAAATGTATTTTATATTCACTCACATAAACATTATCTAAACCAATATTTTTATTCGGTTCAGTTCCGGTTTTCGTTCCGACAAAAATAACAGTTTTTTTCGGTTTTCGGTTCAGTTCCGGTTCGAAGCCCTGATATTTTTAGCCTTAGATCACAAATATATGGTCACTTTTGAGTTAAGGTCTAAAGTTTTCACGTTTGAGGCAAAAAAAGTAAAAAAAAAAAACAGTTCGCAAGGCTCAGAGCCGATGAAATGTTAGCTTGCCCCTTTTTTTAAACTATCTTGATAAACTAATACTTACTGCTTATCTATATTAGTAATTCCCAAACTGTGCGCCACGGAAATATTTCAATATTCCTCCAATTGCGTTAGTTAGACCAATGTTTTGACTTGGGGCGCCGCAGAAACATTCTGATATATTAAGGGCGCCGGGAACCGAAAAGTTTTGGATCACTTCGGTCACTGCTCGCAATCGCCCGATCAATCGTATCCTTGAAACTTTGCAGTGAGCCGTGAGCCGGCTCATTTCAATTTGGTGAACTTCACTTTGGTCAGTGTACTGAGACGGCTCAGTGAGCCGGTTCGTTCATGAACGACCCATCTTTAGTTTAGAATAAAGAAACAGTAGTTTTGTGTTTTACTTGAAACTGAAATATCTTACTTATCATTTAAGTTACAGCAAAATGATACATTACAAAAACCGTAAGAAGTAAGGGTACTCCAGATAGTCTTTAATAATAAAAAGGTTGTGCATTGTATAATGTAACTCCAATCAGTGGCGTGAAAAATATTTCGGGGAGATTTTTCACAACATCGGAATTTATACGTATTAAAAAGGTGAGCGATCTTGAAATATTATTATAATTTTAGTTGTTTTAGAATTTTCGGGAAGGATTTATCCCTCTAATCACCCCCTGTGTACGCCATTGACCCCAATCACTCTGTACAGTGGCGGATTTAGGTCAGTTAAGGCCCCGGGCGCAGTAAGAATATTGGGCCCCTTAATTAGAAAAAAGTGTAAAGTTAGGTATTTGCGGGACCTTTTAGAGGTCGGGGCCCAGGGCACGCGCCCGGTGCGCCCGCCGTTAAATCCACTTCTGACTCTGTATACTGTATATTTTGTGTTACATACATAAATATAAGTAATACGGATCTGTACCTCTATGAATGCACTTTGTATGCAGTTGCATCTGATTGTAAGCTCAGCCTCAGGCCATCGTTTGTTTATTTATTTTTTTTATTCTACGCAAATTATCCTGTTTAGCACGTCAAACCCATCAAACAACGTAACCTACTTTAGGACGTCACTTTATCCTAATTAGGAGTAAAAGTTGGACGCATGTTTTTGTTTATTTATCTGTCTGATAAAATTGCCACATGGAGATTTTTATAATTTTGTTATAGTCGGCAAATGGTTATTTTTTTTTAACCCCGATATGTGAAGGTGATATTTGTTAGTAAACAATATTCACACGTGATATTAAAAGATGTTAAAAAATTGTTAAAGCTAGCAAATGGTTATCATTTTAAGTGATATGTGAATAACATAAACTTTATTATTTTGTCTGTTTTATTGAGAAGTGACATTACCGGTGGCGGCGCTGTAATCAAAAGAAATATGACTGACGACAGTAGTACTTAGCCCTCAATTTACATACAGCGAACAGGTTGATTTAAGCACAATACGTTAATATTTTATTAAAATGTGCGTAAATATTTGCGACATTTTTGAATTTAGTCGAATTTGCTCTGCACGTGTACACAGACGGACAGACATACCGGCAGACATCATGCTAAAAATAGTCAAAACGTTATGTAGAGCCCACAATTCGTGGAGATCCATCGAAATCTCGAAATGTCAAAATCGGAATCACAATACCTCCCTTATATATGTTGGCGGTCGGTTAAAATAATTAATTTTGTCGAAAACACAAAATCTGCAATATTTTTCAAAAACGCAATCGGATCAAAAATGTCTTTCGTACGTTTCCGGATGAGATCAAAGTACATTACCTACAATTTTTTCAGATTTTTAGTTTAACCCCTTTGCAGTGGCAGCGCTATAAAACCTGGGGAGGGGGGGGGTAAGCAGGAAATTTTGGAGTGAAATTTGGGGGGGCCAGGAAATATTTGAAATCATTTTTTTATCGTTTACACATAAACATACAAGTGATGACCTAAAAAAAGGTCATCACTTCTAAAATACATTTTTCTCCAAGCAATTCTGGGGGGGGGGTCAACTGAGCGCCAGTGAATTTTTTGGGGGGAACCCCCGCTAGCACAGCTACTGCCCCTTTCGGTGAAAGGACTTTTTTAACACATTTTTGACAAAAATCATATTAAAAAACACGAATTTAAAAAACTACTTTTCATTCCTTAATCCACGTCCAAGAGCTTTCTTTTGATACCACACAAATCATTTAAAAAAATTATCAATGACAAAAAAATCAACATTTTTCGAAACACTAATCTGATCAAAAATTCCTGTTAAACTATTCCGGTTCCCATCAATGTTCATTATGGAGATTTTTTTTTAGATTTTTAGATCAACCCCTCTGAGGGATAGGGTGGGACACAAAAGTTTTTTAACATATTTTTGGAAAAATCCCATATTTTTTTTTTTCAAAAATAAAAATTTGCTCATGTTGGTATTACAGAAAAATAATTTGAAAAGTCAGATTAGAAATATGTCATTTAAAAAAATATCATTCGTCATATTTCATTTTGAATAGTGACATCTTAAATATTTTGTAAATATAATACTAACCTAAAATAATACAAACATAACCTAAAACTGTAAAGCCTTTTTTACAATATAACCAAGTTTCTAAAAGTCAGTAATATAATATAACAATCACCAAAATAACCAATCTAGTTTGTTCTTACAAAAGTGAACTGCTTATACTAAATAAATTCGTATCTTTTTCGATATGTCTTGCAGTTTTTTTTCTATCTTCGATATTTCTTTTTGGATCTTTCTAGCTGTTGTGATATTGCATCTTGCATTCGAAAAAATATCCGTATATTTTCGATGTAAAATTGCAACAGACATTTGAAACAATAGACAAGAAACAATTGAATGGCGATCTAATTATGTCTGAATATATGTTGCAAATTGTCTTAACTTATGATTAATTGGCGTCTGATCTTATCTAAAAGCGGCTAAATCAAATATTTCACCGGGATATTGTTTGCCCGTCACTAATATATACTAATGCTACTCTGATCCTAATCTATGTATGCAAATGTCAATTTTAATAACTACGAACTATTGAAACTTAAAGACAAACTGTAATAAAGTCAAACGAGTGACGAGATAGCTGAGGCTGCGGGCATCTCAGCCGAACGGGTGCTGAACATTTTGCATGAATATTTGGGAATGAGGAAGCTCTCTGTCAGATGGGTGCCGCATTTGCTCTCAGTCGACAACAAACGCGATTGACCATTTCGAAAGAATGTTTGGCGATGTTCAACCGCGATAAGAAGGACTTTTTGCCCCGTTTCGTAACCGTGGATGAAACATGGATCCATCACAACACACCACAGACCAAGGAACAGTTGAAACAGTGGACTGCTCCTGGCGAATCGAAGAAGGCCAAGGTGGGTCAGCTAACAAAGTCATGGCCACAGTTTTTTGGGATTCGCACGGTATCATTCACATCGACTACCTGGAAAAAGGCAAAACGAGCACGGGCGTATATTATGCAAAGTTGTTGGACCGATTCGACGCCGATTTGTAACGAAAGCGGTCGCATTTGGCGAAGAAATAATGCTGTTCCATCAGAACAACGCACCGATCCACAAATGCGCAGTCGCAATGGCAAAAACTCATGAACTGCGCTACGAATTGATTCCTCATCAACCATATTCGCCAGATTTGGATCCCTGCGACTTTTATTTATTGCCAAACTTGAAGAAATGGCTCGGTGGTAAGAGATTTGGGTCGAATGAGGAGGTCATCTCTGAAACAGAGGTCTATTTTGACGGCTTCGAGAAATCGGATTATTCGGAGGGAAAAATTGGATAATCGTTGGACGAAGTGTATAGTTCTAAAAGGAGACTATGTTAAATTGAGTTTTGCCGAAAAATTTGTGTTTTCTTGCCTAGACCGATTATTTTTCAACCGCCCCTCGTATACTATGGCCGCCCCTGATATAATTTCTATCCAATATACAGTTCTAAAGGTCGTATACCCTCTGATTTTTTCGATATATAGAGCCACGAAGCAAATAAGAACCCCAGAAAATATGTGAACTAATTTGAAAATTTTTAGTTGGATTTCCGTCTGACCAATTAGCAACCATTAAGGAATGTGTATAGTCTGACACAGAACTGATAAATACTGATTTTACGCTTTATTTGTATAATTTGTGCTTTAGTATTTGTGTTTGATATAATTCAAGTTGATTTGAATTTATAACTCAAAATTGATTTGTATTTATAACTATTATTAATATTTATATATAATAGTTCACACATATATAGAATTTCGCGCGAGTGTAATATGCCGTTGAGTGTACTTGAGAACGCATAGAGCGCTAAGACACGCCTACCCAGGGACTTTGTTTGCTTCGACGGACTATATTTACAGTATACCCTCTGCTGATTTTACGACTACAGCTCTTTATAAAATGGTGAAAACGATCTTTGAAGCTGAAGATATCTCTCATCCCATGAGGGATATTATAATTTTAGAATTGAAAATATATAAAATTATGTAACGTTTATTGATTTATAAAATAGAAGATTTCTCAATTTCTGACTAAATAGCATATTCCATAAATGATTGACTCATAAATAAAATGATTCTCATGAAACTAATCTATAATAACTGAACATGCTATTTTAGACATAATCGTGATATCGAGATGCAATATTTAGCTTAAATTCTTGATGTATTGAACATTAGAAACATAATGGTTTAATTAGGTAAATTACATAGTCAGTGACGTACGTTGATAATATAATAAAGGCCGAGGTAAGCAACTGTGAAATAAACAATTTGGAAATATCAAAATACACTCCATGATATGATTATTATATTATAAAGAAAAGTCAGAACAAACTGTGCCATACACACGGTATTCAATAATATATCATTATAAAAAATTAATATCTAATAGGGAAATGACATCATCGTGCTGCAGTTAATCTTTAACAGGGCTATTTATACCCTTTTCACACTAGAACTTTAAAACGAGTGAACTTAAAGTTCACCGATGTTTAACATCGGTATGCTTTCACACTTGATGTTTAAATCTCTGGTGCTGTCATCAGCTACAGTAATTTTGTCTTTAAGTTACCGTCATGAAATTACCAGTTTTGAACTGTCTGCGCTGACGCACATTTTGAATTATTATAAACAAATATGGATATTTCATTTCATTCTACAATAAAGACACTACAATAAAGAATATATTACACCTGTATTAACATGTAAGTCGATACATTTTATCTCAATTATTGTAGCTCTGTATTTTGTTAAACACATTATTAAAATAAATAATTTTATTATAACAATAAGTATAAACTTCTTATAACGTCGATATAATACAGTATTCTTGTTTATGATAATACAAAATGTTGACAGCACAAATTCAAAGGGTATTTTTTTATAATAGAAATTATGTTGGCGATGCGGACGATGTTTAAGACGCAGATCTCTGTCTTAAACATCGCTTGTATTTAGACGAGGCCATACGGTTTCACATTAGCGTTTAAAGACACATTCACTTTAACATCCGATCTTAAAGTTCTAGTGTGAAAAGGGTATTAGCAACTACTAGGAGTGTAAATTAAGTAACCGGACTGATTTTCTTAAATTTTTTTATTCGAATAGAATAACAATTCAATACTGTCTCCCTCAAAATAACTTCCTTGGCAAGCCACACAGCACTGGAGACGGTTCTTCCAATCCTCATAGCAGTGCTGGAACTCGAACAGAGTTCTACCGAGTTAGTATCTGTCTCATTTTGTAATACGAAATTAAGAGGAAAATTTCATTTTTTATGTTGTATATTTAAAATATCATCTTAGGGTGGTTATTCTGAAGTGGCACCTTTCAAAATATTTGACATGTCTATCACAATTTAAACATGTCAATCGCCATTTTGACATGTCAATTTGTTATCTGACATACATAGTTTTTGAGTGAATATAACCTCGATATAATAAAACTTTTAAAAGCCAGATTTACAAGTTCACATGTTTCCATAAAAGTCTATTTACACCACAAAAGTCACCAAAGTAACCAGATCTAGTTTCGTATTACAAAATGAGACAGATAATAACTCTGTAGAACTCTGTTAGAGTTCCAGCACTGTTATGAGGATTGGAAGAACCGTCTCCAGTGCTGTGTGGCTTATCGACGTTATAAGAAGTTTATACTTATTGTTATAATAAAATTATTTATTTTAATAATGTATTTAATAAAATACAGAGCTACAATAATTGAGATAAAATCTATCGACTTACATGTAATACAGGTGTAATATATTCTTTATTGTAGTGTCTTTATTGTAGAATGAAATGAAATATCCATATTTGTTTATAATAATTCAAAATGTGCGTCTACGCAGACAGTTCAAAACTGGTAATTTCATGACGGTAACTTAAGGACAAAATTACTGTAGCTGATGACAGCACTGGAGATTTAAATATCAAGTGTGAAGCATACCGTGTTAAACATCGGGGAACTTTAAGTTCACTCGTCTTAAAGTTCTAGTGTGAAAAGGGTATTACGGAACATATTACAAAAGGCGTCCAAGAACTAGTATTGTTGTACACCCTGTATTGTTGTAAAGTACCTAACAATAAGTATCGTAATAATAGGGCAGTGTGTTTAGTTGTAAGACAGAGTGACAGAAATTATAAATAAAGGGTGGTGCAGTTCGCGACAGCTGATTCTAGACAGTTTTGTCATTAGTTCAGTTCACACACTTAAAAATAGATCTCAAATCTCCATCGCCTGTTATTCATAGAGCATTTTTAAACACAATAGCTTATTGTCTTAGCCAGCCAGTCTCTTATGTAACGAGTAACGAACAGTGCAGGCAACTTTGCGGAAAAATATTAAACTCACTTTCATCGGATTATGTCAATTATCTTTACATCTTTTGCAGAACTAGATGTTTTTCAACCGCAACGCTTTGTTTGTTTGCTTTAATTTTGTTTATTATGTTGGCAACAATATTTAAACTAATCATTTTAATATCTGGATAGACTTGACAGGGCTAAATAAATCGAAGGGCTGCGGTTACTAGGTGCCCACCCAAGAATTTTTCTTCAGAGGATTCAGAAGACAAAATTGTCTTAAAAGTTAGCAAGCGTTAACCTAAAAAAAGGTTTTAATTTTTATGGTTTTGTAGGTATGACCAAAAAACCCTTATACCGTCATTTTGTCGTCTGTCTGTCTGTCATTTTTTGTTTTTTTTTAGCAGCCCCAGGTGGGAGGATTGCCCCCTCCCCTGCTCCTTACTGCGGGCGTCCATGACTGAGAAGACATTCAGCATTCAGATCATCTCTGTCTGTCTGTCTGTCTATCTGTCTGTCTGACTGTCTGTCTGTCTGTCTGTCTGTCTGTCTGTCTGTCTGTCTGTCTGTCTGTCTGTCTGTCTGTCTGTCTGTCTGTCTGTCTGTCTGTCTGTCTGTCTGTCTGTCTGTCTGTCTGTCTGTTCGGTAAAAATTGTAGCTAAACGGCTAAATCTAGAGAGTTGAAATTTGACATGCTTAAACAACTCTTTAACCCGCACGTAGGAAAAATACTAAAACATGTAAAAAACATATCCCCCTAAAAATATAAACAAAAATGTGCTCATCGAAAACAATTTTTTTTTTTTTTTTTAATTCTGAGTAGGGTATCAAATGAAAGTCCTTGGTACGTGGATTAACGATCAAATTTTTATTTTTGCAAAATTAATTATTTTGATGCGATTTTTGCCAAAAATGTGCAAAAAAAAATTTGTCCACACCCTGTAGCCCAGATGGTTTAAACTAAAAATATAAAAAAATTCTAAGTAATGTATATTGGTGTGAACCGAAATAGTACAACAGGAATTTTTGATCAGATTATGTTTTCGGAAAATAACGCATTTTTTTTTGTTTTTGGTTCACAAAGTACAAAATTTATACCAATGTAAGACACCCACATGCAAGGCGTACGATAGTGTAGTGGTTAGAGCACTGACGTCGTAAGCTAAAATTCGCTGGAAACGAAGGGTTTCGAGTACGGAGTGAATTTTATTTTTCGGTTTTTTTTTGCATTTTTATTATGTTGAAATTATTTTGTCAAAATTCTAGTTATATTTTGACAAATGTTGCATTTAATTTTTAAGAGCGTAAATTTAATAACCAGTCTTATTATATGATTAACAGACGATAAATTATTTTACAAATATCGTTTATTTTGCCGTGATTACTACAAAGTAAAATTTGTCCTACACACTCAGCATGCCGCCTTCACTTATTATATACCTGCGAAACCCTGAAATGTGTGAATATTCACACTTCAAGTGATAACTTAAAAAAGTCTTCACTTCTGAAATTCAAGTTTAATTCCTTAAAAACACTTTTCTAAGCTTGCCTTCCTTTTCATAATAATTGTTCCCGTAAATAAAATTTTGCAGATAAAGAAAATAAAAATGTTTTCAACGCGGATACAGCTTTACCAGTTTATGTAAAAATATCGTTAATTAATTTAGTAAAAATATGTAAAAATATCAGTTAATTATTGAAAAGTATAAAAATAGAGTAAAGTGTATTAATGAAGGCGGCGATCGGCGATTGCCAAGGTTCTCCTTATCTAACAGTTCGTATGTCCGTTCTGAACTTTAACATGACTTATCAGCGGCCATTTTATTACATTTTTACCAAAAACTGTGTCAAGACAACCTTGCCATCAAATTAAGAGGATATTAAAATATATGTTGTTTAACTGTCCAGTATTTAACATTATCTTTATTAATTTATTATTCGATTCGAAGATTACCGCATATACACAAAAAAAAAACGAAACATATTTTAAAAAACTGTGCCAAAATAATTTTACCCTATTCTAATTCCCTGAAAGGTTGATCTAAAAATTTGAACAAATCTTCAATAATGTCCCGCACTCTTTAACCCGAAGGGGTTAAACTAAAAATCTGAAAAAAATGTACATTAATCTAATCCGAAAACGTACGAAAACATTTTTTGATCAGAATGCGTCTTTGGAAAATAATGCAGTTGTTATGTTTTTTTGCAAAATTAATTATTTTTTAATTGATAGCTAAATTATGACTAATATTGTTATGTTTCTTTTTCTATATTTATTGCTAAGGTAGTGTACAGAGTATTCCAAACGATTAGGCGGAACTAACTGGAATTTTCTTTTTTTTTTATATATTGAAGTTGGCTTAAACCAAATGATCAAAAGCTTCAATCTGTAATAATTACTAGATTTGAAAATCTAGTTCCGCCTAAACGTTTGGAATAGACCATATGTCTTCTTTTGAAATTAAAATTATATTTTTTTATCAGCTGAGAATCGAGTTCACGCATGTAAGCATCGCCTACTAATATACCTTTTCAGAGCTGTACCAACGGCCTGGCATCGGGGCAAGTGCCTGGGTCGCGAGAGGCCTGAGAGGCGCCTATCGTGCGTTTTATTCTTTTTTTTGTCATCACTTATGTTTTAGAAGTGAAGACCTGAAAAAAAGGTATTCACTTCTAAAACAGTGAAGACTTTTTTTTTTAGTCATCTCTTGTGTTTTCACCTGTCTATTAAAATGAAAATGTTGCCCTCCTTAAATAAAAGGAAGAAATATAAAAAGGGTGCTATTTTAGGTTAAATTAATTTATTTGCCAAGGTCGCAAAAACTTTGCTTCGGTTCTGTACCTCTTGATGCAACCTATTGTTTGAAATATTTTAGTTTTTTGTTTTCAAGGTATCAAAGAGGAATAAATCATTATTCACCGCAGTTAAATACTTATAAATCAAATATTACATTGCGATTAGTGAGAAATACGTTTCTGAAATTGAAAAGTCACTCATTTATTAATATATTTTTAATTAAATTAATATTACTTTGATATGAGGCAAATGCAAAAAAAAAAATCACTGGTTTTTTAATTTTAATTTTATTGCGACGAAACTTTCGCAAACATTTTAAATTTAGTAAAAAATTAAATGAAAGTTTTTAGTAGTCAAATAACGAATAAAAATTATTACCAAAAACTGTTGATTTTAATGTGATTGTAGAAAAAATTAACTTTTATCAAAAAAATATTCTTAGACATCCAATTAGCTTCTTACATTTATTAAATACCTACAATATCCTGAATTTTTTTAGCGTCACTTTTTTAATAATGCAATATCAAGTTATAAATTCCTTTTAGATCTATATGCACTGCTGATCTCAATTTATAAATGGTATTTAAGTTATATGCATAATTTCTTACGTCTAAATAAGTATATAATATAAAATCATTAAAGGGAATTCTTAAAGAATAATAAAAGAAATAGGTCAATACAGATGGAAAATGTAATATAATTTAAATATTTTAAAGAAACTATTCATATGAAATATAAATGACAATAAAACTGTTGTATTAAATATTCAGATATTATTAAAAACATAGACGTGCCATGAAATTTAAATCTTCCCATGATTAGGTAGAGTTCCTTGTTCCAATGTCCATTGGCTTTTCTGTCCCCCCTTTATTGACTGGTATTTGTGGCTAATTTAAGGCGGTCAAAAAATGAATAACACCACGAACTTCGTAATCGACGGTAGGAGTAAGCAGGGGTATGAAACTCATATACACGGCCTTGAAACGGTTTTAAGTTATATTCCATCCACCGACAGCGCTAAAAGCGTTTTTTTTTTAACCAACATTTTGAGAACACTTCATTATCGGCAACTTGCGGCAATTGTTTTTGACGTTGTAACGATAGGTGACAGTAAATTGTGATTGTGACAGTGATGAATTTTATAAGAAATTTTAAATATTAGCACCACATTTTTTATTTTCAAATGGTGTAGTGTAATTAATAATATTTTAAATGGTAAATGCAAAATAAATATAAATAGTGTAATAAAAAAAATAGCACAGACTAAATTTAATATGTACAATAAAAGTAAATATAAAAGTAAAAAATAAATACTTGTTTATTTATTTCATATGCTTGCTTGCAAATAAAATAATAAAACTTAATGCTTACTGAAGTATTAACTTTTAACAATTGTAATTAATTTTAATTTTAGGAAATTAATTAGGAGAGTTGTAAATAAATTAATCATAATTTTCGGTTCAAGGCAATCTTTAATTTTCTACCAAAATTACATTTTATTTTTCAATTTTGGTAGAAAATTAATGATCGCGCGATTCATAGCAATTTAAAATATAAAAATATATTTGTGTGCACTGCGGGTTGCATACTATCTAATCCTAGTTCATATTACAACCACGAATGTCGCAACTATCGCTGTCCAAAGCCGTAACGTGGGAGTCCGCTATCTTCCTTGTTTTATAATTTGTGGGAGTAAGTAGAGTTTCTATAGTTGCTGGAGCCTGACTGCCAGATCGATAGACGCCACGCATAGAAATTTTACAGTGGTGCCTTTACACCTAAATGCAAATTCCCTGATACTCCCAGACTTTTCCCGCCAACCACACGGATTAAAAAAAATAGTGTAACTTTTGAGACGACCCTTGTATTAAAAGCCACGCGGTCAGGGTGTCGTCTCTGTCGATCCTATTGGCCCTCTATAAATATATAATCATTTGAAGTACTAAATATGTACTTGATTCTGAGTTGTCCTTTAACCTAATCTTCAACAGAAAGGAACTGATTGGAAACTTATGCGTTCTACCTATTTTACCATATCTGTCATATTAATTTGGACGTTTTCCTAAAATCATGATCTCCAAAGTTTGTGGACTTATATTTTCCAAATCAATCAATATTTATCGTGGCAATTAGTTATTAGCTGCATGCCGCCTATGCCTAATAAGCATTAAATTACATCTAGTATTATTATTAGAAGTAACATTTTATTTCACATTTAATGTTGTTTTAAAACATAAAACGGCGTTTCATAATTTATTCAAATGTTCCACTCAAGTGATTACTACGTCACCAGGTAATAAAACTACAACACTACCACAAATATGTAACTAATTGCTCATTTTTTTGCTAATTTTATTCGAATATTACAGGTGTAATAGTAATAGTCATTTACAAAAAAGGATCAGTATTTGGACCAGTCTTCTTCAAGGATAGGTAAATGGAAGTCCTCGCTTCTGAAATACAAGTGATGACCTAAAAAATTAAAAGGTTCTCACTGCTAAAATACTAATGCCAATCGAAGAAAAAAAAAGGTCCTTACCTCTATTTTAACAAGAACGCCGTAACAAACAATATGTGTTTGAAGCTCTTAGGGGAGGGGCTCATCACTTGTATTTTTATTATTATTATTATATTATTTATTTTACATCGGCCTTTATTTCTGCAACGAGGCTAATCGCCGATGCCAGGGGGCGAGCTCCTATGCTGGATGAGGGGTGAATGATTGTGAAAATGAGAGTAATGTAAATATATTATTCTTTCCCGAATAATATCACCAACAAAGCAGGCTCGAACCACCGGCCGTCCAGTCACGCCTGTTTCTAACAGTCTAAAACCACACGACTTAATGCACTCGGCCACTCCGTTGGCTAATATTGCAGTATAGAAGAGATGTGTTTGGATTTGACATATAAGACACGAAAGACTGATGAAAAGAATACTGAAAGGAACAGTTGTGGGAAAAAACAGTAGGGGTAGACTAAGGCTAGAGTACATGAAACAGATAATGGAAGACAGGGCCGGTGCGAGGGGCGAGCGCTTTTGAGTCTCACGTCAGCGCCCCTGTCGCAGCGGCGCCCGCTTCCGCCGGCCCTGATGGAAGATATGAATTGCAACACGTACGTGGAACTAAAAACACTGACTGAGAAAAGGGTAGCATGGAGAAATGCTGCAAACCAACATATGGGTTGAAAATTTAAGGAGGAAGACAGTATTAATAAAAATTTAATGTGAAGTGTGATTTTAGGGTTTTGTAGATATTTAATAAGTGTAAGAAGCCAACAGAATGCTGGATGTTTAAGAATATTTTTTTGATAAAACGTTTTTTGATAATCATTTTTATTCATTATTTGAGTACTAAGAGCTTCCATATATTTTTTTTTAAACTAAATTTAAAAAAATTGAAAAATTTCTACACGATAAAATTTAAATTAGAAAATCTCAGCGATTTTTTCTACATTTGCTTTGTATCTATGTCTTCATTAAATTAGTAAAAAATATATTGTTAAATAACAACAATGTGTTATTTGATTTATAATTATTTCACTACTATAAATGATTTATGCTTTGATACCTTAACTACAAAAAACTAGTTATATTTTGACAAAAACACGTAACCACGTGTTTTTGGGGGTCTTGGGGGGCGGCTGAAGCCCCTGATCCTGTTTAACAAGTGACAGTAATTCATATTCTTATTTGAATGAAATGACTAAACATCCATCATATCTTATTTTTCAAAATTTTAAGAATTTGCAATGTATTTATACACGCTGATCCTGTACGATATAAGAAAACAGTCGCTTAGCTTTATATTTGTATTTCATATAGATGTGTCAAAAGCCCCAATTGTGAACGGCCCGATTTGTTAATGACCCGAATTGCTAATAGTCCCAATTGTGAAGAGCCCCAATTGTGTACGGAATTGTCCATCGCCCCAGTTGTTAATGGCCCCAGTTGTGAAAAGCCCCAATTGTGAACGGCCCGAATTGTCTTACGGCCCCAGTTGTCTGGTTACCGTTATAGATCACAATGGTAACTATTTTACTCAATGTACTTTACATTTTTAGGGTTTTGTAGGTATGACCAAAAAACCCTTATACCGTCATTTTTTTCGTCTGTCTGTCTGTCTGTCTGTTCGGTAAAAATTGTAGCCAAACGGCTAAAGCTAGAGAGTTGAAATTTGGCATGCTTAAACAAATCTTTGACCCGCACATAGGAAAAATACTAAAACATCTAAAAAACATATCCCCCTAAAAATATAAACAAAAATGTGCTCATCGAAAACAAAAATATTTTTTTTAAATTCTGAGTAGGGTATCAAATGAAAGCCACGTACTGAGGTACGTGGATTAACGATCAAATTTTTATTTTTGCAAAATAAATTATTTTGATGCGATTTTTGCCAAAATTATGCAAAAAAAATTTTGTCCCACACCCTGTAGCCCAGATGGTTTAAACTAAAAATCTAAAAAAATTCTAAGTAATGTATATTGGTGTGATCCGAAATAGTACAACAGGAATTTTTGATCAGATTATGTTTTCGGAAAATACCGCATTTTTTGTGGTTTTTGGTTCACAAAGTACAAAAGTTATACCAATGTAAGACACCCACATGCAAGGCGTACGATAGCGTAGTGGTTAGAGCACTGGTGCCGTAAGCTAAAATTCGCTGGAAACGAAGGGTTTCGAGTACGGAGTAAATTTAATTTTTTCAGTATTTTTTTGCATTTTTATTATGTTGAAATTATTTTGTCAAAATTCTAGTTATATTTTGACAAATGTTGCATTTAATTTTTAGGAGCGTAAATTTAATAACCAGTCTTATTATATGATAAACAGACGATAAATTATTTTAAAAATATCGTTCATTTTGCCGTGATTACTACAAAGTAAAATTTGTCCTACACACTCAGCATGCCGCCTTCACTTATTATATACCTGCGAAACCCTGCAATGTGTGAATATTCACACTTCACATCAATTTTTTTCTTTCGCTTTGTTTCTATTTTAATGATACCAAATAAACGAAAAAACTTTCCTGTACACCTAATATTTATCTAGGACAGTGGAATACAATTTAGTGTGTTCTTATTTTCTTCTTTCTAAGGGAGAGGGTTCCGGGTCACCCCCCTGGGTGCACCACTGCTTCATACTCTTCTCTAAATGAAAATTAACTAAATTACAACTACTTTTACTAAAACAAATAGTTAAATAAGTGGTTTAAGCACTAAATATTTAACTACTGCCTAGCTTTGACTGTAACAATACAATTAAAATAAAACTATTTCAACTTCCAATGTACAATTACCCAAATCTCATTCTAATATTATAATAATAACATAGTTTCCGGAAGTAGGAAATGTTGAGTATAACCGGAAGAGTCCATTTCTCCCAGCATTGTGCGATGGCAGCACATGCGTTCCCGCCATCGCATCGCATCGTGCGTGAGCAATGCGTGACTTTCATTTTTTCGGCGGTTTCACTTATTTCCCCTCTGCACACCGCAACCACCGCCTCTAAACTAGGCTGTTATGATTATCATAGTTGGACAGTGAAATTTTGTTGGTTTTATTACTATTATTAACATGGGATATTATATTTTATGACATTAGATAGATAATAGTATACGTAGATTTTGATTTAAAATTTCATACAAAAAAAATAAATATAGATGTCTTTAAATTATGTCAAATTCTACATTCCTCCACCAGAGCCCCCAGAAATCAATTCTATTAAATAACGGGTGTTTTTTTTAGAGGTATAGAACTTTAAATTGCAATAAAACAACGATGGATTATTCGATTGACATGAATTTTTTTTTATTCGAAAGATAATCTTGTGGCATTACATTAAATCATACCAACAAGACGGCGCAACATGTCACACAGCTCGTGCCACAATCGATTTATTGAAAGACACGTTTGGTGACCGCCTAATTTCACGTTTTGGACCTGTGAATTGGCCTCCAAGATCTTGTGATTTAACACCGCTGGACTACTTTCTGTGGGGCTATGTAAAGTCATTGGTCTATGCGGATAAGCCACAAACGCTTGACCATTTGGAAGACAACATTCGCCGTGTTATTGCCGATATACGGCCACAAATGTTGGAAAAAGTCATCGAAAATTGGACGTCCAGATTGGACTACATCCGAGCCAGCCGTGGCGGTCATATGCCAGAAATCATATTTAAAATGTAATGCCACAAGATTATCTTTCGAATAAAAAAAAATTCATGTCAATCGAATAATCCATCGTTGTTTTATTGCAATTTAAAGTTCTATACCTCTAAAAAAAACACCCATTACTATAATGAACAGCAATTAATTCGTTTCTACTGTCTAAACAACTTTTTACCGACCGCCAACATATATAAGGGAGGTATTGTGATTAGGGATGAGAATTTATTTTTGAATATCGATATATGCGCGATTCGATACATCGTAAGTGTTGTATCGATATTCGATATATATCGAAGTAAAAATATCGATATTTTCGATATATCGAAATAACTAACACGTAACATGTAAGATACATAAATTACATATTTTTTGGTTGGCTTGGCAGGAAAAGAAGTCGCCAAATGACAGACAATCACTTTACAGTTGGTACTCACCCAGCTACCAACCAAATTTCTAATATTTTCCTTGTTAATATCCTTTTGTAAGGACAAACCAGATTTTTTGGTTACTTTTATAGTGTATTACGGTCTTTAAATATCCATTAAAATATCCCTTATACTGTAAAACCGACTTTAGATTTATTGGTTATGATCATTATTAAGAAAGTGACATTTTTTATAATTTTTTAATACCAACATGTCAATTTCAAAGGTGCAAATTATTGAAATCAAAATTTCGTCTTACAGGCTATTTCAAACGATTAGGCGGAACTAAATGGAAATTTCGTTATTTTAGGCTGTCACGAAAAGGGACCTTGCTTGGGTTATTTCATGTTTCAGGTTTGGTATGTGAAAAATTAAAATTCTAACAGTGAAACCATGGAAACGAATGACATATGTCAAATATTTTAATACATTTTTCCATATTTTGAAGACAAAAAAAAAAATAATAAATGGGAAATTTTTATTAAGAATGACAAAAAACTAAAATGTAATGAAAAGGACATTTTATAATGACAATCAATTTAATCAAAGAATTTGCAATGTGAGCATGATTTTCAAAGCCTAAACAAAATGACCAAAAGTCTGAATTAATTGATAAAAGTTACTAGATTTCAAAAATTAGTTCCGCCTAAACGTTTAGAATAGCCTATAGTTTGTTTCGACAAAAGTGAACAGCATATATTTAAATGTAAAAAATATACAAGAATACCGATATTTTGTGCGAATATCGATATTTTGCGCGATGTATCGCATTTCAAATATCGATATAAAAATATCGATATATTTTTCTAAAGTATCGATATTTTCGATATATCGATATATCGTTCCCATCCCTAATTGTGATCATACCGATTTTGACATTTCGAGATTTCGATGGATCTCCACGAATTGAGCTCCCTACATAACGTTTTGACTATTTTTAGCATGATATCTCTCGGTCTGTCTGTCCGTCTGCCTATATGTCTGTCTGTCTGTCCGTCCCTCTGTCTGTGTACACGTTCAGAGCTTCAAATTCAGCTAAAAGGATTTTTATGAAACTTCATATTTAAGCTTCTGCCATCAATGGCACGAGTTGATCAACTTTTGGTAAAAATCGGTTAACTAGAAATGGGAGTTTACTCGTGTCGATTTTAAGATTTTTGTGAATATTTAGCGAAAAATATTTCGAAAAAATTTATTTAACAAAAGTTGCTATAAAAGCAATAACTAACAACTTTTATTTGACATTTTTTGATAAAAAGAAAACATTTTTTTCGAAAGTATCTATTTTGTCATACTTATATGTATCGTTTCCATAGTCATGATAAATAATATCTGTTAGAAAATATTAGGCCAAGTTATTTCTACTCTGCTGCTAGAATGTATTTTATGCAAGTACTTTATGATGGCGGTCGGTCCTGTGGGGGTAACAACACGGGTTCAAAAATGCCTACAACACAGCAGAAAGAGAAAAATATTCCAAAAGTAAATCGAACACTTTTTACCAGGGCTTCGAACCGTTATTTTTTTCGTTTCGGTTTTCGTTCCGGTTCAATTAAAAAATTATATATCGATTTGGTTCCGGTTTTCGTTCCGGTAAAAATAACGTTTTTTTTCGGTTTTCGGTTCAGTTCCGAGTGTTAAATTTTTAAATGCTTTTATTTTAGTATTAGAAATTTATTTTCTACTATAATTCAGAAGAACACTTTATTCCTTATTTTGTGATAATCATACCAAGGCCGCTGCCAGGGGGGGGGTTCTGGGCATTAACCCCCCCCTCCCAGAAATAATAGAAGCGCATTTTTTTTTACGAGAGTTAAAAAAATTACGAATTACGATTTTTTTCTGCTCATTAGTTTAAAAAATAATCTTAAATAAAATGTATTTTATATTCACTCACATAAACATTATCTGAACCTAAATAAACGATATTTTTTTTTCGGTTCAGCTCCGGTTTTTGTTCCGACAAAAATAACGATTTTTTTCGGTTTTCGGTTCAGTTCCGGTTCGAATCCCTGCTTTATACTAAGGATCCATGGAACTGAATACACGCGATTGCATCCCCAACCCTGGCAATATGCAATCGTGTGGCCAAACATCCACCGATCCCTTATTTTCGGTTCCTAGGCAGCACTTTATACTAAGGATCAATGGAGCAGAATACACGCGATTGCATCCCCAACCCTGCCAATATGTAATCGTGGATATTTTGTGTTTTTTAAGGTGTTGAAAAGCACCCACAGATTCTTCATATATATTTTCCTAAGGAGCACTTTATGCTAAGGATCAATGGAGCTGAATACACCCATTTGCATCCCCAACCCTGGCAATATGCAATCGTAGATATTTTGTGTTTTTTAAGGTGTTGCCCAACATCCATAGATTCCTCTTTTTAGGTTCTTAGGGAGCATGTCATATTAAACTTATACAGCAATTTAGGCTATTAGCATCCGAATGACGTATAGATTTACTTAATTGTATTAAAAATATTGAATTGAAAAATATTCCAAAAAAATATAGAAATATATATTTTGAAACATAATTAAAATTTTTTTTGAGTCAATTACAAAAAAGCTGACCGGCGTAGCGTAGTGGTAACACATATGCTCTGCGTTGCTAAGGTCTCGGGTTCGAATCCCGTTCAGGCATGGAATTTTTCAAAAAATAATTGTCCTGGCTAATTGCCAAAGCAGCAATGGCCATAAAAAAAAAACAAAATAAAATCTGAGGTACAGATTCAAAAAAATCCATTTTTTTGAGAAATTTCTTGACAAAAAATGTGCCGAAAAAAATCACTTTATAATATACTTACAAAACCTGGGGTAAAAAAATCACATATTTTTCAGTAACTGGTAAAAATGGTGTACAGCAGCTTCGGCTATTAGCGCCCAAAAGACGTATAAAATTCACTATTGTGTTAAAAAATATTTAATCGAAAAATATTCCAAAAAAATATAGAAATATTTTCGAAAAATATTTTTAAAAATTTTTGAATCAAGTATATAATAAAATCTGAGGTACAGATTTTAAAAATTATCAAAAAATCCGTTTTTTTGAAAAATGTGCCAAAAAAATGTGCCAAAAAATGGTGCACAGCACTTTAGGCTAGTAGCGCCCAAAGAACATACATACTTACAGCTGTTAAAAATATTGAAACGTAAAAACATTCCAAAAATTTACTTACACAATACTTACAAAAAAATTAAAATCAGCATAATTTTTTGAAATTTGTAAAAATTGTTTGCAGCATCTTTGGCTATTAGCACCTAAAGAACATAAAACTTAAAGCTATTAAAAATATTGAATCGAAAAAACATTTTCAAAACTATTTTTCTGCACAATATTTACAAAAATCTTAAAATCCACAGAATTTTTTGAAATTTGAAATAATGGTGTACAGCAGTTTAGGCTATTAGCGCCCAAAGAACATACAAACTTACTTAGAGCTGTTAAAAATATTGACACGTAAAAACATTCCGATAATTCACAATACTTACAAAAAATTTAAAATCCACAGAATATTTGTAAATTTAAGAAAATGGTGTGTAGCATTTTCTGCTATTAGCGCCCAAGGAACATACATACTTAGAGCTATTAAAAATATTCAATCGAAAAAACATAAAATTTACCTGTACAATACTTACAAAAAATTTAAAATCCACAGAATTTTTTGAATTTTGAGAAAATGGTGTGAAGCATCTTTGGCTAATAGCTTCGAAGGGATGTCGACTCAGTATAGGATGTCCCTTCTTAACCCTTCAATAGACACTCAACTTGTTTCATCACTATTGCACTTTTTCAAATTTTACTTTTTATAAAACTGGTAAAAATGTATACACACAACATTTATGGCTACTAGCGCTTAAGGGTATTTCATACAAAAAATGCACTGGTCAACATGTGTTGTTTATGAAACGTTCTAAGTTTCATAAACGAATGTGAACGAGAAATATTTGGAAGGATTAATGACGTAATGTCTACCAAAATTATCAAATAAGTAAAGAAATTAATCCTCTTAATTAGTTTCGCTAATGAAAATTTTAATGTGGATTTTTTTGCGTAGTTTTGTATTGCGTAAACAATAAATGGTCCACGACAGTGCACAGCAATTTAAATATAAAAATTTAAAAATAATTTTTTAAATTTATAATAATTTTGTTAACCAGTATTAGCATTATAGGCTATTCTAAACGTTTACGCGGAACTAAATTGCTTTTGCGTAGTTCTGTATTTTAACAATAAATGTATAAACAATAAATGGACCCCGACAGTGCACAGCATTTTTAAATATAAAAATTTTAAAATGTTTTTTAAAATTTATTACAGGGTTTCGAACCGTTATTATTTCGTTTCGGTTTTCTTTCCGGTTCAATTAAAAAAATATATATCAGTTCGGTTCCGGTTTTCGTTCCGGCAAAAATAAGGTTTTTTTTTTCGGTTTTCGGTTCAGTTCCGAGTGATAAATTTTTAAATGCTTTTATTTGTATTAGAAATTTATTTTCTACTATAATTTAGAAGAACATTTTATTCTTTATTTTGTATTAATCATACCAAGCTGCCCGGGGGGGGGGTCTGGTCAAAAAGTGGACCATATTCTCACCTTCTCTACTCTTCTGCTAAAAATAAAAGAACCGCACTTTACTCAGTTAAGAGCCACATGAGGCTCTGTAGCCAATGGTCCCCGACCCCTATTGTATATCATTAAAATGGAATTCTTTTATATCAAGAACAGCTTATTATTTTTCCATTCACGTGACAATATTTTTAATTATCCAGGCACGAGCCAATTTTTACAAATTTCTTTATATTAAAAGTAAATAATTACAAACTGATATAATTTTTTATAAAATAAGTAAAAACATAAAACATCCGATTAATTTAACAAATAACAAAAACAAAATACGATAACTAAATTGCTATTTATTATTTACTTGAGTTAAAGTCATGTGGCACATGGATCACGACCCATATTTGAAAACTTTGTTTATTTTTTCGTAAAATGTATATCTGTAATTTTTCTTCCAGAAAATTTTTATACAATATTACGTAAGCCTTTAGTAAAATAAACATTGATTTTGGTAGTAAACAAATAGAGGTACATGCCAGATATTTACTAGAAACTTGTTTATAAAAACCGATACAGTTTTGAAGTTAAAAAATTAGCAATGGCAGGCTTCGAAAAGACAGAAAAAAATTGATTTTTTTGAGGATATAATCTTCTGAAACGTGTAGAATCCAAATATGAGGCCGAAAAAAAAAAAATTGATGTGAAATGTGAATATTCACACATTTCAGGGTTTCGCAGGTATATAATAAGTGAAGGCGGTATGCTGAGTGTGTAGGACAAATTTTACTTTGTAGTAATCACGGCAAAATGAACGATATTTTTAAAATAATTTATCGTCTGTTAATCATATAATAAGACTGGTTATTAAATTTACGCTCTTAAATTGGTATAACTTTTGTTCTTTGTGGACCAAAAACCACAAAAAATGCGTTATTTTCCGAAAACATAATCTGATCAAAAATTCCTGTTGTACTATTCCGGTTCACACAAATGTACATTACTTAGAATTTTTTCAGATTTTTATTTTAAACCATCTGGGCTATAGGGTGTGGGACAAATTTTTGCACAATTTTAGCAAAAATCGCGTCAAAATAATTTATTTTGCAAAAATAAAATTTTGACCGTTAATCTACATACTAAGGGCTTTCATTTGATACCCTACTCAGAATTTTAAAAACATATTTTTTTTTCGGTCAGCACATATTTGTTTATATTTTTAGGTGGATATGTTTTTTAGATGTTTTGGCATTTTTCCTATGAGCGGGTCAACGATTTGTATAAGCATGCCGAATTTCAACTCTCTAGATTTAGCCGTTTGGCTACAATTTTTACCGAACAGACAGACAGACTATTTATATTATTTTTTCAAAATTCTAGTTATATTTTGGCAAATGTTGCATTTAATTTTTAAAAGCGTAAATTTAATAACCAGTGGAAATTGTTTAAATTATAATTTAATTCTGTTTCAATGTACACGAAATCAGAGGGGCGGAACTTATAACAATCAATGGAAGCCATAGGCGCAATTTTTAAAATTCTTGCTATATAAAAAAAAAATACTGCACATATTTAGAAACCTAAATAATGGTATTAGGCGTTCGAATTAAAATTAACAAAAAAAAAAAAAAATTAATATAAAATTTGTTTTCGCATCCAAAATAATCATCATTCACTTACTAAATACCTGCAAAACCCTGAAATGTGTGAAAATTCACACTTCACATCAATTTTTTTAATCAAGGTTTAGTCATTCTTAATGAAGTGAAATCAAGTGATAAAATTGAATAATTTTTAGGATAAATAACATAAATAAAAATTTAACTCAATTATTTTCTCAGTTGTTTTCTTTATTAGAAGGCCAAAATGAAGTTAAGTAATTAAAAATGATGTCAAAATCGTTAATAGTAAAAAAAAAATTGTAAGAAAAATCGCCGTAATATTTTTCTTTTTTGTCCCGCGAAACCTAATTTAAAATCTGCAACCCTGCTTCGAAGCGACCAGAATATGGTCTCTTTTTACAAATAAACAAACAAAGTTTTCCCACACAAAATTTTCAGCTGGGGGTCCCATGTAATCTTGATCCACCCCTAACCTACCCCAACCAAAATAACTTCGTTCTTTTTTGTTTAATTTTATCAGCGATGTTCCAATTTCAAAAGTCATATTGCACAATTTTTATTAATCCAGAAACGGACGTTGATAGATTTGTATTTTTATTTTAAATTTAAATATTTCGTGGAATATGTTTAGTGACATCAACTAAATAATCAGATAGTTTATTTTTAAGAATTAGGTTGCTGAGTCTGAAATTGATTTTGTAGAATTTCTATTGTCAGCTATTTTCATTTTTGTTCTTTCGAAATCGCGAATTCAGCTAATAAAAATATAAACGTAGGTATACAGAGAAATAAATAATAATTAAATATAAGATTTTAATTTATTTGATCCATATAACCAACCAAATTTTTTAATAAGTTAACCAAGTTAATTTTTAGTCATAGCTGTATAAAAAGGTGCCCGCCATTTTACTTTTTAATAATGTAACATATGGATTATTTTACATCAAGGGTGTCAAACTGGCGGCCCACGGGCCGCATGCGGCCCAATACTTGCATTTAAGTGGCCCGTAACGACTTCTTATACTATAATAATTTTTTATACTATATATAATATAAACATTTATTTGAACGAAAATACCTCGTGACAGAAGCTGTCCGGGCTGCGGCGTCAAAACTTCGGCAAGGGCGGAAAACCAATAGTCAGGCAATAACTGTTGCAGTTAGCCGTGCGATAGTCGGTAGATCAGTGATTCCCCGTGATTCCAAATAATACTATCGTAAGCAGAGCTTTTAAATACCACTTTTCTACAGGTGCAACTGCTGTGTACAGTACCACTACGCTGATTTCGACCCGTTTTTGTTTTGTTGTTCGATAAAGCAAATATTTTGGCAAAATTTAATTGTTATTATTTAAATGTTATTTCCTTACTTCCTTCAAATAAATATTCAGAAAAATGGATGAAAATAAAAAACAGAATAAGTAACAATATAAATATAGGCTATTCCAAATGTCGAGATGGAACTAGATTTTGAAATCTAGTAATTTTTATGTATTAATTTGGACTTTTGGTCATTTTGTTTAAGCTTTGTAAATCATACTCACATTGCAAATTCTAGATTAAATTGATTGTTATTATAAAATGTCCGTTTCAATAATTTAAATTTTTTGTCATTCTTAATAAAAATTTCCCATTTATTATTATTATTATTTTTTTGTCTTCAAAATATGTGAAAATGTATTTCAATTTTTAATAAATGTCATCGTCTCTATGGTTTCACTGTTGGAATTTCTAATTTTCACATACCAACGTTAAACTTGAAATTATCCAAGCAAGGTTCCTTCTCGTGACAAACTTAAACAACGAAATTCCTATTTAGTTCCGCCTAAACGTTTGGAATAGCCTGCCTGTACATAACGTGCGGCCCGCGTAAATTTTACTTGTTAGAAAAATGGCCCCAGGCTGAAATGAGTTTGACACCCTTGTTTTACATGATTGTAAAGCAAATTTGATGTACTTTTCAAATTTGTAAAAAAATGTAGTATGTTCCGTTTGAAATTTCAAAGTTGATATTAATTACTAATAAACCAGAAGTGGTATCATGAATGTACATCCGTCATCAAGTAGCTTACATGTTGCTGTACAAATCATGTTATATGAAATAAATTACTAACTTAATAAATAAGCAAGATATTTGCTGGGTGCACTAAAATATACGAGAGAATACGTATTATAAAATCAGATGGTGCATTTCTAGTTGTGTCTAAAAATAAAAATCATGGCTGAAGAACCTGCAAGAGTGGTTCAATTGCACATCTTTAAATTTTTTGCTAGCTGCTGGAATAAAAAATAGAATAACCATGATGATTTTCAGCTTCAGATATTCGATAGGCAAATATGCTCTATTTTAAACTTTCAAAAGTTATTATAGATATTAGAATTAACCCAAAAATCTAGGTAGTTATTACAAAAATCTAAATCCTCCAAGTTTCCCTTTCGAAGAAGTGAGTTTCTCGAGCCGGTGTGTTGGTACGTGCGGCTTATTCCATCCATGTCATGCGTGAGGTATGACACGCACGTACGTACGTGCGACAAAGAAGTTTCACAAGAGGAAAAATAAATTTTATAAGAAAATGAATTTGTTATAATATTTTTTTTTACGTTTCTGGAAATTTAAATATGGTAAAAATTTATTCTATGGTATTCTATGGTAAAGATTTCATAATAAATATTTGTCGTGAAAAACTTAAGCACCACAACAGCGACGACTTGTTTCTAATGTCCACGCTGTGACCAGCCTCGTTTCTAATGTCCATTACATCAGGAATCTGGAGCTGAATTTCTTTGGGTTCAGGTTCAGATTCAGGTTCAGTATGTTAATTTCGGATTTATGTTAGTTTCAGATTCAGGTTTAACTCTTTAACACACGTTTTTTTCGATACAACGGTAAAAAAAACCTTTTTTTAGGGTTTTGTAGGTATGACCAAAAAACCCTTATACCGTCATTTTGTCGTCTGTCTGTCTGTCTGTCTGTCTGTCTGTCTGTCTGTCTGTCTGTCTGTCTGTCTGTCTGTCTGTCTGTCTGTTCGGTAAAAATTGTAGCCAAACGGCTAAACCTAGAGAGTTGAAATTTGGCATGCTTATACAACTCTTTGACCCGCACATAGGAAAAATACTAAAACATCTAAAAAACATACTCCCCTAAAAATATAAACAAATATGTGCTCATCGAAAACAAAAATATTTTTTTTAAATTCTGAGTAGGGTATCAAATGAAAGCCCTTAGTACGTGGATTAACGATCAAATTTTTATTTTTGCAAAATAAATTATTTTGATGCGTTTTTTGCCAAAAATGTGCAAAAAAATTTTTGTCCCACACCCTGTAGCCCAGATGGTTTAAACTAAAAGTCTAAAAAAATTCTAAGTAATGTATATTGGTGTGAACCGAAATAGTACAACAGGAATTTTTGATCAGATTATGTTTTTGGAAAATAACGCATTTTTTGTGGTTTTTGGTTCACAAAGTACAAAAGTTATACCAATGTAAGACACTCACATGTATAGCGTTCGATGGCTACATGCGTTAGAGCGCTCTTAAACTGGCTGGAAAACGAAGGGTTTCGAGTTCGAGTACGGAGTGAATTTAATTTTTTCTGTTTTTTTTTTGCATTTTTATTATGTTGAAATTATTTTGTCAAAATTCTAGTTATATTTTGACAAATGTTGTATTTAATTTTTATGAGCGTAAATTTAATAACCAGTCTTATTATATGATTAACAGACGATAAATTATTTTAAAAATATCGTTCATTTTGCCGTGATTACTACAAAGTAAAATTTGTCCTACACACTCAGCATACCGCCTTCACTTATTATATACCTGCGAAACCCTGAAATGTGTGAATATTCACACTTCACATCAATTTTTTATTATTGATAATTAATATATAGATCTATGTCAATGCAAAAACATTATTTTTGATAGTCAAAAATATAGTCAAAATGAATATAGATTATTTTTTATTCAAGACTAATATATATGTGTACATGAATTTTATAATAAGGAAATCAAAATGATTAATTTTGTATTAATACTTACCCGAGTTACACTCGGGCATGTGCGTTAAGGGGTTAATAACAGAAATTCGTTTAGGTTCAAGAACCTATTTTTTCAGTTTTGGATTCAACAAATATTTTAAATAAAATTATAAGTACAAAATAATGCTCGCTCTGTCCAAAAATATGTTATATATTACTTTAAAAAATGTGGGATTAACGAAATTAATATTATCTTGATCTTTTTACCGACCGCCAACATATACCGGGTGAATTATTTAAGGAACAACATACATGTTTCACATATAATGTTAATGAAGTGAGTTATTTCAAAAGCAACATAGCCATAAAACAAATGCTTATCGTATCCACAGAAAAGACAAAATATTATTTTTTTAAATATTTTTTGGACTTAGCTACTAAGGACATTATTATTTTTGTTTTCATGTAAATATAAACAAACTAATAAAAATTCATTTATTGTTTCTAATTTATTATTTTTTAGCCGTCTAGGAACTTTATCATGTCAAATAACTATTATATCTAATCACCATTGCATATCTGTCACCATGGATATGAGCTTGCTTTCATAATTTGCTATGTTGCAAATGAAATAACTCACTTCATTAACATTATGTGTGAAACCTCTATGTTGCTCCTTAAATAATGCACCCGGTATATAATGGAGGTATTGTGATCATACCGATTTTGACATTTCCAGATTTCGATGGATCTCCACGAATTGAGGTCCTTACGTAACGTTTTGACTATTTTTAGCATGATGTCTATCGGTCTGTCTGTCTGTCGGTTTGTTTGTCGGTCCGTGTACGCGTGCAGAGCTAAAAGGATTTTTATGAAAGTTCATATTTAAGCTTTTGACATCAATGGCACGAGTTGATCAACTTTTGGTAAAAATCGGTTAACTAGAAATGGGAGTTTACTCGTGTCGGTTCCAAGATTTTTGCAAATATTTCATAACAGAGAAATATTTCGACAAATTTATTTAACAAAAGTTGCTATAAAAGCAATAACTAACAACTTTTATTTGAGACATTTTTTGATAAAGCAGCATAAATTAAACAATTACTTTGTGATGGCGGTCGGTCCTGTGGTGGCCACAGCTGATTTTTTGGTTTTTATTTCTAAGTGGTTGCTAAACAATTAATAAACAAATGGCGCGAAAATAGTTTTGCATATGTCAAAAGTTTTTTTTTTTTTAATTTTAATTTTTTGGTCGTAGCTACTATGGCCATTAACCAGGATATCTTTATTTTTATTATGGATACATTAGTAATTTTATAACAAATACAAACATCCATGCCATCACCGGGATTCGAACCCGAGCCCCCATGGTTAGCAGTCAAATAAGCTGACCACTATGCCATAGCGACCCGCTATGTCAAAAGTAATTAACTACGTATTTTAAACAAATTAAAGTGACACCTGCTGTTCTACCAAAAAATGCTCTAACAGAATTGCAAGAAAAATTTTCCAATTGGAATTTTTTCAATTCTACACAATCCTTACAACATACAGCTTCATCGAATAAAATTGAGGAACTGATTGAATGCATACAAAATGCATTTAATGCATTAAATATACGAACCTTGATAATGTTTTTCTAACTTTGCAAACTTGTCTAGAAGCAACCATGTTAGCAAAAGGAGGGAATTCCTATTAGATTCTGCACATTAATAAGGCAAAACTTCATAGTAAAGGACGATTACAAACAACATTATCATGTTCCATACAAGCTGTGGAGACAGCCACGTTCTTGTTAAATTAAAACTCTTTGTATCATTTTGTTTTACTAGATATTTGTAACAATTTCATAAATAAAATCATTCTAATTAATAAATTGTAAATGTATATCATATTTTCGAAAAAAAATCAAATTGTATACCATATTTTTGGACGGAGGGAGTACTTGTTTTTACTGCGGCCTTATAATATCCATCGTAAAACGAACCAAAAACTCATGAAATTCACGTTTTTATTATTAACACCTTTTCTGTATGAGCAGTTTTCTAATTTTCCTTGTATTTTCCCAAGTTTTATTTATTAATAAATATAATTAAGGCAAATAAAGTAATTAGAATTAAATGAATTGCTTTCGGAAGTGCGTAATAGGAAAAATAGATATATATGGACACGTATGTATATAGAAAAGCTGGTAGAATTTGAAATTTTAGGAAATTTGTCTGTGGTTTCGTTTATCAAAGAATGGAAAATAAGAAATTAATACATTTAATACATGACTAATCTTTATCCTTTCTTGAGCACAATAGGCATTGTCAGTTAGATTAACTTTTGGCACTCACATAATTCTTTAAACAGTTGTATACCGTATTTTTCGGACCATAAGATGCACCATTTTACACACAAAAATCGACTTAAAATTGGGGTGCGTCTTATGGCCCGAAGATATAGGTGCGTTGTTTAAAAAGTGTGCGATGTTTGTGTGGAATCAATTCAGAGATCATAAAACAGCATCAACCAAGGAAATATAATAGAAATTAATATAGAATTAGCTGTCATTTCTGAAGGCCTTACAAGTCAACGACAACTCTTGGATGTGTCGATTAATAAAACATTTAATAATTTTATACGGGAAGAATGGAACGAATAAATGATAAAGCCAAATCACGATGTACAGCAACAGGACGTATGAAAGGGCCGACAATTTCAAAAGTATGTACTTGGGTAAAAAATTCGTAATTAGATGTGAAAGAAAAGACGATTATAAAGTCTTTATGAAATGCGGTATAAGTAACGCATTGGCTAGTATCGAAAATGACTGGATTTTGAAGAGATTGGCAACAATAGTTCAGACGAAAATAATACAAACAGTGACATTAACAGTATAGACAGTGAAGATGAACAAAATGTTACTTTTTCAAGTTATCGTAATAATATAGTATTTTATGTTACTAGGAGTAGAACGCGCTCTTTTTTGTGCTGAGCTCAAATGTTGCTGCCGAGGCGCAGCCGAGGCTTGCTTATTGAGCGAAGCACAAAAAAGGCGTTCTACTCCGAGTGACATATACTATTTTTTCTTCAAGCGTAGGTATTAATAATTTGTAACCATAAATACTTATGACTTTATAGTTTCAGATGCTATTGCTGCTAATTCCGGCGGTGTACATTGAATTGGTTGAGACATTTTTTAATTTTTGATCTTTAGATTGTGTATTTTGTAACTAATCACAGAATGATCACAAAATAATAATAAAGTAACTAATAACGTAACTAACTTTTGAATTCACTACAAACCACGCTACAAACATATTAAATTGACAGATATTTTGTTTATGGCGACTGCTGCCATCAGTGCCATCTGTTGATAACTATATGAACTATTTACTAGTATAAAAATGTTCACATTTTGTTACTAGTAAAAAAATTTATCATTTCTACCGAATGTATTGAACAATGTAATGTTAGCATTATAATCCGCTTGAAGAAAAAATATTTTTTCTAAAAATTGTCTCATAAATTTCGAGTGCGTCTTATCGTCTTATGGTCCGAAAAATACGGTAGTTAATTTTTGTAAGCAAAATCTAAGTGAAACAACATTTTACCCCTTTTCAACCCCTTAGAGGTCGTATTTTGAAAAGTCCCTTCTTAGTGGGTGGTTACGTTATGGAGGGAATTTACTTCACGAATTTCATGTTTGTAGGGCAAGGGGTTTTTGGCTGGCTGTTGATTATATCTGAGTCAGTTACGATTTTATACATATAGATGATGTTCGTTTGTTGAGCTAAAATAAAATCTTCATTTTCAATGATTATAATTAAAATTTCCAGTCACTTTTCATAAGTTTAATCCGGAGTTGAACGGAGTTGTTCGACGTTGTCATCGTTGATAGCTTGCATATATGCATCATGCGCTTGTCATTCCAGTTTTCACTTTCCGTTGATCGTGGCGGCGTGGGTGTCCGCCAGGGGGGCCCGGGGAGGCACGGGGGCCTCTAGTCCGGTCACGATCGACACACTTTACCAACTCGCCCACCAAACACAGGGTGGATTCGATTTAATTCTATGATTTCCTGCTCATTTGTTTTGCAAAAAGGAATTTAAAACATAGATCTATAGCTATTGCATATTTATGATTATCGTTTTCTTCTTGCACACTTTCATTCTTATCTGTTAAGTGTCAGGCCATTTGATGGTGGTAAAAATCTTATATCAGCCTGCAGATTTTACACATAGAGATAATAAAGAGAATCATCATATCATGACTTGTTTCCTTACGTATTACGAGGGATACCTGTTATGTTTTTACAAACGCCCACTAGATGGCAATGTGTCATTACTATATTCGTAAAATTTTACATTTGTTATTGTGAAATTACCAGCAGCTTATAAATTGACCAAGTAGTTTGTTGACAGTGAAACAGTTTGTGAAAAAATTGATATTACTCGTGAAGGTTTTCGTTGGATGATTTTTTATCATTTTAGTAAAAGCCTAACTCAACAACAATGCACAGATTCGCTTCGTTCAACTTTTGTTAATAAAGTACCATTAGAAAAGACTCTTTACAATTGGTTTGCAGAATTTCGTCGTGGTCGTGCGTCCGTCAGTGTTGAGTCTCCAAAATCGGTTGTGATTCAAAAAAACATCGATGCTGTGCGCAAAATGATTCAAGAAGGTCGGCATGTGACTTACCGTGAGATAGAGGCCTCCTTTGGCTTATCGCGGACTGAAATGCATTCGATTTTGCATGAACATTTAGCTGTGAAAAAGATCTGTTCCCGATGGATTCTGCATAATTTGATGAGCCTTTTATTGAAGGCTCGTGTTGATTGGTGTAAGGAATTGCAAAAAAATATCAACCAAAGCACTGCAAAATTTGTATACAACATCGTTACAGGTAACGAAACTTGGCTTTATTCATATGAACGGGAAACTAAGCAACAGTCCACTGTTTAGGTCTGATGAACCAAAACCCAATAAAGTTATTCATTTACGAAGAACTTACAAGAAAACGATCGCTTGTTTCTTCGGTTGTACTGGACATGTCGCAATCCTTCCTTTAGAGGATCGGATAACAGTTAATGTTAAATGGTACACAACAGTTTGTTTGCCAGAAGTCATCGACAAAATCAGGAAAAACAACCAAAAACGTCGCATCATTCTTCATCATGACAATGTAAGCTCCCACACAGCACGTCAAACAATTGATTATTTGAAGGAGAAAAACATCGAATTAATGTCTCATTGCCCGTATTCACCTGATTTATCCCCTAACGAATTTTTTTTTTCTCCAATGTCACACAAAAAATGCGTGGACAGCGATTTTTATCACCTCAAGAACTGTTAAAGCCTTTGGAAACCATGTTTTTGAGATATCAACTTCAGAGTGGAAAAAATATTTCGAGAATTGGTTTAAACGCATGCAAAAGTGTATAAATCTTAAAGGCGAATATTTTGAAAATCAACAGTTTGTCCCAAAAGAAGATTTTCTTTTTAGGGTTTTGTAGGTATGACCAAAAAACCTTTTTTCTGTCTGTTCGGTAAAAATTGTAGCCAAACGGCTAAACCTAGAGAGTTGAAATTTGACATGCTTATACAACTCTTTGACCCACACATAGCAAAAATACTAAAACTTCTAAAAAACATATCCCTCTAAAAATATAAACAAATATATGCTCATCGAAAAAAACAATATTTTTTTACAATTCTGTGTAGGGTATCAAATGAAAGCCCTTGGTACGTGGATTAACGATCAAAATTTTATTTTTGCAAAATAAATTATTTTGACGCAATTTTAGCCAAAATTGTGCAAAAAAATGTTTGTCCCACACCCTGTAGCTCAGATGATTTAAACTAAAAATCTGAAAAAGATCTAACTAATGTACATTGGTGTGAACCGGAATAGTCCAACAGTAATTTTTGATCAGATTATGTTTACGGAAAATAACGCATTTTTTGTGTTTTTATCTAAAATATGTAAAATATTTAATCCGATATTTAACACAGTAAACTAGTGAACGTCTGTAGTCCAGTGGTAACGTTCTCGCTTCGTAAGTTGCAAACTACTGTTCGATTCCCGTCAATTTTGAATTTTTATGTTTTTTTTTTTGCATTTTTATTTTGTTTAAATTATTTTGTCAAAATTCTAGTCATATTTTGGCAAATATTGCATTTAATTTTTAAAAGTGTAAATTTAATAACCAGTGAGAAGTGTTGAAATTATAATTTAATTCTATGTTTGAATGTATACGAAATCAGAGGGGCGAAGTTTATGACTTAAACAACCAATGGACGCCGTACGCGCAATTTTCAAAATATTAATGAACCTTGCTATATAAAAAAAAACTGCAAATATTTAGAAACCCAAATAATGGTATTAGGCTTTCGAATTAAAATTAATAAAAAAAATATTTTAACATAAAATTTGTTTTGGCATCCCAAATAATCATCATTCACTTACTTAATACCTGCGAAACCCTGAAATGTGTGAAAATTCACAATTCACATTTTTTTCTCGATAATTTTTTAAGTTTTTAAGTAAATGATCTTAAAGTATATAATTTTGATCCATGTAGCTGTTCACTTATCAAATCATGTCTAAGAAATCGGAAACAATTTGTTATTTTTATAATAAATCTTCGAAGTCGCTGAATGTTGAACGAGGTATTCCACAAGGTTCCATTTTAGGACCACTTCTATTTCTAATCTACATAATTTTTTAGTTTTTGTAAAAACTTTAAAGGTAGCCCTCGTATGTTCAACTGTGATTACTTCATGGCACTGCTCACAGATTTTGGCATTTTCCTTTTGCAGTAGATTTTCGTGAGTTAGTTTCGTGTGACCAATTCGTAGTCTTGTGAGTGATGTTTGTATTTTTGTATCAACTATAGAGGTTTATTTAGCATCTATACACAACTGTATATATATAATCCTTTTTATTTCCCCTCGACCTTTCGGTGTTTAGGGTATTTACTACAATTACAAATCATTACTTTACATTATAATTTATTTTATTCCATTCTCTTCCCTTCCAACCATTTCTTCACCCCTCCTCATATCTTCTTTCCTTCCTCCCCATTTCCAGGTAACCTCAGCCCCCTTCCTTCCTTCCTTCCATTTCCCCCATTCTGCTTCCCACCGGGCCTCTTTCTTCCTTCCTTTACCCCTTCCTGTTATCCGTCCCCAATCTCAATCCTTCTTGCCTCTAATTCCCTCGCCCAGCTCTCCCCCCTTCCATCTTCGTGTAACAGGTTTAATGTGCTCCCCGACCACTCTGTCATCTCCCTACACCTTTTCGCGAGGTGCTCTACATCTTCCTCCTCCTCCCCGCACATCCTGCACATCTTATCCTCCTGTCTCCTCCAATATCTATTTCCTCTCTCTTCATTCCCGCACCTTAGCGTCGCAATCCTCCTAACTCTCCCTCCGGACCTTCCTCTTTCTCCCCTCAAGTAGCTTAGTACCCCTAAGTTCTGACCTCCTTATATCTCCCTGCGCTCCTTGAATTGTTCCACCCCATTCTCCTCCCAGTCCCTCCCCATCCCGTTTCTCCTATCCTTGCGTTAAAATCCCTCCCACTACAATCCAGTCTCCTTCCATCTCTTCTCCTAGAATTTCGTCCAATTCCCTCAGTTTCTCTTTACTTCCTCTTCTGTTGTACATTGTGACTACTCGCCACCCCTCCTTCCCTATCTTCACCCTTCTCTCAACTATCTCCTCCGCTTTCTAAGCCTCTTCTTCATCCATACACAACTCACACCTTACTCCGTGATGATACCCCCATCGCCCTTCCTTTCTTCTTTTCCTTCTTCGCCCCTTGACTTTTCCATACCCACCCTTTCGGTACTTTTTCTTCCCATACTTCCCGTTCCTTATCCTCCATCCATGTCTCCGTCAACCCTATTATCTCAAATTCCTTCAAACATTCCCAAAATTCTTCATCCTTTCCTTTAATCCCTGCTACATTCCAGAAGATTGCCTTCACTTCTTTCTCGTCCTCCTTCCCACCCCTTCCCTTACCGCTATGCTATCTCTTCTACCTCTTCCCCTCTTGCCGAAAATCCCGCGTTTCCTCCACCTCACCCCTTAACTCGTTCCACCTCTTCCATCTCCCATCTATTTGTATTTTCATATATCCCAGCTTCGCTTGTCTGCCTTTTTCCTTTTCTTCTCTCACCATACCCCATAGTTTTTTCTGTATCTCTCTCTCCTTCTTTGTTAGATCATCATCCACGTACAGATTCTTTCCTGTCAACCTACTTTTCTGCCTCATCAAGTCCCTTTTATCTTCCCACTTTTTCAATTTTACCAACCACATTTTCCCATCTCCTCTTCCTATCTCCTGCATTCTCCCTACTTCCATTTCTTTCCCTGTTAGCTCCTTTATCATTCTTTTCTATACACAACTGTACAATCCAGCTAAATTAAATTCCAATAATTACATAGTTCCTACAAATTATGCAGTTGTAATAACTGGAAAGATATATCAAAAAGAAAAGTGACATACATACATACATAGCAAATTACCACATCAGGTAAAACATAATTGACATATTAACACGGTGCATTAGCGATAGTAAGAGCGACAGCAATAGTCAGCGTACAGTCAGCTAACGATATCCAAACAGAAAGTGAAAAGGACCTACAAACATACATACTTGTAGACTACATAACTGCAGCCTGATCGTGACATTAGATCAATAACCGATCTATGATGCATAACACGCGCACAGGGGCTTTTCCAGATTTATATAAGGCCTAAACAGCCTTGACACATATCTCACACTAGCTATTTTAAATTGCTACCAATAAAAGATATTGGTGGATTGATGAACTAATGAAAGAGAAAACTACTAGTTAATAATGCTAATATGTTATTAACACTTCGTTAAGATGTACATGAAAATTAACTGCTTTTAGTTATGCAATATATAAAACGGTTCTTCATTTGTTCACTATTTTTCCAAAAAAATCATTAAAACATAAAATCATTGAAATTTATATCGAGGTAAAACAAGGAGATGTTACCTCACCTTTGCTGTTTAACCTCGTTCTGGAAATGAGACTAAGAAAACATAAACGAATCGCATATGTCTAAGGCGAATCAAGGGTGTATCATTGTTCTGTTTATACTACGAACAGTTACTACGGCATAAATAGAAGATACCCGATAGACTAGGCCAGTGATGGTGAACCTATGACACGTATTTCAGTGGTGACACGCCAAAACATTTTGAGTGACACGCATCGTTTACAGATGACTGACATAAGTTAGTAGCGCTTGCTTGAGCTTGAAGTACACGAAATACCAACCTTTAATTGAAAATTTAGCAAATGCAATTCAACAACTAAAAATCAGATGCGGCCACAACAGGACCGACCGCCATCACAAAGTACTTTTTTAATTTATGCCGCTGTCTCAAATAAAAGTTGGTAGTTATTGCTTTTATAGCAACTTTTAATAAATAATTTTTTTCGAAATATTTCTCTGTTGTGAAATATTTGCAAAAATCTTAAAACCGACACGAGTAAACTCCCATTTCTAGTTATAATCCTTTTAGCCGAATTTGCTCTGCACGTGTAGACGGACCGACAGACAGACAGACAGACATCATCCTAAAAATAGTCAAAACGTTAGGAAACACGTAGGGACCTCAATTCGTGGAGATCCATCGAAATCTCGAAATGTTAAAATCGGTATGATCACAATATCTTCCTTATATATATATGTTGGCGGTCGGTAAAAAGTTACTAATGTCAAAAATTATTTGTTTTTACGTTTTTAACAAATAAATATGACAAAAATATAACTATTTTTTTACTAGGGCTGCAAATATCACAAAATTATGGATATTTCTAGACATGACACAGCACCCGACTTAACTGGTTTTTTTCTGAATAATGATACACCGAGCTCAAAAGGTTCATTAAAAATTTCAACTTAATGAAAAAATTCATAAAAATAAAAAAATTGTTTTCTTATTTTAAACTATGTTTATCATATATGATTTTGCTGATAAGGGAAATGTATGAAGATTTTAGTTTTAGGGTGTCCCCCTCATATTTCCTCAAATATTCATCTAATTCAAAAAATACATTGATTAAAAAAGATGTTTTATTACTATAAACAATTTTTGTCGTATATATTTTTCTGTTAAGTCAATAATAAGGGAGATATTTTAAGTTTTTTAATAAAACATAACCTCAAAATACCCCTGATTATAAAAATTTTGAAAATTGTGAAAAATCGTCCAACCGTTTTTGCGTGAATCTCGGACAGTCAGACAGAATAAAAGAGAATAGCCTTCAATTTTGTTAATATAGATAATAATACAATTTTTTTTCGATAATATGCTAATGAATAACTTTTTCTTCGTAAAAATTAATAGATGGTCTGTGTGAGGTGCAAATAACCATCGTAGCTATGCACCAGAAATTATAACTAACTTACTAAACAAAACTTGCCGTGTATAAAACATTCATTATTCACAATTGAGCACGCATGCGCGTCTCATAATACACTGCGAGCAATATGAACAGGTTTATGTATTTACAGTTAGACACACAATACATTAATTATTTATTTGATGGTCAAAGATAAAAATATTTACTTTTTCTTATTTATTTATATTTTCGCCGTGAGGTGTTTGTTTAAACGCTCAATAGATTTTCTATATGTGGGTCAAAGAGTTGTACAAGAATGCCAAATTTCAACTATCTAGGTCCATGCGTTTGGCCGCAGTTTCTACAATACAGACAGATATTCAGACAAACAGAGTGACGGTATAAGGGTTTTTTGGTCATATCTACAAAATGCCTAAAAAACTCGAACTAACTGATGAGCAAAAAAAGATGGCAGGCCTCATCTGGTCATTCTTTTTGTTGTTAAATTACTTACACCACTTGCTTTTTGACCCCTCAATTCATGGTAAGGAGATATTACTCTTGTTATTAAAACATATTTTGTCATAAATTGCTGAAATCACAAATCCCACAATTTTAAAAAACTCCATCATCTTTCCATTGTTTATTTATCTAAAACAATGAAGCCTACACTCAGTATTTACCTATTTAACATATAATATTAATAACAAACAGATGTAAATAGGGGAATGAATATTAATACTTATTATATCATTAACATTGCAATGTAATATAAAATTATCAACATTGTGTTAGCACAGCTCAGTTCGACTGCGATCTAGCATGCTATGCTCAATGATGCATGCATTACTATTACTTATTAAGATGTTGGGCTCTTTATTGGTCTCGCAGCACCGGGGTTTCAATAATAACAGATGGCATACGGTGTTATTAATTGAAAGTAAAAATGGTTTAATCGTTCACGTTTCCGCGTTTAAATATCCGTATTTCTGGTCTCAGAATTATGACAAATTGGAGATGCAATAGGAGAAACATATAAAGGTAGTATGAATTATGAGCTATGGTCTATTTCAAAGTAGAAAAAAGTAGATAGCGCTGCGAACCGAGTACGATTTACACTGATCAAATACAGTATAGCGGGAAATTTAAAATAAGTTACAACTAGGGCATGGGCGTAGCAACTGGGTTAGCAAGATTTTTTTTTTTTTAATATAAGAAAGGTTAATAAGATATTGAAATAAACAAGGCAGATAATACACTTACGTTATTTATACGACATAAATTCAGTTTAATGGGAAATTCGAAAAAGTTAAAAAAATATTAATTTTAAAAATTATGTACTATATATAAAAAGAAAGATTTGGCTAAAAGAGTTTAAACAAAGCAATAAAACAAACAATATATCTTCAGAGCTAAAGTTTCTTATTTAAATAATTATTGTAAATAAAAATTAAAAATATATGTATATATGAAGGTCTAAAAGTTATATCAATAACTTCTTCTTTGGGCACAATCAGCTGGGCTGTCTTTTGACCTCACATTAGTCCTCTTTCTTGATCTGTTAATTGTCAACTGTCAAAAAATATTTATATGTCAGATAACCTAAAAAATATATAACTGCGTAAAAACAAATTACATGGAGAATTTTCTCCATAAAATCCACGCCAAGAATATAAATAAAAGTCTAAATATGTAAATAATAACAAAATATATGAGAAAAATTAAATAATATAAATAATATATATTTCCAATGTACGACACTGAACATCTGTCAACTTGGACTAAAAACAATATTTTTACAGTGTAATAGGGATGACGATCTAAACCAATCCGAAGCAAGGACAAACAGCTCCTATCTTCTTACACACATTTTTCTACTTTGAAATAGACCATAGATAATAGATTAGCGAATTTTTAGTTATTTTGTCAAAAAATACTTCAATTGGTTTCTATGTAAATGACACTTATTGGAATAAATTTGAAATGTGACATTTGTTTGAAAAATGCAGAACCTTAACACTAAGAACGTCAGGATTAATTATCTAAAGCAGATCTCTAAAAATTATCAGGATGAACGAGCGTTGCTTTGTTATTAACAAACACATTGTATGAAGGTAACTGGTATTGATGATGACTAAAATGGTAAGAGGCATTTTATTGTTTTGGTTAAATCATATGGCATGTGTTAGCCTTAATGAGTAAAAATTAGATTTGAGATTTAAAATTTGAGATTTTAATAATTGAGTTTTAAGACTTGAGACATCAAAATATGAGATTTTATTTTTGATATTTGTGATTTAATATCTGAGTTATGATATTTGAGATCTGAGTTTCGAGATTTGACTTTTGAATTTGAGCGATTATTGGAAAAGACAAACGACAGATCACTGGGATCGGAATGGTAAAATAAACTGATACATATAATAAATAATGAGTTGAGAGTTGAAAGCTTGTTGAGTACCGCAAGACAAGCCGCTGCCAGTGGCATCAGTCCGGTAATAGCTCTGTAACCATGGTGGCAGATGGTGAGCTATGGCGACCGATTGATGATGATGATAATGCACTGTGTGTGTGTAGAAACGAATAGACGGTCTCTGAGCTTGTTGGACTGTAGACAATCTGTAATGAAGGAAACTAATAGTTACTGAGTATCTGAGCTTGTTGATCTAATCACTGAGTTCGTGGTAGATAAATGAAATGATAACAAAAAGTCTCTAAACTTTCAGATCACGATTTATACTTTGCTATTGAAAGGTTTTGTTTTAAGCAAATATTTATTTTAACTAATTGATATTGGTGCATGGTTGATTTTGTGAAAGATCAATTCTGCGCCCAAATTGCTTTATTTAGAGATTATGAATTAGGTGAAGACTTTCAAGATGCAGTAGAAGATGTATGGTGGACCAGCTCAAGAATGAAGATCCTGGTATGCAGGATGCTGTTGTTGGTATGGAACAGACCACTGGTGATATGCAGGTTGCTGTTAGTGATAACAACAATGCTGTTAATGGTGTGAAGAATGCAGTTGCGTCTCGAGAACGTTCCGCGTGTCAGTCTGGCCGTGTTAGCGAAAATATTATACAACATTTATCCTTTTTAACGATCATGGTGTGCTATATCGTTGCTAAGGCATATTGTTTTATGTAAGAATAGTAGAAAATATATCATATAATGTGCGAGACGTATTAGTTGATCAATAAAATCATGTCTTATTATTCATAAAATACCTTTTTTATTAATATACTCGTGAATAGAATTGTGCATCTACATGATTCGGTCGAAATATTTCGCGGACCACGGGTTGTACTATTGTATCCACTTTTGCCAACTTATGCTCTTTTTAGAGGCAGATGATGACCAAGTCTTGATGATGACTATGATTTGAATGTTGCAATTCCCCCATTCATTTTTTTACAAGCCGTCATCCAATTCTGGTATTAGATCAGGGCTTAGAGCAATTATTAACCAAGTCACTAAGTCATGTTTTATCGTGCATGACAATGTGCGCGAATCTCCTCTATTCCCCTTACGTCTCACCTCACTTGTGCACACCTCCAGCATCGTTCAACAAGTGAAAGTGTAAAGCCAACATGGCGTAACCCCGATTTCACTTTCGTTGTTAGTAGGCCGCGCCAGTCCCACGACGACTGCGACGTTACTAGAAATCAACGCTTGTATTCGCTAGCGATGGAATTGGGTCGCGATCTCCTTATACCGAACTTATTGCATCATATTTGTTACTGTGACGCTATAACAGGATTGTTCCGCTATACTATTCAGGAAGGAATTGTTGCATCTTCCGAACGGAAGATGCTCACTGTTCTGCAGGCTTTGTTTCGGAAATAATAGATATTTTTTGATTTTGTTTATTGAATTATGCAGATGTTATATAACTGGTTGATTGAGGTCGCGTGTTCTTTACTTGCATGCAAAATACAACAATTGGAAGAGAATCAAATTTTTCTTTTCTCGTAATATTATTACCTAACCTGGAAATTTTTGTTAATTTTTACTAAATGGTTAGATAACTCAAAGCCTATCATAAACTATTACAAAAAATGGATAAAAACTGTGAATTTTCACACGTTTAGATTCAGAGTGAGGTCAGAGTTTCGTTGGTAAGTAAAAGCGGCTATGTGCTTTAAAAATTTTGCTAGCATTAAGTTCTCTAACTAAAATTGTTCAAAAGTGGCAATTTTAGCCGCCATCAAAAGATTTTGCGCAAGACGAGCCAAACCAAAATTAAATCATTCACTAGCTAATGATAACATTGACTGGCATTTCATACCACTGCGGTCTCCTCACTTCGGATTAATTTGGGAAGCTGCCGATAAGTCTTTTAGACATCATTTATATTTGAAATTTTTTATTGATCATATTACAAAATAAAACATTGTTTTAGTCAGTCATACAAGTAATACAATACAAAGTACAAATACATGTTAAAATATTTTAACATTTGATATATTTGAGAAAATAATTTAAACAAAATAAAAATGCAAAAAAACTAAAGTTGGGACCGGTAGCGAACCCTAGTTTGCAAATTAGAACGCGATAAAGCTAACCATTACACTATCAAAGCGTACTGGCTTATTGTGTTACATAAGGTATTAAATATTTTATATCGTCAACCAAAAAACACAAAAAATGCGTTATTTTCCGAAAACATAATCTGATCAAAAATTCCTGTTGTACTATTCCGGTTCATACCAATGTACATTACTTAGATTTTTTCAGATTTTTAGTTTAAACCATCTGAGCTACAGGGTGTGGGACAAAATTATTTTGCACAATTTTTGGCAAAAATCGTGTCAAAATAATTTATTTTGCAAAAATAAAATTTTGATCGTTAATCCACGAACTAAGGGCTTTTATTTGATACCCTACTCAGAATTTAAAAAAAAATTTTTTTTCGATGAGCACATGTTTGTTTATATTTTTAGGGGGATATGTTTTTTAGATGTTTTAGTATTTTTTCTATGTGCGGGTCAAAGAGTTGTGTAAGCATGCCAAATTTCAACTCTCTAGGTTTGGCTACAATTTTTACCGAACAGACAGACAGACAGACGACAAAATGACGGTATAAGGGATTTTTGGTCATACCTATAAAACCCTAAAAATGATGGAGTTCTTCTCCTCTAATGATGATGTTGTCCAATGATGATGAATATTTTATTCGAAGGTTTTACTCAAATTTTTAAACTTTCAAGTAAATCGTAGGCTTAGAATTGTTTAAACAAATATTTATCCAAATCGATTCCTTGAGTAACTGAAGTGTTTGACTTTAAACTTCCTCCAAAAATGTTTCTGTGTACATAAGAATATTTTTTAAATAAAAAAACATTTAGTTTACAAATTTTATATTCTTTTAAAATGATAATATCTTTGTTATAATCTTTTCATGAGCGAAATAGAGCATTTCATTTTTTATTATATAATACCAACATTGTTGATCTTTCGCAACTCAAACGCAGTTTCGCATTTTGAGCACGAGATTATTTTTTATATTTTAGATAATAATAATAAATTTAAAATAAAACAATTACCTTTTATGGTTGATAATAATGACTGGTTCATGAAATTTCGTAAATTGTGTCAAATCTTTCTTTTTGGGCACTTTAAGTTAATTTTATTTCAGGCTCTTGCTTTGTTAACCACTTAGAGCCGGTTTCTGAAAGCTTAGCCGAATTTAATATTTTGATTAAACTCGTCCCCTGCGAGAAAATCCCCGAGCTGATGAAAATCGCTGTCCACGCATTTTTTGTTTGACATTAAGGAACAAAAAAAAAGTCGTTAAGGGATAAATCAAGTGAATACGGGCAATGAGACTTTAATTCGATGTTTTCTCCTTCAAATAATCAATTGTTTGACGTGCTGTGTGGGAGCTTGTATTGTCATGATGAAGAATGATGCGACGTTTTTGGTTGTTTTTCCTGATTTTGTTGTATACCATTCAGCATTAACTGTTGCGACATATTCAATACAACCGAAGAAACAAGCAATTATTTTCTTGGAAGTGCTTCGTGAACTAACATCTTTTGTGGGTTTCGGTTCATCCTGAAAGACCCAAACAGTAGATTGTTGCTTAGTTTCCAGTTCATATGAATAAATCCAAGTTTCGTCACCTTTAACGATGTTGTATACGGATTTTGCAATGCCTAGGTTGAATTTAACATTCCCTTACACCAATCAACACGAGATTTTTTTTGAGCTTTGGTCAAATTATGCGGAATCCATCGGGAACAGATCTTTTCACAGCTAAATGTTCATGCAAAATCGAATGTATTGCAGTCTGCGATATGCCAAAGGATGCCTCTATCTCACGGTAAGTCACATACTGATCTTTTTCAATCATTTTGCTCACAGCATCGATGTTTTTTTGAATCACATCCCATTTTGGTCGACCTTCACGAGATTCATCACTGACGGACGCACGACCACTACGAAATTCTGCAAACCAATTGTAAACAGTCTTTTCTGATGGTGCTTCATTACCAAAAGTTGAACGAAGCGAATTAAGTGATAACAAAAATAAAAAATTGATGTGAAGTGTGAATTTTCACACATTTCAGGATTTTGCAGGTATTTAATAACTGAATGATGATTATTTGGGATGCCAAAACAAATTTTATGTCAAAATATTTTTTTATGAATTTTAATTCGAATGCCTAATACCATTATTTAAGTTTCTAAATATGTGCAGTATTTTTTTTACATAGCAAGGTTCATTAAGATTTTGAAAATTGCGCCTATGGCTTCTATTGGTTGCTTAAATCATTAGCCCCGCCCTCTGATTTCGTATACATCAAACAGAATTAAATTACAATTTCAACACTTCCCACTGGTTATTAAATTTACGGTTTTAAAAATTAAATGCAACATTTACTAAAATATAACTAGAATTTTGACAAAATAATTTAAACAAAAGAAAACTGCAAAAAAAAATAAAATTGACAGGATTCGAACTCTAGTTTGCAAGTTACCTGTTTGAAAAATTAGAAAACCAATGACTAAACGCACATCGCTATGAGCGCTGACGTATCAACTTGATTACATAACGAATTAAATATTTCACATGTTTTGGTTAAAAACACAAAAAATGCATTATTTTCCGAAAAAATAATCTGATCAAAAATTCCTGTTGTACTATTCCGGTTCACACCAATATACATTACTTACAATTTTTTCAGATTTTTAGTTTAAACCATCTGGGCAACAGGGTGTGGGACAAAAATTTTTTTGCACAATTTTGGCAAAAATCGCATCAAAATAATTTATTTTGCAAAAATAAAAAATTGATCGTTAATCCACGTACTAAGGGCTTTCATTTGATACCCTACTCAGAATTAAAAAAATATATTTTTGTTTTCGATGAGCACATATTTGTTTATATTTTTAGGGGGGTATGTTTTTTAGATGTTTTAGTATTTTTCCTATGTGCGGGTCAAAAAGTTGTACAAGCATGCCAAATTTCAACTCTCTAGGTTTAGCCGTTTGTCTACAATTTTTACCGAACAGACAGATAGACAGACAGACATACAGACAGACAGACAGACAGACAGATAGACAGATAGACAGACAGACAGAGAGACAGACAGACAGACAGACAAACGACAAAATGACGGTATAAGGCTTTTTTGGTCATACCTACAAAAGCCTAAAAAGGAAGACGAATACAAGTGATGACAAAAAAGAAGGAAGACGGATTTGAGTAATGAAAAAAAAAAATGAAGGTGGGTCCAAGTGATGATTGGAAAGTGAAGTGGGTCATTAGAGCGCCCCTTGAAGGTAATGGCCCCGAACTGGTCTAATCGTCTGCTTACCGGTCTTTGAATTAATTGATGTAAATAAAATACTATTTAATAACAGGGATAGATTCTTGCACTACAAAATGTATTTATTTTACTTCCTCCATTCGCTACATCTCCTTAATATAGATTCGAAGACATAGCAACCATCTCATAAACACTGTTCTCTTTTTTTTGTTTCTATTTTTTTTTTATGTTTTTACCCTGATATTAAACGGATATAAAATAAAAATAAAAAATTATTTTAAATAAAAATGAAACTATCAAACTAAAATAAATAAAAGTAAAATTTTTACAGGATTCACTTATCTCATCTCCTTCCTAAAACAATAAAATAAAATTTAAAAAGAAAAACACCTCGGAAATAATTAAATAATACCCGAAAAAATTAACCTAAATTTATATCCAGTGAATGTTGTTTAAAAGTGGCGGAAAAAAAGTTAACATTTTCTAATCTTGCATAAAGTAACCAACCAATCATATGCTAGAATGATAAAAAAACATTAAGACTAGCTTATTTAGTGGGTCATAGCTGTGACATAAGTTTATGTAATGTTTTCTCGTGAACGTCAACTGTCTCTTCTTGACTCCTAAGTAGGCCGTACATCGTGCACGCTGCACACTGAAAAACCACTTTTGATTTTATTTCACTTATTCACTAGTATGATTGATGATTTCTATCATTCAATAGAAATTGTAAGTGTATTAACAATCATATTTGACAATATGTTCTGTCAATTAAAATTCAACACTGCTCAAATCCAAGAAAAGATACAGTGAATTAATTTTTTAAGGCAACATGTGCTATGTCATTACCATGGATACAGTTTTTGCAAGCAATATAAATCGTGTTCATTTTCATTTGCAACGTAGAAAAAACCATATTAACGCTACGTACAACCCCCAGAGATTATTAGTTTCTTATACAAAACTAACAAACTGTAATAAAATTAGTGACAATCTGTACATCAAATTTTGCAGTGAATTTTATCTATCTAATAGGATATTTTTGATTGTAGAAAAACTTATTGTAAAAATGTTATTGCTCAATAACTTTATAATAGGTATCACACAACAAAGTTCTGTAATTTTTTAAATATATTTGTGGTTTTCAAATAATTTTTATATTTATACAGTTTTGTGTAGAAATGTTCAAATAATATGTCAAAAAATTTTTCGACATGATTGTTTATAGTTTAGAGGCTTCGTCGAAAAATATTATACTTGATGATAATGAAATGCCACTTGGTACAAGTATTCTTTACATAAAATAAATCATTTTTATCCGCAGCACCTATATTAAGAAGCGCGGCAGATTCGAGGTGGCGGCAAAAGTAGATTACCAAGTACAGTAACTATAAGTAATTTTCACAATAGAACAAATTATCTCCAAACATATTTGTAGAATCGAGCTTTAGCTACAATTTGCCGCATGGTACACAAATATGGGTCGAATGGTTTACAAGATGGCGTCTATAACGCAATTTGTTTATTTACAGTTACATGACAGTTCTTTTTACAATTAAAAATATCCTATTAGATAGATAAAAATTTGCTGAAAATTTTGATATATAGATTGTTACTAATTTTATTTCAGGTTGTTAGTCTAGTATAAGAAACTTTACGGTTGTGCGCACCCTTAACTAGCAAAATCAAAATATTTTATTGAAAATACAAATAAAAATAAATAAATAAATAACTAATAAAAACTTATAATAAATGTTCAAAAGTTTCTCCGTTTACTTGCATACAAAATGTTAAGCGATCATAAAAATGATTCAAAACATTCAGCAATTGCTCTTGAGGTATATTGTTGGATGCTTGAACAATTTTGTCTTGCAGTTCAGCAACATCCCTAAGTTATCCATTATATACTTTGGTCTTTAAATATCCCCAATAAAAAAAATCATTGGGTGGCAAATCCGGAGATCTCGCTGGCCAATTCATCGATCCTCCTCTTCCAATCCAGCTATTTGGGAAAGTTCTATGTAAATATTCTTTAACTATTCCAGAATAATGGACTTGTGCGCCATCATGTTGAAACCATACTTTTCCATTAATATTCAGGTTTCGCAGGTAATATTTGGTTTTGCAAAAGGGCTAGATATTTTGCAATAAAAAAAGGCCCTATAATATTGGTTCCTATTATCCCTGCCCAAATATTTAATTTTTGCGGCCTTTGAGTTCGGGAGGAATGAAACAAATGTAAATTTTCTCGACTCCAGTACCTAAAATTTTGTCTGTGCACTTCACCATTTAGAGTAAACTTTGCTTCGTCAGTAAATAAAATTCTTTGAAGCATTGTTGGGTCGGAATTAATTTTTTCAAACATTTCAAAACAAAAACGTACTGCTGCGTCCCTTACTAACAATTCTTGATGATTTTGAAATTTGTATGATCGAAACTTTTCGTTTTTTAAGAAGTTAAAAACAGATCCAATACTGACACCAACGGTTCGTGCAATTGATCTTAAAGTATTTTGATTGTTTTCTTCCACTTATAATAATATTTCCAATTGCTTCTCGTCTGTAAGCACGTGGGATGCTGTTCTTTTTTTATTATGTTTTGACTTAAGACATCCTTCGCGATGAAATTTATTAACAAGTCTTGAAATTGTAGAGGGATTTGGTATTGGCGATCTGGATAAGTTGCACTAAATACAGCAGAAACTTCTCTTAAACTCATTTGGGAGTTATACCAAGTTACCATCATTATTTTTTCTTCATCTGTATACATGTTGATTAATTTTTAAATCAGCAATGAGCAAAAGTGTTGCAAATGTTGCAAATGAAAATGAACACGATTTATATTGCTGTCAAAACTGTATCCATGGTAATGACACAGTACATGTTGCATTAAAATATAAATTCACTGTATTACACTTAGGCCCGGTTTTTGCACCTTCAGATAAAGTTCCAGGTAACTATCTGACAGATAAGGTTATTTGTAACTTCATCTGCTGAATAAATGTCAATACCAGTCAGTAAATTTAATACGTCAGTCTCATTATCCGTTAGATAACTATCTGATAGATACATTTGTATAGAAAGAAGGGATGATATTTACTCACCAAATGAAGTTAAAAATAACCTTATCTGTCAGATAGTTACCTGGAACTTTATCTGAAGGTGGAAAGTCCGGGCCTTAATGAAAAGTTAAAAAAATTCTAGGATATTGCCACTGGGGAATACTCCGTTCATGACATATTATTGTATAACAAATTTACTAAATGTTGTAAAACAGATTGTAAATTTACAAGGAGTTAATAAAAAAAAAGTTTTTGCAAAGACTTAAAAGGTAGCCCTCGTTCCCCTTGAAGTAGACATACCCTACTTAAGGAAACCACTGTTCTACAGGCAAAATCCTGTCCTACTCTTCATCTGGCCACCCTAGAATGTCTGTCAGTCATAATTTTCAATAGAACAAACTGCCCAGTCATATCAATTAATGCCATATCTCAATCTACTCCCGAAATGAACTGTAATCGCACGTCCCTGCTTGTGTGCGTACGTCCTCTGTACGCGTATGTTGATGGCTGCGTATATGTGTGCAGTTGCAATGTGCGTGTGTGCGTGTGTGTGCGTGTGTGTGCGTGTGTGTGCGTGTATGACCATGTGTGACCCACATACACAAACATCTAATGTATTTTTAACCCAATAACTGAATGCGCGTCTCTTTGATTCACACCAGGCGAATTGACTCTTAAAGTGCAATGTACAGATTACAGATAGCGCTAGATGTTTATTCGAAACTTTTAAATATAATAATAAGAAATTTATTTCGTGCTTTTCGGCTTTGAAAGAATTGGTTTACATACTTTAACATTTATATATACTATTCTATGATGCATAATAATTCATTTTGTTCTTCTTTCCAAGACTGATTTCATCCAGGCTAGGCCTCTCCCTAAGTCATCTAGTAGGTCTTCTGTTTTTCGTGGTTCTGGCTGCAGTCCTTTACAGTTTCTTAGGTGGTCTATTGTTTCTTGTTTTTCTCTGCAGATTCTACATATTTTCTCCGTTTCTTCCATCCAATAATTGTTTGCCTTCTCCCGTTTCATTCCCCATTTGGTATCGGTTTTCATCTTCTCTCTTTCCTTCCAGCACTCTTCTAATATTGTGTTTTCTGTCAATATAACTCGCTCTTCATATTTCTTGGCTCTTCTCCCCGTTAGTACTCTTAATGGATCTAGGATTTTTTGGAGTGGAATCTCCAAAAAGAAACGTAGTAACCTTAAGACACAATCCAGAAATAGGGGAAACTTCCTAAACGCCCTAACATCTGGTGGCGATTTTCGGAAGATACGAGATTGACATTGTTTTGTCAATGAAGAAATATAGGCTATCCCAAACCTTTAGGCGGAACCAAATGGAATTTAAATTTTCTTTAGTTGTCACGATCCATTTTTTTATGTTTGAAAGTGGCTTTTGCTAAACAAAATGATCAAAAGTTTCATTTAACCGATAAAAATTACTAGTTGTAAAAATCTAGTTCCGCTTAAACCAAAGAAACATGCTATACGTGTTTTTTTGTTGTTTATGTTTTATTTTTGTGAATAATGGCACAAATATAATTTATTTTGTTGTGTGCCGCAATGTAAATCGTGGATAAAGAAGAATCCTACTTAAATATTCCATCATTTTCCTAAATCGGAAAAAATGTTAATTGAAACGACGTTTTGAGGCAGAGAGAAAGTGGATCGTAGGTTTCTATGAACCCAAAAACTAAAAATGGGCAAAAATCCAAGCCCATGCGCATTTGCTCGTTGCATTTTATAGATAGTGATTTTTACGTTGAAGAAAAGACTGAAAAAAGCCACTTACCCCATTCAAAATTTGCTTAAATCAGCAGTTGATATATTAAAAGGCCCTTCCACTTTTTCGAGCAGAGATTTTTATTTTTTACTAATATATTTATCATATTTTTGTTGTTATTATATTAACAGACAATCGAAAAGAAATAAAAATATAACGAAAAACTAAAAATATTCTTGAAATTTTTTTAGGATAGTATATTGTTACACAGTGGCGCACACAAGGGGTGCCCCCCCCCCTGAAAAGGAAGGAAATAAAAATAAAAACACACAAACATACTAGAGAATATTAAAAATAGAGATGATGACTTTTTTTTTAAGTCGTCACTTGTATTTTAGAATTGAGGACCCCTTTCACTTATCCCCGAAGCGAGGACCTTTTTTTTAGGTCATCACTTGATCCTTATTCACAATTTAAATAATATTGTTTTTCAGCCCCCCCCCCCCCCCCCAACAAAAATTCCTGGGTGCGCAACTGTTATTACATATCTTGTAAATTCTAGATTACCTTTAAATAAAAAAAAAAAAAACACAAAAAAGCTTTGAAAATAGGAAAATTAAACTCGTTTTCATTTTCACCATGTAAACAAATTCACAAGTGACAGTTTAATTTCACTCCAGCTTTGTCGCATGTCAGTTCTCTCTGTCACTCTTTTAATTTCATCGCTCTATTCTTTCCTTGGTCTTCCTAGATCTCTTCTTTTTTTAGAAACCCTGACTCCATATAACTTTTTAATATGCTCCCTACCTTTGTCCATTATTTAAATTTGACCATACCATCTTAATTGGCTTTCCTCTATAATTTCTTCTAATGGTTTTGTTTCTAGTTCTTCTTTATACTCCACATTTATTGTTCGATCCAATTTTATCTTCCCCTTGATTTATCGTAGGAACCTCAGCTTCAAATTCTCTGACCAATGTGTTAATATTGGAACGGCCACCTTTTAAAAGACCTGGACTTTGGCCTCTGACGGAATTTCCTTTTTCGCTAAGGAGTAATTTAGATATCATATTAATTGGGGGTGTCTTCAATGTACAAAAAAATGGTCGCAAGGAAAAATGTTTTGCGGAACTCAGTTTTGAAACAATATTTTCTTAGAATCTAATCGCTATATTTTATTTTTTTCATAAATAGATAAAATTATGAATCAGAAGGCATCAAAGTTGTTTATTTTAGTGCAAATGATTTGGTTGCTTGTTAAATTTTAATGAAGCACATCAACTAAATTAGTATCAAATGATTTACAGTTAAAATGTCTTTTAGATTTTAAAAATGTACCGATTATTAGAATTCAAATGTATTTCTAACGCATGACATTTGATAATAAACATTTATTTCTGTTTAAAGAAAATTTTAAAGGAATTTTGAAGAATTGTCAGTTGGCTTTTGTAGTCTTACTTACAGAAGCGGAGGCTATCTTGTGAATTTTAGTGAATATTTTTTCCAGATGTAGCAGTTTAGGGATCACCATTAATATTAATCAATAAGTTTAAGAGAACCGGATTGTACCGGTTTTCTTAATCTTCTTAATCTTCTTCTTTTTTTATTAACCTTCTTAATTTTCTTAAGTGAGAAGACAATAATTACGAGCCAAAAACTGTGTAAAGCCGCATTCAGAGCTCTTAAATCAATAGCTTATGCACTGTATCTCATGGATTGTTCACTGTCACCAGAGTGTTTGTCATATGGTAAGATGTGAAACCGTTCAGACCTCCAAATTTAATACGCTGTTTGTTGTGGATTGTGCATAATTTTTTAAACTTACAGCTAGTGAAATGTTTTAATGAGACAGACATATAAACACATTGGCTATCGCATTCTATCAGTAACACCGTAGTTATCGAATGCCTTTACATAACCTAATGTCATCATTAACAAATTTTGCTCAAAATTACAAAGACGGATAGTAAATATGATCAATTTAGGTAATTAGGTAGTTAAAATCTAAGACAACAGAATTATAAGAACGATAATACATATAAAATATTTTACGAAGCTAAATAGTTGGTTTCAAAATTCACAGATGGAGGGCTATTCGTAACGTACTAATTTATAACAGATATGAACGGTACATGGAAAGTTAAAAGAATGCATTAAAGCATAACTCAGAGCGACACAACGCACAGTCTATAACTCGTTAATTTAAAGAGGTCTGAATGCGGCTGAAGTAAAGAAACGTTTTAGAAATAAGCTCCATGAATATTTATCAGATTTGAGTATGTTAAATCTGCACAGGGAAACAATTACTAATAATAGAGTAGATTTTATAGAAAAAAATCGTTAATGCCAATTTGCCAATGATCGCATACGTCTTCAATTTCTATTCAAATAATTTTCTTTATTTATAAAAGTTTATTTAACAAATTACCAAATATTTTCAAAAATATTCCTTCATATTTTGCTTCCCCGTCAAAAAAATCTGAACGCTCTCATGTTCATACCTACTAAAATTAAAAAAAAAAAAAAAACATACAACCATAATCTAAAAATTGAACCAATAACACAGGTCAACAAAAAAATTTTTGTTTTTTGAGTCTTTATTTTAATGACTATTTTCTGTTTCTTTATATCGAAAAATAACTAAAACCTTCGATTATTTTTGAAAAACTTTGCTTTTGTACATTTTACAACGATCAATATATATTTATTTATGGTATATTTATGACCATATAAGGAGAAGCGTGTTATATTAAGCAAGGGTGGGGACGAGCGGGTGGAAAGCAAGTGGCATTTCACTTACGTGGTTCTTAGTCGGTATGCACATGCGCATTGCAGCGATATAACGCATTTTGTGTGGCGGCAGATCCAAAAAATGGCGTCAAAAAGTTATAAACACAATGTAGACTCATCCTGCTATATTTGCGGAGAATTTATCAAAACAAGAGAATGGTTGGATTTCTGATGGGAATGCATCCCATCAGAAATCCAACCATCTTAAAATCCCCTATCACTGGCCAGGTATACTCATCATACTTTAAACTCTCAAGCACCATTTTCACACTTTCGTAATTTTCTTTGAGCATTACGAAATGAGCCAAAGGAAGAGATGGAAATTTATTTCAATTGTGAAGGAGGACAGCTTTTAAACTTTTTGTAGAACTGTCTATGAAAAGACGCCAGTCCGAAGGAATGCATGAGATTCCGACCGCCTTGCATAGGCGGTTATACTAAATATCCTTGCTACCTTTATTTTTGTCGGACCACAAATAAAGAAAATAATGACCAGTGACGAATTTTCACAGATACTCAATACTCATGAAAGGAAAGCCTGAAAGCAGTGGTCCATGGTTTTCTCGGAAACAACAGAGCAGACAATTACAAAGAGCTTATTGCAACTATGCTTGATAACTTTAAACTCATAGGTTGCAGAATGTCCCTTAAAGTGCATATGTTACATGCGTACTTGGACCAATTTAAAGATAACATGGGAGCCTATTCGGAAGAACAAGGTGAACGTTTTCATCAAGACGTGATGGACTTTGAACGTCGTTATCAGGGGCAATACAATGAGAGTATAATGGGGGACTATATTTGGGGGCTAATACGAGAAAGTCCATACAATCACAGATAAAATACGAAAAATAATAATTTCTAATCTTTTTTATATATTCTGTTACAGTAGCTGTTTGTTTCGAATGGTTTTCTTGTAAATAAAACTGATTCAAATTTATAACAAAAGTTTATATTATTTTTACATACAATAAAGGTCTGAAAAAACGGAAATTTTCTTAAAATCCGTAATTTCATTCTGATAGCTACAAAAGCAAACTTTTTCGGGTAAAACTATTTTTTCTTTAATTAATAATGTGGAAGAAATAAAAATCAGATATGCAGAACCCAGACTCAAAATTCTTGTTGACCGGTGTAAATATCATTTTACTCAATGTAGAAATTTTTTAAAAACTTATGCAATTTTCTGAAAATTCAGTGATTCAATTAAACTTATTCATAAAAATGGTCGAAAATCCATGTTTGGTGATATATGGAGGATGGAATTCAGGTCATTACTAATATGTATTCCTAGGACTAGGATTTTGTGTAATTTCACAATACGATATTTTTCGGATGGTCGTACAGTCATGTGGGAAAGTGGGTCATGCTGCCCAAACTCGCCAGCCACAGCCACAGAACCAGAGCTACTCTCCAAACACTACAGTATATAAATATAAGCAGCTCGAAATTTTTATTTATATATGCATTTATTTAACTCTGTTCCATTTACTTCAAAATATAAAATATAGATATTTAGTTTATAAAAAAAAAAAACAGAAATTTCGTAAAATATTTTGGCTTGTGATCTTTGATTGGTGCATATATTTTGTAAATTAAATCATATTATGACTCAGGGATTCATGATTATGTTAGAATTTTAAAATAACTTCAAACGATTGAGTTTACTTAATAAATTTGAAAAAATGTTATAGATTTTTTCATTTAAATTGGTCTTTATAAAATATCAAATGGAATGTAGATGTTTTGGAGTCAACAGTGGCGGATTTAGAGTGCAACTGGAGACTCACAAGAGCAATCATGTTTTGGGACCTATCTTCCTCTTCTTATAATTAAAAAAAAACTTTAAAATACATATAAATAAAATTAAAACCGATGAAATTTCACAAAATAAAATAATAATATTGCTAATTATATAAAGAGACTAGCTGATGAACCCGTATTTCGTACGGTTTTTGTTAAATACATTTTTGTTGATAAGTGTTTATGATAACTGAAATATTTCAAGTGTATAAGTAGCACTCCTCGTGGCCCCCCAAATATTAATCTTATTAAAATCTACATTAAACAGAAAATAATCGTTCCTTCATTCTAAACCACTTTTCTTATAAATGTATTAGGTCGTCAAGGATGAAATTGTAGAAAAAAAGGCAAAGTTGTTTCATAACTTACAAATATAAAGAATTATTTTATTCATCAAAGTATGCACCTATATTCAGCTCAATTCTGTAAGAATTTACTGTGTAGTAACGTTACTATAAGATAAAATATTATAAAAAGTATAATGACTTTCATTCATGATAGTAACTGACCTTGCTCATAGTGACGAATTTAGTTACAATGATCATAGTAACTGAGTTACAGAATTGGTCTGTATGTCTATACACTTTTGCCATTTAAGCGGCAGGTTGTTTAGGCCGGTGTTATAAAACCCTGGCGGACGAGAGTCAATGAATTCCTGGAAGGTCAGTTTTAGAGCACTATCGGATTTAAACTGTTTTCCTATTAAAAAGTTGTCCAAATTGCGGAAGAAGTGGTAGTCAGTGGGGGCTAGGTCTGGTGAGTATGGAGGATGATGAAGAAGTTCCAACTACAATTCCTGTAGTTTTGCCACAGTCATTTGTGCAGTGTGTGGTCTAGCGTTATCATGCAATAAGATAGGAGTCGATCTGTTGACCAATCTAGGCTGTTTTTCTTCAAGTTTTTGCATCATTTCGTCCAGTTGGTTGCAGTATATTTCTGCTGCGAACGATGAACCAGGTTTTTATTTTGTTTGGTTTTTAAGTTACCTGTACGAAATTAGCGAACCATTTTGATATTATCCTTGTAGCAACTTCCACATTCGGTTCTTTTTTTTTTAATTTATCTGTTTTTATTAGAGTATGTAAGGCTGAGATACTTACGTCCGCCGATTAATTTGCAAGGTTTTTTAATAAAAGTAGTAAAATTTGAGTAAAATTGCACTAAAAATTGAGCTCCTCTTTTTTTCCGTGTAAACAACGACCTCAGCATTTTGAGGCCTCCATCAAGTCGGGGGCTCTGGACTTGTGTCCCATGTGCCCTTATGGAAAAGACGGAACTGCCACTGAGAATATGGCTTCTGAATAAATATTAAACAGCAAAGGAAACAAGATCCATCCCTGTCAAACACCTATTTTGCTACATATACATAAATTTTGTTGCCAATCTAATTGACTTGTTTCAATGTTTTATTTTTTCGTATTTGTATGTTTATTTTTATTTGTTACTCATAACCACAGATAAAAATGGTGACAAATTATTATTTTCATTCATAAAAATTAAAATGGGAAATTCCTACAACATTTTCACCATATTCTTGTGTATTTACGTACAATATGACTGGAACAAAAATGACACTCCTTATAATATAGTTTAATTCTTATTTCCTGTTTAATTACCATGTTTCTTTGACCAAATTAACGAGAATATGGAAATTCTTGTCATATTCTCGTTAATTATAATCATGTTGAAGAATATTTTCTATTAAGTATTTTTACCGACCGCCAACATATATAAGGGAGGTATTGTGATCATACCGATTTTGACATTTCGACATTTCAATGGATCTCCACGAATTGAGGTCCCTGCATAACGTTTTGACTATTTTTAGCATGATATCTTTCGGTCTGTCTGTCTGTCGGTCACAAGTCGATTACAAATCGAAGATAACTTCTTGGAAATAATAATTTTCTTGTTAAATTCATTTTCGTCGTATTGACAACTTTCTTTTTCATCATTTAATAATCACATTAAGTAAATTAATAGGTAACTAAGTGGGTCAATACTAAATCCCGTGGTTCAGGGGAATCTTTGATTTCACAATATTGCGATATAATTTTTCGTTGTCAGGTCGACCTAAAAATATTGGACCTCTGAAAATTCCTCACCCAGTGACCTATTAGACACTCTATTACCCATCATTTCATTGGACCATTTGTCAAAATTTAAAAATAAACTACAACACACAAAGAATTGAATCGGATATATCAGAAACCATCTATCTCCAGTTTATCGTGTTTTGAGAAAATCGAAAACACTAAGTTGCTAAGAAATTTTTTAAGATGATAAAAATAAATCATCAATAGGGGATACGCATAAAATTTATATTTCCTTAAAACTATATTTTTTTGATATTTTAATGTTAGTTATGTCACCTAACACAACAAAAATCACATTTTAATTAATATTATAGCCAAATTTTTTAATTAAAATATTGTAAATTTGAAATAAGCCGACCACGCCGCGATGGTTGCCGAGTAGATACGACTGAGACTGTAAGGGTTTGACGTCACAGATACAGACAAAACATAATGTTTACGTGTTTATATTGTATTGTTTGAGAGTTTTGTATTTGTTTTTAAACAATTTTTCACGCATTTATTATTAAAATAATTTATAAAATATATGTACTCACATTAAAATGGTCTTCACAAACATAAAGTTTACTTTTTTCTGAAATATCGGTTTTATTTCACCTCATAGCTTTTCTGTTGTTTTTCGTCATCAGGTAATGATATAAATTATTTTTTTGGATTTCTAATTGAACTATTTGTGCACATTGGTACTAAACAATATTTTCGACTATGTTTCGAAGTACTGGGGCCTGGATCTTCCATATTTTATATATTTTAATATAAAATTTAATTCAGTAAACATGTATAAATTGTTTTTATAGAATTAAACTTTATTTTAATTAAAATCACTCTAACTTTATATAACCTATAAAAGTTATACAAACAAATAAGTTCACAACAGACTATGTACGCTGGCTAGACTAGTAGTGTCATGTGTCAGTTAGAAGGGTATGACGTCACACGTCGTTTTCGCGCGCTACATACATTTATGATTTTTTTAAGCCTTCAAATTAAAAAAAAAAAAATTAAAAACTGTTTTTTATGTTTATATGCAACAAGAGGAATATAATAAAAAAAATTAAAAAAATCATGCCTATCCCCTATTTAAATATGAATTTTTAAACACTATTATAATGTTCTAAAAAAAGTTTTCAAACTTGCACAGAGGTGGTTTCTGTAAGAAATTGTTATTCCTCATTACTTTTTTAATAGTTGTTTCTAGGGCCGAGAGTTCCAGTTGCTAATAAACTGTCCAATAAATTTATTAACAATATAATATTTTTTCCGACATTTCCACCCTGAAATATTTATTAAATTTCTAATATCAGGTCTGGGAAAAAAATCGTTTTTTTAGTAAAATTCAACTGGTTTTGTTATAGACTGAAAATGAATTTATTTAAACCAAATATTTTTCCTGTTTCGGGTAGAGCCATGATGCCATCGATGAAGAACTTCTGTGGTTTCTGGTTGAAAAACTAAATCAAGTGGTTTTCACAGGCTTCTTTTGAAACCAGCTTAATTCCATTGAGAGAATTCTGCAGAGATCGGAATAGGTGATAGTCAGAGGGTACTATGTCTGGACTATACGGTGAATGCAACAAAATTTCCCAACCAAGCTCTCGCAATTTTTGACGGGTCATCAAAGAAGTGTTTGGTCTTGCGTTGACATGATGAAAGACAACACCTTTCCTATTATTCAATTCGGGCCGTTTTCTTTTTGTCTTCTCTAGTTGTCCACAGTAGAGTTGAGAATCAATCTGACCAACTGGAAGTAGGTCATGGTGGACGATTCCCTTCCAGTCCCACCACACACACAGCATCACCTTGTTCGGCGTCAATCCTCGCTTCGCGAAAGCTTGTGACGGCTCGCCATCCCTTGTCCACGATCTGTACGCTTCCGATTGTACGTGATCCATTTTACATCACCGGTTATGACACGTTTCAGAAATTTCATTGCGTTTCAGCAGCGTATCGCAGATGATAATTCGGTCTATCATGTTTTTCTCGCTCAACTCATAAATTTATTAACCAGATGGCAGCACTATTTTAGCGCAATCCCGAAACATAAAAGGCAACCCTCCTATAAAAGCTACATTATTGGCGTAACATTGCATCGCGACATTTTGACAAGAAAAAAAGGGTTGTATTCTTTGAATAACAAGAAATCTATAAACAATAATTGCAATCTTGATCTAATATTGACAACCAGGTCGATAACACAATCTAGTAAACAACGCCTTCATATGTTTATTTAACAATTACTTTACTTTAACAACAAAGTTAAAAATACATACACACACGACTATTATCAGTCATTGAATCATTTCCCAATAAATTATATTAATTAATTGCATTTCCTGTTATTTATTATTATTAAGAACTTGCGGTTAACTTAATTATATATGATTTAGTTTTTTTTTCTTAGAAGAATCGGTGTTGACGCAAATTCTTATCAGTCAAATACCCTTTGGTCCGGAACAAGAATATATTAAGTTATGCCATTTGCTCATTATCATTTTCCAGTCAAAATTTTCCACTAATGAACACAGATCTTCTCATAGTGCCCCAAACTTTTCTATCTAAGGCTTGGTTTATATCATTTTAATCAGGTAACCTGCGTAAATTTAAAAATTGATGTGAAGTGTGAATATTCACACATTTCAGGGTTTCACAGGTATATAATAAGTGAAGGCGGTATGCTGAGTGTGTAGGACAAATTTTACTTTGTAGTAATCACGGCAAATTGAACGATATTTTTAAGACTGGTTATTAAATTTACGCTCTTAAAAATTAAATGCAACATTTGTCAAAATATAACTAGAATTTTGATAAAATAATTTCAACATTATGAAAATGCAAAAAAAAAACAGAAAAAATAAAATTCACTCCGTACTCGAAACCCTTCGTTTCCAACGAATTTTAGCTTACAACGCCAGTGCTCTAACCACTACGCTATCGTACGCCTTGCATGTGGGTGTCTTACATTGGTATAACTTTTGTACTTTGTGAACCAAAAACCACAAAAAATGCGTTATTTTCCGAAAACATAATCTGATCAAAAATTCCTGTTGTACTATTTCGGTTCACACCAATATACATTACTTACTTAATTTTTTTAGATTTTTAGTTTAAACCATCTGGGCTACAGGGTGTGGGACATAAAAATTTTTGCACAGTTTTGGCAAAAATCGCTTCAAAATAATTTATTTTGCAAAAATAAAAATTTGATCGTTAATCCACGTACTAAGGGCTTTCATTTGATACCCTACTCAGAATTTAAAAAAAATATTTTTGTTTTCGATGAGCACATTTTTGTTTATATTTTTAGGGGGATATGTTTTTTAGATGTTTTAGTATTTTTCCTATGTGCGGGTCAAAGAGTTGTGTAAGCATGCCAAATTTCAACTCTCTAAGTTTAGCCGTTTGGCTACAATTTTTACCGAACAGACAGACAGACCGACAGACAGACAGACAAAACCCTAAAAAGGCCTTTAACACAAAAAGTATGCATTTCAGACATATTTTTTGCAAAATAACCATTCCAAGTTCCATAAGGAACCGAACAGACAGACGACATAATGACGGTATAAGGGTTTTTTGGTCATACCTACAAAACCCTAATAAAATGAATCATTCAATATTTATTTAAAAATATAACAAATTACAAATACGTTTCTTGAAAGTAATAAGTAAATAAATAAACCTGGGACTACCTTAAACCCGAAATAAAATTCCAAAGACAGATATACAAATTAATAATTATATTTGTGATAAACATTTAAATCCTTGGGGATTTTTTCATGTCAATATATGAATCACAGACAATCAGAAATAAACAGTGTATATCTTATCGGAAGTAAGAAAGGAAGGAAAACAATTAAGACCGGAAATGCGTATATTTCTTAAGAAAATGATTAATAATTACATTATCATGAATACCCGAATTAAACGAACATGTGTCAAAGAACGGCAGTCAATTATAGGCATGCTGTATGAAAACGCGGAAAATCATATTTTTTTATTACAAGATCACATGACCGTTTGAGCCCTTTGAGACCCTCCGAATCGCATGCATATATTTAAAAGACTTTAAATTTGTTATAACTTTCTTTTGACAAAAGGGCAAGCAATATTAAATCAGAGAAAAACACAAAAATTTTGTGCAAGTGGAAATGTAATTTTTCCTATGACCGGAAAGCGTGCAAGGGTTTAGTACCATCCCTTTTTTGTTGTCACAGGGTAAATATTTTCTCCTCCAAAAGGCATGCTGTATGAAATCGGAGACCAAAAACTGTCATGAGCTCCCGGTCTATATTTAAAGATTCTGACAAAGGCCGGTTTTGTTTTTCTAATTTTACTATGGTTGAAGGAAGAAATTGAAAATTAGTCTTTATGAACTTTAACTCTTCATAAATATTTGGTTTTTGTATAATATTTTTTGATATTATAATGCTTTGAGCATCCGGAGTTAGATTGAAAATAAAGAATTTTAAAACTTCAAAATTGTTAACATAAAATAACGCCGCTTCAAGCCAAGTTCCCCAACGTGTCACAACAGGATTTGGTGGTAAGGGTAAATTTGGACATAATTCTTTATATAAGGATACTCTTAAAGGCACTACCCTTTTTTACCAATCTCCTAAGTCAAATAGGCTTTTTAGAAAAGAACCTGGTATAAGCGTTTCACTTTTGTAAGAACAAACTAAGAGGAAATTTTGTTTTGAATAGTTTCCATCTTTGAAATTGTATGTCATGTTGGTATTAAAAAATTTCACTTTTTTAAAATGTCGATCCATTTGATAATGAAAAATGATATCTTAATTATAATGACCATAACCTAGAAACCTAAAGTCGGTTTTACAGTGTAAAGAATATTTTTAATTGACATTTAAAGTCAGTAATACACTATAAAAGTAACCAAAATAACGAGATCTAGTTTGTTCTTACAAAAGTGAACAGCTTATATACCCAATACAGTCTATATATAGTATGCTAATATCAGAGAGGGCGCTTTATAAGTAAAAATAAGTTAGAAATTATTACAGAATTATTCGTTCAAAATAAAGTTTAAAATAGCACGCCTATGGCAAAAGTAGCGTTGCATATTTTTGCCGGACTCTAGTAATAAACTCTAGTAAATACGATCAATTTAGTTAATTAGGTTAAGTTTAGTTAGTAAAAATCTAGGACAGCAGAATTAGGAAAACGATAATATATAATAAATATTTTAAGGGATTTTCACTTACAAAACTAATGTGTATATTAACTCTTGTTAGGCTCTATGGCGTCATCTACCTCTTCTCTTCATGAACGCCTCTTATTTTTTATTTCTTCCATGAACGAATCATCTTCGCCTACGTTGTTTGTAGGTGTCCAATTTATTGTTACCTAGGTCATCTGTCACTTTTCAAACGTGTATACTACTGTAATCTATTTATTACTGTAAAACAATTAGATTGTTATTATAAGAATAAAATGTTTTTTACGTTTTATAAAAAAATATATTCACATTGCTACAGCCCCTTAGCCCCCCCCAACCCCTTGTCTACACCGCTGACCTTCTTAATGAGTTTCTTATCAAATTATAATCCGACAAAGTCATTTCATTATCATATTTTAATCCAGATGACTATTGATAATTTTTACATGTTAAATTTTGTCTATTAGCTGTGAATATCTTTCAATGCAAATTTTTTGCGTAGTTTGTAAAAATGTAGTGAAAAATGTGTTTTTTTTATGGGTCTATAGTGAATTAAAAGTGCAAAAACCAGGTCTAACTAAAACTAGTTTATGCTGTGCCCAAAAACGATTTTAACAAAGTAAGTTTTATTATTTTCATTTATATTTTTAATATTATTCTTAAACATATTACTATAAGAAAAAAATCAGCTGTGGCCACCACAGGACCGACCGACATTATAAAGTACTTGCATAAAATACATTCTAGCAGCAGAGTAAAAATAACTTGGCCTTACATATATTTTCTAACCGAGATATTATTTATCATGACCATGGAAACGTTACATATAAGTATGAAAAAATTGAGACTTAAAATAATACAAAAATTTTTCGAAATTTTTCGTTTTATCAAAAAACGTCTCAAATAAAAGTTATTACTTATTGTATTTATAGCTATTTTTTTTAAATAAATTTTTTCGAAATATTTTTCTGTTGCTAAATATTCGCAAAAATATTAAAATCGACACGAATAAACTCCCATATCTAGTCAACCGATTTTTACCAAAAGTTGATCAACTCGTGCTATTGATATCAAAAGCTTAAATATGCAGTTTCATAAAAATCCTTTTAGCCGAATTTGCTCTGCACGTGTACACAGACAGACAGACGGACGGACGGACGGAGGGACAGACGGACGGACAGACGGACGGACGGACGGACGGACGGACAGACGGACGGACGGACAGACGGACGGACGGACAGACAGATCGACAGACATCATGCTAAATTCGGCTAAAAGGATTTTTATGAAACTTCATATTTAAGCTTTTGACATCAAAGACACAAGTTGATCAACTTTTGGTAAAAATCGGTTAACTAGAAATGGGAGTTTACTCGTGTCGATTTTAAGATTTTTGCAAATATTTTACAACAAAAAAATATTTCGAAAAAATTTATTGAACTAAAGTTGCTATAAAAGCAATAACTAACAACTTTTATTTGAGTCATTTTTTGATAAAACGAAAAGAAAATTGATTTTTTTTTCGATTTTTTATCCTAATTAATTTTTCGATATGTCTCAATTTTTTCATACTTATATGTAACATTTCCATGGTCATGATAAATAATATCTCTGTTAGAAAATATTAGGCCAAGTTATTTCTACTCTGCTGCTGGAATGTATTTTATACAAGTACTTTGTAATGGCGGTCGGTTCTGTGGTGGCCACAGCTGATTTTTTTCTTATAGTAATATAAGGCTAAAAATGTATAAGTAAACCAATTTTCTAACAAAATTTAAAAAAAAATCTCCTAAAATTTTGAAATTTGTTATCCTGAATTAGGGAATAATTCAATTTTTGAATATAAAAATATGTTTATGTTACATAGGGTGGTATCAGAATTTTGGAAAGACTTAGGTGGAGCATGGTAAAGAAAAGGTTGGGAAACACTGCCTTATAACATGCACATCTGGTCCCTTTCTTTATGTAATATTGGTGTAAAACTTTGTCTAAAATTATTGAACATCTATTCTCATTGCTAGACAATTCTCAAAAATTAATGTGGCGTGATTTGGTTTTTATATATAACTAAATGCTATAATAAAACTATGACTTTTATGTTTTTCTAGTAAAAATATGAGAAAATGTCTTATTAATGAATTAATTTTATAAAAATAACATATATTACATAGATATAACCGCAATGATAATAGAAAAATTATCCTGAATTTTGCAAAATCAGTGACAATATTATAATTTTCCACGAAGCATTGTCTAGACAATTTACCCAATCGAATATTTTCGTCAAATCATCACTTGTTAAATAAATCAATTGTTATCAATTACCAAATCTAGATCTGTATGTCAAGGTGCATATAAGTTTTTATTTTTTTGACATATTTTTTAAGTTTTTAGGTAAATGGTACAATCAACTAGACTATTAATCACTGAACAAATACATTGATACATTTTAAAACAGAATATTGTCGATTAGCTTCGATACAAGTGTTTGGATAACATAGATTTTAAATAGATACTTAATATGACCTACTAATACAACGCAATTTATGGAAAAAACTTAATTTTATAAAACTTTTAGTTTCAGTATAATGCTGACCTAACTACAAGGTGTCTCAAAAGAAATTTTATATTTATTTAGCTTACTGCGTGAACGCAACGTATCCGAGGGGCGCGGGGGTTATGTCAATCGGTAGCCTGGCTCTTGGGAATTCAGTCGCTATGGAGCGTTTCTCGGGAGCAGACCGCGCGTTATGCGTGCGAGAGTTTTACAAAAACGGTGATTCGGCGACTGTAGCGCGTAGAAAATTCTGCAGTATTCGAGGTTTTCGCCACTTAAATGATGCGACATGCATTCCTCTCATTCGACATTGGGTTAAAAAGTTTGAAGAGACTGGTACAACGCTGGATAAATCAAAATCCGGGCGACCTAGGTCATCAAGAACGGTAGAAAACGTGGAGAATGTTAATCAGTCTGTTCGTGACGACCCGAACCTTTCAATTCGGAAGCGCGCATGTGCTTTAAATGTGCATAGATCATCATTACATCGCATTATGCACAAAGACCTAAAGCTGCACCCCTACAAAATTCAATTGGTGCAAGATTTAAAGCCCCAAGATGCCAGTCAGAGGCTTAATTTCGTAAATCAGGTGATTGAGCGATTTTCAACGTTTACCAACATTTTGTTTTCGGATGAAGCTCATTTTCATCTTAATGGCCACGTAAATAAGCAGAACTGCCGCTACTGGAGTGCAACGAATCCGAAACGCAAACATCAGAAACCCCTACATTCGCCTAAAGTGACCGTATGGGCTGCGATGTCGGCGCGAGGAATTATCGGCCCTTACTTTTTTGAAGACGAAAGGGGGCGTGCAGTTACAGTGAAAAACTTTCCTGGCTATAACCAAAGAACATGGTTCCAACAGGACGGAGCAACTTCACACACGTCCAATATGTCTCTGCCACGTGTTCGGGAAATTTTCTCAGGCAAATTGATCTCCCGGAGAGGTGACATAAATTGGCCTCCACGCAGTCCAGATTTAACCCCTATGGACTTTTTCCTATGGGGTTATCTTAAATCTAAAGTTTACGCCAATAAACCGACTTCACTGGAGCATTTGAAAGAAAATATCCGTCACGAAATGGCAGCCATCCCTGAGTCCACCTGCCGAGACGTCATAAGTAATTTTACTGTTCGATTAAATGAGTGGCGAGAACGCGAGGGTCTACATTTAGACGATATTATTTTTAAGAAATAAATCCCCAAAAAGTGTATTTTAATAATTAATAAACATTTTTTCTATATACGGCTTACTTTTTTTTTAATCGATCCACTAAATATAAAATTTCTTTTGAGACACCTTGTATTAGGGGGATTGGATTTATGGCACGAGTTGATCAACTTTTGGTAAAAATCGGTTAACTAGAAATAAGAGTTTACTTGTGTCGGTTTTAAGATTTTTGCGAATATTTCACAACAGAGAAATATTTCGAAAAAAATTATTTAACAAAAGTTGCTATAAAAGCCATAACTTACAACTTTTATTCGAGACATTTTTTGATAAAGCAGCATAAATTAAACAAGTACTTTGAGATGACGGTCGGACCTGTGGTGGCCACAGCTGATTTTTACTTTAGATTTGTACATATACATATGTATCTTAAAATTAATGAACAAAACATATTTTTTAAAAATATAAACAATATTTATTAAAAAATTTACAAATATATACATATCTTTTAACAGTGGGCAATATTTAAGAAACACTCTCTTCAATAATAAAAATATTGTGCTTTGGTTAATGTAAATTTAACCACCCTGTATTACAGCTAAAGAGCAATAAATATTGCTGCAAAATTGCAAGACGCAATTTTTTAAATGAAATCAAGATGTATATAATATTATAAAAAGTGAATGGAAAATGGAAAAATTAATATTAATTAATTTGAAGTACTATTTTTTTAAATGATAAACATAAGAATGTCATACCTGTTATTTATAAAATAATTATCTTACACTAAATAAAAAAATAATAATTTTATTGAAAACTTTTAGAACGACATTTGAAAATAGTTTTTTTTTTCGTTTTCTAATTTACTTTTTCATGCCATTTAAAATAATAAATTAGCATTATATAATCAAACAACATCCCTGATTAGGGAATTTGGTATGTGAATGTAACGTTTCCAAAGTATACTCTGCAAAAGTGGCACATTTTAGTAACTTCTTACACCTTAACAAATTGAGGAAACTCCATCAATTATTTTGCAATTAAATTTTTAACCTTATACCTGTGGAAATTAGAGAACTACCACTCAAAATAGGTGGCAGAAGATCTGCAGGCGGGAATGGGACTTGATTTCCCTTCGATAGGAGGCTTTCATGCCACCCAAAACACCAACTATCAGGATTACAAGCTTAACTTTATATCCTGGATACAGCTTTCTAAGCTCAGACAAGAGATCCATATACTTGGACCTCTTTCCTCCTCCTCTTGAGAGAGATAATTTTTTCTCAGCTGGATTTAAGAATTCGATCACAAACATCTGTTTGGTTAAAATTAATTTGTAAATATTTTTAGTGTCTTTTTCCGGGGAATAGCTTAAATAACCGATGCCCATTTTTGTGCAGCTAAGTCTTTCGAATTTTTCGCTAGAGATGGTTTAGGCAAGTAGAATTCTTTATAAATCAGGTCCATATCTACTTCATCAAGTACCAATGTGCAAAGTTTCGTGCAAATTCCCGTACGGCACTCCGACATTACGTACACACGCATCCATCGCATTGTTTTGATCTTACCTCAACGATTTATTTCTTTTTGAATAATTCGTGAATTTAGCTGTCCCGCGCGGGACAATCTATTCTTGTTCATAAAGCGGGTTGTCCCGCAAAATCACCTCTTTTCGATTGTTTCAAAATACATGATTAACGTTACCAGAACTGCAAATCATGATATAAACAATATAATCTTGAATGAAGACAAACTGCGTATTAAGAAAAGTGTAGGAGTCAGAAAATGTCGCCTTATTCTGTCATCTTACCACAAAAACGGAAAATCCATGAGTGTTTATTAGAAACGTATGAATGAATGATGGTTAATGTCATTAACCCTGTCACACCACTTCCAAAACCACTATTTCCGATAATGATAATGCAGCACTTTCCGCGAAAGGCTTTGTTTCAATGAATATTATGACGACATTTGATAGAAATGACTCAATTTTCGTAAGGGAAATTTGGCAAAGAAACAAAAAATATTATTTTTACGTCAATAGTAAAATTTAAATACGAAGTTCACTAAAGTGAAATATTTTTAATTATTATTTTTTTAGTATACTCCAAGCTACAAATAGCTTAATAGGAAAAGAGTTGCAAAAGTGTTTAAATTAAAATGAAAGACACTTTGAATTGTTGTAAATAAAAAAGACAAATAACAGCGAAGTGAAAAATAAAAAATGTGATGTTAATTTCGGTTTTTGACTGATCATCACCTGAATAAGGTGTTAGTAAAAATTAAGGAATTATTAGGATACTAACGCGATTTTTCTCAGCAAGCCAAAAATTGTCGAGTCGTGTGTATCTCGATTGTTAATTTGAGCATAGATAGCATATTTTTTTATAAAATAATATAGTCGGCACTTTGTTATTATTCTGACATCAACAAAAATTGATAAGGCTAACCACACCTTACTTACTCATATACCAGATTGTAGTTACTTACAAGGTATTAGTCACAGGGCATTTTTACTTATATAGTTCATTGTTTGACGTCTCTTAAGACAATGCATCTCACAAAACGAATAAACAGAAAATTAACTTTTTCCTCTACTAATTTTCCTTCCATATTTACTAGATATAGATATCTAAATCATATTAGATATCTATATAAATTCAATTGACTTCTATCAGTCTCCTATTTTCTTTATACTTCGTATCTATGCTTTTCAGGTGTTTGTAAGAAAATCATCAACTGAATTTTCGTAAATATTATGAGGGGTAATGGAGAGATCAACTGCAATTAAATAATAACACTGGTCAACAAATTTAAACTTTTTTTTTGCTGACTTAGATCTGATACTTGTTTTTAACTAATTTTGGGGTGCTGATTTCAAAAATGTTAACAGTTTCTGCCTGTCACGTCAAATTTTTGTTCTATCGTATTTAGACTTTTTTCACCTTTTCACGTTCTGATATACGTCTACTTTAATTTCAGCTTCGTTCTTGCTGTCCAATATATTTTATTTTTAATGTTGGAGACCCAAACATAATACACGAACCTTTGGTGCGAACAAGAATCATTTTCCCCCCTCTTCATATTAAACTGGGTCTAATGAAGCAGTTTGTAAAAGCGTTGAACAAAGATGGTGACTGATTCAAATATATATCTGAAACATTTCTCAGTAATGAGAAGCTAAAAGCTGGCATTTTTGACGGACCGCAAATTATAAAATTAGTGAATGATCCACATTTCACTGTACGCATGGATGATATGGAGAAGAATGCATGGCAGTCTTTCGTGGCGCTCATTAAAAATTTTCTTGGGAATAAAAAAGCCGAAAACTATGTGGAGGTCGTTGAAAATTTGATTGAAAATTATCATCATCTGGGGTGCAACATAAGCGTGAAACTTCATTTTTTAAACAGTCATCTTGACAAATTTCCTGTCAATCTTGGAGATGTTAGTGATGAACAGGGTGAACGTTTCCATCAGGATTTAAAAGAGATGGAGAGACGTTATCAAGGAAGGTGGGATACTCACATGATGGCTGACTACTGTTGGAGTATTAAAAGAGACTTATCGGGAATAGTGCACTCCAGAAGATCTTACAAACAACCATTTAATCCTTAAATTATTTTGTATTTTTATTTTAACACTCCAATGCATTAAAATTTAATTAAAACTGTTCTCATTTTCTTTCTTTCACTATAAATAAAATTTTAAGAATATTTTATAATTATTTAGTCCTTATTGTTGACCAAATTTGGACCAATTACAGTATCGACGTCTAAAATTAAACGATAGAAGCATTATTTGGCCGAAAATATGTATTTGTTGTAGAGCAAATGTGATACGCAAAAACTGATGTGATATTTGAGTTCAGCAGCACCAAATTAGTCAGAAACAAGTCTTAGATGTAAGTCAGCAAAAATTGTGTTGATCAGTGCTATCAATAACGAAGCTATTCTAAATAATCTGAGAATATATTTTCCCCTATTTATCTATGTTTGTGATCCGTTAATTTGAGTGAACCTGTAAGGCAGATGCTTTGGTAGGTGAATGACCTAGTGCAGGTCGTCAAGACCCGGTGTCCACTATAGCACTGTCCACATTTCGGGAGCATCAACACGTGCGACTCACCAGATAGAGATTACTTAGAAAGATACGTGGATGTACGCTAGTTGCATATGTCGCTGGTCGCCGCTCGCCGTCTAAGACAGATGCACATTTATCAGATTAACTCAAGATTTGTACTGAAGATGATATCACGAAATGTGTTTATTAATCTTAAATTAGATACCAAAGCTGAACTGTTCATTTAATGACACTGATGAGAAAGTAAGTTAAAGAAAAAGTATATGATTTTATAGTTGCATTTATTGCTTGGTTTTCCATCGATTGTGATATTGCACCTTGACTAATAACTTCTTGTACACATCTTTAAGCCGCATTCAGACCTATTTAAATTAATAAGCTATAGACTGTGTATTGTGTCGTTCTGAGTTATGCTTTAATGCATTCTTTTAACGTTCCATGTACCGTTCACATCTGTTATAAATTAGTACGTTACGAATAGCCCTCCATCTGTGAATTTTGAAACCAACTATTTAGCTTCGTAAAATATTTTATATGTATTATCGTTCTTATAATTCTGTTGTCTTAGATTTTAACTACCTAATTACCTAAATTGACCATATTTACTGTCCGTCTTTGTAATTTTGAGCAAGATTTGTTAATGATGACATTATGTTAGATTATGTAAAGGCATTCGATAACTACGGTGTCAATGATAGAATGCGATTACCAATGTGTTTATATGTCTGTCTCATTAAAACATCTCAGTAGCTATAAGTTTAGAAAATTATGCACAATCCACAACAAACAGCGTATTAAATTTGGAGGTCTGAACGGTTTCACGTCTTATCATATGACCAACTCTTTGGTTACAGTGAACAGTTCATAAGCTACAGTACATAAGCTATTGATTTAAGCGATGCGTACATACCAGGTCTACAAGTATGAAATGCGGATTTTTTAAAAAAATAAAACATATTAAACTCAAAAGAACAGTAAAAGTTTATTTATTCAAAGTATGCTCCATTAGAAGTTATACATTTTTCCCATCTTTCAGGCAATTTGTGAATACCTCGCCAGTAGAACTCTTCCCCTTTCCCCGCAAACCATTCATCTAGCCATTCTTTCACATTTTCATATGAACAAAAGTGCTGCTCGGCAAGTGCGTAACCCATCGATGCAAACAAGTGGTAATCTGAAGGGGCCAAGTCTGGTGAGTAAGCGGCATGGGGTAGCACTTCCCACTTGAGTGCCTCCAATGTGTTGCAAACTGCTTTTGCCTTATGTGATGGAGCGTTATCATGAAGAAAGATTACCTTGTGCTGTCTTCTTTCGTATTCTGGTCGTTTTATGAGCAGCGAATGGTTCAATTCGATCAGTTGTTGTTGGTAGCGTTGGGTATTAACTGTTTCACCAGGTTTTAACAATTCATAATAGACCACACCCTTTTGGTCCCACCATGTACAGAGCATTGTCTTTTTGCCAAAGCGATTCGGTCTTGCAGTTGATGTGGATGGTGAGCCTGGGTTCACCCATGATTTTTTGCGTTTGGGATTTTCAAAATAAATTCATTTTTCATCGCCAGTAATGATACGATGCAAAAAAGACTTTCTTTTGTATCGTGCAAGCAAAATTTCACAAGTGTTTTTGCGTTTTTCCATCTGCCTCTCATTCAATGCATGTGGAACCCATCTGCCGACTTTCTGGATCTTACCCATCTCTCGGTGACGATTGGAAACAGCTTGTTGACTAACGCCTAACTGATCTGCTAGTTGTTTTTGTGATTAACTATCGTCTTCCTGTAGCAATGTTTCCAATTTTGTATCTTATATTTTATTGGAGGTTTTCCATGTTCTTTGTCTGTAAGATCAAAGTCATCACTTTTGAAACGCCGAAACCGTCGTTCACACGTATCTTGCGATGGAGCATATTCACCATAAGCTTCTCGAAGCAGTCGGTATGATTCAGCAGCAGTTTTTTTCAAATGAAAACAAAACAGTAGTACTGTCAGCGAATGCTCTTTATTTGGCACAAAATTTGACATTTTTAACACAGTAAAACAAAACTATATGATCACTTTTCAAATTTTAACCTATATGCATTTGACACTTAATGATAACTTAACAAAATGCCATATGTGTTGCAACTTTGAACTATACAACCTGTTTGCGCGGCAAGTTTGAAAAAAATTCGCAATTCATATTTGTAGACCTGGTATATTCATAATATTTGTAGATGTACGCATCGCTTAGTGCAGAAAGCCATGCTGTAGCTTCTGGCGCGCAAAACGAAAGCGAACGAATTCGTTCGTTCATTGTCTTTTACATAATCGATTTTTTTTTTTTTTTTTTCTTCGCTTTTATTCGCTGTACCTAATCCCAACATACGGCTCCGAAACATTAAAGAGCAATGCCGACTGACTTAAGTTAAGACTGTTTTATTTCTTTAAAGAGCCTTTTCACCTTAGTTAAAGTCCATATATTTTAAGTTCAATCTTTAAACTTTAAAAGACCTTATTTGAACTCTAATCTTTGAGATGAACTTTGTCAGCATAAAACACTTACACTCTTTTAAAGATTAAAAGTGAAACACAAATAAAAGTACATCATTAACTGTCAGGGCTGGACTGGAAATATATTTAATACCAGAAAATCTGATGGGGTTAGATCAGGCCAGTGATTAATCGGGACAAATCAATGCATAATCGGGCCAAGTCAATATTTATTTTCTAATTTTAATTAACACCATCGGAAAATATGTACTGTAAGTACTAGGGTTGTACATCGAAGGCAAAACATCGATGTTTAACATCGATGTATCGGAAATATCGATGTTTTATTAATATTAAATAAAGCTATTTGTTTATATTATATAGGTTTTATTTAATAATGTAAAGATACAATACGAAAAAAGTAACATATAATGCACAAAAAGCATTTATTAGATTTTGAAATAGAAATATTCCTTTTTAATAGTAATTAATTTCATATTAACATTATTATACCCAATATAATAATCCTAATTTGTACCTACAGTCTATTCCAAACGATTAGGCGGAACTAACCGCAATTTTCATTTTTGTAATTTGTCATTAGATATTTTTTTATATATTGAAGTTGACTTTTCCTGAACAAAATGATCAAAAGCTTCAATCAATCGGTAAAAGTAACTAGAATTGAAAATCTAGTTCCGCCTGAACCAAAGGAACAGACCTTATTATTTTTACATTTCTAAAATGAAATATTGGATTTTATTACAATACTAATATAGTAATCTTAATGTTAATTTTATATTATTTAACATAAAAATAACACTGTCATACACAATTATTTTTATACTTTTTTAAGTTGAAATAAAGTCTGTTCCTTTGGTTTAGGGGGAACTAGATTTTCAATTCTAGTTACTTTTACCGATTAATTGAATCTTTCGATCATTTTGTTCAGGAAAAGCCAACTTCAATATATAAAAAAATAGCTAATGACAACTTACAAAAATCCAGGGATTGGAGGAATAACAACTGGGAAAGTGTCAACAAAACTCAAAAAGAAAAAGTGTGTTGGCGGCGTTGGTCGTTCGCATTGTTTGCAAAAATTAGAAGTTTCTTCTTATTTTTTCATATTCTGCTAACTGCTAAGAAGAATAAAAATTAACACTATTAGTATTGTTATACAATAGATGGCGATTATGTTTTGTGTACTAATTTTAATAAAATTTTAATTTTTAAGATTCCAGCGCCTCTAGCGGTCGTTTCTGAATTTCAAGGTTTAAACATCGACATCGGTAGTAGACATCGATGGTAAAAACATCGATGTTTTCGATACATCGATGTTTTTTTCCCATCCCTAGTAAGTACATATTTTCCGCTCTCTACAAAATTCCCTTAACGGAAAAAATTTCGCATCTGTGGACGATATCAAAATTCACCTGGACAGATTTTTCGAGAGCAAAGACGGAACCTTCTGAAGAGATGGCATTATCAAATTGCCTGAGCGTTTGTCCAAAGTGATAGAAAATACATTTGATAATAAAAGTTTTTTTTAGAATGTATATTTTACTGAATAAAAGGTGAAAAAAAAGAACGGACTTAGTAACAACCCAATACATCAGGTTTATAAATTCAGAGAAAATTTAACTTGAACTTTTCCCTAAATAACACCAATTTACGTTTCTTAAAAAACATATAATAAAAAAAATGTTCACACATATTTTCGTGTCAAAATTTTGTCGTATGTATATACATTGTTAGTTTTCACGTTGAACCGGTCTGTTGTAGAGCGAGTAACGATGACGCATGTCCCAAGGTGCAACAACCGTACTTGATAGTTTAGCTGAGCTTGCTAGGACTTTACTAGACAAAGCTGAATGAACCCGGAAAAATTGATGCAGCAAATTCCAAATATACAGCTGATTGGAAGGTAAAGGTTGATAAAGTTTAATGACATTTGGTTTAATTATTCATTTACAAAATCATTTTTAATAAAAATTAAATTTAAAAACTATTTGTTTCACAAAATTATAATATTTAATACGGACAAACCAAGTATCTTATAGTTAGCAGACGTAGTCATGAGAACACGACCAACTTAAAAATTAATGACAACACTTTTGAGAGAGTTTCTACTTTCAAATACCTGGGTACCATGATGAATCAGGTGAAAATGATACAGCAGAAAATTACGAATAGAATTAAAGCTGCTAATGCATCGTATTTTTCACTTGGATCCCTTTTGAAAACGAAACTCTTGTCTAGGAACACCAAGACCAGGTTATAACTTTGGAAGTGCTGAACCGATTTTAATAAAACTTCTAACTTAAACATATCTTTGAGATTAATTGTTTGATTATATTCGATTTGTTGACTACTCATGATCTATGGTCTATTTCAAAGTAGAAAAATGTGTGTAAGAAGATAGGAGCTGTTTGTCCTTGCTTCGGATTGGTTTAGATCGTCATCCCTATTACACTATAAAAATATTGTTTTTAGTCCAAGTTGACAGATGTTCAGTGTCGTACATTGGAAATATATTATTTATATTATTTAATTTTTCTTACATATTTTGTTATTATTAACATATTTAGACATTTATTTATATTCTTGGCGTACATTTTATGTAATTTGTTTTTACGCAGTTATATATTTTTTAGGTTATCTGACATATAAATATTTTTTGACACTTGACATTTAACAGATCAAGAGAGAGGACTAATGTGAGGCCAAAAGACAGCCCAGCTGATTGTGCCCAAAGAAGAAGTTATTGATATAATTTTTAGACCTTCATATATACATATATTTTTAATTTTTATTTACAATAATTATTTAAATATAATAAGAAACTTTAGCTCTGAAGATATATTGTTTTTTATTGCTTTGTTTAAACTCTTTTAGCCAAATCTCTCTTTTTATATATAGTACATAATTTTTAAAATTAATATTTTTTTAACTTTTTCAAATTTCCCATTAAACTGAATTTATGTCGTTTAAATAACGTAAGTGTATTATCTGCCTTGTTTATTTCAATATCATATTAACTTTTGTTATATTAAAAAAAAATCACTTGCTAACCCAGCTGCTACGCCCATGCCCTAGTTGTAACTTATTTTAAATTTCCCGCTATACTGTATTTGATCAGTGTAAATCGTACTCGGTTCGCAGCGCTATCTACTTTTTTCTACTTTGAAATAGACCATAGACATTGTTATTTAATATTTACGATGGTTTAAATATTTTAATTAACTAATTTTGATAATTATTTTGATAAAAAAAAATATGCACCCGGATTTTTGAAAGACATTTCTTGAATTTATCAACATCTGCTCTAGGTACAATTAGATCTATCGAATACTAGATCTTTTGATAAATAAACCAAATAGACAGATGCAACAGGCTTTTAGGGCAATGACCTGATGATAGGACCTGCTGTCCAATATTACATTACTCTAATTTTTTTTAAAAGCAATTTTTTTTGTACAAATATTGAAAATCTGTATTTTCTCAACTTTTATACATTTATATTGTTCAATTTTTAAAAAGAAAATCAGTTGTGTTTGCTTAGAAACAAATGTAGATTGCTTACTATTTATTGCATACCTCTTTTTTGAATTTGTCTATCCAAAAATTTATAATTTAAATATATAAGATTAATAAATTATTAACTTGCGGAATTTGTTGTCGTTGAAATGGACTATAAAAAAAGGTAATGCTAAAAAGGGATCGAGAAAGAGAGTGCAATAATAATGTTATTAAATGAAAAAATATTGCATATGTAATAATAATAAAAATAAAATAAATTATAATATAAATTGTGTTTTGTTGCTTTTCTTTGAAAAGTTTTATTTTATTTAAATATAAATGAAAAGAAGTATTATATAAAATTTTTATTAAATAAAATTTCATTAATAGAGGACAATATTTAAATATAATTGTAAGGATTCACCGTCCATTGGAAAATTGGCAGCAATGACTTTTTCTAAAAAAATTACTCTATTATTAGTATTTTTTTCCCTTAACATGTTCAAACTGGATAAACGATCATCCGTCATATTTGACATAATAAAAATTGAAAATAATAGTATTTATAAGCCTGGGCTAGGTCCGATTTGACAGCACACTTTGTTTATGTAGTTACCTGTCATCATATATAGAGACTTGCGGTTGGAATATTTTTAATCATAGTGTCCTAAAAAGTCTTAAAGTCTACCTCTTACGATTTTTTCGATTTTTGACCATTTTCAGAGGTTTTGTTTGATGGTTCGTATTTATTGTAAAAGTTGGGTTATTAAGGCCCCATTATTTTTTAGATTAAAAAATATACGAACATTTGATAAATTCAAACCGCAGTTCTCTAAATTTTATTGTTTTTGAGTTAAAATTGACACATCGAAAATTTTGCAAAAATAAATAATAATAATAATAATAATAAATGTTTGGAATTTGCTTCTAAATTAGTTCTAAAGCCCTTTAGAACCTCAGAATTTCTCTATCTCATGTAGATTTTGAGATACAAAATGAAATGTCTTTCGAAAATGAAATATTTACAAATTTTCAAAACTACACGGATCGAACAGACGTTAACTATGAAAGGCCTTATTCTTTATCGAGGTAGAAAAAAGTTTGTAGATTTCAGAAACCCTAACTGCAGGACCATATATTTTATTGCTTTTCAAATAAAAAATTTCAAAATAAAAAAAAAAAAAAGAAAAATTAAATTTTACAAAAAAGTTTTTGTTTAGGGGTTGTTTTATAATATGTCCTGACGCCCTTTAGGACCTCGGTATTGCAAAAATTCCCCCCACAGGTCCTTATCTTATGTGGTTTCTGAGATACGGTCTTTCGAAAATTAAATATTTACAAATTTTCAAAACTACACGAATCAAAGAGACGTTAACTGAGGAGAACTTCAATTTTTTTTAGATAAATATAAATCTAGATTTGAAAAATTTGAACCGTAGATTTCTATTTCTAATCTTTCAACAACAGAATCATCTCGCTAAAATTTGGATTTAATATTAACTTCCATTTTTCTTAGGAAAAGTAAAAAAAAAAACTAAAATCTTTGTTCTTTCTTAAATGATAGCCATAAACAGTTAGTTAATTAGTTAAAAATTTTGGCGCACAGCAACAAAGACTATTTGCGCCTAACGCAGCCCATGTAAATGACTACACAACTTATTAAAAACAATAAATTAAACAATAAATAAATAAAATTCAATAAAAATACGCATACTCCATAAAAGAAATCTTGCACGGACAAATGATAACTAAAAACGATACAATTTGTTGTTTTTGTAGTTTTTCACAACCTCTCTCGAAATTGTAACAAAAATTCACCACTACAATATACGTAATAAGTTCAAACTACTGCAGTATTTAGTACAATAATTTGGCCACTAGAGTGTGTCTATTCTCAATTACCTGGGGCTGAATCAATCGTTTGATAAGCGCAGTATCAGTAAGTGAAAATTCTATGAAAAAAGTGGAGTCTGTGATTATATTCAATTCCCTCTTATCCATGTGGTAGATGAGACACAGTTCTTCAAAAAAACCCTTCAAAAACTATCATACGTAATTGACATTATCAGTTTTTATCAAAGAAGACCGTACGTTTGCTGTCAATGTCATTCAACCATTCAGCTAAAAATGCTGACGTTTACTGTAAATATTTACTATTTTATAAGAAATTTTTTTTTTTTATTAAACGGATATGATTCAGATGCCCGTCATTCAATTACTGAGGTAAACCTTTATAACTTCATCATTAACTTTATTTATTTCGTGCTTTATTTAGGTTTCTTTTCCATTCTTCTTCAAATTCGTCTTTATGGTCATATGAAAATTCCTTCCTGCTATTAACTATTTAAATTGCATAATATAAACTATATATAAGTTGACTATAAATAAATGATATAATCTAGTGGGTTAATTAGCAAAAATGGACATAAATTGTTATCAAATTCTTGTTAATGAATGAAACTATTTGTTTCGTTGAGAACGATGAAGTTCTTTGAATATTTCATATAAAATCTTTATGTCTTCCATGAAATTTGTTTTTACTGTTATTTTTAAAATATTACTTTCGTTCTAATTTCATTGCCAGAGAGGGAAAATATCCTAGTTAGCCTTTTCAAAATCTAGGAAAGATCAAAATTTCATCCCAGTATTTTGTTTAAAAAATTCAAGGCAACTTACCCTTTTTTTATGTATTAATTCTGCGGAGTTCGCAGCACTATTTTCATATATCTACGTCAATCTGATTAAGAACCACTGGTCTAAATGCTCAGTGACTGGAATAACGGTTTTGCTGTAATAGCGTCGAAATTAATAATATTTTGAATCACATATGTCGTCTGTTAAAGTAAAAGCATTCATTTCAGATAGTCTATTCTATCACAATATATTAAAATTTCAAAATGGCCCCACTTATTTTCGTTAATGCCGAATACAAAACAACATCATAGAGCAGTGTTACTCAACAGCTGGTCCGCAGAAAAATCTTAGTGGTCCGCGAAAGTTTTTGTATAATCTGTCTCATTTTGTAATACGAAATTAGATCTGGTTACTTTGGTGACTGTTGTGGTGTATAGAGTGCATAGACTTTTATGGAAACTTGTGAACTTGTAAACCTGGCTTTTAAATATTTGGTTAAATTTTATTATATCGAGGTTATATTCACTCAAAAACTATGTATGTCAGATAACAAATTGACATGTCAAAATTGCGATTGACATGTCAAAATTGTGATAGACATGTCAAATATTTTGAAAGGTGCCATTTCAGAACTACCACCCTAAGATGATATTTTAAATATACAACATAAAAAATGAAATTTTCCTCTTAGTTTCGTATTACAAAATGAGACAGATAATATATGTTTTTTGCGGTATTTTTGTTATTTTTTATGCATATTTTATGTAAATAATTTATATATATATATATATATATATATTTTTGTAAACTTTCTGTGATTTTCTACAAATAACATAAATGTATTTAGTATAATCCGTCTCAATTTGTAATACGAAACTAGATCTGGTTACTTTGGTGACTGTTATGGTGTAAACAGACTTTGGCGTATCCGTGTGAACCAATACTATGATAATATTATAAATGTATTGTCAATATACAACATAAAAAATGAACTTTTACTGTTAGTTACGTATTACGAAATGAGACAGATAATAGCACATTAAATATATTTGTTTTCTTACAATAAATGAACCAACAATTATTATTAGTGGTCCGCGTTAGAAAATTATATATTTTACTTGTCCGCGGTGCATTTTTGGTTGAGAAACACTGTCATAGAGGACAGTCTACGGAGACAGTTCAGTGTGCATAGGTGACATGACACTGTGCATGTAACTGTCGAGAAGTTACCCCAGTAGTCCGTATTTCGACGGACTAAAATGGCGGCCATCGACAGTCTGTCGTGGGCACTAGCACTTAAGCGTACAAGGGTACCTATTATGTACTCAACATTAATCGGTCACTATATGTGTGTATCTTAATACTCACACTTTGTACAGTATTTTCCCAGAAATTTATACTTACAACTGATATAAAAATATTACCTAATAAATTAATTATTACACCTAAGTGTGTAAATACGATACTTATTGATAAAATTTTTAATATTTGTAGTAACCTCTAAGGTCTGTTGAGTACATATCGATATAAGACAGGTGCAAAATTTGATAAACAAATTGTTTATCAAAGGCTGTAAACAATAAATTTCAGGAATTAAGGAAATTAGTGCTTACGATAAAATATATCTTCAATATTATATCAAAATATAATTCAAACAATCTAGTAAAAGAAAATTTTTATTTGTTGCCGGAAAATAATAATACTATGTAAAGTAAAAATGAATAATTAAAATATGCTGAATTAAAGGCCACTCAGATTTTGAGTTCAACATTGAAGTCGATCTTCTAGCCAAAGAAGCAGCTGTAAATGGCTCCCTTTTAAAAATTCCTCTAAACAGTAATGAGATTATGTCAATCTTCAAATCTTCCATATTCCAATGGCAACAAGAATACATAGATTCTCTACAGATCAAAGGATCACACTATGGTCAAATTCAACCTCTTGATCCTAGAAAGCGTTGGTTTTCTTCTCAACAAAGCAGATCTTTTATATCTACTTTTATCCAGTTTAGATTTAATCACACCTTCTCTCCATATCATTTGCATAGAATTAATATGGTTTCGTCTTCTTTCTGTCCGTGTGATAATTTGTCTGTCAGCGATTCGAACCATTTATTGTTTGAATGCCCAATTCATTTTCGCAATCGTAACTTATTCATACAAAATTTAGTTTTCCAAAAAATATCCTTACCTACCAATATTGAGACACTTCTTGCTACTAACTCTCCAGATATTTATGAAATTATTTATAACTATATTAAAGCAGAAAATATCAAATTATAAATGCAATTTTAAAAACCTCTACTGTGTTTATTTATATCTGGCTAGTAGCCAAAGCTGCTGAAGCCAACAAATAAAAAAAAAAAATTGATGTGAAGTGTGAATTTTCCCACATTTCAGGGTTTCGCAGGTATTTAGTAACTGAATGATGATTATTTGGGATGCCAAAACATTTTATGAATTTTAATTCGAATGCCTAATACCATTATTTAAATTTCTAAATATGTGCAGTATTTTGTTTTATATAACAAGGTTCATTAAGATTTTGAAAATTGTCTATAGCTTCCATTGGTTGCTTAAATCATAAGCCCCGCCCTCTGATTTCGTATACAGTCAAACATAGAATTAAATTATAATTTCAACACTTCCCGCTGGTTATTAAATTCACGCTTTTAAAAATTAAATGCAACAATTACCATAATATAACTAGAATTTTGATAAAATAATTTAAATAAAATATCGAATTCTAGTTTGCAAATTACAAAGAAACGACGAAACGCACTACGCTACGAGCGCTTACTTATCTACTGTGTTACATAGCGAATTAAATATTTATCATATTTTAGTTAAAAACGCAAAAAATGCGTTATTTTCCGAAAACATAATCTGATGAAAAATTCCTGTTGTACTATTCCGGTTCATACCAATGTACATTACTTAGAATTTTTTCAGATTTTTAGTTTAAACCATCTGGGCTACAGGGTGTGGGACAAAAAATTTTTTGCACAATTTTGACAAAAATCGCGTCAAAATAATTTATTTTGCAAAAATAAAATTTTGATCGTGAATCCACGTATTACGGACTTTCATTTGATACCCTACACAGAATTTTATTTTTTTTTTCGATGAGCACATATTTGTTTATATTTTTAGGGGGATATATTTTTTAGATGTTTTAGTATTTTTCCTATGTGCGGGTTAAAGAGTTGTATAAGCATGCCAAATTTCAACTTTCTAGGTTTAGCCGTTTGGCTACAATTTTTACCGAACAGACAGACAGACAGACAAACGACAAAATGACGGTATAAGGGTTTTTTGGTCATACCTACAAAACCCTAACAATGAATAAAAAAATAAGCGCATTAAGTAGGCTGCAAATTAAAAATATATATATATTACTCTTAAATAATAAAATAATGAAATAGTGTTTTTTTTTGTTTTGAAAATTCCATTCCTGAAAGGGATTTGAACCAGAGACTTTAACAATGTGAGGCACTAGTGTTACAACTACGCTACCCCGGTCAGCATGGAATTTTTTTTTTCAACGACTCTAGAAAATCGACATTTTTTGAAAAACTAATTTCAAAATTCCTGTTGAACTATTCTTGTTTTCATCAATAAATATTATTGAGATTTTTGGCTATCAGCACCTAATTAATGCGTAAAAGTAAAAATCATTAGCAATATCCAAAATCGTTAGATTTAAAATATCCTAGCATAAATTTCTATATCTGTTATTAATATCGGTATTTTAAAACATTTCCTAAATAATTTATCCTAGTTAAAAATGTTAAAAAAAGTGTTATTAAACAGCTGCTTAGTTATAACTAGGAACTCATCAAGTAATTTATTTCTGAGAAAGTAGTAATATTTAAATTTTTATCGTTCCAAAATTGCATTTACCAAAAATGTAAGAATTTTGAAACTTTCACTATGTTTGGTATTTTTTCTCGGATATGTTGGATAATGTTGCTATTAATTACAAAAAATGTTTAATGTTTTGTAGTAATTAGAGGCTCATTAGTTTAAACTAAGAGCGACTAAGTTTAGTCATTTGTAAGATGACCTTCGTGGCAAGCGTTTAAGCGGAACTGCATATACAAAGGAAATAAAATTAAATAGATATAAGTCCTTTGAGAAAACTTAATAACATGACGGTGTTTCTTTTTAATGTTAATACAGGGTGTTTAGAAACTACTCATTTCATTTCAAAGACAAATACAGTTGAACTCCGTTACTCGAACATAATTCGTTGCTGAGGGACTAGCGATTTATTCAAATAACGGAGGCGTTGTTTTAAAAAATTCCGTTGCGACAATATGAGCCCCGAAAATGGACCCTGTGGTAACCAAGAATTAGTAGTTAATGATGAACATCTAAAGGACCTAGTTTAGTGGTGCCATAATTGTCGGACTACCGACGGGGAGACCCCGCCCCGCTCCCAAAAAAACTTTTATCGACAATCATACCTTTATTATAAAAAATAGCAGTCTTTTAAAAAATTAATTAAAAAAAATAGGAAGACACAAATAAACAATTAAAGAAGTGATTGATAATTAAATAATTAATTTTTTTTTTCAATCAATTCGTAAAATAATTATATTTTATTTTAAACAAAAGAAGACTCTAGCTCTTATAGTTATGGCCCCAGTTGTCATAAGCCCTAATTGTGGACGGCTCGATTTGTTAATGGCCCGAATTGCTAATAGTCCCAATTGTGAAAAGCCCCAATTGTGTACGGCCCGAATAGTCCATCATCCCAGTTGTTAATGGCCCCAGTTGTGAAAAGTCCCAATTGTGAACGGCCCGAATTGTCTTACGGCCCCAGTTGTCTGGTTACCCACTTATTACATATCTTCGAAATCCTGCAATGTGTGAAAATTTACACTTCATAATAAATTTTTTTCGTGGATCCGAACCTAATTAAATATTAAAATAAATAATGAATATCTAAAATCAGAAAACGAAACAAAATTTTTAGGTTTGTACATAGATGAACATTTAAGTTGGAAAGCCCACTGTCAAAAACTACTAAAATCATTAAATTCAGACCACTTTTAAATAAAAAATTTAAAAAATATTATAGGTCATGAGACCATTATTAAATTTTATTATGCACAATTTTATAGTAGGCTTAAGTATGGAATATGCTTCTGGGGATCATCAACTATTACCCTTTTCACACTAGATCTTTAAGATCGGATGTTAAAGTGAATGTATCTTTAAACGCTAATGTGAAACCGTATGGCCTCGTCTAAACACGACCGATGTTTAAGACAGAGATCTGCGTCTTAAACTTCGTACGCATTGCAAACTTAATTTCTATTATAAAAAAATACTCTTTGAATTTGTGCTGTCAACATTTTATATTATCATAAACAAGAATACTGTATTATATCGAAGTTGCAAGAAGTTTATACTTATTGTTATAATAAAATTATTTATTTTAATAATGTGTTTAATAAAATACAGAGCTACAATAATTGAGATAAAATGTATCGACTTACATGTTAATACAGGTGTAATATATTCTTTATTGTAGTGTCTTTATTGTAGAATGAAATGAAATATACATATTTGTTTAAAATAATTCAAAATGTGCGTCTGCGCAGACAGTTCAAAACTGGTAATTTCATGACGGTAACTTAAGGACAAAATTACTGTAGCTGATGACAGCACCAGACATTTAAACATCAAGTGTGAAAGCATACCGATCTTAAACATCGGTGAACTTTAAGTTCACTCGTCTTAAAGATCTAGTGTGAAAAGGGTATAAGGCAGGTGACATATTTATTTCCTAGAAAAGAATAATACGTTGTATAGCAAACAAAAGACGCACAGAATCATGCAGACCTCTTTTTGTAAAATACAAATTATTAACAGTTCCTGGTATTTACATCTTAGAGTTGCTGGTCTATGTATTTAAAAATCAAATATACTTTGCTCGCCATTTGAACCAGCATTCATATAACACCAGAGGAAAAGATTGTCTCAGAACTCCAGCAAACATGCTGGAACTGACAAAAAAATCACCAAAAACTGTTGGTATTAAATTATTTAATTCACTGCCATTCCATGTCAGAAATGAAACGCAGTTTGCTGTATTTAAGTGGAAGATTAAGGTATTTCTTATAGAGCATTGTGTATACTCAATGAATGAATTTTTGAAATTTTGTAAGGACTGGTGTTGTCATGCCAATGGGGAACACTGATTTTGGGTAATTTAAGGGGGGGGGGGTCTGATAACCACATTTTAAGCATATTTTTATGAATTTTTTTCAAATCTAATGGTTAAATTTATTCATTTTCAAACTAAGTACATATATAAAGTATGTTTTGAAGAAGATACAAAAAAAATTTTAAGGCAAAATATGGCGAAATGAGCCAGCTGTGGCAAATCTTCTCAGACTCCGGGAAAAAAATATATTTTGCGGTGACCAGCATAACTCGTCACTGGATCATCTGAAATCAAAAATCCAAAAAGATTTTGTTAGTTTATGAGTTTGCCGAGGTAACGATGTTGAGATATTTTTTTTTCATGTTTTTTTTTTTTATTTAACAATCACAAATATACTCATTTTTAGGTTTTTTTGTCTTCTAAGTAACGCTAAAAACTGAAAAATCATTTTAAAAATAAAAACTCAACGTCATTACCTCGGCAAACTCATAAACTAACAAAATCTTTTTGGATTTTTGATTTCAGATGATCCAGTGACGAGTTATGTTGGTCACCGCAAAATCTATTTTTTTTCCCGGAATCTGAGAAGATTTGCCACAACTGGCTCATTTCGCCATATTTTGCCTTCAAAATTTTTTTGTATCTTCTTCAAAACATACTTTATATATGTACTTAGTTTGAAAATGAATAAATTTAACCATAGATTTGAAAAAAATTCACAAAAATATGCTAAAAATGTGGTTATCAGACCCTACCCCCCCTCTTAATGTATGATTTTGTTGTTTTATCAATTGCATAACTTGTATTACTGATCAAGATCTGTGTAAAATTGTAAACTCATGTACTGACATATCCTACATGCAGTCCTGTGTTTAAAGGATTAATAAAAATTATTATTATTATTATTAATCCTTTTCATCAACACCTTAGCTTTCGTCCTTGTTATATTGGGTCCCTAAGTCCCTAAGTAATACTTTAATTAACTAATATACAAATAATTTTAATTTCCGTAGGTTTTATTTAAATGCTAATGTAATTATATTAAATGTGTCAATTGGGCTGATGGATTGGAATCGATTAGAGCAACTGGATTTTCTTGTAGATACCGACAATCGGCAGTTCGAATGTTAAGCTGTCCACTTCACTCCACTCCACTAGCATGTAGTTTTATATCCTGGGGGAATATTGTTTCAACACTGATTAATATTTGAAATAATAATTTTATACTAAGAACATAATTAATTAATTCGCAAATTTTTTAGACAGTTACATTTAAATTAATTGTAACAAATGTAGATTTATTGGTAGAACTTTTAAATGAATTAGAAAATAATTATCACGTATCAGACTAGTTAATGCTTAAGGCTGCGTATAACCCCCAGTGGTTACTAATTTCTTATACAAAATTAAAAATCTAAAATAAAATTAGTATCAGTCTATACATCAAATTTTGCACCGAATTTTTATCTATCTAATAAGATATTTTTAATTATACAAGGTGTCTCAAAAGAAATTTTATATTTAGTGGATCGATTAAAAAAAAAGTAAGCCGTATATAGAAAAAATGTTTATTAATTATTAAAATACTCTTTTTGGGGATTTATTTCTTAAAAATAATATCGTCTAAATGTAGACCCTCGCGTTCTCGGCACTCATTTAATCGAACAGTAAAATTACTTATGACGTCTCGGCAGGTGGACTCAGGGATGGCTGCCATTTCGTGACGGATATTTTCTTCCAAATGCGCCAGTGAAGTCGGTTTATTGGCGTAAACTTTAGATTTAAGATAACCCCATAGGAAAAAGTCCATAGGGGTTAAATCTGGACTGCGTGGAGGCCAATTTATGTCACCTCTCCGGGAGATCAATTTGCCTGAGAAAATTTCACGAACACGTGGCAGAGACATATTGGACGAGTGTGAAGTTGCTCGGTCCTGTTGGAACCATGTTCTTTGGTTATAGCCAGGAAATTTTTGCAGTTCAGGTACCAAGATGTTGTCTAACATCTCCACATAACGCTCTGAATTCACTGTAACTGCACGCCCCCTTTCGTCTTCAAAAAAGTAAGGGCCGATAATTCCTCGCGCCGACATCGCAGCCCATACGGTCATTTTAGGCGAAGTAGGGGTTTCTGATGTTTGCGTTTCGGATTCGTTGCACTCCAGTAGCGGCAGTTCTGCTTATTTACGTGGCCATTAAGATGAAAATGAGCTTCATCCGAAAACAAAATGTTGGTAAACGTTGAAAATCGCTCAATCACCTGATTTACGAAATTAAGCCTCTGACTGGCATCTTGGGGCTTTAATTCTTGCACCAATTGAATTTTGTAGGGGTGCAGCTTTAGGTCTTTGTGCATAATGCGATGTAATGATGATCTATGCACATTTAAAGCACTTGCGCGCTTCCGAATTGAAAGGTTCGGGTCGTCACGAACAGACTGATTAACATTCTCCACGTTTTCTACCGTTCTTGATGACCTAGGTCGCCCGGATTTTGATTTATCCAGCGTTGTACCAGTCTCTTCAAACTTTTTAACCCAATGGCGAATGAGAGAAATGCTTGGCGCATCATTTAAGTGGCGAAAACCTCGAATACTGCAGAATTTTCTACGCGCTACAGTCGCCGAATCACCGTTTTTGTAAAACTCTCGCACGCATAACGCGCGGTCTGCTCCCGAGAAACGCTCCATAGTGACTGAATTCCCAAGAGCCAGGCTACCGATTGACATAACCCCCGCGCCCCTCGGATATGTTGCGTTCACGCAGTAAGCTAAATAAATATAAAATTTCTTTTGAGACACCTTGTAGAAACATTTATTGTAAAAATATTATTGCTCAATAACTGAAAAATAGACATCAGCGATATTGTTCTGTAATTTTTTAAATCTATTTGTGGGTTTCGAATAACTTTTATATTTATATAGTTTTGTGTAGAAATGTTGAAATAATACGTCAACATTTTTTTCGACTTGATTCCTTATAGTTTAGAACCTTCGTCGAAAAATATTATACTTGATGATAATAGAATTCCACTTGGTACACGTATTCTTTACGAAGATTAAATCATTTTTGTTGTAACACCTATTTTGAAAACCGCCGCAGGTTCAAGATGGCGGCAAAAATAGACTACCAAGTATAATAACTATAAGTAGTTTTCACAATAGAGCAAAATAGCTATAAACATATTTGTAGAATGAAGCTTTAGCTACAATTTGCCGCATCGTACGCAAATATGCGTCAATTGGTTTACAAGATGGCGTCTATAATGCAATTTGATTATTTACAATTACATTACAGGTTTTTCTACAATAAAAAATACCCTATTAGATAGACAAAAATTCGCTGCAAATTTTGATATATAGATTGTTATTAATTTTATTTCCGATTATTAGTTTTGTATAAGAAACTATTGAGAACTATAGGGTTGTGCGCCGCCTTAATAGAGAGTGTTGATTTGACTGCTTATACGCAGCTGCTGAGTTTCAGCGTTTAGTTTATTTGTTCGTATCAAGATTATTCCAAAAGTTGTAAGTTGGGAAAACTCACTCACTGTAAAACAAGTTGTATGACACAATGACGTATCCAGGACTCATGTTTAGGGGGGGGGGGGGGCACTTACGATGCTTATCTATAAGAACAGGGGGGGGGGGGGTTGGCTCGCTGGCCCTCTACATAATTTATGTGACTCGTCCTTTGCTGAAAATTTTGCCGTGACCCTTGTATCAAACTGATTTTTCTTAGTTAGCAAAAAAGGACCATATTCTATACTCTATCTCTGAAAGACTGATAGTAATAAATCATTTTGTCAGGCAGTTACCAGTGGCGTCACATTTTAAACACGTTTAAATTAGTTTTGTGTATTTCTATATTACTATTTATCATTTTATTAAACGCACGCCTGTGACCATATTTATCATATCATTAAACACACCCCTATGACCATATTTTTCCTCAAAATTTTAGGGTCAAATTTTTATGGCCTATTGTGTTTAACCCTAGTTCGTATTCCCATATAATATGTGCGGCACACTCGGTTGTTTTTAATAATATTTCGTTTCTAACTATTCATATTTTGTTTTGCCGCTTCTGTGTGATAATACAATAACTTTTTACAAATAATAAATTTTATTACTATCAGTCTTTCGGAGATAGAGTATAGTCATATATAACCACATACCAACTATTAGGTGACGATAGAGTACTCATGGACAGGCTGATACTCTTCCTGAGAGAATCGAACTTACTGTTTTATGTGTGAAGCCTTGCACCTTATTTTAATGTGTTCTATTTCTAAACTGTGATATTCGATGGTAATTTGCCCCTTTACAGCCTCTTACCATCACCCCGAGTCTGTTCAAATTTTCGAACAGAATTTTTATTTTATTTATTTGTGTTTGTCTGTGCAAGATTTCTTTTATTGAGTATGTGTAATTTTATTGATTTTATCTATCGATTAATTGTTTAATTTATTATTAATTTATTTATATTTATTATTTTTATATGTAGTGTAGTCATTTAGATGGGCTGCGTTATGCGCAAATAACCTTTGTTGCTGTGCGCCAAAAATTTTAACTAACTAATTAACTAACTAACCAATATCCCAACTGACAGTTTATACGTTTATACGAAAAAAAAAATTTTTCTTTTTATCAAAAAATGTCTCAAATAAAAGTTAGTTATTGCTTTTGTAGCAACTTTTATTAAATATATTTTTTATAAATATTTTTCTGATGTTAAATATTCGCAAAAATCTTAAAATCGACACGAGTAAACTCCCATTTCTAGCCAACCGATTTTTACCAAAAGTTGATCAACTCGTGCCATTGACGTTGAAAGCTTAAATATGAAGTTTCATAAAAATCCTTTTAGCCGAATTTGCTCTGCACATGTACACAGACAGACGGACGGACAGACAGACAGACAGACAGACAAACAGACTGACAGAGGGACAGACAGTCCGACAGACGTCATGCTAAAAATAGTCAAAACGTTATGTAGGGACCTCAATTCGTGGAGATCCATCGAAATCTCGAAATGTCAAAATCGGTATGATCACAATACCTCCCTTATATGTTAGCGGTCGGTAAAAACAAAGTGTATTTATTATTTCCTTTTTCAAAATGTTGCAACAAGTGCCTACAACTCATTGTTGTAAATAAATTTAATTAATATTTTACGATTTAACAATTTTTAATTTAACAATTACATTTTTCTCACTATTCCGTGAAGGTCATCTAATTTTTAACATGAAAACTGCATATAAAAATACCTAACCTAACCTAACCTAAACTACGATAACCTTAGATATAACTTGAAAAATCTAGCCAACTAATCATTCTTTCTAGACAGATAAATCCTTTATTTACTCGCCAAAAAATAATGTAAAAAATAAAAACAACTAAAAAGATACACCTCCAGATATCAGTACAAAATAAGAAACGAGTGGGGACATAGTTAACATTGAAATGACCGGAGAAACAATTGGATATGTCAGTTTGATGACCGCGACCTAGTCAACTTGTGGTAGGGCAGTATTCGCGAGTTTTTATCGTACATTGGCGACTCGCCAAACACGTCATCGCGCAGAAACATACTGAGAAAAAAATTCACCAATGAATTTAGATAAACAGTTTTTTATTCGTAGATTTTTTTATAGTATGACTGGTTTATATTCAGACGGGTTACTTTACCTGAGGTTAAGGTTAAAGTTAATTTGATATTTCAGTGCAAAACTAAAAGTTGTCTGCTGAATTTTAAAAGTTTAAAAAAATTTTGACTTGCCAAATTTTTTAGTTATATTTATTTTTCAAGGTTAGTTTATGACTTGGAACAAATTTTTATTTTTTACAACTGTCTGACTGAATAATTTATTAAAAGTAAATTTTTTGTTTTCCAAGTGCGGAGAAAAGAAAGTTTAATGGAAAATTTTATTTTCTTTACACAATGTGGGCAAAAGATAGGTATAGGTCAGGGCAAATAGCGAGCATCCCGCGCTGTAATTCTATCCGGCCCGCGAAGCATTTTATAAATTATTGTATCCTGCAAAAATATTACTGTCTGTCCAATATTCTTTCAAATTTCATTCTTTCCAATTTTTTCTTTAAATTGCATAATAAACCAGGGCTTCGAACCGTTATTTTTTTCGTTTCGGTTTTCGTTCCAGTTCAATTAAAAAAATATATCGGTTCGGTTCCGGTTTTCGTTCCGGAAAAAATAACGGTTTTTTTCGGTTTTCGGTTCAGTTCCGAGTGATAAATTTGTAAATGCTTGTATTTGTATTAGAAATTTATTTTCTACTATAATTTAGTAGAACATTTTATTCCTTATTTTGTAATAATCATACCAAGGCCGCTACCAGGGGAGGGGATTCTTGGCGTTCACACCCCCCTCTCGAAATAATAGAAGTGCATTTTTTTACTTATCAGTTAAAAAAATTACGATTTTTTTTCTGCTCATCAGTTTAAAAAATAATCTTAAATAAAATGTATTTTATATTCACTCACATAAACATTATCTGAACCGAAATAAACCGATATTTTTTTTTCGGTTCAGTTCCGGGTTTCGTTCCGAGAAAAATAACGGTTTTTTTCGGTTTTCGGTTTTCGGTTCAGTTCCGGTTCGAAGCCCTGTAATAAACATTTTGGTTTAAAAATATTCCTTTTAAATTTTATAAAATATCCTTAACAAAAAAATTGTTTAAAATTAGAAAAAAAATTTTTTTGGCCCGTGGTCAAATTTTCTTCCCCAATGTGGTACGACAGTCAAAAGATTTGCCCATCCCTGGTGTGAAGGAATGCTAAAAAAATTCAACCTAGCCACTACAAAATCCGTATACAACATCGTTACAGGTGACGAAACTTGGATTTATTCATATGAATCGGAAACTAGTCAACAAACCACTGTTTGGGTCTTCCAGGATAAACCGAAACCCACAAAAGTTGTTCGTTCACGAAGCACTTCTAAGAAAATTATCGCTTGTTTCTTCGGTTGTACTGGACATGTCGCAACCATTTCTTTAGAGGATCGTAGAACAGTTAATGATGAATGGTATACAATAATTTGTTTGCCAAAATCGACATAATCAGGAAAAACAACCAAAAACGTCGTATCATTCTTAATCATGACAATGCAAGCTCCCACATAGCACGTCAAACAATTGATAATTTGAAGGAGAAAAACATCGAATTAATGTATCATTTCCCGTATTCACCTGATTTATCCCCTAACGACTTTTTTTTTGTTTCCCAATGTCAAACAAAAAATGCTTGGACAGCGATTTTAATCACCTCAAAAAACTGATGAAGCCTTCGAAAACCATGTTTTTGAGATACCAACTTCAAAGTGGAAAAAATGTTTCGAGAATTGGTTTGAACGCATGCAAAAGTGTATAAATCTTAAAGGCGAATATTTTGAAAAGCAATAAAACTGTTTGTTCCAGAATAAAAAAAGGTTTTCTCTCTTAGTTTTTGTAAAAACTTGGGTAGCCTCAGCGCCGTAACAACGGGATGGCGTCGGCGCATTTGCCAGGGTGTGAAAACCTTTTTTGTAACCTTTTCAAATAAAAAGCCTTGCTTAAATCCAAGAAAATAGATAAGCAAAACTCTTTAGCTTCAAAACATCTGGATATTTCAAGAATAAATTCCAAAATAGCTTGTGTGGTGGATCTATTTTTTCTAAAATCAAACTGTGACTCACTAAAGAGATTATTGGATTCGAAATAAGACGTTATCTAGTTAAAAAGAATTTTTTCAAACACTTTAGAGAAGACAGGGAGCTATGATATAGGACGGTAATTATTCGGATCATTCAGTTCACCTTTTTTATGTAACGGAATAACTGATGCCAGTTTTAGAGAGTCGGGGAAAGAATTGGATAATATACATGTATTTATTATAGCCTTATCATACTAGAGTTATTATTCAAGTCTAAACTTGGAAAATTAAAGTCTTTGCATTCGAAACGAAGTCTTGTGCGTGTGATAGTATGAAGAAAAAAACCTAGGTTCTGAAGACCAGGCAAATGAAACAGGATACAATTTCTCGGTCTTTTTACCCAGGTCTTACAGCTGACGCGTCTTTGTCTTTTGTTTATGTCAAAATATAACTGTCAACTGTCATAATTTCACGATGTGCGCATGGGTAAACAAACAATTTCCAAGTCTTAACTAATATTCAAATACCGTGTGATATGTCAAGACCTGAAGACTTGGATCCTGAAAAAAAACCTACAAAAATAAGACTTGGATAGCGTTCTAGTGTGATAAGGCCTTTACTCTTGTTAAGGGATATATTATAATATTTTTAACCTGTTTCACAACATTCATACTTAAACCGTATGCATCTTTACAGTTGCTATTTTTCAAGGAGTAAAACGGGACATAGGTCGTTAATCCGGGACAGTCCCGCCTAATCCGGGACGGTTGGCAGCCTTACTCGTACCTCTATGCAATTTAACAATGATTCGTACGGACAAACTATATATTAGTTGATCTGAAATAACAATGAATTATCTAATTTCGTGAATAGCGATAGTTGGTTGCAGTGCCAGTGAGGTGAATCGCGTTAGTTGAAATGTCTTGTAGATCAGTAATGCAACATGATTTCCATGCCCCAGATGCGGTACAGTCATGGTCCATGAGCAAGTAGGTACACTCCGAACAACGTTACATAACCTCACTCTCGATCACTCGTGAGATTTTTATCCAAAGTGTAATAATAATTAGATAATTACCTTTATCTGATTAACATTGTACACAATTATACCTATATGTTGAAATATTACTGAATTATATACAATTACTGAAGATTGAGACGTACACTTCTTTGATTTGTTGGAAAATTACTAATTTTAACATTTACTTTATCAAATTATAAATGTAATTTTTAAAACATTGTAATCTCTTCTATATACCTGGCTAATAGCCAAAGCAGCTAAGGCAACAAATAAAAGGAAAAAATACTTTAAATTTAATCTGGTCACTGATAATTGTAGTGAACTATAGCTGCAATTTTCCTGTTAGATTTTCCTACTTTGTGGTGAAAAATAATTGAATACAGTATTTCGTCGCACAGTTTACACTTTTCTTAGATGTCATGTTGAACTCTCAAAGCACGAAGACAACAAATGAAGCATTTTAAATTTCAAAAAATGTGTGGACAGTACATTTTCCATAATTAGTTTTAAATAGGGTGACCATTCGTCCCGCATTTTAACATTTTGTCCCGCATTAGGATGCGTCCCGCAAAAGTCCCGCATTTTCCCGCATTTTGGATTTGGGAGGTGAGGACCTTTTTTTTTTGCTCTTCACTTGGATGTGGGAGGTGAAGACCTTTTTTTTTGCTCTTCTCTTCGATTTCTTGGGAGATGAGGACCTTTTTTTTGCTCTTCACTTGGATGTGGGAGGTGAAGACTTTTTTTTGCTCTTCTCTTCGATTTCTTGGGAGATGAGGACCTTTTTTTTTGCTCTTCACTCGGATGTGGGAGGTGAAGACCTTTTTTTTGCTCTTCTCTTCGATTTTTTGGGAGATGAGGACCTTTTTTTTTGCTCTTCACTTGGATTTGGGAGGTGAGGACCTTTTTTTTGCTCTTCACTTGGATTTGGGAGGTGAGGACCTTTTTTTTGCTCAGTCCCGCATTGCCTTCTTAAGAAAATGGTCACCCTAGTTTTAAATAGAGTAAATCATCCCTTAATATTGATCAACAAAATTTGGTCCGTTTTGAAGGGTAAAAATTTTGGAATTATTGTCGAAAAATTGACTCAAATCGGCTCAACTCAAAAACTAGGAAAGCATGAATTTTTTAAATATTTTTTTCATAATCCTCACCTCAAATTTAGCTTAAAACAATATTTTGGCTAAAATTAGAGTCAAAATTTTTTAACCAAATTTCAAAATTTTAGTAGAAAAAAAATGTTGAATTTTGTTGGTTTTGTTGGCATAATTAGTTTTAAATAGGGTGACCATTCGTCCCGCATTTTAACATTTTGTCCCGCATTAGGATGCGTCCCGCAAAAGTCCCGCATTTTCCCGCATTTTGGATTTGGGAGGTGAGGACCTTTTTTTTTTGCTCTTCACTTGGATGTGGGAGGTGAAGACCTTTTTTTTTGCTCTTCTCTTCGATTTCTTGGGAGATGAGGACCTTTTTTTTGCTCTTCACTTGGATGTGGGAGGTGAAGACTTTTTTTTGCTCTTCTCTTCGATTTCTTGGGAGATGAGGACCTTTTTTTTTGCTCTTCACTCGGATGTGGGAGGTGAAGACCTTTTTTTTGCTCTTCTCTTCGATTTTTTGGGAGATGAGGACCTTTTTTTTTGCTCTTCACTTGGATTTGGGAGGTGAGGACCTTTTTTTTGCTCTTCACTTGGATTTGGGAGGTGAGGACCTTTTTTTTGCTCAGTCCCGCATTGCCTTCTTAAGAAAATGGTCACCCTAGTTTTAAATAGAGTAAATCATCCCTTAATATTGATCAACAAAATTTGGTCCGTTTTGAAGGGTAAAAATTTTGGAATTATTGTCGAAAAATTGACTCAAATCGGCTCAACTCAAAAACTAGGAAAGCATGAATTTTTTAAATATTTTTTTCATAATCCTCACCTCAAATTTAGCTTAAAACAATATTTTGGCTAAAATTAGAGTCAAAATTTTTTAACCAAATTTCAAAATTTTAGTAGAAAAAAAATGTTGAATTTTGTTGGTAAATTGGTATACTTATATATTTTTAGCTTTAGATCACAAATATATGGTCACTTTTGAGTTAAGGTCTAAAATTTTGACATTTTCAGACAAAAAAAAAACAGTCCACAATAACCAAAATGCCAAAATTGTTTCGCGGACACCCGGTAATGGTGACCATTCGTCCCGCATTTTAACATTTTGTCCCGCATTAAGATGCGTTCCGCAAAAGTCCAGCATTTTAACATTTTGTCCCGCATTTGGAATTGAGAGGTGGGCCCCTTTTTTTTTGCTCTTCACTTGGATTTGGGAGGTGAAGACCTTTTTTTTGCTCTTCACTTGGATTTGGGAGGTGAAGACCTTTTTTTTGCTCTTCACTTGGATTTTGGGAGATGAGGATCTTTTTTTTTGCTCTTCACTTGGATTTGGGAGGTGAAGACCTTTTTTTTTTGCTCTTCACTTGGATTTTGGGAGATGAGGATCTTTTTTTTTGCTCTTCACTTGAATTTGGGAGGTGAAGACCTTTTTTTTTGCTCTTCACTTGGATTTTGGGAGATGAGGATCTTTTTTTTTGCTCTTCACTTGGATTTTGGGAGATGAGGATCTTTTTGTTTTTGCTCTTCACTTGGATTTGGGAGGTGAGGAACTTTTTTTTGCCCTTCACTTGGATTTGGGAGATGAGGACCTTTTTTTTGCTCCATCCTGCATTGCCTTCTTAAGAAAATGGTCACCCTATAATACTGTCCAACAACGTCACCATTTTGGACATTACTATTGTTCTTTCCACAGTTCATTTCCTTAAACCATATCTTTAAAATCAAAACAATAGTGATCTAGTTTTAAAAGCAGGAACTATTATCATCCAACTATAAATTCGGCAATTACGCCATCTTCATCGACTTTCCCATGGCAGAAGGAGGCCAGAGATTGAAAGCGAAATCAGCGAGTGTGATATCCTCCCCCCGCTCTGTTCCCCGCGCGAAGTCGCACGCTCCAGTTCTCTTCCAGCGAGGTACCTACCTCCTACCTCCTAGACCAGGCTTATGTAACGGACACAATAGATGGGAACTCACGATGGTGATGAATCATGAATTCTTATTATGGGAATTAAGGTAATGCACAAATTGGGTGATTTTTTAAAATTTAGAATGAACTGCTTGTCATTGATTTATTATTAACTAGCTTACGGGTGCACCCAGGGCCGGATTTAAGGTTAGGGGGGGCCTGAAGCGCAAATGAAAAGTGGGCCCCTAAAAAAAAATTTCTTGACTTTAATTTCTTTTTGTTAGTAGTTGTAATAAACTGAAAATTGTAATAAGTTACACCTATGAAATCTTTAAAGGAAATTGAAATAAAATCTTTTTCTAATTTTGTATTACAAAAACAATGTTACAGAACGAGAACAGAAAAGATTTGAATAAAAAAAAAAAAAAACAGAAAATAATATATACATATATTACAATATTCAGGGGTGCACACAAGGGAGGGTCCAAGGGGTCCGGACCCCCTCCGTACCGGAAGACCTTTTTTTTACTTAAAATTTAGAAGTATCTTTTTTTTTTGTTCTTCACTTGAAATTGAAATTTTGCCCTGTGTTTATAGTAAGTTTTAAATATATAATATTTCTTTATAAAAATTATGTATAATTGGACCCCCCCCAAGCAAAAAATCTGTGTGCGCGCCTGTCAATAGTACATTAGCGCGAGGGTTATAAACATCCGATACAATAAAATAACTTCTTACGGTAAGAAGTCAATTTTTATTAAAAAGTAGACAATTTTATAATAATTATAATTATTTTATTGACCAACAAAGGTAACACAACTTAGTCCACCATCTTATATATACATTTACTTTTATATTAGAAATAGTTGAAGTTTGTTACGTTGTCATGGCAACGTATGCCCATATAAGGAAAATTTAATATTAATATTAATATTCTAGAGAATTAAATTAAAATTGTAAGTGAACTTTTTTTAAACCCTTACAGCATTTTTTAAAATGCTGTAAGGGTTTACCATTTTTACCATCCATTCATAATTGTCGTATCATAAAAAAAAATAATAATAAGAATTCAAGATATTTTGGCAGCTAGTTAAATTAGTGGTGCTGTAGGATATTTATTTATTCTATTCATATTGACACGTTCGATGTCCGATGCGGCCCTATTGGTTGTTTTTCTTGATTTTGTCGATGAGTTCTGGCAAACAAATTATTGTATAGCATTCAGCACTAACTGTTCTCCGATCCTCTAAAGGAATGGTTGCGACATGTCCAGTACAACCGAAGAAACAAATGATCATTTTCTTGGAAGTGCTTCGTGAACGAACAACTTTTGTGGGTTTCGGTTCATCTCGGAAGACCCAAACAGTGGATTGTTGCTTAGTTTCTGTTTCATATGAATAAATCCAAGTTTCGTCACCTGTGAATTTTTTTAGTATTCCTTTACACCAATCAACACGAGCCTTTTCTTGAGCTTCGGTTAAATTATGCGGAATCCATCGGGAACAGATCTTTTTCACAGCTAAATGTTCATGCAAAATCGAATGTACTGCAGTCTGCGATATGCCAAAGGATGCCTCTATGTCACGGTAAGTCACATGCCGATCTTCTTCAATCATTTTGCGCACAGCATCGATTTTTTTTTTAATCACAACCGATTTTGGACGTCCTTCTTGAGATTTATCACTGACGGACGCACGACCATGACGAAATTCTGCAAACCAATTGTAAACAGTCTTTTCTGATGATGCTTCATTACCAAAAGTTGAACGAAGCGAATCTATACATTGTTATTAAGTTAGGCCGTAAATTCGTAAAAAATCATCCAACGAAAACCTTCACGAGTAATATCCATTTTTTCACAAACTTGTTTTTTTAATGCTCACTGTCAACAAACTACTCGGTCAATTTATAAGCTGTCACTGATTTCACAATAACAAATGCCATATTTTACGAATTTAGTAATGACACATTTCAATATTGCCATCTAGTGGTCGTCTGTAAAACCATAAAAGGTAACCCTTGTATTTTCACCATTAATAACTTCTCAAATATTTCCTGCCCCCCCCCAGATTTTACTCAAATATTTCCTGGTCCCTCCAGATTTAAGAGCTAGCGCCGCCTTTGTACCTACAAAGTTCAAAAAATTAAATAAACTAATTTAATAACAGTTATTAAATGTTTAAACCCTATAAAACTTATGATCCGCCTTGTAATATTTCATCTTCGTCCCGATTTGAATTAACTTTATACTTTCACACAGATGTCCTTGCAAGGATTCCGTCTAAGTAATTTAACCATAATAATCAGTTACATTAACTACTAGACTATAAAATAAAAATAATAATAAAGTAAATTTTTTTCTAGAAATCATATAATTCTTTCATCTCTATAATCTTTTCATCATCAAAATTTAGCAACAATAATTAAAATACTATGTTAAATATATATATTACAATTAATGAATGCAACTAGGTAAGAAAATGCATTGTTGTCAGTTACTAGTAGCAGGTGACTCAGAACAGTTCACGCATGAAAATATTAACAAAAACAATCAAAGTAATTAGATACAATAATTATAAGTGAATGGTATAGGTTAGGTATGAAGTTAGGTTAAATATTATGTATGAAAATACTACTTTTCATGCCTGTATACCTCAACTAATGAAGATATATGATGTTATAATGACGATTAGTCGTATTAATTAACAATTTGAGTAATTTGTGTCTACTAAGTATTATGAAATTACCAACGGAGTGGCCGAGTGTATTAAATCGTGCAGTTTGGACTGGTGAAAATATTCTGGATTGTGAGGTTGGTGGTTCGATTCTCCGTTGGTGATATTATTTGGGCGAGAATAATATGTTTACATTACTCTCAATTCACAATCATTCACCCCTCATCCAGGTGTAGGAGTTCACCCCCTGGCATCGGCGATTAGTCTCGTTGCAGAAATAGGCCGATGTAAAATAAATAAATAAATAATAATAATAATAATAATATGAAATTATAAAAAGGAAGAATAAATAACAACTAGCTGACGTCAGTGGCGCACTTAGGGGAGGGGCCCGGGAGCCCGCCCCTCCCCTAGGAAGGAGGGAAATAAAAATAAAAACACACAAACGCACTAGAAAATTTTAAAAATAGAGATGAGGATCTTTTTTTTAGAAGTGTGAACCTTTTTTAGGGTTTTGTAGGTATAACCAAAAAACCCTTATACCGTCATTTTGTCGTCTGTCTGTCTGTCTGTCTGTCTGTCTGTCTGTCTGTTCGGTAAAAATTATAGCCAAACGGCTAAACCTAGAGAGTTGAAATTTGGCATGCTTATACAACTCTTTGACTCGCACATAGTAAAAATATAAACAAATATATAAACAAACCCCTAAAAATATAAACAAATATATGCTCATCGAAAAAAAATATATTTTTTTTACAATTCTGTGTAAGGTATCAAATGAAAGCCCTTGGTACGTGGATTAACGATCAAAATTTTATTTTTGCAAAATAAATTATTATGAGGCGATTTTTGCCAAAATTGTGCAAAAAAAAATTTGTCCCACACCTGTAGCCCAGATGGTTTAAACTAAAAATCTGAAATAATTCTCAGTAATGTACATTGGTGTAAACCAGAATAGTACAACAGGAATTTTTGATCGGATTATGTTTTCGGGAAATAACGAATTTTTTGTGTTTTTAAGTAAAATATGTAATATATTTAATCCGCTATTTAACATAGTAAACGAATGATCCTGTATAGCACAGTGGTAGTGTTGTCGCTTAGTGAGTTGAAACCACTGTAAGAAACTGTGTTCGAATCCCGTCAATTTTTATTTTTTCATTTTTTTTTTTCATTTTTATTTTGTGTAAATTATTTTGTCAAAATTCTAGTTATATTTTGGTAAATGTTGCATTTAATTTTTAAAAGCGTAAATTTAATAACCAGTGGGAAGTGTTGAAATTATAATTTAATTCTATATTTGAAGGTATCAGAGGGCGAGGATTATGATTTAAGCAACCAATGGAAGCCATAGGCGCAATTTTCAAAATGTTAATGAACCTTGCTATATAAAAAAAATACTGCACATATTTAGAAACTTAAATAATGGTATTAGGCATTCGAATTAAAATTCATAAAAAAATATTTTGACATAAAATTTGTTTTGGCTTCCCAATAATCATCACACAGTTAATAAATACCTGCGAAATGTGGGAAAATTCACACTTCACATCAATTTTTTAGATCATCACTTTATATTTCCGAAGCGAGGACCTTTTTTTTAGGTCATCACTTGTATTTTAGAAGTGAGGACCTTTCTTGTTTTAGGTAATCACTTTGTATTTTCGAAGCGAGGACCTTTTGTTTTAGATCATAATACGAAATATAGAAGTGTGGACCTTATTCATAATTTAAATAATTTTATCAATTCTATCAATCATAATGAGCAATCTTTATAATGGGTGTTTTTTTTAGAGGTATAGAACTTTAAATTGCAATAAAACAACGATGGATTATTCGATTGACATGAATTTTTTTTTATTCGAAAGATAATCTTGTGGCATTACATTTTAAATATGATTTCTGGCATATGACCGCCACGGCTGGCTCGGATGTAGTCCAATCTGGACGTCCAATTTTCGATGACTTTTTCCAACATTTGTGGCCGTATATCGGCAATAACACGGCGAATGTTGTCTTCCAAATGGTCAAGCGTTTGTGGCTTATCCGCATAGACCAATGACTTTACATAGCCCCACAGAAAGTAGTCCAGCGGTGTTAAATCACAAGATCTTGGAGGCCAATTCACAGGTCCAAAACGTGAAATTAGGCGGTCACCAAACGTGTCTTTCAATAAATCGATTGTGGCACGAGCTGTGTGACATGTTGCGCCGTCTTGTTGGTATGATTTAATGTAATGCCACAAGATTATCTTTCGAATAAAAAAAAATTCATGTCAATCGAATAATCCATCGTTGTTTTATTGCAATTTAAAGTTCTATACCTCTAAAAAAAACACCCGTTATATCTATACTAAGGTGTCACAACAAACAGGATTTTGAAATGAGAGGAAGAACATAAAGGATTTAAATTCATATTTCAAAAATGAGGAGATAAAACAAAGATACACATCCTTTAAGAAAGTAAAAATATAAAAAGAGGTCATATTTAGCTGTGTGTTATGTCAACAATTGACAATTAGTGTCTGTACCTTCGCATTAAACAGCTTTATCAACATACGAATTAACTGGGTCGCCTGTAAAAAGTAAAACTACTGTAATGTGTCCCCCCTGCCCCCGGCCCCCCTCTGGATACACCCATGCTCCACTGTTAGGTGTGAAAGTTGACAGATTCTTGTGGTATTATGGATATTTTTTATTCATTTTAAATGACAATTTTAAGTTTACTAAATACATTAATTTTAAGTTTTATGTAAGATAGACCAGTAGATGTTAACCATTTAGTAATCGCAGACAGACTTATAGTTCATTTAAAATTGTTCCGAAGTTGTAAAACTTTATTTTGTTAAACAGCAGTAGTGTATTCAGGGGGGGGGGGCACTGGGGGCACGTACTCCCTCTTAAGTTAATGAAAATTTAATATATTTTAAATAAACGAAAAAAATATAAACAAATATTTATTTATCGAAGAAAAAAAAGTTTAGAGAATTTTGAGGGATATCAGATGATAGTTTTTGATACATGGATTAACATAGGGTGACCATTCGTCCCGCATTTTGCGGGACAGTCCCGCATTTTGACTCTGCGTCCCGCATTGTTACTTGCTCGCAAAATGTCCCGCATTTTGATATTTGACCCGCAAAATGTCTCGCATTTTTAATTCTAACTAACTTTACATCAATTTAACTGTCAGTGCTCTACTTTTCCTATAGTTTGATAATGATAATTTTTGAATTTTGATATTAAAATGTGTATATTTACATTATACCATGAGTTCTGAAAGAAATTACATAAGGGTTGGCTATGGAAAATAAAAGTAATGTCATCAGCAAGCTTTAGAATTAATTAACTGTCATGACTTTTGTTGTTGTCATAAGTTTATATTCTTATATAAAGCCTGCAGTAGACATTATTTTATTTTTCCATAGCCAACCCTTATGTTATTTCTTTTTGAGCTCGTGGTATATGTAGTTATCAGTGTAATTTATTTTTTTGTGATATTTTTTATTCAATTGTTCATTTTTTTTGTCGCGGTAATTTAATTATACTAGCCACAATTGTTAAATCGTTTAATACATTTTTGTTATCTTTGGTACTCCTTTCCTCTCATGTACGCAGAGCCGTGTTTTGGCGCCCTTAGCAAATAAAAACAAGGTTCTCACCTCCCAAAATCCAAGTGACGAGCAAAAAAAAAAGGTCCTCACCTCACAAAATACAAGTGACGAGCACAAAAAAAAAAACAAGGTCCTCACCCTGGACCGGGACGGTCAATGCGGGACGCATTGCCTTCTCAAGAAAAATGGTCAGCCTAGATTAATACAATAAAATACGCATAAAATTTATGTTTCCTTAAAACTACATTTTTCTGATATGTTAATGTTAGTTATGTCACCTAACAAAACAAAAATCACATTTTAATTAATATTATAGCCAAATTTTTTAATTAAAATATTGTAAATTTGAAATAAGCCGACCACGGCGCGAAGGTTGCCGAGTAAATACGACTGAGTATGACGTCAAACGGCTGGGGTTTGACGTCACAGATACATTTACAACATAATCTTTACGTTTGTATATTGTATGGAGAATTTTGTATTTGTTTTTAAACAAGTTTTCACGCATTTATTATTAAAATGGCAGATACAGATTTTGTTAGGGCTCAGAGTGATAATTTACCTAACATTGATGCTCATGGAATATATGAAAAACATATACAGACATAAAGTTTACTTTTTTCTGAAATATCGGTTTTATTTCGCCTCATACCTTCCAACCACAAATTTCGCCTTTTCTGTTGTTTTTCGCTATCAGGTAATGATATAAATTGTTTTTTTTTTTATTTCTATTTGAACTATTTGTGCACATCGGTACTAAACAATATTTTCGACTATGTTTCGAAGTACTGGGGCCTGGATCTTCCATATTTTATATATTTTAATATAAAATTTAATTCGGTAAACATGTATAAATTGTTGTTATAGAATTAAACTTTATTTTAATTAAAATCACTTTAACTTTACATAACCTATAAAAGTTATATAAGAAAATAAGTTCACGATTATGTAGGCTGCACGCTGTACACTGGGTAGGCTGTACGCAGTACACTGGGTAAGCTAGTAGTGTACTGCGTCACTTAGAAAGGGTATGACGTGACACGTCGTTTTCGCGCGCTACATACATTTATGAGTTTTTTACGCCATCAAATTTAAAAAAAAAATGCAAAACTGTTTTTTATGTTTATATGCAACAAGAGGAATATAATAAAAAAAAAATAAAATCATCATACCTATCCCCTATTATATTCAATTGAGGGATACAAATATTTAGATCTATCTAAGCCCTGCTTGACTATTTTTTGGCTACAAAAGCCTTTGATACCGTCAACTACGATATTCAACTAAAAAAAACTTGAAAAATATGGTAGGTTTGACTAGAGAGTTTCTCAAAAATTATCTCTCGTAAAATCTCAAACTGTTAAAATAAAAAATCTTCCTAGTACTCCCTTACTTGTGGGGTTCCACAAGGCACAATCTTAGGTCCATTGTTGTTCTTGATCTATATAAATGATTTGCTAAAGCTTAAGGATATCCAAGGCAAAATTTTGATATGAAATGATGCGAGAATAATTGCTGAAAATAACTTAATAATTATAAAAAGTTGGTTGGATTCTGATTTTCTGTCTCTTATATTTTTATTACCAGAAAAGAGGAGAAGAGAGCATATTTTACATTTTTAAATATATTTTTATCCTAAATATGTATTCTAATATTTCTTAATTTTAAAAAGTCATGCACATATTATTGCATTTATTACGCCAATATGCATCATAATTATGTCATGTGTACATCCATGCGGGTTTGTTGATAACTGAAGTGATTGGTAAACCCATTTCAACAAGTGTCATTTAGGTATATTCGATCTGACCATTTATATTTAGAATTATTAATAAAAATAGACGCGTTATTTTGGATGAATCACTAAGTTTTGCGTTGTGTGTTCAGTATTTTACTTTCACATTTTGATCATATTGATCATACTATATCAGTTTGAATCATATGAGTTTAAATTTAATAACAAAGAACAAAATAAGTGGTTATATTTTATGTCTGTCTGTCTAGCTCAGTGATGGCTAACTTTTTGAGCTCGGTTTCTAGACCATCGGCCAAAGATATGAAATTTGTTTTTACTTCGAAACCCTAATAAACAGAAGAGGTAGTTTATCCAGTAATAATTAACAATATACATCCAGGCATGATTATTTTCTACAGTGAATTTATTTTTTAATGCAACATCTACTATGTCATTACCATGGATACAGTTTTTGACAGCAATATAAATCGTGTTCATTTTCATTTGCAACATAGACAATTAGTGTGTATACTTTTGCTCATTGCTGATTTAAAAATTAATCAACATGTATACAGATGAAGAAAAAATAATGATGGTAACTTGGCATATCTCCCAAATGAGTTTATGAGAAGTTTCTCCTGTATTTAGTGTAACTTATCCAGATCGGCCAATACCAAATCCTTCTACAATTTCAAGACTAGTTAACAAATTTCATCGCGAAGAATGTCTTAAGTCAAAACATAATAAAAAAACAACATCCCACGTGCTTAGACAAGAGAAGCAGTTGGAAATATTATTACAAGTGGAAGAAAACAATCAAAATAATTTAAGATCAATTTCACAAACCGTTGGTGTCAGTATTGGATCGGTTTTTAACTTCTTAAAAAAAGGAAGGTTTCGATCATACAAATTTCAAAATCATCAAAAATTGTTAGAAAGGAACGCAGCAGTACGTATGGATTTTTCGATCCAACAATGCTTCAAAGAATTTTATTTACAATTTTATTATGCACAGACAAAATTTTAGGTACTGGAGTCGAGAAAATTTACATTTGTTTCATTCCTCCCGAACTCAAAGGCCGCAAAAATTAAATGTTTGGGCAGGGATAATAGGAAACAATATTATAGAGCCTTTTTTTATTGACGGTAATCTTAATGCCGCAAAATATCTAGCCCTTTTGCAAAACCAAATATTACCTGCGTTGCGAAACTTGAATATTAATGGACAAGTATGGTTTTAACAAGATGGCGCACAAGTCCATTATTCTAGAATAGTTAAAGAATATTTACATAGAACTTTTGGCACCCAATGATTTTTTTTTATTGGGGATATTTAAAGGCCAAAGTATATAATGGAGAACTTAGGGATGTTGCTGAACTGCAAGACAAAATTGTTCAAGCATCCAACAATATACCTCAAGAGCAATTGCCGAATGTTTTGAATCATTTTTATGATCGTTTAACATTTTGTATGCAAGTAAACGGAGAAACTTTTGAACATTTATTATAAGTTTTTATTAGTTATTTATTTATTTATTTTTTTTTTTTAATTTGTATTTTCAATAAAATATTTTGATTTTGCTAGTAAATATGGTTTTTTTTATGTTGCAAATGAAAATGAACTCGATTTATATTGCTGTCAAAAACTGTACCAATGGTAATGACATAGTACATGTTGCATTAAAAAATAAATTCACTCTATAAAACGGTATGCATTGTTGCGAACGACTGTCATATAACATTTGGTAAAAGTGAAATTTTGATATATGAAAATTTCTAATAGTAGTATATGGGCGTAAGGAACATGAAAAACTATCTATGAATACAAAATTCCGTAGGTATTTAATAACACTACTAAAGATAAAATATTAGAATTGATAAATAAACCTCCTACTCATCAACTCGTCTAAGTATTAAATAAGGCGACAATTTCAAAGAATGTCATTAAATTTAGAATATTCTTTTATTAATAAAGTTTTATGAACATGCTTTTGGACTATTTAGTTTGTTGTATATTCTTTCGTCCACGCGTTATTGTAATATTTTTATGACCATTTTCGCACCTAAATTTATTTAATAAGCATAAAATTTATACGATAGAAAGTATTCTTTAATGTACGGTATCGCTTACAATCATCTAAATTCATGAAATTATTAATTATCTACAAAATGTGAGATCATAGTTGTTTAACAGAATATTTTAGTAAGTGAAACTGTAATACGCAAAAATTACCATAATTAGGATAGATTAAAATTATATTTTTTGGGCGACCTTATCAAAAACGGTTCTTTTTTATCATCTTTTTTTATTGTTTTCAAAGCTTGCTACGTTCAACTTTGTAAAACTTATGTTGATTATTATTTTGTAAATAAATGGTCGCCATTTTGAAATGGTTAACATAAAATTTTTTTTGATGTCATTGTAAAGCTAATTTAATGTACTTTTAGGAAAAAAATATAAAATTATCGATTCCCTATGCTAGATCAAAAGTTGACATCATTTCCGGTGAAACCGGAAGTGCCTCAGAATTCTTATAGTAACCTTTAGATGGGCATTTTTGTCTAGTTTAACTTTTGTTCTGAAGATTTTTTGTATCTTTACAAATAAAGAAGATTTTTGGGGTGCCCCGTTTCAAACAAACACCCTGTATAATGTTGCAAATATGTAACATTTAAAAAAAGTCAATTTAATCATTAAATACTAAATTTATATTTTTAATGATTTTTATTAGAATCCCAAGCTATAATTACATACAAAAAATTTTTTTCCTTTGAATTAAAAAATTGCACAGTAAAGGGTTAAAAACGTGTCAGTGTTTGGGGGGGGGGTCTAAGCCTCCTTGGTTGTGCGCTTTCCTGATAATACCTGACATAAGAAAGGTGGAGGAATTGTGTAAGACCAAAAGACAAACCCGATGATGCCCAAAAATAGTCAGATGCAAATAAAATTAATACTTATTGATAATCATTATTTTTTACATAATATTTAGTTAAAATTTTCTTAAATTTCCCCCATTTTTCTAACAGTGTACACCTGTTTAGTTTTCCGAGTCTTCTTTAATGTTTTAACAGTGTATTTTTATTCTATGAACTTCCTAGAGTTCAAATTCTTCAGTAACGAAACCAGTTCTTAATACCTAGTACACAGAACACATTTTCGTGTGTTGTTAGTTGTTGGAGCCGCCGCATAGGACCGGTGGCGCTCGTTGCACTCAACTCGGAACTTTCACTTTTAGATAGTGGGTTATCCACGTGTCTAGTTGATTTTTTTTGACCTATTTTCGCTGGTCAGACATTTATTTTGGTCTATGTTACTTGTATGAAGTCTCTAAGCGCATCGTCTTATCGTACAACTGATAAAATTGAGGTTAGAATTTTGTGGAAAATTTTGATAACAGATTTTATGGGAACTACGCTTTTATTATTTTTACTGGCGGTAAAATTATAAATATAAAATTTTTTGTTATAATATAATTGATTTATATAGACCCGCAAATATTTTGTGGGCTTATTTATTTTAATTTTCTGACATACTGCTTAAGTGACTACCAGTAAAGGTTTTACCCGGAGTCACTTAGTTTCAATAACGTATTTCCGGGCTTCGGGTTTAGTTATAATTTTTCGGGGTGACATTTTGGGCACTAGCAAGTTTATCTTCATTTTTTTTTCGCTCATCAATTTTTCGATATCATGTTTTTTTTTCATCAGCTATTTGGAGTTCTATTATTTTTATTTTTGTTCATCAGCTAGTCTGAGTTCTTTTTTTGCTCATCAGTTAGTTTGGATATCTTTTTTTGCTCATCAGCTTGTTTGCGTTCCTTGCTTTTGCTCACCAGCTATTTAGAGTAATTTTTTTTTACAAACTAGTTTGTTGACACTGCTCATTAAAAAAAAATTGATGTGAAGTGTGAATTTTCACACATTTCAGGATTTCGCAGGTATTTAGTAACTGAATGATGATTATTTGGGATGCCAAAACAAATTATATGTCAAAATATTTTTTTATTAATTTTAATTCGAATGCCTAATACCATTATTTAAGTTTCTAAATATGTGCAGTATTTTTTTATATAGCAAGGTTCATTAAGATTTTGAAAATTGCGCCTATGGCTTCCATTGGTTGCTTAAATCATAAGCCCCGCCCTCTGATTTCGTATACATTCAAACATAGAATTAAATTATAATTTCAACACTTCCCACTGAGTATTAAATTTACGCTTTTAAAATTTAAATGCAACATTTACCAAAATATAACTAGAATTTTGACAAAATAATTTAAATAAAATAAAAATGCAATAAAAAAACAGAAAAATTAAAATTGACAGGAATCGAACTTTAGTTTGCAAATAACGAAGCGAGGACACAACGCACTACGCTGCGGAGATTACTTATCTACTGTGTTACATAGCGAATTAAATATTTAACATATTTTAGTTAAAAACACAAAAAATGCGTTTTTTTCCAAAAACATAATCTGATCAAAAATTCCTGTTGTACTATTCCGGTTCACACCAATGTACATTACTTAAAAAATTTTCAGATTTTTAGCTTAAACCATCTGGGCTACAGGGTATGGGACAAAAAATTTTTTGCACAATTTTGGCAAAAATCGCTTCAAACTAATTTATTTTGCAAAAATAAAAATTTGATCGTTAATCCACGTACTAAGGACTTTCTAAATCTAATCTAAGGATTTTAAAAACTTATTTTTTTTTTCGATGAACACATATTTATTAATATTTTTAGGGGGATATGTTTTTTAGATGTTTTAGTATTTTTCCTATGTGCTGGTCAAAGAGTTATATAAGCATGCCAAATTTCAACTCTCTAGGTTTAGCCGATTGGCTACAATTTTTACCGAACAGACAGACAGACAGACATACGACAAAATGACGTTATAAGGGTTTTTTGGTCATACCTACAAAACCCTAAAAAACAAGTTTGTGAAAATAATGGATATTACCCGTGAAGGTTTTCGATGATTTCTTACGATTTTAGTAAAGGCCTAAATCAACAACAATGCATAGATTCGCTTCGTTTAACTTTTGGTAATGAAGCACCATCAGAAAAGACTGTTTACAATTGGTTTGCAGAATTTCGTCGTGGTCGTGCGTCCGTCAGTGATGAATCTCGTGAAGGTCGACCAAAATCGGTTGTGATTAAAAAGAACATCGGTGCTGTGCGCAAAATGATTGAAGAAGATCAGCATGTGACTTACCGTGAGATAGAGGCTTCTTTTGGCATATCGCAGACTACAATACATTTGATTTTGCATGAACATTTAGCTGTGAAAAAGATCTGTTCCCGATGGATTCCGCATAATTTAACCGAAGCTAAAAAAAAGGCTTGTGTTGATTGGTGTAAGGGAATGCTCTAAAAATTCAACCTAGGCACTGAAAATCCAACATATATCATAAATAATCTAGTATCAGCAATGTTACTTCAAAACAGTTTAAATTTGTTGACCTGTTTAGTTAGGACTTCAGTACAAAGAGTTGTACAGTGTGGTTGTGTTCCCAAAATATAGGTGGCAAAATATAGGAAAATTAGATAAGCACTCTCCAAAATTATGCAACTATCCGAAAAACTGTTAAATTACTATATTAATAAAATATGTTAAAAAAAAAGCCATAAAATTTTTTTTATTCCAATTTTCTGTTTAAAATATTATAACCCAATTCACTAATCATCCAGTCACTCAAATTAATTAACAACAAAATTTATAACATATATAAAACACCTAAAACTATAACTGGAGCTATGACATAACCTCAAAATATTTAATGATCTGTTTATTTTTTGCTTAAAAATACAGAATGTTTCAAATTAGCACTAAAATATTAACTTTCTACTCTGAGGTTTCTTGAAATCACCAAAATTTATGGTTCGTTTGACATGGACACTTTTAAAAAGAGAGAAAGGAACTGATAGTGGTTTTATTGATACACGTACATGTTACACTGATGTATCAGTCGTTAAAATTGTTGAACTGTTGACAGGAAAAATATAGACCAATTTTTAATGTTAGATTTGATTCATTGTTAGTTTGTTTTATTTTTTGTTAATACAAGCTGTAGTATTACGAAATATTCAGTTCCAATTCGTTTCCCAAAAGTAAATTTCTAGTTTTTACCGAATGCCAACATATATAAGGGAGGTATTATGATCATACCGATTTTGACATTTCGAGATTTTGATGGATCTCCACGAATTGAGGTCCCTACATAACGTTTTGACTATTTTTAGCATGATGCCTGTCGGTCTGTCTGTCCGATAAACGAATAACTTTAAGTATATGTTATTGAAACATTTTTTCCGAATTGCCAAAAATATTTGGAAAAATACTCTCCATACCCGTGAACAATGAATTTGTAGAACCCGTATTTTCTCTAATGAGCAATATATAGATAGATGAACATCTTGTTTTGGGCGTCGAAGTTTTAAAAATAATTTGACAAACTACAACACATGTTTATCTAAAAAACGTCATTGAAAGATAAAGAAAATATTTACCAAAGAAGCAGCGATGATTTAAACCAAAAATGATATATGTATGTACATATGTTGATATGATCTTATTTCCTATTGATAATTCATAACCTCACAAATATTATTTGCTTGTTTTTTGAAAAAATTAAAATGATTTATTGCTCTTTATAACATGGCCTAGATGACAATAAACATATTAGAAACAAATTTCAAATTAAATACTCCCTCCTTCAGAAAATATGGTATACATTACTTAAAAAATGTGGGATTAACGAAAGTAATATTAACTTGATCCATTTTATTTTTATTTCTAAATAATTGGTTGCTAGGCAACTAATAAACAAATGGTGCGCAAATAGTTTTGCATATGTCTAAAGTAATTCACAGAAAAAAACCCGTATTTTAGACAAATTAAAGTGACACCCGCTGTTCTAACCAAATGGTAAATTTTGATCATTATTGTGTTGAATTGCAAGAAGTTCCAAATCGATTTAAATCACAACCGCCAAATAGTCCAGATTTTAATATATTGGATCTAGGCTTTTTCAATTATATACAATCCTTACAACATACAGCTTCACCGAATACAATCGACGAACTTATTCAATACGTACAAAATGCATTTAATGCATTAAACATACAAACCCTTGATAATATTTTTCTAACTTTGCAAACTTGTCTAGAAGCAACCATGTTAGCAAAATGAGGGAATTCCTATAAGATTCTGTACATTAATAAGGCAAAACTTCATCATAAGGGACGATTATAAACAACATTATCATGTTTCATACAAGCTGTGGAGACAGCCACGTCCTTTTTAAATTAAAACTATTTGTATTATTCTTTGTTTTACTGGATATTGGTAACTATTTCATAAATAAAATCATTCTAATGAATTAAAATTGCAAATGTATATCATATTTTCGAACAAGGAAAAAATCAAACAGAAAAATCAATCAGATTTTTTTGCTGCCCCCATAAAATAATTAATTACTCTATATAATACAAGTGATGTCCTAAAAAAAAAAGGCCCTCACTTCTAAAATACAAGTGATGACCTAAAAAGCGTCGACCAGTCCGCCGCCCTTCCTGGCCTGGCGCCCTGGGCGTTCGCCCAACCTCGCCCCCCCTTAAATCCGCTATCGGTTATGGCTAAGTAAATTTGCTAATACAGTGGTACCTCGACTTACGAATCTTTCGATATACGAAGTTTTCGAGATACAAACTATTTTAATATCCTATTTTGACCTCTAGATACGAACCATGATGTTTTTCTTTTCAAATGAATTAAAGCCTGTTTATATTATACTTTTTTAAACTTTTTTCCCTAGTACTAGAAACAGGCAACAAATCGAAAACTGCTAAGTCACAAAATCAGACACAAGAAAATTGTCCTTTTTTACAATGAAAGATATCATGAAACTTAAAATACGAGGGATGTTTCCTAAATTCTGGGAATTGTGCTATAATTAAATTACGCAGAACTTATAGGCAATGTTACTGGTGCCAGACAAGTCTTGACATGTTTATGCAACTATCTAGTGCAATATTGTTCAGTCTGTTTAGGTGTTTGACTGATATAGACGCGTTTTCATAGCACTGTTTTTGTAACCATGGAAGATGCAGCAAAATCTCAAAGAGCAATAATTTTCTTTTTGTGGAAAAAAGGTGTGAAAACATCAGAAATTATTCAGCGTCTGCAAGGAGTATTTGGTGAGTCTGCAGAATCCAAAAGTACTGTTTATCGGTGGATCGATCGTTTTAAAACCGGTAGAACATCACTAGAAGACGATCCACGCAGTGGGCGCCCAAGCACGTCGGTAAATGAAAGAAACATTACTGCCGTCGAAGACCTACTGAAAGAGGATAGTCGAATGACTATTCGTCAAATTAGTGTGCGCCTAGGGATAGGTACACGACAAGTTCATGACATCTTGCATGATTGTTTGGGCGTTAGCAAGGTTTCGCCGCGCTGGGTGCCAAGGCTGTTGGGACCAGAACAGAAACTCAATAGGTCTGATACTTTGAGCACGGCTTAAAAAATTAGTTTATCGTTGGGATAAATGTATTCAGTTAAATGGAGATTATGTTGAAAAACTACATTGTTATATTGACGAAAATTAACAAAATAATAAAAATTATGGCTAAATTCCCAGAACTTTGGAAACATCCCTCGTATGTATATTTAAGCGTTTGTTTTGGGGCTCCTACCTTTCACCACCCGTGCTCGTATGTTATTCTTTCGTTATGAATGTATGCAGATAAATATGAAAATTTTAAACAAATATATACTTTTTATTAAATTCTTATCAACTTTATGCACGTCATTATTATCAGAAAAAATATTAAATTCTACTTACAAATACGTAAGTCATAAAAATCCCATTCATTTATTGTTCCTAATTCATTAACCGTACCGTAAATTTCAATTGTTTTATATTAATGACGTTTGTTATCGATTTATGATGCAGGTATATCAATGACGTCTTACATCAGGTAAATAATGACGTAATAACTAAATAATGACGTCAAACTGATAAGAAAACAATTGGTTATAATTTTTAATGTTTTTCGTATATAGACTTGCGTACAAGAATTATGATTTTGATAAGGATTGCTTTGATTGCTCAACTAAATATAAAAACGTGTACAATTTCGTTCAGTGAATTACTTTGGCGATTCTATGGAAATGGATTTGGTTGTAATTTTCTGTGGTATCTCGTAAGTAGTTTGACATTATAGGCTTTTATTTTTCACTTCGTTGTTATTTGGTCATAATGCCTAGGATACGAGATATTTAAACATATGCATAAAAGCCTTATCACACTAGAGTTATTATTCAAGTCTAAACTTGGAAAATTAAAGTCTTTGCATTCGAATCGAAGTCTTGTGCGTGTGATAGTATGAAGAAAAAACCTAGGTATTGAAGACCAGGTAAATGAAACAAGATACAATTTCTCGGTCTTTTTACCCAGGTCTTACAGCTGACGCGTCTTTGTCTTTTGTTTATGTCAAAATATAACTGTCAGCTGTCATAATTTCACGATGTGCGCATGGGTAAACAAACAATTTCCAAGTCTTAGCTAATATTCAAATACCGTGTGATATGTCAAGACCTGAAGACTTGGATCCTGAAAAAAAAACTACAAAAATAAGACTTGGATAGCGTTCTAGTGTGATAAGGCCTTAACAACTGGAGCATTATGAATCCAAAATTAGTGTTTTTTCTCGAGAATTTATCGAGAAAAAGTTATAATTCTCATTTTTCATTTCTCGAGAAATTTTTTTTACATTTCTCATAATGTATTTTCTTACAATGTAAATTTTTCTCTACACCACGTTAAACGCGTGCTTTAAAAAAACTATTTAAAAAATATATAATGTTTAGTGAGTCACTGATTATAATTTAATTTTGATAAAATTTGTCTTCTGTCTCCCGCAACGCAACTGTGGCAACAGATAAGAAGCGATTTATAATATTTAGCTAATTAGCATTTATTGTTACAATATTTTATTTTAATTTAGTGTAATATTTATTATAATCAATTACATTTCATTTTTTGTTCAGTTTAAAACTGTTATGTAAAAGATTACCTACAAGTTAAATAAAATAATTATTACTATTATTATTAATTTTATTAATTTCTTGAAAATTTCTCTATACATATGTATTTTAAATTAATATGCAATTACGTGCCGTTTTCGTAATCATTTTTAAAGCCCCGTTATCCATTTGTTCTAATGTTATTTAAATGAATACTTTAGTACTTTAAAGTTGACTATAATTTTAACATGTTTTTATCTTCTACAACAGCGGTTCTTAAACTGTGGTCCGCGGATTCCTGGGGGTCCGCGAAACAATTTTGACATTAACTTTACATCCCCCAACTTTTCGCTTTTATTCAAATAAATCATTTAATAAAAATCCTACATGGTCAAGACTTTTTGTATTTGTTATTATCTAACTAGTTATTGACATAACTAAACAATAATTAGTAAAAATTGAATTATTTTTATTCAACTGCAAATTATTTACAGAAAACATATTATAATAAGATCTATTTTGACCAATATTTGATCAAGAAATGTTTGTATGAGATTTTTATTTTATGCGGATCATCCGCGGATAAATATCTACCTCCACCTGGTTATTAACAATAGTTTTTTACTACTTGATGGCTTTCTTAAGCCTGTAATACATGATGCGATTTCTTGTTTTGAATCTCGTACGATTTATCGTACAAGAATTATTGTATCGTGTACTACAGGATTTTCGTACGAGATCTTGTACGATATTGAAAACCATCCAATATTTATGCTCCAGACCTAAAATATTGTATAGAAATGAACAGATATCGACGCAGTAGATTATTGCGCATAGTCACGTGACCGATACCGTTAGGAATAATTATCGTACGATAAATCGTACGAGATTCAAAACGAGAAATCGCATCATGTATTACAGGCTTTAGGAATAATTATCGTACGATAAATCGTACGAGATTCAAAACGAGAAATCGCATCATGTATTACAGGCTTTAACTCTTTCGCTGCGGAGTTAGGGACGCTGAACACAACTGCGTGTGCTAGGTTAAGAAAGCCTTGAAACGTATATATACGTACAAAGCATATTAAATTGTATCGTACGTATTAATGCGGACGTAGCATGGAATATCCCAAATCTCGTACGTATATATACGTTTAAAGCGCATCTAGGATTTTTTGGGTTTTACGGCCCGGGATCAGAGCCTATTTTCAGCCGGCAGGGATTGAGAACCATCTAGGTTTTACATAAACAAAAAATTTCAAGCAAATTTTATTCGACCCAACAATATGAAATACTATTTATAATTTATTTATTGTATGAAATAATTTAAAACAAGGAACAATGCAAAGTCCCACGTCAAAATCTGGACAAAAATATCGAATGTCTTTCCTCTTCTTAGGGTGATTTTTCGAATCGGTTCCTTTCCATTTACGTAGACGGAAAAAGACTTTTTTGTTGCAATTTTTTGTAACAAAATCAAAATATTGTCACCTGGTTTCAACATAACAAATTTATTAAACATTTATCAAATTTACAATATAATGTTTGAATTGGCCCTATTAGTTTTGGCGGCACTTTTTCCAGCAGGATTATTTGAAAAAAATGCTTCAAAATAATCAACAATTGACGACTCAGCTTGAAATCCTGAATCAGTGTTATCAAATAAATGTATAATTGGTGGAAACTGTTCATCCTGTTTCCTCTTCTTTTTATTGACAGACTTAGATGATCTAGCTGTAGCGAACGGAATGTCACTAGAATATTGATCTAGCTGCACTTTCTTCGTCTTCGTCACTAGAATACTCACTTTCTTGCGATCAAGTTCGTACAAGTTCTCGTACGTATATACACGGAAGAAGCACAGTTTATAAAACTAAAAAACGTAAATGCACGGAAGTAGCATATAAAAAAATATTTTGGAAAACGTATATTTACGGGCGTAGCAGCGAAAGGGTTAATTTCAAGGGATTCCCAATTAACCTAGTACCCTTGTTTTCATATCTAAGTAATCTTACATATTCTTTTAGAAACGTGGATATTTTGGATACAATGTAAACTTTGAAAACGTGTCTGACATGGAGAAATTATACACAGATGTTTCATAACCTCAAAAATTCCACAAGCATGAAACCAAATCATAATAAGCAAAAAATTATCAACTATTCTGGATATCATTCGACGTTCTAACTATGGTTCATATCAAAATCATCCTTACTCATAATGATAATGACTCAGAATATGTCTTAATTTTTTCATCCACTTTTTGCTAAAATGGAATTTGAGAAAACTACGCATCGTTTGATAATCTGCGAATATATTGACCATCACCCTTGCACCGATACTGTTATCTGACGTAATGGAAGATTTAAATGGCTCATTCTTAAGGACGGAAGAGATTTTTCTACAAATATAGTTATTTTTGACCAACATCTACCAAAATAGATCATTAATGAGAATAATAACCTTATTTGTTGTAAACAGTGTACTAACAGATAAAGATATTACGTATTTAGATATTGATGATGCTATACCATTTTGTTTTTCCTTAGAAGCATATTTTGTGTAGATATCAGTAGCTAGGGTATTGCCAATGTAGATCCCGCTATAGACGTCAATTTAATAAAAACCCCTATGAAAAAGCCTACAAATAATACAGTTTTCCAAACTACATTGCGCAAAAAAAAATGTATATTATTATACGAGTTTTATAAGACGATGTATTGTCACACGAGTTGTTTGGTGTATGATGAGCGCAGGGAAGAGTGCTCCAAAGAAACAAAAGTGACAATACTTCCTATAAAACGAGCATAATATACTATTTTTATACTTTGCATCACTTATTTTATAGAAATTTTAAAATTTATAAAAAATATCAGAATACAATTTAGGGATTTTTGTGAAATGCGGTCACCATAGCAAGAATGTATAATAAAACAATTTCTATGATAACACAACAATAATTTGACAGATGTAAAACAACAAACTTTCTTTTTGAATTTTCTTAATAATAATATAAAATAATTATCTGACATGGAAATACCTACAAATTGTATTAAATAAACATATTAAAATATTTGAGGTTTACAATGACAAGCCGTAGACGAGTAGTACTGCCAATTTCTCAAAATAAAAAGTCACCAAAAACTGTTAATAGCTTTTATTGTTATAGTTTATTATTATAATTTATTATTATTATAGTGAACGCAAAGTATAAAAAAACACATTTATAGTCTGTTTCTTTGGTTTAAGCGGAACTAAATACGAGTTTCGTTCTTTTAGGTTGTCACGATAAGGGAACTTGCTTAGATTATTTCATGTTGGCTTGTGGAAATTTTAATTTCAACATTGAAACCATGAAAACGAGTGAAATTTATTATAAAACATCTATATTAAAAATATTGGAGGTTTCTTTTTATTTTTAGATGATTATAAGACAATATGCAAAGAAATCAATTTTTGTCTGTTTGTGCGAGATTCACGCAAAATCGGCTGAACATATTTTTACAAAATTTGGTATGATGATAAAACCATAATTCGAACATAGGCTATAAGGCACCAAAAATTTTTAGTCTAGGGAAGGGCTGTCATATGTCCCGGTACACCGGGACATGTCCCGGTTTTGAGGTCTGTGTCCCAGTGTCCCTGTACAAGAATAATTTGTCCCGGTCGATTTAAAATTTACGCATACAAAAAAACATCAAATTTTTCCAGTCGAACTGAGTGTTCCAAAATGATTCACCATTGATCCCAGCGTTTTGCTCTTGGAATACCTATCTTCTTCAATTGTTTTCTTTTGTCTTCCAAATTTTTTTTTAATTATTTTTTTAAAAGACTGCAATTTTTTATAATAAAGGTATGATTGTCGATAAAAGTTTTTTTTAAGTGGGTTTTTTTCTAGGGGTTGTTTCGGGTTAATTAAATGTAAACTGTTTATTAAATATCTTAAAATATCTCCCTTATTATTGACTTAACAGAAAAATATATGTAACAAAAATTGTTTATAGTAAAAAAAAAATCTTTTTTGTTTAATACTTTTTTTTAGGGTTTTGTAGGTATGACCAAAAAACCCTTATACCGTCATTTTGTCGTCTGTTTGTCTGTCTGTCTGTCTGTCTGTCTGTCTGTCTGTCTGTCTGTCTGTCTGTCTGTCTGTCTGTCTGTTCGGTAAAAATTGTAGCCAAACGGCTAAACCTAGAGAGTTGAAATTTGGCATGCTTATACAACTCTTTGACCCGCACATAGAAAAAATACTAAAACATCTAAAAAACATACCCCCCTAAAAATATAAACAAATATGTGCTCATCGAAAACAAAAATATTTTTTTTAAATTCTGAGTAGGGTATCAAATGAAAGCCCTTAGTACGTGGATTAACGATCAAATTTTTATTTTTGCAAAATAAATTATATTGATGCGATTTTTGCCAAAAATGTGCAAAAAAATTTTTGTCCCACACCTGTAGACCAGATGGTTTAAACTAAAAATCTAAAAAAATTCTAATTAATGTATATTGGTGTGAACCGAAATAGTACAACAGGAATTTTTGATCAGATTATGATTTCGAAAAATAACGCATTTTTTGAATTTTTGGCTAATAATGTACACAAGTTATAACTTTGTAAGACGCTACATTGTAATGTGTATCATGGAGTAGTGGTTATGACAATGGTTTCTCACCCAACTAACTCGATCGAAAGGGATCGAACCCTGCGAGAAGAGACAATATTATTTTTTGTTTTTTTTTTGAATTTTGATATTTTTTAAATTATTTTTTCAAAATTCTAGTTACATTTTGGCAAATGTTGCATTTAATTTTTAAAAGCTTAAATTTAATTCTGTTCCAATGAACAAGAAATCAGAGGGGCGGAGCTTATAACAACCAATGGAAGCCATAAACGCAATTTTTAAAATTTTAATGAACATTGCTATATAAAAAAAAAAATACTGCACATATTTAGAAACCTAAATAATGGTATCAGGCGTTTGAATTAAAATTAACAAAAAACAATATTTTAATATAAATTTGTTTTGGCATCCCAAATAATCATCATTCACTTACTAAATACCTGCAAAACCCTGAAATGTGTGAAAATTCACACTTCACATCAATTTTTTAATTAGATGAATATTTGGAGAGTTACCGGGGGGACACTCTAAAACTAAAATCTACATATATCTCCCTTATTGTTGACTTAACAGCAAAATAATATGTGACAAAAATAGTTTATAAATAAAATCTTGACTCACTTTACTGAACTCAAAAATTTGATTGTCGTTGATTTTAATGTCATTATAAAAATGTATCTTAGGTATCCAGCATTCTGTTAACTTCTTACGCTTATTAAACACCCACAAAATCCTGAAATGTGTAAAAATTCACACTTCACATCAATTTTTTTATTTAAACATGTCTAAAATTATCAAAAAAACTTCCAAAAAAAGAGGCACAAGCAAAACAAAATTTCAGTAGAAAAAACGTCACTAAAATTAAAAATTCACTTGACCTAACCTAATCTTAAATAGGGGGCACGACCAAGGGGGACTAAGCTCTATCATATTTAAAAATAAATAGTTAAATTATCACTTTATAAAAATATTATGACAACTCATTCAAAAATATTGTTATAATAGATGATATTTTTCCAAAAAATAATATGAAATACGTGAATGACCCTTTAGCGTCATATTGAAGTTGTTTTGAAGAAATCAGGCGACTTTTAAATCACGTGGAGTTTAGATATATTTGTTTTTACCGATGCACTATTTGAATAATGTAAAAATTTGTTGCAAAAATTAGATAAAACGGCGCTATGATAGATTGATGCTGATACGACCCTGACCTTAGGGGGCATCTGTTTAATACAGGGTTAGGCAAAAAATGCACTTTAACATATCGCTGGTTTACTTCTAAAACCTCATACCTACCGGGTGTTCCAATTAATCAGGAACGTATGGAGATTTCAAAAACTACAAGATATAATAATAATAATAATAAAATATCCCAAATGGATCGACCTCAGTGTCAACAGAGTGGATATATTTTAAGCGTGGCGTTTTCCAGGGAGATTCCCTAAGCCCGCTACTATTTTGCATCTCATTTCTTCCTCTATCGATCGAGCTCAGGGCTACATAGCGGGTCCTCAGTCGAAGCGTAAGCATAAAGTTACCCATCTTTTTTACATGGATGATTTGAAGCTCTACGCCTCGAACGAGAGGAATCTGCATGCCACCCTAGATGCTGTTGCTGAGTACACTGCCGCGATAGTTATGCAATTCGGGTTAGAAAAATGCGCTGTTTTTCATGTCTACAGAGGAAAAGGTTTAGATAACGGTGAAGATATTCAATTGGTTGATGGAAGCATTATAAAACATCTTAATGCCGAAGGTTCTTACACATTTTTGGATCAGTGAGAGAGGTGTCCAATATCACTCTCATTAAGCAGGCCCTTCGCAGCAAGTATATGGCACGACTTAGGCAGATATGGAGATCTTGTCTGTCTGGCAAGAACAAGTTCGCTGCCACAAACATGCTTGCTGTCCCAATAATTTCATACACTTTTGGTGTAATGAAATGGAATGTTAATGATCTTAAGGATCTTAACAGAAGAACCAGAAAGATCATGAACATCAACCGAAGTCTTCACCCGAAATCCTCTGTGCAGCGCATATACCTCCCTCGTCAAAACGGTGGTCGGGGATTACTTAATCTGAAGTGTTTGTACGATCGACTCGTCTTGGTTACAGCTAACAGTATTCTCAGAAATCAGGACCCACTATTACAGTTCGTTAGTGAGCACGAATTTAGTGGCAAAGGGGCGTTTCTTTACCAAGCAGCGCAAAGAGCAGCAACAAGATTTAGCCTGATAGACTTGAGTCCAGTCAGGGAAAACGCTGAAGTACAACTCTCTCGGGAGGAATACAACAGAGTTACCAGTTCGGTGAAATGATGGGAGACAGACATGTTGACAAAAGAACACATGAGTAAAAGTATGCACTCTGTGTTCTTCAAACTTATTAAAAGTCTAGAGTTGCCTACCGAACTCATGTTCTCGTTTCTTAAGTCTGCTGGTTTGAGATCGGAAACAGAAGGTTTTGTGTTTGCGTGTCAGAATGGTGGTATAAATACTTTGGCCTACAGGGCCCGCATATTCCAAATAGTGAAGTCCACACTCTGTAGGTTGTGCCACCACCATCCTGAAACGATTATGCACATTCTGTCTGCTTGTCCATCTCTTGCAGCGTCGAGTTACGTGTCTCGACATAATGCTGCTCTCCGCGTGCTCTACTACCATCTTAGACATGCCTATGGTATTGACCAAATACCGGTTATACCGTACGTCCCTTCTGACATAGAATCGGTGGTGGAAAATTCCAAGTGCCGAATTTATTGGAATTACTCCTTCCCCACCTCGAGGTTACTGACAGCCACTAAACCGGACATAACCCTCCTGGATATCGAGACCAAACAGATGTTTGTGATCGAATTCTCAAGTCCAGCTGAGAAGAATATCTCTCTCAAGGAGGAGGAAAAGAAGTCCAAGTATATGAATCTCTTATCCGAGTTTAGAACGCTGTAGCCAGGGTATAAAGTTAAGCTTGTAGTCCTGATAGTTGGTGTTTTGGGTGGTATGAAAGCCTCTTATCGAAGGGAAATCGAGTCCATTCCCGCCTGCAGATCTTCTGCCAACTCTTTGATCTGCAGGATGCAGAAAGCAGTGCTGCTCGGGTCACTCCGCATTGTGCGGGCACCGGAACTAGCGTAATTTCCGCGGCTGCATATTGCCAGGGTTTGGGATGTAGTCGTGTGTATTTAGCTCCACTAGTCTCTAGTATGACGCTTGTCAAGACCTGACAAACTCCAAATAATAATAATTATAATAATAATCTTTATTGTAGGCGAAGTTTCAGCCAGAGCTGGTCTTCCAACTTAACCTTTTTTCAACATATTAATATAAGAATATATTGTATATAAAAGCACAGGGAAGCAGGTTTTTTACGTTCGAACGTTCTTTAGTTTTGAGGTAACATATGTACACATAAACTTATATTAGTATAGATTTGTATACCCCTGAACCAAAAACAACCATTAAAACCCCATCCTTAGTGCATTTTGGGTACGTTTAGTTCAATTGCACTTAAAATACCAATCAATATATCTAAAATAATAAACAATAGATAATAAATTTTATTACTATTTTTTGGGCATCCCTGTATGTTGTTGCCAATGGTAGACGAATATATAGTTTTTGTCCAAACGATAACATTGCATAGGTTATCAGTGATTTTGTAGTTCTTTTTTAAGAAATTATTGTCGATTTTATTATTAATATTTCAACCAATGAAATAACTTCAACATCAAGCGGCTCCGAAGAAATTAAATGTTTTATACCTTTTTTAAAAGATAAGGCCGTAGTATTTTTAAATTTTAGTAAATTAATAAATAAAAAATATTTTAACCAGATAATATTACAGTAATAAAATATATTTTTATAAATAATTATAAGCCCCGTCTCAGTGAAATTGGCCCAACCATTTAAATTTAAAATTGTGAATTTCTGTTAAAATAAAATAAATATAAGTTAAGATTAATGGTTTTTATCAGTGTTGTAATAGATACATTTGAAAATATATCTAGATACAGATACTTGAGGAAAAATGTATCTAGATACAGATACAAATACAAAATTTAAAAAGTATCTAGATACAGATACATTTTTTTTACAATGTATCTAGATACTTCAAGATACTTTTAAGATACTTTCGGAAAAATGAAAACACCACAAAAAAAAAGAAATAACTACAGCAAGGAATATATTTGTTCACAATAAAAAATAAGTTATGCACTATTATTACTCTTAAAATAAACACAAATAGCCTTTGAAGCTGTGTGTCAGAAATATTAACTAACTATATACCTATGTAATCTTTAAAAAAATTACTTTTTTATCCCAATTTCAGCGGATATCTCGAACATTTTTTGTTCGCTAATAAATTACTGATTATTAAAGTATTTAGGATGAGAAAAATAAAACAACAATTTTATTTATTATATTTTTCTTTATTTAATTCACATTTATAAAATTAATTCTTATTCTTACATTAGATAATTACTTAATGGTTGTTTTACTTAACCGTTGTTAATAAAATTATTTAATTTTTTTTTTATTTGTTATTAAACTTAAAATTCAAATATCTGAATGATGCTAAATGTATTACCAACTTGAAAAATCGTAAGGACATATTTTGTAAAAAGACCTTAAAAAAGACAAAATAGAAAAGTATCTGAAAAAAGTACCTGAAATACAGATACTTAGATACTGATTTAAATATCTAGATACAGATACAGATACATATTTTAAAATGTACCTAGATACATTACAACACTGGTTTTTATTATAACAGTACTTTGTTAAAAGTATTTCACTATGGGTGGGTCGACCCAATGAAGCTGTAAGTCAACCATATTCGCGACTGCAAATAACATTGAGACGTCTGGTGGTGACTGGCTAAATTAAACAGAAGCGTATATTTGGATAATATTTGTAGCGTGTTGTGCTGCAGTTTATGCGAATTAAGAAGTATTTTAAAATATAGTGACTTAAATACAGTGCTTTTTTGCCGAAATATTGTTTGAACAGATAGATATTAAGAAAAAACTTCTGACATATACGCTTCTCGTGCGCCATCAGCTGTTAAGCAGCGCCACCAACGTTAGTTTCAGTCGCGAATACTAGAAGAAACTACACATTTGGTCAAAGATCGAGAAACGTAAGCTCCGAAAATAAAAACTATTGTGCTGACATGACGCTACCAAATCCCCCTGTAAGGCAATGGATCGAAAAATAAGAAAGAAAGAAAATGAGAGGGAGAAAGAGAGAGAGAGAGAGGAAGAGCTCAAATTCTTGCAAACTTTTTTGCACATTCATTGCTGCATGTGATCGGGCATTACCTTGATGAAACACATTAAAGCAGTTTGAAACCATATTACAATTGGGAAACTTTTAGAACACTCGGGCAGGGGTTGGCAACCTTTCAGTGACAAAGAGCCAAATCTATATTGAAAACAAAAACAATAACATGGAAGAGCCGCTAAAAATATATGCTATATTTAAGAAAAAAACGTAAAAATTGTAATTAATATATAATGTATAAATAAATTAATATTTACTTATACATTTAATTTGTGATACCTATTGCACTTGCCAGTATATTACAACATAATAATTTTTTTACTGGGACGATTGCTACTTGCAGTGTTCGATAAGACTTCAATATTTGGTAAATATTCAGTAATCTTTAACTTAAGGCAGCACTCAAGTTTCAGGTCAGTAAGATTACTTCTTAACTGACTATTAATTTCATAAGTGAAAAGACTTGCTCACAGTAATGTGTGGATCCGAAAATTGTCAGTAGTCCAAAAGCATAATTTTTTAAATGATTGAACGATTCTGAAAGACGTTCCAAGCTTCGAAAACAACTTTATCTACATCTTGAAGATTGCGAATTTCGGTCCACTTATGCTGGATAAAATGAACTTTTCTCTTTCTAAACTTTCCAGTTCAGAATTAAGTTTTAAGAATATATTATTCCATAAATTTTTGGATTTCAAATCCAATAATTGAAGTTCAAATTGTACCTGATTAATCAATGGGAATGGTGATAAATGTAATTGCTGCATATCTGCTTCAATTGGTTTTGTTAAAAGAGCTAGTGTAGCTTTATATTTTCTAAACTCTTTAAATCTTTCTCCAAAAGCTTGTTGCATGTTAACAATAGTTTGTGCAAAAAAATTGCATTAACAACGTTGTTGTTGTCCTTATGTTTTTGAAAATTAATAAAATGTAAAAATGATTCTGCACGTATATCATTCATCAGATATTACTTCTTCTAAAAGGGAATATGCAGCAACTCGGGGAATTACCGGGCGTGAATTGTACCGTAAAACATCCTGAACAATACAAAACCTGTATAGTAGGCAGAAAGTTGAATATTAAAAAATAAATTATATTAAAATAAAAACCAGCCAATTTTTAAATAGCCACAATATTTTCTAAAAGAGCAACAGGTTGCCGACCCCTGCCCTATACCAAACAAACATCTGACATTTGGTTCATATTTAGTCTTGAAACAAGTTCTTTTTCGAAACTGTATTAGGGTTTTTGACATCCCTATCCTCCCCTTGTTACATGCCACTGTTTTACACATGTTATTTAAGTTTAAGATAACATTCTAATCTCCTTAATCCGGCTCTGGAAATGCGTGAACGCACGCCATCTTCAAAATATCATCTATGCCAAGAAACGGGTTAATTTTTTTTATCAAAAACCAAATAAGAACGAGTCATTGATAACAGCATACGCATACAGCATTTAGAATCACAAATGGGTCAGAAAATACGCAGTAAACAAATATATACGGAAAAACAATATGAATTTAAAAAATAAATCGATGGTTATTTGTTGCAAAATTGTTGAAAATTAATGAAAAATATTCGATTATTTTGTTTTAATGTTTTGTTTTTTTAATTTGGTTGTTTTCTATTTTTGTTTTATTATCTTTTATTTATATCTTAGCAGATAATATGTTTGTTTGTAACATGGATAAATTTATATTAAGAGGCTTGTTTCTAAGAATTTTTGAGGGATTTTACAAAATTCTTTAAAAGAAAATTTGTGGGAAATTAAAAAAAAATATGTATCTTCACACATTTCTGGTTCAACCAATTTAGTATCTTTCAAGGACTACATCATATACTCCTTAGAGCAGTGTTTCTCAACCTTTTCTGGCCTAGGACCCCCCGAAATTATGTAAATATTGTCTGCGGCCCCCCTATACTATGGTGTATCAAGATAATGGGATCAAAGAATCTGTATCAAATTTTGTGTGAAAAACAAAATTAAGTGCTCGGACGCATTCCGAATGTTGACTGTGGCATATGGTGAAGCTACCTTGGACCGAAGCAACGTTTATCGGTGGTTCAAAATGTTCTCAGAGGGCCAAGAAGATGTGAACGACGAAGAGCGTGCCGGACGCCCGAGCACGTCAACAACAGACGAAAACATTGATGAAGTGAAGAAAATAATATTGGACAATCGTCGAATCACCGTTAGAGAAGTTGCTGAGGACCTAAACATATCAATTGGCTCGTGCCATTCGATTTTTACCAATGATTTGGGCATGAGACGGGTCGCCGCGAAATTCGTACCAAAATTCGTCGTGTTTTTTGGCCAAAAACAACACACTAATAATGCCGCAGCCACCGTATTCCCCAGATTTGGCCCCCTGTGACTTTTTCTTGTTCCCGAAACTAAAGAGGCCCATGAAAGGACGACGCTACGCTACGAGTGAGGAGATAAAGACGGCATCGAAGGAGGAGCTGAACAAGATCACAAAAAATGATTTTTTCAAGTGCTTCGAGGATTGGAAAAAATGTTGGCACAAGTGTATAATATCTGGTGGGGATTACTTTGAAGGGGACAAAATAAATATTCATGAATAAATAAATAATTTTTTAAAAAACACAAATTCGCGTTACTTTTGAACAGACCTCGTACTAAAACTCGCCACTGTTGTCCATTCCAGTTAATTTTTATTACTTATGTAGATAAATACATTAGAAATCGCATGTGGCAACGGTCGGGACACTACGAGGTAGTGTCCACAGCATTGTTTTCTAGATCAAAATCTTACACATATAAAATCTTTGAATTAGAAATATTAAAAATAAATATATGCAGACATATTTAGCTAGCTTAATGCAATTTTTCATTAGTTTTCTTCTTAATTTTTTTTATGAGGACACTGTCTCAGCGCCGTTCTGTCTCAGCCGTCACTGCCGTACAGATAGACAGACAGACAGACACATGAGTGACGTTATAAGAATTTTTTGGTAGTCATACCTACAAAATCCTCAAAACAAATATTCTTAGGCGTTGGGAAGTATGTGTTATTTACTATTCCTATTTCAACATTCCATTCATTTGGTTTTCATTGAGAAATTCCCAATACGGTTCTGCGTAGGAGATATAAGAACGAATGTCCAACTTGTTGATACAATTACTGGGCTGTTATCATGTGTCCTTATCAATGCCGGCACACCCGATACCATTCACGCATACACGCACGCACTTACACGCATAAACTTAAGCAAACACACTAACACACACTCACACACACAAACTTAAACGCGGGATAGCTGGGTAGACCGCATATGATTATAATTATGATTCAAGTTCCTGATTATATCCGTCAATGAATTCTTTTTTTAATTGTAATGAATATAATTTTTATCTAGCATGTTTTTGAGAACTGTTTTGTAAAGCCTTGCTTCTTTATTATAAAAGATACGAAGGAGGTTTAATTAGGAATGAAGAAGTATGAGAGCGGGAGGAAAAATAGTGCGAATGAAAATGAAAGATTTTTAGGGGGATTTTCCCCAGAAATACTTGGAGATAAATTTTATCACTTACTTGTATTTTAAAAGAGAGGACCTTTTTTTTTAGGTCATAACTTGTATTTTAGAAGTGAGGACCTTTTTTTGTCATCACTTGTATTATAGAATCGAGGACCCTTCTTTTTTTTTGTCAATATTTTTAAAAGTGAAGACCTTTTTAGGGTTTTGTAGGTATGACCAAAAAACCCTTATACCGTCATTTTGTCGTCTGTCTGTCTGTCTGTCTGTCTGTCTGCCTGCCTGTCTGTCTGTCTGTCTGTCTGTCTGTCTGTCTGTCTGTTCGGTATAAATTGTAGCCAAACGGATAAACCTAGAGAGTTGAAATTTGGCATGCTTATACAACTCTTTGACCCGCACATAGGAAAAATACTAAAACATCTAAAAAACATATCCCCCTAAAAATATAAACAAAAATGTGCACATTGAAAACAATAATATTTTTTTTTAATTCTGAGTAGGGTATCAAATGAAAGCGCTTAGTACGTGGATTAACGATCAAATTTTTATTTTTGCAAAATTAATTATTTTTATGCGATTTTTGCCAAAATTGTGCAAAAAAAATTTTGTCCCACACTAAAAAAATCTAAAAAAATTCTAAGTAATGTATATTGGTGTGAAATAGTACAACAGGAATTTTTGATAAGATTACGTTTTCGGAAAATAACGCATTTTTTGTGGTTTTTGGTTCACAAAGTACAAAAGTTATACCAATGTAAGACACCCACATGCAAGGCGTACGATAGCGTAGTGGTTAGAGCACTGTTGTCGTAAGCTAAAATTCGATGGAAACATAGGGTTTCGAGTACGGAGTGAATTTTATTTTTTCTGTTTTTTTTGTACATTTTTATTATGTTGAAATTATTTTGTCAAAATTCTAGTTATATTTTGACAAATGTTGCATTTAATTTTTAATTGCATAAATTTAATAACCAGTCTTATTATAAGATTAACAGACGATAAATTATTTTGAAAATATCGTTCATTTTGCCGTGATTATACTACAAAGTAAAATTTGTCCTACACACTCAGCATGCCGCCTTCACTTATTATATACCTGCGAAACCCTGAAATGTGTGAATATTCACACTTCACATCAATTTTTTTGGTCATTACTTGTATTTTAGAGGTGAGGACCTTTTTTTGTGCCCTCCTCAAATATTTCCTATTATTTTTTATTATGATAAAGATATAGAAATGTTTGCGTGAAATTCGTCAAAAACAACCAAAATTGTGGGAGAACAATTCGTGGATTTTACTTGATGATAATGCACCATAGAGTAGCAATTGTGACTGAATTTAAGGCCAAAAACGGGACAAATACCATCGAGGAACCACCGTATTCACCAGATTTGGCCCCGTGTGACTTCTTTTTATTTCCGAAATTAAAATTGCCGCTACGTGGATCCCGTTTTGAGTCGATCGAGGCCATATAAGAAAATTCGTGGAATGAGCTGAAGGCTATACCGGAAAGCGCCTATATAAGGTGTTTCGAAAAGTGGAAAAAACGCTGGAAAATATGTTTTGCATCATGTGGAAAGCAGAATACGCAAAGCGAGAGGCGCATTTATCCAACTTAGCCGTGTATGGAATTCTGCGATCTACAGTACTTCCACGAAAACTACCATATTCAGGGCATGCGTGACGTCAGTTCTTCTGTACGGCTGCGAGACTTGATTCGTAACAGAAGCTATCAAGAGAAGAGTGCGAGTATTTGTAAATCGATGTCTTCGAAGAATTCTTCGCATTTATTGGCCACGTAGAATATCAAACGTAGAATTGGGGGAAAGAACTGGTCAAATGGACATTAATTTGCAAAAAGAAGAAAGTATGGTTGGTTAGGGCACACTCTTCGAAGGGCTCCTAGCGAAGTGTGTCGCTATGCACTAGCATACAACCCTCAGGGCAGTAGGTGTACAGGGCGACCTAAGGACACCTGGCGTCGTTGAACCCAGCTAGAAATAAATGCATGGAGCTCTCAAAACCAAGACAAAAGACTTTATAACAACATCACCGAATTGAAGCCTATGGCAGATTGACGAGTTAGATGGAGAAATTTTATTGACAGCCTATGCTCTTTTTAGAGGCAGTCCAAAATCACCCGATGATGAACAAGGCTTGATGATGATGATCATATGTGGCCTACTTTGAAGGCGAAAAATTAAATTTTGATGATTAAATGAAAATTGTGTGCTTTATTTAACGATTCCCGCTAGTTTCCTGGCAGAATGTATTATTTGTTGATTCTGTTGTATTATTTTGTTTAAATTCGTAACCCTTTATGAATTAATTACAAATATAGTTATTTCTTTGCGTGTACAGCAAGGGTGTCAAACTCATTTCAGTCCCGGGCCATTTTTCTAACAAGTAAAATTTACGCGGGCCGCACGTTATGTACAGGCTATTCCAAACGTTTAGGCGGAACTAAATGGGAATTTCGTTCTTTAAGGTTGTCTTGAAAAGGAACTTTGCTTGGATAATTTCAAGTCTAACGTTGGTATGTGAAAATTTAAAATTCCAACAGTGAAACCATAGAGACGATGACATTTATTAAAAATTTGAATACATTTTCACATATTTTGAAGACAAAAAAATAATAATAATAATAATAATTTTATTAAGAATGACAAAAAATTCAAATTAAATGACATTTTATAATAGCAATCAATTTAATCTAGAATTTGCAATGTGAGTATGATTTACAAAGCTTAAACAAAATGACCAAAAGTCCAAATTAATAGATAAAAATTACTAGATTTCAAAATCTAGTTCCATCTCAACGTTTGGAAAAACCTACATTTATATTGTTACTTATTCTGTTTTTTATTTTCCTCCATTTTTCTGAATATTTATTTGAAATTTTGCCAAAATATTTGCTTTATCGAACAACAAAACAAAAACGGGTCGAAATCAGCGTACTGGTACTGTACACAGCAGTTGCACCTATAGAAAAGTGGTATTTGAAAGCTATGCTTACGAGAGTATTATTTGGAATCAAGGGGAATCGCTGATCTACCGACTATCGCACGGCTAACTGCAACAGTTATTGCCTGACTATTGGTTTTCCGCCCTTGCCGAAGTCTTGACGCAGCCCGGATAGCTTCTGTCACGAGGTATATTCGTTCAAATAAATGTTTATACTATATATGGTATAAAAAATTATAATAGTATAAGAAGTCATTACGGGCCGCTAAAATGCAAGTAGTGGGCCGCTAGTTTGACACCCTTGGTGTACAGTGTAGGATATTCTTAAACGGTTTCCAGTGTGTATAGCAATTAATGTGGGTTATATTTTTATGTTCCAATATTTCATGAATGGCTCTAAGTGGCAGTTTATCGCTAGATAATACCTAATCAGTTTTATTTACTTAACATTTCTTGGTAAAACAAAGAAAAAAAGTTGATATCGTTGATAGCAAATTTAATAGCACATAATATATCTTTAGCATTATGCTAAATATCATTATCATGACAATAAATGTCATGTAAATTAGATATTAAAATTTGTATAATTATAGAACGCATTGGGATCAAAAGGTTACAAAAAGAATCATTTTTGATATAAATGCATCCAAAATTGGCGCCTGTTAAGATAAAAAAATATTGTTTCAAAGAATTATAAAAATCAATTACGGTTTGGCAACAAACCAAATTTGACTTACCTAATAGTCTATTGAGAAGTGTCATTACCAGTGTCGATGCTGTGATCGAAGGAAACGTGATTGACGACAGTAGTACCTAGCTATTAATTTGTACATAGCCAACTGGTTAAATTAAGCACAATACGTTTTTATTTTATCAAAATGGGAGTAAATAATCAGGGATGGGGAGTCGGAGTCGGAGTCGGGAGTCGGGAGTCGAGGAGTCGAACCTTTTTGGAGGAGTCGGAGTCGGGAGTCGGAAAAAGTTATCGACTCCCGACTCTTTGACTACATATTTATCAAGGATGAGAACAATCCGAAAGCGAAAGCAAATTACCATACTACCAGAATTTGTTAAAGAATGGGAACAGGAACGACATTTTTTCTCTGTTTATGAACGAAAATGAAATTAAAAATATTCAATTCCGGTTTCCTTCATGCTTTTCAGTTAAAAATTTAGTTAATTTTTCGTAATATCTAATTTTTCTTTTTTTGTATACTTTGTTTATTATGTTAAAACGAAACTAAACTGAATTTTTATTTTCTCAAGTTGTAACGGGCTTTGTGATTATTTTATATTTCATGTTGGCAGCTAAAATCTATATGTCAAAAGAAAAAAGTGATATGTTATGAAAAATAAAGTACAGTCTGTTCCAAACGATTAAGCGGAACTAACTGGAATTTTCATTTTTGTAAGTTGTCATTAGCTATTTTTTTATATATTGAAGTTGGCTTTTCCTGAACAAAATTATCAAAAGCTTCAATCAAACGGTAAAAGTAACTAGTATTGAAAATCTAGTTCCGCCTAAACCAAAGGAACAGACTTTATATATAAAATACAAAACAATTTTTTTTTAAAACTAATATATTTGAAAATTTGTATTAAAAATGACTCAATAGTCAAGATGAAATGAAAATGACATTTTATAAAAACAGCTCGCCCCAACCCAAGATATTTAATGTAAGTATAGTCTGTTGGCTTGGTTTAAGCGGAATTAGATATCGAAATCTACTAACTTTTAAGGATTGAATGAAGCTTTGTATCATTTTGTTTAACAAAAGCCCACTTTGATAGTTAAAAAGTAAACTCGTGATAGTTTGAGAAAATAAAAATTCCATTTAGTTCCGCTTAAACATTTGGAATAGACTTTACAATTTACCAGTGAAAGGAGTCGGGAGTCGGAGTCGGAGTCGGAGTCGATTTTCAAAAATACCGACTCCGGAGTCGAGAGTCGGGAGTCGATAATTTTTCTGTCGACTCCCCATCCCTGTAAATAATTGCGATATTTTTGAATTTTTATGTGCTACTACACATGTATCGAGGTGTATAACAAATCATATGGCAAAAATTTGTACTTAATATTAATTTTCCCTCCATTTCTCTTAGGGAAAGTAAAAAAATTAAGATACTTATCTTTGTCCTTTCTTTAATGACAGCCAAAAACACTCTAATTTGTTCTGCATTTATAGTTTTTCACATCTTCTATAGACAATGTAACAAAAATGGAGCACTAAAATGTGTGTAATAAGTTCAAACTGTACTGCAATATTAAGTACAATAATTTGGCCACCAGTTAGCGTATTCGATCGTGTCTCTTATCGATACCTAGTGAGTACCATCGTTCTACATTATTTTCTCGAGCAAATATTACCGTTTTTTTTTTTTTTTTTTTCTTTATTTTCTTAATTTGTGTATAGACCAATTTTAGGGTGGATAGTCTAAAAAAATATCCTTAAATTTTTTTAAATATGGGCATATACGTGCAGTATTTTTACATTTTATTAATTTTCAAAAACATAAGGACAATAACAACGTTATTAATGCAATTTTTTTTGCACAAACTATTGCTAACATGCAAGAAGCTTTTGGAGAAAGATTTAAAGAGTTTAGAAAATATAAAGCTACACTAACTCTTTTGACAAAACCAATTGAAGCAGATATGCAGCAATTACATTTATCACCATTCCCATTGATTAATCAGGTACATTTGAACTTCAATTATTAGATTTGAAATCCAAAGATTTATGGAATAATATATTCTTAAAACTTATTTCTGAACTGGAAAGTTTAGAAAGAGAAAAGTTCATTTTATCCAGCATGGACCGAAATTCGCAATCTTCAAGATGTAGATAAAGTTGTTTTCGAAGCTTGGAATCGTCTTCCAGAATCGTTCAATCATTTAAAAATTATGCTTTTGGACTACTGACAATTTTCGGATCCACACATTACTGTGAGCAAGTGTTTTCACATATGAAATTAATAGTCAGTTAAGAAGTAATCTTACTGACCTGAAACTTGAGTGCTGCCTTAAGTTAAAGATTACTGAATATTTACCAAATATTGAAGTCTTATCGAACACTATGCAAGTAGCAATCGTCCCAGTAAAAAAATTATTATATTGTAATATACTGGCAAGTGAAATAGGTATCACAAACTAAATAAGTAAATATTAATTTATTTATAAATTATATGTTTTTACGTTTTTTTCTTAAATATGGCATATATTTTTAGCGGCTCTTCCATGTTATTGTTTTTGTTTTCAATACAGATTTGTCACTGAAAGGTTGCCGACCCCTGACCTAGACCAACTATAAGATACCTAGTCCATCTGTTGTTAAGTACTAATACATAAGCCTTTAATTCACATATAATGATGAACCCTGGATAAAACTCACACCTAGTACCCGAACTCCTTTAGCCAGGAATCTCATTTCAGATTGAGATTAATGTTTGCATTATGTCACAGGCTCGCTACCTAGTTGATAACGAATGTTACGATCTAAATTAGCGTACCAGGGCCCGCTACATCATTTCCTTTAGATTTTTCTCAAGCTTTGATCTTATGCACTGGACGACACATGTTCAATTTTCCTTCCAAGATAACCATTCTGCCTTCTCGTCATCATCACGTGTTCATTTCTCTAGAATTGTCAGTTTCTCCAAATTACATTTGAGAATTTAATTATTGTTGTTAGTAGAGGATCAGCTGTGATTACAGACGAGACATGTTGAAAATCTCATGTGCTACTGTGGTGAGACTGGACTAGCGCTAACGCTGTTCATCTAACATTACCGCTGTTTACAATCATAGTCATTCATAGTACGCTACGTTACGCTCGGCTATAATTAGCTGCAAACATAACTGTTCGCGCTACACTAAATAAATAAATTCCAAAAAATCATATGCCACATAATATACAACATATGGAAAATACTAAACTGTTGATATTTTTATAATGCAACAGACAGCAGTTTTCTTATAGTTGTGCCAAATTTGGTCGTCTTGAGCTTAACAAATCCTTTTCTTAAATGGATTTAACTTAAAATTTTACCCGATAGGACAGTCAAAATAAGATAGCATGAACAGGGGTCTATTCTGTAACTTGTCGACAGTCATTTTCACACTATCACCTCTGCATACTGCACTATTAGTCCAGGAAAAATGTAGGTTTCGAAAGTAGGTCTTGATAGAATTAAAGCTACTAATGGATCATATTTTGCAGTTGGTCCCCTTTTCAAAATGAAACATCTGTCTAGGAACACCAAGATAAGGTTATACTAAGTTATAGTACGTACCGTATTTATGTATGGCCCCGAAACATGGGTCTTAACAAAGCGAAATCGACAGCACCTCATAGTTTTCGAAAATAAAATATTACGCAGAATCTTTGGTCCCATTCGTATTAATGGTGAATGGAGAATCCGTAAGAACAAAGATATCTGAGAACTGTACTCAAGGACTAGCATCACACAAGAACTGAGAGGCAGACGATTAGAGTAGATAGGGCATATGATGAGGATGGAAGAGGATAGAATTGTTAATAATAATAAAATATTGAAAAACAACCGTTCTATTGCAAAATTTAAAAAATATATATTTACACCGAATTAATTAGGACTGCATTCTTTACAATTTAGTTTTTATAAATTTTTTTAAAGAAAATAGTGATCTGGTGGTCTCATACATCTTACACTATCATAATCCTAAGTGTGTATAATTTGTTGTTATTTATTGATAATATAAGGTGAGCCAGAAAGAGAAATTTATTAATTTAATAAAAATGCATCTGTCATTGAAACTTCAAGCGTCATATATCCGCATACATGCTACCCAATTATCACCAATAATACATATTTTCTAATTAATCTACAAGTACCGTTACCAGCTCTTGTCCTCCAAGGATGTCTGTCACTGTTGCACCGGACAAAAAATCAGGATAATGACTAAATTGAAAAGATTAGATTATCTATAGCCAATTAATATAAATAAAAAATATATAATTATTAGGGCTAGGATATAGTAAGACATATGAAGGGTACAGGGAAAAAAACAGGCTAGTCATTTTTAGGGTTTTGTAGGTATGACCAAAAAACCCTTATACCGTCATTTTGTCGTCTGTCTGTCTGTCTGTCTGTCTGTCTGTTCGGTAAAAATTGTAGCCGAACGGCTAAACCTAGAGAGTTGAAATTTGGCATGCTTATACAACTCTTTGACCCGCACATAGGAAAAATACTAAAACATCTAAAAAACATATCCCTCTAAAAATATAAACAAATATGTGCTCATCGAAAAAAAAATATTTTTTTTAAATTCTGAGTAGGGTATCAAATGAAAGCACTTAGTACGTGGATTAACGATCAAAATTTTATTTTTGCAAAATAAATTATTTTGATGCGATTTTTGCCAAAATTGTGCAAAAAAAATTTTGTTCCACATCCTGTAGCCCAGATGGTTTAAACTAAAAATCTGAAAAAATTCTAAGTAATGTACATTGGTGTGAACCGGAATACTACAACAGGAATTTTTGATCAGATTATGTTTTCGGAAAATAACGCATTTTTTGTGTTTTTAACTAAAATATGTTAACTATTTAATACGTTGTGTAACATACCACATCAGTAGCTCTCGTGGCGTGGTTGGATTTGTCGTACACTTAATAATATAAGAAACTTGCAACTTTTTTTTTGCATTTTTATTTTGTTTAAATTATTTTGTAAATTTTCTAGTAAATGTTGCATTTAATTTTTAAAAGCGTAAATTTAATAACCAGTGGAAAGTGTTGAAATTATAATTTAATTCTATGTTTGACGAAATCAAAGGGCGGGACTTATGATGTAAGCAACCAATGGAAACCATAGGTGCAATTTTCAAAATCTTAATGAACTTTGCTATATAAAAAAAATACTGCATATATTTAGAAACTTAAATAATGGTATTAGGCATTCGAATTAAAATTCATAAATAAATATTTTGACATAAAATTTGTTTTGGCATCCCAAATAATCATCGTTCAGTTACTAAATACCTGCAAAACCCAGAAATGTGTGAAAATTCACACTTCACATCATTTTTTTTTTTAATAACGAGAAAAACGAATTTTTAATTATAAAACGTTATAGATATATGTTTTTCTTATAAAGTAAAAAATTTGAATTGAGTAGTGAACCAAATGAAATGACGTTTGAAGCCTGCAGTAACAATAACATCAAATTAAGCCAGAAAAATTATCCGGACTCCCATTTCTTTTAGGAAAAAACTGGTGATTATTAGGAACAATATGGTGATTATTAATAATAAATTATTAATAATCACCATAAAAATGCATTACTTATATTAATAATTTATTATTAATAATTACTATTTTTTTGAAATAATGCAATAAAAACTCACAGGTTATCAATTATGTGTTAATTTCTGGAAAAACTCCACAGCTCTTTCGCCACAAAATTTCATGAGACTCATTATATCCTGATGCTTAGCCTTTGAAATAAGTAAAAGACCTGTGGAAATAAGAAAAGTCTTGTCATTTTTATACGAAAATTAATGGAAATACTGCAGGATAAAAATTACCTGTGTAACACTGCAGAGGTATCTCAAATTTTCCGTTTTTCAATGTAGAAGCATTTTTGGCAGGCTTTTTTATTACGCTGGACAACATGGACCCATTGTATGTTTCAGTTACGGCGGCGAACTCAAATCTTGAAATATCTCATTTATTATTTACTTAATAGCCAAAATGTATGGGCCCCTCCCAGGACCAGCAGATTACACGGCGCTGCTAGGAGAGTTGATGATAAAATTTGTTAACCACAACAATAGTTAATTTTTAAATTACTTCATTGTTGGCATTTTTTGTTTTTCGCATAAATAAACATTTTTTTAAGATTGCCTACTCTTGATAAAGTGACATAATTATTGTTCAAGTGAAAATACATCACTTTCCAAATATACTCCAACGAATTATATGAAGGGGAGCGTTGATCCTTTTCCCCCCTGACACATCGCCTAAAACATTCGCCCAGTCAAATGATAAAACTGTTTTAACAACTAATTACTCGATTCATATAAGATAAAGTGGAAATCTGACTTCGGTATAACCTTAATGTAATTTCAAAATGACACCTCAAACGTGAAATAGAGTAGAAATAGTAGAAATATAATAGAGTAGTTTTGGAGAGAATCGTGCTCTTAAAATCGGTATTTGGTTTTATTTTGTAGATAAATGTGAATATCAATATCTTAGGTATTTTTGAAATTATGATGTTTTACACACAAAAAGGACTGATATAAGTTGTGCTGAACGACAGTGGCGTATTCAGAGGGGGGGGGGGCACAAGTAACCTCTGAAGGTCCAATGAAATGAAAATTTAACAAATTATCGTACAGCAAAATAACTTATGTATTTTACAATAATAATAAGCTATATTTTATTATGATTAGTGTTGAAATGCATATTTACATGTTATTTTTAGGGTTTCGTAGGTATAATCAAGAAATCCTTATTCCGTCACATGAGTCTGTTCGTTCGGTACAAATTGTGGCCAAGCGGCTGATTTAGAGAATTGAACATAAGTAAGAGAAATATTGAGAAAATACATCCCGCGAAAAATATAAATAAATAAGTATTTATCGAAGAAAAAATCAAGTGAAAGTTTTTGATACATGGATTAACAATTACATGTTTTTATCAACAAATAATGGAATTATTGATATAAACATCAATATCCAACAGCAGGGGTGTTGAACTGATTACCGCTTCAGGGGCCACAAAAAATGAGGTTGAGGGCCGTATGCAGCCCGCGCTGCCCTCGAATTATGATTCGGCCCTCCCCAAGACAAAATCCTGGCTGCGTCACTGATGATTACATTGGATTTTGTAAATACCAGAATGAGAAATATTTTCTTTCTGACTTAATTTGTTGTCTAATTTATTTCTCAGGGTATTTTTATTATAAAAGATGTATTTTGGAAATAGTCCATCATGGGGTGCGAGCTATCGCCTCATGCGCCTCTGGTAAATAAGGCCCTGGCCCATAGAGTGCCCTTGCAACATTTGTTATTTTATTATTTCTTACAATCAATTTTACTGTCAGTTTGAATAATTATTAATGCAACTCTTTCTAATATTAACCATAAATTATAAACTATAAATTCCCTCTGCAAAAGACTAAATTTATATAATAATTCTAAGAAAGAGATTTTCAAAGCATCAAACTAATTAAACTAAACTAAAAACAAGGATCTAAATAGAGTTTATAAATGATAAATCCTAGAAGCATGCTATTTCTACCAGTTACATTAGTTTCAGTGCAGCGGCAACGACGTTGGCCTGATGCCGATTCGACGACCTAAATCGAATACGGTGTCATTTCCGGTAGAGGGAGACGCGAATGTCTCACGGCATCTCACTCCGATACACTATACATATGCATATTATAGATAATATCTAGTGCACATGTAATAAGATGATATGAATAGAATACATTCGGATTATAGTTCGGAAGTAATTGATTTAAGATTTGATGTCATGGAAGTGTTGAATAAAAGTTTTGGATTTGCTAATTTAATAAGGATCTCGGAGATTAGAGAGGATGACTTCTGGATAAGAAGACTAATAACTGGATGGCAAAAGGATTTAATTTGATGATATTGTAAAGATTATTTTCTTATGTTACAGATAAAAATTATATACAGGCTGTTTACAGTCTTCTTATTTCTTTTTGAATGGGTGATACACAGTGGCGACGCTAGCTCTTCAAATCTGGGGGGGGCAAACAAATTTTGAGTAAAATTTGGGGTAGCCAGGAAATATTTTTTTATCGTTTACATATGAAAATACAAGTAATGACCTAAAAAAAAGGTCCTCACTTCTAAAATATATTTTTTTCCAAGCAATTCTTGGGGGGGCCAACTGGGGACCAGAGCAACATTTAGGCCCCCCGGACCCTCCGCTAGCGCCGCCACTGGTGATACAACAGGTCAAAAGAAGGCGAAAAACCTTGAAACACAGTATAATAAAAGAGATATTAATTTTTTAAGTTTTTATAGGGAAGCGATAAATTAATGTTAGAAAATTGAGGTGAAGTGTGAATTTTCACACAGTGCAGGGTTTTGCAGGTATATAATAAGTGAAGGCGGCATGCTGAGTGTGTAGGACAAATTTTGCTTTGTAGTAATTACGGCAAAATGTACGATATTTTAAAAATAATTTATCGTCTGTTAAATCTAAGAGCTTTAAAAACAAATTTTATGTTAAAATATTTTTTTGGTAATTTTAATTCTAATACCTAATACCGTGGTAAAGGTTGGTTGGGAAAAAATTTTTGGTCCGCGAAAGTTTTTATATGTATTTTTTGCATTTTTTTTTTTTAATTTTATGCACATTTTTTATGTAAATAATTTATATTTTGTTTGTTTTCTGTAAATATTCTGTGATTTTCTACAAATAAAATAAATGTATTTAGTAGAACATTAAATATATCTGTTTTCTTGCAAAAAATGAACCAACAATTATTATTAGTGGTCCGCGTTAGAAAATTATATATTATACTGGTCTGCGGTGCGTTTTTCGTTGAGAAACACTGATGGAGATGTTTTTTGCGCAAACTTGACGAGGCCCAGGGCGACCAAATTTCAGTAGAGGTAAACTCTAAGATTAAAAAAAAACAAAATGGAAATACGGTATATTTTTTAAAATTTTGCTCACCTCCAAAATTCAAGTGATGAGCATAAAAAGGTCCTCACCTCCAAACTAGAAACCCGGAAATTTTATAACAAAACCCGGAGCCCTGAGACTCCGGCCGGAAACCCTGAGACTCCGGGTGAAAACCTGAGACCTGGTCACCCTGGGCTATTCCTTGGCCTCCACGGTCACCAGAATTAACACCATTAGACTTTTATTTGTGGAGGCATTTGAAGACGATAGTATACACCACCGAAATTATGGATCTGGAGGATATCCGTAACCGGGTGGAACCAGCAGCGGTAGAAACTGGACAAGGCATGGGCCTTGAAGCATACGCTTATTAATTGGATACGCCGAGAAAGACTTTGCATACAACAACAGGGTTATAACGAATATATGCTGTAAAAGTGATCGCTTTCTTTTGATCCCATAAAAATAAAAACTTAAAAAATTAATATCTTTTTTATTATAAAACTTTTACTAAGGTAAGGTTTTCTCCTTCTTTTGACCTGTAGTATCACCCATTAAAAAAGAAATAAGAAGACCGTAAACACCCTGTATAGGGATTTGCAGCTAAGCACCCTACCATCTGGTGAGCGTTTCATGAACTTGTGTACATCAGATAACATTTCGTTTTGTGTATTGGTTTTGTATGAAGTTTGTTTTTAAAGTTTTATTATAATCATTGAAAAATGTATAATACATATTGTTGTGTGCCTATGTGCAATTCATTGAAAAGAAGAAACCTGGAAATATCGTTTCATTTGTTTCCACTAATATCAGACACCGTACGGTTCGAAACAAAATTGGGAAAGCAAGAGGTTAGGAATCGACGCGATGTTTAGATAAACAATTTAAAAATTGGAAAAAAAGTGAGCCCTTATATCAAAGTTTGCTCATTACATTTTAATGATAGTGACTACAAAAAATATTTTCAATTTTGTATTTATTATCGCATATCTTGAAAATTCCTGTTATTGTGTGTGGGTTTGTAATGCACAAGTTTGTAGGCATAATGCATAAATCTTTATGAACTCTCTGTTTTTTTCAGTGACTCCACACAATATTATATGCCCAGCATTGTAGATTTCTACCCCTTGGTAAACAACACGGGAATCATTATTTCCCCCAATATAGTTAAAATAATCGACAATGGAAAACCGCCATAACTTAAAACCAGATCACAAAATGTAGTATTTTAGATGTTTACAAGTAATGTCATTTCACAAAATCAGAAAATCCCAAACAATTATTTATTTTTTGTCGTTTTTTGATACATTTTTCGCTATTATTTACTAGTAAATGTCAAGTGGTATCTGATTTAGAATGGTTTCAAAAAAATCCGCGTGGCGCTACGATCTTAAAATTTTTCCCCTATAGACGATAGATAGAGTATTACTTAAACATATCTAAGTACTTTAGAGCATGTTTCGATAGATGTGAGAAAGATGTAACCTATACCGTATTTAAATAACCAACAATAAAACATACACGTGCCAAATTACAAGCTCTTCCATTTGTTTCTTTTTCGTTCCGGTAGAGTGCAGGCGTGAGCATTATCCGGAGTAGGAAGTTGTATAAGTAGTTTATGAAAATTTGGTAAAAGTTGCCGTATTCAACAACGTACTCTTACTTTCACTTGGCCAAATATGAATTTAACGACCACCAAAATATCTACCTACTGTTTTAATATAAAACTGTGCGAAATTCTAGCAAATTTTACGGTACCTATTGTATTTTAAAAGGAAAATTGGTATGTGGCGTAATTTTGTATATAATGATTTTTAAATGACTAGAGTACAATGATTTAATTTTTATTCATATGAATTAGATTACGAAATTTGTAGTAAATATTGAATATGTTAAATAGAAGGATTTTAGAACAACTTAAGCTGCATTTACAGCTCTTAAATAAGTGGATTATAGACTATTGTGAGTAAAATTAGTAGATAGTTTTAACTTTTCTCGAAAGCGTTTACAGCTTTGAAAATTAATGCCTAACAAATGTTGTGACATTTATGTTTTTTCAAACCAACTATGATAAAATAATAGTATAGGGATGTTTCCAAAGTTCTGGAAATTTAGCTATATTTTTTATTATTTTGTTAATTTTCGTCAATATTACAATGTAGTTTTTCAACATAATCTCCATTTAACTCAATACATTTATCCCAACGATAAACTAATTTTTTTAAGCCGTCCTCAAAGAACTTTCTTATTGAGTTTCTGTTCTGGTCCCAACAACCTTGGCACCCAGCGCGGCGAAACCTTGCTAACGCCCAAACAATCTTGCAAGATGTCATGAACTTGTCGTGTACCTATCCCTAGGCGCACACTAAGTTGACGAATAGTCAGTAGCCTGTCCTCTTTCAGTAGGTCTTCGACGGCAGTAATGTTTCTTTCATTTACTGACGTGCTTGGGCGCCCACTGCATGGATCGTCTTCTAGTGATGTTCTACCGGTTTTAAAACGATCGATCCACCGATAAACAGTACTTTTAGATTCTGCAGACTCACCAAATACTCCTTGCAGACGCTGAATAATTTCTGATGTTTTCACACCTTCTTTCCACAAAAAGAAAATTATTGCTCTTTGAGATTTTGCTGCGTCTTCCATGGTTACAAAAACAGTGCTATGAAAACGCGTCTATATCAGTCGAACACCTAAATCAGACTGAACAATATTGCACTAGATAGTTGCATAAACATGTCAAGACTTGTCTGGCACCAATAACATTGCCTATAAGTTCTGCGTAATTTAATTATAGCACAATTCCCAGAATTTAGAAAACATCCCTCATATTATTTAACTAGTGCGGAATGCCATATATTCCGCACGAGAATGAAGTTTGCAAACGAACCGTAGGCGCGTGATATTATTTTATTTTTTTCATATATTTTGTTATTATTTACATATTAAGACTTCTATTTATATTCTTGGCGTAGATTTTATGGAGAAAATTCTCCATGTAATTTGTTTTTACGCAGTTCTATATTTTTTAGGTTATCTCACATATAAATATTTTTTGACACTTGACAATTAACAGATCAAGATAGAGGACTAATGTGAGGCCAAAAGACAGACCAGCTGGTGGTTCCCAAAGAAGAAGTTATTGATATAATTTTTAGACCTTCATATATACATATATTTTTAATTCTTATTTACAATAAATATTTAAATAAGAAACATTAGCTCTGAAGATATATTGTTTGTTTTATTGCTTTATTTAAACTCGTTTAGCCAAATCTCTCTTTTTATATAAAGTACATAATTTTTATAAATTAACCTTTTACTGCATGAATTTATTTTTGGCTGAAATAATTCATGAGCATTAGGAATTGGTTCTTATTGCTAGAAAAATTAATTAAAAAAATATATTTAAAATATTAATTAATATTTTTATGTAAAATAATAATTAAAATAATAATTTAGGAGTTGTGCCATACATGGAACATTATGATTCTACATTATGTTATAAAAGATAATGATTCCGTATTATTTGCTCGTCAATTGCTAGGTGTTCTTCATTAGGGATTAAAAGCAGTCGCCCTGGAATTTTTGAAAGAAAAGGTCGTATCTTCTAGTTGTCCTTTTTCAATAAATTCAGAGTTATCGTTGAAGTGCAAATTCCGCTTGATATCCTCAAATCTATTGCAGCCCATTACTTGAGATACTACAGGATCCATTGTGTATGTGGCATATATGAACATTTATGAAGTAACGTTCTGATTCAGTTTTAAAAGTAAAATAAAAAATAAAAATCGGAATGTGCCATATATGGCACACTATGCGGTAAAGGGTTAATATTTTTTTAACTTTTTCAAATTTCCCATTAAACTGAATTTATGTCGTATAAATAACGTAAGTGTATTATCTGCCTTGTTTATTTCAATATCTTATTAACCTTTTTTATATTAAAAAAAAATCACTTGCCCAGTTACTACGCCCATGCCCTAGTTGTAACTTATTTTAAATTTCCCGCTATACTGTATTTGTCCAGTATAAATCGTACTCGGTTTGCAGCGCTATCTACTTTTTTCTAATTTGAAATAGACCATAGTCGTCTAAATCACGAAGGATCTTAAAGAATCCTTCGCGAGAAGGATCAAAAGAACCACAAAATAATTTTAAAGAAGAGGAAAATCCAGCCAGCATTGGATAATTCTTCACATGTCCAGCAAAAAGTCCAAGAATTGAGAGAGAAAAAACTCTTGAGATTCCTTGAGAACAGTTGAACCTTCCAGGCAGTCTGAAGGTGATTCGTTCATCAACTGAAAACTATGGACTGTATGGACTGTGAACTGAACAAAATTAAATAGTGAATCTTCAACTCTTCAGTCCTCCTTTTAGAAAGGTTGTGTAATGGATTAAAAGGTTTTTGCATTGAAATAAAGATTTTTTCCAGCGAACTTCATTTTAATAGTGAAAATTGGAAATTAGAAGACGCTGAAGAATATTAAAATAATTTCTAAATAGTATGCCTGCCTGGGGGCTCAGGTGGCAACCCCACCACCAGGTTTTGGAGTCAATGGGTCAACCCGTTACTCCGAGATTCAAAATAATTCCCAGTTATAAGAATTACCAGAACTGATTGGAAAGAACTGGTCAAATGGACATTAATTTGCAAATAAAAAGAAGAAAGTATGGTTGGTTAGGGCAGTGTTACTCAACCGGTGGTCCGCGGACCACTGGTGGTCCTCAGCAAAATTTTAGTGGTCCGCGAAAGGCTTATGAATAATGATTTTTTTTAAAAAAATTTATGATCTTTTGTTCATTTTCTGTGATTTTTGTTCATTTTTTAGTGATTTTTAATTTTATTATATATCTGTTTATTCCCTACATAACAATTCTTAACTAAAATATAAATCTAATTTCTACCTGTCGGATTTGCTTTGTTTTGGAATCAACAATTTTCCTATTATTTTCTTTTTCTTTAATTTCTTTTCTTCTCTCCATTACCTCTTTCAACCATGTGTATCCGCAGCCATTTGAGTTTAAAATATCTTCTCTTGTTCCTCCTTTGCTTCTCATTTCTTCACATCCTTCCAGCATATGTTCAATCGTCTCCCTTTCTTCTCTGCACATTTTACATCGTTTATCCTCCTCTTTTAATAAAAATTTGTTCGCCTTTTCTTCATTCCCACATCTAAACATTGCAATTATTCTTTTTTTCCCGTTTCTTTTAGATGCGGTCTTTGCATGTTCCAATTTTTTTTGGTAATTATTATTGCGCCTTGTTTCATTCATTCTCTCGCTTAGTTCTTGTTGCTGTATGTATGTACAGAGAATGATGTTTCTACCATCTCCTGCATTCCATGTCCACTTTCTCTTTTCCTCCGTACTTCTTCTGTTGAAAAGCCTCCGTATTCATACATTTTACTTCTTTATATCTCCCATTTTGATGGTTTGATGATTTGTTTAATAGTACATTTATTTTTTGTGGTCCGCGGTAAAAAATCAAATATTTTACTGGTCCGTGGTACGTTTTCGGTTGAGAAACACTGGGTTAGGGCATACTCTAGCATACAACCCTCAGGGCAGTAGACGTAGAGGGCGAGCCAAGAACACCTGGCGTCGCTCAACCCTGGTAGAAATGCATGGAACTCTCAAAACCAAGACAAAAGACTGTATAACAACATTGAAGCCTATGGCAGATAAACGAGTTAGATTGAGAAATTTTATTGACAGCCTATGTTCTTTTTAGAGGTAGTCCAAAATCACCCAATGATGGACAAGGCTTGATGATGATGATGAAGAATATTAAAAACTAATAATAATAACAATTTCACTATTAAAATACTGGATATAAGTTTTTAGATATTTCAGTGTTTCTGAACTAGATCTTAACCTATTTCTTTTCTTACATAACGTCTTAATAATACATATTTACATAAATGGTTTTCTAATTGAGAAACGGGAGTCTCCTCCGACTACCGTAGAGTACCGTAGATATTGTACAGTAAGGACAGTTGAAAGTTAATCCTGAATTTCGTAATGAACGCACTCATTAAAATATATTTTAAGGTCATTGAGTTTTGTTTTCTATAATGAATTATTAACTTATTTTTTAAATTTATTATTAATTTATGTATAATTTTAATGCTTGATAAATTACGTTTTTAAAATATTTTTTAAAATTAAGGTTAGGTCACTTTTTTGCTAATTCGTAATTCTACCAAAAGATGGTAGAGAAATCACTAAAAGGGTGCCATTTTTTTTTATAATGCTTCGTTAGCAAAGATGTTAACACAGTAAGAAATATCGTAGAAGTATTAGAAAAAGAAGCAAGGATAATTAGTTAGTTAATTCGAATATTGTCTCGTAAGTATTAGTTTATAAAGATAGTTTAAAAAAGGGGGCAGTCTCACATTTCATCGGCTCTGAGCCTTTTGCTGGACTATCTTTTATTTGCCGCAAATGTCAAAATTTTAGACCGAAACTCAAAAATTACCCTATAAAGTCTGTTCCTTTAGTTTAAACGGAACTAGATTTTCAATTCTAGTTACTTTTACCGATTGATTAAATCTTTTGATCATTTTGTTCAGGAAAAGCCAACTTCAATATATAAACAAATAGTTAATGACAACTTACAAAAAAGAAAATTCCAGTTAGTTCCGCCGAATCGTTTGGAATAGACTGTATTTATGATCCGAGGCTAAAAATGTAAAACAATTTTCCAACAAAATTTTAAAAAAAATCCCTAAAATTTTGATCAAACATTTTTTGACTCCGATTTTAGCTAAAATATAATTTTAAGTTAATTTTAAGGTGAAGATTATGAAAAAAATATTTAAAAAATTCATGCTTTCCTAGTTTTTGAGTTGGAACCGATTTGGGTCAGTTTTTTGTCTATAATTCCAAAACTTTTGGCCAAACTTCAAAATGGACCAAATTTTCTTGATCTCTGACCAAAAATACATATTTGTACCAATTTTCATTACAATCGGAGATAAAAATTTTTTGCTTAAAAATCACGATTTTTTAAGGTCTACCCCTTACGATTTTTTCGTTTTTTGGCCGTTTTCAAGGGTTTTGGATTACTGCCCATACAAAACTTAATAATTGGTTTATTAAAGCCCAAATCTGGTTTTAGACTAAACAGTACAGTAGAATTTTAAAAATTTTAACCGCAGATTTCTATCTCTAACCATTTTTTAGTTAGGATTTATCAAAACTTTCAAAAAAAAATTAAAAAAATTAAAAATCTTCAAAAATTTTTTTTGTTTCAAAATTTGGCTACAAGTTAATTAGGGCCTCAAGATTCCAAATATTTCAACCGCAGGGCTTTATCGCATTTAGTTTTTGAGATACGTCCATGCGAAGATGAAAATTTCTATAAATCACGCCATATTAAAATTTGTCATAATTTTAAAATACGCAAAACGAATAAGGCCTCAAATTTTTTCTAGACTAAATAAACTATGAGAGTTTTAAAAATTCTAACCGCAGGTCGATATCTCTAATCGTTTTTGAGTTGTGCTTTTTTTTATTTCACCATTTTCACAAATAATGTAAATTATGTCATTAAAAAAAATGTCGTCATATCAAAATGCGTTAAACAATTAAAGCCCCAAATTTGTTCTAGACTAAATAAACTATGGAGAATCGAAAAATTCGAACCGCATGTCGCTATCTTTAACCGTTTTTGAGTTATGCTTTTTTTATTTCACCAGTTTCAAAAATAATGTAAATTATATCATTAAATAAAATTGTCGTAATCTCAAAAGACGTTAAACAATTAAAGCCCCAATTTTTTTCTAGACTAAATAAACTACGAAGAATCCAAAAATTTCAACCGCAGGTCGCTATCTCTAACCGTTTTTGAGTTGTGCGTTTTTTTATTTCATAATTTTCACAAATAATATAAATTATGTTATTACAAAAAATTGTCGTAATCTCAAAATCCGTTAAACAATTAAAGCCCCAATTTTTTTCTAGACTAAATAAACTACGAAGAATCCAAAAATTTCAACCGCAGGTCGCTATCTCTAACCGTTTTTGAGTTGTGCGTTTTTTTATTTCACGATTTTCACAAATAATGTAAGTTATGCATTAAGATGAATCGTTTTCTTGTCTTAGGTAAACCAAATACATGGTTAATTCCAAAACAAATATAAATATGTGGAAATTATCCAACGCCTTTATCGCATTTATTGCACTCGGCCTAAGAATCCTCCTCTGTTTGGTTATCGCTATCTTTTTAGATACACCGGTGTAGACAGAGTCTTATAGATATCCCAAACCTTTCAGTTGAACTAAATGTAATTTAAATTTTCTTAAATTGTTACTAGCTAAATTTTTATATGTTGAAGTGAGCTTTTGCTGAACAAACTGATGAAAAGCTTCAATCAAACAGTAAAGTTAGATTTTGAAAATTTAATTCTGCTTAAAGCAAAGAAACCGACTATAGACAAACTATGAAAATTTTAAATTTCTAAATAAAATTTATCCACCTTAATAGTTTCATTAATTTAAAACTCCTCTCCAGCTTTAGAAGCTATGTTAAAAATTCGCTCATAAAATCGAAAGTGAGTAAAAAAAACACCAAAAAAAATCGCATCATTACTTAACAATATCAAAATTTATTTCCTTAATGGTAGTACATTGGAGAAAGGATCCAAGTTGAGCTAGTAGACCATCAAAATCACTTTCAAAAAGTGAAAATAATAGAAAACTTCTCTTATATAACCGAGGCATGGCTATACACATAACAAAACAGTGAAAAAACACGATATGTATGCCAAGGTAGATGGTTAGAGCGCATGTGCCAAGTGACGTCACTACGGCTAACAGACTAGTTTGAACAATAGAAACTCGTCTACAATCATTGTTACGGCATAAGCGTTAGCTTGATTTTTCGCACTATTTATTATTCTTTCAAGTTGGCTATTGTGACTGTCAGTTCCGCCATTTTACAATTTTTTTTCTGTATGAAATTTTCATTGTTAACGCTGTCATTAGTTGCTTAAATAATTAAATAATTTTGACAACGCTTTTTGTTTTACTTGACTTATGCGCATGAGATAGAGGACAGGTTCTATAGAATGTGCAAGGAAGAAGAGGAAACCTTGGAGCATTTAGCGAAGATATGCAGAGAGATGGTAGTCTGGGAAGAAGAGATAAAGGAACTGATGAGTGAGGAAAACAAGGGAGAAAGATGGGCGAGAGAACTGGAGGCAAGAAGAAAGGAGATAGGAGAGAGAAGCATAGGAAGAAATAAACAAATCTTTGATTGTTTATGTTTGTCTTTTATTTTAACCATTCATAGATTAGTTAGGAAATGAATGAAAGTATCAATATCCGGCATTAGTACAATGTTAATGGTATGTGACCGTAAGTAAATTTTGATCAAGATACTGTAGTGCCTGAAGCATTTCAATTACTAATGTCAATGCGGAATTCCATTGTCATCCACTAATGTTAATCAATTCATAAATTTAAACTTGTTAAATACACTTGCAATTTCTTTAAATACAGGACTTTTCGACCGTTCACCATTGCTTAAAAAAATGCTGTTGAACGCTCGAGAGAACCGAAAATAGATAGGTTCCATACAGGCCGAAAGTAGTAAGGTCACTAAGGGTCCAAAACCAAAGCTGAGCGGATTCGAAAGCCAGAAAAACCGTAGAAAAACCTTCGACGTCTACGATTCCTTCACCAACTGCTTTGAAACTTTTGAAAAGTGCCTGTACCATTATGCCTTTTTCATTTCAACAACTAGGCTCGTTAAAAGGACATCTTCAGACAATTATTTGTACCTCTAGTGCCTATAAGAAGTGCTTTCAGAAGTGAAAAAGGTGCTACTGCAAAGAATTTCGAAAGGAACCATTCATTGGAATTTTCACCGTCTTCAGTCCTCTTGTGTTTTAAGGCTTTGGCTTTGTCTCGGCCATCAAATTCAGATGCGGACGAAAGAGATTCTCTTTTTGGCCATGGTACACAAATGACTATTGTGAAACTGTACCAAGTGTATCATTTTTAAAACCGTTTTTATTGTTAAATAATTTTTTGATGTTATATTTTGGGTCAACCCTCATTTTTTTCGGTTTAGAAATATCCAACCTATGATATATTCCTGTGTTTATTTGTCTATAATAAAGTTGTCTAAATTATGCATCTTGTAGAAAACATACAGTGTGCTTGTGTATATAATAAATTTAATTCAAAATGCAGTTAAGATATCCTTCTTCTGAAGGAAAACCACTGCTAGAGTTTTCTATTTTATTTGTCTTTACCTAACGCGCAGTTCTACAACATAAATAATATATTGTTTCAAGGAAATTAAATATTACTATAAATATTTATTATTAATTATCAAAAATATTTAATTAAAATGGTCCTCTGCAGCAACTATAAATTGCTGTCAACCTTTTTTCCATTTCAACAATCATGTCAAAAAATTATTAACATAATAGCTACTTATGCACCAAGGATGTTAGTAAGATGATAACACCCGGAAAGCGACGTAGTACAGCCCGAGGGATAGCTGTCGCTCGATGGATGTAATCATCCAGTAACGCCAATGGTGCATACAAGATTTTATTTTTCACTTCACAAAAAATAAAAATTAACAGATATTTATGTACAGTAGCCTATGTCAATAAACAGTTTATAGACAAAAACAAATGATTTTTTAAAATTATTTAATTATCAGAATACATTTTACAATCCCAATGAATATGCAAGAATTATCAGAATATGTCGAGAAAAATGCTTAAATAGCAACAGAGAGTTACCATTTAAATCTAGACATAAATATAAAAAAGAATACGAAACCTTTAGACTAGAGATGGGTCGTTCATGCACGAACCGGCTCAGTACACTGACCGAGGTGACACGGCTCACTGCATAGTTTCAAGTTTCAAGGATACGATTGATCGGGCGATTGTGAGCAGTGACCGAAGTGATCCGGATCTGGATCGATGTCATGTTGAACTTGGCGAGAACTCGGCTTATAATATATTATCATAAAGTGTATTTTGTCATCAATTTATAGGGCAGTCTATTTGAAACTAATAGGCTTAGTGTGTACTTTCTTACAACCATACTATATAAAAATATTAAAAATATTGTACAAATCCCAGATGTCCAATTTATAAGGGCAATAAACAATCTCATAAACTTAACACATCTGGTTTAAAATACAGTAGCTACATAAAGTGAATTGTTTGTTTACTATTAACCCGGGAAAAATGTTAGGTAATTCACTTCTATAGATTTTTATTTATTTAACTTCATTATTTCTTTATAACAAGATAATGAGGAAGGCAGAGAGATTGGGAGAGAGAGAGAGAGAGAAGGATTTGTCAATAAGTCATAATTTACGTCGTAAATTCATACTAAGAATATTATCTAGAATAAAGGTAATAAAGCGGCAAATACTCAGACGTTTTTATCGCATTTATTCCACTCGAACAAACAATTCCGCTTTCCGCTGTCTGTTCATATAATGCAAGAGCCAGCTGAGCGACATTCTACCTACATATTGCAAACCAACAACCGTGTTGAATGGTGGGAGAACTGACAACTGACCAACCTGTTTCTCGGGGACACGTTTACTTAGCCGGATCAATGAGCGGGGTCAGTGATTCGGATCAATGAGCTGGCTCAGCAAACTGAACGACCTCCACTGATCCGGTTCCGAAAACTGAGCCGAAATTCCCATCCCTACTTTAGACTATGGCAATAAAAAAATAAGGTACCGGCCATAAATGAGACTAATATTTGTTGAGGGGGTAATGAGAGGGCGTTATGGATTTATAATGCTCCGGTTTTTACGCGTATGTTAAAATATCTCATTATCCTTGGCATTATGACCAAATAACAGCGAAGAGAAAAATAAAAATGTTTACGGACCCCTGCCCTAAACATTTAAATTTCTGTTGCCTTGTTTCTAAATAAATACGAAACCCTGAAATGAGCAAAATAAATTTATCATTTAAAAGAAGAAAAAAATGTCTTTTAAAAATAAATGTATTAATTTAAGAACGACGTTATTTAATTTGCTTTGAATTTTTATATAAATTCTGTAATTTTCTAAAATTACAAAATCAACAAGAGGGAGATCCACATATTACAAATTATTATCAAAAATATTTCAAGTCCAAAAAAGAAAAACTTTTTTCATTTTATTTAATTTATTTAAATCGAAATTTATCTTATGTAAAATTATCTTATTAATAAAAAGATGATTTTACATCCCTGTTAATATATTTTTTTCTAAACTTATAAAGTCCTGTAAAATTTCTTTCAGGGTCACATGAAGGATGTTTATTTCTGTAAGTTATAAAATTAGTAAACAACAGACATACGTTCACCTGACAACTAAAGTTAAGTGTATTGCCACGAGTATATACGTAGGTCTTAGATTAGACATCCTTGTGAAGGACGAATGCACACGATTTGTGATCAGGTGCCAAAAATGAGATGCATATATAACATTGCAACTACAGGTGATATAAACAAACAGGGGTAAATAAATACATTTCAATTAAATACTTTGTTGCTTTTAATTATATGTTTGTGGGCAGTTGGTTTAAAAATAAAATTATATATTTAACACTAAGCACCAACAATAATGACAAAAGGATATTTGTTAGACAACCTGTGATAAAAAAGGACTTGACTATAAGATTTAATGAGGTGGAACAGTTCCTGGATTTGTTTCTTATTTATATTTGTGCGGAAAATGTCAGTCTCATAAGTTGGTATTACTAATGACGTCACAACATGGCGTACTAAGAACAGCTGATTGTGTACGTGTGTTGAATTTGAAAATATAATTAAATTTAGGACTTTTGGAGAAGTAGTGACTGTATAAGAGCAAGTAAAATCATTGAAAATTATATCCTAGACATAAAAATGCATGTAAAGTGTGAATTTTCACATATTTCAATGTTTTGTATTTGATGTTATGTGTAGGACAATATTTTTTCTATAATCAAACATGAACAGTTTTTGATCATTTTTATTCGTTATTTGAGTACTAAGAGCTTCCATTTAATTTATGCCATCTATCCATTTTTGCGTCAATACTAAGCAAAAAATCTGTAGTTCTTAGGAGAAAAGTATGTAGAACAACCTTTAGAATTGTTTTAAAATTTACTGCACTGATTGAATGATTATTTGGCTATGTCAGCAGCCAAATACCAATGATATACCTACTATTAAAATCGTGAATCATTCAACGTATGAAAATTAATTATGTAACGATATTTCTATGACATTTTCATTAATAAACCGAATCAAAATTTGCACACATTTTAAATAAATTTAAGTTTATTTATATATAAACATGTTGTAAATTATATACCTGTCTAAGATTTAATTAATTAAATTAAATTGATTAAAGATATTTGGCAAAGCGACTGTATTTAGTTTGAGTAACGAATGAAAAATAATAAACAGGACAATCGAACTATACGAGTAACCGGACTGACTTAAAAAAAAAAAATATTCGAATAGAATTACAATTCAATATTGTCTCTCTCAAAATAACTTCCTTGGGAAGCCACACAGCGCTGGAGACGGTTCTTCCAATCCTCATAGCAGTGCTGGAACTATGTTACTGGAATAGCTTTCAGCTGGTCGGTTATGGACGTTTGAATGTTTTCGAGTGTCCCAAAATGACGTCCCTGAAGGTGATTTTTCAATCTTGGGAAGAGGAAAAGTCACAAGGACTCAAGTCAGGCGAATAAAGAGGCTAAGGAGCCACTGGAATGTTTTTACTGGCCAAAAACTCGTTTATTGAAATTACAAGGCGCATTTTTCATCCCCAAAAAATCTGATGAACGGTAGCGTGAGTCGAATTCAACTGTTCCCCGATCATTCTGACTATTAACCGACGATCTGAACGCACAAGACCCCGAATTCTGTCGTCATTTCCATCGGTTCTTGAAGATGAAGGCCTTCCGCTGCGTGATTCATCGTCAATCAACTCTCTTCCTTCTGAAAATGCCTTAAACCACCAAAAAACCTGGGTATTTGACAAAACACTGTCTCCGTAGGCCTGCTGAAGTTAAGTGTACACGTATAGTGCGAAGAAATATTAGTTTTAATTTGTAGTTTACTATGCCTCCTTATAAGAAGGTAATTTATTTCCGTGATTTTGCAGTAGATTATTTTAAATTTTTTAAATTTTCGTTTCACTGGCCTTAAATTGGGGACACGTGCCCCCAGTGCCCCCCCCCTGAATACGCGTGAAACTTCAGAAATGAACTTCAGAAAAGTTTTCTTTTCAATTAATCACTTATCTGTTCGATCCAAAAAATTTTTGTAGTTCAAAAGCTCCGTTAATTCGCGGAAATCGAAATCCTTATTTTCCCAATATCAGTGTTACAGTACCGTTAGCTACGTACAAACAATATTAATAAACGAAGGTCGACCGGAAGTGTCATGTCTCCAGAACATAACCTGTATCTAGAGCAGTTCCTGCTCAGACGCCATTTTTAAATGCATTATTTATGCACTTGCATTTTAACTACATTTTTATTTATCGGTGTCCTTCGTTAAAATCTGTTATGAACAGATAAAGACATTGAAACAAGCAAAATACACGTTTAGTGTTTACATTGAGAAAATTATGGCAAAGTATATCATAGCAAATCATCAATTGGGGAGCTTTCATGTAAAAAGGGACATGTCCTTTTTCAACAAAAATTTAGTTTTTAATGGATTTGTTATGGTTTCTATTTATCGACTGCTTCAAAATCTGAAATTTCCGAAAAATCCTGCCAAATTTGCCATCTAAGCACGACGGGTTTAATCAAAATCATCCATTTGTCCTTAAATCTCCTCTTTTGGATATATCCAGCCTGTTTCTATTATTTCTTAAGAAATTAATTATGTCTTTATTAACAATGTTTCCACAATTGTTTTTAATTTTGGATATTAATTTAATTTTTCAAAATTGTCCCAAAATGCTGCATATCTTCTAATGTTTTGATTATAGATTTGACTATAAGGCCCGGTCTTTCCACCTTCAGATAAAGTTCCAGGTAACTATCTGACAGATAAGGTTATTTGTAACTTCATCTGCTGAATAAATGTCAATACCAGTCAGTGAATCCAATACGTCAGTCTCCTTACCCGTTAGATAACTATCCGATAGATACATTTGTATAGAAAGAAGGGATGACATTTACTCAGCAGATGAAGTTACAAATAACCTTATCTGTCAGATAGTTACCTGGGACTTTATCTGAAGGTGGAAAAACCGGGCCTTAATCTAATATTTGAATATTAAAAATGAATACTATTACTATTAGTAAATAGGGTGAAGGGGGTCGATATCGACCTTCGTTGGAAACTCTCTGGTTTAGAGATATCCATAAACCTTTATTGAGACAGCATGCTTAGCGGCTTACTGCAAAAAGAGACCAAGTCAAATATTAATAAATCTGAGAAAATCGTAAAACAAGTTCAGGTAACCAAAAATTTTAAAATAATGTCAAAGTAATTTTGTAAAATTGACACAGTACTCTTTAAGCTGGGTTCGGCAAGCAAGTTCGGAGTGTTCCAAGTAACTTTGTTTAACTCCAGACCGCTCGAGGAAACGCGTTTAGGCCTTTTTTAACGCACTGGACTTAAACAGAGTTACTTGGAGCACTTCGAGCTTGCTTTCAGAACCAAGCTTTATTAGTGTCGTTTAAACAAGTGGAATATAAAAAGAAAAATATACAATTTGCTATTAAAATGGAGCTCGCTTTGCAACGAATACTTTATAATAGTCAGGTACCAAATATGTTGCAGTAGCAGGATATATCTATATTTATTTCCGCGAATTTATATTTGGGTCATAAGAAATTAAGGGTGTCTTGCACAAGTTAACAATTTCTGTGAAGTGGGAAATTCCAAATTTTGATTCATTGATATCCGTTATAAGTTCGAATTTAGGTCATGGACAAAAGTGAAACTAAGGGATTCTTTTCTCTTAAATAAATTGATTCTTAAAATAAAAGTGAGACTACAGAAATTGGGATTTCCCTGTAATTGTAAACCAGTCATTCTTTGTGATTACACTGATGCATTTCTTTACACTTGTTGCTTCTCCATTTTTTAATAAGGCTGAAGATTCGAGGAACTATGCATCAACATTAGAATTAATAGACTTTGTTGGATCTACAAAGAATGAACTTCAAAAGAGTTCCTAAATGACAGAAGGAAGAATGAATGGCAAAAGGAACAAAGTCTGACCAAGGTTACGATGGAGTAATAGTACAGAATAAGACCTGAGGACACTTCCAATCTTGCTCATGAAGTATGATTTCGGGGCCATAATTGGTTCAAGCTGACCACGGAGTTTCTATAGAGTTTTGTTTTAAAGAGAAAAGCGAATACGGAGGATGAAATAATTAAAATTGCTATAGGTAATTGTTTTATTGAAAATCCCATTTGGTAATTCACGTGTAACATATTTAAAATAGCACGCGAATTCATAAGATACCAATGATCTAGTTATTTATGTCCATGAAATTTGGCACGGACTTTATTGGAATATACCAACTATTTATCAAGAATTACACCGTGACAGTTAATTAGCGATTTAATAAAAATTCAAATCAATTAAATTACAAAAAAAAAACTTGATAAAAAATGATGTGAAGAAGGAATTTTTATATATTTCAGTATCAGTCTTGTAATCATCCAAATGTTTTGTCATGCAGTAAATCTTTAATAATTTTTTCATAAATCATCCCTTAATGTCTAATCTGAATCCTTTATTAAAACTAGGCATTTGCATACACACCAATGTACATTACTTAGAATTTTTTCAGTTTTTTATTTTAAACCATCTGGGCTACAGGTGTGGGACAAATTTTTTTTTGCACAATTTTGGCAAAAACCGCGTCAAAATAATTTATTTTATCGGTAATCCACGTACTAAGGGCTTTCATTTGATACCCTAGTCAGAATTTATTTATTTTTTTTTTTTTTTTCGATGAGCACATATTTGTTTGTATTTTTAGGGGGATATGTTTTTTAGATGTTTTAGTATTTTTCCTATGTGAGGGTCAAAGAGTTGTATAAGCATGCCAAATTTCAACTCTCTAGGTTTAGCCGTTTGGCTACAATTTTTACCGAACATACAGACAGACAGACGACAAAATATGGTATAAGGGTTTTTGGTCATACCTACAAAACCCTAAAAAAATACTCTTTAGGTCTATTGTAGCATAGCAACTGTAGCTTTGAAGACGGTTCAAAAAAATTATTCAATTTTTTTAAAATTTTATTATATAATCTGTCTCAATTTGTAATACGAAACTAGATCTGGTTACTTTAGTGACTGTTGTGGTGTAAATAGACTTTTGTAGAATCATGTGAACTTGTAAATCTGGCTTTTAAAAGTATGGTTAAGTTTCATCATATTGAGGTTATTACTAAATTGACATGTCAAAATTGTGATTGACATGTCAAATATTTTGAATGTATATATTAATATTTATTTCATCAAACTTTCGATTATTACTCGTATAATAGTAAAAAATATTACGATTATCAATGAAATATCGTGATAAAATATAAAAAACAAAAATACATATTATATAATAATAATTTATCATTTTATTCTGCTGCCCTTAAAATCTCATTCTTGTTTTGCAAAATTTAATAACATATTTAAACAAAAATATTCATTTTTTGAATGTAAATCCCAAATTTTTCTCTGCAAATCTTTCCGAAACATGTAGTCTGTGGTTCTATCTGTTTTCTTATTATTACCTCTTCCCATGTTCGTCGGTCTTAAATTTTCTACACCTAAATTTAAAATTTTTCTTACTTCTCCTTCAGAAATCTAAAGAAATTGAAATGGGTAAATTATTTTATATTTCACAACAAAAAGGACACCAAGATTTACTGAAAAAATATCTGCCACAAGGTCTATAATTTCGCCTCTTTTTAATTTTGTTCAATGTTTTTCTAAAAGTTTTCCATAAGCGTTATATATGTGTTTTTCTGTATATTTATCTAATTGTTGTCTCTTATGCATATTTCCTGATGTTATGTTCTTATTTTGGTTGTATAAAAATACTTTTCAATTAAAAAAATAAATTGACATAAAATTTAATGTCAAATATGAATTGTCAAATGTTTTGAAAGGTGCCATTTCAGCAGTACCACCCTAAGATGATATTTTAAATAGACAACATAAAAAATGAAATTTTCCTATTAGTTTCGTATTACAAATTGAGACAGATAATAGCTAAATACTTTTACTACAGATGATTCAATAAAATTTTTGGCAAAAAATAAGTATGGGGGCAGATGTCGTTCAGAACTTGAGATAAGAAGATGGATTTTTGTTTTAATTTTAGTCATTGTTAACCACTGAGTGCCAAATGTACAGACGTACTGTCTGGGACAACTTGATTTTAATTTTTTAAATTTGCATACATAAACCATTGAGAAGGCGTGTCTTTGTTTGTTTTTTGCAATATAATTAATTATTTTCATGCATAAGCAATTTACTGTTCTAATAATATGTTTGGATCGAAGCAAAAAATTAAATGGTTTTATAAAAATTTGGTTAAATTTATTGACTGCAAGATGCATTGCAGGAAAATGTATCTTGCTTTGTTAGGTGTTTTTTAGTGCTTCGTAGGTATAATAAAGTACCGTATTTTTCGGACCATAAGACGCACCGGACGATAAGACGCACCCTAAATTTATGAGTAAATTTTTAGAAAGAATATTCATTATTACAATAACTTGTACCAGCAACATTCTGTTCATCTTCACTCTCTGTACTATCAAGATCGTCTCGTTAAGGATTCCACACACCAAAGCGGCCGCTGTGGCGGCCGCGGTGGCGATAATGCAGCGGCCTAACGCAACCTATACAATACAATGAGACCACGCACATACAAGCGTTCCGCTATCTGAGAACGCCACCGACTGCAGCGTTCAGTCTAGCGATCACCAAACACTGGCGGCCAAACTCGACAAGTTGCGTTAGGCCGCGCGATATTCATTGTTTATAATACCACAGAGTGAATATATTTAAGAAAATAATGTCGAAACAAGATAATTTAACAGAAAAAATCATAGATCAGTAAAGGATTATTTAATTTTGTATGACTTAGCACATCCTGATTACAAGAATATTAGGAAAACAAATAAAGTTTGGGACGAAATAGGAAAAGTTTGGGAAATTGATAGTAAAGTCTGTTCCAAACGATTAGGCGGAACTAGATTTTGCAATCTAGTTACTTTCATCGTTTAAATAATGCTTTTCAGCCGTTTTGTTTAAGCTTTGTAAATCATACTTGCAAAAAACATTTTTTGGTTAAGGTTAATATCATTTTAAAATGTCATTTTCTTTATATTTTGATTTTTTGTGTCATTCTTAATACAAATATCCCATTTATTTATTTTTTGTCATTAAAATATGTAAGAAAATTAATTTAAGTTTGACATATGTCATTCGTTTGCATGGTTTCATTGTTGGAATTTTAAATTTTGACATTCCAACGTGAAAAATGAAATAACCCAAGCAAGGTCCCTTTTCGTGACAACCTAAAAGAACGAAATTCCCATTTAGTTCCGCCTAACCGTTTGAAACAGACTGTAAGTAGATTATTATTTTTTCTCTACATACAATTAATTATTCTATTGTATTCTTGCAATCAATATTATCATACAACTATATACCGTGATTCACTAACTGATCGCTACCGCTACCGCCACTCCCACCGCGTTAGTGTGAGGAGACCTGATCGCTAGTCGTATCGCCACCGTGGCCGCTACCGTGGCCGCCACCGCGGCCGCTTTGGTGTGTGGAATCCTTAAATGTCATTGTTTGTATTATTTTCGTTGCTGTAACATCGCGATTTGCCTTTATCATTCGTTTGTTCCACTCTTCCCGTATAAAATTATTAAATAGTTTATTAATCGACCCAAGGGATGTCGTTGACTTGTAAGGCCTCCAGAAATTACTAATTCTGTATTCATTTCTATTATATTTTCTTGGTTAATTCTGTTTTAAGGATTCCACACACCAAAGCGGCCGCGGTGGCGGCCACGGTGGCGGCCACGGTAGCGATCAGGTCTCCTCACACTAACGCGGTGGGAGTGGCGGTAGCGGTAGCGATCAGTTAGTGAATCACGGTATATAGTTGTATGATAATATTGATTGCGAGAACACAATAGAATAATTAATTGTATGTAGAGGAAAAATAATAATATACTCACAGTCTGTTTTAAACAGTTAGGCGGAACTAAATGGGAATTTCGTTCTTTTAGGTTGGAAAAGGGACCTTGCTTGGGTTATTTCATTTTTCACGTTGGAATGTCAAAATGTAAAATTCCAACAATGAAACCATGGAAACGAATGACATATGTCAAAATTAAATTATTTTTTTACATATTTTAATGACAAAAAAAGTAAATAACTGGGATATTTGTATTAAGAATGACACAAAAAATCAAAATATAAAGAAAATGACATTTTAAAATGATATTAACCTTAACCAAAAAATGTTTGTTGCAAGTATGATTTACAAAGCTTAAACAAAACGGCTGAAAAGCATTATTTAAACGATGAAAGTAACTAGATTGCAAAATCTAGTTCCGCCTAATCGTTTGGAACAGACTGTACTATCAATTTCCAAAACTTTTCCTATTTCGTCAAACTCGACAAGTTGCGTTAGGCCGCGTGATATTCATTGTTTATATACCACAGAGTGAATATATTTAAGAAAATAATGTCGAAAATAGATAATTTAACAGAAAAAATCATAGATCAGTAAAGGATCATTTAATTTTGTATGACTTAGCACATCCTGATTACAAGAATATTAGGAAAATAAATAAAGTGTGGGACGAAATAGGAAAAGTTTTGGAAATTGATAGTACAGTCTGTTCCAAACGATTAGGCGGAACTAGATTTTGCAATCTAGTTACTTTCATCGTTTAAATAATGCTTTTCAGCCGTTTTGTTTAAGCTTTGTAAATCATACTTGCAACAAACATTTTTTGGTTAAGGTTAATATCATTTTAAAATGTCATTTTCTTTATATTTTGATTTTTTGTGTCATTCTTAATACAAATATCCCAGTTATTTACTTTTTTTGTCATTAAAATATGTAAAAAAATAATTTAATTTTGACATATGTCATTCGTTTCCATGGTTTCATTGTTGGAATTTTACATTTTGACATTCCAACGTGAAAAATGAAATAACCCAAGCAAGGTCCCTTTTCCAACCTAAAAGAACGAAATTCCCATTTAGTTCCGCCTAACTGTTTAAAACAGACTGTGAGTATATTATTATTTTTCCTCTACATACAATTAATTATTCTATTGTGTTCTCGCAATCAATATTATCATACAACTATATACCGTGATTCACTAACTGATCGCTACCGCTACCGCCACTCCCACCGCGTTAGTGTGAGGAGACCTGATCGCTACCGTGGCCGCCACCGTGGCCGCCACCGCGGCCGCTTTGGTGTGTGGAATCCTTAAAACAGAATTAACCAAGAAAATATAATAGAAATGAATACAGAATTAGTAATTTCTGGAGGCCTTACAAGTCAACGACATCCCTTGGGTCGATTAATAAACTATTTAATAATTTTATACGGGAAGAGTGGAACAAACGAATGATAAAGGCAAATCGCGATGTTACAGCAACGAAAATAATACAAACAATGACATTTAAGGATTCCACACACCAAAGCGGCCGCGGTGGCGGCCACGGTAGCGGCCACGGTGGCGATACGACTAGCGATCAGGTCTCCTCACACTAACGCGGTGGGAGTGGCGGTAGCGGTAGCGATCAGTTAGTGAATCACGGTATATAGTTGTATGATAATATTGATTGCAAGAATACAATAGAATAATTAATTGTATGTAGAGAAAAAATAATAATCTACTTACAGTCTGTTTCAAACGGTTAGGCGGAACTAAATGGGAATTTCGTTCTTTTAGGTTGTCACGAAAAGGGACCTTGCTTGGGTTATTTCATTTTTCACGTTGGAATGTCAAAATTTAAAATTCCAACAATGAAACCATGCAAACGAATGACATATGTCAAACTTAAATTAATTTTCTTACATATTTTAATGACAAAAAATAAATAAATGGGATATTTGTATTAAGAATGACACAAAAAATCAAAATATAAAGAAAATGACATTTTAAAATGATATTAACCTTAACCAAAAAATGTTTGTTGCAAGTATGATTTACAAAGCTTAAACAAAACGGCTGAAAAGCATTATTTAAACGATGAAAGTAACTAGATTGCAAAATCTAGTTCCGCCTAATCGTTTGGAACAGACTGTACTATCAATTTCCAAAACTTTTCCTATTTCGTCCCACACTTTATTTATTTTCCTAATATTCTTGTAATCAGGATGTGCTAAGTCATACAAAATTAAATGATCCTTTACTGATCTATGATTTTTTCTGTTAAATTATCTATTTTCGACATTATTTTCTTAAATATATTCACTCTGTGGTATATAAACAATGAATATCACGCGGCCTAACGCAACTTGTCGAGTTTGGCCGCCAGTGTTTGGTGATCGCTAGGCTGAACGCTGCAGTCGGTAGCGTTCTCAGATAGCGGAACGCTTGTATGTGCGTGGTCTCATTGTATTGTATAGGTTGCGTTAGGCCGCTGCATTATCGCCACCGTGGCCGCCACCGCGGCCGCTTTGGTGTGTGGAATCCTTTATGCGCTCCGAATTGATTCCACACTAATATCGCACACTTTTGAAACAACGCACCTGTATCTTCGGACCATAAGACGCACCCCAATTGTGAGTCGATTTTTCTGTGTAAAAAGGTGCGTCTTATGGCCCCAAAAATACGGTACGTGTTCAATTACAAGACAAGTGTCTTTAAAACGTGTTTTAATAATGAACAAGTTTATTTTATTTTATTTTATTTATTTATTTAAATGATGAGCATCCTTATTCTGGCCCTGTACTTGGCTTACAATTGCAACACGTGTATCCAAACAATCCTTTGCCTATATATAAGATTCCTTGACACTTTGTAGGTCCTTCAGTATCTCCACATGCAAGATTTGGCAACATAGTGCATTTTTCTTAGAAACAACACTTTTTTGGCTAATTTAAATGTTAGTTATGAACCTATGGCACGAAGCCAACAGAAGGGTGAATTTGAACTCTGGTCTTTTAAAATTTTGGCCGGTAAAACAGAGACTGCTGGTCTGTTTATAATTATGACTTAATGTTTTTAAAAGAAATTCTGTGGGTGTGTGCGTGCATGTAGGTGTTGGTGTGTATTTTTATTTGCGAAGACTAGGGGCGTAATTCATCATAGATTTAATATTGAGAAATTGAAGATTTTATAAAGAGTCAATAGTTTTTCTATACACGAGTTTTACTGTATAGAAATAGAATAGAATAGATCTTGGGTCTGTACGACCTATTTCTAGAAATTCTAAAGATAAACTGGACCTTTTAAGTATTACGTAAATAGGGATATACACTCATCAATTTTTGGCGCACAGCAACAACAGGTATTTGCGCCGTACGCAGCCCATCTAAATGACTAAACTACATATTAAAAACAATAAATAAATAAATAAAATCAATAAAAATACGCATATTCAGTAAAAAAATCTTGCACAGACACACAAATAAATAAGGTAAAAAGTCTGTTCAAACAATTGAACAGATCAGGGTGATGGTAAGAAGTTGTAAAGGGGCCAATTATCTTCGAAAATCACAGTCTTGAAATAGAACACATTAAAATAAGGTGCAAGAATTCACAAATAAAACTCATCTAAATGGTCCAATAAATTAGATATTCAATGAAATCCCTTTAAAATCAAGAAAAAAAAAATCATTTATTACCCCTATAAAAACCCCACCAATAGCATGTAAACAAGGTAGACGCGCGTGTATCAACCGCCCATGTGCAAACATTCACAATACCACTCCCCGCTAGAATTGAACCCAAATAGCGCGAGTGGACTAACTCTCATCAACACCTGAGACATTTGGGCTGAACTCCAACAAAGGGCGGCACACACCATTTCTCAACTTTATCAGATACTTCATTAAATATTCCTAGATCATTTTGATGAGAGTATTAAGGTGACCAGATTTTCAAAGAGCTAAGGAGCTTCTTTTTTCAAGTTAATTTTTTTTTATTCAATTTAAACTTTCTATAACTGTAATCTTCTATATCTCTATATGTATATACCATGTGTTCAAAAAGAAATTACATAAAGGTTGGCTGTGGAAAAATAAAATAATGTGTACTGCACTTTAACTGTCAATTAATTAACTGTCATCACTGTTGTTGTCATAAGTTTCTATTGAAAATTCAGTTAAGCTACAATTATAATGGTTTTTACAATAGAACACAAAAAACTTATGATTGAATTATATTTTCGAAATGGTGTTCGAGTGAACGGCGAATGGATTTAGTGCGGTGTCATGTTTAGAGGAATTTCGGCTACAATTTCCAGATATTGCTTTCCTTGAAGGAGATTTTTACAGCGCACTTAGAAGATGTGTTGATTTATTCCAAGATACAGGGAGCATTATGGCGCGTCTACATTGAGACAACATGGTAGCATACGACAAGTCTGCCGAGACCGTCAGACCATGTCGCATTGACAAGCTAGTGTCTACACCAACACTGGGAGCGTGCTACTGTTTATTGTTGCGAGATCTGTCAGTTTACTGAATAAATATGGCGGATCGCAAAAATATTATTACATTTTATAACTATAAATAATATCAAGCTAATTTATACTATTTTGTAACAAATTTTAATTCCATAACAAAAACATAACCTTACTTAATTATTTTTATCAATATTTCTCATACTCTATTTTATCCAAACTTATATTTACTCACTTATCTTAAATAAATTTAAGTTGCTACATAATTTTTGATACAGCAACGCTTACAACACTAGTTAATTTAAAAAACAGATACTTCTATAATAACAACTATCAAATATCAAAATGGCGAACATGTGGCTTTCAGAAGTGGTAGCGTGTCGCACGAAAACTCTTTGATGTTTACCGCCAAGTAACGGGAACGAGCAACATGTCGCACAGCTCCCATCAGACCGCTGCACATTGGTAGCATGCGACCGTTCGACATGTCGCATGCTACCAGGTTGCCTCGATGTAGACGCGCCATTACTCATAGAGATAGAACTGGAAGACCAAGAGTTCGTACTCAAAATACAGTTGATGTTCGTCAACGTATGAACGAGCAACCCACTACATCACTACGTACACTTTCGCAAGAGAATGGTTTATCAATAGGAACTTGCCATACTATTATCAAAAAAGATTTAAAGCTATTCCTATACAAAATTAATTTTTTTTTTCTGACGAGGCCTGGTTCACCCTTTCGGGGTGTATTAATTCATAAAATATGAGGGTATGGAGTGCTCAAAATCCTCATACTTTTCGTGAAACTCCCCTTGCTATTGCTATTTTACTTGAAATGGAATCTTCAACATAGCCGTCCGCCACAGTTGAAGATTTCCACCCCCCGTGACGTTTTAATGTTAATATATCTGCTCCAGCGTCAGCTAATAATGACGCTGATATTCTTTGGTTGTCAGTGGTTTCCGTGTAACCATGGAAATCTTGTAACTTAGACATGACATATGGATGGCACTAGCGGTCAAAAAAATAAGTGAATCGGCCTAGACCGAAAAAGATTTACGTTTTAGTTAGTACTAAATGATAAAAAAGAACTGTTTTCGATATGGTCGCCCAAATATTATTTTATTGTCACCGGAAATACACATGTACACCAAATTCAAGATAATAGGTTAGGTAGAAGTGGGTCAAAAATTGATTACAAAATTTGATCCAAACAAACATGAAACAATCTAAATAAAACAGTTTAAAAAAAGGATCAAATGCAAAGCAAGGAGATACATTTTATATTCTGTTTTTTGATTTCCTAATAAATCAAATCTATCATCGTGCCCATGTATTTATAGGTATAAATCCTATCAAATGAGCAAAATGCAAAACTCAGTTCTATCAAATGTGCAAATTGTAAAAATAGTTAAACGCGTTATATATAAATCTATATATCTTTCACTTTAAAAATGTTATATTACTCATCGTAACACTTGTTGTTTTTTAGCTAAATCTAAATATTGAAGGTGTGATTGGCCGATTGTCCTAGTTGTCTTATTGAATGCAGTTGCCAGCCCTGTAGAAATATAAACTAAAATAGCCTCAAGCGGGGTGAACCTAGCTCAGAGTCAATGTCAAACTCTAACCTTCGCAACTCTATTAATAATACAAGTAATGACAGTCGCTGGTCGACTTCAGAAAAAAAAATATTAGCAAAAACAATCGCGAGAAAAAATAAAGGTAGGAGGATTGGAATTTACCTGATAATCATAAAAAAAGGATGAGTAAGACTTATTAGGATAATTTAACACTTTTTTTAAAGTCTGGTTAACGTTTTCTTTGTGTTAACAAATTGATTTGTTTTTTATATTTATTATACAACGTGTTTTTCACTATAGAATAGAAACAAGGACCTTTGATTAAATGATAGCTGCATAGGCGCCCGCAAGGGAGGGCAAGATGGGTCAGTTTGGATCCCCCTGGATTTCGGAACCAATTACCAATTAGTATCTGAGAAAAAAAAAAAAAAAATTATTTAAATATAAAATTCATAAAAAAACTATTGTTTATTATTATATTTTTGCTTTAGCAACTTTGGCTATTAGCCAGGATAGTTCTTATTTACTAAATCGATTATTTTTAACTATAGAGAACAATTTTTAATTATAGAGAATAATTTTTAACTAGAAAATAAATGTTTTTCCTCAGCGGAAATCGTTCCCAGACCCGCCACGTGGAAAGCATTGTTCGAATATGACATCTGTATCTATGTTTTGGTTTTGCCCCCCCCCAGAATAATTTCTGCGGGCGCCTATGGATAGCTGGATCAGCAAACGTACGAGTACCTTTTATGTTTTTACAAACGACCACTAGATGGCAATATTGAAATGTGTCATTACTATATTCGTAAAATTTTACATTTGTTATTGTAAATTCAGTGGCAGCTTATAAATTGAGCGAATAGTTTGTTGACAGTGAGCGTTAAAAACAAGTTTGTGGAAAAAATGGATATTACTCGTGAAGGTTTTCGTTGGATGATTTTTTACGATTTTAGTAAAGGCTTAACTCAACAATAATGCATAGATTCGCTTCGTTCAACTTTTGGTAATGAAACACCATCAGAAAAGACTGTTTATAATTGGTTTGCAGAATTTCGTCGTGTTCGTGTGTCCGTTAGTGATGAATCTCGTGAAGGTCGACCAAAATCGGTTGTGATTCAAAAAAAATATATGTATATATCGATGCTGTGCGCAAAATGATTGAAGAATATCGGCATGTGACTTACTGTGAGATAGAAGCATCCTTTGACATATCGCAGACTGCAATACATTAGATTTTGTCTGAACATTTAGCTGTGAAAACGACCTGTTCCCGATGGATTCTGCATAATTTGACCAAAGCTCAAAAAAGGCTCGTGTTGATTGGTGTAAGGGAATGCTAAAAAAAATTCAGTAGACATTGCAAAATCCGTATACTATAATGATAATCCGTATATAAAAATGCGTGGACAGCGATTTTCATCACCTCAAGAAGCTGTTGAAGCCTTCGAAAACCATGTTTTTGAGATACCAACTTCAGAGTGGAAAAAATGTTTCGAGAATTGGTATGAACGCATTCAAAAGAGTATAAATCTTAAAGGCGAATATTTTGAAAAGCAATAAAAAAATTTTCTTTCTTAATTTTTGTAAAAACTTAAAAGGTAGCCCTTGTATTACAAGATGAAACATATTTATTCTCTGTTTATATTCAAGCGCAATTTAACGTTTTTTTTTTTTTTCTCAAGTTGTAATGAGCTCCGTGGTTGTTTCATATTGGCCAAAATCAGTGCCCGCCCGAGAAAAAGCGGGGCCCGGTGCAAGAGGCTCGTGCGGGGTCTTCTTCTTCAAAAAAGAGATGCGGAGATAATTTCAAACTGTTTAATCAGTATGAAGAAAAAAGTTTAATTAAATCGACAAGGATGAGGATCCAATGAAATAAACCATGTACAAAAAGATTTTCGGTACTGGCTGCATTATTTATACATACAGTCGATTCCGCTTAATTGGGACACATCGGGACTTAGGCATTTTGGCCCAATTAAGCGGATGCCCCAATTAAGCGAATATCACAAAATTAAACTATGCATATTTTTCTTTCAATAATTTTATTTTATAAACTCTTGGACAAAACTATAAATTACATATAACCAAAAAATATAAACTTTTAAGAAAAAATAATAATAAATTCCAAAATAAAATAATAAATAGGTACATACAATTTAATTCAATGCAAAAATGCGTCAAGTGTAGTCTGTCTTTTGCTTTTGTAACATTTCACTTCTACAAAATCAGCACAGGTATTCAGTGCGGATGTAGGGCTCCCTTCATTTCCTTCCTGCATAAAATAACTGTAATATTAAATTCTTTGTACATTTTCTTGAGAATATGTGTAACATAATATGTACTGTGATCTTAACTGTCCCAATTAAGCGGAATATTGTCCCAATTAAACATGTAAATTTACTGTTGGTTCCTTGGTTTGGTTTCTGTTCTTTGAGATTTGTCCCAAATAAGCGGCTGCCCCAATTAAGTGGTGGCCCAATTAAGCGGAATCGTCTGTATTTAGTAGAAATAAGTCCAAATAATTTCATATTTTGTATAAAGGTAAACTGCAACTATGAAAAGAACCGATTTAGTTATTCTATAAATAAATAAAAATAAAAAAAAACATTGATCGCGCGGGGCCTTGTGCGGTCGCACCGTTCGCACCGCCCTCTGGCCGGCCCTGGCCAAAATTTAAATGTCAAACGGCAAAAGTGACATGAAAAATAAAGCATATAAAATATTTTTTTATTTTTAAATTAATATACTCAAAAAATTGTATTACGACACAAAAAATGAAGAAAACTATATTTTAAAATGACAAATCTCCTCAACCTAAAATATTTAATGTAAGTACGATTTACAAATGAAAGGAGTCGAGGGTCGTTTATTTTTCTACCGACTTCCCATCCCTGAATTATTCATGCTATTATCACCCAGGTAACTTACACCTTAAAATATGTTTAAAATATTTGGTTGTTATATAATTTTTAATAAGCCAATAATGAATTTATTTAAAGAATAATGAAACTAATTTTGTCTTTGGCAAATGTTGCCACACGTGTAACCGAACAATCCGTGGATCTTCAGTTCAAAGAGTTTAGTCATGAACACACCAGGTGGGCGGAAAATTTCCTACGTACTTATGATTATTTCTAGAACATATGTACTTACTCAAAAACCACTAATGCATTTTGCATTTATAATCCCAAAGATTTAGTACCACACAGGACAGAAACGTAAGTTATTTATTTGGTGACTTCTGACACTATATAAATGTGGCTTGACATTTCGAAAGATCCTATTACACAGGTCAACACAATTTTTGCTGACTTACATCTAAGACTTGTTTCTTACTAATTTGGTGCTGCTGAACTCAAATATCACATCAGTTTTTGCGTATATACATCAGATTTTTGCTCTTCAACAAATACATATATTCGGCCAAATAATGTTTCTATCGTTTAATTTTAGACGTCGATACTGTAATTGGTACAAATTTGGCGAACAATAAGGACTAAATAATTAGAAAATATTCTTAAAATATTATTTATAGTGAAAGAAAGAAAATGAGAACAGTTTTAATTACATTTTAATGCATTGGAGTGTAAAAATAAAAATACAAAATAATTTAAGGATTAAATGGTCGTTTGTAAGATCTTCTGGAGTGCACCATTCCCGATAAGTCTCTTTTAATACTTCAACAGTAGTCATCATGTGAGTATCCCACCTTCCTTGATAACGTCTCTCCATCTCTTTTAAATCCTGATGGAAACGTTCACTCTGTTCATCACTAACATCTCCAAGATTGACAGGAAATTTGTCAAGATGACTGTTTAAAAAATAAAGTTTCACGCTCATGTTGCACCCCAGATGATGATAATTTTCAATAAAATTTTCTAATTTGTGATCCGTCAAAAAATGACAAAAATGCCAGCTTTTAACTTCTCATTACTGAGACTTTGAAATGTTTCAGATATATATTTGAAACAGTCACCATCTTTGTTCAACGCTTTTACAAACTGCTTCATTAGACCCAGTTTAATATGAAGAGGGGGGAAATATGGGGAGATTTTTTTTTTCATGTTTTTTTTTTTATTTAACAATCACAAATATACTCATTTTTAGTTTTTTTTTAGAGGGAATTAATTTTTTTTTGTCTTCTAAGTAACGCTAAAAACTGAAAAATCATTTTAAAAATAAAAACTCAACGACATTACCTCGCAAACTCATAAACTAACAAAATCTTTTTGGATTTTTGATTTCAGATGATCCAGTGACGAGTTATGCTGGTCACCGCAAAATCAAATTTTTTCCCGGAGTCTGACAAGATTTGCCACAGCTGGCTCATTTCGCCATATTTTGCCTTCAAAATTTTTTTGTATCTTCTTCAAAACATACTTTATATATGTACTTAGTTTGAAAATGAATAAATTTAACAATAGATTTGAAAAAAAATCACAAAAATATGCTTAAAATGTGGTTATCAGACCCCCCCCCCTTAAGGTAGCGAAGCACGGGTATACCCACTAGTTGTATTTAAATTCTGGAAATAAGTCCTGAAAATTGGGTAAATTATGAAAGAAAACAAAATTTAAACATTTATTTTATCAAAATATATTTGTGCATGTTAGCATAAATTTACAATCTTGAACATATATTTATAAAATATTTTTACAACTCTGCATCAATAAATATAATATTCGAATTAACAGATGAACAAAATGATAATAACATGATGATTTGATCTCTTGAAGAAACACAAAGTAATAATATTTTAAATAATTATAATAATATAATAATAAAAAAAAATTTACACCAAAAAATATTTTTAAAAATACATAATATGTATTTCTTTGGAGATAAACTATAATAATTATTAACACTATAATACATAATTGTTAACATCTACTTCCTTACGTTACGTTATATTTATCCACCAATTAAAATACTGCGTTCGATTTTACGTTTAAGTTTGACAGTCGTAACGTAAGAAAGTTGAGGTTATGTACAAAGTTTAACAAAAATATGTGGACTAGCATCATGAAACTTCATTTAAAAAATATTTAAATCAAAATTGTATCTTTCGTAATTATCCTTTGTAGCTATACACCATCGTAAACATTTTTATAACCACCTTTCCAACTTTTAAAATCCAGAAAGACGATTATTGCTCTTTATGGGCTATTTTAAAACTGATGATACAATTTTGGGCAAATCTGTAAGGTTACAAGCAGAATCTGTAAGAAATTGTCCATAAAAACAACTCATTGTTGTGTGTATTTTAGAGATTTGTCACTGAATTGCACTATAAGGCACCGGCTAAATCGGTGCCGGTTATAGTGTAATGCAGTCCTGGGCAAATGGCGGCCTGCGCTGAAATTCTATCCGGACCGCGAAAATTTTTATAAATGTCCTGCAAAAATATCACCGTCTATCCAATATTCTTTAAAATTTTCATTCTTTCCAGTTTTCTTTTCAATTTTTTTCTTTAAATTGCATAATAAATACATTTTTGGTTTAAAAATATTCCTTTTAAAATTTATAAAATATCCTTCGTAACAAAAACAATATTTTAAATTAGAAAAAAAAAAAATATCCCTGAAGAATATTTTGCGCAGTTAATAATAGTAAATAATTTTTATCCATAACAATGTATTTAGAAATTAATTCTGTACTCAAAGGGTTAAATTTTTGCCATTTTTCAAAATCATTTTGAAATATAATACAGATAGAATTCGATATACGATCACTTTTACGCTTGCTTTGAATTAACTATAGTACGTCTGTGATTCCCCGATCTGATCGGGAAAGTACCGAGACAACTGCACTAGATGGCGCTCCAATATCATTGCGTATAAGTATCCTTCTACACGTCTGACGTACAGTCTGTATAATAAGACACATGCTTATTACTCATGATCAGATTAGGGTGACCATTCGTCCCGCATTTTAACATTTTGTCCCGCATTAAGATGCGTCCCGCATTTTAACATTTTGTCCCGCATTAAGATGCGTCCCGCATTTTAACATTTTCTCCCGCATTTAGATTTGGGAGGTGAGGACCTTTTTTTTGCTCTTTACTTGGATTTGGGAGATGAGGACCTTTTTTTTGCTCCGTCCCGCATTACCTTCTTAAGAAAATGGTCAAACATGATAAGAACTTCAAGACCTAATACACCCGTTAATAAAAATTGTTTAGTTAGTGTTTTGTCTTTCAGTAGTGCTGTTGTGTAATGAGTTCTATTTATGAAAAACGTTTTGAAGCGGTGTTTTTATGTACCCACCCAAAAGGGCTATAAATGTCCTTTTCAAATGCAGCAAAATATATGCACAAGTCAGTAGACTTTGTGAATTGGGTTAAACGTTATAAAATTAATAAAAATGACGATTTACCTAATCGTGGATTAAAAAAAGTGACCACTCAAAAAAAAGATAGTGATTTTTAAAAATAATTCTATGTTATCTTTACGTAAATATCAGACAATTTTGTTAAAAAAGAATATTAAGTTAAGTCTAATGACCCTGAGAAGTCGTTTTGAAAATGGTATTAAATTCAGGAGCACCAGAAGGAGAACAAAAACCATTGTTATCAGTGTAACATGTTGAAAAACAACTCGCTTGGGCCAAGGAAAATTTAGGCCGCAGAGTGATGTGGTTTTCTCTGATGAGTCTAGTTTTTATGGCCAGTTGAATATGGGGGTACATGAAATATAAGCTTCGAACAAATGTTCAAAATTTGGATCAGCTAATTCGTCAAATACGGCAGATATGGAGATCACTGCCAAAGTATGCCGAAAAGCTGGTAGAAAGTGTACCGAAAAGATGCCAAGCAATAACTGATAATAATGGAGATTGGACCAATTATTAGGTAGTAGCATAATAATATTTACAGTAAATTTTTAAATTATTTTTAGTTTTTCCTTTTCTCTTATAGTTCGCCAAAAATCAACAAGGACGTCTTATACAGACTGTATATCTAATTTAGTTATTCGTAATTAGTTTGTTTCTATAAAACAGGTGTTTTTTTTGCATACAAAAAGGTACAATAAAACAAATACCATGTTTGAGAAAAGGAGAAAGAAAATTTTAACTCAAGATGGACCTAAAAGGGCTAGAATCTTTTCAACAGAAGATGGAAGTTATTAGAAGAATGGAAAGTGGGGAAAAATGTCCCGATGTCTGCAGGATAATGAATTTACCGCCTTCAACTGTTACTATTATGAAAAATGCAGATAAAATCAAACAATTTGCTCGGCAAACTACAGAAGTAAACGCTAAGTAAGAGTCAACAAGTACTAAGTCAAATAATATAGCGTTATAGATACCCTTTATGTGTATTAATTGGAACCTCTATACTCTATACTCTCTATACTCTCACTATACTCACTATAACTCTATACTCTCACTATAAGTTGAGTTCATTTTACACCAGTTCTGTTTACGGTGGTTCTCTTAGAAACGAAACTGCGACGTATATCGAGTTCTTCCTGAATTATTATTTTAAAATTATTTAGTATACTTCAAAAAACAATATTTAACATTTGCAATAACTCGATTTTGGGGTTTTTAACACTATACAATCGTTATGACGTAAATTATCATCGAAAATAGATAAATTAATACAGTTAAAACGGATTTCAATAAAAAAAAAAGTTGCAAATTTTTTTAATATTCCAAATATGTATGGTAAGTGTAGTTATATCAATTAGAATACTAAAAAATTTATACATACAAGGAAAAATTTTGTATAAATAATTTTGGTCGCTCCATAGAAATAGTTTTTTGGCCACTTACCAATAATGGTGAACTAGACTAAAGCCATAGACGTGCGTGGTACATAACGTCGGCTTACTTGTAAAACTTTCCGATTTTCCGACATAAAAAAAGGTCCTCACTTCTAAAATATTTTTTTTCTCCAACCAATTCTGGGGGGGAGAGCAACTGGGGGCCAGAGCAACTTCTGTGGGGCCCAGGCCAGTGACGGCATATACGCAGAAATCAGAATTCGTACAGTCGCTGCGTTGCTAAGTAACGGACGTAGAAACGGTACTGCACTCCGATTGGTTAGACGCAGTGGCGGTCGGTGAAGCATGTTTGGGAGGGCAATTGGTATGATCGGACAAGCTCGTGCTATATCGCTGAACAGTAGTATAGCAACGACAAAGCACGAGCGTGTCCAATCATGTTGATTGCCTTCCCAAATATTCTTCACCGACCGCCGCTGGTTAGACGTCATTGGTTGGCGTACGTACGATGATATCACTCGCTTGATCTCTTGGGCATAGCACTTTATATGTTTCAATCAGTGGCGGAGCTTGGTATCATTGCGCCCCAACCATAAATAAACATTTTGTGCCCCCCAGAGTCGCAGGCTTACACCTTTGCACATGGTTTTAATATTTTCCCATCAAAATAGTTCAGAATTGCATCTTATTGACGAAATAGTGGTCTGTAATTTGCAAAATTTGTGATTACATCCCAAATAAAGTAGCTTCGTGTCTAGTTTTGATCGTTGTAAGAGGGTGTATAGGTGCTTCAGGTTATAATTTCGTAAAGGATTTTATTTTAGGTTAATTAATAGTTTAATGATACTAGTCGAATATTTCTTTTTTATATAAAACTTCGATACTTACAAAATATACAAGTAAACTATATTACAAATAATTATTTATAACTTATAACAATAAAAGGTATATTTAAAATATAACCTTCTTAAAATATAAATTCTGTTAATTTTTAAACAAAGGTACTAATGTGAAACTGGTAAATTTATACAAACCAACAAAAATTGCAGATATAAAACAATTTTATCGACATTTAGTCATCACAATAATTAAATTTTTAATTCGAAACATTCGAAAAAATTTACAATTTTGTTCAAAATGTTTGGAAATGAATGATTGGTAGGCGCATACCCAGGGGGGAGGGTCTCAAAGGCTTGACCCTCCCCAAAAGTACTAAAAAAACGTTTTTAAGGGACTCTTTTGTCTTGTAGTAGAACGTAAAAACCGCCTCAAGAAAAAAATTTGGTTTCTAGCCCCGTAAAAAAAATTGTTTGCTTCTGAGCCCCCCTAAAATAAGTTCTGGGTGCGCGCCTGATGTTTGGCACACATTTCCAACCAATTTAAGATCAGAACCATGCCAAGATGAGACAAAATGTTTTACCACAGAAAAAACAATTTTTATATTTTAAGGGAGGGATTTTTTGTGCCTCAAGTACTGAAATAACTGGACATGGTCCTGATAAGGGCTAGGGAGCACTATGAACTTTAAGTCATCCAACAGTCCAAAGTCTGCAACCTTTTTCACGTAGAGGACCGCATTCAGTAACATTTTTAGGTTAATGTTCCGTATAATTCCACCACACATAACTCGTCAGACAGAACGTGTATGCTAGTTGGAATGAGATTTGGTCTTGACGAAGCGCCGCCCTTTCTTTCAAAACATAACATTTACGATTCACTTCCAATATATTTATTCAAAACTGAAATCTAAATAAGTACTTGATAGTTATCCGTTCTGAAATCCAAGCATTTATTTAATAAGTGTTTGTTAACATTTAGCTCCCATTAACGTTTTAAAAGAAAAACTTGAATAATAAAATGTCAGTATACGCTTTAAGTCACATTTAAATAGTTCAAATGAGATTTATGGTATACATATTTTAAAGGATATTAACATTATGAAAAAGAGAGAATCCTCAAAAATATCAATATATTCCGACCTACCAATTTTATGTCTGAAATAGAACATTACGTTTTTCGTCGCATTCATAGATGCTATATTATGTAACTGTATTAAAACTGTATAAAGAATGTATATATCTTCACTATATGCAAACAATCAATGATAAAACTAATTAGGTTAGGTTTAGTTAGCAAAAATTTTAGACAGAAAAAAGTTAAACTTGCTAGACGTATATAACCAGGTTTTCATGAGGAATTTTTCCTGTTTCCAATGAGATTTATAGTATACCTATTTTGAAAAACAAACTTCATAAAGAGTTCAAAAAATATGTAATATTTGGACGTATCCTCGTGTTAAAAACGCGTATTTCTCTGCCAACTAACAAGAGACTACCAATTACCTAAGAACTTTCATCTATAGCCAACTACAGATGCATGGATGATTACTATTGGCTCCCCACTCTTACGACCATGCCTTCTCGTTTCTAACGTTATAATATAATTCATTCTAAGCATACAAGTCTAGTTGTGGTGGACTAATACGGAACATTAACCTTATATTTAATATAAAAATAATTAAATTATATTTAATCCTATCTAAAATTTTATTTCGAATGAGGGGGGTAATTTGTTTATTTATCTATTAAATATTTCTGCAATTTAAGTAGATTTGTTGTTTTAAGGCATACTGCCTAATCACACCTTTAAAATATTGTATTAAAAATTAGTTATCCTTTATTTTTTATTTATTTTTTTTTGTTTATTTAATAATACCCGTTTATTTCAAAATCATCGCTTAAAGCTATGCTCATTACTACGGAGATCTGTGTTACATGAACACAACAACAACTTTGCTCCTTTTGTGTTGGGATTACAACAAAATGTCTGTGAAAAACAGTTGATTACAATTTCTTTACTTATTGTAACATTTGTTCAGGTGCCTTAAAGCATCTACAGATGGTGTGCCAACGTTCGCCAACGCTGGTACTGACGCTAGTCGTACGAGGTTTGCCTCTTATATTTCGGGATTGCGCTAAACAGTGCTGCCATCTGGAAACTGGCGTTTCTATCGTAAAGTTTTACGGTATACGTACTCAGAACGTTTTGAAGTACGAGTGCTATTTGTGTTGTTGACAGTAACTTGAAAAAAATCATCTAATTGATCAAGTTTTTTGTAAATTAATTGAAAAATTTATTGGTAACCTTGGAAACTAAAGAATCACTTTATACACATCAATTTTTTTGAAAACTTTTACATTACCAACTGTAAAACATGTTGAAATATTTATCAGAATGAAAATATTGAAAAAACCTACACAAATTTACGAGCTGTGACCAATAATAAAAGAAATAACCTAGATGATGGTTAATTAGAACGTTCGAAGTCCTGTCACATTTGAAAACGAAACACAAACAATATATTTAGAGGTTATGCTGCAACTAAACAGTTGGCAATATCTTAACAGATAAAAATATACCTAGAATTCCCTAAAAAATTGTTGAAAAAATGATGAAAAATAGAACTTGTTCTATTTTCAAAATAAATTGATCAACTTTTTTGTCAATTAATTGATCAATTGACGAAATTTTTACACTTTACACACATCAATTAATTGAATGTTAACTTTTTCAATTAATTGATCAATAAATTGAATCGTGTAACACCCACTTAAAAATGGAATTAAATCGTGAAGATTTTCGAGCGATTATTTTTTACTTTCGATGTGGATTAACCCAAAAACTGTGCACCGATGAACTTAATTCGACTTTTGGCGATGAAACACCATCAAGGACTACTGTTTATCGTTTGCCGACTTCAATCGTGGCCGTAGTTCGCTTAAGGACGAATTTCGTGAAGGTCCAAAATCGGTTGTTGTTCCAGAAAACATTGATGTGCGTGAACTGATACTGCAAGATCGTCATGTGACTTATCGTGAGATTGAGGTATCCTTGGGCATTAGTGGGACCAGCATACACTATTGCATAAACATTTGGCCGTTAAAGATTTGTTTGCGTTGGATTCTACATAATTTGACGATCGCAGTGGAAAAAGCCTCAATCGGAGTGGAAAAAGTGCTTCGAAAATTGGTTCAAACGCATGCAAAAGTGTATTGATCTTTATGGAGAATATTTCTAAAAACAATAAAGTCACTTTTGTTGATAAATAATTGTTTTTGATCTCAAATCCAGAAAATACCTCAATCGGAGTGGAAAAAGTGCTTCGAAAATTGGTTCAAACGCATGCAAAAGTGTATTGACCTTGATGGAGAATATTTTGAAAAGCAATAAAGCCACTTTTGTTGATAAATAATTGTTTTTGATCTCAAATCCTGGAAAAAGCCTCAATCGGAGTGGAAAAAGTGCTTCGAAAATTGGTTCAAATGCATGCAAAAGTGTATTGATCTTCATTAAGAATATTTTGAAAAACAATAAAGTCACTTTTGTTGATAAATAATTGTTTTTGATCTCAAATCCCGAAAAAGCCTCAATCGGAGTGGAAAAAGTGCTTCGAAAATTGGTTCAAACGCATGCAAAAGTGTATTGATCTTCGTGGAGAATATTTCGAAAAACAATAATGCCACTTTTGTTGATAAATAATTGTTTTTGATCTCAAATCCAGAAAAAGCCTCAATCGGAGTGGAAAAAGTGCTTCGAAAATTGGTTGAAACGCATGCAAAAGTGTATTGATGTTCATGGAGAATATTTTGAAAAACAATAAAGCCACTTTTGTTGATAAATAATTGTTTTTGATCTCAAATCCCGAAATATAAATGGCAACACTCGTAGTAGTATTTTATTTAACAAATATAAAGTGTTGCTACATTACACGAGAGTAATATAGCAATAAGTATATAATAGCAGTTTTTAAATATAAACCGAAAATAGCCGAATAGTATTCTTCTTAACATCTACACTGAAAAATTAAACAATTAGTAATGATCGATTAGCAAATCATCTGTCATGTAACCAATTTTTTCTATTTATGCAGTCTTCTGCTTCACAGTACCTGTTGTAATCTCAACATATTCATACCTTCATTGTCTTTTTAGATAACCGCTCAGCGGTTTCAGACATTTATGGTTTTGAACTACAGTAATTGTTTGTCATAAAATTTAAAAAAAAACTTTGTTTACGAATTTTTTGTATTTCTTGTACCATAATAGAACTAATTGTGCAAAATATATTTATAAAAAATAGATTTTGTGATGTTTTTTTAGAATTTGAAAATAGTTTTAAGTATCACAGTTGGAAGGCAGTTTTGAGTCAAAAGTAGTTTAAAATTAAGTGGTCAAAAAGGACATAATTTACTAAATGGGTTTTAGAACCAAATTTAGAGTTATGTCTAATTAGGCACAATTTGAAGAGACTAATTCTAGTTTTAAGGCCAATTTGGATACAAGAAATACAAAATCTATATATATTTCATTTAACTTTGGTGGAAGAGGCCTTTATTTTACTTTTGGATTGCTAGCGTAAGCAGATACTTGTAGTGTTATGCCGTGTCTACACCTAAGAAACATAGTACCGTGAAATTGTCGATCGACAAACACTTTAGTAGTTTTAAGAACATAAGTCAGGGTAGTGTTTTCAGTAACGGTAAAGATCAAAGGATTGTCGTTGAATTTGATACTGTCGTATGGCTATGTCACTCCTGTGTAGACACGTCATTACAATCACGTGACATCAACTCAGACATTTGAATCAATAGTCCATAATTAAAATGAAAAAAATCTAAAAAACACTTTCTTACCACTTTTGTCATTGAAATTATGACATAATAAGACATTAGCGCTAGTATAGCGTAATTATTATCAATATTAAGAAAATATTGGCCTCTTAGTAGTTTGCACAAAATTAAAAAAAATAAATTTATTACATATTATTATATTAAAAATTTACGGTATCGGTTGAATTTTTTTTTCTTTTTATAGGAAATGAATTAGCAGTATGTACCGTGAATGCCAAATAGCAACCAAAAACGTGATTTTTTCTTCCAAAAATTTTTAGAAAATTGTAGAGCCATCTGTTGATGAAAAATTGAACTACAGAACTGTCAAAAACAAAATATTTAAGGTTAAGTTGTACAAAATTAATGTAATTTTCATGTATTGTAATAAAAAAAACTAAAAATTTGAAATGAATAAGATGATTAAAAAATTTCTTTTTTTAAGTAAGCTACTAGTTACCAAAAATAAATAAGTAACAATAACGTAAACTATAGGCTATTCCAAACGTTTAGGCGGAATTACATTTTGAAATCTAGTAATTTTTATCTATTAATTCGGACTTTTGGTCATTTTGTTTAAGCTTAGTAAATCATACTCACATTGCAAATTCTAGATTAAACTGATTGTCAATATAAAATGTCTTTACCATTGCATTTTATTTTTTTGTCATTTTAATAAAAATTTCCCATTTATTTATTTTATTTGTCTTTAAAATACTTAAAAATATATCCTATTTTCAATTAATGTCATTCGTTTCATGGTTTCACTGTTGGAATTTTAAATTTTCACGCACCAAACGTGAAACATGAAATAACCCAAGCAAGGTACCTTCTCGTGACAACCTAAAAGAACGAAATTCCCATTTAGTTCCGCCTAAACTTTTTCAATAGCCTTTATAAACTATGCAAAATATTTAAGTGGAACTAAATGAAATTAAAATTTTCTTAAGTTATCATAAGCTAACTTTTTATATATTGAAGTAGATTTTTGCCAAACAATATGATCAAAAGCTTCAATCTATTGGTATTTACTAGATTTCGAAATCCGCTTAAACCAAAAAAACTGACTATAAATAACACGATATTTATAAAAATACTCAAAAAAACATATAAAAGCATGACACAAAATTATTTGGACAAAAAACGCAATGAATATGATTTTTAAAAATTCAGTAGTTCATCTTTTCATCAACAGAAGGCACAAGTAATGTTTTACAGTAAAATTGCTAATGTCATGGCTACCTGTACATATGTCATGAGCAGAACACCACAAGAGGATTTGAAACAGAACTGTCATTCGAACAAAGTGTCCCTTAATCAACTACCAACAAAAATAATTACTAACCCCAACTAAATATTTGGTTACTTTCTAATATTTACGGTACATACTATTAGTTGATTCTATTTATAAGAATTTTGTTTACGATTTATTTTTAATATTCCTAAAGTAGATGGATATATATTTCAAAAACTTTGTTTTGAAAAACAATTACCGTAGCCAAAAATTGTTTGTTGATAACTACGTTTTTTTATTTAATTAATTTAACTAATTTTGTTTTGTACATGTTTCGATGTAATAGCTACCTAGGGATGGTTTGAGGAGTATGGTTGAGGATTGGTAGGGGTTATTTACAGTCGGTGGGGAAAGGGGGGATTCAGGTGTCAAGGACCATACTCCTGCAGGATGTCCAGCACCCTTCGATCCTGTGACCTGGAACAAAAGAGAAAACACATTAGTTATACAGTTTTTATTATTATTTCATATGGCATCTGGCATAATCTAACGACTACTTTTTACGGTAGACGAGACGGCCGGCATTACGTGCCTTCTAAAACACGCCCCACATTCCCGACTATTAATTCAGAGATAAAATAAGGTGCAAGACACACAAAAAACAGTACGTTCGATTCCCTTAGGAAAAGTATTTGTCCATGAGTACCCTGTAGTTACCTAAATCTTCTGACAGGTCATAGAACAGATCTAACCTCTCCCTAACTGCCTCGAACTGTACATATTGGGTAAAAATGTGTAACACAGATAAATCTGTGTTACACGTCTCACAAATAGGCGGATCTTCGCCTCAAAATAAAAAATATATGTATAGAGACCATTAAAGTAAGGATTATTACATGCTAATTTGTAAGACCAAGATCGTCTTTCAAAATGGCGGACGCTAGTTTTCGGCTCTTGGACTCAACAATGGCCGATGGCGGCGCTGTGATCGCTGTAAAACAGCTGATCGAAACGAGTAATGTGAAAGATGTTCTTATTTGTTTACATGTTAAATCATCTATTTACAATGAATAATTAACAGCTATCCTTACTAAATCATTTTATGTTTTTAAGTTGAAGAAGAGGAGTTGTTAAACGCCGGTCCTGTTATATTATACGGAATATCGGAAAAAATCGATGAGCATATTGACATATCGCTACCTGAGTTCGAAACAGAAATAACTTGAAATTTTTACAGATTGAGTTATTACTAAAAAACTTCAGAAAACAGTAATCAGTATCAGTTTCAAAAAAGAAATTCTGTCAATTACAGACAAAATACTGATATTATAACTTATTTAAACGGGAAACAACCTTTTGAAACTGATACTGGTTATTATTTTCCGAAGTTTTTCAGTAATAACTCAATTTGTAAAAATTTGTAATTTCTGTTTTGAACTCATTTAGCGATATGTGGGTTATGTTTACAAACAAGCAGTCTAAAAACACCACCTCACAAAGTCACTGGAAAATTAAAACTGCAAGATAACCTGCACCTGTAAACCGTAACCTTTGTTAGAAATTCGCTGCCTAAAAAAATTAATCAAAAACGCAAATACTTCAGTGAAGCTGTATCAGAATATCTACGTACAATATTTGAGACCGCATGGCCTAATCCTGTATTTAAGTTACACGGGTATATATATATTCATGCTCGAGAAGGATTTTTATTATTTATTATTATTATATATTTTTTTACCGATATATAAACACTTTTAATACGAAAACAACAAAATACTGGCAGCCATTGTGGTCGTTGGAGTGACGTCATTTCCGTCAGAAAAATGTGTATGTAAAAATTCTTAAAGCTTCCTTTCTTTAGTTGATATCGTTTTAGTTTTTTTTTCTTCTTTTTTGATATGTGACTATATATGAATTATTAAATTTGCAATGATTTTGTTCAACGTAAAATGTAGTCCTCTTAATTAATTAATGAACTCTATTAATTTATTCTTGTGGGTGGGAGTTATCCATTTTTTTCTTAAATTAGATATAAAAATTTATGTATCTGTTTATGAATTTTAATGATAAAGTCCTGATAATACAGCATATAAAATTAGTTCAGTTTTTCTCTCATTTACGTCACTGAATGATACCATTTAATATCATTTTATAAATACATTCATTTAAAAAAATATTTTAATGTTTCTTTTTGTAATATGATTTATTATACAAATAGTATATTTTTTACTATCAACAAAAAAATATTTTGGTAACTGTATTTAAAAATAATTTTAAACAGTGGAACTCAAAATTTCCCACAACGAGAGTCCTTAAATAGACAATTTTAAATTCTGTAGAGAGGCAGGTAATCATACCAATTTTGTCATTTCGAGATTTTTACAGATAAGCACGGATTAGACTTTATGTAACATGTTTTATCAAAGTTTTTAGCGTGATGTCCGTCTGTATGTCTATCGGTCTGTCGGTGTGTGAACACAAGTAGAGCAAATTCAGTGAAACGGATTTTTGAAAAATTTCATATTTAAGCTTCCGACAATCATGTGACAAACAACCTTAATCCGGTCGTTAATCCTCCGCAGGTAGTCCCGCCCCTACCTATAGCTGATCCCAACCAATAGCAACACACTTATAACCTGGTCCCACTCTTACAATACCCGGTATAAAAAATCGAAGTAAATTGAAATGTTTATCACTTCTAGTGATCGCTGAAGACGGAAACAGATTGTTGAGCAGTTTCCGAAACGTCTGAATATATTTTATATACTCATGAAGTATTATATCTTTTTGATACTAATACTCATTATATTGTACTATTCTAGCCAAAATAACGGTGTCTGCAAAATTTTAAATATCTCGTAATTTATTAGAATACGTAAAATTTAAAAAAATACGCAGTATTTTCTATTTTTATTTGCATATAAAAACTATTGAAAATACACACACATTTACAGATTCGTTGAGATAAACTCATACAAGTAAACATGCAAACATTTTAACAAACACACATATAAAATGAGATGTAAAAGGAAGTAAATAATTAAAGAAAAATGTCTAGATACAATCTTCCCTATTATACCAAAAGTGCGAAATTGTTTGTCTGATGATCCAGATAAAATAATAATGACGTCATATTAATATCCTTAAAATAAGTAGGATATTAATATTTCATCTTAAAAGATGGTTGGATGATATCTCTAAATCGATAATATCGTCTACTATTAATACTACATCAAGAAGACGAGAAAGAAATTCATCAGACCATAGAAAGATTTATAAAAAAAAAAACTCCATTCAATAATTAAAAAGATACCAGTAGCCATGAAATTATTTAATGTTTGTTTCATCAAGTTGGTAGTTTCAGATTAAGTTATGAAATGTGTCAAATAACAAATTTATATTAAAGTATAGGTTATTCCAAACGTTTAAGCCCAACTAGATTTTAAATCTAGTATCTTTCATCAATTTAATCAAGGTTTTTGCAATTTAATTTAAGCTTTGTAAATCATACTTACACTAAACATTTTAAGGTTATAGTCTATCTCAGAAGGAGCGATAGTAATAAAAAAAATTAGTTGTAAAAAGTTATTGTTTTTTCACACAGAAGCGGCACACAAAATATGAATAGTTCGAAACGAAATATTGGTAAGAAACAACCGAGTGTGCCGCACATCTTATATGGGAATACGAACTAGGGTTAAACACAATAGATCATAAAAATTTTACCCTAAAATTTTGAAGAAAAATATGGTCACAGGAGTGCGTTTAATGATATGATAAATATGGTCACAGGCGTGCGTTTAATAAAATGATAAATAGTAATATAGAAATACACAAAACCAATTTAAACGTGTTTAAAATGTGTACGCCACTGGTCACTGCATGACAAAAAGATTTATTACTATCGCTCTTTCTGAGATAGACTATAGTATAAATTGACATTGTAACATAGAGGTCTCCAAACTGCGGTCCGGGAGAAATCTGACTCGCAAGAAGATATCTGGCCCCTGGACATATTTTAAAAAGTTTAACTAAATAATATCCAATTAAAAGATTATTTTTATTAATAATATCACCATTATTAGTAAGCGTGTTTTTAAAATCAAGCCCGTTGAATTCAAGTTGTCCGACCCACAATTTATTTAAGACATTCTGATGTGGCCCGCTTCCAAAAAGTTTGGAGTCTCCTGTTACAATATATCATTTTTGTTACATTTTGAATTTTTGGGTGAAAACAATTATTTTGTACAACTTGACTTCTGTTAATATAATCAAATTATTTGGGCGACCAAAAAATGGTAACAAATTCAAACAGGCTTCTAACCAATGTTTATAATTATTTATTTGCATACACATTCATGACATATTTATATTTTTAATTACTAAATATATTTTATAGTTATGCGTTATCGTCATTCACATTATTGAATTGCTACAGTAGATATAAAATAGCGTTTATAGTATGTAGCAGAAAATCCAAATGCAAGTACATACAGATATTTGCATTACATCGAGTTAAGTCCCTGTATATTATGTAGTCTTGTGCGTTTTATTAATTTTTGCATGTTATTTGTGTTTGTTTGAGAACTGAGAAGGAGAATACGTAGAAAGATTAAGTGCGATTATTTTCAATCAATATTTACTGTGTGCTATCAAATATTTAGTATCAGTAAGAGACTGATTAAAATTTAATCACTGAATGTTTTCCTTAGATAAAGTGAAAATTAAATAATCTAATAGTTGTAAATGTTAAATCATTCACTCACTAATATTATTTCAGTCAATGAACTAAAAAATTATTACATTTATATAAAATATAATTGTAATAAATATAAATTTCATATAAAAGTTTGACAAATAATTATTTTGCTACTGTTAATTATTGCTATTTTTTATTTGTACGTGATACTTTCAACCAACTTTTTTAATAGTATGATAAATACCTTAAAACGCAAGAAAACGTAGAAACATAATGTATTGCTACGTTTTTTTTAAATAAATTTTCATAATTGACTTTGTTGCTATTTTTAGGGTTTTGTAGGCATGACAAAAAAACCCTTATACCGTCATTTTGTCGTCTGTCTGTCTGTCTGTCTATGTGTTCGGTACAAATTGTAACCAAACGGCTAAACCTAGAGAGTTGAAATTTGACATGCTTATACAACTCATTGACCCGCACATAAAAAAAATACTAAAACATCTAAAAATTCATCTAAAAAAAATATATTGTACTGTGTTGGTTGTGATTAACAAGTTTGTCATGTTTTCTTTTGATTTAATTGTTCTTGTAAACATTTCCAAGTTGCCTTCATTGATTTTTATTTTCCAAAATTCTATTGTATTTAAAAGTTCTAATTTTATCGGACGATTTTAACAAATTTTATTTTTTCCTTGCAAGCTAGAATTTACTTTATTCAATTCTGTAAATATATCGGTTATATAAGCGAATTAAGTACACCAAAATTCATTTTTCAACAATTCACAAAATTAAAGTTTGTTTTCTTCTTCAAAAAAAGTGAGTAGTTTCTTTTCGTAAACACAAATCAATACTCGTTCTTTGGCCAACCATCTGACAGTATGAAGAAGAAAATTCAAATGCTCAGATCCAAGTTCTCCAAACAGTTTTCCGAACAGCCGTGATTTAAGAGGCCTACTCTTAATAAAATTTACCATCCTAATGATTTCATTCAGAACAGTTGATAGCTCCTCTCCTAGTGTTTTTGAGATTAGGACTTTAAAAAACAATGAGTACATATCATAAGAGTATTTTCCTTTTTGGCAAGTGACACAAAACCCTTTAACCAACCCTGACCCAACCATGGACTGTGCACCATCGGTACATAATCCGACACATAATTTCTAGGATAAATCTATGGATTTCAAATATCCATTTGAAAATTTTAATATTAAAAACGCGCTATACCAAGTAGTGATTTTAATACGATCGAAAGTTAATGTAGGAATCCATGAGTTGTACTCGTTTTCATTCATACAGTTTTGTCAAATTTTATTATGCGTATAAAAATACATACGATGCTAAATTTCAAACCACGCCCGCGGCACCCACTTTGAAAACCACTGGTCTAGAGTATTAATTTAAATAGTTCTGAATGCAGCTTTAGAACAACAAAAACGCCTCTCGTGGTAGTTTATGAACTACAAAATGAGAACCAAATTCAAAAACTATATATTTTTTTTTATTAAAAATTACTTTTTAGTGAAAATCTAATTAATTATAGCATTTAAAGCATAATTTTATTGTTCTGAATTTGCAGTTTTCGATGTAATCAAATTCAATTATTTATGTACAGAATAACTGTACTTAAAATTAACCAAGTTACTATTAAATTCGGGATTTAACCCAAAGTTTTAACTTTTTTCACTAGCAGTGATCCTGTTTTTCGTCACGCAAGTTAAAATTTCGGGTTTATTCACTCGTTACTTTCTACTGATTCAAAATGAGTAGCTCAGTGTCGGTCAATGACTTTACAACCAAGGACGTAGGTACTATACACAAAAATATATCAATTGCATAAATTCTAGGTGAAATTTATGTCTATAAATAAGATAGATATTTACAAAAATGACACTAGGTTACCAGATCACAAATTTCAAAACAATTTAGCAAATATTTAAATACTAATTGGCAAAGAAAAAATACATACGCGTTCGATGAAACGTGTTTAGACCATTTCTCGAACGCCCTGGAGTTGCTAGGATTTATTTTTGTTGCAAATAATGATTTTGAAGTATTTAATATAGACTATAAAAACAAAACAATTTTTAAACATGCCTATATTTATAATTCAAATATAGCCAGTCCTAAGCCTGATAAAAATATGAAGGAATGTCATGTGAGTATATACAGTTCATTCTAAATAGCATATAAGAAAACACGTTTATTTTAAATAATTATTACGGTCCTGGCAACTATTTTTAACAGAACCATAAACTCAGCAGGTATAATGGTTATACTGGCAGTCATTATTGGAATCAGAAAGTGAGGTTGACTGTTTTATTTTGGAAATACTATGGAGTACTCCGAGCTTGCTTCCCGAACCCACCTGTTGCAGGTTTATGCAATATATAATAATAACATTAAGTCGTTTTATACATTTTTTAGGGCACAGGCATCTCCCATATCCTTTCAGTTATTTTTCTTTTATCTTTAAATCTTCTTATACCCCAATTTAAAAATTTTACAAAAACTTTTATAGAATTAGTTGAAATAATTTTCCTCAATACATTTATCGTTAATTAATCCATTGGATATCCTTTGTTACCAAATATTGCTTTCATCTCGAATGAAACATAATTTATAAATTTATTCATATTAAATATACAATATAATTAAATGAAAATGACAGTAAATAGTTTTAATTTATGGACATAGTAGGTATAGCTATTACTTACTGAAGTGTAAAAATTTAATTTACTACTGCGATAATTATTAATACTTACAATATAAGAAACAGTAGCGTTTAATAAATAATAAATGTATTTAAATACAAAGAAAAACTACCACTAAATCAAAACTAAATGCTGTAATAAATATTTTTTGTTTATCTTTGATGTACCTAACTAAATTTATATTAAACAATTTTGCTCTGTTAAGTCAATTATTGGTCAATGCTAGTATTTTATTTAATCTACTGTCAAACGAAATATATTCTATCATATTTAGAAGAAATAGAAAAAATACGGTACACAGAGAGGATCTTATACCCTTTTCACACTAGAACTTTAAGACGAGTGAACTTAAAGTTCACCGATGTTTAACATCGGTATGCTCTCACACTTGATGTTTAAATTCTCTGGTGCTGTCATCAGCTACAGTAATTTTGTCCTTAAGTTACCGTCATGAATTTACCAGTTTTGAACTGTCTGCGCAGACGCACATTTTGAATTATTATAAACAAATATGGATATTTCATTTCATTCTACAATAAAGAATATATTACACCTGTATTAACATGTAAGTCGATACATTTTATCTCAATTATTGTAGCTCTGTATTTTATTAAACACATTATTAAAATAAATAATTTTATTATAACAATAAGTATAAACTTCTTATAACGTCGATATAATACAGTATTCTTGTTTATGATAATATAAAATGTTGACAGCACAAATTCAAAGAGTATTTTTTTATAATATAAATTATGTTGGCAATGCGGACGATGTTTAAGACGCAGATCTCTGTCTTAAACATCGCTTGTATTTAGACGAGGCCATACGGTTTCACATTAGCGTTTAAAGACACATTCACTTTAACATCCGATCTTAAAGTTTTAGTGCGAAAAGGGTATTAGAACAGTTCCCATGAAGCAATTAAGGAGCTTATTTCGAAAACGTTTCTTGTACAATTTTATAAAAACTTTTTATTGTTTTATTGGCATTTATTACCACCCCTTTGAAAAAATTGTTGTGAAGTGTGAATTTTCACACATTTCAGAGATTTGTAGGTATGTAATTGTATAAGAAGCTAACATAATACTGGATGTCTAGGAATATTTTTTTGCCAGGCATTTGCCAAAAATCCCAGCGTTTTTGTCTACTTTTGCTTCGTATGTCTTCATTAGATTAATAAGAAATATATTGATGAATGACTTTTTTTTTTTCGATTTCAGAAACGTATTTCTCACTATTAACAGTTTGTTATTTGATTTATAAGTATTTCATTACTATCAATGATATATTCCTCTTTGATCCCTTAAAAACAAAAATCTAAAATAATTCATTTACGTGTAATAGTATAATAAAATAAATGAGCAGTCCAACACTACACTCTACAGTAGAGTGTATTGCGGTGTGGTGTGTGTAACTCGGTTCGCAACTGTTAAAAATATTTTATTTTATTTTTTTTATATTTTTAATTTAAAAAAAAGACACACACTATCTTAGCTATAAATACAAAAAATCCATAACATTATTAACCATAATTTAGCCTTAAATTTAAAAAAATATTAATTTTGTCAAAAACACAAAAACTGAAATATTTTCCAAAAAACGCAATCTGATCAAAAATTCCTCTCGTACGATTCCGGTTCAGATTAATGTACATTGCCTATAATTTTTTCAGATTTAGTTTAAACCCTTTAGCTAAAAGGGGTTAAACTAAAACACATTAATTTATCTGATGGTTTTACAGAATTTTGACGTTGACAGTTCGTTTGACAATAATATACAAAAGTATTAGAACATATTAAATGTAACAGATCTTCAATAATTATTGCAATAAGAACCAGTAAGAGAGGCATAGGCCCTGGACTCAAATTTTACTACCTAAATTAATTAAATTGGTTGTCAGGGGAACCAGTGTTTCCAATCAAACTATGGACCACAAATTTTACAACAATAGTTTGCGATACTTTCTTTATATAAAGACTTAAATAAAGAAAAAATACAACAAAATTCATTGCATAAAGGTTTATTTATTTGTATTTTTTTTGATAATAATTGCGTGCCTTTAGTATCATATTTCAATTTTATCAAGGTATGAAATGAATGTTTACATGAAAAGTATTCAGAAAATGCGTATTTATCAACAATTTTTATTTGAATGATATCAAAATATTTTTATTTTTGCGATTCGTAGGTATAATCAAGAAATCTTTATACCGTCACTCGTGTGTCTGTCTGTCTGTCTTTTTATCTGTGTGGCAGCAATTTTGGCCAAATGACTAAACCTATAGAATTCATATTTTTCAAATATCTTGATTTCCAAGAAAACTCTTCCAAGAAATATTTATTCTAGAGGAGTGTTAACTGTTTATTAAAAAAATTGATGTGAAGTGTGAATATTCACACATTTCAGGGTTTCGCAGGTATATAATAAGTGAAGGCGGTATGCTGAGTGTGTAGGACAAATTTTACTTTGTAGTAATCACGGCAAAATGAACGATATTTTTAAAATAATTTATCGTCTGTTAATCATATAATAAGACTGCTTATTAAATTTACGCTCTTAAAAATTAAATACAACATTTGTCAAAATATAACTAGAATTTTGACAAAATAATTTCAACATAATAAAAATGCAAAAAAAAAACAGAAAAAATAAAATTCACTCCGTACTCGAACTCTAAACCCTTCATTTCCCAGCCAGTTTAAGAGTGCCCTAACGCATGTCGCCATCGCACGCCATGCATGTGATTGTCTTACATTGGTATAACTTTTGTACTTTGTGAACCAAAAACCACAAAAAATGCGTTATTTTCCAAAAACATAATCTGATCAAAAATTCCTGTTGTACCATTTCGGTTCACACCAATATACATTACTTAGAATTTTTTTTAGATTTTTAGTTTAAACCATCTGGGCTACAGGGTATGGGACAAATTTTTTTTTGCACATTTATGGCCTAAATCGCATCAAAATAATTTATTTTGCAAAAATAAAAATTTGATCGTTAATCCACGTACTAAGGGCTTTCATTTGATACCCTACTCAGAATTAAAAAAAAATATTTTTGTTTTCGTTGAGCACATATTTGTTTATATTTTTTGGGGGGTATGTTTTTTAGATGTTTTAGTATTTTTCCTATGTGCGGGTCAAAGAGTTGTATAAGCATGCCAAATTTCAACTCTCTAGGTTTAGCCGTTTGGCTACAATTTTTACCGAACAGACAGACAGACAGACAGACAGACAGACAGACAGACAGACGACAAAATGACGGTATAAGGGTTTTTTGGTCATACCTACAAAACCCTAAAAAACTTAAAATATCTTCCTTAATATTGTTCAGCAAAATCATATATGACAAAAATAGTTAATAATAAGAAAATAAATATTTTATTTCTATGCATTTTTTCCTTAGATCAGTGTACAATCGAAATCGTTTGCTGGGCTCAAAAAAATCTTATTGGTCGATTGTTGGGACTTATAAACAGGATAAATTAATCACAGTACTATATTTTATATCCTTTAATAATTAATAATTTTATTTAATATCATTAATAAAATTAAATCAAGCTTCAAATTAAATATTAATGTGGAACTTGTTTTTTTTTAAATATTTGCTAATTACCGACCGCCAACATATATAAGGGAGGTATTGAGAAGTAACATTACCGTTGGCGGCGCTGTAATTCATGGCAAAATGGCTGAATTGTCTAGTATTCAGCTGTCAATATGCTAACACGGAACAGGTTAATTTAAGCACAGTACATTTTTATTTTATAAAAATGTATCTATCGACGTTCTAACAAAAAATCAACACCAGAACATATGTAATAATTTCAAACAGTACTACAGTCGCGTAGTACAATATTTGCCCACCAGACTGCGTATCCGAGCGTGTCAGTTCTCAATTGTGATCATACCGATTTTGACATTTCGAGATTTCGATGGATCTCCACGAATTGAGGTCCCTACATAACGTTTTGACTATTTTTAGTCAAAACGTTATATTACGACTGGCTATATTTGAATTATAAATATAGGCATGTTTAAAAATTGTTTTGTTTTAAAGTCTTTATAGTCTATATTAAGTACTTCAAATTTGCAAACAAAAATCATTCTTTTGCAACAAAAATAAATCCTAGCATGTCTGTCGATCTGTCGGTCTGTCTGTCCGTCTGTCTGTCTGTCCGTCTGTCCGTCCGTCTGTCTGTGTACACGTGTAGAGCAAATTCGGATAAAAGGATTTTTATGAAACTTCATATTTAAGCTTTTGACATCAATAGCACGAGTTGATCAACTTATGGTAAAAATCGGTTGACTAGACATGGGAGTTTACTCGTGTCGATTTTAAGATTTTTGCGAATATTTAACAGAAAAATATTTCGAAAAAATGTATTTAACAAAAGTTGCAAAAAGTTTTTTTAACAAAAGTTGCAAAAATGTATTTAACAAAAGCAATAACTAACAACTTTTATTTGAGACATTTTTTGATAAAACGAAAAATTTTGGAAAAAATTTTATTATCTATTTTTTTATACTTATATGTAACGTTTCCATGGTTATGATAAATAATATCTCTGTTAGAAAATATTAGGCCAGGTTATTTTGACTCTGCTGCTAGAATGTATTTTATACAAGTACTTTGTGATGGCGGTCGGTTCTGTGGTGGCCACAGCTGATTTTTTATTTAATATCATCAATAAAATTAAAAATTAAGCTTCAAATTAAATTTTAACGTGAAACATGTTTTTTTTTATATTATTTGCTATTTTTTAATATCAACTTAATTTTAAGAAGAAACATTTTAAGAAGGGCCGAAGAAAAACTTCAATTGAACCACCTGCGGCCCGCGGGCCACGCTAAAACTTTTGAATTATCTCCTTTATCATTGACTTAACAGCAAAAACTTATATGATAAAAATTGTTTATAAGAAAACAAATCTTTTTTGTTTATATACTTTTTCGATTGAATTAATATTTGGGGGATTATGGGCCCCTAAAACTAAAATCTTGAAATATCTCACTTTTACGTCAAAAATGTGTACGAGGACTTTTTTTTCTTCTCTTCAATGCAATTTTTAACTCATAAGAATGAAATATCTAATTTATCATTTACTTAACAAAACTAAATATAAGAATAAACTATTTCTCTGTGATCAATGCTGTTTTTAATAAGATATATATTTGGGGAGCTATGGGAAGAGCTACCTATAAACGAAGTATCTTACTTATTTACTTAACATCAAAAATATATACAAAAGAGATTTAAAATAAAGAAACGATTATTTTGTGTTCCATTTGAAAATGAAATATCTCACTTAAATTTACAGCTAAAATATACACTACAAAAACCGTATGACGGAGGGCAATCCAGCTAGTATCTTATAACAAAAAAGTTGTAATATATTAAAAAAATACAGAGGATTCAATTAAATAATATATATTGTTTTAATGACTCGTTTATTTGATAATTTAATATTTTTAGTTTATAGTGGAATACTCAATCTTTCTTAATTGAACCTCCTTCTTAACTCTTTTAAAATAGAAGTTAGCAATTAAACAGTTCCCAAAAATAAACTTGCAAATTATTGTGCACGCAAAATGCGAACGTACATACAGTTTTTTTGAGGGTTAAAATTTGTGATCCCTTTTGGCAGTTTAAATCGTTTAACCCTTTTACTTAGAGGTAATAAAAATTGTTGTTTTAGACTTGATACTTACATATGTTGTTGCTGTTGTTGATGTTGTAACTGAAATGAATCTAGATGCTTGTTAATTTCCCTATGCAAATGTTCAGGCAAAACTCCAACATTAGAAAACAAACTTCTTAAAACATTTAACTCTTCAGTCAAAAGTTCTATTCTTTTTTGTAATCTTTCATTTTCCTTCAACAACAACTTAACTTTTTCCTCAGTTTCCCTCGTCCTAACCTTAGCCTTTTCCCGACTTTTCCTAACAGCAATATTATTCCTTTCCCTCCTTCTCCTATATTCATCACTAGATTTATCAGTTGGTTTCATTTGTTTCCTATGTGCTCCATGGTTCATCATAGCAGTCTGTGTTTTATTTTTCATAACCAACTGTTGTTGATGATGTAAAACTCCTGAAGGTGTTAAAGGAGCAAAGTTTGGATTTGAACTTGTAGGTCCTGAATAATTTGGGACATAACCATTACTAAGTTGTACATTACATTGTCTTCTATATTCTTGTGGATCAACTGGTTCTTCTTTTATACTTGGTACGTCTGAGCTATTTGAATCACTGTTTGAACTTTGGTGATAGGTTGCTCCGCTGTGTACAGGTTGGGGCATATAGGCTAGGGTTGTTCTAGGGTAGTTAGCATTTCCACCACCTCCAGGCATTATTTGACGGGGATGTAACCCTTGAAGGTGCTTCCCAGCCATGACAGCTGGGTTTTGAAGGATGTCAGTGAATAACCCTTCATTAAATTGACTGTCATCTATTAAGGTATGGAGGTCTAGGGATATTTCTGATGAACCTAGGTCGGATAACTCGCCTCCTCCATGTTGTTGGTAGAGTTGGAGGTGGTGTTGTTTTAATAATGCTGCTGTTTGTTTGCTTGTTGCTCCTGTGTTATTGTTTAGGGTTGTTAGGTTGTTGTTGTTTGTTTGATTGCTGACTGGGGTTGGTGCTTTTTTCATTTCTGTTGATAATGAACCACTGACTGGTTGTTGGGAGTGTTGATTGTCATACATTTGTGGTGAATCCATCACTGAAATTTCATATGGCCAACTTTCACCAAACTTTCACTCTAGTCAAAAATTTCGCTTGATGAATAATAATTGTTCACTTTTTAAAAACTTAAACTAATTGTACCTTTAAATATTTGTTTTTTATAAAATCCACGATATAACACATTTTATTTTTGAACACTTCACTATAAATAAACACTTATTTATTTATTTTTATTGTTTATATAATTAATTCTTAAGTCTATATTTTAATTTAATAAAAAATATTCACTTTTAATTGTTGGTTTTATTGTTGCGTGTTGCTAAGCAATCTCGGTTTTCAACACTGGTTTCTTGTGTCGTACCGAGCTGTCTGGGCAATACTATACGACTGATTTTCTGTACTCAGCGTTATACTATTCTTCTATCAAGTGGTTTACGCATGCGCCCGCTTGTGACGCTCAAGGAAAGTGAAACGGGATGATTTGATTTTATGCTTCATTACATTTTTTTTTTTTGACGTAATTTTTAGCATCGTATTGCAGTTATCGCATTTAAACTTCAGTTGATTTTGTTGAATGGGCATTGTTGATTTATTTTACAAATGCGTGAATTTTCTACAGATATCTGACGTTGTAATGACGTTGAATTTATTTTAAAATTGATTTTTTAAATGAGATTATTTATTGAACTGTTTTTATTGATAAATAAATAAAATAACCAAAATATTATTGATTATTAGTTTTGATTGCAAATTTTAAAAACACTTACGTAGATCTTTCGATTCAAAACAATAATTTGTTTTGTAGGATATGCGCGCACACAGAAAATTGGTCTGGGGGGGGTCCAATTTAAAAACATATTTGTAAAATAATTATTGATCTGTTATGGAGAGGGGTGGATTTATATATTAATATAATTTTAATTATAATTTAATTTTTGTTAATGAAAAAAGTGATTTTTATTTTCAATTGATTGGTTCTTATTAAATAAGTATATGATTTATTCATTCCTTGGGGGGGGGGTCCGAACCCGCAGACCCACCTTGTACATACAAGGTGGGTCTGGATATCAAAGTCCTTTTTTGGATAGGGTGACCATTCCTCCCGCATTTTAACATTTTGTCCCGCAAAAGTCCCGCATTTTAACATTTTGGATTTGGGAGGTGAGGATATTTTTCTTTGCTCTTCACTTGGATTTTGGGAGATGAGGACCTTTTTTTGCTCTTTACTTGGATTTGGGAGATGAGGACCTTTTTTTTGCTCTGCACTTGGATTTGGGAGATGAGGACCTTTTTTTTGCTTTTCACTTGGATTTGGGAGATGAAGACCTTTTTTTTGCTTTTCACTTGGATTTGGGAGGTGAGGACCTTTTTTTTGTTCTGCACTTGGATTTGGGAGATGAGGACCTTTTTTTGCTCTTCACTTGGATTTGGGAGGTGAAGACCTTTTTTTTTCTTTTCACTTGGATTTGGGAGGTGAAGACCTTTTTTTTTGCTTTTCACTTGGATTTGGGATGTGAGGACCTTTTTTTTGCTCTTCACTTGGATTTGGGAGATGAGGACCTTTTTTTTTGCTCTTCACATGGATTTGGGAGGTGAAGACCTTTTTTTTGTTCTTCACTTAGATTTGGGAGATGAGGACCTTTTTTTGCTCTTCACTTGGATTTGGGAGGTGAAGACCTTTTTTTTGCTTTTCACTTGGATTTGGGAGATGAGGACCTTTTTTTTTGCTCCGTCCCGCATTGCCTTCTTAAGAAAATGGTCACCCTATTTTTGGATACTATATTTTCTTTTATACAAATAATTATTCTTAAATTCAGACGATTAAAATTATAAGGAAGACAACGCGGAACCCCAGGGGTCCGCGGACCACAGTTTAAGAAACGCTGTATTAGACCAATAACAAGTTTTTGGTAAATACGGCCACAGAATTCCAAAAACACACTAAAACCCCGTGTTTTTTACTTCGGGGGAGGGGGGGGGGTGCGCTGAAGCCCATGAGCCCCCTTCCTGGGTGCGTGCCTTATTATTATCAATAATAATTTTAAAAATTACATCATTAAATTATCTAAAACCTGTTGATTTTAAGATTACTATATTTTTTTATTTTGAATAGATTTAAATTTTTCCTTTAAAGATATATAAATCTAATATTTAGTCTACAATTTTATTGTTTTCCACTTTTGTGATTAAAATTAATAGCTTGATAAAATATCAAAAACAAATATTTTTTCTGTTAGTAAGATTGTTTTAAGCAGAAAGTAATCTAAACATTTTGTAGGTGTGGTAGATATTTTAGCGTACGTTTTCTATTTACATACAGATAATTGTTTAAAATTTTATTAATTTCTCAAAATGACGTACATAATACTAAACGGAAGAGATATTTTTTTTATCAAAAACCAAAATGGATATTTGAAAACGACCTTCAAGAGATGAATAACTGAACAAATAGAAGTAGATCCTGGATTTTATAAATATTTGTGTATTTAGTTATTTTTATAATGGTGACAGTCTAAAGCAGCGCTACTAAACAAGTGGGCTGCGGGCTATATGTGCTTCGCTAAGTTATTTTGTGTGGTAAAACTGTGGAACTCATCCCGACTGGCATAAATAGGTAAATAAATAAAATATTAACATGTCGCGGTCTATCTGGAAACCGTGCAAAATGACTGTGCTTGCTATCGTTTTAAATCTCTCGACGAGGACTTAAAGCGATAGTATACATTTTAAAAATATTGTATTAGAATTAAAAGAACAGTGGTTTTGCGCTCACGGTTGCTGAGATAGACTGAGTCAAATTGAATGGGAAGATATTCGTGTTATGACTCATTATATTTTCAACAATACAATATAATAACTGTTTTTAAAAATAAAATAAGGAAAAATCTTTTCAAGATGGAATTAAAAAATTATTAAATGAATACCATGTTACGCCACTAGATCAAGGGTCGGCAACCTTTCGGTGACAAAGAGCCAAATCTATATTGAAAACAAAAACAATAACATGGAAGAGCCGCTAAAAAATATATGCTATATTTAATAAAAAAATTGATGTGAAGTGTGAATATTCACACATTTCAGGGTTTCGCAGGTATATAATAAGTGAAGGCGGTATGCTGAGTGTGTAGGACAAATTTTACTTTGTAGTAATCACGGCAAAATGAACGATATTTTTAAAATAATTTATCGTCTGTTAATCATATAATAAGATTGGTTATTAAATTTACGCTCTTAAAAATTAAATGCATCATTTGTCGAAATATAACTAGAATTTTGACAAAATAATTTCAACATAATAAAAATGCAAAAAAAAACAGAAAAAATAAAATTCACTCCGTACTCGAACTCGAAACCCTTCGTTTTCCAGCTTACGACACCAGTGCTCTAAACCATTAAGCTATCGCACGCCTTGCATGAGAGTGTCTTACATTGGTATAACTTTTGTACTTTGTGAACTAAAAACCACAAAAAATACGTTATTTTCCGAAAACATAATCTGATCAAAAATTCCTGTTGTACTATTTCGGTTCACACCAATATACATTACTTAGAATTTTTTTAGATTTTTAGTTTAAACCATCTGGGCTACAGGGTGTGGGACAAAATTTTTTTTTGCACAATTTTGGCAAAAATCGCATCAAAATAATTTATTTTGCAAAAATAAAAATTTGATGTTAATCCACGTACTAAGGGCTTTCATTTGATACCCTACTCAGAATTAAAAAAAAATAATTTTGTTTTCGATGAGCACGTATTTGTTTATATTTTTAGGGGGGTATGTTTTTTAGATGTTTTAGTATTTTTCCTATGTGCGGGTCAAAAAGTTGTATAAGCATGCCAAATTTCAACTCTCTAGGTTTAGCAGTTTGACTACAATTTTTACCGAACAGACAGACAGACAGACAGACAGACGACAAAATGACGGTATAAGGGTTTTTTGGTCATACCTACAAAATCCTAAAAAACGTAAAAATTGTTTGTTTGTTTTAAAATAATCAAGTATTACAATAAATTTATATTTACTTAAACATTTAGTTTGTGATACCTATTGCACTTGCCAGTATATTACATTATAATAATTTTTTTAATAAGACGATTGCTCCTGCATAGTGTAGGATAAGACTTCAATATTTGGTGAATATTCAGTAATCTTTAACTTAAGGCAGCACTCAAGTTTCAGGTCAGTACGATTACTTCTTAACTAACTCTTTATTAATTTCATATGTGAAAAGACTTGCTCACAATAATATGTGGATCCGAAAATTGTCAGTAGTCCAAAAACATATTTTTTTAATGATTGAACGATTTTGAAAGAATTTTCCAAGCTTCGAAAACAACTTTACCTACTTTTTGAAGATTGTGAATTTCGGTTCACTTATGCTGAGAAGATAAAATGCACTTTTCTCTTTCTAAACTTTCCAGTTCAGAATTAAATTTTAAGAATATATTATTCCATAAATCTTTGAATTTCAAATCCAATAATTGAAGTTCAAATTGTGCCTGATTAATCAATGGGAATGGTGATAAATGTAATTGCTGCATATCTGCTTAATTTGGTTTGGTCAAAACAGCTAGTGTAGTTTTATATTTTGTAAACTCTTTAAATCTTTCTCCAAAAGCTTCTTGCATGTTAACAATAGTTTGTGCAAAAAAAATTGCATTATTAACGTTGTTATTGTCCTTATGTTTTTGTAAATTAATAAAATATTTCTGCACGTAAATCATTCACAAATACAGATAAAAATTTTTCGAAACAAATAACTTCTTCTAAAAGGGAATATGCAGTAACTCGGGGAATTACCGGGCGTGAATTGCACCGTAAAACATCCTAAACAATACAGAACCTGTATAGTATAGGCAGAAAGTTACAAATATAAAAATAAATTATATTGAAATAAAAACCAGCCAATTTTCAAGGAGCCACAAAATTTTCTAAAAGAGCCGCATGTTGCCGACCCCTGCACTAGGTGGTCATTAGGGAATTGACCGAACATTTAAAATAATTAGGGAAAATTTTAAATGGGACGGTATGTGTCCAGATATAGAGAAATTTATAACAAAATGCGAATCCTGTCAGAAAAATAAATTTCGCAAGAAAATCCAAGTACCTACCTTTAACTATTATAACAACCTTTTGAAAAAAATTGTCTTGATATTGTTGAACCTTTACCATGTACCTTAAATTGAAACAAGTACCTATTAACTTTTCAGGACTCAGGATTTAACCAAATTTAAATAATCTTGCTACGCTATTAGGTTGATAGCATAATGAGAATTGTGCCTACCCCAATTTCTTTTTGTAAACCATATTTCTTTTGCATCTGTCAGTAGCACATAGCTGTCACCCCCTTATCTATGAGTAATTTTTAGTAATGTGACTAATTAATGGATATCGCCATATTAGATTTTTTCACCATTTATCTGTTTTCAATATTTGTGGTATGTGTCACCTTCAATGAACTAATAAAATTACCACCTCATTTATAAATACATGACTTCTTGGAATCACAAAATGGTATTTTTATGGGTAGATCATGATAAAGACTTTTTAACAAAATAGACGGGGTAAGTTAGTAAGATTTTTTGTTTGTTTTGATTTTGTAAAATAGTTACAATAGTAGATTAGAGGTATAAGAAGGCTATCATACCAATTCTGTAACTCAGTTACTATGATTATAGTAACTAAATTTGTCAGTATGCGCTAGGTCAGTTACTTATAATAATCATTAATCGTTAATCATAATAACCTTGGGGTATTTCGTATTCCGTAAGACAAAAGTTACTATAATATTTAGTAACATGTTACTATAAAAGTTCCTATCATAGTAACTACCAAATGCTGGTGTTTATAAGTAATAACTTAGTTCTTATAAAGATAAAAATAGCGGACATTTGATTTTAAGTGTAATTTTTAGATATAATAGAAAATGAAGAAGATTAGTAAAGAAAATTATATAAATTAAATATATATAAAATATGTATGTATGAGTGTAGGTAAATGTTTATATTGCAGGAGATGAAATATATTAAAGATCAAAAAGTCTTTTCCAATTCCTCATTTATGATATGAGTCTTATTTAAAAATATTTAAAAAATAGTTTTTGTTTTTAAAAAAATTAACAAAAGTTCTATTCAGTGAAGCAAAAATAGTTTCATGACGGGGGAGGATTATAAAATGAGACGTATGGAAGTAAAGACAGAACAAGGAAAATGCATCAAAGTAATCAAAAATCCAGCTTCATGAGAGGTTCTAACCCCCAAATTCTACTGGCCTGCGCCACTGGTTCTATTGTCGAGAATTTGTCTTTGCATTCCGTTTTTTTTTTTAATTTCTTCACTCATTTTGTTTTTTTTAATATATTATAAATGTATATACCATAATATATATTATATAACAACAAAATAATGTAAGCAATACAATATTTTGACATTTTTAACCTGAACTGTCATCTGTATACCACCAATGCGCATGCGTGTTGCGCTTCTGTAACTAACTTCATTCTTTTCTCAGTAACTGTCACTAAGATATAACTTTCATAGCGACGTCACTACAGTTGGATATTACAGAATACGAAAAACGTTAAAGTTACTATTAAAGTCACTATAAAAATTATCTTGTAGTAAAGTTACTACACGGTAACTATTATAGTAACTTTTTACAGAATTGATCTATTCATGTTAATTTTTTCCGAACTCCTGGAGGTTTCTGACCATCCAGAGTTTTAACGAATTCCTTGAGGTCCTTGAATATTCAGAGTCATCAAAACAAACACAACTCCTTGACGTAAACATATATATACAATAGTAGATTCGTACTAGCTCTAATAGCCCAACTTATCAACTTAATACGTTAACAAACTGCAACAATCTAGAGATACATGATTTAATTTCCCTATAATTTCATACAATTATTAAAGTAAAACAAGTTAACTATATTTATACCGTTCAAAAATTGTAATAAGACATAATTAACCATTTCTAAACTAATACAGTATTAGACATTTCTTGATTAACTTGCGACAGCATTAGTCATACAGTTTTTTTAATCGGTAATTCAATTTTAAGGCACACTTTCACTGAGACTGTGAATAACTCGGTTAACTTGTTTAAAAATTATCACAGTCTAACCGACAACTAATAATAACAATTTTAATATTATATATTATTTACAATATTTAAGATTAGATATGTTAATCTTAAGATCTGTTTTTTAGATACAAAATAAACAAAAATTAGATTTTTGAAGAGTAGACGACCTTTTTCGACAAGAAAAGTAATTTATATAGCACATCGTTTCAAATTGTTCCCGAAATTATTATTTCTTCAACATTCTTAGGATACTTGACACCAGAACTGTCAATTATAATGAATTGCTAAAAATTGTGATTGTTTCCATATTGTTGTTAGTAAAATTATATTTATAATTGACAGTTATAATTCTGGAATAGACCAGGCCTAGTTTAATATAATATGTCATTTGATTTTAGGTCAAACTAGCTGGTATACCCTTCCTATCGTACATATCGTACTTCTGGTTGCATAAGGTGGATCACGAAAACTTAGCAAGGCAAGTAGCTCAGGACAATCAATTTTATTATTAAGAATTTTATAAAGAAACGTCATGTCAAGTAATGTACGTCTGTTCTCTAGAGACAGTCTGACTAATAGGGGATACGCATAAAATTTGTATTTCCTTAAAACTACATTATTTTGATATGTTAATGTTAGTTATGTCACCTAACCAAACAAATATTACATTTTAATTAATATTATAAATTTGAAATAAGCCGACCACGGAGCGAAGGTTGCCGAGTAAAAACGACTGAATATGACGGCAAACGATAGAGGTTTCACGTCACAGATACAGCTACAACATAATCTTTACACGCGTGTGTATTGTATTGTTCGAGAGTTTTGTATTTGTTTTTAAACAATTTTTCACGCATTTATTATTAAAATGGCAGATAAAGATTTTGTTAGGGCTCAGAGTGATAATTTACCCAACATTGATGCATTTATGCTCATGGAATATATGAAAAATAATGAATGCTACAGTGCTGAAGAAATACGTGGTGTCAAAGCAGACCTGTAAGTAATTTTTATTTTATATTCTATAACTTTATGTAAACAAACGCTGCAACTCTGTAAAATGTAAATATTTATGTAATTTAGATGTCAGAATTTTACTACATTGTTTACATGAAGTTACAAAACGTTAGAGGCATAATTGAAATACTGCAATATAAGTTATCTATTTTAATATAAAATTTAATTCGGTAAACATGTATAAATTGTTTTTATAGAATTGAACTTTATTTTAATTAAAATCACTCTAACTTTACATAACCTATAAAAGTTATACAAACAAATAAGTTCACAACAGACTATGTACGCCGGTAAGCTAGTAGTGTCATGCGTCAGTTAGAAGGGGTATGACGTCACACGTCGTTTTCGCGCGCTACATACATTTATGATTTTTTTAAGCCTTCAAATTACAAAAAAAAAACAAACTGTTTTTTATGTTTATATGCAACAAGAGGAATATAATAAAAAAAAAATAAAAAAATCATGCCTATCCCCTATTCTGTAACTCAGTTACTATGATCATAGTAAGTAAATTTGTCACTATGAGCAAGGTCAGTTACTGTAGTAAAGGAGATTTTACTTGACAGATTGATCGATTGAGAACCGATAAAGAAATGTATATCTATTTCAGACAGTTTTATGTAAGAACGTATGTCTGCTTCTTACTGTAACGTACGTTCATAGTTTTTGTCTTTTTTGTTATATTATATTATGGTAACTTCAACGTATGTCCCTTTGTATACACGCGCGCGCTTTAGACCTCCCACCACTAGATGGAGACAGGCCTGTCACATGAAACAAATTGTATCTTTTTCTTTATTTCTAGCTTTTTCTGTGAACAAATGATATGGCTCTATTCAAAAATGGATATTTTATTGCTATAGTTCTCTCCCATTGAACCATATGGTTTAAATAACCGTCATCTATCAATTAAAGTCTCCTTTACTATATCATGGTAACTGTGGTGTATTTCGTATTCCGTAAGACAAAAGTTACTACAATATTTAGTAACATGTTACTATAAAAGTTCATATTATAGTAACTACCAAATGCTGGTGTTTATAAGTAATAACTTAGTTCTTATGAAGATAAAAATGGCGGACATTTGATTTTAAGTGTTATTTTTAAATATAATAGAAAATGAAGAAGATTAGTAAATAAAATTATATAAATTAAATATATATAAAATATGTATGTATGAGTGTAGGTAAATGTTTATATTGCAGGAGATGAAATATATTAAAGATCAAAAAGTCTTTCCAATTCCTCATTTATGATATGTCTTTTATGATATGTCTTTTATGATTATGATTATCTTAAAAAAATTAACAAAAGTTCTATTCAGTGACGCAAAAATAGTTTCATGAGGGGGGAGAGTTATAAAATGAGACGTAAGGAAGAAATGACAAAACAAGGAAAATGCATCGAAGTAATAAAAAATCCAGCTTCATGGGAGGTTCTAACCCCCAAATCCCACCCGCCTGCGCCACTGGTTCTATTGTCGAGAATTTGCCTTTGCATTTCATTTTTTTTTTTTAATTTCACTTATTTTGCTTTTTTTATATTTTATAAATGTATATACTATAATATATATTATATAACAACAAAATAATGTAAGCAATACAATATTTTGACATTTTTAACCTCAACTGTCATCTGTATACCACCAATGCGCATGCGTGTTGCGCTTCTGTAACTAACTTCATTCTTTTCTCAGTAACTGTCACTAAGATATACAGTCTGTTCCAAACGGTTAAGCGGAACTAAATTTTGCAATCTAGTTACTTTCATCGTTTAAATCGTGCTTTTCGACCGTTTTGTTTAAGCTTTGTAAATCATACTTACAATACACATTTTTTGGTTAAGGTTAATATCATTTTAAATTGTCATTTTCTTTATATTTTGATTTTTTGTGTCATTCTTAATACAAATTTCCCATTTATTAATTTTTTTGTCATTAAAATATATAAAAAAATAATTTAATTTTGACATAGGTCATTCGTTTCCATGGTTTCATTGTTGTAATTTTAAATTTTGACATTCCAACGTGAAAAATGAAATAACCCCAGCAAGGTACCTTGTCGTGACAACCTAAAAGAACGAAATTCCCATTTAGTTCCGCCTAAGCGTTTGAAACAGACTGTAACTTTCATAGCGACGTCACTACAGTTGGATAATACAGAATACGAAAAATGTTAAAGTTACTATTAAAGTCACTATAAAAGTTATCTTGTAGTAACATTACTACACGGTAACTATTATAGTAACTTTTTACAGAATTGGTCTCAGTAACTGTCACTAAGATATAATTTTCATAGCGACGTCACTACAGTTGGATATTACAGAATACGAAAATGTTAAAGTTACTATTAAAGTAACTATAAAAGTTATCTTGTAGTATCGTTACTACACGGTAACTATTATAGTAACTTTTTACAGAATTGATCAGTATAAAAAAAAGAGTATAAGGAAGAGGCTAAAAAAAAATTTTTAAACAATTTTAGATAAAATAGCAAGTATGGACAAAAATCTCAATACTGAACATTTTGTTAAATATAACACCTTTTCCACTCAATCACGTTCAAAATAAAAACCAGAAAAAACTAGTAGTTCCCCACCACATATTTTATTTTATTTATCATCAACTTGAGACTGCATAAAACAACACATGCTCTTATGTTTATTATTTATTATTATATTATTTATTTTCAATATAAAATTATATATTTATATAATTGATTTGCTCGTTCTAATGGAACAATACCTACACTTACTTATAAATTACTTTAGATGACTTTTTTATTATATAAATTTTAAAATGTTTAATTTATTTTTTAATAACATGTACTACTTTTTGAATACCATGTCTATGTGTTCATTTTGTGACCTAATTATTAATTGTTTTGTTCAAAATATTAGAACTGTTTTATAAAAATATTAAACATTATATTTATTTACATAACCTTGTAAAAGGATTAGCTTGTCCATTAAAAGAGATGACGGTATATGGACAAAAGACACTTCTCAGTAAAAAAATAGAGAACTTAATCCGGATGCTAAAATCAAAATTTGAGATTGTTTATTTACTCTCAAAACACTAACAAGAATCTACACTGACTTGGATTCTCTTGATTTCTGGAGTACCGAACAAATGTTCATACCTCCTTAATCGCAATTATATATCTCTATTTATTTTTATTGATGGTGCCAATGTGGCCGCACTTGAGTGCGTCTTCATTTCAGAGTTTTACCTCATTCTCAATGATATGTTGTAATTGATCATCTTGTTGGTGTTTTGTTATGTCCAGATGATAGATTTTGGTCTTCTGTATTTCATGCGGGTTGTTTCATTATATGAAGATAGTATGTTCTTTATCTCTTCATCTGGATGGTCTTCTAGTACTGTAAAGAATTTTGTCGCTCCTTCCTTTATATATTCCTTTATCTCTGGTATTTTTAAATCTCTGTGGATTAGCGAATTTCTCACAAACCAGGGTGCGGATACAACTAGTCTTAATATTCGATTTTGTCTTCTTTGCAAAGATTTAATTGTCGGCTCGCTTGCATGGCCCCATATTGGATATGCGTATAGCATATGTGGTCTTAATATAGTTGTGTATAATCTTAATTTATTTTTGATACTCAATTTACTTCTTTTCCCTATAAGAGGCATCAATTTGTATAGGATCCCCGATGAGGTGGCTCTTTTATCCTTTATATGCGGCTTCCAGCTTAGTCTTCTATCTAGGATAACCCCAAGGTATTTGGTTGTATTTTTCCATGGTATTATGGTATCGTTATATTTTATTGGTTCTGCTTGGCCCTGTCTTCTTCTACTGAAGTACACTGCTTGGCTCTTCTCGGCGTTTATAGTAATCCTCCACTTTGTGTACCAGCTGTGCAGTTGTTCGGCGGCGAGTTGCAATCTTATATTTATCATTTCTTGATGACTGGATTTATATAATATTGCCACATCGTCTGCATACATCGCTAGTAACCCTCCGTGGTTGATCTCTAGACAAGAATCTACATAGGGCTCTAGAAAAGTTTTGAGTTACGGGTTTACTTTTTAAACTTTTTCAAAGTACCCACCACGTTCAATACACTTCCTCATATGTACCATGAGTTCAAAAAGAAATTACATAAGTGTTGGCTGTAGAAAAATAAAATAATGTCTATTGCAAGCTTTATATAACATTGACTAACGTTTAGGCACAGCTTTTGTAATCATTAAATTGGAAATTATTTTTAATTTTATTTTTAAATTATATTGTTTTATTGGCCATTAGTCTATACAACCATATTAGCCAGCTAAATACAAATTAATACATTCTATACAATAAATACAAATTTATACATTATATACAATATATTTTTTGATTTCACAGATACAGAAAAATAAACATAAAAAACTAAAGGAGTTGTTCAAAATGACCACCGTTTTCCTGCAGACACAAATTTACTCGTTTTTAGGGTTTTGTAGGTATGACCAAAAAACCCTTATACCGTCATTTTGTCGTCTGTCTCTCTGTCTGTCTGTTTGTCTGTCTGTCTGTCTGTGTCTGTCTGTCTATCTGTCTGTTCGGTAAAAATTGTAGCCAAACGGCTAAACCTAGAGAGTTGAAATTTAGCATGCTTATACAACTCTTTGATCCGCACATAGAAAAAATACTAAAACATCTAAAAAACATATCCCCCTAAAAATATAAACAACTATGTGCTCATCGAAAAAAAAAAAAATGTTAAAAAAAGTACGTGGATTAACGATCAAATTTTTATTTTTGCAAAATATATTATTTTGAAGAGATTTTTGCTAAAATTGTGCAAAAAATTTTTGTCCCACACCCTGTAGCCCAGATGGTTTAAACTAAAAATCTGAAAAAATTCTAAGTAATGTACATTGGTGTGAACCGGAATAGTTCAACAGGAATTTTTGATCAGATTATGTTTTTGGAAAAAAACTCATTTTTTGTGTTTTTTGGCTAATAATGTACACAAGTTATAGCTTTGTAACACGCTACACTAGAAGGTGTATCCTGGTCTAGTGGTTATGACGCTGGCTTTTCACCCAACTAACTCGATCGAACGGGATCGAACCCTGCGAGAAGAGACAATATTATTTTTTGTTTTTTTTTTTAATTTTTATATTATTTAAATTATTTTTTCAAAATTCTAGTTATATTTTGGCAAATGTTGCATTTAATTTTTAAAAGCGTAAATTTAATAACCAGTGGAAATTGTTTAAATTATAATTTAATTCTGTTTCAATATACACGAAATCAGAAGGGCGGAGCTTATAACAACCAATGGAAGCCATAGGCGCAATTTTTAAAATTCTTAAAGAACCTTGTTATATAAAAAACTATTAAAACTATATAAAACTAAACTAAAAAACTATATAAAAACTATTATATAAAAAAATACCATTATTTAGGTTTCTAAATACTGCACATATTTAGAAACCTAAATAATGGTATTAGGCGTTCGAACTAATATTAACAAAAAAAATATTTTAATATAAAATTTGTTTTGGCACCCCAAATAATCATCATTCACTTACTAAATACCTGCAAAACCCTGAAATGTGTGAAAATTCACACTTCACATCAATTTTTTCATACTATTAAAAGCATTTATAAGAATTTGAGGAGTTATATTGACACACTGTTCAGTAATTCTTTTTTGCAGTTCCTCGATATTGTTAATAGGAGTCTTGTATACATTATTTTTCAGATAAGGGAATATAAAGTAATCTAAAATAATCAAGTTTGGTGATCTAGGTGGAAATTCTGGATTTGAACGTAAACTAATTATTCGATCGTCTAAAAATTCACAGTAATTGATGGTCTCTTGAGCGGTGTGGGCAGTCACGCCATCCTGTTGGAGGTAGCTTTGCTGGAGCTCATCCACATGAAGCTGATTAATAAATTCACGTACAATATCCCGGTATCTCTGAGCAGTAACAGTTTCGTGGAAAAATATGGGTCAGATAATACGTCTTCGAAGCACAGCAATCCAAACACCAACTTTTAACGGATGGAGGGGAGTTTTGCGAAAATTATGAGGATATTGAGCACTCCATAACCTCATATTTTGTGAATTAATATACCCCGTAAGGGTGAACCAGGCTTTAAATTTAACAAATCATCATTATTAATTAAATTTTGTTGGAACCAGTGGCAATACACAATTCGCCTATTGTGATCTGCTGGCAGCAACTCATGTAAAGCAAGAATTTTGTATGGGAAGAGCTTTAAATCTTTTTTGACAATAGTATGGCAAGTTCCTAATGATAAACCAGTCTCTTGCGACAGTGTACGTGGTGATGTAGTGGGTTGCTCGTTCATACGTTTACGAACATCATTAACTATATTTTGAGTACGACTCTTGGCCTACCAGTTCTATCTCTATGAGTAATGCTCCCTGTATCTCGGAATAAATCAACACATCTTCTACGTGCGCTGTAAAAATCTCCTTCAAGGAAAGCAATATCTGGAAATTGTAGCCGAAATTTCTCTAAACATGACACCGCACTGTAAATCCATTCACTCGAACACATAAAAAATTAATAAAAATAAAATTTATTTTAATAAACCTTTATTGAAATCAAATGAATGACAATTTTAATTAGGCCCCATGTTCTCTGAGACCACCTTTGCTATGGGATTGATACGATAAAGCTACAAAAAAGTACTGGATGGGAGTATCTAACGACCGGTAGCAGTTGGACGATATCAAATTTTTTAACTGTAATTAACTTGCAAGTTATTGTCAAGAAACTTAATTTGTACATTCCCCAATTTTGAGAGTTCCTCAGTGAAACATACCCGTATTTTACTTTCAAGAATTTAATTGTATTACTTTCATTTTTCAACTGGTTTTTATACGGATACCATAAATTATAATATAATATTACAGCTTTAATTACTTTTAACTTTTTATATAACAAATTTTAATTTTCATATTATATCCAATTTGTAATAGATTTTTTATAAACGCAACAATAGTTTTATTGCATTAGTATTATTACTAATGCAATAAAAGGGTACTTCCTTTGGCTACCGAATACACAAAGTGAGGAGTTTGTGCTGCTCAAGGGGTTTATAAGGAAACAAAATGTCTCGTATGACCTTGTCGCTACGTAAAGTCAGCTTAGAACATTAAGCACCGTTTTCGAGTACCCACAACACTGAGTTTATGCTGTATTTTGTATACTAATATTTAAGTATTTTTTCGTATTATAAGTGCTTTTTTAGGGTTTTGTAGGTATGACCAAAAAATCCTTATACCGTCATTTTGTCGTCTGTCTGTCTGTCTGTCTGTCTGTCTGTTCGGTAAAAACTGCAGCCAAATGGCTAAACCTAGAGAGTTGAAATTTGGCATGCTTATACAACTCTTTGACCCGCACATGGGAAAAATACTAAAACATCTAAAAAACATACCCCCCTAAAAATATAAACAAATATGTGCTCACCGAAAACAAAAATATTTATTTTAAATTCTGAGTAGGGTATCAAATGAAAGCCCTTAGTACGTGGATTAACGATCAAATTTTTATTTTTGCAAAATAAATTATTTTGATGCGATTTTTGTCAAAATTGTGCAAAAAAATGTTGTCCCATACCCTGTAGCCCAGATGGTTTAAACTAAAAATCTAAACAAATTCTAAGTAATGTATATTGGTGTGAACCGAAATAGTACAACAGGAATTTTTGATCAGATTATGTTTTCGGAAAATACCGCATTTTTTGTGATTTTTGGTTCACAAAGTACAAAAGTTATACCAATGTAAGACACCTACATGCAAGGCGTGCGATAGCGTAATGACTTGAGCACTGATTTCGTAAGCTAAAATGCGATGGAAACGAAGGGTTTCGAGTTCGAGTACGGAGTGAATTTTATTTTTTCTGTTTTTTTTGCATTTTTATTATGTTGAAATTATTTTGACAAATGTTGCATTTAATTTTTAAGAGCGTAAATTTAATAACCAGTCTTATTATATGATTAACAGACGATAAATTATTTTAAAAATATCGTTCATTTTGCCGTGATTACTACAAAGTAAAATTTGTCCTACACACTCAGCATGCCGCCTTCACTTATTATATACCTGCGAAACCCTGAAATGTGTGAATATTCACACTTCACATCAATTTTTTACTAATTATGGACGTATCTCTAAAACGAAATACGATAAAGACCTGCGGTTGAAATTTTTTTTACACCGCAAGGTAGAAAGGCTTCAGAATTAAGTAAGTAAGTAAAAATTGATTAATAAGTGATATATAGATCAAAAAGTGTCCCCCCAAATATTTTACCCACAAGCCGCTACTGGATAAACCTGCTAATGATATCTCTACCTAATTTGAAAAACAGTAAACTCAAACTAAAAACGAAAGTTGTAAAAATTAGCATCTTTTAAAAATAAATTCCGAGTCTTCTCATCCATACAAACATTTAAACCAAAGCAACAATAAGAAAAAATTAAACCTAATTATTTAATTGAATAGGAACTTGGAGTCTTTTTGCTTGGTGCAACATTGCAACACTACGTCACGTGACGTCACTAACTGATTCAGTCGTGCTGGAATGTCGAGTGATTCCTGACTCGGAACTAGGTCACATTTAAAGCAACTGAACGATACCTGTAGAGACATCTAATGGCAGCTGTCTGAACTATAATGACTGTAAAATAGATTACTAGTTGATATGATTTTGTTACGAGATAATAAAATTTAGTTGAGAGGTATAGATGGTACGCGTAATCAAATCATATTTTATCCATGGGCGTACGTTCAGTACTGAGCAAGTCATATAATATTGACACAGCATGCTCTATGCCTTATACCCTTTTCACACTAGAACTTTAAGACGAGTGAACTTAAAGTTCACCGATGTTTAACATCGGTATGCTTTCATACTTGATGTTTAAATCTCCGGTGCTGTCATCAGCTACAGTAATTTTGTCCTTAAGTTACCGTTATGAAATTACCAGTTTTGAACTGTCTGCGCAGACGCACATTTTGAATTATTATAAACAAATATGGATATTTCATTTCATTCTACAATAAAGACACTACATTAAAGAATATATTACACCTGTATTAACATGTAAGCCGATACATTTTATCTCAATTATTATAGCTCTGTATTTTATTAAACACGATATTAAAATAAATAATTTTATTATAACAATAAGTATAAACTTCTTATAACGTCGTTATAATACAGTATTCTTGTTTATGATAATACAAAATGTTGACAGCACAAATTCAAAGAGTATTTTTTTATAATAGAAATTATGTTGGCAATGCGGACGATGTTTAAGACGCAGATCTCTGTCTTAAACATCGCTTGTATTTAGACGAGGTCATACGTTTTCACATTAGCGTTTAAAGACACATTCACTTTAACATTCGATCTTAAAGTTCTAGTGTGAACAGGGTATTAGAACTGTTATTAAGCCAAGACCAGCGCTGTATTGGTAAAATCAGCAGGTATACGCAATAAACGGACCGCGAATTTAAGTGTGCTTGTCTGTATGCAACCAGTTTTACACCAAAGTAAAACAGTATTGCCGATACAGCAGGCGTATTACTTTTGCGATAACTCTGTTAAATTACTTTAAGAATTATGCAAGTAATATCACATTGACGTAATGCCGTCTTGCTTACAACAGGCGTATTACTTCCACGATACTATTGTACATATTACGTAGGTTTAAATTAATTTGATATTATTTACTTATTTATTATTTGATTAAGTATGTAACAAAGTATGTAAAATTTAAAAATAAACTAATTGAAACGCAATATAAGAATAGTCGTCTAAATAAATAAATTGAAACACGTATCCGGAAACTGAAAGACCTTCATTACGCATAGTTTACACGCTATTACGCACAAACAAAAAAAACATATGCGAAGTAATGAAAACTATATATTGTACATAATCTGTTACTGATGTCATGTTGGAAATTTTCAATTTATATGAGTTTAAAAAAAGTACAGTAAAATACTAACTAAAATATATGTAATAAGTTCAAACCGTACTACAGTATTCAGTACAATAATTTGGGCACCAGTTAGCGTATTCGAGAGTGTCACTTCTCAACAGTAGTATACTGTCGAAACTTTTAAGAAGGGAATGTCACTTTGTTAGTAAATATTCTGTAGGCAGAGACTCGAGGATGCCGTAAGCATGCAAGTTTAAACCGTACTGCAGTATTTAGTACAATAATTTGGCCACCAATTAGTGTGTTACTCAATAGAGAAAACTTTTTAAGATCGCAGCGCCATATGCGGCAAAAGCTGGAAAACTCGAGAGTGACATTAAACTGTAACTTGTGTATTTGTTTACATGGTGAAAATGAGCACGAGTTTTATTTTCCTATTTTCCGAGCTATTTTATGTTTTAAGGAAAATTTTTAGTTTTTCATTGTATTTATCAGGGCTTCGAACCGTTATTTTTTTCGTTTCAGTTTTCGTTCCGGTTCAATTAAAAAAATATATATCAGTTCGGTTCCAGTTTTCGTTCCGGCAAAAATAACGGTTTTTTTCGGTTTTCGGTTCAGTTCCGAGTGATACACTTTTAATTGCTTTTATTTGTATTAGAAATTTATTTTCTACTATAATTCTGGGAGTTCTGAGCATTCAATTCTGCTCATCATTTTAAAAAATAATCTTAAATAAAATGTATTTTATATTCACTCACACAAACATTATCTGAACCGAAATAAACCGATATTTTTTTTTTCGGTTCAGTTCCGGTTTTCGTTCCGACAAAAATAACGGGTTTTTTCGGTTTTCGGTTCAGTTCCGGTTTGAAGCCCTGGTATTTATTTCTTTTTGACTGTCTGTCAATTTGATATCAACAAAAATATGGTAAATATATTAGTAAAAAATAAAAATATCTGTCTGAAGAAGTGGAAGGGCTTTTAATATATCAACCAGAGCCGCAGTAAGGAAAACCAGAGCGCTAAGGGCAGAGCCCTTGGCAAATAAAAAGAAGGTTCTCATTTCTCACCTCTCAAGATTTAAGTGATGAGCAAAAAAAAAGGTCCTCACCTTCGCAATGGCGCCCCTTAGCAAGTCCGTCAGCGCTCTTTTCCTTCGTGCGCTAGGAGCCGTCGCCCCCTCCGCCCCCCCCCCCCCTGCGGCTCTGATATCAACTGATGTTTTAGTCAAATTTTGGGTGGGGTAAGCGCCTTTATTCAGTCTTTTCTTGGACGTACAAAATCAAGTTCCATAAAATGCAACAAGCAAACGCGCATGCACGGGTTTGGATTGCCCATTTTTAGGGTTTTGTAGGTATGACCAAAAAATCCTTATACCGTCATTTTGTCGTCTGTCTGTCTGTCTGTCTGTCTGTCTGTCTGTCTGTCTGTCTGTTCGGTAAAAATTGCATTTTTTGTGTTTTTTGGTTGACGATGCATACATGTTATACTCTTATAACACACTAAGTTGATAAGCGTTTGGTGGTCTAGTGGCTCAGTTGCTCGACTACTACACAGGATCGTTATTCACTACACAGGTTCGTTCCTGGCTTGTGGAGTCAATTTTATTTTTTGTTTTTTTTTTCATATTTGTTATGTTTAAATTAATTTGTTAAAATTCTAGTTATATTTTAGCACATTTTGAATTTAATTTTCAAGAGCGTAAATTTAATAACCAATTGGAATTATATTTTCATTCTGTGTCATTTATACGAAGCCAGAGGGGCGGAGCGTATGATTTAAGACAACCAATGAAAGCCATAGGCCCAATTTTCAAAATCTTAATGAACCTTGTTATATAAAAAAAATACTGCACTTATTTAGAAACCTAAATAATGATATTAGGTATTCGAATTAAATATAACAAAAAAATATTTTAACATAAAATTTGTTTTTAAAGCTCTGAGATTAACAGACGATACATTATTTTAAAAAGATCGTTCATTTTGCTGTGGTTACTACAAAGCAAAATTTGTCCTACACACTCAGCATGCCGCCTTCACTTATTATATACCTGCGAAACCCTGCAATGTGTGAAAATTCACACTTCACATCAATTTTTAGTTTTTGGATCCATAGACAACTATAATCTACCTCCAAATATATATTTGGAAACGATATCGTTTCCATTGATATTATTTCCGATTTATGAAAATGATGGAATGTTAAAGTGTAGGCTAACCAGACGTACTCTTTTTTAGAGTATTATACTCTTTTTTAAGTAATATCCTCTATACTCTTACTTCTTTTAAAACAGTGACAATCGTATCTTCCGAAAATCGCCACCAGATATCTGGGCACTTAAGAAGAGTCCTATATTTTTTTAGAATTCAGTTGCTCTGGCACCGGTGTTGATTCTGATTTAGTCCCGCTTTGTTTCCGCTAATACTATATAGCTATGAGTCTGCTAGTATCTACAATAATATATACCATAAGTAGACTTTGTGTGGGTACTTGAAATGAGGTCGCCTAGTGTTCAGAAGTGCATTCAGCTGTGCGGTGGGAGTGCTACTAGTTTACAGTTGTAGAAGACAGGGATCTGCGAATCTACTCGGGCATCGGCCAAAGACACACTCACATACATTCCACAACACTAAAACAGATATGTTCGTGGTGTAATGGCGTGATACACTTAAGGCTTTGATGAATTAATTGCTACACTAAATTTTATTAATATTAAACGCTTTTAGTAAAAGAAAACAGAAGGAAAACAATTACAAAGTTTAGATAAAAATCCAAATTTCAGGTCATTTAATTTGGGCAGCCCCTCTTGACAGGGGGCCCCGTTTAGACTATCTTTAAAATTTTTGTTTAAAACACATATTCAATTATTACAACTTAACCCATTAATGGCCAAACTATTAAGAAAAAATATTTTTCACAAAACTTGTAATGCAAATTAATTAAAATACACCAACTTAGACAATTATTGCATTTTGAAAAAATATATATGCTTAACTCTACAGGAATATAAGGATGCGTATACGCACCCTTGGCTAATAACAATATCAAATATAAGTAAACATGTAATAAGCAAATTATTTTATTTATGAATGAAATATGAACTTATTTGGAATGAAACATTTCAAAACACTCTGGCCACAGATGTACTTTACATTTTACGCATAAATAAAAGTTGCTCTTACACAAACTGCATTTTTTTACATTCGTTTCATGCCTCTTCTCAGACGACCAATATTATCTGATGACATTTGATAAACTGTTTTTTGAAGGACGTCCATAGTTTGAATTTGTTGCTTCTCTATCAGTATATGCATTACTCTGATACTTCATAAGAGGTGTGTTCGTTTGTGTTGCCCAACCTGCACTGAACTACACCACAGCTTCCCCCACCAATGCTATCTTATATAGTGACGTCAGCTGCTCTTGTCCTGGACAAGTCTGGTGCAACACAAACGAACAAAGCTAAGAGCAACTGCTAGTCGTGACCAATTAAGAAATTTTACTATCATTTGACAGCTGTACAACTAATTTTTATTTCCACTATACTTATTCTGTAAATAAATATACTGAACTATGAAAGAACACACAGTAGAAATGGACAATAGGTTAGATGGCTAAGCCAAGATTAGACTTGTCGATGATGAATCACGCCTGTACATTTCACTGATTTGGCCAAAGGTGCGTATACGCACCCCATAAATTTGAATGATGTACACAGCAACATGATAGATAAAATTTATATTTTTTCAAAATAGGATAATTCATAACAATGTTCCCATACGGTTTGACTATATATATATAATTTATATTACCAAGAAGTGTATAGAAACTTGGATTTGGGATATGAGGACCTTTTTTTTGCTCATCACTTGTATTTCTAAAGTGATGACATTTTTTCTTTAGCTTTTATAAATCAGTAAAATCTTCAAAAATTGACCAATTTCAAAATATTAAAAAATATATACTCTTTAAATAAACTGCGAAATAAAATATTCACGAAGCTATTGTATCCTAGTAATGCTTGTAAAAAAATTATGCAATAAAAATAAAACAACTGCTTCCCTTAAAAAAAATAATTTCTAAAAGGTTGCGTATATGAACCTTTGGCCATTAATGGGTTAAAATGTTTGTTCAAAACACATATTCAATTATTGTTTGTTTATCCTTGGCCAGTACCCTGGTGCCCCGTGGCCGCTACTGGCCCATTGACGTATCAATTGCCGGCCCAGCAATGGTAAATTACAAAATAATCGCATTAAATGCTGGTAAAGTACTTCGTATAGGAGGAGTGTGAAATACAAATGTGAAGTATATTATTAATACTGGCGTTGCATAATCTTTTAGTGCCAGCAATTTACCAACAGAAAAAGCAGTTTGCCGGCATTCGGCCGATGGTTGAATGTTTGCTGGGTTCACGCTCTACACACTTTTGCCAACGTTCTGGAAGCTTGAATATACATTGTTAAAAAAAATTTGAGGGCGCGTCATCAACCAATTGCGCATCATTCGTTCCCCTCCAAGCGATTCTTTGATGGGCGCAATAATAATCACAGGGGGACAAATCTGGACTGTAGGGAGGGAGGTCGAGGGTTTCCCAGTGCATTTCCTCCAATTTGTTCCTTCTCAAAATTGCGGTGTGAGGTTATTAAAGCTAGCATTGTCCATGGAGAAGGATGACATCTCTGATGGGCTTACCTCGTCTTTTGTTTCGGTAGGCGGCTTTTGCTAACTCTAACAACTGGCAATAGTAAGCCGTATTCACATACGTCGATCTCGAAGAAAATCAATGAGTAAAACTCCTTAAACAAGCTTTCGAACGAGATGTTGTCATCTGTGCTACTTGACTTTGGGCGTCGATCATGATTTTCGTATAAAAATTAGGGCGTCCGTCAAGAAAATGTTTAACTCAAAGGGGTCTTCGTGTTCTACAAGTTTAAGAACCACTGTAATAGAGTATTGATATATTGTGGTTCCGTGGTAAACCACTGAGCTGAAAGTGTATTTGTACATAGAACTTATATATAAGACAAAGTTCAAAATTCATTCAGAGCTCTTTGAACTCTGCGGTAAAGAACATGAAGTTTCCGATAGAATCATGTTTTACTCTAGCGGTCAAATCAGAGCCGGTTTCACAATTAGACGAGTCTAGGAGACCGCCTAGGGGCTCCAGAAAGCCATGACTTTAATGCACCAGTTGTCCTATTTAATCGAGAATGTATGAGGATCTCGCAAAACTACAAGAGATACCACTTCGGTTAAATTAGGCCAAACACTATTACTAGTATTATATATATAATTTTATAACACGTTACTAGAGCTGGTGACGTTGGGGATTGTTATGTTGTAAATCAGTGGTCTCAAACTTATTTGGCCTACCCTTCCCTTTTCAGAAAAAAATTACTCAGCGCTCCTTGGAAATCTATATTCTTTAAAAGAACAAACAGAAAGATATATGTATCTATATTTCTACCTACGTTCTAAAATATAGTAAAGATAGTAAAGAAAGATGTTGTAAATAATACACCTTGAAGCTTGAGATTAAAAACTATTTATTAAAATCATATTCTCATCTAATGAGAAGGATGAACCTGGTGCGCTGCTATCAATGTATCAATCCTCGGCTCTATTTTTGTCAGCAGTATTCTTAAATCACCGCGATTAACTATTTGCAGTCGGTTTCGTTTTTTGTTAATAGATTTGTGACCGCACTGAACTCACGTTCCACTAAATATGACGAAGAAAATGTAACAACTTTTGTATAATAGCCCATAACCCAGGATAAGCTGTAGGAATCTGCTTTTGCAGCCAGAACTGTTGGTAGCCGTCTTTGAATTTAAATTTCAATTCGTAATTTGTTGTTATTTCCATCAGTTCTTCTTGTGATTCTGGAATGTTTGTACTTGAAAAAGGATCCAAAACCCAATCGGGTAAGTTCATTTTAAAAATATCTTCAAATCGTTGGTTGAAGTCAGAATGGAGAGCATCCAAGTGGTGACAATTAGAGATGGGTCGTTCATGAACGAACCGGCTAACTGAGCCGGCTCAGTACACTGACCGAAGTGACACGGTTCACCAAATTGAAATGAGCCGGCTCACGGCTCACTGTATAGTTCAAGTTTCAAGGATACGATTGGTCCGGCGATTGTGAACAGTGACCGGAGTGATCCGGATCTGGATCGATGTCATGTTGAACTTCGCGAGAACTTGGCTTGTAATGTATTATCATAAAGTGTATTTTGTCATCAATTTGTAGGGCAGTTTATTTGAAACTAATAGGGTTAGTCTGTATTTTCTTACAACCATACTATATAAAAATATTAAAAATATTGCCCAAATCCCAGATGTCTGATTTATAAGGGCAATAAACATCGCCATAAACTTAACACATCTGGTTTAAAATACAATAGCTACATAAAGTGAATTGCTTGTTTCAAAAATGTTAGATAAGAGTCGGGGCTAAGCGACGTTCTACCTACGACCGGACGACCGGTAACTGACTGACCTGTGTCTCGGGATCATGTTTAAAAGAACCGGCTCTAAGCAAGAGTCGGCTCTAAGCGACGTTCTACCGAACGACCGACCGACCTGTGTCTCGGGATCATGTTTACAAGAACCGGCTCTGAACAAGAGTCGGTTCTAAGCGACGTTCTACCTACGACCGAACGACCGACCGACCTGCGTCTCGGGATCATGTTTACAGTTCATATATTGCAAGAATCGGCTCTAAGCAAGAGCCGGCTGTAAACGACGTTCTACCTACGACCGAACAACCGACTGACCTGTGTCTCGGGATCATATTTACAGTTTATATATTGCAAGAACCGGCTCTAAGCGACTTTCTACCTACGAACTAACGACCGTCCTGTGTTTCGGAGACATGTTTACTTAACCGGATCACTGAGCCGGATCAATGAACCGGCTCAACAAACTAAACGACCTCCACTGATCCGGTTCCGCAAACTGAGCCGAAATTCCCATCTCTAGTGACAATAGGTAAGCAAGTCTTCATCATTTTCAATGCTCCCCCAAATGCATCCGAGGCTAATATTGTCCCCTCTTGATCGTTCCAGCGCCCCCCAGGGGGCAGTATCACCCACGTAATCACTGTTGTAAATGGACTTTTATGGATCCATGTGAACTTGTAACTGTAGCTTTTCAATTTTTGGTTAAGATTTATTATAGAAAGGTGCCATTTAAGTTTCAGAAACAAATCACTGTCATATCATTGTTATATCACTATCAGTGTTACTATAATGAACACCCTGGTTTACACAAGCGTATACTACTCTTATCACTACATTATATAAAAACAAATCTGGAGAAACCTATGATATGTTATCAAATTCTGACATAAGAACTACGTAGTAATGTCACTTTCATTGTTTATCTACGACTACAGTCGAAGTTACCCGATGTAATATCTTCATTACTAAATGATTAAATTTGTTTAATTCAGAAGTAGAGACGCGTTTGACCAGTCATCTGTTGATGTCGTGTAAGTTTAGACAGTACTATCATCGTGCGTAATGTCGCTTCAACAGGTTGTTAGTTTCGCGGTGTTTTTGACGTTGGCGTCGCTTTTAATTACCGGTATTAGTGCCGTCGTCGGAGTACAAATTTTACTTGCAGTTGGTATATTAGTTTTTCCATTTTTCTTCAGAAAAAAATGGTATAGATGGTTTTATATCCTATATAAAACACTACCAAGAGATTACAAGTAAGTGCTTATTATTATTATTATATGATTCTTACTTACTTCACTGTATACAGAATGGTGAATTGACCTGGCGGCCATAGCGAACATGTCAAATAATAAATATACTATTTCCTGCTTCTTTAATTGTTTTAGAGAAAAAGTGCAAGAGATAAAATTTATTTAGAATTAAAAACTCTACATTTTAGATAAGTAAACTATCTTCCAACTACTTCCGAAATTTAAAAATTATAAATTTTATAAAGCATTCTTCATCAATTAGCCATGTTTCATAAACAAATGTACATGAAAGACTAGTAATCTAAATAATACATTCAATTTATTATCATAAATATGGTAATTATATTAATAAATGAATAATTATATTTTATAACAAATGTTAAAATATGTCGCCGTTAACTGCTAAGCAGAAACCAAGTCTGTCGTAAAATCTATTAAATGATTTTTTTCTTTTTACCGCCAATATATATAAGGGAGGTATTGTGATCATACCGATTTTGACATTTCGAGATTTCGATGGATCTCCACGAATTTAGGTCCCTACATAACGTTTTGACTATTTTTAGCATGATGTCTGTCGGTCCGTCTGTCCGTCTGTCCATCTGTCCGTCTGTCCGTCTGTCTCTCTGTTTGTATGTCTGTCTGTCCGTCCGTCCGTCTGTCTGTATACACGTGCAGAGCTAATTCGGCTAACAGGATTTTTATGAAACTTCATATTTAAGCTTTTGACATCAATGGCACGAGTTGATCATTTTTTGGTAAAAATCGATTGACTAGAAATGGGAGCTTACTCGTGTCGATTTTAAGATTTTGCAAATATTTAACAGAAAAATATTTCGAAAAAATGTATTTAACAAAAGTTGCTATAAATTCAATAACTAATAACTTTCATTTGAGACGTTTTTTGATTAAACGAAAGAAATTTGAAAAATTTTTCTAAATTTTTTCTCTTTTTTCATACTTATATGATATGTAACGTTTCCATGGTCATGATAAATAATATATTTGTTATAAAATATTAGGCCAAGTTATTTCTACTCTGCTGCTAGAAAGTATTTTATACAACTACTTTGCGATGGCGGTCGGTCCTGTGGTGGCCACAGCTGATTTTTTAATTTCATCACTCCATTCTTTTCTTGGTATTTCTTTTCATTATGACCCTAAATATTTTATTTCATAAAATTGGTAAGGTTGGTACAACCAACAAATATTATAAAACATATAGCTACCGATAGCTATTGATAGCTACCTTGAAAAATATAAATCTGTCAAATCAGTCCGGCCAACCACTACATTCTTATACCAAGCACCAAAATGTATATAACATTTTAAATTAATTTATATAACAGCGGTTCTTAAACTGTGGACCCCTGGGGATCCGCGAAACAATTTTGACCTTAACTTTACATCCCCCAACTTTTCGCTTTTATTCAAATAACTCTTTTAATAAAAATCCTACATGGTCAAGACTTTTTGTATTTGTTGTTATCTAACTAGTTATTTACATAACTAAACAATAATTTGGAAAAATTTAATTATTTTTATTCAACTGCAAAATATTTAGAGAAAACATATTATAATAAGATCTATTTTGACCAATATTTGACCAAGAAATGTTTGTATGAGTTTAATGTATTATAATTTGTAACTTTTTTTATTCTTTTTACTACTATTTTTATTAATTTTATGTTTTTTATTCTATATGCTAATAAAAATGTTCCTCTATAAATGCACAAGACCATTTATTAAAATAACCAGCGATACATTTTTACCAATATTTATTACGAGTGCCTATGAGATTATTGAGCCAGAAATTAAGTCAAGAACGACGTAAAATGCCTAGGGTTGGGATGGGGTTCGCAAAAAAAAATGTTGTTCAAGAGGGGATCCTCGAACTACATAAGTTTCAGAACCCCTGTTATATAACATTATATTTTAATACAGAACATTTAAATCGAATAAAATTAATGTTATGTTCAGAAATTTTTCTGTTTATAAATAATCGATTATAAATTTAAATTATAACGGACCTATGACAATAAATTTGTATAGTGTCTAAGTTATTTTAAACTTGTTTGTACATTTTAATTATGGGAAAAATACTGACATTTTTTATTGTTTACTAATAAGTGAAAAAAAAAAACCTGATTGTGCCCTTTGAAATACTTAATTTTACATCAATTTTATAGTTAGATAGATACATATTATTATACCGCCATCAGCTATGAATAATATATATTGTAAAAATTTATGTGAAGTGGGAATTTTCACACATTTCAGGAGTTTGTAGATATTTTAGTAAACGTAAGCGTTGTTATTATCAGCTTACAATGTTTGCACCGATTAATCGGCAGATAATCCGTAATCGGGGTCATATCATTGATTAATCGTTATCAGCTTTTTGGTTTTTTACCGACCGCCAACATATATAAGGGAGGTATTGTGATCATACCGATTTTGACATTTCGAGATTTCGATGGATCTCCACGAATTGAGGTCCCTACATAATGTTTTGACTATTTTTAGCATGATGTCTGTCGGTCTGTCTGTCCGTCCGTCCGTCTGTCCGTCTATTTGTCTGTGTACACGTGCAGAGAAAATTCTGCTGAAAGGATTTTTATGAAACTTCATATTTAAGCTTCTGCCATCAATGGCACGAGTTGTTTAATTTTTGGTAAAAATCGGTTCACTAAAAATGGGAGTTTACTCGTTTAGATTTTAAGATTTTTGTGAATATTTCACAACAGAAAAATATTTCGAAAAAATTTATTGTAAAAAAGATGCTATAAAAGCAATAACTAACAAATTTTATTTGAGACATTTTTTGATAAAACGAAAAAATTTTGAAAATTTTTTCGAAATTTCAAGTCTCAATTTTTTCATACTTACATGTAACATTTCCATGGTCATAATAAATAATATCTGTGTTAGAAAATATTAGGCCAAGTTATTTCTACTCTACTTCTAGAATGTATTTTATACAAGTACTTTATGATGGCGATCGGTCCTGTGGTGGCCACAGCTGATTTTTTTGGTCTTAAGTTTGGCTTCTGAGCACCCCCCGCCCCAAACAAATAATTTGAGATTATTCCTCATTAATTTACCTTTAAGTTTCCCCATATGACACCCCTGTACCGACCTTGAAAATTGAATGGGCGGGAAATTCAAATACCTATCATACATGAATCAATAGACGATATCCAAAGTAACGTTGCTGACGTAGAAATTTTAGTAAAAAACATAATATCTTTAAAATTATTTTGCAATGGTCTAATATTAATGCGGACACCGTTATTTTGGACATTTGCCATTGCTGATACTTCATGAGTATATAAAATATATTCGGACGTTTCGGAAACTGCTCAACAATCTGTTTCCGTCTTCAGCGATCACGAGAAGTGATGAAAAATATAAATTAAAATATATAAATTCGTTTACAAAAAGTTAATTGTTTGTCAGAATAGTTCTACTGATAGCCCAGTGTCACTACTATCGATTTTAAATTGTATATTGTCTATTGTATTTTCACAATATTACTGAATAAATTTTAATTGGCAAAGCAGAAGGAAATAGTTATTAGTGTTGTTGTGGTAGCTAGTAGCAATTCACCGTTAGAAGTGCAGTACTTAACCCCTATAAGAGTCTATAATGGACCCCTAGCCATGGCCCCCATATTGAGAGGGAACTCTATAATCACTCAATTACTCTACATTTTAATCTCAATAGGAAATTTCCGAATTTAACGGAACTACACTATCTAAACTCATCACTGAATCACATTTCTGTCTTGCTTAATTTGTATGACTGGTCAGTAAGAAAATATGCCAGACATCTTGTATATAGGTGATCCACAAGATCACAGGATTTGCGTATAAGTTAGAAACTAACCTTAAAATTTAAGTATTTCTAAACATGAAACATTTTCATTGAATTAATACACGAATTTGTGTTTAAAAAGTATTGTTTTAACCCAGTGAATCGGGCTTTAGTCAGTTTTTTTGGTTTAAGCGGAACTAGATTTTCAAATATAGTAATTTTTAGCAATTGAATGAAGCTTGTGATAATTTTGTGTAGTAAAATCCTCAATTTAATTGTTAAAAAGTGAGCTAGTGACTTAAGAAAGTTAAATTTACATCTTGTTGCGCTTAAACGTTTGGAATAGCCTATAGCAGCGATTCCCAAACTGTGCGCCGCAAATGGGTTACAGGGGCGCCGCGAAAATATTTCATTATTCCTACAACTGCGTTAAAGTCTGTTCCAAACGGTTAGGCGGAACTAAATTTTACAATCTAGTTACTTTCATCGTTTAAATCGTGCTTTTCGGCCGTTTTGTTTAAGATTTGTAAATCATACTTACAATAAACATTTTTTGGTTAAGGTTAATATCATTTTAAAATGTCATTTTCTTTATATTTATATTTTTTTGTGTAATTCTTAATACAAATTTCCCATTTATTTATTTTTTTGTCATTAAAATATGTAAAAAAAATAATTTAATTTTTACATATGTCATTCGTTTCTATGGTTTCATTGTTGGAATTTTAAATTTGGACATTCCAATGTGAAAAATGAAATAACCCAAGCAAGGTCCCTTCTCGTCAACCTAAAAGAACGAAATTCCCATTTAGTTCCGCCTAACCGTTTGGAACAGACTGTAGTTAGACCAGTTTTTACTTGGTGCACCGCGGAAAAATTTTAATAAATTAAGGGCGCCGGGAACCGATAATTTTTGGGCACCACTGGGTTATAGGCATCTAAAAATCTCCGTAGTTTATTTAGTACAGAAAAAATTTGGGGATTTACTCGTTTAACGCGAGATTACGACATTTTTTTTTATAGGATAATTTATATTATTTGCGAAAATTGTGAATTAAAAATAAGCACAACTCAAAAACGGTTTGAGACAGCGACCTCCGATTAAAATTTTTGGATTCTCCGTAGTTTATTTAATCTACAAATAATTTAGGGCTTTAATAGTTTAATGCGTTTTGAGATTATTTATGACTAATATTTTTAATGGCATAATTTACATTATTTGTGAAAATTGTGAATTATTAAAAATTACAACTCAAATAACGGTTAGAGAAAATGACGTGAGATTAGAATTTTTGGATTCCTCGTAGTTTATTTAGACAAAAAAAAATGTGAGGCTAAATTTGTTTAGCTTATTTTAAAATTATGACAAATTTTAATATGGCGTGATTTATAGAAATTTTTATCTTCGCATGGACATATTTCAAAAACGTTCTCATGTTCCAAAAAAGGGAAAGGCAGTAATTTTAATTTCTGGCATGCATCATAATTGTATAATAGCAGAATCAACTCAAAAGCCAGAAATAATAATGTACTATAATGATACAAAAGCTGTCGAGACGCACTAGATGAAAAATGTGCCGCATATTCCACGTCGCGTAGAAGTCGCAGATGGCCCATGGCTCTATTTCATGCCATATTAAATATTTGTGGAGTTAATAGCCGTGTTTTATACCAATTTTCGAACGGAGGAAGAGAAATTTCCAGATATAATTGTTTTAAAGAATTGGGTCGCGAATTTTTGTTCCATATATAAAATCTAGAATGTACAATAAGAACGTATCATGTAAGCTTCGTCAAAACGCAGCAGATGTGTTAGGGATTATATTTGAAGCCGAAACCGTACCTGAAGTACATTGCAGCAAGTCAAAAAGGCCAAGGTGTCGCATTTGCCCCCAAGGAAATGACCGTAAAACGAATCATTATTGTAAACTGTGCAAAATACCGATTTGTCTAAAATGCAGTGAATTTGTTTGTCCTAATTGTATTTCGGAGAATTAGTTATATAATTTAGTTCTTAATAGTTCAATAAATGATATTTTTGTGAAAATATTTGTTTTATTTAAAAACATATTTCGTTTTTGGAATTTTTCGGTTTTCGATAGTAGTACTTATGAAACAATATTTGGGTAGTAGTACTTACCGGTTAAAAACACTAAAAACACATGGTTTTTGAGTCCTTGGGGTTCAGGGGGGGGGTAATCCTTTTAGCACCCCCCCTTCATCGGGTTCGCGCCAAATTTCAATTATTATTACGTCAACTATGACGAATGATCGTTTATCCGGTTTGGATATGTTAACTGTGCAAAGGAAGAAAATTACTAATAATAGAGTATATTTTATAGAAAAAGACCTTAATGTCAATTTGCTAATGAATACATAGTGATCTATATTTATGAAAGTTTATTTAATAAATCACTAAATATTTTTTAAAATACGATTTTGCTCTCCTTGAAAACACTTTTGCGTGCGCCCATGAGCGTTCATTATTAAATAAATAAATAAATATACTATTTTTCACTACCGAAGGTGATATTTCTTACTTATTGATGTCGAATATGGCATTTGTCAATATTTATTTTGACTGATATCAAAATATTGACTTTTTCTCCTATCAAGAAATACTTTAACATGTTATCTACATTTACTACTATGAATTAGATTTGAATGAAATACTCTAGATCAAAAGTTCAAGTTAATTAGTTATCTATTTATTGATTTTATTGGTTTTGTAAACTGGAAATGTTGAATCCAGACCTAGTATAGAAATAACTGTTCAACTTTTACGTAATATTGAATTTTTAATTGGCACAACTGACGAAATTTTTAATAAAAACAGAAACAAAAGTTTGAAAGTAATTTTGCAATAATTTCTGATCTATACGTATACTCTTTTACACAATTAAACTGGTTTCAAACTATTCGTAAATCACGATACGCGTATGCGATTTACGTAGTCAGGAAGGTGGATGAATTTATATTACCCAATGCGCAACCTTTTTATTATTTTTATTTATTTATTTATTTAACGATTGACTATACAGATTTGTACAGTAGTGCACAAGTCCAATAGTACTGAAAAACAAAATACAATACAATTATCACAACAATAATATAGAAATACTAATAATGAATAAAATAAAGAATAAAACAATAAGATGCAATATAACTATGGTCTATTTCAAAGTAGAATAATGTGTGTAAAAAGATAGGAGCTGTTTGTCCTTGCTTCGGATTGGTTTAGATCGTCATCCCTATTAAAATGTTAAAATATTGTTTTTAGTCCAAGTTGACAGATTTTCAGTGTCGTACATTGGAAATATATATTATTTAATTTTTTTTCATATATTTTGTAATTATTTACATATTTAGACTTTTATTTATATTCTTGGCGTAGATTTTATGGAGAAAATTCTCCATGTAATTTGTTTTTACGCAGTTATATATTTTTTAGGTTATCTGACATATAAATATTTTTTGACACTTGACAATTAACAGATCAAGATAGAGGACTAATGTGAGGCCAAAAGACAGCGCAACTGATTGTGCCCAAAGAAGAAGTTATTGATATAATTTTTAGACCTTCATATATACAATAGTAATTTTTTTTACAATAATTATTTGGCTGTGTGTGTGTCTGTGTGTGTGTCTGTGTGTGTGTCTGTGTGTGTATCTGTGTGTCTGTGTGTCTGTGTGTCTGTGTGTCTGTGTGTCTGTGTGTCTGTGTGTCTGTGTGTCTGTGCCTGTGTGTCTGTGTGTCTGTGTGTCTGTGTGTATACACGATAACTTAAAAACGGTTTAACTTAAAGAGTTCGTTCTGGTACTAAAAAATTCTCCTATTAATTGGGAAGAACATTATTGTTTTTTATTAAAATCCGAAACCGGAAACGGAAGTTATTAAACATTAAAATTTAAAAAAATTCGTTACTGATAAACCAAGCCTTGGACAAAAAATTGTATAGGACATAATTTGATGTATTTTTGAAGATTTACCTAAATATTTTTTTAATTTAAAAAAAAAAAAATTATTTTTTTTTTTATTATTATTATTTTTTATTTGAGGGCAAGTCTAGCGGAGGTCTTCCTTCGCCACTGGTTTTAAATTGAAATAGACCATAGTCTAATTTATTTTTATATAAACAAACTTTCTGTGGTTGTCGTAAAAGATATCTACATCTCTATCAGAGACTTGCTTGTTTACTAGACTGAGCATTTTGTTCAGTGGTGACATAGATTCTGAAATTTTGAAAAAGTGATCATTTTTAATTCTCAATCTTATGTCAGGGACTAGAATATTTAAATTTTGAAGAAGTTCTGGGGCATCTAATTTATTATTAAATAATTTAAACGCGAAATTCAAAGTGTGGATGTCGCGTCTCCATCCTGTTTGAAATTTCTTGCTATTATTGAGAGCTAGGTTTTTTAACTGGTTTGCATAAGAGATACGAAAAGGATATGTGCCGATTAATTTCAGGGTCAGGTTTCTTACAAATCTCTTTTGTACTTTTTATTTGATTTTTGTGGGACATTGTTTTTGGGCTCCAGATTGTTTTTGCGTACTCTAATTTAGGTCGAACTAGTGCACAGTACAGTAACCAAGTTGTAGATATCTTAAAACTACCACTGTTTCTTAGTATAAATCTTAAGTTTTTAGGGAACTATTCACTATATTGCCTATGTGGTCACTAAATTAAAATCGTTTCTAAATAGTACACCTAATGGCGGGTTGCTAACGTAAGAGTTTTCTCTAACGCAAGTTAAAATCATTAGTTTGGAATAGTACAAGGTGTCTCAAAAGAAATTTTATATTTATTTAGCTTACTGCGTGAACGCAACGTATCCGAGGGGCGCGGGGGTTATGTAAATCGGTAGCCTGGCTCTTGAGAATTCAGTCGCTATGGAGCGTTTCTCAGGAGCAGACCGCGCGTTATGCGTGCGAGAGTTTTACAAAAACGGTGATTCGGCGACTGTAGCGCGTAGAAAATTCTGCAGTATTCGAGGTTTTCGCCACTTAAATGATGCGCCAAGCATTCCTCTCATTCGACATTGGGTTAAAAAGTTTGAAGAGACTGGTACAACGCTGGATAAATCAAAATCCGGGCGACCTAGGTCATCAAGAACGGTAGAAAACGTGGAGAATGTTAATCAGTCTGTTCGTGACGACCCGAACCTTTCAATTCGGAAGCGCGCAAGTGCTTTAAATGTGCATAGATCATCATTACATCGCATTATGCACAAAGACCTAAAGCTGCACCCCTACAAAATTCAATTGGTGCAAGAATTAAAGCCCCAAGATGCCAGTCAGAGGCTTAATTTCGTAAATCAGGTGATTGAGTGATTTTCAACGTTTACCAACATTTTGTTTTCGGATGAAGCTCATTTTCATCTTAATGGCCACGTAAATAAGCAGAACTGCCGCTACTGGAGTGCAACGAATCCGAAATGCAAACATCAGAAACCCCTACATTCGCCTAAAGTGACTGTATGGGCTGCGATGTCGGCGCGAGGAATTATCGGCCCTTACTTTTTTGAAGACGAAAGGGGGCGTGCAGTTACAGTGAATTCAGAGCGTTATGTGGAGATGTTAGACAACTTCTTGGTACCTGAACTGCAAAACGTTCCTGGCTATAACCAAAGAACATGGTTCCAACAGGACGGAGCAACTTCACACAAGTCCAATATGTCTCTGCCACGTATTCGTGAAATTTTCTCAGGCAAATTGATCTCCCGGAGAGGTGACATAAATTGGCCTCCACGCAGTCCAGATTTAACCCCTATGGACTTTTTCCTATGGGGTTATCTTAAATCTAAAGTTTACGCCAATAAACCGACTTCACTGGCGCATTTGAAAGAAAATATCCGTCACGAAATGGCAGCCATCCCTGAGTCCACCTGCCGAGACGTCATAAGTAATTTTACTGTTCGATTAAATGAGTGCCGAGAACACGAGGGTCTACTTTTAGACGATATTATTTTTAAGAAATAAATCCCCAAAAAGTGTATTTTAATAATTAATAAACATTTTTTCTATATACGGCTTACTTTTTTTTTAATCGATCTACTAAATATAAAATTTCTTTTGAGACACTTGTACTATGGCTCGATAATACTACTGTGAGATAGTATTAATAATATTATTATTGTTATTAATATTATTAATCAATAAAATTTAATTTGTTAGAGAAGTAATAAGGTATTCGAATATTTATATTAACGTTATATTAAATTCCAATCTTTTTAATTATTTTCTCGCTTTCTTTTTGTGAAGATTAAAAAAAGATTGTCTTTTCTGAGAAAAATAAGGCAGAAAATATTTTCGTTAAGCTCAAAATGTCAAGAGTAATCTGTAATTTGTTTTTAATTAAATTTGAAACCAAGAGAAAAAATATATTTCCGTAATTAAAATATTGGTTAAATATAACTTTTGCAAAGTTATTGATAATTCACTATTGTGACAGTGAATTATGCATTTTTTATTTTTGTATTTTTGCACAATAAACATGAATATTTATTTATTTCTATATTAAACATAGTATTGTTATTTGTTTCTTGAATTTTATACGTTTAAATATACTATTGGAATAAATTAAACTATGATTTAAATATACTTCTATTATACAAGGTTTAATAATAATAAAAAATAATGTGCAGTGTAATTTTTCACATACATATTTTCAGTGGAGGTTCGTCAGTCTAGAAATAGGGGAGGCTCTTAAGACGAAATTCGTTTCTTTTAATACGAATTTAGCCAAATATGTGCAAAAGTTCTTGTCCCGCATCCTTTTACCAAAAAGGGTTAAACCAAAAATCTGAAAAAATTCTAAGTACATTGGTGTGAACCGGAATAGTACAACAGGAATTTTTGATCAGATTATGTTTTCGGAAAATAACGCATTTTTTTGTGTTTTTTGGTTGACGATTTACAAAAGTTATAGTTATATAACACACTAGACTAGCAGTCGTATCATGGTGTAATGGTTAGCATACTCGCTAGCTACCTAGAATTTTGATCCCTGTCAGAGGAGTCAATTTTATTTTATTTTTTTCCATTTTTATTTTCTTTAAATTATTTTGTCAAAATTCTAGTTAAATTTTGGCAAATGTTGCATTTATTTTTTAAGAGCGTAATAACCAGTTTGAAGCCATAGGCGCAATTTTCAAAATCTTAATGAACCCTGCTATATAAAAAAATACTGCACATATTTAGAAACCTAAATAATGGTATTAGGCATTATCTGTCTCATTTTGTAATGCGAAACTAAGAGGGAAATTTCATTTTTTATGTTGTATATTTAAAATATCAACTTAGGGTGGTAATTCTGAAATGGCACCTTTCAAAATATTTGACATGTCTATCACAATTTTGACATGTCAATAGCAATTTTGACATGTCAATTTGTTATCTGACATACATAGTTTTTGAGTGAATATAACCTCGATATAATAAAACTTAACCAAATATTTAAAAGCCAGGTTTACAAGTTCACTTGTTTCCATAAAAGTCTATTTACACCCCAACAGTCACCAAAGTAACCAGATCTAGTTTCATATTACAAATTGAGACAGATTATATTCGAATTAAAATTAACAAAAAAAATATTTTAACATAAAATTTATTTTTAAAGCTCTTAGATTAATAGACGATAAATTATTTTAAAATATCGTTCATTTTGCCGTGATTACTACAAAGCAAAATTTGTCCTACACACTCAGCATGCCGCCTTCACTTAGTATATATACCTGCGAAACACTGCAATGTGTGAAAATTCACACTTCACATCAATTTTTAATTCATGGTTAAATTATGTTATGGATTTTTTAAATGAAAAATGAAAAATGAGAATTATAACTTTTTCTCGAAAAATACTCGAGAAAGAATTCTCGAGAAGAAATCCTAATTGAAATTGATTCGATCGTCATAGAAGTTTTCACTTCGATCATGCGGTCTTATACCCTTTTCACACTAGAACTTTAAGACGAGTGAACTTAAAGTTCACCGATGTTTAACATCGGTTTGCTTTCACACTTGATGTTTAAATCTCCGGTGCTGTCATCAGCTACAGTAATTTTATCCTTAAGTTACCGTCAGGAAGTTACCAGTTTTGAACTGTCTGCGCAGACGCACATTTTGAATTATTATAAACAAATATGGATATTTCATTTCATTCTACAATAAAGACACTACAATAAAGAATATATTACACCTGTATTAACATGTAAGTCGATACATTTTATCTCAATTATTGTAGCTCTGTATTTTATTAAACACATTATTAAAATAAATAATTTTATTATAACAATAAGTATAAACTTCTTATAACGTCGATATAATACAGTATTATTGTTTATGATAATACAAAATGTTGACAGCACAAATTCAAAGAGTATTTTTTTATAATAGAAATTATGTTGGCAATGCGGACGATGTTTAAGACGCAGATCTCTGTCTTCAACATCGCTTGTATTTAGACGAGGCCGTACGGTTTCACATTAGCGTTTAAAGACACATTCACTTTAACATCCGATCTTAAAGTTCTAGTGTGAAAAGGGTATTAAGTACAATTATAACCTCAACGTACACAAAAGACAAAGACGAAACAGCTGAGAGCGAGAGAACACTAGTTGGCGCACGCGCATTTTAAAAAACCTGGATAGAAAAACAGAGGAATTTAATCATGTTCCATTTGTCTAGACTTTAAAACCTGTTTTTTTTAAATACTATCACACACAAATAACTTCGATTCGAATGCAAAAACTTTAATTTTCCAAGTTAGACGTTAATATTAACTCTAGTTTGATAAGGCCTTAAGTTGCAATTTATGGCCCAACCTGTAACGTGGTGGACTATTTTTTTGGTGTTCTATCGTTTCCAATAATTCACATGTATCAATAACCTATTTCTGGAAAGTAAGGTGATTAAGATTAAGCATTTGAAAGTAGCGATATGGATGGTATTTATGATGTATAGACCTAGCCTATTTGTCTGTGTCATGCCGGGTCAGGTTAGAATTAGCGGTGTAGGGGAACAATGCAGTCAGGATCTCGCGCAACTTGAATTACATCCTCGTCCAAAGTCCATTCTGATTGTACCATAAGGTCAGAGATTCTAAATAGGTGGCGCGTGCCATATCAACACATGATCAAAACTAATCTGCATTTATAATCACCTATTTAAATTAAATAAACAGAATATTTATCCATGATCATATGATCAGTAACTAAGGTGACCAACATCATTTTCGCTAAGCTTCGCTGGTCCGCGGCCGTCAACTGAGTGCTGTGACGCTGTGAGAAACTGTACAGGTGAATTTACTTCTCGCGTACCCCACTGACAGCGCTTTAAAATTTTAAATTTTCTTTTGCTCAGGTGCAATTCTATAGCGTGCAGCTACGAGGTGTGTAAATTAAGTAAACGGACTGATTATTTAAAAATGTTTTATTCGAATAGAATTACAATTCAATATTCAGATCAATTCTGTAAAAAGTTACTGTGTAAGAACATTACTACAACATAAAATATTATAAAAAGTATAATGGCTTTCATTTATGATAGTAACTGACCTTGCTCATGTGACGAATTTTGTTACAATTATCATAGTAACAGAGTTACAGAATTGGTCTGATTGTCTCCCTCAAAATAACTTCCTTGGGAAGCCACACAGCGTTGTAGACGGTTCTTCCAATCCTCATAGCAGTGCTGGAACTCGGATACTGGAATAGCTTTCAGCTGGTCGATTACGGACGTTTGAATGTTTTCGAGTGTCCCAAAATGACGTCCCTTGAGGTGATTTTTCAATCTTGGGAAGGAGAAAAAGTCACAAGGACTTAAGTCAGACGAATAAGGAGGCTGAGGAGCCACAGGAATGTTTTTTACTGGCCAAAAACTCGTTTATTGAAATTGCTGTGTGACAAGGATTTTTCTCATTCCCAATTTATTGGTCAAAATCTGATGAACAGTAGTCAAATTCAACTCTCCCCCGATCACTGTCAACCGACGATCTAAACGCCCAAATCCCGAATTCTCTCGACATTTTCATCGGTTCTTGAAGATGAAGGCCTTCCGCTGCGTGATTCATCTTCAATCAACTCTCTTATGCTTTATACCACCAATACCTCGATGCTGTACGCAAAATGATTGAAGAAGATCGGCATGTGACTTACCGTGAGATAGAGGCAATTTGTTTGCCAGAAGTCATTGACAAAATCAGGAAAAACAACCAAAAATGTCATTCTTCATCATGACAATGTAATCTCCCACACAGCACCTCAAACAATTAATTATTTGAAGGAGAAAAACATCGAATTAATGTCTTATTGCCCGTATACACCTGATTTATCTCCTAGCGACTCTTTTTGTTCCCTACTGTCAAACAGAAAATGCATGGACAGCGATTTTCTTTACCTCAAGAAACTGTTGAAGCCTTCGAAAACAATTTTTTGAGATATCAACTTCAAAGTGGAAAAAATGATTCGAGAATTGGTTTGAACGCATGCAAATGTGTATATATCTTAAAGGCAAATATTATGAAAAGCAATAAAACAGTTTGTTCCACAAAAAAAAAAATCTTTCTTAGTTTTTGTAAAAACTCAAAAGATAGCTCTCGTGTTATGTAATTGTCTGTACATTGATGTTATCTGTTTATCCATATTTATATATCAGGAAAAAAAATATCACGCAGCAAGGTTGCTGTAAATCACAAAAATAAATTATATGCATTGCCTAGTTTAAAAAAAATGATCTTTAGACCACATCAGGATAATTTCAAATCATAGGTCAAGACACACAATTTGAGAAACTGTTCTAGAATATTCTGGTTCAAAGTACAAACAGTTTTGGGTTCAGAGAACAAGGGTTGATAATTTAATAACTTCTAGAATAAAAAGAAAAAGAAAATAACCTTTAGATCATGTTAGAGTACGTCTAGATTTATCTTGTTTTCATTAATTTTTATGTTATGTCTGCTTTTAAAATTAACTTTTTATTTTTCAAAATTGATAAAAATATTGATAACACATAACATATTACATATTGTAGTTGACATTTTTTAGATAAAATGAATGAGAAACATATCTATACCAATATATAAATTAGTTCGGCTTTTGTATATGTATATATGTATGTATATATACAGAGCCGAACTAGCTTTTCTTGGGCCCTGTGGAAGATTGCAAAAAAAGGTAATTCACAATCTGATAAGGGCCTCTTTTACGATTTTTCGGCCCTCTTTCTGCCTAGTTATGGCCCTATTATTATGTATATCCGTGTATGGTTTTTTTAATTTATTTATTTTACATCGGCCTATTTCTGCGACGAGGCTAATCGCCGTTGCCAGGGAACGAGCTTCTACACATGGATGAGGGGTGAATGATTGTGAAAATGGGAGTAATCTATATAATAAAAGGCAATGTCCTGACTGACTGACTGACTGACTGACTGACTCATCACCGCCCAGCCCGAACCCCTGGGCCTAGAAACTTGAAATTTCGAGAATGTATTCTCTTCATGATGGAAATACCCACTAAGAAGGGAATTTTTGAAATTCAACTCCTAATGGGTAAAAAGGGATGAAATGTGATTTCATGGATTCCTTAATATCTCATAGGGCCGATGGGATATCGACTTACAGTTTGCTTTCTAGGATTACCCATACAAATACCAAAAATCTTGTTTCAGGATTTTGTCCTAATCAACCCCTAAAGAGCTGAACATTACAGACCCCCTACATTAGGGGTGAATTATACATCCCGTCGTATTTCCTGTGTCTGTTGAGTTATGACATTCCTTTTTGGCAAATATGTTTCTTTTTAAAATATCATTCGACTCACAAGAAGTGAGTACATCACTTCTTGTGATCGCTGAAGACGGAAACAGATTGTTGAGCAGTTTCCGAAACGTCGGAATATATTTTATATACTCAAGTATTATATATTTTTGATACTAATACTCATTATATTGTACTATTTAGTACTATCAGAATACACATTATTTGTACTAGCCTAGTACTATCAGAAATGGCAAACGTCCAAAACAACGGTGTCCGCACTAACCTTTGTTATCTTAGAATCTGTCTTTAGAATCTTCAGAACTACAAAGATCTTTTTTTGTACGGGTCATTTGAAATATGGGTCACAGTATGACACGCGGGTCATATGAAAAAACATAATCTTATATTTCAGTTTTGAAATATGAAAATGATTTCGACCTAGGATGATATTTTTCAAATTGACCAACAAAAATAATGAAAGTTGATTAGATTTATCTGTTTGTTTTGCAATGTGATTGTTTTTTTAAGTTGTCTCAATTTACATAAATAGGGCCAATGTCCTGATCTTGTTGAATTTATTAGAACAAATGGCTGTCATCTAAAAATATCACGAATCATAGTACACTTGTACACACGAATGCAAAAATGTCTGCTGATTTTGGTACCTAATTTATGAGGGTAGGTGTTAGAACTATTTTAAAAAAAACTGATCATCTTTATTATTGAAAAATTACGGAATCCCATTTCTGAATAAATTATATATTTATTAAAAATTTGTTTTATAGTGATATGAAATATTTTCTTTCACTGTACCTAATCAAAACAGATTAAAAGGGTTGTTAAAATGTTGTTTTGAAATATTTGTAACATGCGTTTTGCGAGTGTCACTGATTGACGTATGAGTTGATCAGTGACCAAGTCATACCACTGACTGGTTAATTGGGCCTGAATGGCGAACAAATGCTATGTATTTACAGCCGAAAATAGTCCACTAGATGATAGCATACCTACCTCAATACACAACAGCGTAAGTTCTTTCCTAGCCGCCCTCCGCAGAATTTGACTCCCCTAAAATACAAATCAACCGATCAAAAAAGAGCTTCATTTAGCCCCTAACTGCACTGCCGCGTCTCAGCGCCGTAGCTTTGGCCCGAGAAGACACGGCTGCCCTGGGTTCGGTCGCTCAGGTGCGGGGGTACCTTTTGCACCCCCATGCCTAGTGTAATTCACACATATTTAATATATTGAATATGTATGAATTACGACACATTGTTTTGAGACTTATTTGTTCCTTTTGGCTTATTTAACTTGTCAAAAAGTATTGTCAAAATGGAATTCTAAATACTATATCTAAAATGCCTGAGTCATGTTTCCAAATAGTTCAAAAAAATTGTAGTAAAACGTGCATTGAAGATAGAACACATGTTACTTTATCAAACATTTTTAATTAAAATTTGATAAACATTTCTTGACAGAATGATTTGTTATTATTTATTTAGACGACAAAATTTTCATATAATGACACAGCTAAAATTGATATCCTTTTGAATCAAAGATGGTAGGGACCAATGATCTTGGAAGTTCCGTATTTATAAAACATTTGTTTATATTATTTGTGCGGTTTTTTTTCAACTCTCATTTTTTTTCTATTCGTGGGTCAAAGAATTGTATAGCCATGCCTAAGGGCGACTCGAGGCGATAAACTATGTAAGCCAGCGGATTCCAAACTTTGTTCACTAACTCCCCCTTTATAAAAAATCCCATCACTGGCGCCCCCCTATTTAAGAAATTTTTAAACAATTTGTAAATAATGTCTTTATTGATATAATAATCACAAAAGTAGTACAAATATGTAATGTAAATAATATCTCTAATTCCTAAATTTTTATTCTCACAACATAAATCACGAAAATTGTATAAAAATAAATTATATTAATATTAAATATTATACAAAATACAATAAAAATGAATCAATTTTAATGTGAAGTATGGGCTTGTTTCTTCGCACATAATTCGTTAAAACGAAGTTCATATGAAGAAACAGCTACTCCTGTTTTGTCTTCCACTATTAATCGTGCTCGATATTTTGTTTTAATAACAGCTAATGTGGAAAATCCTGTTTCGCACATATATGAGGTCACAAAAGGTAAAAGTTTTTAAAAGCTTTTGATGATAAGGCGGGATATTCCTTGCTTACTTCCAACCAGAATTTCCCCGGATTATTAGGATTGGATTGATCTTTTAGCGAGCTATTAAAAAAAAGTTCTATTAATTTTTCCTGTTCATTAGTTCAAAATTATCATTATATTCGACAATAAACGATCGAAAAAAATTACATATTTGCAAAAAACCCGCGACCCCTTGGTGCATCTTGCACGCCCCCCAAGGGGAGCGCGACCCCCACTTTGGAAACCGCTGCTCTATGGAATGAGTATGATGAATTCTAAATGTAGTAAATTTGTTCTGAGAACACTTTATTATTATTGTTATTAACAGGTAGCAAAAATTATATAATTATATAATTGAAATACATATGTCTCTATTTTTTTACTTTCTTCCAATCACAAATATGTCAACCATGGCTCATTACTGATTATGGTGGCTTTTTAATAAAAATAAATGAATTGAAAAATATGGCATTAATTATTATAATCTATTATAAAAATTAATCTGTTTATCAAAAACATTATAGTTTATGTACATTATTAAACATATAACATTATATTGTATAAATAATAATTATTTATACAATAAAAATATAGTCTTACTATAAAGTATATGTTAATTGTCATATTTTATATTATCCATTGTATATTGAGAACTGAAAATAACTGAAGTGACGCCTAGCGGATATTTTGGAACTTAACGGAATAGGATTTTGTTGGATGTGGCTCATTTAATTGCATTGTTTGTGTGTGTTAAAGTGAAGAAAACTTTAATAAAATGTCTTTAAAATCGCAACAGAAAATTAACTGCAATGTGAATTGTTGTGTATCAAATGGCAAATGTCAAAAATATCCTATTCCAATCGCCATTTTGTAAGCGACAACAGCGCCTCTATAGGTAATGTCACTTCTCAATAAGTCAGTGATTGCAATTTAAAAATTGTTTTTGTTATTTTTTTCCTGGATCGTCTATGGATCTAAAAACTATTTATCTAATTTAAAAAATATATAGTTTTGCGCACTAACTTGAGAACCACTGGTATAAAAAAAAAATCTTCTGTAAGCAGATGTTCCTGTTGGTCTCCTAAAACTTTGAATTTTGTTTTGTTTTTTTTTTTTCTTTTTTTTTTATCTCTACTAATAAAATAATGGTGGTATTCCTTTTACTGTTATACCCTGTGTATACAAAAAACGGTTTTGTTCAATGTCATTTAGATGAATATTTTGGGAGTTATTGGGGGACACTCTAAAACTAAAATCTTGAAATATCTCCCTTTTTACTTAACAACAAAAATATACATAATAAGAAAACAAAACTTTTAATAGACTCTTAACAAAAGCATATCGGAACTAAGACTTGCGGGCCGTTTCCGGCCGTACGTTTTTGTGGCCAGCACATAATTTTAAATTATTGTATTTGACCCGTTTTCAATTTAAGGAAGTGTTCCATTGCCCAAGGTCATCCAATGACATTGATATAAATGGGGTTTAATTAGAGTACATCCATTCTAAAAAATTCTTTCATTCATTGCAATTGATGCGTAAATTTTTAAAAACAAATTATAGTACTATAGTGTTTATCTTTTATATAATGGTCATTACATGGATAATAAAATGGATTTTTAGATATAATCATATTTTTATTAAAGTATATTATATCTTAATAAAAATAATTTTGTGTTAATTACCTACATAGGTACATGAAGTAACAAGTTAAACAAATATTAACGATTTATATTAAGCAAGCCTGTGGCTGCAAGCGTTAAACTGCTTGTATTTGCTGTTCGATCGCTAAGCAAGAGCACGGTACTTTTACCGACCGCCAACATATATAAGGGAGGTATTGTGATCATACCGATTTTGACATTTCGAGATTTCGAGATTATCAGAAGGTGGAAACACCGACCCTAAAACAATTAGATTGTTATTATAAGAATAAAATGTTTTTTACGTTTTATAAAAAATATATTCATATTGCTACAGCCCCTTAGCCCCCCCAACCCCTTGTCTACACCGCTGACCTTCTTAATGAGTTTCTTATCAAATTATAATCCGATAAAGTCATTTCATTATCATATTTTAATCCAGATGACTATTGATGATAATTTTTACATGTTAAATTTTGTCTATTAGCTCTGTGAACATCTTTCAATGCAAATTTTTTGCGTAGTTTGTAAATATTTAGTCAAAAATATGTTTTTTTATGGGTCTATAGTGAATTAAAAGTGCAAAAACCAGGTCTAACTAAAACTAGCTTATGCTGTGCCCAAAAACGATTTTAACAAAGTAAGTTTAATTATTTTCATTTATATTTCTAATATTATTCATAGACATATTACTATAACAAAAAAATTCAGTGGATGTTCCAAACGACGAATTTTTACCGACCGATAAGGGAGGTATTGTGACCATACCGTTTTTGACATTTCGAGATTTCGATGGATCTCCACGAATTGAGGTCCCTACATAACGTTTTGACTATTTTTACCATGATGTCTCTCGGTCTGCCTGTCTGTCTGTCTGTATGTATGTATGTCTGTATGTCTGTCTGTCTGTCTGTCAGTCTGTCTGCCTGTCGGTCTGTCTACACGTGCAGAGCAAATTCGGCTAAAAGGATTTTTATGAAACTTCATATTTAAGCTTTTGACTTTAATGGCACGAGTTGATCAACTTTTGGTAAAAATCGGTTAACTAGAAATGGGAGTTTACTAGTGTCGATTTTAAGATTTTTGCAAATATTTCACAACAGAAAAATATTTAAAAAAATTATTTAACAAAAGTTGTTATAAAAGCAATAACTAACAACTTTTATTTGAAACATTTTTTGATAAAGCAGCATAAATTAGACAAGTACTTTGTGATGGCGGTCGGTCATGTGGTGGCCACAGCTGATTTTTTGTAAGAGTGTACTTATCAATAATGAAATAAATATTATTATTATTATTTTTTTTTTTTTAACTAAATTAAATAAATATTGGAAAATTTCGTCACAATAAAATAAAAAAAAATTCTGCATTTTTCGTATCTAAGTCTTCATTAAATTAATAAGAAATATATTGATAAATGGATTCATATTTTTTCAATTTCATAAACGTATTTCTCATTATTAACCATGTGCTATTTGATTTATAAGTATTCACTACTATAAATGATTTATTCCTATTTGTTACCTTAAAAACAAAAAAACTAAAATAATTCAAACAATATATTGAATCAAGACGTGTAATAGTAGGCGGAGCTATTAATTCATAACATTATGCCATGAATTAATTTTTTTTTTTTATGACAAAAAACATATATTTATATATATAATGGGTGTTTTTTTTAGAGGTATAGAACTTTAAATTGCAATAAAACAACGATGGATTATTCGATTGACATGAATTTTTTTTTATTCGAAAGATAATCTTGTGGCATTACATTTTAAATATGATTTCTGGCATATGACCGCCACGGCTGGCTCGGATGTAGTCCAATCTGGACGTCCAATTTTCGATGACTTTTTCCAACATTTGTGGCCGTATATCGGCAATAACACGGCGAATGTTGTCTTCCAAATGGTCAAGCGTTTGTGGCTTATCCGCATAGACCAATGACTTTACATAGCCCCACAGAAAGTAGTCCAGCGGTGTTAAATCACAAGATCTTGGAGGCCAATTCACAGGTCCAAAACGTGAAATTAGGCGGTCACCAAACGCGTCTTTCAATAAATCGATTGTGGCACGAGCTGTGTGACATGTTGCGCCGTCTTGTTGGTATGATTTAATGTAATGCCACAAGATTATCTTTCGAATAAAAAAAAATTCATGTCAATCGAATAATCCATCGTTGTTTTATTGCAATTTAAAGTTCTATACCTCTAAAAAAAACACCCTATATATATATATATATCTCGTCTTTTTAAATTCTCTATATTATTCCTATATATCATATCTTTGGTTTAAGCGGAACTAAGAGCTTGTCTAGTATTATTTCATGTTGGCATTTATTATTAAGTGATATTTATTATAAAAAATAAATTATATAACATTTTAAAATTTTTGGAAGACATAAAAATTTAAGAAATGAGACATTTGTATTGAGAATGACACGAAAAATTTAAATGTAATGAAAATTGCATTTTATAATTGCCATTTCTACAATTTCTACCGTACAGACATATGACTGACGATATAAGAGTTTCTAAATTTTAACTAGGAAATACTAAAATAGAATTTTGCAATATTTTTAAAGATTAAAAAATAGTACCATAGATAAATTGAATTGGGTACAACTATTTTAAATATATATTTTTAATACAGACAGTGCACAAAAAATGAGATAAAAATAATGCTGATAAATAGGTAAAGTCAAAAATTAAAAAATAAAAAACATCAAAAATGTCTAGTAATGATTATCAGTGTCTTAAAGTAATATCAACAATTATCAAGGGTCCAACTCAAGGGTCAAAAAATATTTTTTAAACATAATTAATGTGAAGAATTTTTTGATAAACTTTGATAATAAATATCCGGCTGAAATTCAGTTAAACGATAAAATTAAAGATTTCAGATAAGTTACCAAGAAAATTTAATTTAATTTCAACTATGTAACTATAAAAGTACTGATAGTTTATCAAAATTGTAATGACCGATTGTGTATTAAAACTGCAATGAAATTTAAAAAATTACTAAAAAAATAATAATAAACTATAAATGATAAACACAATACTATGTATAAAACATACCATATAACTTTTGAAGATCGGTATAAAACAATTATCCCGTATAATTATAATCACATTGTTAAACTACAAAAGAACTACGGTTCATGTTTACAACCACTATGTAAACAGTCAACGGTCAGCGCATACATACGTTTAAGTACTAACTATAAATAAGTTTACTTGTTTTTGTTAATCTTTTAAGTAAGATGCGTAATGTGAAAAACTAATCCCTACGGCTATGGGTTGACACGCCTATACTCTATCTCAGAAAGACTGATAGTAATAAATCATTTTGTCAGGCAGTTACCAGTGGCGTGTACATTTTAAACACGTTTAAATTGGTTTTGTGTATTTCTATATTACTATTAATCATTTTATTAAACGCACGCCTGTGACCATATTTATCATATCATTAAACACACCCCTGTGACCATATTTTTCCTTAAAATTTTAGGGTCAAATTTTTATGGTCTATTGTGTTTAACCCTAGTTCGTATTCGCATATAATATGTGCGGCACACTCGGTTGTTTTTAACAATATTTCGTTTTGAACTATTCATATTTTGTCGCTTTTGTTTTGCCGCTGTGTGTGATAAAACTTTTTACAAATAATAAATTTTATTACTATCAGCCTTTCGGAGATAAAGTATAGTTATATCACTTCTATTGTAATTTTATGAGTTCCCTAACTTTTATTATTTTATTGCGATCTTCAAAACTAATTTTGGACTTTACCATAAATAATATATTTCTGAAAATTGCTGAAAAAATGTTATTTACGGAACGTGGTTACTGAAATTGCTATAAAATAGATGAAAATTCTTTATTTATGGAACGTGGTTGCTGAAGTTTGATAGATTGATTACTAACCATAACCAACCAGATCGAATCCTGGTTTTTCTCGGTTTCTTGGTCCCATTCGGTTCTTGAAGATGAAGGCCTTCCGCTGCGTGATTCATCTTCAATCAACTCTCTTCCTTCTGAAAATGCCTTAAACCACCAAAAACCTGGGTCCTTGACAAAACACCGTTGCACTGTGCCCAAGTCTGAAGCAAAACCTGATAGCACACCGTTGCTCGAAATTAATGTCACTCATTTTTAGAACGCACAAAAAAAACTGTTTCACAAAAAATCGTATATCAAAAAATTAATTTCAGAGGGTCCCCCGAAACTCTCCAAATATCCATCTAATTGAAACAATTCATAGAACAAATAATATTTGTTTTATTATTATAAACAATTTTTGTTACATAGATTTTTCAGTTTAAGTCAATAATAAGGGAGATTCATAAATTTGTAAAATATTTCTACAAATTTACATTTAATATACTTATTTTTAAATTTGTTATCAAAAAATGTTAATAATTATCTTTGGTATTGAATTTTGATTTGAATTAAATTAATGTTTTAAGATAAAGGAATAATAAAATAAAATATGGTAATATTTTTCAATTGTTTTCACCTTTGTTTGTTGTTTTTTCAGAGCCGCCATTAGATTTGGAAAATTAAATGTCTCCCTTCATAAATGGGAGAAAAAGAAGATAACTGTTCCTCTCCTGTGGACAACTGTTTACCAAAGACATCCAGAGAAAATAGCTTTCTATTTTGAAGATAACAAATGGACGTACCAAGAGGTAATAAATTACACAAATCTAACTGACTCGAAGAGATTTTTAAATAGTAAAAAAATACTTATTCCCGGTTGCAAGAATCAGGATCAAATGGCTTGATATCCGATCAACGTTGATTTGCATCAAATCGTGTATCAAACTATTGCAAGAATACAATTTACCTCTTGATCGCGAATTAAATTGATACCCGAAAATTCACCGATCAAGTCGAGATCAAGCCAATTTCCTACCGCCATTTTATGTTAAATATTTTGACGTATGACATAGATCTCGTTTTGAAACATTTTTATTATCGTTTTCCTTTTTAGGGTTTTGTAGGTATGACCAAAAAACCCTTATACCGTCATTTTGTCGTCTGTCTGTCTGTCTGTCTGTCTGTCTGTCTGTCTGTCTGTTCGGTAAAAATTGTAGCCAAACGGCTAAACTTAGAGAGTTGAAATTAGTCATGCTTATACAACTCTTTGAGCCGCACATAGGAAAAATACTAAAACATCTAAAAAACATATCCCCCTAAAAATATAAACAAATATGTGCTCATCGAAAAAAAAAAATATTTTTTTTTAAATTCTGAGTAGGGTATCAAATGAAAGCCCTTAGTACGTAGATTAACGATCAAAATTTTATTTTTGCAAAATAAATTATTTAGACGCGATTTATGCCAAAATTGTGCAAAAAATTTTTTGTCCCACACCCTGTAGCCCAGATGGTTTAAACTAAAAATCTGAAAAAATTCTAAGTAATGTACATTTGTGTAAACCGGGATAGTACAACAGGAATTTTTGATCAGATTATGTTTTTGGAAAATAACGCATTTTTTGTGTTTTTTGCTTGACCACGTAAAATATAAAACTTATCTAAGACAGTGAACCAGCATGCTTTGATAGTGTAATGGCTAGCATGCTCGCGTTCTAATTTGCAAACTTAGGCTCGCTCCGCTCTCAAGGTAATTTTATTTTATTTTTTTTTTTGCATTTTTATTTTGTTTAAATTATTTGTTCAAAATTCTAGTTATATTTGGGCAAATGTTGCATTTAATTTTTAAAAGCGTAAATTTAATAACTAGTGGAAATTGTTGAAATTGAATACACGAAATCAAAGGGGTTATAATCTTAAAACAACCAATGGAAGCCGTAGGCGCAATTTTCAAAACTTAATGAACCTTGCTATATATATTTAAAAAATAAAAAATACTGCACATATTTAGAAATCTAAATAATTGTATTAGGCATTCGAATTAAAATTAACAAAAAAAATATTTTAACATAAAATTTGTTTTGGCATCCCAAATAATCATCATTCACTTACTAAGTACCTGCGAAACCCTGAAATGTGTGAAAATTCACACTTCATGTCAATTTTTATACTTTAATATAAGCACAGCATATTTATTGGAGATATGGACAAGGTAATTTTTGTTTTAGTTAATAAAACGTTACAAGCCAAGCGTTTCAAAATTTTCTGAAAAAATATCACCATATGATTATTATTTGAAACTAATGATTACCATTTAGGCCCGGTCTTTCCACCTTCAGATAAAGTTCCAGGTAACTATCTGACAGATAAGGTTATTTATAACTTCATCTGCTGAATAAATGTCATCCCTTCTTTCTATACAAATGTATCTATCGGATAGTTATCTAACGGATAGTGAGACTGACGTATTGGATTCACTGACTGGTATTGACATTTATTCAGCAGATGAAGTTATAAATAACCTTATCTGTCAGATAGTTACCTGGAACTTTATCTGAAGGTGGAAAGACCGGGCCTTAGTTAAGGATTTTTTATTACATCCATTATTGATTAAAAAAGGAATGATTAGTTTAGTTTGATTACAATTTCATCCAAATTTTTAGTTGATTGAAAATTTAGTTAAATAATGCCTAACTCTGCTTACAAGTGCTGTGAAGACACAAAGGTTTTAATAGAATTTCTTGGATGTTATTTGTTTCGCTATGAGCTTCTTAATAAGTATTTATTTCAAGGATGACTACCTTTTGCACGTGCCGTAATATCGCAATTCTTCAATATTTGTTGACATCATTTGGTGACACGTGTTTCCTTTTATATCAACTCTTTCGATGTTTATCCCCAGGTTTATTTAGTTAAGGGAGAAAGATGATGTATAACGGTTCGTGAATACCTAGAATGATGGGGCCAGTTTTTATTATTATACAGAGTGTTTGTTTGATGGTTGGTTTATATACGGAACAAGAATAAGGAATAGGAAATAAGAATAGTACACAAGAATAAAAAATATTAAACCGTTTATATAGGACATAACATTTCGTCGCTGCGCCTGCGTACTTGCTGTACAGGTTCTTAAAACTTACAAGAAGAATAAATAAAAATAATAAAAACATTTTATTGTTGTTTACAACCCTCTGATCACAACTGAAAAACATCTGTTGAACAAACTTTATTACGGCAGACATTTTGATTGCTGTGCGCAGGCTTATCGTGTCTTATTCTTGAAATAAGAATAAAATGTTGAATGTTACCAACTATTCTTATGTTTAAGTTAAACTTCATTCCTACATAAACCGATATACGCGCCGTATATGGGTTTATGTATGCCATGTTTTAACATCTTGTGTACTATTCTTATTTCCTATTCCTTATTCTTGTTCCGTATATAAACCAACCATGAAACGGCACCTCGAATAACTCCTTTATTTTAAGAGATACAAAAAATTCTTCAGAAGATAAGTTAAACTAGACAAAAGGACCTACTGAAAGACTGTAAATAAGAATTCTGCATCACTTCCGGTTTCAAGTTGTTTCAAGTTTTTATCTATCATAAAGAATTGGAACTTTAATTTCTTTTTCTGGAAAGTACATTAAATCTGCTTTACAAGGATATCAAAATATCATACTTTAATTTTAACCATTTCAAAATGGCGACCATTTATTTACAAAATACTAAATTAAACCCGGACAGCTGGCAGTCCTATTTATTAGTTTTTTATAATAAATAATAAAATATTTGATAATATCTTTATTTTCAGGTTGAAGATTTCAGTAATAAAATAGCCCACTATTTTAAGACACAAGGTCTACAGAAGGGTGATTCTGTGTCACTTTTCATGGAAAACAGGGTAGAATATCCATGCATATGGCTCGGTCTGGCGAAAATAGGAGTAGTAACTGCTCTCATCAACACCAACCAAAGAAAAAGCCCATTAATTCATTCCATCACTGTCTCCAACTCGAAGGCAGTTATTTTTTCTTCAGAACTTAAAGAAGGTAACGAAACTAACATACATACATACATACATACATACATATGCACAAATATTTCGACACGTTCTCGAGGGTAACCAGACAACTGGGGCGATGGACAATTCGGGCCGTTCACAATTGGGGCTTTGCACAACTGGGGCCATTAACAACTGGGGCGATGGATAATTCGGGCTGTTCACAATTGGGGCTTTTCACAACTGGGGCCATAACTATAAGAGCTAGAGTCTTCTTTTGTTTAAAATAAAAAAATGATTATTTTACAAGTTGGCATAAATTAAATTGCGTGTTCTTTAAAAAAATATATATATTTTAATGGTTTGATTCCCACCAAAATGTACTTATTTTGGTGGGAATTAGAATAAATAGAAAAATTGTATTTTAAGGGTTGGCTAAAGTAAATTTTCGTGTTCATTTGATTAAAAAGAAATTGTATTTTAAGGGTTAAATTAAGTAAAATTTAGTCTTCTTTTGACTTTTTTTACAAAACTTTGAAATTTTACAAAAAATTTTCGTTTTATCAAAAAACGTCTCAAATAAAAGTTATTAATTATTGCATTTATAGCAAATTTTGTTAAATACATTTTTTCGAAATATTTTTCTGTTGCTAAATATTCGCAAAAATCTTAAAATCGACAGGAGTATACTCCCATTTCTAGTCAACCGATTTTTACCAAAAGTTGATCAACTCCTGCCATTGACGGCAGAAGCTTAAATATGAAGTTTCATAAAAATCCTTTCAGCCGAATTTGCTCTGCACGTGTACACAGACAGACGGACAGACAGACAGACGGACGGACAGAGAGACTGACAGACATCATGCTAAAAATAGTCAAAACGTTATGTAGGGACCTCAATTCGTGGAGATCCATTGAAATCTCGAAATGTCAAAATCGGTATGATCACAATACCTCCCTTATATATGTTGGCGGTCGGTGAAAAGGCGAAATTTTCTGCTTTTAGCCTCACTGAATCTTTTCAAAATTGTGTCATAACTAACACCAGCCGCTATTTCAGCTTCAATTGACAAAACTGATAACGCAGATAGTCTTTCTTAGCTCCGCGTGCTTCTTAAGTAGGTCTTTATCAGTTTTAACTTTGAGAAGCTTCTCTCAGCAGAAGCTGTACTTACTGGAATTGTGAGCATGATTCGGATTGCTATGTAAAGATTTGGATATACTTCTTCAAAATTATTTTCTAAAATGTACTGGATAAGTTGTTTTGCATCATTTATATTTTCTAGTGAAGTAGATTTTAAAATTTGTGGTTCTTCATAAAGTTCGAAAGGATCTATGTCGCTGTTTTTACCTTCCCGAAGTATTGTACCTAAATCATTACAATGCTTGAGAAGGTCCTCTTTTGGTAAAAATTTCAAATAATTGATGTCATAAATAAAACCAAGTCGTTCAAAATATTCATTAAGCGCTTTGAATCGACATTCACTGTCGACTATGACTGCGTCTATCATTGTGTTGAAAAATGTAACTTTGTTCTGCGTTTCAACAGATTGTATAGGTTCAGCCATGTGTTCATAAAAGTCATAATCAATATATAATATTTAAACTTTCAATAACTTTTGCGAGGCCCCCTTAAGCGCGAGGTCGTTGGAGATGCCGACGTCGCCGACGCCTAACGCCGCCACTGCTCAGCTGTATATTTGTATTTCATAATGGTGAAAACTTTTTCAATGACCAGTTGAACTATTGAGATTCGAGTGTCTTTATTAACATTTATTGGGGGCAATAAAATATTGTTGTACTGGCTTTTGTTATCTTTAGTAGCGTATCATTTCTGAGAATCGTTTGTTTTGAAAAAAAAAACACTATTTTCACATCTGATCATAATTATTTTATTTAATTTTCTGTCTAATCTGCTTGCGGAGCACTAGTAGACGCACCGCGGACCACAGTTTGGGAAACCCTGCTTTAGACAATAGGAGTTTAATTGGTTTAATACGGTCCTGTAGTATACTAACTTTTAATACTCATTACTAGCACACAGCAGAATTACTAGCAATTTTAATGGAATGTAATTTGTCTATTTATAACAGAATTTTAATAGGTTTTATAATTGCTTCATATCTTTACTGATTTCAGCAAAATGCCACACACTTAGCATTATTAAATAATAATAATCTTATTTCAGCTATAAAAGACGTATCCGAAGATTTAAAAGGCGCTAAGCTATATCAATACAATACCAGTGACGTAGAACTTATACCAAACTCCAACAACCTTTGTAGTGACCTCAAGGAACAAAGCACTAAACCACTACCAGAAGAAATTCGTAAAATTAACCCCAAAGATAAACTGCTCTATGTCTTTACTTCGGGGACAACAGGGTTACCAAAAGCAGCGAATATTACCAACTTAAGATATATGTTTATGGCTGGTGCTAGTTATTATATGTTAGATCTTCGTCCGACGGATATTATTTATGATCCACTGCCTCTGTACCACAGTGCTGGAGGAATTGTAGGTGCTGGTCAAGCACTTCTGTCTGGAGTTACTGTTGCTCTTAGGAAGAAGTTCTCAGCTTCCAATTTTTGGAAAGATTGCATCAAATATAATTGCACGGTAAGTTAACTTTTATATATAATTCTTTATTTCGTTTACGGTATCAACTAGTACATTGTGAAAAAATCATAATAATAATAAAATAATTAATTTTATGATTTTATTTCTTCTTCTTCTTCTACATTCTGCCTCCGGTGTTCCTCTCTTTCTTCGTATTCTCTTTTCGGCTTTCGTCTCCGGTCTCCTTCCTTCTTGACTCCAGTTCTTCGCTTCTCTTCCCTCTTTTCTTTCCTCCTCCTTTGCCTCTCTTTTCCTTCCTGTTCTCAGTTCTGTCTTACCTCTCTGCATTCCTTCCTTCTTTCCTCGAGTACTCTCACCCACCTTTCTCCCTTTCCTTCTTCACTCAACAGCTCCTTTATCTCTCCCTCCCATTTTGTCATCTTTCCACATCTTTTTGTTAGGTGTTCCAAGGATTCTTCCTCCTCTCTACACATTCTGCATATCCTATCCTCTGATTTTGCCCAATACCTATTACTCTGTTCTTCATTTCCGCATCTTAATCTGGCAATCCTTCTAACTCTGCCCCCTGCCTTTCCTCTCCTCCCTTTCAAATATTTAGGTATTCCTACCGTCCTTATCTCTGTATACCTTTTCACATTCCTTGAGTTGTCTATTCTTACTGTTCTTTCCTGCTCCTGTACGCAAGTTAACTTTTATACGTTTGACTATTCAGGTATTTATGTCTTCTACGCAGTGCTTCTAGGCCCACTAACTAAATTAGGGTGCCTAGGCGCAACCTGATTTTGCGGGAGGTCTAGCGATGAAGGTCGTTAGATCGAAATTTCTAGGTGATTCATCCACAAAACGAATATAGGGTAACTGCAGCGAATTTCAACTACCAAATTTATTTATTTTTTAATTTACGTACTATTCAATATTTTGGTAGGAAAGTGGTCCCAATCGATACCTCATTCACTTATCTTTAGGTGCTAAATATTTTCACGATGAAACAGGCTGTTATTACAACTTAAGTTCGACATAAAAGAAATATGAAAAAAACGTTGATTTCAAAAAAGTGATGTTAATATCGACTACCCTAAAATTTTAATATAATCAACGTTTCTTGTCTCTTTTAAATTTTATTTAGGTAAAAGAATATAATAATAGAGACTTTTAGTAAGACGTGATTTTAATTGTCGTCAAATTAGGTAAGTGAAACATGCATGCATGTAATATCGACTAATCCGTAGTAGCTTCATTCCTCTAGTCGATATTACCTGCAATCAAATCTGTTTTATTTAGCCTGTGATATTGTAACAAAATATTATGAAAATCAAATTTTACCAGCTAATATATATGTATTTGGATCAGTTCTTATCAGTTTATTCAATGCAAAATATTTTGTTCAACTTTCCTTTGATAAACAACTGCTGATTAAAACCAATAAAAAAATATTTTAACACTTAAAAAATATAAATATCTACACTGTTCGTCTAACGGCATTCACACGTGGCTTAAAATAAAGTGAGGTTAGTTTTTCACATAAACATAGTGTTACGTTATACTACCGCTATACGGCAGCAATTATTTAGAGAAATAATGGGATAGAAATTACGTGCGTAGTCGAAATTCGCTGCAGTTACCCTACTCTAGCAGTAGAAAATGACTACGATGCTACTGGTCATGAATGAAATATACTTCCCGAATTTCATGTTTCTAGGTCCAGGTGACGTTCTAACAAATAAATCAGCTGTGGCCACCACAGAACCGACCGCCATCACAAAGTATTTGCATATAATACATTCTAGCAGCAGAGTAGAAATAACTTGGCCTAATATTTTCTAACAGAGATATTATTTATCATGACCATGGAAACGTTACATATAAATATGAAAAAATAGATATTTAGAAAAAAAAATTCAAAATTTTTTCGTTTTATCAAAAAATGTCTAAAATAAAAGTGGTTAGTTATTACTTTTATAATAACTTTTGTTAAATAATTTTTTTTTAAATATTTTTATGTTGCTTAATATTCGCAAAAATCTTAAAATCGACACGAGTAAACTCCCATTTTAAGTCAGATTTTTACCAAAAGTTAATCAACTCGTGCCATTAATGTCAAAAGCTTAAATATGAAGTTTCATAAAAATCCTTTTAGCCGAATTTGCTCTGCACGTATACACAGACAGACAGACGGAAGGACGGACATAATTCCATTATTTTACCATCTTAAATGCAAAAATTTTAAAAAATTCTAACTTGTATTTTATCATATACGTAACATTTAACTGAATAAGTCTCCGGTCTGACACATATATGGCAACACTGTTGACAGACCCATATGATTTCTGGATAGTACCAACCTTCAAACGATACGTGTGAAAATTTCATGACATTCTGACAATTAGTTTAGAGATTACAGTGGTTTTAGTGACTCCAGTTTTGTAATTTTCAAAAGAATGGATAAAAAAGAATTTCGTGTGTTGATTAAACATTGTTTTTTGATGGGAAAAAATACTGTTGAAGCCAAACAGTGGCTTGATAAGCGTTATAGAGACTCTGCACCAGGCAAATCAATTATTACTGATTGGTATGCTGAATTAAATTAATTAATTAATTTTATTTTTTTTTAATTTAAGAGCGTGTATTGAATGTATCTCTTGAAGGAGAGTATGTTGATGAATAAAATCGAATTTCTAAAAAAAAAAAATGGTTTTTCTTAGTTAGACCGAAGACTTACTGAGCGACGTGGTATATGTCTTATAATACGTTTTTTTTTTAGGCTGCTCAATACATTGGAGAAATCTGCAGATATCTTCTAGCAGTCCCTGGGAATGACCCATCTGAAAAATCTCACAAACTGCGCAAAATGTTTGGAAATGGTCTCAGAGCACAAATCTGGAGACAATTCACTGAAAGATTCAACATTAAAGAAATTGGAGAATTCTATGGCGCAACAGAAGGCAATTCCAATATCGGTAAGTGTATTGTCAACATGTACTGATAAAAAAATCATAATAAAAATAATTTCTTCAGACATAAAAACAATTTCAAAAACATTAACATGGAAATTTACTTATTTGGAAGTTTACACTGTTCAAAGGTTTAAGTAGACGTGTGCAATAACAAAATAATTGTATAACTATATAAATCAATTATTGGATAAAAGAAAAACAGTTTTTATTGATAAGATACTGACATGTTTTGACTTTCCCCATTTTCAATAAAATATGTCATTATTTACATGTTTATATCTCATATAATGTTTATAGAATAATATTAATGGATGTAGCTGTTACTTCTTGATGGAACACTTGGTTAAAGTTACACAAAATTAATTTATTAAATACTTAATATATATATTTCGGCATGTTAGGCTATCACCAATTTTTGAAAATCAGATTTAAATTCCGCATACCAAAATGAGTTAAAACAATATTTTGACCTCTTGACGAAAAACCTAACTAATTTAGAAATATATTTAATTGTTTTTCTAACACATTTTTTTTTCTTTCTAGTTAATTTTGACGGTGTACCTGGAGCAGTAGGATTCAAACCCCGCTACGTAGGAAGTCTGTACCCAATTACGCTTATTAGATATAATGAAGAAACCGGTGAGCCTCTCAGGAATAGCAAAGGACTATGCATTAAATGTAAACCTAATGAGCCTGGAATATTTGTTGGAAAAATTAACAGAAAGTAAGCACAAAATTATATTAGTTGCGAAAATATTTAAACTATTTAAAAGTAGAACTAGGTATATAAAAAAAGATTTAAACCAGTTCGCTGATGACGCTTCATTACGTAATTAATAGTGTTTTTCGCTACATCAAAAATGCCAGCGATATTCGAATACAGCGGCCATCTTCACGTAAAGGCGCAGCTCGTACAATATGTACAGGTCGCATTTTAATTTAATTGCTTCAAAAGAACACTTGCAAGAATATATCAGATCCCAATTTTGGTTAATGCCCCAGCTTTTTAAAGTGCTGCCCTGCAAAAGCAGCTGTTTGTGATCATAGCTTAAGCTAGTAAAGTATATATGCAAGTTTTTTTCTTTCAGGAAAGCTGTAAATGATTTCGAAGGCTACACAGACAAAAGTGCCAGTGCTAAAAAAGTCCTTAGTGACGTAATGCAAAAAGGCGACTCATTTTTCAACTCTGGCGACATTTTGGTGATGGATGAATTTGGATATTTCTATTTCAAAGACAGAACTGGTGACACTTTTCGTTGGAGGGGAGAAAATGTCGCTACTTCAGAAGTAGAAGCTGTTATTAGCAATGTTGTAGCTTTAAATGATGCAGCTGTATATGGAGTTCAGGTAAAATTAATTAAAACAAAATTAAAATCGTGAAGATATTTAAAAACTTCATAAAGTCAAGCTGAAATATATACGCAATATACCTTCACCAGCCATAAATATTGTCACAAATATTTGACATAGGCCGTACTGCCTGTACAGTCTATACAGAACCTGTACTGTCGTCAGTAAGATAATAATTTTGCATAAGTATTTAATTTAAGTAAATCATTGATATATACATCGAAGAGTGTGGGACTTAAAACAGATCCTTGAGGAGCACCACAATACCATTCACATTTTACCATTCTTATTAAGCTGAACACCAATTAACACCTTTTGCTGATGATTTGTTAAGTAGCTTTTTAAGAAAATTAAATATACTCCACGAATTCCGTATAAGTAACTCTAGCTTTTGATGCAGTATAGAGCAGTGGTTTTCAAACTTCTTACATCTGCGGAACCCTACAGTTTAAATGCTATTTCTTTGGAACCCCTAGGCAAAAAGCCACAGTAGGCTGTCTTTTTTAAATTTTAAGGTCAAACGTTTTAAAATAATAACTTTTTTTCGATTTCGATGGATCTCCACGAATTGAGGTCTATACATAACGTTTTGGCTATTTTTAGCATGATGTCTGTCGGTCTGTCTGGCCGTCTGTCTGTCTGTCTGTGTCTGTCTGTCTGTCTATCCGTTCGTCTGTCTGTGTACACGTGCAGATCAAATTCAGCTAAAAGGATTTTTATGAAACTTCATATTTAAGCTTTTGACATCAGTGGCACAAGTTGATCAACTTTTGGTAAAAATCGGTTGACTAGAAATGGGAGTTTACTCGTGTCGATTTTAAGATTTTTGCGAATATTTCACAACAAAGTAATATTTAGAAAAAATTTATTTAACAAAAGTTGCTATAAAAGCAATAACTAACAACTTTTATTTGAAACATTTTTTGATAAAGCAGCATAAATTAAACAAGTACTTTGTGATGGCGGTCAGTCCTGTGGTGGCCACAACAGATTTTTTTAAATTTCGTTTTGCTTATTATGTTATTTTTACATGAAAAACAGCTTTAAAATTGCAATATGTAATGCATTTCAAAATTTGCACCTCATGCTCTCCCCCCCCCCCCCCGGTGTCCGGCTACACGTTCTGGTCGATTTTGGTAACAATATATATAAAAAAGTAGATCCCAAATACAAAAAGGTTGAACAGCCCTGGTCTAAAGTTTTATCATGCGCTAATATAAATAAACAGCTATATCGAGTATGTACCAATTTCAACATAAGTAAGACGTTATTATTAAACTAATATTTTAATGAAGTCGCATACTGTGATAGACGACTTCTCACTTCAATCCAGGATCCAGGAATTACCAGATCCGTAAAGAACTTGTATCATCTGCATAAGATAATAATTTTGCATGAATATTTAATTTAAGTAAATGATTGATATAGTAATTGAAGACTGTGGCCCGAAAATAGAGCCTTGAGGAGCACCACATTTTATAATACCACTCTTACTTAGCTGATCACCAATTAACACCTTTTGCTCACGATTTGTTAAGTAGCTTTTTAAGAAAATTAAAGATTTGGCCAGACTAGAAACATAGCTGCTGAATGGGTTGATTCATCTAAGCTGCTATTAATAGTTAAGTTTAACAATGCATCTAGCGAACTTTTTCCTATCCTAAATCCAAATTATTTTTCATCAATTATATTGAATTTATTCGTGAAAGCAGTTAATTGAATCATTATAATCCTTATAAGACTTTGTTATACAAACAATTCTTCTTTATATTATTATTTTTTTAGGTACCAAATACGGAAGGTCGTTGTGGAATGGCAGCTATAGTAGACCCTTATGACAACCTGGACCTAGAAAAACTGGCCACGGGTCTAAAGAAAAATCTTCCTGCTTATGCTTGTCCTTTGTTCTTGCGTGTTATGAAGGAAGTTCCACTCACCGGCACATTTAAACTTAAGAAAGTTGATTTGCAGAGTGAAGGATATGATATTAATAAAGTAAAAGACAAACTGTATTTCTCCGACCCTAAAAAAGGATTTGTTACCATAAACCAACAGTTATATGATGATATTTCAAATGGAAAAGTTAGACTATGATTATTTAAGATGTTAATTTTTCTACCTCGTTTTAGATTGTTTTGAGTTGGCAGAAGACTGATAGAGAACTCATAGTTATGGATTTATTTAGTACTAATTTTAGTTAGTATGTTTATACAGTGTCGTACTGTAATTTTTTTTCTAATTTTCCAATAAACCTGTATACCATCACCCATGCGATATAGAAATAATGGCCGAAGCCTGAAACAATAGAATTGAAATTTGGCATGTATGTACACATGGACGCCCGCAGAATTTTTTCAGGGGGGAGCAAAATATGGAGGCATATTTTTGAAAAAAAATATTAAATAAAATTTCATAAATACACTATTTAAATAGCAATTGAAGCATCTGCCATTATTGGCAAATTGACATTAATGACTTTTTCTATAAAATCTACTCTGTTATTAGTATTTTTTCTCTGTACAAACATTCTCAAACCGGATAAACGATAATCCGTTATAGTTAGGGTGACCATCCGTCCCGGTTTTCCGGGATTGTCCCGGTTTTAGGTCAATTGTCCCGGGGTCCCGAAAAATGCTTTCGGGACGGTCGATTGTCCCGGTTTTTACATAATTATGCATTTGTAAGAAAAGAAATATTACAACTAGTCAATCTGAGAGATGAGGTCCTTTTTTTTGCTCTTCACTTGGATCTGGGAGGTGAGGACCTTTCTTTTTGCTCTTCACTTGGATTTGGGAGGTGAGGACCTTTTTTTTTTCTCCTCACTTGGATCTGGGAGGTGAGGACATCTTTTTTTTCCCTGTATCCCGGTTTCCCTTCACTGAAATCTTGGTCACCCTAGTCATAGTTGAGGAAATAACTGAAATCATAGTGTTAACATGGTCCGGGCCAGACCCGATTTGATTGCACACTTTGTTTATGTAGTTATCTGTCATCAGTTATCAGTATTTGGGCCTCTTTGTTGCGTTTCTTCGGTAGCTTTCGCATAGAAAATGAGCACGCAGAACAACCCTGATTACAGGGCTAAATGGGTTACAGCCCCGGGGCGTAAGCCTTTTGGGGGCGGCGTTTTGGCATTTTTATTGGTGTTATGTACAGAACAGGGCACTTGCCAGGGGCGCCATTGCAGAGGACCTTTTTTTTGTTCCTCACTTGAATTTGGAAAGGTGAGGAACTTTTTTTGTTCTTCACTTGGATTTGGGGAGGTGAGGACCTTTTTTTTGCTCTTTCTTGGATTTAGGAAAGTCAAGACCTTTGTTTTTTGTTTAATCAATTTAATTTATTTGCCAAGGGCGCCAAAAACATTGCTACGGTTCTGGTTATGTATTTTCTTATGAAGAGAGGCGCATTATTTTTAGTAGCCCATGGGCGCCGAATATCTTAAGACGGCCCTGTGAGCACGTCATGTAAAATATATACTCCTTCCGTCCGAAAATATGGTATACATTACGTTAAAAAATGTGGGATTAACGAAAGTAATATTATCTTTATCTTTTTTTGTTTTTATTTCTAAATAAGTGGTTGCTAGGTAACTAATAAACAAATGCATAGTTTCATATGTTAAAATTACTTCACAGGAAAAAAAGCGTATTTTAGAGAAGTTAAAGTGACACCCGCTGTTCTAACAAAATGGCGAATTTGGATCAAAATTGTGTTGAATTGCAAGGAAGAAGTTCCAAATCGACTTAAATCACAACCGTCAAATAATAGCCCAGATTTTAATGTACTAGACCTTGGCTTTTTCAATTCTATACAATCCTTACAACATACAGCTTCACCGAATACAATCGACGAATTGATTGAATGCGTACAAAATGCATTTATTGCTTTAAACATACAAACCCTTGATAATGTTTTTCTAACATTTCAAACTTGTCTAGAAGCAACCATGTTAGCAAAAGGAGGGAATTCCTATAAGATTCTGCACATTAATAAGGCAAAACTTCATCGTAAAGGACGATTACAAACAATATTTTCATGTTCGATACAAGCTGTGGAGACAGCCACGTCCTTGTTAAATTAAAACTCTTTTGTATAATTCTTTGTTTTACTAGATATTTGTAAGTATTTCATAAATAAAATCATTCTAATTATCATAAATGTACACTGCAGGCCATAAGTTTAGGACCAGTTGTTTTAATATTTGATTATTTGATTTAATTGTCAACGGAGATAAAAATTGATGAGTATTTAATTTTTTCTATTACGCAGAACATAACTTTAGTCTACATAGATCATTTTAAGATGGTTCTTATTTATTTATACAAAATTATCCGAGTTTATGTTATGTTTGTTTGTTTTCGCTTACGTTAGTATATTTACATTACGATATCTTTGGATTGTTAAATTAATGCTGATTTGAAATTTCTTTTATATTTATAATGTTAACTGTTAATATAGTCTTTATAAGTGACTTACAGTAAGTTTGAAGTGGTAGTTATTTTTTTAAATCAGTTTTTGTTTTGTATTTTTTCCGATACAACTTTTTTCGATTTTTACATCACTGCGACTACCAAAATGGGTAAAAATCGAGAACTTAGTCTTGAAACTTGTTCAGCCATCATAACCCTTCACAATGAAGGTAAATCTGAACGTATTATTGCTGCTCAGTTGAAAACTTCTAAGACTTCTATGCACAACGCTATTGCAAGATTTAAGGAAACAGGCAGCAATAAAGACCTACCACGTTCAGGACGACCCAGAATCACATCAAAAGTGCAGGATGACTTTGTTGCTATCACAAGTAAAAGAAATAGACGTCTGACTGCCCCTGAGATTCGAGCAGAATTGAACAGAACTGGTACGAAGGAGGTATCATTAACTACCGTGAAGCGCCGTTTACGTGAAGCCAATTTGTTCGGCCGTGTCACTGTTCGAAAACCACTTCTTACGCCCCAAAATAAGAAGAAACGGTTAGAGTGGGCTCTTCTTCATCGCCAGTGGACAGTGGATGATTTTAAAAAAGTACTGTGGACAGATGAATCGAAGTTTGAAATATTTGGTTCCAGGCGTAGAACATTCGTCCGTAGAAGCCAGGGAGAAAAGATGCTGCCTCAGTGTGTGGTACTCACAGTAAAGCATGGAGGTGGGTCCATTATGGTCTGGGGAGCTTTCTCGGGTCTTGGCATGGGAAATCTTGTGCATATAGAAGGTATTCTCAACACGGAGCGCTACAAATCAATTTTAGAAGACCATGCGGTACCATCTGGCCTAAGAGTGATTGGACCTGGGGTTCACTCTGATGCAAGGCAACGACCCGAAACATTCCTCAAAACTGTGCAAGGGGTTTGTAGAAGAGAAAGAAGCTGCTGGAGTGCTCAAAAATATGGTCTGGCCACCACAGTCGCCGGACTTGAATCCCATCGAGTTGTTATGGGAGGAAATGGATCGTAAGGTCCGGGAAATCTGTCCAACGTCCAAAGAACAATTTTGGACAGTTTTAGAAGACACGTGGAATAGCATGCAACATGAAAAAATACAAAAATTAATCGCCCGTATGCCAAGACTAGTTCAAAAAGTTTTAAAATGTAAAGGAGGTTTTTTTGACGAAAAGACTGTTTAACGTTTTTATGTATATTTGAAGGTTATTTTATACAAATTTATGACTGTTTCTAAATAAAACACATTTATATATCTAAAAATTGATATCATCAATACAAAATATTTTGTACAGTGACGTTTTGTACTAGTTTTGATTAAATACCGTACTGGTCCTAAACTTTTGGCCTGCAGTGTATATCATATTTTCGGACAAGAAAAAAATCAAAATGTATATCATATTTTCAGATGGAGGGAGTGTAATTAAAATCAATAAATTTGAGAACAAAAAAGTGTTTAGAACAAAACACTTAAAAGTGAAGCGGGGGAAGTGCCCCCCTCAAACTGCGGGCGCACATGTCCTGGATCCAATAAACTTCATTTATTAACTTAAAAATTTCTGGGTATATCGTTGTAGTTATATAACTTTTTTTGTAAAATAGTTATATTTTAGATTATATTTTTTATGATTTAGAAAATAAAAGATTTATTATTTTACATAAGAACTCTTTATTTTATACAATAGTTAAAATAGTACAGTTAGGCCCGGTCTTTCCACCTCCAGGTAAACCACTAGTTAACTATCTGACAGATAAGGTTATCTGGAACTTCAACTGCTGAATAAATATCAATACCATTCAGTGAATTCAATACGTCTCTCTCATTATCCGTTAGATAAATTTGTATTGAAAGACGAGATGACATATATTCAGCACAGAAAGTATCTGTCAGATAGTTACCTATAGGTTTATCTGAAGGTGAAAAGACTGGGCTTTAGAGGTACAGTAAAACCTCGATATAACGGACCTCTATTTAACGGACTTCGGATATAACGGACAAAAAATCCGGTCAAATGTAAAAAAATGAAAAACGTCCTGTTAATATTACACATAATTAATATAGTTAACAATATATGAACAGGATGGAAGTGAAGATAGCGAAGAAGAAGAAACAAAACTGCCAAAAATGAAGTTATCAGTGGTAAGATCGCATCTCGACGATCTAATAACATTTATTGATTATTCGTCAGATAACGAAGTTCAACTATATTATACGCATTTTCGTAATTTTAGAGAGTTGATTATAAAAAAACAGCAAACTTCAAAAGTGCAAACAAAACTTGATTCCTTTTTCAAAGCAGGATTACCGAAAGCAAGCGCGTCGATATCAAACAGCAACGTCACTTCACGACGAATGTCCGAAGACAATTAAATAGAATTTTGTTTGTGTTTTGTATTTTATTAATATCAAAATACAGCGTAGATATTTTCAAAAAAAAGTTTTTTGATTTATTTTAAACCTATTTTTGTATAACGGACTTTCGGCTTTAACGGACACCCCGTCCCCCCAATTATTCCGTTATATCGAGGTTTTACTGTACTGTGGTTGTGATTTTGCCATATGCTCATGATCACAATTTCTGAATATCAGATAAACTCTGAGAGGGCCGGTTTCTGAAAAGTCAGTTAACTATGGTAACAACTGACTAATGATCAAGTCTGACTGACGGTCAGTTTTATTTTGCGTTGCATAAACATTTTTTAAAGCTTGGTCAGTGGAACAATTGGTTTACTATGCACAGATATTTTTTGCTAATGTGAACTGTACTTCACGTGACAGTAATCAGCTGTCAAGAATTAAAACGTTTTAAAATGAACTAAAAAAATGAATTCACGAACACCAAACTTTACCAACACCGATAAAAACATTTTTCTAGATATTTTCGGTAAGTAAGTATACATATATTTTTATTTCTTTTGAAATCTAAATATTTTTAAATTATTCTTAAAACATAACCTAAAATTTGTATTTATCATTTTTCAGATATTCTATTTTTTCTTTTTTCGCCGTCTGAAGAATCTTATTCCATATCTTCTATTGAGGGCAAAGAACATAGGCTGGAAGTTGAAATTTTTCTATTGCTCGAATAGGATAAGGAAAAAATAATAATAGAAACCTAGAATTATGTACGAATAATCAAAATATGTAAATATATAATGATTATATATGTATTTAATATTTATTTACAGTGGTACAAAATAAATATATATAAATTATTCATGTATTTAATATTTCTTTTACAATTATATTATAACGTTATTGAAATATCAAATTAAAAATTGATTTTGAATTTATAAAGAAATTTTGTAGGTTATGTTATATTAAAGTCACATTCATTAATAATAGTTAGGTGCATTTTCATTTTAAAACACAAATTAAGAATTTAATTTACCGTCTTCTTATTTAAATTACTTTTTTCTCTTATTTAGCCCAAAAATTATGAAAATAAAATTTATGAAAAAACCGAACATTGACGTATATCGCAGTTAAACTGTGATCAAGGTATAGTCAGAAAAATTCAATTGTTTGACTCGAGTTCAAGTCGTGACCAACGTTTGTGCAACACTTAACCAAGGAAGCCTTGGTTGAACTCACGTCAAATGCGAAGTAAACTATGCATAGTTGACTTATGGTTAACTTTGGATTGTTTTTTGTTCCTGCAACAGTTTACTAAGGCAACCGTAGTTTACCATTAGCTTATAGTTTACTGAGCTTCTAGAAACCGGCCCTGATTGTTTTACAGCTTTTCGGACCTCAGCTATTGAGAATCACAAAAGTAAATAATATGTAGAGGATTCACCTCAATGTTATGGGAGAAAATTATAGAAAACAGCGTATTTATACAATAACAACACTAAATACAAAGCCAATGGACTACCAACCGATCCTTTAATGGATAAATCTGCCCATGGTCAATTATATTTGTCCAGTTCTTATTATTTTTATTAAAGATTCAATATTATTCTTCTTAATTGCTGTTCTACAGTTGTTTATTAGATCAGCTGCTGGTTTTCCAACTAGAAAACAAGATTACCGTTTTGTTAACTGTTGTCATTAATCTCAAAACTAGACTTACCTCTGAGACGTGAAGCTTTTTGTATAATACTATTTATTCCTTTGAGAGTATCTACTCCTTCGTTATAATTGGCCAACCTGATGTTATAGCCATTAATCAAATCTTGGTTGATTGATAAAAGTTCCATGTAATGCTGAGACATTTCATTTCTAAAAAAAAAGCATATTTAAAAGATATTAAATTTTGAAAACGATTCCTATATGCAGCGGTGTAATTAACAGCTTTTTGGATAAATTTTCATGATAACACGAATAGGCAAATGTCATTTGTTCGAGCCTAGTCATACGCAAATCCTCTCAAGGGATACCATATCAGCACCTCAGAGGCAACTTGTATCAAGTCACAAATGATATACAGCTCAGAAAAGACGATTTAAGATTGTTTACTTCCTTGCGTTGATCGACTTGATACAATTTTAAAGCAACGTATACTGAAACTGGCTAGAGCTATAGTTCCAAATTATTTTCCAATCGACAGACTATAAAGTATTAAGTTACTTGGCACTAAAATGTCATTTCTGATAAAAATGTGACTTGATACAGTTTACCTCTAAGGTGCTGATATGCATGTGGGCACGAAGATCACAAAAATACATCCAATTGCTTTTTCACATCTATCGGTATCAAATAGCATAACTATCTGAAAAACTGAATATTTAGGTCTGAGCAGGCACCGGGGCAGACCACCTAAAAGCGGGACTGTTACACCAAAAGCAAGACAATTGGTCACCTTACATATAGCCTAGAAATATTAGCATATTTGGTGTATTTTAAGAAAGTCCAAGGTATACTTACATAGCATTCAGTCTGGCATCTTCTGCTCTAACAATTAGGCCACGTATTTGACCAATTCTATCGGCAACATCCGTGGTTAGTCTTAGCCTTGCATCCTGTATATCCTTTAGACTTTCCATATAACCCCTCAGTTTCACTTCCTCTTCAGGAAAAGAAGCTACTGACTAAAAAGAAAAATGTAACTAATAATTTAATACAGAAATCCATCGTTTGTGTAGTATTAAAATGACGGCTAAATAAATTACTATGCATCAACTCCATATAAAGCAGGATCTCTATATATCGAAAACGATGGTTCCATACGAAAATTTCGATACAAATATATAAATTTAAATACATATTGGGTTGTGTAATAAATTCCCGCGTTTTTTTGTTTATAAGATTTATTGAAGAAAACAATAATTATAGTAACAAATTAATCAATAATATATTCTCCATCATTATTTACAACCTGTTCCCACCTATCGACCAACTTGTTGATGCCGTCTCGCCAAAAATCTTTTAATTTTGTGTTGAAGAAGTTTGTGAGCCAGGTTTGAGGTCATCATCGTTATCGAAGGGTACGTCCCTCATTTGGTTCGACATGGAGCGGAAAAGGTGATAATCCGTTGGCGCAAGGTCCGGAGTGTATGGCGGATGCGATAGAACCTCCCATTTGATATCATTGAGATCTTGTGGCCATCGCTCAAGTTATGTGGCACCCAATTCCCAAGTTTTTGAGTAAAGCCCATGGAGTAAAGATGGTTAGCGATGGTCGTAAAGGTACATTCCATCTTTTCGGCCAACTCTCGTGTTATTTGACGACCATCTTCCTTCAAAAACATCTTGAGACGATCATCGTCGAAGTCGGAAGGTTGGCCGAAGCGAAGTGCATCACCAAGGTCAAAATTGCCATTTTTAAACTTGGAAGACCAATCTTGCGCGGTCCTCGGAGCTATAGCATCTACTCCATATACGTCACAAATGTCGCGAGCTGCTTCCGTAGTTTTTTGACCATGACGAAAGGCAAAATAGTGCAGATGTCGAAAATGACTTTTTTTACCTCCTGGAACTTCCATTTCAAAAGCCTCAAATTCAATTAAAATTAATTAATCCCGAAAATTAAAGCAGATAAGTTTATAGAGCATGAAAAACACTTAAGAATGCATAGATAAACTTAACCTAACAAAACACAAAATTGCGGAAAAAAGAGAAAAAACCAAAAACGCGCGAATTTATTACACAACCTAATAGATAAATGAACTTTTTACCGACCGCCAACATATACAAGGGAGGTATTGTGATCATACCAATTTTGACATTTCGAGATTTTGATGGATCTCCACAAATTGAGGTGCCTACATGACGTTTTGACTATTTTTAGCATGATGTCTGTCGGTCTGTCTGTCCGTCCTGGTGTGTATATGAACTTTGCTAAGCTCCATGGCGTCGTCTACCTCTTCTCTTCATGAACGCCTCTTATTTATTATTTCTTCCATGAACGAATCTTCCTCGCCTACGTTGCTTGTAGGTGTCCAATTTATTGTTACCTAGGTCATCTGTCACTTTTCAAACGTGTATACTACTTTAATCTATTTATTACTGTAAAACAATTAGATTGTTATTATAAGAATATGTTTTTTACGTTTTATAAAAAATATATTCATATTGCTACAGCCCCTTAGCCCCCCTAACCTCTTGGCTACACCGCTGACCTTCTTAATGAGTTTCTTATCAAATTATAATCCGATAAAGTCATTTCATTATCATATTTTAATCCAGATGACTATTGATGATAATTTTTACATGTTAAATTTTGTCTATTAGCTCTGTAAATATCTTTCAATGCAATTTTTTTGCGTAGTTTGTAAAAGTTTAGTGAAAAATATGGTTTTTTAAGAGTGTACAGTGAATTAAAAGTGCAAAAACCAGGTATAACTAAAACTAGTTTATGCTGTGCCCAAAAACGATTTTAATAAAGTAAGTTTTATTATTTTCATTTATATTTCTAATATTATTCATAGACATATTACATTGCATATACAATTTATAGACCCGGATTTAGGAAAAATATTTAACCCAAGTTCATAGCATAGTACGTTCGTTCCATAAGTTTTACAACTAAAAAAAATCAGCTGTGGCCACCACAGGACCGACCGCCATCATAAAGTACTTATATAAAATAGATTCTAGCAGCAGAGTAGAAATAACTTGGCCTAATATTTTCTAACAGAGATATTATTTATCATGACCATGGAAACGTTACATATAAGTATGAAAAAATTGAGAATTTTTTTTATATATCCTCTATTTAATGATTTTATAAAGGCTGCGTATAACCTACAATTTAAAATATCCTATTAGATTGATAAAAATTCACTGCAAATTTTGATATAAAGATTGTTATTAATTTTATTTCCAAAATTTTACAGAAATTATTTAAAATTTTTCGTTTTATCAAAAAACGTCTCAAATAAAAGTTATTAGTTATTATTTTTATAGCAACTTTTGTTCAATAAATTTTTTCGAAATATTTTTCTGTTGTGAAATATTCACAAAAATCTTAAAATCTAAACGAGTAAACTCCCATTTTTAGTCAACCGATTTTTACCAAAAGTTGATCAACTCGTTCCATTGATAGCAGAAGCTTAAATATGAAGTTTCATAAAAATCCTTTCAGCCGAATTTCCTCTGCACGTGTACACAGACAGACGGACAGACAGACAGACATCATACTAAAAATAGTCAAAACGTTATGTGGAATCTCAATTCGTGGAGATCCATCGAAATCTCGAAATGTCAAAATCGGTATGATCACAATACCTCCCTTATATATGTTGGCGGTCAGTAAAAATGTTTTGTAAAATTTTGAAATTTTTGTAATAAAATTTAATTTTTTAAAAAATTATTCACAATAACGGTAAAAAATCATGTCCATTTTAGTCTAGAAAAAAAATTGGGGCCTTAATAACCAAACTTATACAAAAAGCATGTATCATTAAACAAAACCCTTGAAAATGGTAAAAAATCGAAAAAATCGTAAGGGGTACCCCTTTGAAAGAAAATCGCGAATTTTTACAAAAAAAAATATTTCGGATTTTGCTCAAAATTGATACACTTTGGGCCGTAGATCACAAAAATAAGGTTCATTTTGGATTCTGGCCAACTGTTTTTGAGTAAATCGGAGAAAAGTAAAACACTTACTTGTAAATGTTCCAACTTTAAAAATCCAGTCATAGATCTCACAATATCCGAAGCAAGTAGCATATTTTTAGTGTATACCACAACCTTTCCAGCCACATCTACACTAATTGCCAAACTTGAACCATCTCTCAAACAATTTAAATTTAGTCTAAATGTTGAATCATTTGGTGGATCAATATCATTTTCGAGGAGAAAATTTTGATTCACCCACATACAAATACGTTGAATTCTCTCAGTTATTCGAAATTCGACTGATGAGTTTGATTTTTCTAGTTTTTTTGAGATAGAATACATTGAGAAACGAGGTAACTGGCGTGTTAATTCGAAAACGTGGAATTGTTTGCTGGTTCTGTATCCTACAAATGCCTGAAAAAAACACAATTTCTGTTAAGCAATAGTGTTCATTTATGCCATATTCAATCAGTGTTGACAGAGCCGCAGTAAGGGGGGAGGCGGAGGGGGCGACGGCCCCTAGCGCACTAAGGAAAAGGCCGCCGACGAGCTTGACTAAGGGGCGCCACATTGCGAAGGTGAGGACCTTTTTTTTTTGCTCATTACTTGGATTTTTGGAGGTGAGGACCCTTTTTTTTTACTCATCACTTGGATTTTGGGAGATGAGGACCACTTTTTTTTGCCCAGAGCTCCAAAACACAGTTTTGCCCCTAGCGCAAGTTTTCCTTACTGCGGCTCTGAGTGTTGAATCCAGACATTTTTCTCCGGGGGGGAAACTATATAAGCCGGGGGTGAAGTTAGTATAATGAATACGGATGTCTTTATTTGGGGGGGGGGGTTACATGAACAAGAATTGGGGCACAAAAAAGGATTTTTTTAAATACTTATATATAGATATTATTTTTCTGGAAAAACTAAAAAGTTGGTGTTGGTACAAGTGAAAAGTACAGAACTGTCAACCAAAAATTTGACCGGAGGTAGTTTTGGATGACATTTGTATACTTATCAATCGTACCACCCAGCAACTATCCTTAGAATATTCTCCCCAGGCGCACCGGTCAACTTTCGCTGTTCAGACAGTATCGATTACTTTCTTTTGATACTAATATTTTAGTATTCGATACTTTTTGTTTCGATATTTTATTGCTCTTGATATTTTTGTAGTAGGTAATATTCTACTACAGAATTGTTACTATAACTGAAAATTTTCTCCGGGGGGTATTTTAACCTTTACCTTTAAATGAATGTCCACCGGGATATCTTTTGGTGGTTGGATTGGTACTAATAAATGATTAGTTAATCTATTATCTGGTGGATGCACCACGTGAGTTTCTCCCTTGAAGATGCCTTCAGCGAACACCATCACAGCTTTGATGATGGTGTCGTTGTTGGTAGCCACAGAAATTTCCACGCGAGGCTGTAATAAATGAAAACATTTTTCTTTGGAAAGAGCTAAAGAAATATTAGTAGATACTTTGTTATCTTCATTTGTTGATATACCGATTTGTAGTCTAGTATTTGCTGGGATTATTCCGACATTATCATCATTTCTTGGAATTGAATTCTCGTCATTGTATCTGAAAAACATAAAATACCAATTTGAAAAAATATGAAAAAAATATATATACAAGGTGTCTCAAAAGAAATTTTATATTTATTTAGCTTACTGCGTGAACGCAACGTATCCGAGGGGCGCGGGGGTTATGTCAATCGGTAGCCTGGCTCTTGGGAATTCAGTCGCTATGGAGCGTTTCTCGGGAGCAGACCGCGCGTTATGCGTGCGAAAGTTTTACAAAAACGGTGATTCGGCGACTGTAGCGCGTAGAAAATTCTGCAGTATTCGAGGTTTTCGCCACTTAAATGATGCGGCAAGCATTCCTCTCATTCGACATTGGGTTAAAAAGTTTGAAGAGACTGGTACAACGCTGGATAAATCAAAATCCGGGCGACCTAGGTCATCAAGAACGGTAGAAAACGTGGAGAATGTTAATCAGTCTGTTCGTGACGACCCGAACCTTTCAATTCGGATGCGCGCAAGTGCTTTAAATGTGCATAGATCATCATTACATCGCATTATGCACAAAGACCTAAAGCTGCACCCCTACAAAATTCAATTGGTGCAAGAATTAAAGCCCCAAGATGCCAGTCAGAGGCTTAATTCTCAAGCAAATTGATCTCCCGGAGAGGTGACATAAATTGGCCTCCACGCAGTCCAGATTTAACCCCTATGGACTTTTTCCTATGGGGTTATCTCAAATCTAAAGTTTACGCCAATAAACCGATTTCACTGGCGCATTTGAAAGAAAATATCCGTCACGAAATGGCAGCCATCCCTGAGTCCACCTGCCGAGACGTCATAAGTAATTTTACTGTTCGATTAAATGAGTGCCGAGAACGCGAGGGTCTACATTTAGACGATATTATTTTTAAGAAATAAATCCCCAAAAAGTGTATTTTAATAATTAATAAACATTTTTTCTATATACGGCTTACTTTTTTTTTTAATCGATCCACTAAATATAAAATTTCTTTTGAGACACCTTGTATTATACAAGGTGTTCATTTTAAATTGCTCACCATTGCTATCTCGAAATTTATAAGAGCTACGAGATTGTTTAAATTAGACAACAAATACTATTTTTCGGTTAATGTTCCGTATTAGTCCACCGCAACTAGGCTTGTATGCTTAGAATGAATTATATTATAACGTTAGAAACGAGAAGGCATGGTTGTAAGAGTTGGGAGCCAATAGTAATCATTCATGCATCTGTAGTTGGCAGAAAAATACGGTTTTTAACACAAGGAACGTTCGAATATATGTAACTGATAATTTTGGAACTCTTTATGTTAATGTTTTTCAAAATACGTATCCTATAAATCTCATTGGAAACAGGTAAAAATTCCTTATGAGTACCTGTTTATATACGTCTAACAAGTTTAAGTTTTTTCTGTCTAAAATTTTTGCTAACTAATCCTAACCTAATTAGTTTTATCATTGATTGTTTGCATATAGTGAAGATATATAAATGCTGTATACAGTTTTAATACATTTACATAATTTAGCACCTATGAATGCGACGAAAAACGGAATGTTCTATTTCAGACATAAAACTGGTAGGTCGGAATATATTGATATTTTTGAGGATCATCTCTTTTAATAATGTTAATATTCTTCAAAATATGTATAGTATAAATCTAATTAAAACCATTTAAATGTGACTTAAAGCGTATAAATACTGAAATTTTATCATTCAAGTTTTTCTTTAAAAACGTTAATAGGAGCTAAATGTAAACACTTATTAAATTGCTTGGATTTCGGAACGGATTACTATCAAGTACTTATTCAGGTTTCAGTTTTAATAAATATTGGAAAAGATAAATTGAATCGTAAATGTTATGTTTTGAAAGAAAGGGGCGGCGCTTCGCCAGGGCCAAATCTTATTCCAACTAGCATACACGTTCTGTCTGACGAGTTATGTGTGGTGGACTTATACGGAACATTAACCCTTTCTTATTTTAAATAGAAACACAAATTTTATTTTTACTTAATCGATAAAGTATTCTATTTATGATTTCAACGATATAAACAAGTCATAGCCTTACATCACAAAATAGAGAAAAACGCAAATTAAATTTATTTTAATTTTAATTGTAAACTATATTAAATTATCATTACCTGGCGTTATTTTCGTAGTGTTTTAATTCAAGTATCAGTGCTTGTTTCTGCTGAAGCAATTCTCTGACAGTTTCTTGTTCTGGATTGGATCCAGGTACCATATTTGGAATTAATTTCGTCGTACAATAACCTCTCACTAAAATTAAATAATTTCATTTCAAAGATTTTCACTACTTCTCAAGGTGATTTCTTATCACTAAGCCTTTACCTTCACCTTCTTCTGAGACACAGATCAAATCAGTTTTCCCTGTGCTTCTATAATCTGCTTCAACGATACCAGCTGCGCCATGAGCTAAACTGTCCTTAAATAGAACCTCTCCAGTTAAAATAGATCGACAATCTATTTTACCATTAGACCATCCTGTTATCAACTGTTTTGAACCTTGGCCAATTAAGTCGTAACTATACATTGAAATCGCAAAATTTTTTGACTAAAAAATAAAATAATTTACTAATGCAAGATGGTTGTGACACAAATGTCATGCAGTTAAAAGCTATTGCTAAAAGAGAAATAGTGAAACTCTGTTCCTTTCATTTCAAGGGTAATAAGTGGTAAGGGGTTAAAGAGATGAGAGGTTAAGGGTGTTTTTGTCCTAAATTAGAGCACGGGAGAATGCAACTTTTTTTTAGAGGTCGCTTTACTTTCATGTGTTTTTAAGAGAAATTTTCAGCACTTTTTTAAAAACGGACACTCTTTTTTAGAAATGCGATCTTTTTCAGAAAGCGCTCTTTTTTATTATATATTTATTTATTTAACCAGTGACTAGACACATTTGTACAGTAGTGCACAAGTCCAATAGTACTGAAAAACAAAATACAATACAATTATCATAACAATAATATAGAAATACAAATAATGAATAAAATAAAGAATAAAACAATAGGATGCAATATAACTAGTCTAATTTATTTTTATATTAACAAACTTTTTGTGGTTGACGTAAAAGATATCTACATCTCTATCAGAGACTTGCTTGTTTACTAGACTGAGCATTTTGTTCAGTGGTGACATAGATTCTGAAATTTTGAAAAAGTGATCATTTTTAATCAATCTTATGTCATGGACTCGAATATTTTAATTTTGAAGAAGTTCTAGGGTATCTAGTTTGTTATTAAAAAATTTTAACGCGAAATTCAGAGAATGTCGGGTCTCCATTCTAATGTTGGAAATTTCTTGCTATTATTGACAGTTAGTTTTTTTAACTGGATTGCATAAGAGCTACGAAAAGGATTTAGAGTGTCATTGCTTTTTAAAAGTTGCGCTGTTTTTTAGGAAGAGTGCCCTTTTTTCGGATTGGTGCTTTTTAAAAGGTTTAGTTTAAAAAAAAATACCCGTCTGGGGACAGAGAGAAAAAGAGACAGACAGGCAGACAGACAGACAGACAGACAAACTGAGACAGAGAGACAGTGAGGAGAGAGAGATAGAGAGGAGAGAGGGAGAGAGAGAGAGATAGGAGAAAGAGAGGAGAGAGAGAGAGAGAGAGAGAGGAGAAAGAGTAGAGAGGGAGGAGATAGAGAGAGAGATAAGAGGGGGGAGAGAGATAGAGAGAGGGGAAAATACCTTAACTCTCCATAGCCTTGTATCTTGTTCATATACTCCAATAGTACCATTGGAGACCGAATAAGCATAACGATTATCTGGCAGATCTGAAAGCCCTGTCACCATTTCAGTTTCAGTTTGTTCTGATATCAATCTATCATCCTTATACACTCGTATCATATAATCTTCAGAACTGATAATCAACTGAAAACAATAACAGATTGTCAATAACAATAACTATTACTTATGCATTGGGTGCGTTCTGTTGTGCCAATTATGGTTTCGGTTTAATCAGAATACGCGTTTTGTTGGGACAATATTCTTATTCTATTCATTCTACTCATTCGATGATTTGAGGTGGAACGACTGGAATTAATAAGTGTGATGGGGATAAAATGTAATATTTGAATGTAGTTGTTTTCATTTGGTTTTTAAATGTATTAGAATTAAATCTTTGTATTACTGTTTCAAAATAATTTTCACTTTTAGGTATATTGTCATTTTATGTCCTAAAATAAATGCATATATAATTTTAATATAGTATTATTAAATCTAAATTTAAAATGTACACATACCGGCAAATTTAAAGGAACAGACATAAAAATCTAATTATTTTCCCTGTAGTGTACATATTGTTTATATCTCTCAGGTAATCTTCTTGTACGATGTTTTTGGAATAATGTTCAATCGGGTTGAGGTCAGGGGAGCATACTGGCCAACCCATTGTTGTTATACCCACTTGATTTAAAAAGTCTGTTACACAGTGGGCAACGTGTGGGCGCGCATTATCCCGCATTAGGGTGAAATTTTCTCCGATATATGGGGCAAAAGGTACAACATGGTCTTGAAGAATATCTCTGATGTACCTTTCTGCAGTTAACGCTCCGCCATCAATCACCACTAACTCTGTGCGAGCTCCCAAACATATTCCACCCCACACCATAATTGAACCTCCACCAAAAGATACACTAGTAGCAAAATTAAATAATGATGCATTTTGTTCTCCTTGGCGTCGATACAATCTTCGTTCATTATTTATTAGAGATTTCAAAGCTATCTAGATATAGGCTACAAAATTTAAAAAAAACATAATTTTCAATCTGTCAAAAATTGCCGGTGTATGTACAATTCAATTATTCGTTCTAAAACATTACGTTCTAGAATATTTGCTTCAAATATAAAGTTTTCCTATTCTGCATTTATTATTTAGATTATCCATTTAGGTGAAATATGTTCGTTATTTGTTCTACAACCATATGACTTCCATGTTTACTTCACGATCAAAATTGTTATTGTCTTGCGCATCAATTTTAGTACTTCTAACTAGCTACCAAAAAAAAGCACCCATTGTTATTTAGTTTAAATTCAATTTAACGTCATAGATACGGGTTGAATCAAAATTTGAATAATTTCAAGCAAAAATTATCAAAGTTACAGCAACCTTGCATATGCGATAACCATAATCACATTCGTTTCAAGCGGGTTGCATAAAAAAACACTAAGAACACATGTTTGAATTAAAAGAAACAGGCTAAATTTCAGCACTGCTCATTAATAAGAGTATTTTTTATATTTACCTCGTTGAATCCATCATTGTTAAAATCTACCAAAGCTAAAGCTGTGACTTTATCTCCCACAGCAGTCCACCAAAGTTCATTTCCATTATGGTCCAAAGATCTAACAGTACTTCCACCTCCAACAAGCAGTTGATAGTTCTGTTGGTCCTTCACACGACCCATCGCAAATGCCAATGCTCCATCCTCACATTCTTTATAAAACACATCTTTATTATCAAATACATGATAAGCTAACACATGAGTTGGAGTACCTTAAAGTAGTAAAACGTGAAAATGGGATTTAAAATCATTTTAAAAGGTGTTACCAATGACTAAAATGTCTTTTGAATCATCTGGAACGAGTTGACCAGCTTGAAGAGCGGTGATAGCTTGGTTCATGTTGAGGATAGCCATTTCTTTGTTTGATTCAGACCATATTACTCTACCAGCTGTGGGAACTTGAGATCTTCGATGTGGACTATGTATTAATACCTAAAATTTGGCCAATAAAAATAAATACAGCTAAATATGTTTCTCCACGACCACTATAGAATTTACCAATTCTAAAACCAATTTTGACTACAGAAAGTTAATATTCTAACACAAGAGTTGGAATGTTATTCTAAAGCATTTATCTTCTTATGCATTTTGCGTGTATTTCATTCCATCACTTGTTATGGAATAGCTATTCCATGCTTGTTGTCTTTTGTTTTTGTAGGGTTACATTAAGATATATGCAACGTTTACATTAAATAAATGCAACATAACTTCCTAACCTAAACTAGTGGACGATGTATGGCAAATTAAATTAAAATTAAACAAATAATAAATAAAAAAATTAGTTTAATTAATTGATTAATTTGTTATGTAGGTAATATAAATTATTTGTTAAGATAAAATGTTTTTTAAAATAATTATTTGTTAATTTTTTTTTTTTCTTTCTGGTGGTCGTGGAGAAAGTAGGGTCTGTGACTCGGTTGGAAGAGAAAATTCCAACCTTGTTACAGAATATACTATTATAATACCTTGTCTGCCGTTGTAGCCACTGTAAGACAGGAATGACATCCATCATATTTTCCCACTGTTATTCTTCCAGGCACAATTTTCGCATTTAGATCTAAATTAAATACTGGTCTTATTATTGGTTGTTGTGTCATTTTGATTATTAGTATCGTATTATTCCTTTAACTAAGTTGAGTTGTATTATGCTTCTGTGCTTCAGTAGTTTCAATCGATACGTTTGTTTTGAACATAGTTGCTATAGTTACTTGTTTAAGTAACCTGTTGATTTAAAATCTACCGAAGTATACTAGTATAATTTATTTCCTACAGTGGAGGCTGGTACATAAGAGCTGCAGAGTTGCAGTACGAGGGTTACCTTTTATGTTTTTATAAACGACCACTAGATAGCAATATTGAAATGTGCCATTACTATATTCGTAAAATTTGACATTTTTTATTGTGAAATCAGTAATTTTATATTTTTTTCCTAAAAGTACATTAAATTAACTTTACAATGACACCAATATTTTTATGTTAACCATTTCAAAATGGCGACCATTTATTTACAAAATAATAATCAACATAAGTTTTACAAAGTTGAACGTAGCAAGCTTTGAAAACAATAAAAAAAGAAACAAAATATCTCTAAAATAAACTGTTATAACTAGTTATTATAAGAATGAGAAAATGTGTGGACAATAATGGTGGTTTGATCGAACATTTGTAATTTTTTTTTTTGTAAAATAATTGTAAAAAGTAATAGTTTTTTTTTTCTAAATAGTCAAATAGTTTATTTCAGAGAAATTTTGTTTCTTTTTTTTTATTGTTTTCAAAGCTTGCTACGTTCAACTTTGTAAAACTTATGTTGATTATTATTTTGTAAATAAATGGTCGTCATTTTGAAATGGTTACCATAAAAATATGATTTTTTGGTGTCGTTGTAAAGCTAATTTAATGTACTTTTAGGAAAAAAATATAAAATTATCGATTCCCTATGCTAGATCAAAAGTTGACATCATTTCCGGTGAAACCGGAAGTGCCTCAGAATTCTTGTAGTAACCTTTAGATGGGCCTTTTTGTCTAGTTTAACTTTTTTTCTGAAGATTTTTTGTATCTTTACAAATAAAGGAGATTTTCGTGGTGCCCCGTTTCAAACAAACACCTGTACATATTTTATTTTTTAGTTTTTGTAAAAACTTAAAAGGCAGAAGTTAGAAGAGGATACAGAAAGAAGAATAAAATATTGTTAATGTAATTTATTTCATTCTTAATACATACATAGATACATAATAGAAAAATAGTTATATTCTATTTATTATTACGTCTAAAGGCACATATATATATAACATGTCCTAAAAGTAACTGGCCACTCTATCATTACAAGCTATATGGCAAACGACCACTTACTATTAGGTCATTCGAATATAATATCGATACAAAATTAATAATCATAAATATGCATTATTTGTGATTTTATTATGAGGGCTGAACACAACAAAATCTTAGGGTGAACACATATAATAAATGGCAGTACTAAGTAACTAATTTATTAATAATATAAAGTGATGTCCAAATTACTAGCAATTTAAACTCGATAGTGACATTTTGACACTATGAACACAACTACAATCAATCCTATGGGAACTTAAGGCATAAAAATAATGGATCCCAATGCGAAATATTTAAAATATTTTGGTAAAAATAACAAATTGATACATTCAATAGTTTGCACCTTTGAAATTGTATGTCATGTTGGTATTAAAACATGGTAAAAAATTTCACTTTCCTAAAATCTCATTCCATTTGACATATGTCTTAAAGATAAATGATATCTTAGTTATAATGATCATAACCAACAAATCTCAAGTAGGTTTTACAGCGTAAGGAATATTTTGAAATGACAAATTTACATTTAAAAGCCAGTACTACACTATAAAAGTAACCAAAATAACCAGATCTGGGTTGACCTTACAAATGTGAACGCAATATATTAAAGCGGGCAAACAATTAAATTTTACCGTGTAATAGTTTCTCACGATTTATTTCAAACTGATTTGAGATATAGAGTAAGTAGGCTTTTTTCCGTGTGTGTATTTTTCCGTGTGCGCTTTTTTCCGTGTGTGTATTTTTTCATATGCGCTTTTTTCCATGTTCGTATTTTTATATTATATAAGAAATTGGAAAATCTATTTTAATAAATATATTTTAAATTTAACGTCTCAAATCATTTTAATTTTAACATTATAAATGTAATGCACTGAGTGAAAATGAATCGTTTTCCCATCTTAAAAAGTTAATGAATAAATAATTCGGAATAATAGTCATTATTTGTCCAGTTTTTAATAATGGACGAAGAGTTGATTCAATTTGAATTGGATGAAGTTAGGCGTATGGCTAGAGAAAGAAATCTGAGGTGTCGAGCAAGTTCCACATTAAGGTAATGATGTGTTTGCCAACACAGTTGGCAACGGGTGTACTAGTACTACATATAATAATTATTTCATTATTACTATTTACAGTACAAATTTTTGAACATAACCTGAAACTGACGTGGATAATATTTATGAAGTTGAGTGTTCTTGCAAAATGAATACAGCTACGTACACACCCGCTCAGAGCTTTTGTTTGCTTAGAAACTCTATTATTAAAGGTCGTTATATTAATTTTCTTGATAAAATGTCAAAAAATAAAATGACGTAGAAGGATTCAATGTACTGATGCCACATTTGCGTTTGCATCAGAATTTTGCACATGTCTTAAGCTTGGATTATAATAAAACCATAACAAAAAGCATGAGTATGGAACAAAGGGTTTGACCCTTCAAAACATTTATTTGAAATAAACAAAACAAAGAGAGTAGTGTAATTTTTATGCTTATGTACACATAGGACATCTAAAAGAGGCTTTAAGTTTGGTTTATAATAGATAAATAACATAGCCATAGCATAAAGATCACAATATCCACTTTGTTCTGTTTATTACAAACAGATGTTCAAAGCAATAAAACCTTTTTTGAATTGCTATGGATATGCCAATGCGTTTATTATGTATCTATTGTAAACCAGGTTTTACACCTCATCTTCTATGCTATGCTGTGTTCTGTGTATGCAAATTTTTCTTCCTTAGCCTACTAATTTCACATTTAAATTGCCAGTAATCGTCCACAGTCCAAAAAATGTCCGAAAAACTTCTTTGGAAAAAATCACTAATCATCACTTTTGTTTTAAGTTATAAAATTTATAAATTTTAAGTTTTTACAATTATTTTTAAGCAAGTTCTTCTGTTTTTTTCCTAATACCTCCTGTGTCCTCTACGTCTGCTGGAGAATGACCTTATTCCTAAAACTTCGTTGGCTGATTGGTCTAAAGTTTTAGCCCAGGCGGCTAAGACGAACATTTCAATATCACATTCGTTAGATCCACGGAGTATGCGGAAATAGCCTTCTTCACCCCATTCACGACCCCATGAATTGGCCACTTTCTGCAAAAAATAAATATATGGATTAATAATAATACAAGGGGAAGTTCCTTTAAGAAAATAAAGTAGAGAATATTTGCGCTTAGCGCACGAAAAATCAATACGGCGCCATTTCGTTTCTAGTCGGCTTCAGTGTGGCCTTGGCTAGCACGGAGAGAGTTTCACAGAGCATTCGGTACATTTCGAGCATTTTTATTAATTTTATTATGAACAATCTCATTAAAAAAATACCTTTATGAAACGTATGACATTTATTACTCGTAATGCAATAACAGACTGGCAAATTAAACCGGACTGGGAATGTACACCGGCTTTATTTAGAAGAAAAAAAAAAAAAAATAAAGAAATAAAGATTGACACACTATAAACAAAAAATATTCTCGATTTACAAAATAACAATAACAAAAATTCAATCGATACAACTAAATTTAAATAATAGACTTTATATAAAAAGAAATAAACAAATAAACTATGAAACAGTTGAGTTGACAAATTTTAAAGAAAAATAGACGATAGTAAAACACTTTAAAAATAAAAAGATACCCGGAAACGATGAAATTACAAATACTCATTTAAAATATATACAAAAAAAAACACATTTTTTACAATATAAAAATAGTTAAAGCTCTATTACTTAACGCTTATTTTAGATGGAACGTAACGAAAAATCATAGCCTTTCCAAAACAGGGTAAAGATTCATAAAATGACAAAAATGACAGGCCAATTAGTTTATTATCCAGTACACTAATAACTCGCTTTACGGCCTAGATACGTTCTGGGAAAGTTGGCTACAAAGCGAAAAGCCGTATAACGAATCAATTATTTTGATATAAACCCATATAAATTCAATAGGATCGGTTCCAATTTTTTATAAGATAGCGTACTTTTTAGTTTACAATGCATTTTTTTATATGTATTTCATTTAAAAATGCTTACATATAAAATAAAAATACATAACAAGTACATATAATAATAAACTGAAACTAAAAAACTATACTGTCATCATCCCTTTCCGCTGTAGTGGATTGGTTTAAAAAATGAGTCCAACGCTGCCCTGGTTTAAAAAATGTGTCCAACATTGTTTGTCTTGCCTTCCTTTCTGATTCTTTTTGCAGTTCTTTATAACAGCTAATGGTTGAGTTAATTCCTCGAGAAACTTGCTGCGTTCTACGGCGGGATCATTTTGAAGAAGGATGTTTATTCCTTGTTCGAAATAAGCGCATTCGACAAGTTCTTTGATGTTAGCTGTTTGCATACAGCAGGCTCTGGCTCCTCATCAAGTGCTCGTTCTGCTTCCAATTGGATCAGTTCCTCGAGAGAAAGGGGTTCTCTATCAGCATCTAGTAAATCAAGCACATCACTTTCTTCCAAATCCTCAAAACCAAGATCATTTGCTAGGTTCAATATGGTTTGTCGAATTTCAGAAAGAGAATCAACTTCAGGATCATTAATTTTTAAGCATTCTGGACATATTTTTTTCCAAACATGGTTCATTGTGGTTGATTTCAATTTCTTCCACGATTCGCTAATGTTGTCAACAGCATCTTCGAAGTTGTAGTTTTTCAAAATTGTTTCATCGAAGTTTCATCATCGGTTTCGTCTATAAGTTTTTACAATACATATGTTTTTTTTCACATTTATTTAATTATTTATTTTGCCGTTAAAATAAACATTTTGGGCGTAAATCGAAAAAGTGCCATAATTAAAGAAGGACGTTATAGCGAAAAGCCGTATAGCGAGGTATGAGTGTATTAGGAAAGTATTTCAAAATGTTATTGTTTAAATCAGCTCGTAGATTGTGCAATCAAGTCGTTGGTCACAGCATAATTTTTGTATGTCTCAAATCACTGTTGTGGTTGAGGAACTTATTTTTTCAGTTTACTTACCCAGTATTTCCTTGGTGGGCGAGTTGCGGAGTCTTCGCCCCAACCAACAATTCTGACCGAGTGATAAGCAGTACGATGCTGAGATGACAGTGTAGAATGCTTGTAAATACCTCCTTTGTATGAGAAGAAATCTTGGTAAACTTTCATTGTGGCTACAAATAAAAAAATAAATTAGAAAATTAGAACTAACATAGTAAACATTTTAAAATATAAAATAAATAAATAAATAAATAAATAAAAGGTTGCTAAATGATAAAATTTTGTTGTTTTGTTATCCAGACTAAAGTCAAAAACTTAAACTAATTTCTTTAAACTAGAATAAAACATTTCATACCAAAGTAACCGCTTAATTCCCTCCACCCTTGATATAACACTAATGTGCAATTGAAAATAAACATTGTTAAGACAAACAATATAATCATGTAAGAAAAAGGTCTTATGCCTTTTAAACAAAAGCCAACACAACTGAAAATCAATATCGTAATGAGTAACATCATAATTGTCTAAGGGCCGCTTTTACAATCGTTGGATAAAGCTCGGATAACGCTATTCCCGGTATAAAGTCAAAAAATCGCTTTTACAATGCTCGGATAAAGCTCAGATAGGATAAACATCGGAATAAACACCAGAATATCTTATCTGGCCAACGACACTTCAGATAAAGGGCAGTATAAGTTTATACCCTTGCTCTGATTGGCGAATAAGTATTTTTTACCCAGCAACGGTAAAAAAAATAAATTGACATATGATAAATGTCACATTATAACGTTTTATTTGAATTTTTATTACAGTTATATAATTGTGGTTGCAACAGCGTAGTGGTTGGCTCACTTGCTTTGAAAGTGTGGAATCATGAGATCGACCTAGTATGGGCACAAAGATTAAAAAAAAAAACTTGGCTGTTGCAACTATAGGCTCAATTTTTTTACAATGAATGCCTGTATCTCTGAATTAGTTTTCGAAAATATGGGGCAAGCTACACAGGGCACGGTGGTCTCGGCTACTACATGTCAGAGGACGCTAGTCGCGACCTTAAAATCTCTAAAACTTAAACATTGCCATACGAAATAATAATAGTACGCTATCCCTCGTTATCTTTGTATTTTTTCAGCAGTTTTGATTACACGCAGTTGTGAAATAATAATTTAATTTATTTTTTAAAAGCGTAGCAATGAACAGTAGCAGCCGATTACCGCTGAAATATGCTCCTAGCACTTTGAGCGTTTCGAATCTATCTGGCCACTATCATCCCTTCCACACTACGTTCACATAATGCTAGTTTTTGTATATGTATGTATATATATATATATATATATATATATATATATATGCAGTATTGGGCTGGAGCCAGTTCGAATGAACCGGTTGTTATTTATTTATTTATTTTTCAAAATGCGAACAGGTTGTTAATGTTGTTATACACTGAAAAAAAAAAAACTCCTGTTATTAATTAGTGAAATTTTACTCTTGAAAGAACTGGTTGTTACAATTTTGGCAGTCCACAATTGTACATAATATGTATATGCTTAATCTTATTACTCGCGTTATTTTGTCCACAGTATGTTAGTGGAACTTAAGCACCGCGGTGACAAGGAATTACAGTACATAAATAGTACAGTTTGCGCCGCACACGAGCGGCTCATCAAAGGAACGGTATTTGGTATAGATTCTAATAGAATTCTATTAGTAGAGGGTGATCTTATGAAAATTTACACATGGGCGGTATTTGAGCTCGATTCTATTAAAGGGCGTTTTTATGAATATTTGCACACGAGAGGCTGACACTAACGCGGTAGATATAGCACAATAAAATAATTATCTGTGTCGAATATTTCGACATCTCCCAATATTTCTCCAAACATGCTCAAATGTGTTGTTAATAATATGTCAATTTAAAATATGACTTTTCTAATATGTCAGTTTATGTGTCAAACAATACCAACTTTATTTTATTTACAATAAAACCATGGATAACTATCCGAGAATAAAAAATGCATTGTAAAAGCGAACGTTGGAATAAACATTGGAATAAACTTATACCTTAGATAGTTATACCGCTACGTATCCGAGGTTTGTAAAAGCGGCCCTAAGAAAAAGGACTTATACATTTTAAACAAAAGTCAGCGCTTAATCCAACCCCTTTACATAACACTAATATGAAACTGAAAATCAATATCGTAATGACTAACAGTAAACTAAGAATAAATAATAAAAATTCTGGTAATAGAATTTAAAAAAATATATTTTTAATGTTAAAATAAATCAATCGTCAATGCTTTTCTTTTGTCACAATAATTTATATACTTTGCGTCAGTTTGAAACGAACTATAAGTAGATCTTATAATTTTTTTTTTTTTAACTTTAGAACCAGCAATTCTCAAATTACAACAATCAATATATTATGTAAATTATATTATTGCATTTAAATGATTTTTTATAACTGTATTTAATAGCTATCCTTTTGATATTTAAATTTCAATGACATCGATTTTAAAATAATGTCTATATTAGTAAATATTTTTTCTCGCTTTTGACATTTATTTGTATAATTCTGGGTATTAAATTTGTATTTTAGTGTATTAAATTTCGAAATAATATCAAGATATAACCAAAATACTCGTAAATATCTAGAAATTTGAGATGGGAAAAAAATATTTAAATATTTCAAAATGTTGTGGTGAATAATTTATAAATTAAATAAAAAATGTTATAATAAACATATATTTTTTCTTCTCCGCATTTTTTTCAATATATGGACTATGGACCTTCACTTATGATTCGCTTTAATTTCGAACAAAGTAGGTATACGTACTTCAGTTTTTGGAGAAATCTGATCAAGACCATATGACTGATATTATAATTAACGTACTGATCTGTTTCTATCTCACTCACTCTAGCAGCTTATAAAAGAATTACAAGTGCGCAGTTTGTCAATATGCTTTGTTCATTGTTTAAGCATAGCTACGACAAACCTCCACATTCACTGTGTTTGTGAGAATGTGGAAGTTTGTCTTAGATTCTAGCATTACTCCAAGTGAACCAATGGGGTGAAATCTGGTAGGCGTGCACTCTAGCACCATACACTTACTAAATGACCTTAATCAGACTTCTCTTAAAAATTGAAGTGTTCCTTTACTAGTTGAAAATATAGTTTAAGATTAAATGATTTCTTTTACCTTGTACTGGACCATTTTCGAAAATTTCTTCCATGATATCTGTCTCGTTTCCTAGTTTATAAGCTGGGGATACCTTGTACATATCTGTCCTTAATAGGTTATCTGGAGGTGCGCAATGTTTAAGAATCTTAGGGCTTCTCTTCGGAATACGGCATTTCTCTTCTTTGCCAGCGTATGGGTAGCAATCTTCGTCAACGACACTAAAAAATGAGGGAACGATAGTTAGAAAATCGGAGTCTTTAAAAAATTGGCACGAAAAATTAGTTCAAGATATTTACGTTAGATGACGCAAGTGAGTCTTTAAAAACTGGCGCGAAAATATAATTTAAAATATTTCTGGTGGATTTCAATACTAAGTCTTTAAAAATAGGTGCAAGAATTTTAGTTCAAAACATTTCCGGTAGAAGTCACTAATAAGACTTTAAAAAAGGCGATTCGAAAATTTAATTCAAAATATTTTTAATAGATGTCTCTAGTGAGTCTTTAAATATAACGGCGCGAAATTTTAATTGAAAATATTTCTGATAGATGCTGCTTGTGAGTCTTTAAAATATTGGCGTGAAATCTTAGTTCAAAATATTTCCGATAGATACCGCTAGTGGGTCTTTGAAATTTTGCTGCGAAAATATAATTTAAATTATTTCCGGTAGATGTCCCTTCTAAGTCTTTAAAAATCGGTTCCAAAGTTTACTTCAAAACATTTCCAGTAGTCACTTGTGAGTTTATAAAAAAGCGGCGTAAAAATTTAATTCAATATATTTCGGATAGATGACTTACTAAAGTCACCTATTTTAAAAATATTTGCGAGAAAATTTAGTTCAAAACATTTTTGATAGATGCTGCTAGTAAGTTTTTAAAATATTGACGCGAAAATTTAGTTCAAAATATTTCCTATAGATGTTGGTAGGTAATATTAGAAAAATAGGCGCGAAATTTTACTTCAACATATTTCCGATAGATGTCTTCAGTGAGTCCTTAAAAATTGGCACGAAAATTTAGTTCAAAATATTTTTTATAGATGTCGCTAGCAAGTTACAAAAGCACTTATGAACTAACGGCATCTATCGGAAATATGCTGGACTAAATTTTCGAGCCAATTTTTTAACGAACGCACTAGCAAACTACTACAATAAAGGCTATTCCAAACGTTTAGGCGGAACTAGATTTTGCAATCTAGTTACTTTCATCGTTTGATTCGTGCTTTTTGGCCATTTTGTTTAATCTTTGTAAAACATACTTACAATAAACATTTTTTGGTTAAGGTTAATATCATTTTAAAATGTCATTTTCTTTATATTTTGATTTATTGTGTAAATTGCTTAATAAAAAATTTCCAGTTATTTATTTTTTTGTCTTCAAAATATGGAAAAATATATTAATATTTTTGAGATATGTCATTTGTTTCCATAATTTCACTGTTTTTTTTTTTTTTTAATTTAATGGCCTTTGCTACTGTGGCAATTAGCCAGGACGATTTTTATGTGAGAAAATTTCCATGCCTTAACGGGATTCGAACCCGAGACCTTCGCAACGCAGAGCACATGTGTTACCACTACGCTACGCCGGTCGGCGAAGTTTCACTGTTGGAATTTAAAATTTTCACATACCTGAAACATGAAATAACCCAAGCAAGGTCTCGTGACCTAAAAGAACGAAATTCCCATTTAGTTCCGCCTAAACGTTTGGAATAGCCTGTACATTGATTGGAACCGAAAGAGTTCAACAGAAATTTTGATCAATTTTTCGAAAAATATCGAATTTTTGTGTCGTTGTCGTTGTTTTTGATCATTTTGTTCAGTAAAAACCCACTTCAAACGAAATTTCCATTTAGGTAGTTCCGCCTAATCGTTTGGAATAGTCTATAATTCTAAGCAACATTTTAGCTTTCCTAGATATGCTCTAACTCATTGTAAAAAATTAATTTCTCGCTAAACTACTCATTACGACATCTATCTGGCAGTCCATTAACTACGATGGTAAAAGAACGCCTCCAATGCGGAAATATTTACGTTCACGATTCATTTTTTGTCTAGAAAGTGTCTATATTCTATGGTTCGATAGAAACAAACTTAAAAATCATTAACTAAATTTATGGAATGAATGAATAAATTTGCAAAAATTATGAAGGTTATTGACATGTGAGATACGTTACCCAAATTTGCGTAGGAAGAGCCAGGCTCTATCGAGATAACCTCCGTGGCAGCTCTGTTGACCTCTATTGTTGCAAGACAAGAGCTGTTGCGAACTCAAAGTCACCACTTCTTCACCTTTCGACATTATGGCGTATCTGTAAACAAACATTTTAGCATTTAGTTACAAAATCCACACGTTAATAATTTACATATAGAGTTACTCAAAAATTCAATATACAGTGAGTAACGTTAGTAGGTAAACTAACAAAAATTCCTGACGTTAAAAATATTGTGAAGTGCGAATTTTTATACATTTTGCAGGTATTTCGTAAATGAAAGTAATTAGAGATGGCCACTTTGGCTTAATGGATATCGCTCGGTTTACTGAGCTGACTCAGTGAATCATAATAATAATAATAATAATAATAATAATAGTTTTATTGACCAAATTACAAATACAAAGAACTGCTTTCAGTCAGTCAATACAATATTAAGAGACAAAGTCATAAAAGTTCATCAAAATTAACGTTGTTAAATTCATCAATTGTGTACAATGGGTTATTTATAAATAAGTGTTTAAGTTTAAGTTTGAATTTGTCTAGTGGTAGTGTAGTAATAGTCTCTGGTAAAAGATTATAAAATTTCACAGCAAAGTAATTTGAACAATTCCTGGATTTATTTAAGCGCAAAAACTTACCACGAATATTATTTTTACAACGCGTGTTGTGCTCGTGCGTTTCACTAAAAGTGATATAATTGTGCAAGTTTTTGCGTACAAACAATAGACACAAATAAATAAATAGTGAAGGCAATGACATTATTTTCAGCTTTACAAAAAGATCTCGACAATCCGCTCTAAAAGGAGCACTGGCAATTATTCTTACAACTTTACGTTGTAAGCTGAAAATTCTTTTGGCTGCAGGTGAATGTCCCCAGATTATTAACCCATAGGTTAGGTGGGACTGAAAGAGGGAGAAATAGGCTTTCAATACAACATCTATGCTGACTTCATGCTTCAGATTCCTTACTAGATACACGGTCGATCGCAGTTTACGACTGAGTACATCCACGTGCTGATCCCAACGAAGGTAAGGATCAACGTGGATACCAAGAAATTTAACGAAAGGGGGATTGGCAAAATCATGTTTTCTGGTGCTCAGTAGCAAGGTCTGGGTTTTATCTGTATTTAAAATTAGTTTATTGCTAGACAACCAAGAGTTTGCACTGTTCACCAGAGAAACATTTTCCGTAATAAGGGATTCTAGATCATGGTTGCAATTTAGTAATGTTGTATCGTCAGCGTAAAGAATTGATTTAGATGTCATAGCGAGAGGCAAGTCGTTAACATATATTAAGAATAGTAGCGGTCCGAGAACTGAACCTTGGGGAATACCAAAATGTAAAGGAAGATACTCAGAAACGCTACTTTTAAATTGGGTAAACTGTTTCCGGTTAGATAAGTATGATTTAAGCATGGCACGGCTCTTGTCGTCAAAACCATAAAAAGATAGTTTGGTTAATAAAATATCATGAGATATGCAGTCAAAAGCCTTGCTTAAATCAAGAAAAACACTAAGACAGTATTTCCCTGATTCTAATGCATCCGAAACATACGCGACAAAGTCCAAAACTGCATCTATAGTGCTCTTATCACTTCTAAAACCAAACTGACTATTGGAGAAAAGATTTTTGCTTGTAAAATACTGCACAATTTGTTTGTACAACACCTTTTCAAAAATCTTTGAAAAGACTGGCAATATTGATATTGGTCGATAATTATTAACATCATCGACATCTCCTTTCTTAAAAAGTGGCAAAACTTTGGCAAGTTTAAGCTTGTCAGGAAAACAGCTGTTAGTGATGCAGGAGTTTATTATACAGAAGAACGTCAATGAATTCTCCTACTTATTCTTCAATACAATTGTTAGTTTCGAATATGCACGTGGTACATTTTCTACTTACACAATAATTTTGAAAAAAACTGACCCTGTTACATAATAGTCATAGCAACAGCCCTAACCTTTTCAACAATAAATGGCAAAGACGTAATTAATGTAACGTATTTCAAGTACCTAGGTACGAGCCCTGTCCATTTTCAGTTGGCCCAGCTATGAAATTTTCAGTTTCTTTAGAAATTATTAAATAATAAGTAAAAGTAAATGCTGCTTTGTAAATTTTTTGACAATATAATCATATTAGAAGCAAAGGGGTCAAAATTTATTCCGTAATATTCAATTTGTGATTAGAAAAATAATATTCGTAAAACAAACGTATTTTTTGAGTTCATGTATTCTTGTACTGTATATAAAATAACTGGGTTTTTGCGGTAGCTATGCGTAGTAGGCGTTGGAAAACAAAGTTTATTTATTGACAGTGATGTATTAAAAGTGTTAAGTCTAAATAATTTTAAAACATGGGCAGAGGCAAAGCTATTGATGAAAAAATTCGGTTAATCATTGTGAATTTAGCAAAAACAGGAAAAACCAATTCCGAAATCGGAAAATTATTAGGTTTGTCAAGATACAGTATTAGAAATATTGTAAAAGTGTACAAAACAAGTGGTTCAGTTGCCCCAAAGCCCCAGTACGTGAAGAAAACTACACTGACGGACAATGACGAACGTGCATTGAAAAGAATTATTAAGGATAACAGACGTGCTAACTACAGTCAATTGAGTGTACTGTGGAGCGATGTTGTTGGAAGACGTGTTTCAAGGTCTACATGTCATAAGGAAGCTAAAAAATTTGGATTTGGAACCTATAAGGTAATATTTTTTTAATCGGACTCTTAAATGTATATTTACAGAAATTTATAAAACTTTCGATTGGCTCGTGCCATTCGATTTTTACCCATAATTTGGACATGTGTGGGCAACACATCGTTGATGTACGCGAATTTTTGGTAAAAAAAAACACACTAAAAATGCCGCAGCCACGGTATTCCCCAGATCTGTCCCCTGTGACTGTCCCGAAACTGAAGAGGCCCATGAAAGGACGACGCTATGCTACGAGTGAAGAGATAAAAACGGCATCGAAGGAGGAGCTGAACAAGATCACAAAAAATGATTTTTTCAAGTGCTTCGAGGATTGGAAAAACGTTGGCACAAGTGTATAATATCTGGTGGGGATTACTTTGAAGGGGACAAAATAGATATTCATGAATAAATAAATAATTTTTGAAAAAACACAAAATTCGCGATACTTTTTGAACAGACCTCGTATATTGCCTACGCCTGCATTTTAGTTGCAGTTATTTTACAACTGCCAAAACCAATTTTAAAATGTATATTTACCTATCAGATGCGACTGCGGCTGTTGAAATAGCCCATGATGATCCACACCAACCTTGGTCCTGGATCCAGGACATTTGTCCTTTCCATCTCTCATCAGCATCGAAACTTCTTGGTAATTTGGCTGGATCGTAAATTTTCTTTACTGGCTCCATTCTCAAAACAGATCTGTTTGGCTGAAGAGTACCTACAAGGATTTTGAGTTTAATAAAGATATTAGTCAAAATTTATCCTTATTAACATAATGTGAAACTGTTTATTATAATGACAAATTCAAAGAATTATGGAAACTAGCTGCAAGAAAAACTTTTAAAACTTTGTTTTAATTTTAGTTTTCTTTGTAATAAAATTTAATTTCTATGATACATTATTCTCAATTTTTATGTGAGTTCTGAGCAATTCTGAGCAAACCTGTAAGCTTACAGACAAAATCTGTAAGAAGCTGTCCATAATAACACATAAAACAACTCCTTTGATACGATCGTCTGTTGCTTAAAGATTTACTCAGACTTGCACTGTTAATTTTGTAATGCATTTCACAAATTTTCTATGTATATTTTTGTTTCTCACGTAAACTATTACCATGACATTGTAAATCAATACATAAGTTATTTAGAAAGTATTACATTTTATCTAATAATGTAACTCGTTAAAAAGCCCACGTAGACAGGCATTTAACATTGAACTCCGCAAAGTTAAAACCTTCATATAATACAACGATAAGTTGCAAACAGTTTTACGAAAAAGAAGTTTAAGGAAGATTTTAAAGATTTTTTTTTACATTTATTCGGCCCGATTCTGTAAAAAGTTACTAGGTTAGTTGCTACTGAGTAACGTTGCTACGAAATAACTTTTATAGTAACTTTCTTATCAATCGCCAAACAATTGGTATTCTCCAAGCATAAGCACAAGCAACGTTCTTATAACAAGTTATATTTGGTAACGTTGCTACAAAGAACCGTGAAGCTAGAACAGATTACGTTCTGCGCAGGCGAGGTATTCGTTTTTAATTGAGTTTGACAGCTATGTTGTGAGTTTCTGAGGTTAAACGAAAAATGTTTTAAAAACAAAATCAGAAAAATAATTGCAAACAGATGGAAATTCTGTCGAATTTCCTGGCTAATAACCCGGTCATGGTCGGTGATACGACTGTTTAAAAAATAATTGACAGGAACGAGTGGTGGTGCTGTGATGATGTGCTATGTGGTTATTGTTTTCTCTGTGGTGGTGCAAGTTATAGTCCAAATTTAAATGAATTGGGTGAAATACAGTTAAAGAAGTTCGGATAGCCATTGAACAGGCGCGCACTTAGAACATTGATCTGGGAAGGGTCCATTTCGAAAAAATATCTGTAATATAAAACAAATGTATTGTTGTGTTTTTATGGAGAGAACTGGGTTTATATATCAACTTAATTTTGATTATAATTTAATTTTTAATAATAAAAAAGGTGATTCTATTTGCAATCGTTTAGTTTTTATTAAATAAGTATTTGATTTTTCAAATCCTTGGGGGAGGGGGTCTGAACTCGTCGACCACCCCCTTGTGTGCGCGGCTTCTATTGACAGTCGTAGTTAATATATTTAAAAAATATTGTACTGTTATACTATTATAAAACAAATGTAAATAAACACAAAAAAAAAATTGAAATAAAGAACTCGAAGAATTTTGTGCTATAGAGAAAATAAAATAAAAATCCTTCTATAATTATTGTCTCTATGTTGCCCTTCATTGTCAAATGCTTGAAATAATTTATTATTAAACAGAAAAATTGCGATTTTTCACGATTTTAACAAGTTATTTTGAAGTTACTAAGCGTAGCAACTGCTTTCTGTTAGTTGTTATCCATAATAACTTTTTTAGTAACTAGTTACTAATTTCATAGTAACTTTTTTCTTTCAGAATACGGATTTCGTTAAAGTTGCTAAAAAAGTTACTGACCTTGTATTTAGCAACTTTTATTGTAACTTTTTTGTAGTAACTTGCTTACAGAATTGGGCCGATTGTTACTTATGAACCAGAGGTGTCAGTACTTACCCAATCTGAGAGTGAGACCTTCATCCAACTTCCTTCCCCAGAATTCGGAATAATTCGAAGCATGCCATCCAATAATCCTTTCATCGGCATTCACCATATTTACCAATTCTGGATTGATCATACATTCATGTTCTGTGCACAACATTTCAGCACGGTCTCCAACATTTAGACATTCACTGGAAGTACAGAATTTAATTAGTTATCACTAATGACGTCATGTAATATAGACAAAGCATGCTCGATGCCCTAACACTGATATGAAGCTAAAAACCTGCGGAACCGGGAGGAGGATTTGCCCCTATGAGTATAGCAGGTTGCTTAAAATACATTTATTTTTTCAACCTACCGCTAGGAGAGGTTATCATTAGGTCTGTTCCATTGACGTCATATAAACAGATACAGCATGCGCTATACCTTAGCACTGTTTGTTATGAAGCTAAGACCCTGTGAAGACCGAAGGGGGATTGACCTCTAGAAGTATAACGGGTTGCCTAGTTTACATTTGTTTTGTTAGGCTAGCGCTAGGAGAAACGCCAGCGACATATTGTGTTTATAATTATTTTGTTATGTTATTTTTTCTATTTTACTATTTTACCTTCCCATCATCTTTCAACTTTTAATAATATTGCCGTAAATTGCATTTAAAGATTTAATAAATGTACTTCAAATACTTAGTATTTTAAATACTAAAAAGTAATGTTGAATTAAAATGTTACATATACAGTTTTTTTCCTTAAAAAAAAAGAATTTGTATTTAGTTTTTCGAATACATCAAAAAAGTATTTTACCCAGCACTGATTATAGATATACATCTTTGTAATTTGTTAAATAAATTTTAATTTACCATGGAATAAATTTAATATCTGCCCGGTTTAAATTTAGAAAGCATCTGAAGCATTGCAACACAATATGATGGAGAAAAAAGGTGTCTAGATAGACAAGGAATTTATTTTTAAATTAACAGAATTGTCCACTTAACATTATAAAAATTCAGGGCCTACTAGACGCTTTTTCTTGTATTTTAAATGTTTATAATTCTAATTATCTAAGTTACTAAATTAATTTTTAATATTATTTCTTAAATTTATTTTATTCCTATTAAAATTCAGAGATTACATTATTAAAAAGTATATATTTTTGCAAATCTTATCGGCAAAATACTGAAGTAAACAACCTGTACTACTCAAAGGGGCAACCTCCCGCACCTACAGAGATGCTGGCTTCATAACAAATTGCCCGCGATCTGCGTCTATGTTAAATAACCTCATTAGATATCACCTAACGTAATTATAATGCGCAAGCAGTAATTACAGAAATATAATTTCATTATTAATTAAAATAAAATTACTAACAGAGTTAAAATATCCATATTATTTAATAATAAATACTAGCGGAATTTCAAGATAAACACACCAGAGATTAATTGAGAGAAATGACCTTAAATTCAAAATAATTATCGTATATTATATGATTGTTTAAAATACTATCAACATAAAGAGTCATTTGCAGCCAGCTAGCGAACAAGGTATTTTTAGGCTCGAACCGCTGGTGGATAAATACCGCTACGGTTGAAAACAAACTATTTGGGAAGACATTAAAGTAAATGTCATGAAGTAGCATGAAATAATTAAAATTATTTATCCAACCGCGATTTTATATTAACATAGAAATGTTTCTACAATACTTAAAAATTATATTGCCAAATAAATTATGCTTACCAAGTGTTACAATTGTCTTTGATTTTTCTCTTGTATGCCACATATTTTCCTTTATAAATACATTCTCTAATATCAGGAGGAGGAACGATTCCTTTACAGAAAGTCCAAAAATCTGGACAACAATCTTCAGATCTCGTACGGTTGCAGAAATCATCACAATAACATAATGTTCCTGAAATACAAAACGTGTAAGTAATAAAACAATAACAGCTAGGTTACCCTAGAGAGCAAGTTTACTCTCACACTACGTTTATAAACGCAGCTTTTAATTATTTACTATAACTAAACCAATAAATAATTTATCCGTTAATAATAACGCCCTACTTATAACAATATTAAATTAACATCCAGTTAAAATTCCAAAGTTGCAAAACCATGTCGCTCGATCACTTCAATGCATTACTGAATTTAGGTCATATTTATAACAACTAAATCATTATATGAATTAAATTATATGTCTTTAATATGTCACATTGGCTTAGAAATAGAACTGCACTGGTTGATTTACTTATAGCTACAGTCAAAGTATTTAATTCATCAAGGCAGCCCGCAGTAAGATTTCTTCTGCTGTTAAGACAAAATCTATTTTATATGCCGATGATACGACCCTTATAACAAGATCATAGTCCCTGGAACACATGCAACATGTGTCTAGTGATAACACAGCCCAACAGACATTTTGGTGCCTGCGAGTTTTTAACTGTCTCTATGTAAATTTTGGACACAGAATCCAAAATAGCCGTCAGATTTGGTCTATCAGACTTAGTTTTTGAGATACGTTATATTGGCCTCTTTTACAATAAAATATCTTATTTCTTAACTTGTATTTTTCACGTTATTACTGTTACTATTTGCTCCAACTGCCAGTTACAAACACAAAAGAGGCAAAGTAAGGTATTTATTTCACAAAGTAGATAAATATACATTCATCACTTATCACTTAAAAATGTTCTTTTGTACGACTTTCTAGCATGGAGTTTACCAGAACAGTCTTTCTGTAGGCTTCAACAGTAGTAGGCCATCATGTGGCTATCTTATTTTCCTTGATATCTATCTTCCATAGTTTTATGTCCTGATAAAATCTTTCCCCCGGTTCTTCACTAAAATCACCTAGGTTTTCTGGTAAGTGGTCATAATACAACCAAGAATATTAATTTTTTTATTATTATTTTTTTTATGGGAGGGCAAGTCTAGCGGAGGCCTTCCTTCGCCACTGGTTACGTTTAGTAAATGTAATAAAGTTACATTTACTTTCATTAATTTCTTCTTTTTTAGGGTTTTGTAGGTATGACCAAAAAACCCTTATACCGTCATTTTGTCGTCTGTCTGTCTGTCTGTCTGTCTGTCTGTCTGTCTGTCTGTTCGGTAAAAATTGTAGCCAAACGGCTAAACCTAGAGAGTTGAAATTTGGCATGCTTATACAACTCTTTGACCCGCACATAGGAAAAATACTAAAACATCTAAAAAACATACCCCCCTAAAAATATAAACAAATATGTGCTCATCGAAAACAAAAATATTTTTTTTAAATTCTGAGTAGGGTATCAAATGAAAGCCCTTAGTACGTGGATTAACGATCAAATTTTTATTTTTGCAAAATAAATTATTTTGATGCGATTTTTGCCAAAAATGTGCAAAAAAAATTTTGTCACACACCCTGTAGCCCAGATGGTTTAAACTAAAAATCTAAAAAAATTCTAAGTAATGTATATTGGTGTGAACCGAAATAGTACAACAGGAATTTTTGATCAGATTATGTTTTTGGAAAATAACGCATTTTTTGTGGTTTTTGGTTCACAAAGTACAAGTTATACCAATGTAAAACACTCACATACATAGCGTGCGATGGCTACATGCGTTAGAGCGCTCTTAAACTGGCTGGAAAACGAAGGGTTTCGAGTTCGAGTACGGAGTGAATTTTATTTTTTCTGTTTTTTTTTTGCATTTTTATTATGTTGAAATTATTTTGTCAAAATTCTAGTTATATTTTGACATTTGTTGTATTTAATTTTTATGAGCGTAAATTTAATAACCAGTCTTATTATATGATTAACAGACGATAAATTATTTTAAAAATATCGTTCATTTTGCCGTGATTACTACAAAGTAAAATTTGTCCTACACACTCAGCATACCGCCTTCACTTATTATATACCTGCGAAACCCTGAAATGTGTGAATATTCACACTTCACATCAATTTTTTTAATTAAATTTGTCACTTTATTCGTTGTAAAAACGGAGTAAGAATGGACAAAAACAAAAAGAAAAAAAAACATACATGGTGAACTATACGTAAACAATGATAGTATACTTTTTACGAGTTTTCGCTTTATTGCCGCTAGAGCAGGAGTCGGCAACCTTTCGGTGACAAAGAGCCAAATCTATATTGGAAAAAAAAAACAATAACATGGAAGAGCCGCTAAAAAATATATGCTATATTTAAGAAAAAAACTTAGAAATTGTATATTTGTTTCGTATATGTGTTCGATAAGACTACAATATTTGGTAAATATTCAGTAATCTTTAACTTAAGACAGTACTAAAGTTTCAGGTCAGTAAGATTACTTCCTAACTGACTCTTTATTAAATCATATGTGAAAAGACTTGCTCACACTACTATGTTGATCCGAAAATTGTCAGTAGTACAAAAGCATATTTTTTCAAATGATTGAACGATTCTGGAAGACGGTTCCAAGCTTCGAAAACAACTTTATCTACATTTAATATTGTGAAATTCGGTCCAATTATGCTGGGAAGATAAATTGCACTTTTCTCTTTCTAAACTTTTCAGTTCAGAATTAATTTTTAAGAATATTTATAATTCTATAAATCTTTGGATTTCAAATCTAATAATTGAAGTTCAAATTGTGATTAATCAATGGGAATGGTGATCAATGTAATTGCTGCATATCTGCTTCAATTGGTTTTGTCAAAAAAGTTAGTGTAGCTTTATATTTTCTAAACTCTTTAAATCTATCTCCAAAAGCTTCTTGCATGTTAATAATAGTTTGTGCAAAAAAAATTTCATTAATAACGTTGTTATTATCCTTATGTTTTTGTAAATTAATAAAATGTAAAAATGTTTCTGCACGTATATCATTCATCAGAAATTATTTCTTCTAAAAGGGAATATGCAGCAACTCGGGGAATTACCGGGCGCTAATTGCACCGTAAAACATCCTGAATGATACAAAACCTGTATAGTACAGGTAGAAATTTGAAAATTAAAATATAAATTATATTAAAATAAAAACCAGCCAATTTTCAAAGAGCCACAAAATTGTCTAAAAGAGCCGTATTCTGCTCCGGAGCCGCAGGTTGCCAACCCCTGCGCTAGAGGGATACGCGTTAATTTGAGTCAGCAATAGTTTTGAGAAAATACTTGCATATTTACCTATGATTGGAAATGAACATTGATCCTCTCTTCCTGTACAGCATCCATTTGGTCTGGAAGCGCAGTATGGTCCTGGAGGAAGACCGGAATAATCTGGCATAGCTGATACAAGTACAGCCAGTGTTACCACTGCTGACAAGGCTATAGGCCCCTTCATCTTTTTCTTTTAGAACTCCTGTAACAAGAAGATTATGAAAGAATTAAGTGGGATGCATTTTATTTTATTTTTTATCTATTTATATATTTATTTTCTAACAATGATTCATATTTTATATGCATGTGTTCTATGAAACTTCAAAAACTATTCAAATTATCTTCTCATTAATCATTCCAAGTGATTTAAGTTTGACATTTCGATTTTGTTTTTATTATGTTCTTAGAATTATGTTAATTTTTATTTAAAAATATGTGGTAATTTTGTAACAACAGTGATGTCACAAAAAAATTAAACGATTTTTGATGTAACACTAGATGGCATTGAACAATGCCAAATAAGAAGGCACTCTGTAAAATATTACAAAAATTAATACATTGTCTTGTAGATAATTTAATTTTGTGCAACTAATAAATAACAAAACTAAAATTAATAAACGATTATTTCAGTTTCCCGCACCTTTTAACCCTATGGGGTTAAATTAAAAATCTGAAAAAATTCTTAGTAATATACATTGCTATGAACCGGAAACGTACGAAAGGAATTTTTTATCCGATTTCGTTTTTGGAAAATATTACAGTTTTTCTATTATTGAAAAAAATATTATTGTAGGGATATTAAATGGAAGCTCTTTAAGTGCAGATTAAGGAACGGTAATTGATTTTTGAAATACATTTCATTTTGATTAAATTTTGCCAATTAAGATTTTCGTTTAATATCTTAGCTGAAATTAAAAAAATATATTTGTTTATACATGGATACATTTTGTTATGAGTAGAGAAGAGATACGTAAATTTATTTTGCAAATATCGACTAGGAAAATAAATAAATAACTGTGCGGTTGCTGGGATTCCATTTCTACTAGAGAATCTGTTAGTTTTTCATATAGTCGCAATATAAACAATGTCTCTGTAGGCGTTATGCTCTTACGTGACAAAAGATCGCCCGCAGTGTTGCCAGGTCTGGATTTGAATGATATTTTTGCAATTACAAAAAAAAAAAAAAAAAACGTTAAAATAATAATAATAATAATAATCTTTATTGTACAATAGATCGTACAATTGTCGATATGACTCGTCAAAAATACAAGTAATATAGTACAAATATAGTACGTAACACATATGTATATATAAAAAAATTATATCAATATAGTAAATTATTTTAGTTATGTGTCAGAAATTCAGAAACCGAATAGAAAGATCTTTCTATTAAATATTTTTTTAAATTATTTTTGAAAATTTTGAACTTACTTAATTGCTGAGTTTCTGACGGTAGCTTATTAAATAAAATTATTGCCATATATTTTGGAGTGCGTATTTATTTTAAAATATATATATATATTAAAATATATATTATGGTAGACCATTCGTCCCGCATTTTAACATTTGGTCCCGCATGAAGATGCGTCCCGCAAAAGTCTCGCATTTTAACATTTTGTCCCGCATTTTAATATTTTGGATTTGGGAGGTGAGGACCTTTTCTTTGCTCTTCATTTGGATTTGGGAGGTGAAGACCTGTTTTTTTTTTTGCTCTTCAGTTGGATTTTGGGAGATGAGGACCTTTTTTTTGCTCCGCACTTGGATTTGGGAGGTAAGGACCTTTTTTTTGCTCCGTCCCGCATTGCCTTCTTAAGAAAATGGTCACCCTATATTATGGTATTATTAGAGATATCTTAAGAAAATGGTCACCCTATATTATGGTATTATTAGAGATATATGATACACGGTAGAAAAAATCTAACTGCAACCTTCTTGTCGTGCCTATTGATTTAAAGGATTTAAAACCAACACTTGTTATTGTGTTATGTAGTGACAGGCATTCGTCGTTTGGCCTTCTAATAATCATCCATCACTGACTAAATACCTACAAAACCCTGAAATGTGTGAAAATTCACACTTCACATCATTATTTACTATTATTATAATTATTACTGTGGAAAAAATCCAATATTATTTCACTGTAAAATAAAGTAATTCCGGCTCTGTATTTGGCAAACACCATCCCTATTTACAAATCTATATGAGTCAGCCAATTTGACATCAAAACACTAGTGACCTCAGGGAAAGTGAGCACATCTTTGAAACAAATGTTTTACACCATCTACTGACAAAAGAAACAACATATTGGGAAACAGTTAAACATCAATTAATAATTCAAACGTTTAACGCCATGTAACAAACACTAACGCCCGTGAATTTATAACTAAATGTCACAATATATATATAACTAAGCTGTTCATAAACCATGTTAAACTTGTCTTATTTCAATAGAATATGCGCTGTCCCATTTAAAACTTATATTTAAAGTATTCTAATAATTCTTGTCAGACCACTGATTTATTATCAGAAAACTGTTTGATTCAACAGTCTAACGGTCAGCAAAAGAGTTCATATTTTGTGGTCCACGACCGACATCAGAAAGTGGTTATTAAGAAGTTGAAACGGACCACAAACTCTCCAAGTCCACGTTACCACCAAATCATCTTTAAAAAATTGATGTGGAGTGTGAATTTTCACACCTTTCAGGGTTTCGCAGGGTTTCTGAGTGTGTAGGACAAATTTTTCTTTGTGGCAAAATTAATGGTATTTTTAAAATAATTTATCGTCTGTTAATCTAAGAGCTTTAAAAACAAATTTTATGTTAAATTATTGTTTTGTTAATTTTAATTCGAATTCCTAATACCATTATTTAGGTTTCTAAATATGTGCAGTATTTTTTTATATAGGAAGGTTCATTAAGATTTTCAAAATTGCGCCTATGGCTTCCATTGGTTGTCATATGCTCCGCCCTTTGGTTTCGTATACATGACACATAGAATGAAAATATAATTTCAGCATTCCAGCTGGTTATTAAATTTACGCTCTTAAAAATTAAATGCAACATTTGCCAAAATATAACTAGAATTTTGATAAAATAATTTAAAGGAAAAAAAAAATGGAACAAAAAACAAAAAATAAAATTGTCTCCTCTGCCCGGGAACGATCCCTAGAATTCTGGGTAGCAAGCATGCTAACCATTAGACCATGATACGTCTTCTAGTCTAATGTGTTACATAACTATAACTTTTGTAAATCGTCAACACAAAAAATGTAAAGTATTTTTCCTATTTGCGGGTCAAAGAGTTGTATAAGCATGCCAAATTTCAACTATCTAGGTTTAACCGTTTGGCTACAATATTTACAATTTTTACAGACAGACAGAGAGACAGACGAAAAAATGACGGTATAAGGGTTTTTTGGTCATACCTACAAAACCCTAAAAATGGAGATCGGACAAACCAATACTGGGCTGACGATATGACAAACTTGTAGTGACAATCAACAGTGCACAACTCATAGCGTATAATCTATTAATTTTAGAGCTGTGAACGCAGTGGTGGCGCAATTGGGGGGTCCCCCCCAAATTGCTCTGGCCCCCAGTTGGTCTCCCCAGAATTGCTAGAAGTGAGGACCGTTTTTTTAAGTCATCACTTGTATTTTTATGTGTAAACGATAAAAAAATTATTTCCAATATTTCCTGGACCCACCAAATTTTACTAAAAATTTCCTGCCCCCCCCTAATTTTAAAGAGCTAGCGCCGCCACTGTGTGAACATAACTAATTTTTCATAGATACATATGTTTTCTGTACGGATTTTTTATGCGGATTCCTGTGGGACGTATCCACCGCATAAAAACCGAACTGAGTATATCTACATTTTTTAGTGGTAATTCCATTGAACTAATTTATTTATTAGTACTATCATTTATGTTTCTACTGACATATATCTGTAGAAATATTAATTTATATCAATCTCATTACATAAAATTAATATTCACAAAAATAAATAACGTTACATGCAATAGATTTTTAAAAGTAGTTAAAACATGGTTTTGCTCGTTTTGCTGCACTTTGCAGCCTGAAATATAAGTTATGCATAACATAAAATACGATATTCTAGGGAAATTTCTTTCGTAATTCAACAAATCATAACTGTTGACAAGATATATTAACAACGTTTGGATATAAAGTTAAAATATCTCATATTGTTAAAGACATGCTTAAGAATATGTCTTATGTGATTATATGTGGACATTAACAATAATAAATAACAGATTTAGAAATTTATTTCAAATAAACTTCACATAATTTATATTACTTTCCAATCACGATTTTCAGAAAGTTCTTATGTTTTACTGGATTTAATATTAACTAGCTGGAGTATTCTTATCTCATGCGGTTTTTGTAATATATATTTTTGCTGTAATGCAAAAGATTTGTGAAAGATTATTCAAACAAAAATGCATCTCGCCGATCACATTCCAGCTAGTCATAAAGTCATAAACCGTCTAGAGCAGTGGCGAATTAAGTTGCTTGGGGGCCCTGGGCGGTAAAATTAAAATGGGCCCTCTATTATTTTAACCCTTTACAGCATGAATTTTTATGTTTGGCTGAAATAATTTATCAGCATTAGGAATTGGTTCTTATTGATAGAAAAATTAATTAAAAAAATATATTTAAAATATTAATTATTATTTTTGTGAAAAAATAATAATTAAGAGTTTGTGCCATACATGGAACATTATGATTCTACATTATATTACAAAAGAAAATGATTCCGTATTATTTGCTCATCAATTGCAGTCGCCCTCGAATTTTTTAAAGAAAAGGTCGTATCTTCTAGTTGTCATTTCTCAATAAATTCAGACTATTGCAGCCCATTACTTGAGATACTGCAGGATCCATTGCTGTGTATGTGGCATATATGAACATTCATGAAGTAACGTTCTGATTCAGTTTTAAAAGTAAAATAAAAAATAAAACTCGGAATGTGCCATATATGGCACACTATGCGGCAAAGGGTTAAATAGAATGGAAATATTTGTATATAGACTTCGGTAGGCCCCCGGCTTCATGAGCCCCGGGCGGCCGCCCAGTCCGCCCACCGCTTAATTCGCCTCTGGGCTAGAGTCAGAAATCACTTGGATATACATACAACTTGGCCAATTTTCTTTCAGAATGTCATTTCCAGTTTTATTATTTTGATTCTGTTTTTTATTTCTAATACTTTTGATTTTATTCAAATTTTATTTATTTTATTTCCAGGAACGGCCCCTGAGAAATGCACGCGGAGCAGTAAGGGCTCTGCGGGGCACAGGTTGGGAACCGCTGATATAGATGATAGATAAGACGTAAGTATTAGTTTATAAAGATTAAAAAAAGGGGCAGGCTAACATTTCATCGGTTCTGAGCCTTTTATGGACTGTCTTTTTTTTTACTTTTTTTGCCGAAGATGTCAAAATTTTAGACCGTAACTCAAAACTGACCATATATTTGTGATCTAAGGCTAAAAATATATAAGTATACCAATTTTCGAACAAAATTTTTAAAAAAATTCTTCCAAAATTTTGGTCAAATTTTTTTTGACTTCGATTTTAGCCAAAATATATTTTTAGGCTAATTTTGGGGTGAGAATTATGAAAAAAATATTTAAAAAATTCATGCTTTCCTAGTTTTTGAGTTAGACCGGATTTAGGTCAGTTTTTTGCCTATAATTCCAAAACTTTTGCCCAAACTTCAAAATGGACCAAATTTTCTTGATCTCTGACCAAAAATGCATATTTGTACCAATTTTCAATAAAATTGGAGACAAAAATTTTTTACTTCAAAATCACGTTTTTTTTAAGGTCTACCCCTTACGATTTTTTCGATTTTTGGCCGTTTTCAAGGATTTTGGATTACTGCCCCTACAAAACTTAATAATATGTTTATTTAAGCCCAATTTTTTTCTTAGACTAAACAGTGTAGTAGAATTTTAAAATTTCAAGCCACATATTTATATCCCTAACCATTTTTTAGTTAGCAATTTTCAAAATTTTCAAAAAAAATATAAAAAAAAGAAAAAACTTCAAAAAAAAATTTTGTTTCAAAATCTGGTTACAAGTAAATTAGGACCTCAAGATTTCAAAAATTTCAACCACAGGTCTTTATTGCATTTCGTTTTTGAGATATATCCATGCGAAGATGAATATTTCTATAAATCACGCCATATTAAAATTTGTCATAATTTTAAAATACGCAAAACGAGTAAGGCCTCAAATTTTTTCTAGACTTAATAAACTACGAGGAATCCAAAAATTCTACCGTCAGGTTGTTTTCTCTAACCGTTTTTGAGTTGTAATTTTTTTAAACTCACTATTTTCACAAATTATGTAAATTATGCCATAAAAAAAAATTGTCACAATCTCAAAACGCATTAAACGATTAAAGCCCCAATTTTTTTTCTAGACTAAATAAACTACAAGGAATCCAAAAATTTCAACCGCTGGTCGCTATCTCTAACCATTTTTTAGTTGTGATTTTTTTTATTTTACAATTTTCACAAATAATGTAAATTATGCCATTCAAAAAATTGTCATTATCTCAAAACGTTTTAAACGATTAAAGACCCAATTTTTCCAAAAAAATTACCCATACAAGGAATATATTTGAAATATTCGTACATATATAATTACTAATTAGCAATTATCAGTATAAAATCTGGATAACATTGTGACGTCATTTTTTCCTAAGGTCACTTGTTAATCCTATAATCCCACTGATAAACGAATTTTTTTGGTATAGACAAGTTAACTCTGCTCCACTAGAATCAATTTTTTGCAAGAATTGAACGTTTTTAAATTAAAAATTAATGAAACAGTGTTTAAAAATAGTGTAAATAATAAAAAGTTAGTATTAAAATAGTGTCAATTTAGTGTTTTGTGTTAAAACAGTGTGCAGAGGTTTTTAAAGAACACTTAGTTCTAAATCTTCCAAAGTGAGTACATATTTTTTAATTTCAATAATATAACACCATTAACAATTATGGGTTTTTAACAAAAAAATAATTTTTTTGACTGTCTTAACTTCTGCATCTTCTCTTTTAATATTCCTTTCTTTACATAGTGACTCATGTTGTTTTTCGAAAATACCTGACATGGTGGTATATATTTTTGGTTAATTATACGAAATTAAGATACGTTAAAAATAAAACCAAATACACATACAAACAATTGAAATTTTTATGTTATAAATCCGTCATTGTTGACGGGTAATCCTAGCATTGGCGCACCCAGGAATTTTTGTTGGGGGGGACCCGTAATATAAAATTATTTAAATTATGAATAAGGTTCACACTTTTAAATTTCAAGTGATGATCTAATAAAAAAGATTCTCACGTCTAAAATAAAAAAGATCCTCACCTCTATTTTTAAAATTTTCTAGTGTGTTTTTATTTTTATTTCCTCCCTTCTAGGGGGGGGGGGGGGGCGTGCGATCTTATAGAGTTTCTGTGCAGGGCTCTCTGCAGGGCCAGGGACAGTGATTCACCTTAAAAGCACTATCTTAGGTTATTATTATAACTTTTTATTTATTTTTTATAAATCACCTAAAATAAATTTAGTTTTAAAGTGAATTGAAACATGGAAACAGTGCAAACAGAGCAAAAGTGCAAACTCAGGGCGTAGTATAAGCGTTTTTGTAATGTGTTTTTTTTGCTGTAACGTAAATGATAAGTGATTGTTTGAAAAGCACTGGTTTTTAGGTATTTTTCGATGGCCACGGCCATTATTTCTCAAATATCCCTCACTACATCGTAGTCGTCCGCTATACTACATTTTTCCCAAATTTTGAACTGTACATTTTATTAGATTGTCCCGCTTTTTGAGTCTTAATCTCGAATTTTTTATATTTATTTGGTAAAAATCCCGATTTGGTAAAATAATAATCTGGCAACCCTGGTCTGTTCATACAATACCGGCTGAGCGACGTTCTACCTACATATTGCAAACCAACAGCCGTGTTGAACGGTGGGAGAACTGACAACTGACCGACCTGTTTCTCAGTGACACATACACATACTTAGCCGGATCACTGAGCCGGATCAATGAGCCGGCTCAGCAAACTGAACGACCTCCACTGATCCGGTTCGGCAAACTGAGTCGAAATTCCCATCTCTTATAGTGATATTAACAAAACTGTAATTATGAACTAGTACCTTTTTTTTAGTGCTTCATTTTTAGGGTTTTGTAGGTATGACCAAAAAACCCTTATACCGTCATTTTGTCGTCTGTCTGTCTCTCTGTCTGTCTGTCTGTCTGTCTGTCTGTCTGTCTGTCTGTCTGTCTGTCTGTCTGTCTGTCTGTTCGGTAAAAATTGTAGCCAAACGGCTAAACCTAGAGAGTTGAAATTTGGCATGCTTATACAACTCTTTGACTCACACATAGGAAAAATACTAAAACATCTAAAAAACATATCCCCCTAAAAATATAAACAAAAATGTGCTCATCAAAAAAAAAATATTTTTTTAAAATTCTGAGTAGGGTATCAAATGAAAGCCCTTAGTACGTGGATTAACGATCAATATTTTATTTTTGCAAAATAAATTATTTTGATGCGATTTTTGCCAAAATTGTGCAAAAAAATTTTTGTCCCACACCCTGTAGCCCAGATGGTTTAAACTAAAAATCTGAAAAAATTCTAAGTAATGGACATTGTTGTGAACCGGAATAGTACAACAGGAATTTTTGATCAGATTATGTTTTCGGAAAATAACGCATTTTTTGTGTTTTTAACTAAAATAAATTAAATATTTAATTCGCTATGTAACACTTCAGATAAGAAACTCTGGTAGCTCAGATGGTTTCGTAACGCACTTTGTAAATTGCAGTGCGAACGTTGCAGAGTTCGAATCCTGTTCATTTTATTTTTTTCTGTTTTTTTTTGCATTTCTATTTTGTGAAAATTATTTTGTCAAAATTCTAGTTATATTTTGGTAAATGTTGCATTTATTTTTATAGCGTAAATTTAATAACCAGTGGGAAGTGTTGAAATTATAATTTAATTCAGTTTGACGAAATCAGAGGGCGGGACTTATGATATAAGCAACCAATGGAAGCCATAGGCGCAATTTTAAAAATCTTACTGAACCTTGCTGTATAAATAAAATACTGTACATATTTAGAAACTTAAATAATGGTATTAGGCATTCGAATTAAAATTCATAAAAAAATATTTTGACATAAAATTTGTTTTGGCATCCCAAATAATCATCATTCAGTTACTAAATACCTGCAAAACCCAGAAATGTGTGAAGATTCACACTTCACATAAATTTTTCAGTACACCCTCTTCAAGTAATTTTTCTGGCACCCATACTACTTAGGCTAATTCGGCACTGTCCCTAGGTATATTTCACCTGGTGCCAGAGTTCATGTACACATTTGCATATGACAGAAAGCTATTTTCAGAGCATTACGTTCCACGTAGAGCAGTTCAAACGATATATATCAACGATTACTATTACAATAACCCTAGAAGCAATATGCCAAGTATTAATAGGTATGAACGTTTTGAAATCACTAAGTGATATAACCAAACTATGTGATGCATTTATAAATGTATATCGGTTTACGCAAACCAAATCTCGTTTCATGAAAGAAATTTGGTAGATGAATACAAATTATTCTTCCATTTAGGTTAATGTTTTTTACACCGTGTGGGTCAAAATTTGAACTCTGGTGTGCAATTTTGCAATATGCAGTTTTTTAGACTGAATACCAGTGTTGTAATAGATACATTTGAAAATATATCTAGATACAGATACAGATACTTGAGGAAAAATGTATCTAGATGCAGGTACAGATACAAATTTTAAAAAGTATCTAGATACAGATACATTTTTTTTACAATGTATCTAGATACTTCAAGATACTTTTAAGATACTTTCGGAAAAATGAAAACACCACAAAAAAAAAATTTATGTGAAGTGTGAATTTTCACACGTTTCAGGGTTTCGCAGGTATTTAGTAAGTGAATAATGATTATTTGGAATGCCAAAACAAATTTTATGTTAATTTTTTTTTTTTTTTTTGTTAATTTTAATTCGAATGCGTAATATACTATTATGTAAGTTTCGAAATATGTGCAGTATTTTTTTTTATATAGCAAGGTTCAATAAAATTTTGAAAAAAATCCTCTTAGATAGATATATAATCTAAAAATATTAAGTGAAGGCGGAATGCTGAGTGTGTAGGACATATTTGGCTTTGTAGTATTCACTGTAAAATGAACAATATTTTAAAAATAATTTATCATCTCTTAATCTAAGAGCTTTAAAAACAAATTTTATGTTAAAATATTTTTATGTTAATTTTAATTCGAGTGCCTAATACCATTATTTAGGTTTCTTAATATGTGCAGTATCTTTTTTATATGGCTTCATTGGCTGTTTCTAGTCATAGCTCCTCCCTTTGATTTCGTGTACATTCAAACAGAATTAAATTATAATTTCAACAATATCCACTGGTTATTAAATTTACGCTTTTAAAAATTAAATGCAACATTTGCCAAAATATAACTAGAATTTTGAAAAAATAATTTAAACAAAATAAAAATGCAAAAAAAAAAAATAAAAAGTAATATTGTCTCTTCTCGTGGGATTCGAACTCATTTTCTTGGGCAGAACGCTAGTACCGTAACCATTGCACCAAGATACACGTTACAGTTTAGTGTGTTATATAACTAAGTTTTCAATATTATTAGCAAAAAAACACAAAAAATGCTTTTTTTTCCAAAAACATACTCTGATCAAAAATTCCCGTTGTACTATTCCGGTTCACACCAATGTACATTACTTATAATTTTTTCAGATTTTTAGTTTAAGCCATCTGGGCTACAGGGTATGGGACAAAAATTTTTTTGCACAATATTGGCAAAAATCGCTTCAAAATAATTTATTTTGCAAAAATAAAAATTTGATCGTTAATCCACGTACCAAGGGCTTTCATTTGATACCCTACTCAGAATTTAAAAAAAATATTTTTTTTTTCGATGAGCACATATTTGTTTATATTTTTAGGGGGATATGTTTTTTAGATGTTTTAGTATTTTTCCTATGTGCGGGTCAAAGAGTTGTATAAGCATGCCAAATTTCAACTCTCTAGGTTTAGCCGTTTGGCTACAATTTTTACCGAACAGACAGACAGACAGACAGACAGACAGACAGACAGACAGACACACAGACAGACAGACAGACAGACAGACAGACAGACAGACAGACGACAAAATGACGGTATAAGGGTTTTTTGGTCATACCTACAAAACCCTAAAAAAAGAAATAACTAGAGCAAGGAATCTATTTGTTCACAATAAAAAATAAGTTATGCACTATTATTATTCTTAAAATAAACACAAATAGCCTTTGAAGCTGTGTGTCAGAAATATTAACTAACTATATACCTATGTAATCTTTAAAAAATCACTTTTTTATTCCAATTTCAGCGGATATCTCGAACATTTTTTGTTCGCTAATAAATTACTGATTATTAAATGAGTATTTAGGATGACAAAAATAAAACAACAATTTTATTTATTATATTTCTTTATTTAATTCACATTTATAAAATTAATTCTTATTCTTATTCTTAGATTAGATAATTACTTAATGGTTGTTTTACTTAACCGTTGTTAATAAAATTATTTAATTTTTTTTTAATTATTATTTTTTTAAATTTATTCAGTGCTGGAAATACAATTACAAATAAATTAAATAAATAAATAAATTATAAGTTTGAGAATTATGATAAAATACAAGTTCTATATATAATTAATTAAATTTTGGAACACGTCCTTTTATTTTTTATTTTATGTTTTCCAAAATTTAATTAATTACATATAGAACTTGTATTTTATCATAATTCTCAAACTTATAATTTATTTATATAATTTATTTTTATCTATAAAATTTTAATAAAATGTTATTGTATTTCCAGCTCTGAAAATGGCTGACGCATGTTTTTACTCCCACCAAGCAAGAAAGAGTTTACTGTTCGACTTAAAATTCATATATCTGAATGATGCTAAATGTATTACCAACTTGAAAAATCGTAAGGACATATTTTGTAAAAAGACCTTGAAAAAGACAAAATAGGAAAGTATCTGAAAAAAGTACCTGAAATACAGATACTTAGATACTGATTTAAATATCTAGATACAGATACAGATACATATTTTAAAATGTATCTAGATACAGTAACTAGATACTGTGCAAGTATCTAGTTACTGTATCTAGATACAAATACCTAGATACATTACAACACTGCTGAATACATAATATGTACCAGGGACATAGTAACAGAGTACAGGTTACCCCCGTTCAACGCGGGGGATACGTTCTGGACATGATCGCGTTAAGCGAAATTTTGCAATCAACGAGGGATTTTTGAAAAAAAAACATTGTAAACCTCGAAAAACAATTTATTTATTAAATAAACATTAAGAATAACAAAAAGGCGTATATTAAATAATTAATAATTTATTTATTTTGTTCCACGTTGCAAAAAGGAATCTAGATTCCCTTGTTTGGCCTCTCTACGTTTATTGCGCAAAATTTGCCGATAACTGTCAATGCATTACAGCCACGTTTAACAGCATTCACCCGCTCGTTATCTTCGTCGTTCTCTTCTAACAACTCCATGCATTGATTGTGAAGAAAAAGGGCCTTTTCGATGGTTTTAACAGTTAAATTTCGCACGGGAACCGATTCGTCATTTTCTAGGGACGTATGGCAGTCCATTTCCTGCAGCTCTTCATTAGTCAAAGGTTCACCGTGTGATTTTAACAAAGTCTGAATATCATCTTCATCAAAACCTTCGATGCCTTCGGAAATGGCTATATGACTAATATCTTCGATGATATTTTCAACATAATTTTCATGATTACAGTAAACTTCAGCAATTTCACTGAACAATTTTTACCAAACACCCTTCATACACGATTGAGTTACTTCATTCCACGCTTTGTCGATGTGTCTGATAGCTTAAAAATCTTAAATTGTCGGTCGCATTATAATCCGCACGAATTAATGTCTCATTGCCCGTATTCACCTGATTAATCCCCGACTTTTTTTTTTGTTCCCCAATGTCAAATAAAAAATGAGTGGACAGCAATTTTTATCACCTCAAGAAGTTGTTGAAGCCTTCGAAAACCATGTTTTTGAGATACAAACTTCAGAATGGAAAAAATGTTTCGAGAATTGGTTTGAACGCATGCAAAAGTGTATAAATCTTATAGGCGAATATTTTGAAAATCAATACAGTTTGTTCCAAAAAAATTTTTTTTTCTTTCTTGTAAAAACTTAAAAGGTAGCCCTCGCATGACCTTGGTAATTAACACCTACTTGGTAATTAAGATTTGTTAATTGCATCCCATCTCTGTAACCTTGAATAGTTGCCAGTACAAAGGTCAAGTCGTAAAATGGTTGTAATCATAACAGTTCAATGATTATTGCGGAACTCAGTTATTTTTGTACGTTTATTTCATACATTGTGGCTAACAGCTTCCGTGTATAAACAAAAGTGATACAAAAAATTTAGGAAAATGTATGTGACTAACTCTGGTTAACCAATAATGTTACTTGATAAATACATTTATTAAATAAAACTCGATTACAAATATTACTCATAGATTGATGATTCTACTTCAGACCTCAAAATAACCAAAGTTATCAAATTTCTAAAACTAATGCACTAGAGCTAATCCTACTACAAGATTTCAGAAAACAGACGTCAAACTAGTTTACAGAATTAACTATTTAATCCCCGAATTTAGTTGTTTCCAATGCTACCTACGTTTTTTTAAACACTTAAAACAATCTCTAAAAATACCTAATAGTTCAGGAAATATTGGCTATTTCAAACGTTTAGGCGGAACTAGATTTTGAAATCTAGTAATTTTTATGTATTACTTCGGACTTTTGTTCATTTTGTTTAAGCTTTGTAAATCATACTCACATTGCAAATTCTAGATTAAATTGATTGTCGTTATAAAATGTCCTTTTCCTTGCATTTTAAATTTTTGTCATTTTAAAAATTTCATTTATATATTTTTTTTTTTCTTCAAAATATGTAAAAATGTATTAAATTTTTAATAAATGTCATTCGTTTCCATGGTTTCGCTGTATGATTTACATTGCAGCACACAACAAAATGATTTTCCCATGATTCACAAAAATAAAACACAAACAATAAAAAATTTAAGTGAAGTGTGAATTTTCACACATTTCAGGATTTTGGAGGTATTTAATAAGTGTAAGAAGTCAACATAATACTGGATGTCTCGGTATATTTATCACATCAAAATCAACAGTTTTTTGATAATCACTTTTATTCGTTATTTGAGAAATAAGAGCTTTTTTTAAACAAAATTTAAATAATATGCCTAATATCCCAGCGTTTTTTACTGCATTTGCTTCATATTCAAGTCTTCATTAGATAAACAAGAAATATTTTAAAGTCTGTTCCAAATGGTTAGGCGGAACTAGATTTTGCAATCTAGTTACTTCTATCGTTTAAATCGTGCTTTTCGGCCGTTTTGTTTAAGCTTTGTAAATCATACTTACAATAAACATTTTTTGGTTAAGGTTAATATCATTTTAAAATGTCATTTTCTTTATATTTTGATTTTTTGTGTCATTCTTAATACAAATTTCCCATTTATTTATTTTTTTGTCATTAAATATGTAAAAAAAAATAATTTAATTTTGACATGTCATTCATTTCCATGATATCATTGTTGGAATTTTAAATTTTGACATTCTAACGTGAAAAATGAAATAACCCAAGCAAGGTCCCTTTTCGTGACAACCTAAAAGAACGAAATTCCCATTTAGTTCCGCCTAACCGTTTGGAACAGACTGTACAGTGTAGAGTGTAGTGTGGTGTGAGTAACTCATTTCGCAACTATTAAAAAATATAATATTTTTTAATATATTTAATTCGAAAAAAATACACGCACTATCTTTGGCTACAATTTCTACCGTACAGGCAGACAGACACATGAGTGACGTTATAAGGCTTTTTGTGATTATACCTACAAAACCCTAAAAACACGTATTTCTCCATTGAACAAAACACTGTCACATGTCACTCTCGTATTTTCCAAAAATCGTCACCAGATGTCAGGGCGCTTAAGAAGTTTCCCGTTTATCTACAATATAATAAATTAAAGAAAAATAAATGCTCTACAATTCAGCTTTCATAACTGTGATATTTGTTCCTTTATGTTTTATTTTTATTTTTTCTTTTCTTGTTTTGTTTTGTATTATTTTTAATAATGGCTACGTGCTGTACTTAAACAAATAATAATAATAATAAGTTTTTTGCGATCAAAATGGGAGATAAAAAGAAGTAAAATGTATGAATACGGAGACTTTTCAACAGATGAAGTAATGAGGAAAAGAGAGACTGGACATGGAATGCAGGAAATAATAGAAAGAATGAAGGACATACAACAACAAGAATTAAGCGAGAGAATGGCGGATCAAGGTACAATAATAAGTACAAAAAAAATATGGAGTACGCAAAGACCGATGTATCTAAAAGAAAAGAGAAACCGGAAAAAAAAAATAATTGCAAGGTTTAGATGTGGGAATGAAGAAAAGGCGAGAAAATTTTGGTTAAAAGAGGAGGATAAACGATGTAGAATGTGCAGTAAAGAAAGGGAGACGGTTGAACATATGCTGGAAGGATGTGAAGAAATAAGAAGCAAATGAGGAACAAGAGAAGATATTTTAAACGGAAATGGCTGCGGATACACATGGATGAAAGAGGTAATGGAGAGGAAAAAAAGAAATCAAAGAAAAAGAAAATAATAGAAAATAAAGCAAAATAGATTTCAAGCCAACAGGTAGAAATTAAATTTATATTTTAGTTAGGAATTATAATGTAAGGAAAAAATAGGTATAGAATAAAATAAGTTTTTTGTGGAGTGGATGGTTTCGTCGCTAGAGGACCGCAAAGTTGGTTAATTTTTCGAAACCATGAAATAGTATATTATGTTACTAGGAGTAGAACGCGCTCTTTTTTGTGCTGAGCTCAAATGTTGCTGCCGAGGCGCAGCCGAGGCTTGCATATTGAGCGAAGCACAAAAAAGGCGTTCTACTCCGAGTGACATATACTATTTTTTCTTCAAGCGTAGGTATTAAAAATTTGCAACCATAAATACTTATGACTTTATAGTTTCAGATGCTATTGCTGCTAATTCCGGCGGTGTACATTGAATTGGTTGAGACATTTTTTAATTTTTGATCTTTATATTGTATATTTTGTAACTAATCACAGAATGATCACAAAATAATAATAAAGTAACTCACTAATAACGTAACTAACTTTTGAATTCACTACAAACCACGCTACAAACATATTAAATTGACAGATGTTTTGTTTATGGCGACTGCTGCCATCAGTGGCATCTGTTGATAACTATATGAACTATTTACTAGTATAAAAATGTTCACATTTTGTTACTAGTAAAAAAATGTATCATTTCTACCGAATGTATTGAACAATGTAATGTTAGCATTATAATCCGCCTGAAGAAAAAATGTATTTTTCGCTTGAATTAACGCAAAAATATTATTATTACTTCAGTTCTGCTAATTTCCCAAAATATACGATTATTTTGTATTGTTTAGTTTACTCTTGTTTTGCGAGATACTCGCAGATTATCTTTATCATTTTACCTTGTATCGTATTTTGTTATTTTCGACAATAACCTAGTTTCTGATAATTTATAATGGTAACATTTTTAGGTTAATATTATTTTACATTTTTTAATTGTAGAATGAAATATTGCAATCTTAAAAGAAATTATTTTTAGCGGTTTCTTCTAAAATTTAGGTCAGAGTTAATGTATCTGACACGTATTTAAGATGTTTTGGGTTATAAATCTAATAAATGTGGATCACACTTCTAAAATATTTTGTTTACACTATTTATCAATGAAACGGAATTAAATAATATGAAAAAATCTTTTTATCTTTCACTGTCGTTTACGGAGACAGTGTTTTGTCAAGAACCCAGGTTTTTTGGTGGTTTAAGGCATTTTTAGAAGGAAGAGAGTTGATTGAAGATGAATCACGCAGCGGAAGGCCTTCATCTTTAAGAACCGATGAAAATGTCGATAGATCTTGTGCGTTCAGATCGTCAGTTGACAGTCAGAATGATCGGGGAAGAGTTGAATTTGACTCACACTACCGTTCATCAGATTTTGACCAATGAATTGGGGATGAGAAAAATGCGTCTTGTCACACAGCAATTTCAATAAACGAGTTTTTGGCAAGTAAAAACATTCCTATGGCTCCTCAGCCTCCTTACTCGCCTGACTTGAGTTCTTGTGACTTTTTCCTTTCCCAAGATTGAAAAATCACCTCAAGGGACGTCATTTTGGGACACTCGAAAACATTCAAACGCCCATAATCGACCAGCTGAAAGCTATTCCAGTATCCGAGTTCTAGCACTGCTATGAGGATTGAAAGAACCGTCTCCAGCGCTGTGTGGCTTCCCAAGGAAGTTATTTTGAGAGAGACACTCACAGACCAATTCTGTAACTCAGTTACTATGATAATTGGAACTAAATTGGTCACTATGAGTAAGGTCAGTTACTATCATGAATGAAAGTCATTATACTTTTTATAATATTTTATCTTGTAGTAACGTTACTACACAGTAAATTTTTACAGAATTGATCAATCAGACCAATTCTGTAACTCAGCTACTATGATCATAGTAACTAAATATGTCACTATGAGCAAGGTCAGTTACTATCATAGTAACTTTGGGGTATTTCGTATTCCGTAAGACAAAAGTTACTACAATATTGAGTAACATGTTACTATAAAAGTTCCTATCATAGTAACTACCAAATGCTGGTGTTTATAAGTAATGACTTAGTTCTTAGGAAGATAAAAATGGCGGACATTTGATTTTAAGTGTATTTTTAGATATAATAGAAAATAAAGAAGATTAGTAAAGAAAATTATATAAATTAAATATATATAAAAAACAAGGAAAATGCATCGAAGTAATAAAAAATCCAGCTTCATGGGAGGTTCCAACACCCAAATCCCACCCGCCTGCGCCACTGGTTCTATTGTCGAGAATTTGTCTTTGCATTCCGTTTTTTTTTTTAATTTCTTCACTCATTTTGTTTTTTTTTTTATATTTTATAAATGTATATACCATAATATATATTATATAAAAACAAAATAATGTAAGCACTACAATATTTTGAAATTTTTAACCTGAACTGTCATCTGTATACCACCAATGCGCATGCGTGTTGCGCTTCTGTAACTAACTTCATTCTTTTCTCAGTAACTGTCACTAAGATATAACTTTCATAGCGACGTCACTACAGTTGGATATTACAGAATACGAAAAATGTTAAAGTTACTATTAAAGTCACTATAAAATCTTGTAGTAACGTTACTACACGGTAACTATTATAGTAACTTTTTACAGAATTGATCTGAATATTGAATTGTAATTCTATTCGAATAAAGAAAATTTAAAAAATCAGTCCGGTTACTTAATTTATACACCTCGTTAGCCATAATTTAACCATGAATTAAAAAAATAACACAAAAACTGCCATATTTTTCAAAAACACAATCTAATCAAAAATTCCTCTCGTACGAAAGACTGGTCATTCATTTCTGTGAATAAAAACTAAATATTTAAAAAATTGTTAAGGTTGGGGGCTGCGGCCCGGCACTGTACCTACGAATCCTAAAATTGATATGAGTCAATTTGAGTTGTTGCAATCATATTGTAATTTGGCAATCACAAACTTTAATTCCCTCATCACTTCCTGGTTTTAAATATACTATTTTTAATGATATTATCTCACGTGTAAGAATTTAATGAGTCATCAGTGAATATGTCCCGTAAATGCAACACATTGCTTTCCGTTACAAATCGTCATTCTTCTGTCCCATTTCCGAGTGTCATTTGTCAGTTAATATCCCAAACAACTTGTACACTACCCACATGTTTCATTTATTTTTAATACTGATTCACGACAATAATATATTCTGTGTTATTTTCAACGTTTAAGATACCGTCTGACGTAATTTTATGTTTGTTTATTTAGAATATTTATTTAGTAAATTAAATGATATAGTTTTAAACTTTTGTTTTCTTTTCACTTGTTTTCAAGTGTTTAAAGTGGGTCTACAGATTTAGTAAATAAAACTGAAATAAAAATTGAAAATAATACTAATTAAAACAATGTAAGTGTAAATTTTTTCATATTTCAGGATGTTGTAGATATTTTTAAGTTTAAGTCATTGTCTGTCGAACTGTGCCGCGAGAAATTCCAGGTGTGCCGCGAAAAAATTAAAAATCTAATTTGCTAGGAAACCTAACCTAACATTGAAATTTAGCATGCTTATACCATCTGTTCAAAAAGAAATTACATAAAGGTTGGTTGTGGAAAAATAAAATAATGTGTACTGCAAGCTTTACATAGCTCTACAAGTATGAAATGCGGATTTTTTTTTTTAATAAAACACATTAAACTCAAAAGAACAGTAAAAGTTTATTTATTCAAAGTATGCTCCATTAGAAGTTATACATTTTCCCCATCTTTCAGGCAATTTGTGAATACCTCGCCAGTAGAACTCTTCCCCTTTCCGCGCAAACTATTCATCTAGCCATTCTTTCACATGAACAAAAGTGCTGCTCGGCAAGTGCGTGACCCATCGATGCGAACAAGTGGTAATCTGAAGGGGCCAAGTCTGGTGAGTAAACGGCATGGGGTAGCACTTCCCACTTGAGTGCCTCCAATGTGTTGCAAACTGTTTTTGCCTTATGTGATGGAGCGTTACCTTGAAGAAAGATTACCTTGTGCTGTCTTCTTTCGTATTCTGGTCGTTTTATGAGCAGCGAATGGTTCAATTCGATCAGTTGTTGTTGGTAGCGTTGGGTATTAACTGTTTCACCAGGTTTTAACAATTCATAATAGACCTCACCCTTTTGGTTCCACCAAGTACAGAGCATTGTCTTTTTGCCAAAGCGATTCGGTCTTGCAGTTGATGTGGATGGTGAGCCTGGGTTCGCCCGTGATTTTTTGCGTTTGGAATTTTCAAAATAAATCCATTTTTCATCGCCAGTAATGATACGATGCAAAAAAGACTTTCTTTTGTATCGTGCAAGCAAAATTTCACAAGTGTTTTTGCGTTTTTCCATCTGCCTCTCATTCAATGCATGTGGAACCCATCTGCCGACTATCTGGATCTTACCCATCTCTCGTAGGCGATTGGAAACAGCTTGTTGACTAACGCCTAACTGCTCTGATAGTTGTTTTTGTGATTGACTATCGTCTTCCTGTAGCAATGTTTCCAATTTTGTATATTCATATTTTTTTGGAGGTTTTCCATGTTCTTTGTCTGTAAGATCAAAGTCACCACTTTTGAAACGCCGAGACCATCGTTCACACGTATCTTGCGATGGAGCATATTCACCATAAGCTTCTCGAAGCAGTCGGTATGATTCAGCAGCAGTTTTTTTCAAACGAAAACAAAACAGTAGTACTGTCCGCGAATGCTCTTTATTTGGCACAAAATTTGACATTTTTAACACAGTAAAACAAAACTATATGAGCACTTTTCAAATTATAACCCATACGCATTTGACACTTAATGATAACTTAATAAAACGCCATATGTGTTGAAACTTTGAACTATACACTCTGTTTGCGAGGCAAGTTTGAAAAAAATCCGCATTTCATACTTGTAGACCTGGTAATTGTCAATTAATTAACTGTCATCATTGTTGTTGTCATAAGTTTCTATTGAAAATTCAATAGTCAATTGTTATATAAAGCTTGCAATAGACATTGTTTTATTTTTCCACAACCAACCCTTATGTAATTTCTTTTTAAAATTTATTTTTCTCATTTAACCAACTCACTAACTATAAGTTTGGAAAACTCTCTACAATCGACAACGTATAACGCATTAAGTTTAGACCTCTGAACGGATGCTCGCGTTACCATATGACATACTTGTAATGACAATCAACAGTGCACAAGCTATATTCTATAGTAGACTAATTTAAGAGCTCTGAACGCAGCTATATACCGATTAAAAATTTAAATTTAATTGGTATCAGGCCAACGTTGGAATCAATGTTGGCGTTCACATTGGAAGCATAGTGTAGAGGACTTTGGGAATGCCAAAAGTTAATCCAACTAACATTTCCCAAGATGAAAATTATTATTTCACTTATCAAAGTTATAAACATGAATAAATATTGACGTAATAAATTTTATTTCTAATATAAACATGTCTTTCCAACTAATTTGAGAGATGATTTGTCATTTTTATCTAAAATACCAGACATTCACACTCAATCAAAGAGTTGAAGCATCATTTAATAAGTCCAACAGGCTATACATCAGTCCAAGATTCAACGTCAAACCACTCAAAATTAATCATAATATATGAGCATCTATTTTCGTAAACATTTCGAGAATTTGCAAAACTGTTTCACTTTTGATTATAGCACTATTTCTATTTTTAATGACCTATTTTCATTATAATTTATGAAATAACTTTATAGGTTACATTCTTGGATTTTATTATGTTTATATTGTTTTATGTCTTTGATCACAGAATGTTTTGAAAGAATTATTGAGTGTTTAAATTATCGTAAATGTTACATGTAAATTTTCTCTTGCAGTAATTTTTTTGATAAAACTTGGAATTAGACAGAAAATAAATATATAAAAACTCGCTCTAAAATTCGGACAAAACCAACTCAACAGCACTCGATTCAAAAATAACAGCTGTATCATATCAAGTATCTATTTTTACCTCCACATACTAGGTACAACGCAAAATGCGCTTTTTTTTCATATTTTGGTTTTTTTCACCAGTGTTTATGGTATGACCACCAAAGAACCCTTATATCGCCACTCATGTATCTGTCTGCCTGTCTGTTAGTCTGTCCGTTCGTCTGTCTGTTGGTCTGTCTGTACGAAATTGTAGCTGAACGGCTGAACGTAAAAAGTTGTAATTTGGCATGCTTGTACAATTCTTTGACCCACATATTGGAAAAATATAAAGATTTATGATTTTGTAGGTATGACCATCAAAAAACCCTTATGTGTCTGTCTGTCTGTCTGTCTATACATTAGAAATTGTAGCCAAACGGCTGAACATAGAAAGTTGAAATTTGGCGTGGTTATACAACTCTTTGACCCACATATAGGAAAAATACTGCGCGTAAAAAAAAAAATCTCTAAATAAATATAAACAAAATATATTACAATAAAAAAATAAATATTTTTTTAAAATTTTTTTCTGTCGTTGATAAAAAAATTATTTTTTATAAATTTATTGTGTGATATCAAAAGAAAGCTCTTAAGATGTAGATTAAGGAACTATAAATAGTTTTTTGAAATTCGTTTCTTTTAACACGATTTTGGCCAAAAATGTGCTAAAAAAGTTCTTGTACCGCACCCTTTTACCCAAAGGGGTTAAACTAAAAATCTGAAAAAATTATAGGTAATGTATATTGATCTGAGCCGGAATCGTACGAGAGGAATTTTTGATCAGATTGTGTTTTTGAAAAATATGGCAGTTTTTGTATTTTTCACAAAATTAATTATTTTTTTAATTCATGGTTAAATTATGTCTAAAAATATTATGGACTTTTTGTATTTATAGCTAAGATAGTGCGTGTATTTTTTTGAAATTAAAAATATTAAAAAAATAATATATATATTTTTTTAATACTAAAATAGTAAAATGTAAAATATTTCTTATTAATCTAATGAAGACTTGAATACGAAGCAAATGCAGAAAAAAACGCTGGGATATTTGGCAAATTATTTAAATTTAGTTTAAAAAAATTAAATGGAAGCTCTTAGTTCCCAAATAACGAAAAAATGATTATCAAAAAAAAAAAAAACTGTTGATTTTGATGTGCTAAATATATTTAGACATCCACAGTATAATGTTGGCTTCTTACACTTATTAAATACCTACAAAACCCTGAAATGTGTGAAAATTCACGCAAATCAATTTTTTATTAAATCTCATATGTTGCACACCTTGTCATATACTCCCCCCCCCCCATGCACGCCACTGATGTTGTATTACTGTTAAATTATCAAAGTTGACATTGAAGGTTAAGTGTAATTAAATTATTATTTAATGAAATATTACTTAAGTGAACAAAATGCATAATCATAAATGAAAAACTATCTTTCAGCAGAATATGTAATTTTCTACTTAACGCACAACAACAAAAAAACACCATTTGATAAATTAAACATCCGGTTTCATTTAATGAAAAAACTAAATATACAAAAACGCTCTTTAAAAATTAATTAATAAATATATAAACATATATTTTAATCTTAGCTAACTTTATTGTTTTGATTTCAGTTACAAATTTGGTTAATGAAAATTTAAATAATCATTTTACGTCATCCAAAACCCACAAAACTTTGGATGAATGAAATTAAATAAAGAAAGAAACCCACATAAAAAAATGCACACCTGTTTCACAAATTAGATATTTAGATTTAACAACTATATAAATATTATAAATTATGACCCGCTAAAGGTTGGGTTAATTAATTTTTTCTTTAACTTTTTAAACTTTATTTTTAATGCTTGTTTAATGTGAACATAAGTATCTGTAGGTAATCATAGAATATACCTATTCTAAATATATAAATCCACAATCTCTGATTTTCGTCTTTTTAGCTCTGAAGAAGAAATTAAAACATTGAGAAACTGGTCAGCTGTATTAAGTTGCAATATTTATGTCCGAAACCCTTACAATCCTTCAAAAATAGTCAATTTGCGGATACGACCAAATTTATATACGAGGGATGTTTCCAAAGTTCTGGGAATTCAGCTATAATTTTTATTATTTTGTTAATTTTCGTCAATATTACAATGTAGTTTTTCAACATAATCTCCATTTAACTGAATACATTTATCCCAACGATAAACTATTTTTTTTAAGCCGTCCTCAAAGAACTTTCCTATTGAGTTTCTGTTCTGGTCCCAACAGCCTTGGCACCCAGCGCGGCGAAACCTTGCTAACGGCCAAACAATCATGCAAGATGTCATGAACTTGTCGTGTACCTATCCCTAGGCGCACACTAATTTGACGAATAGTCATTCGCCTGTCCTCTTTCAGTAGGTCTTCGACGGCAGTAATGTTTCTTTCATTTACCGACGTGCTTGGGCGCCCACTGCGTGGATCGTCTTCCAGTGATGTTCTACCGGTTTTAAAACGATCGATCCACCGATAAACAGTACTTTTGGATTCTGCAGACTCACCAAATACTCTTTGCAGACGCTGAATAATTTCTGATGTTTTCACACCTTCTTAGAAAATTATTGTGCTTCGAGATTTTGCTGCGTCTTCCATGGTTACAAAAACAGTGCTATGAAAAAAAAAAAACACACACACGAATGTGAATGTATGTGTAAAATGCATTCACGACAACAGGAAATAAACGAATTGAGGTAGGATATGCTAATTCTACCTCTGCTTAAAGAAGCACACATATAAAATTCAATAACTTTTGAACTAAAGTCGGTTTCTTTGCTTTAAGAATCCACAAAAAGACAATGTGTTCGCTTTACGACACTGGCCTGGAACTAAATATATCGTAATAATGAAGTATGTTTGTATAAAAATAATCAATTGGCATCTTAACTAATACATATGCTTTTCATTAACAAAAATAAACCCATCTCAATTCTCACACATACCCTTTTCACACTAGATCTTTAAGATCGGATGTTAAAGTGAATGTATCTTTAAACGCTAATGTGAAACCGTATGGCCTCGGTTAAATACAAGCGATGTTTAAGACAGAGATCTGCGTCTTAAACTTCGTCCGCATTGCCAACTTAAATTCTATTATAAAAAAATACTCCTTGAATTTGTGCTGTCAACATTTTATATTATCATAAACAAGAATACTGTATTATATCGACGTTATAAGAAGTTTATACTTATTGTTATAATAAAATTATTTATTTTAATAATGTGTTTAATAAAATACAGAGCTACAATAATTGAGATAAAATGTATCGACTTACATGTTAATACAGGTGTAATATATTCTTTATTGTAGTGCCTTTATTGTAGAATGAAATGAAATATCCTTAATTGTTTATAATAATTCAAAATGTGCGTCTGCGCAGACAGTTCAAAACTGGTAATTTCATGACGGTAACTTAAGGACAAAATTACTGTAGCTGATGACAGCACCAGAGATTTAAACATCAAGTGTGAAAGCATACCGATCTTAAACATCGGTGAACTTTAAGTTCACTCGTCTTAAAGATCTAGTGTGAAAAGGGTAACAGTCAAAAATTATAAATCTTTATTTTTGACATAACATCCAAGCAATCACTTTATTTTAGCACTTTATCTCTTTAAATACATTACCCATTATTCTAAAAGTTATCTCTTCACAAATTTGGTAAAAAATTTAAGTATTCATACCAAAATGGTAGTATTTTTAAAAGGTTACATAAAGATTACACATGACCATTTTTGGCGAATTATATTACCGGGCAATTTAAATCATCTAATCTAAAAGCTTTAAGAGGCACTTAAATAAGATTGTTAAAATAAAAATAATATTTTAAGAGTTAATGTTGTGAAGAATAATCTAAATGTGCTAATGATCAACAACTGTCATGAATTTAAAACTGGTTCATGGGATTATTTATTGGGTTACGAATAAATATGAGCCAAGTTTCTATCATAAATTACAATACTAGGCCGGAACAACAATTTTTGGAAGCATTTATAACAAAAAAAAAGTAGTACTGTTTATATGAACAATACTGAGAAAATAGAAATCATGACATACGTTTTGTAATCAGATATTTTTAATACAAGGTCTTAGATTAAAAAAATAAATAAATTTGTACCTTTTTACAGCTCTATAAGGTTGCAATCTGAAACAAATAAATATGTTTAGTATATGGAATGTAAAATGTATGTGCGTCAATAAATGGGAAGATACTAAGGCTACCTTTTAAGCTTTTACAAAAACTAAGAAAGAAAAAAGAAGGTTTTTTGAACAAACTGTTTTATTGCTTTATTGATATTAATATTATCCTAGTATTTCAAATATTTCCTTAGTAAATTTTTCAAATATTTCCGTAATATTCCAAATATTTCCTAATATTTCAAATATTTTCATAGTATTTCGAATATTTCCTTAGTAAATATTTCAAATATTTCCTAATATTTCAAATATTTTCGTAGTATTTCAAATATTTCCCTAGTACATATTTAAAATATTTCTCTAGTATTTTAAATATTTTCCTATTATTTCTAATATTTCTTAGTATTTAAAATATTTCCCTTTCTTATTGTCTTTCTTAATATTAATCGGACTATAAATTGTAGAACGTTAAGTTAAATCGGTATTAAATATTAATATCGTTTTCGTTCTTGAACGAAAAAACATAATATCGTTCTTGGTTCGTTTCCGTTCTTTAAAAAAATTCGTTATTTCTTTTTCAATTCCGTTCTGTTCGCATTCCCTGATTTAAAAAATCAGCTGTGGCCACCACAGGACCGACCGCCATCACAAAGTACTTGTATAAAATACATTCTAGCAGCAGAGTAGAAATAACTTGGCCTAATATTTTCTAACAGAGATATTATTTATCATGACCATGGAAACGTTACATATAAGTATGAAAAAATCAGCTGTGGCCACCACAGGACCGACCGCCATCATAAAGTACTTATATAAAATACATTCTAGCAGCAGAGTAGAAATAACTTGGCCTAATATTTTCTAACAGAGATATTATTTATCATGACCATAGAAACGTTACATATAAGTATGAAAAAATTGAGACTTTTTCAAATTTTTTTCGTTTTATCAAAAAATGTCTCAATTAAAAGTAGTTAGTTATTGCTTTTTTAGCAACTTTGGTTCAATAAATTTTTTTGAAATTTTTTTCTGTTGTGAAATATTCACAAAAATCTTAAAATCGACACGAGTAAACTCCCATTTTTAGTCAACCGATTTTTATCAAAAGTTGATCAACTCGTGCCATTGATGGCAGAAGCTTAAATATGAAGTTTCACAAAAATCCTTTCAGCCGTATTTGCTCTGCACGTGCACACAGACAGACGGACAGACAGACCGACAGACATCATGCTAAAAATAGTCAAATCGTTATGTAGGGACCTCAATTCGTGGGGATCCATCGAAATCTCGAAATGTCAAAATCGGTATGATCACAATACCTCCCTTATATATGTTGGCGGTCGGTAAAAATATTATCCTTTTTAAATTCCATGCTTTTCATCTTTTTGAGAAAATGTGAGACCACACACAAATAGCCTCTTTGAGTGACACGCAAGAATGAACCTCTTATTAAGCATACCAAAACATTCGCTATATAAATAAGTCGTTGGTTGACATCAGAATACTTGTAGACGTTTTGTTTGTTACATAAATAGGCCGCTATGCAGCGCTCGCTTCGTGCCTCGTGCTCTATAATGAACTGTTAACTGTCAATGTCAATTTGACTTAAAATCACTCATTGAACTATTTTTACTGCTAATTGTTTTCAAAATAATTCAGCAACTTTATTCACTTTGATTTGCCAGGAAATTTTGCGAAATATGCTTATACAGAGTGGCGCAAAATGAACATTGTGGTTTTTTAACTTTTATTATTTCAATTTTTTTTTTTTTTCATTATTTTGTAAAGAAGATTGGGAATTTAAAATGGAACAATACACACTGGAACAACGAACTAAGATCATCTAACTATATTTTAAAAATCAACGGTCCATTATTTAGACAGCTTGCATATCGTCGATATTTTAATGTGCGGATTGGACCGTCTATCCAACAATAAAACGTCTGTCTGGTTGCACTTTTAACAACAAGGGACAGTAAGGAACCTTCCTGATGCCAGACGACGACGTTCGGCAAACACGGATGAAAGTATTGAACTTGTAAGAGAGAGTATGCAGGAAAGTTCAGAAATATCAACAAGAAGACGTTCGACACAACTTGAGCTATCAAGGTCGCTGCAGAGAATTTTGTATACATTACGCATGTTTCCATATAAAGTTCAGCTTGTGCAAGAATTAAAACCGACAGGCTACCAGCAACGGCTTGATTCCATTTTATTCCGGCAAAAAGCAGAAGAAAATCCAAATTTTATTCACAACTTGATAATAAGCGATGAAGCCCCTTTCCATTTAAATGGCTTCGTAAACAAGCAAAACTGCAGGATATCGCTGGTGACCTGGCAATACCTCCTATCTACAATTTTTAGCGAAAATAAGTTCTTGGTTTGCATTGTAACCCACGTATTAGTGCACAAGTTGTGACAATACTTCTTAAACAAGAAAAATATTTAAGGTCTAAACTTCGTACAAACCATTACCTTTTATCTTAAACTACGCAAAAACGGCTGACATAAAGCAGTTTTTTACCTGTCCTTTAAATTTATTTTTATGCAGATAGGAGGTATTGCCAGGTCACCAGCGATATAGGCTACGGAGGATTCAAGAGCAGTTCATCGGCGACAATTACATCTACTTAAGTGTACTATTTGGTGCGGTGTATCTTCGAAAGGATCATTGGCCAATTTTTCTTTGAAAATAAAGACGGTTTCGCAATTTCCATATATAGTCAATATCGAACGATGTTGGAAATTTTTTTAAAGCCAGCTTTGAAAAACCATCCAACTCTGTGGTTCCAATAAGATGGAACCACAGCGCATACTGCAAGGGACTCAATTGTTCTTTTAAGGGATATAGGTGAACGCATTATTTCTCGCAGAAGCGAATTCAATTGGTCTCCGCGTTCACCGGATTTAACAGCTCCTGACTGTTTCCTTTGGGTATATTTGAAAGAAAGAGTGTACGTTAATAAGCCAAGAACAATCGCTCAATTAAAAAACAACATTCGCAATGAAATAGAGGCCTTAAATATTTGAAAGGAGCATGAATATGCGTAGCAGAAAATTGCAACCACTTAGGAGCTCCCACACCTCTGCAGCTTCCTTCTAACTCTGAGTACAGTAATCTTTTGGGCCCAAGGTACTGTGCCTAAAATGTCTAATGAATAAAGGGACCATGGATGAAAGAATTTATTAAAAAAAAAAAAACAAATATTCATTTTATCTTTTTATCAATAAATTTACCGGTTGCACTATAATAAAACCGATTTTAATCAGTATATCATTTCGGTTTAAAGCGGTTTTGGAGGAATATGATATGTGAGAACGAAAAGAATGGAAACGATTTATTTCGTTTTCGTTCCAAACGAAAACAAACGGTATTTTTTTCGATATCAGTCCCTGCTTTAAATAATTTTAAAGTGAAATTTGGATTTACAAACCATGTGATGATAAATATTAATTTTCTTTTAATAAGATCTATAACAAATAAACAGAGCCTCTTGACTGGAAATCCGTAAGGAAATCGAAAAAAGTTTAGTGCTTTATTTTGAAAGTTCATGTAAGTACATGTTTCCAGAGAGATAGATTCTTGTTGCATACATTCTTTAGAACAGAATTGGAATGAAATACTGAAATACTTTAAAGGTGCTATGCTCCACTAGGGATTAACAAGGACATACATTGTTGTATACCTTTTATTTGGTTTCATTTACACGTTTGCAATAATTTTCGCGAAAATCCTATTTTTGAATGTCATGTTTTATAGGTACACGTGTTGGAAAAAATCAATTCGTTTCAGTAGTTGTTAACGAGTATTTTAAGTATCATTATTGGAAAATAGCAATATATAAGTTGACAACTGAATTTATGAATGGTTTCCAGAAGGAAATTTGGATAATAAAATACAAAAACAGTTAATGTTGAACATTTGACGTGATACATATTCTAATTTTGATACGTGCTTTTTGGGAAAATACAGAATTTTCCAGTGCGTTTACAGTGACAACTAAAACTTGGGTTATAATAACCAATTTATAAATATAGGCTATTCCAAATGTGCGCTTGGAACATTCTTTCTACGGGTGCGTTAACCAACATGAATAAGCGCTGAAAAGAGGCAGGAAACAATCTTTTTACGTGTTCGTACCCTAAGGAACTAAATAAGAATAATATTAACTGAGCTGTTAACAGCAGCAATAAATAAAATTATTCGGAGCAGAAGATCAACAACGCCCAATGAGAAAACCTTTTAGAAACTCTGTTCTCTCACATCATTTGCTTACTGAATACTTTTCTGCTTTTAATTTTTTATAAAAAATATTCTATGTACCATCAAATTATTTTGGCAGACACATTAATGTAGCGTCAAGGACAGTCGCCAACAAATTTATAAGATTAATAATTTTGCATAAAAAATTTATATAAAAAAGATCTAAATTGAATTAGTTAAATTAAAACTACTTTGCACACGTCCATCTTCATTAGAAATGTCACTTTTAAAATTCTCTCAGTGTAAAAATTACAAGTTTTATAATTAAATTTCCTGGTTGATCGATGATGAGATATAAAAAATTAGATTAACATTTTGTCAGATCATCATGAGTTGAATAATTTGTAAAAACAAATAAAAATTTTAAAAAGGTGCCGACTAGCGGGTAATTATGTAATTAAGTTACTATTTCAACAAAATTTAAAACTATATTCGAACACATTGTAAAAAATCGACTAGATCGTTATTGAATGTGTGAGGAAAATTAAACCCATTCCCGCTTCCTTTATTAGAAATTTATCCGGTTAATAATAAAAAAATCAGCTGTGGCCACCACAGGACCGACCGCCATCATAAAGTACTTGCATAAAATACATTCTAGTAGCAGAGTAGAAATAACTTGGCCTAATATTTTCTAACAGAGATATTATTTATCATGACCATGGAAACGTTACATATAAGTATGAAAAAACGTCTCAAATAAAAGTTATTAGTTATTGCATTTATAGCAACTTTTGTTAAATAAATTTTTTCGAAATATTTTGCTGTTGCTAAATGTTGGCAAAAATCTTAAAATCGACACGAGTAAACTCCCATTTCTAGTCAACCGATTTTTACCAAAAGTTGATCAACTTGTGCCATTGATGGCAGAAGCTTAAATATGAAGTTTCATAACAATCCTTTTAGCCGAATTTGCTCTGCACGTGTACACAGACAGACGGACGGACGGACGGACAGACAGACCGACAGACGTCATGCTAAAAATAGTTAAAACGTTATGTAGGGACCTCAATTCGTGGAGATCCATCGAAATCTCGAAATGTCAAAATCGGTATGATCACAATACCTCCCTTATATATGTTGGCGGTCGGTAAAAATATCTTGTTAATATAAAATACCTCTAACGGAATGACTGAGACATGTCCAGTACAACCGAAGGAACAAGCGATTATTTTCTTGGAAATGATTCGTGAACGAACAACTTTTGTGGGTTTCGGTTCATCTTGGAAGACCCAAACAGTGGATTGTTGCTTAGTTTCCGGTTCATATGAATATATCTAATTTTCGTCACCTGTAACGTTGTTGTATACGGATTTTACAGTGCCTAGGTTGAATTTTTTTAGCATTCCCTTACACCAATCAACACAAGCCTTTTTTTGAGCTTCGGTCAAACTATGCGGAATCTATCGGGAACAGATCTTTTTCACAGTTCATGCAAAATCGAATGTATTGCAGTTTGCGATATGCCAAAGTATGCCTCTATCTCACGGTAAGTCACATACCGATCTTCTTCAATCATTTTGAGCACAGCATCGATGTTTTTTGAATCACAACCGATTTTGGTCGACCTTTACGAGATTCATCATTGACGGACACACGACCACGACGAAATTCTGTAAACCAATTGTAAACAGACTTTTCTGATGGTGCTTCATTACCAAAAGTTGAACGAAGCGAATCTCTGCATTGTTGTTGAGTTAGACCTTTACTAAAATCGTAAAAAATCATCCAACGATAACCTTCACGAGTAATATCCATTTTTTCACAAACTTGTTTTTTAACGCTCACTGTCATCAAATTATTCGGTTAATTTATAAGCTGCCACTGATTTTACAATAACAAATTTCAAATTTTACGAATATAATAACACATTTCAATATTTCCATCTAGTGGTCGTTTGTAAAAACATAAAAGGTAACCCTCGTATATTGGCGTCATTTGGTTGGTCTTGCCCCGGGTGCCAAAAGAGCTAGAGACCCTTGAAACATTTTCTATTAAACTTACCTATGAAACCTTTTCAGGGTAAGTAAGGTAATAAGTAAAAATTCTTTGTTGAAACTTATGTTTCATAAAAGATTTTCTGGAAAATGAAAAGAGATGATCTCTTATTTTTAGCATTGTCCATCGGATTGAATCGTCCTCGTTTTGTGAAGGTCCATATCTCGTTTCATTCTATTAAAATTGTTGCTACTTTATATCTATTAAAACTGAATATAAACAAACTTTAAAACACATCAAATCTATTTTTTGACATGATTTAGTCGCATAGTTTTAATTAACAAAAAAATCTTCAAAAACAGCAATATTTTATCATCATAAGTGCCTATAACTATGTTTATTACAATTTTAACAAGTAATACGACTGTTACTTTATCAGTAGTAAACATTAATATGAGTCGTAAAAATATTTGAAGAACAAAATTCGCAACAAATCAATGCAGATGTCGCAGATGGTTCGAAAGAATTTGTACACTAATTTAAATAACAGATCCATGATGTAATATTTTAGCAATTTTATATTAAGTTCATAAAGAGGAATAAAAAATAAAGATAAAAATAATTTTAGTCATATATTATAGTTTTTTATATTTTGTATTCATATAAGAGTCAAGAAAATTTTGGGTGAATAAGGGGGTGAGACAGGGATGTCCGCTGAGCCCAACCTTGTTCAACTTGTATCTAGCGGATCTAGAAGAGAATATGAGGAAGGGACAAGATGGGTGGTAGTAGGGAAGATGAAGTTGTGGACATTGGGGTACGCGGACGATATTGTATTGATGGCAGAGGGGGAACAGGAGCTTGAGAGATTGATTGAAAGGGCTGTTAAATATTTCAAAAGGAAAAAACTAGTAGTAAACAGGAACAAGACGAAGATAATAGTATTCGGTAAAGGAGGAGGGAGAAGAAAGAAGATAAAATTGGAATGGGGAGGCAGAGAAATAGAAGAGGTGAATAGTTTAAAATACCTGGGTTATGTACTAGCGAGGAACAATGGGGCTGAACTACACATAAGGGAAAGAGTAAAGAAGGCAAGAACAGTCATGGGGAAGCTGTGGAGTATAGGAGAGAGGAAGTTTAATGACGATATTAGATGGAGATTGAGGTTGTTTGACGCCGTGGTGAAGAACATCCTGCTATATGGGGTGCAAATTTGGGGATGGAAGGAATGGGAGAAGATAGAACGAGTACAGGAGAGGTATTTGAGATGGATCTTAGGGGTAGATAGAACAACACCAGGGTATATTGTAAGAAAGGAACTGAAAAGGGATAAGATGAAAGTGGGTACAGGAAGGAGGGCGGTTAAGTACGAGGAGAAAGTTAGAATAGAAACAGACAAAAGAATAATTAGGGAGTGCTGGGAGGAAAAAGCCAGATAATTTTTGGGCAAGTACTGTTCAAGTACATACTCCCCGGCATTGAAAGTAATGGGCCAGTACCCCGGTGTCCCCGTGGCCATTAGCTGGCCCATTGGTTTATCAATTGCCGGCCCAGCAGCGATAAAGTGCAAAATAATCGCATTAGTTGCAAGATTTATTTCTGATGGACCAGAGCTTATATTATACCCACTCTCTAGTATTTCAAAAATAACATATGTATATTTACCTTATACTTACCCAGTATTAAAATAAATTAATGGTTAGGTGCAAAATAAATACTCATTTGGCCATTTCACCATCGGTGAATAAATTTATTTAACAAATAAAGTTGACAATATCGCATCGGTTTTAAACTATTAATGAAGAAATTAACGTTGCTGTTAATAGAATGATGCAATATTGTCAACTTTATTCGTTGAATAAATTTATTCAACGATGGTGAAACAAAAGTAAAATGTAACATATTAACAAAAATAAGGAGTGCTCATAAAATGCTGGTAAAGTACTTCGTATAGGAGGAGTGCGAAATACAAATGTGAAGTACATTATTAATACTGGCGTTGCACAAACTTTTAGTGTTTGCAATTTACCAACAGATAAAGCAGTTTGTCGGCATTCGGCCGATGGTTGAATGTTTGCTGGGTGGTTGTACGCCCTTTTAAAAATGTGAATATTTTGAGAAGTAAACAAAATAATAAAACTTTTCAATATCTTCTTTTAAAAAGTTTGACAGGAATACGAAAATTTTCTTTTAATCTCATAACTTTAAATGTTTATTTGTCTGAGCAAGTGGCGCTCGTTTCTGGCCACCTGTTAACAGCTGTATAATTACAGTCTGTTTATTTTCATTCTCAACAGTAACATATCTGTTATATTCTGTTTGTACTACTTAAATCTGTAATATATTTTATAAATAATATTTATAGGTTAATCATGAATGCTATTGAACTTAAATATTTACTTAAAGTATAATAATTAAAGAATTCTGGGTGGCCCAAGGTTAAACTTGTTTACTCTGCACATTTCTGCACTGTTTACAGACAATTTTGCTTAAGATAGATTTGGATGAAACTTGACACTAAAGACCTTGGTGTCAATTGGGTAAATTAAAATTGCTATTTACATAAAATTGCTGCATTTCTGGGAAAATACTTAATTGAAAAGAAAAAAAGAAAAATTCCGAAGACTTCTTCTCAAAATTCAATTGGATATCGCCAATTTTCCTACCTAACATTACTTTGTTGGCTACTGCTTGAAGTAATCCTGAGATAGATAGGGGAGACTTTTTAAAATCGCAGCGCTAAATGCGAAAATGACAATAAACTGTTACGTGTGTATTTTATTACACAGGTCCAAATATTGAAAATTAAAAATTTCACAAACAAATTTTTTGTAAGGGTTGTTTTACAATATGTGCTGAGGCCTTTTAGGACCTTTCATAAGGGCATTTCAAAAATGTTAGATACGGTCTTTCGAAAATAAAATATTTACTAATTTTCAAAACTACACGGATCGTCAGGCGTTGACTCAGGAGAGCTTAAATTTTTAATTAGGTAGATAAAAGTATAGATTTCAAAAATTCAAACCGTAGGTTTCTTACTGTAATCGTTTAACAGAATCATCTCGCGAAAATTTGGACTTCTTTCCCTCCATTTTTTCTTAGGAAAAGTGTAAAATCAGCTGTGGCCACCACAGGACCAACCGCCATCACAAAGTACTTGTTTAATTTATGCTGCTTTATCAAAAAATGTCTCAAATAAAAGTTAGTTATTGCTTTTATAGCGACTTTTGTTAAATAATTTTTTTCGAAATATTTCTCTGTTGTGAAATATTATCAAAAATCTTAAAACCGATACGAGTAAACTTCCATTTCTAGTTGACCGATTTTTACGAAAAATTGATCAACTCGTGCCATTGATGTCAGAAGCTTAAATATGAAGTTTCATAAAAATCCTTTTAGCCGAATTTGCTCTGCATGTGTTCACGGACCGACAGACAGAACAGACAGACAGACAGACAAACAGACAGATAGACAGACAGACAGACAGATCGACAGACATCATGCTAAAAATAGTCAAAACGTTATGTAGGGACCTCAATTCGTGGAGATCCATTGAAATCTCGAAATGTCAAAATCGGTATGATCACAGTACCTCCCTTATATATGTTGGCGGTCGGTAAATAAACTAAGATGCCTATCTTTGCCTTTTCTTAACTGACAGCCAAAAACACTACAATTTGTTCTGCTTTTATAGTTTTTCACAACATCGATTATAACAAAAAACCCTAAAATATAAGTAATAAGTTCAAACTGTACTGCAGTATTTAGTACAATAATTTGGCCATCAGTTCGCGCATTCGACCGTGTCACTTCTCAATAGTGTCCAGAGATATTGTGAGTTGACTTGACTTCTTTTTTAGAATTTTTAAAATGGTGCAGTAGAACGATTTTTTAGTCTTATTTAAAAATTGTTACTAGGAAATTTGTATTTTCATTACGTGTATATTTTTTGCACTTTCTTGAAATCTTTAATGACAATAAGAGTAGGTATTTTTAAATTAAAAAAATTATTAAGTAAACAATAACGAATTATTTCCGACCGATGCCGAGCGCAAGTAATTCTATAAATTTCTCGAACTTTACAAAATTACTTGAACATTTCATTCTTTTACAGATAAGTTCTTGGAAGTGTACTAAAACATTTAATAGTAACTTCCCACATCTTTTTGTAGTAAATTTATATATAGTAACAATACGTAAGATCGGAGAATCCATGACATAATAGTACAACATCCATATGTAGAAAAGAAATCGTACAAAATGAAATCCTAATCTGTAACTGGACGTGTTCTTAATTAAAATGTAAACAACCGTGAGAATACACTTTAATTATCTCAGCAGCGCTGCCCAGAATAATAAGTTGTTAATACTAAAATGACAACTGAAAGTAGAGTTGCCAACTTTATATTATGACTGGGGAAAAGTTATGATATACAATGACTTAATGTGCTGTATGCATTGACAGCTCCATTTGGTATTGCATTGTCATGATTAGCATTGCGTGGGGGTAACGGCAGAAAAACTGCTTTTGGAGCTGCATATGTTTGCAGTTAAAAACTTGCGAAGTGGACGTTTGACTACAGATATTTTTGTATTTTTAATATTCATTATTTTTTTATGATGTGTGCATGCAAAAAATATTTAATCCTGACGCCTTCCTACCTTGCGGTGTAAGGATGTAGTTCAGTTACTTATTTTCAATTACTTATTATTGGATTATAAAAAGATTTTCAAAACATTTTAAATAAGATTACAGTAAATAATATTGTCGCACACACTTAGCCCTCTGTTAGCCACGCTTATTAAATAACCACGAAATTCTTAAATTTGTATATAGGGATTTGCAGCTAAGCACCCTACCATCTGGTGAGCGTTTCATGAACTTGTGTACATCAGATAACATTTCGTTTTGTGTACTGGTTTTGTATGAAGTTTGTTTTTAAAGTTTTATTATAATCATTGAAAAATGTATAATACATATTGTTGTGTGCCTATGTGCAATTCATTGAAAAGAAGAAACCCGGAAATATCGTTTCATTTGTTTCCACTAATATCAGACACCGTACGGTTCGAAACAAAATTGGGAAAGCAAGAGGTTAGGAATCGACGCGATGTTTAGATAAACAATTTAAAAATTGGAAAAAAAGTGAGCCCTTATATCAAAGTTTGCTCATTACATTTTAATGATAGTGACTACAAAAAATATTTTCAATTTTGTATTTATTATCGCATATCTTGAAAATTCCTGTTATTGTGTGTGGGTTTGTAATGCACAAGTCTCTAGGCATAATGCGTAAATCTTTATGAACTCTCTGTTTTTTTCAGTGACTCCACACAATATTATATGCCCAGCATTGTAGATTTCTACCCCTTGGTAAACAACACGGGAATTATTATTTCCCCCAATATAGTTAAAATAATCGACAATGGAAAACCGCCATAACTTAAAACCAGATCACAAAATGTAGTATTTTAGATGTTTACAAGTAATGTCACTTCACAAAATCAGAAAATCCCAAACTATTATTTATTTTTTGTCGTTTTTTGATACACTTTTCGCTATTATTTACTAGTAAATGTCAAGTGGTATCTGATTTAGAATGGTTTCAAAAAAATCCGCGTGGCGCTACGATCTTAAAATTTTTCCCCTATATTCACACAATTTTTATTAATTGTACAGGTCAACTACCTTATTATATTGAAAATTCCCGCCCCCAATCCATCTTATATAACAATGCAATGTGTAATATCAAATTTTTAGCTTATGCAAATATTGTGAGTTGTTGGTAAGGACAGCAAGAGCCAAGCCCGCATGTGATATCATACTGACAGAGTTCACGTGTAAAAACAAACTCGTCATATGTTTATTTACGTTGACATTATGTCTAGCAGTATTGAATGCTTAATACCTATCAATGGGTATAGCATACCGTAATGGTGATGTAATATCTGATTCAATCATAACAATAAGTGCATAATAAACAAGTGTTGACAAGTTTTTTATCATTCAGATCATCTGTAACATTATCGTCCTTTATGACCTTTGGTCTCTGTCAATAAATTCTTCAATAAAGGCTATTTTACATTATACTTTTCATTACACTTTCAAACCTCTGACAGCGCAAATAGCCATCGTTGTTGTTCGCCAAAAATTTTAACTTATTAAACAACTCAAATCTCTGCAGTCATTCCAAGTTTTAAAACTACGTTCTGAAGTAAAAAGCGACAGAAATAGGCTTTCAACACCTTTTATCTTTTGTTACTTATTAAAGTGACTAGGGGCCTCAGCCCGGCTACGCCGGTCTTCTCCGCTACGTTGTTAAAACTCGTTGCTTCGCGACTCGTTTTAATATAATAAGGCATTTTGTCGCAATTGTCGATTATAAAACTCGTCTCTCATCTTTTTTTAACACTTTTTTATGGAAATTTCCCCTGCAAATGTCTTAAGTTTTATCGTTAATTCACTTTAAATACTTAATTAGTTTTCTTCTGTCAAGAAACACGTTCAAAATGTGAAATCTCGTCACATTTTAAAATGCAAAAAATTTGACAGCTGTCTCCTTTTGAAACCTTGTATATTTTTGCCTCAAAATGCTCAAATACTGGCCCAGATTCTTTGAAAAATGTTTTCTGATACCTCAAAATATTATCTCGCACGTCCAAAAAGCTATCCTGAACCATTATTACCATTTAACACTTTGATTCTCGCCGTAAATATTCTGGAACGGCCGTCTTGTATTAAGAATATTTTTGAATTATCGTCTGATAAAACCTGTCCGTGCCGATCAATGGTGACTTTGATTTGACACGGATTCGAGGAAAAAATGCATGATTTTTATCAATAAAAATTAGTCAGTACCCCCTGTCGAAATAAAATTAAGCCTAATCACTAAAAAAATATCACCCGGATAAGACGGCGGTTCATTTTCCTCTCTCCGCGTTACCGGAAAAGTGTAGATACACCAGTAGTTGTATAGAACATACATACCACACTTGTACAATATAATAGTAAATAAAAGTTTGGTTATAAAGTGTGTTTTTTTTTAGAAGTTTTTTTTTAATACTTTCACCAGAGATTTAGAATTAAAGTCTGTAGTCCAAGGACAACAAAAACTGGAGCCTCCGGAAAAGTGGAGAGGCAGCAGCTATAAACCACTTAAAAGTGCTCCAAAAAATTAAAAGATGTTTCAATATCCCATAAATATTATTTGTAATACTTAAAATGAAAAATGTTTATTTTTGTTTGAAAATATGTTATTTTATAAACACGTGTCAAATATTTCAGAATATATTTTTATTTATCAAAACATTCTTTTTATAAAATGTAATAATATTCTCGAAATTATGATCTCATATTTCCATTTGTTTATTTATTTATCTAATAAATTTGACATTTAATGGTTAATAAGTAATTAATTATTTATAAAAATCAATTTAGCTATTTATTATCTTATTTTGTTAACACTTGCATTGATAAATATGCAAGATGACTTAATATTTCAAATTATTCAAAATATCTGATTCATTTTATATATATGACTCAGTTATTTTCAATGAATGTGTAAAAACTGATGTCACCAAACTGAGAAGTGAATGAAATTCCTGCAAATCTAATAAAATTTACGCAGTTACAAATTCAATGAAATTTATGCCAAATATTTTACTATTTTACTTACGATAACTGAATTTATCTTTTATGGTTTTGATAAAACCACAAGCAAAGAAAAGCAGGATTGTTATTTCAAAATATCCAATAAACCAAGCAGGGTTGCCGTTTCAGCTTGTGAGAAATAGGTTTTAACTATTTTACATTTTCATATAAATATTTAAAAACATATTTCACGATTTTGCCCTTATAAAGGCGTGAATCTTCATTTACGATGAATTATAGAACCGTTCGTAACTTGTTTGTTGTGTTATAACATTCCTTTTTGGCGAATAAATGTATTTTTAAAATCTTTTTTTAAAAGTGTTGCAGCCATTTTTTTAAATTTCAATCCGTAAGTAAATTGGGCTCCCTCCGTTCCAAAATAAGTGTCCGATTTAGGAATTTTATTTGTTCCAAAATAAGTGTCCAATTTCATAAAAAAAATATGCAAAGGGATATATAACGTATATTTTCACAACTAAACTAAATGTGAGGAAGCTTGTAATCGTAGCCTCCTCTATAAAGCACGGTCAATACCATAAATTTCTGCAGTGTAATGAAACAATTGTCTAGTTTTTCCGCGGTTATTTCATCCCATATTTTATGCACGGCCGCAATCAGTTCATCAATACTGGACGGGGACTCTTTGTGTTGTAATTATTGAATGGCGTTAAAGAAACAAAAATCGAGGACTATTTAAATATATAACTACTGATACATTTAATTTAATTATTTCAATAATCCATTAAAAAAACTAAAATCGGACACTTATTTTGGACTGGAGGGAGTATTTTTTTTGGATAGAACGTCCCCTAGTCCTAGAAACACGGATTTTAAGAAATTTCTTGTTAAGTTTCGGACGTGAATGTCTCAATTTGATCAATTTATATTCGCAACAGAGAAATATTTCGAAAAAAATTATTTAATAAAAATTGTTATACAAGGTATAACTAACAATTTTTATTTGAGAAATTTTTTGACTTTATTATAACTTTTCGTAATATTGCGTTATTATTTTAGGTATCTATTTTGACATATATGTGGGTATAAGTTACTTCTTTGCTTTAAGCGGGACTAAATGTAGAATTTTATTCTTTTAGTATGCAAGCAGGAGAAATTTCAGCAGTGAAACCATGGAAACGAATGACATTTGTTATAAAATATAATACATTTTCCAAAAAACAAAAAATAATAATAATAAATGGGAAAATTTTATTAATGACAGTCAATTTAATGTCTCCATGATTACGGAAAATTATATACGTATCGGAATATAAATACGGAAACATTTTGGATTTCATGTTGAATCAAAATTACCTGATTTATCATGACGCCAAGAAAGTGTATTTTTAAAAATTGTCTTGGAATTTACAATGTTTGTTGTAATCATAAGGTTGTAAATTTAAATGTATCTCACATTTAATTTTCTTAGTTCGCTACGTCATTGAGAATGTGTCTTCGCAATAAATTCCTGTACGCTGTGTAAGGTTCGCCAACTTTGTAACAAAACAAATGTAGAGCCAACAGCTGACGATCCAAGTAATCTGCCCAATAACATCTTAAAATAAACAATACGTTTTATTATTACATCTTAATGTTCGAGTGGTACCAAATATTCTACCTAAATACTATTATTTCCTACGACGCACACGATGGTCATGCGGTTTCAACTCTTGCTCTGGATCTTGTTAGCTCGTAAACCAAGATCTTTCCGCAAAATCTTCCATTAAGTGGAAGGATTCCAGTTGCTGTGCACGATGGTGAATCGACTCATTAGGGTCGCTGGAAACAACGTCTTGCTAGTTCGAAAAACAAACCTCTAAAAAGAAAACACACTTTACTAAGGGGACTAATTATATTTGTTATAGTGTTGACTACTGCTGTATTTCGATATGATTCATTTTATTCCGAGAGTAACCGACTTATATTCACTATAAATATCGTTTAAAGTCCCATAAATCCTGTGTTGTTTTATCCGGTATCAGATTGTCTCATTTTACGATTTTTAAGACAAATGTTGTTATCGTTGTATAAACAATGTGAGTTTGTTTTATTTTTGGAAATGTAGGTTATTCTCTTCTCTCACTTGAGACGAAATAACTGGTATGTGATATGATAAGCGATAAAAAAAATAAAATATTTAAACTTTCATGGAGTTAAAATAGCAAGGATTTTGGTGAGGAGATTTTTGATAAAAAAAAACTTCTAAATTCTTAATTATCGAATTCCGTTTTTAATTTAACTATTTCCAAATTGACAGGGAATTTTTGAAAACTTAGTTCTCGGCTTCTTTTTGCTAGATAGCTATGAGGACTCCAGTTTGATCCTTTTTGAAAAAAATCTTCATAAGAAGAATCTGGTTCAACTGTTTATTATTCTGTGCTCGTCTGGATTTCGACTAATTCTTCCAGAACTGGTATTAAAGAAAATAATGGAAGTTAACTGACGAAAAAGAAGCTCACTAAACCAGCGTTTCTCAACCGGGGGGTCGCGGTCCCCTGGGGGGGTCCTGAAAGCTTCATCGGGGGATCGCGAAGTCATATAAGATCTAAGCATGAAAATATAATAGAAATGTGCTTAATTTTTCTCAATGCATAAATATATTACATTAATATTTATAAAAATATACCTTCCATAACATAAATAAAATAAATGATTCTTATTTTGACAACTAATTTAAACTAAATTAACTATAACAAGGTCAAATTAAAGGTATATGGCGGTAGATGACAAAGGTTCGCGTTAGAGGTACCTACTTCAAGTACTTTCAAGTAAATACGACTTTTTTATTATGCTCCGAGCTACAGATAACTGAAGAGTAAGGATGCGAAAGTATTTAAATCAAAGTGGAAGGCAATTTGAACACTTGTAAATAAAAATACTTTACTTTTAAGTTATTATAGGGTATACAAATTTTTAGTTAACCGTAAAAGAGATTAAAAAAAAACGTTAAGCAAAAGTTTTTCTTTGGAAAAACTAGGGGTCGCAGACAATATTTACCTAATTTTGGGGGGTCCCATGCCAGAAAAGGTTGAGAAACACTGCACTAAATAATCGAGATACCGTATTGTATAATTTTAGAAAGGGAGGAACTTTAAACAAATTGGTGATACAAAAATTCTGAGATCATTTTTTACAGCAGCAGAAAAAAGTACATAGAGAACACTTCTGAGTTGTTCTAGGAAACTTAGACCAGATTGGATAGGTTGATTTACTTATAGTTATTATTTTATTAAGTGTTTGGATGTTGCATGTGAGTGTGTTGAATATCGAAATAAGGTCAATATATCAGAGATCATTTACATGTGTGTAGCAAGTGATCTGTGCCTGTGCCTGTGCCCGTACACGCTCAACAGGATGAGTCCAACTGTTAAATATTTTAATTGGCAACAGAGGTGAGTGACTCGATCTCATTTACATTAAAGGATGGATTCAGAAGAATATCAACTGAAGGAAATGGTGCTTCACACCTTGATCAATATATTTATCGCATCTGTCAACCACTTGTTTATGATATTTTTATATTTTGACATACAGCAAAATCTCACGTTTTAAATTTATCTTGGGAGAAGACTTCTGCTAATTAAATCATGTTGGATAATTCCAGCCAGTTTAAGTAACATTACGAAGGCTGCTTAGCAGCTCGAAATGTACATCTTGTATTCCAAATACAATAAAGAAAGTTTCAGTGTCATTATTTAATACTAAACACCATAAAGCTGTGTTCACAATTCTTAAACTAGTCGACTATAGACTATGACTTGTGCGAGTGACCGTTCAGAGCTCTAAATTTGATACTTTATGCTTTGTCGATTATAGTTAGTGCGTTGTTTTAATAATACCCGGTATTTCCGCCTTGCAGTTATCTATAAGAATAACTATCAATGGGATAATATTATCCTCTTGATATTCACTAGAATAAATTGCTTATTGTCTATATAAATTAAAGTAAATTACTAAATTATTTTGATACAGGTAATCGTACATATATAATTAGCAAGTGTGTGTTTGTGATCTGGGTAACACTGTGACCACATTTTTTCCTAAGGTTCTCGTGATTGGCTAACTGGGGACACCCTGTCTCTTGATTGACAGGTATTTTGCAGATTTATTTTCTAAGATTCTGCGAATAAAATAACATATAGAAATGTCTAGGATTTCGTAAGCATAAACAAGAAACTCAAGACACTCCGATATCCTATGATCAATATGAAAAATATTATGCAGATTTATTTTCTAAAAATCTGCGGATAAAATAACATATAGAAATGGCTAGAACAATATTTTTCAGAATTATTTTCTAAGAATCTACGAATATAATTATTTGCAGAAATGTACAGGGTTTCGTAGGCATAAACAAGAAACTCTAGACACTGTTATATTCTTTGACTGATATGAAAAATATTTTGCAGATTTATTTTCTAAGAATCTACAAATATAATTATTTATAGAAATGTCTAGGGTGTCGTAGGCATGAACAAGAAACTCTAGACACTGATATATCCTTTGACCGATATTAACAATATTTTGGAGATTTATTTTCCAAGAATCTGACATATATAATTAGGAAGTGTCGGTAACATTGTGACGTCAATTTTCCTAAGGTTCTCGTGATTGGCAGACAATCCTATATCCTTTGACCGATATGAACAATATTTTGCAGATTTATTCTTTAAGAAACTGCGGATAAAATTACATATAGAAATGTTTAGGGTTTCGTAGGCATAAAAGAGAAACTCTAGATACGCCTATATCTTTTAACCGATATGAACAATATTTTGCAGATTTATTCTCTGAGAATCTACGAATATAATTATATATAGAAACATCTAGGATTTCGTAGGCATGAAAAAGAAACTTTAGACACTGTTATATCCTTTAACCGATATGAACAATATTTTGCAGATTTATTTTGCCTAAAGTATATTGTGTATCGGAAATCGTGAAACGAAAAAGAATTGCTGTATTTGCGGTTATGATTTTGTTATTAAAATTTAGTAGGGAATCACGATCTCGCTGATGACGGGTTCGTTAGTTTGAAAAAACATAGATGTCACAACATTCGTTACATATTAATTTCCAGGGTTGTTAACGCTTTCGTTAAACGTTAAAACTATCTACTAATTTTATACAAAATATATTGTCTATAGTTGACTAATTTAAGAGCTGTGAATAGTACTTAACTTACAACTTTCATTTTTTTCTCTTAAACATCCAAAACGAATTATCTCAGTAGCATAGATCACCGGTAATGTCAGTCGGTTTAGCGGTATTCTCCAGTTGCATCCATAAAATCTGTAGCGAGCTCCGTTACGGTCACCGAGAGAGAACGTTACGTTCCAATCCGCCACACGATCTGACACACATTCAAGCTGGCGCCTCGAACTGCTTAACAAATTCCGTTATCAATTGATTTATAACTGCGAAAAAGTTATGTTTGCTTCAATTGTTTTGGTTGATTGGTGTTTCGTCACTCAATTGTTTTTTTGTTTTGTATATTAAGTTGTCTGGACAGTTGTTACAGCAAATGTTTTAACAGCCAATTAAATGTTAAGACAGTATTCATAGATTTAATTTAACTAGGCGTTTAAAATATGTATTTAATGTTAATTATTCTATGTAATTAATTCAGATAAACAATGGCGCTATTCAAACTTTAATTGTTTGTATTAACCGTGAAAATTATAATAAATCTTATACGGTAGTGTGTTTTTAGGGTTTTGTAGGTAAAATAAAGCCTTATACCAACACTCATGTGTCTGTCTGTACCATTGACATCATATAATATAAAGTCTGTTTCTTTGGTTTAGGCGGAACTAGATTTTCAATTCTAGTTACTTTTACAGATTAAGTGAGGCTTTTGAAATTTTTTTTTAGCAAAAGTTTACTACAAACCATAGAACTGGTTTGAAGATTAATAGATTTGTGAATTGCAACAACTTCCTTAGAAACAATCAGTAAAAATCTGAAAAAATACCGAAATATGTACTTTTCTGTGAAAGATGACGCAATTCAAATAGCAGCCAAGTGGAATATCAGCTCCACATTTGTTTGGAAATGACAAAAAATTGTAAAAAAGAACTTTGATGAATTGGAAACAGATCATCGGTTTCATAACGGGGATGATTTTTTTAGAGTAACTGTATTTAATGCAGTTCTCGATATTGTTATCAATCAAACTAATAATAGATTCAGAGGGATGAACGACGTTGTAAATTTGTTTTTATACATGTCACCTCGAAATTTAATCAACTTGGATGAAACAGAAATTTTGCGTTCTGCGAAATCTTACAAAAAAATACAAAGGTGATATTTCGTCCAATTTTCCGTTACAGATGGTAATGTTAGCTTCGATGCTTAATGACGAAATCTCTAAAATATCAACAATGAAAGAATTTGCCGAACTTTTAATAATTAAATATACCTCCCTGTCGGTCAATTTTCCAGACGTAGTTACTGCAATTTTATTATTTTTAACACTTCCTGTCACTGTGGCAACGGCAGAGCGTTCTTTTTCCAAATTAAAAATAATAAAAAACTATCTACGAAATTCTACTGGGGAAGAACGCTTACATAATTTATCGTTGTTGAGCATTGAGGCGGAAATTGCTCAATAAATGGGCATTAAAGACTTAATTAGAGATTTTGCTAATTTAAAATCCAGAAAGAAAGATTTAACATTTTAAATTGATTTATTTATTTATATCTAGTTTTGTTTTGTTTTATCTGTTTGATATTATTGTTTTTTTTTTTCTATTCATAATAAAATATGTATTATAAAGTAAAATGATTCTTTGTGTAGGAAGAATCCAAGGTTAAATTTCTTCAAAATTATGGGACGCTAGATACGAAAAGAAAAAAATCACAAAAAATTGGGGGGTCGATCTAATTTTTTTGCGGGGGGGGGGGCAAAATTTGTAGTTCCGCCACTGTTTTAGAGCTACAAACGCAGCTTTATTATTTATTTATTGCCTACTAAAAAAATTCTGGCATATTGAGTACGATGCAACCCTTCTCGGAAGACCTCGAGTAATATGGAGGAATCAGTTAATAGCAGATTGATATTAATTCAAATTTTGTCCTTATTACGAAGGTTGTAATTTATAAGGAAGTATATAGAAACGGTTCTTTCCGTGTATTATAAAAGTTGCTTTCATTGTTTTTTTAATTAATTATTTATAAATAAAGCATAAACTTCCAAGAAATAAATATTTGACATTGTTTATGTTTTGTACGTGTTTTTTACTTTGTTTTATCTATTGTCATATGGCTTAAATATTTTATCAAACAAAAGATTTGACGCAGCATATTAGATAATTATATTAAAACGATACGAAAAAATGTGCTGACTATGAAATGATAAAAAAAATTGTAGGATTAATGTCGTTTCTACACTGCATTTCCGTCAAAACGATTCAGACCTGAAATCATGAACCGTCAGCAAAACTTTGAAATAATGATGTAAAGCATGATTTTTCATATTTCAGGATTTCGAAGGTATTTACACTGGGCGACAAAAAGACACCGCTTAAAATAATGAACTCATTATATTAAAATCATTTCTAAATTTGGAAAAATTGACACGTTTGTAAAAAAATTCCTGCAAGGTTGTCTAATAAATGAGATAGTGTATTTCCTGCTCAGATAAAGAATGAAAGAATGCAAAGAATTTAAATTTAAAAATGTAGACACCTAATATTGACTATGCAAATTTTGCGGTTAATATTTGCCATTTAAGTCTGCATGTACATATGCAAATGTATAATGATGATAAAATTTGTAATAAATTTGTTTTGGTTAATATTTACAAATGTTTTTGACACTTCAAATAATATTAACATTATAAAAAACACTGTTTTAGTATTCCTTAAATATTTCAAATAAGAACTGTTTTATGAAAAATATTGTGAAACAAAAGTTACAAAGAAATTCTTTGGCTATAACTTTTATTAGAAATATATTTCTGCATCTCTTTTAATTTTTGAGAAAATTTGAATACAAAACAATTTCTGTCGGGGGCGCAAAAGGTGCCCAAGCACTTAGGCTTGCTGTTGTTGCTTACTTTTTTTTACTACATCATCCCCTTTCAGTACTTCTAATATCTCATGATTCCCTACCTATATTCGTTTTCCCCAATTTTTACTGCTTCAAGTGCTGCTCTTAATATATTCCTTTCAGTTATTTTGAGTTCTTCTTCCTCTTCCTTTGACAATATGAGTGTCTCACTTGCATATAATAGTATTGGTCTTACTATTGTTTTGTATGGTTCCGTGACAACTGGGGCAGTAAGACAATTAGGGCCGTTCAAAATTGGGGCTTTTCACAACTGGGGCCATTAACAACTGGGGCGATGGACAATTCGGGCCGTTCACAATTGGGTCTTTTGACAACTGGGGCCATAACTATAAGAGCTAGAGTCATCTTTTGTTAAAATAAAAAATAATTATTTTACAAGTTGACATAAATTAAATTGCGTGTTCTTTTGAAAAAAAAATATATATTTTAGTCGTTTGATTAAGTACATTTTGGTGGGAATTAGATTAAATAAAAAAATTGTATTTTAAGGGTAGGCTTAAGAAAATTTTCGTGATCATTTTATTAAAAAGAAATTGTATTTTAAGAGTATATTAAGTAAAATTTGGTGCTCTTTTGACTTACAATTTTTTTTTTACAAATAAAAAATGTTTTTTAAGGGTTGGCTTAAGTAAATTTAAGTGTTCTTTTGAATAAATTAATAAAAAATGTATTTTAAGGGTTGGTTTGAGTAATTTTGAGTGTTCTTTTGAATAAATAAATAAAAAATTATTTTAAGGGTTGGCTTATGTAAATTTTAGTTCACTTTTAAATAAAGTAATAAACTTTAAAAATTTTAAACTAATAAACTTTAGAAAATTTATTCACATTAGAGACATGATAGGTATTATCAATTTTTAATTTTTATAATGTTTATCTAGAAAATTTTGCCAGTTTTATATAAACGAGATACATAAAATACCTACGTACAAAAAAATACTATCATACATAAAAAAAAAGAAAAAACTAGAAAAATCAAATAGTCAAACAAAAAATAACTGATTTTCTCGTAGAATTTAGTTACAAAATATTTACTTCTAAAATTAAATACATTTTTTATTTATTTATTCAAAAAAAAACACTTAAATTTACTTGAGCCAACCCTTAAAATTCATTTTTTATTTATATAGTCAAAAGAGCACTAAATTTTACTTAATCTAACGCTTAAAATACAATTTTTTTATTTATTCTCCAAAATGTACTTAATCAAACCATTAAATTATTCTATTTTTTTTTTTCAAAAGAACACGCAAATTTACTTAATCCAGCTCGTAAAATAATTATTTTTTATTTTAAACAAAAGAAGACTCTAGCTCTTATAGTTATAGCCAGGGCTTCGAACCGTTATTTTTTTCGTTTCGGTTTTTGTTCCGGTTCAATTAAAAAAATATATATCGGTTCGGTTCCGTTTTTCGTTCCGCCAAAAATAACGGTTTTTTTCGGTTTTCGGTTTTCGGTTCAGTTCCGAGTGATAAATTTTTAAATGCTTTTATATATATTAGAAATTTATTTTCTACTATAATTTAGAAGAACATTTTATTCCTTATTCTGTGATAATATTACCAAGGTCGCTGCCAGGAGGGAGTTCTGGGCGTTCAACCCCCCCTCCCCCGAAATAATAGAAGCGCATTTTTTAAATTATCAGTTAAAAAATTACGAATTACGATTTTTTTCTGCTCATCAGTTTAAAAAATAATCTTAAATAAAATGTATTTTATATTCACTCACATAAACGTTATCTGAACCGAAATAAACCGATATTTTTTTTCGGTTCAGTTCCGATTTTCTTTCCGGCAAAAATAACGGTTTTTGTCGGTTTTCGGTTCAGTTCCGGTTCGAAGCCCTGGTTATAGCCCCAGTTGTGTACGGCCCGATTTGTTAATGGCCCGAATTGCTAATAGTCTCAATTGTGAAAAGCCCCAATTGTGTACGACCGGAATTGTTCATGGGCCCAGTTGTTAATGGCCCCAGTTGTAAAAAGCCCCAATTATGAACGGCTCGAATTGTCTTACGGCCCAAAGTTGTCTGGTTGCCAAAAGTAAACAGTATATTCTTAATTAAATAATATTTAATTAATAAGGGAGGTGATATGTTTTTGCACCTGGGCGGACAATAACCCTTCCTGGACACACATTTTTGGAGTCAAAACCTATTTTTAGATACATATATCTTCTGGCTGAGGAGGAAACATTTTTAGGAACTCTGTTATATCTGATTAATTATTATTAATAAGAACAACTGTAGCCTGTTAATAGTTTGTTGTAGGTCACGGGGTCTCTATAGAAATATTGTGTAAGCTGGTACGCTAGATCAGAGGTAAATTCATTTCGCATGTTCCGACTTGGACCACCCATAAGAACAGAATACAGACTTGAAGCCACATCAATCATCCGGGAAACAGTGTCGAAAGTACCTTTAAAAATTCTTTAATTGTTATTTCGTTTTAAAATAAGTTATAAACAATTAACGCCATGTCAAAGACGAACATTAAGAAAGAGGAGATAGAATATAAAAATTGTTTCACTCGTTGATATTGTCTTATAAAATGACAATTGTTATCCAATTTAACCAATCTCGTAAAAATTATAGTTCGCTAGGACAAATTAAAATAAATATCCCTATATTTTGCTCAGTCTCTCTTGTGATGACCACAAGACTCAACTTCGCATCGAATTCTGCTACCAATCAGAGTTGGGACGAGTACAACTAAAATGTACTTAAGTACTGAACTAAGTACTAAGTACTTTGGAAAAACTGGACTTGAGTACACGTACGATTACAATACTCATGTACTTCAAGTACTTATTTTCGAGTACAAGTACAAGTACTAATACGTCATCCGGTCGTTTATCCGGATAAGTAAAAAAGTGATATGTATACATACTCGTATATATTTTACTTATAGGTTATAGTTATATGATATAAAAACAACTGGTTAATTGTAATATAAAGAACACATTTTTTATTTATTACATAAGTACATACATATATGTATATATAACGGGTGTTTTTTTTAGAGGTATAGAACTTTAAATTGCAATAAAACAACGATGGATTATTCGATTGACATGAATTTTTTTTTATTCGAAAGATAATCTTGTGGCATTACATTAAATCATACCAACAAGACGGCGCAACATGTCACACAGCTCGTGCCACAATCGATTTATTGAAAGACACGTTTGGTGACCGCCTAATTTCACGTTTTGGACCTGTGAATTGGCCTCCAAGATCTTGTGATTTAACACCGCTGGACTACTTTCTGTGGGGCTATGTAAAGTCATTGGTCTATGCGGATAAGCCACAAACGCTTGACCATTTGGAAGACAACATTCGCCGTGTTATTGTCGATATACGGCCACAAATGTTGGAAAAAGTCATCGAAAATTGGACGTCCAGATTGGACTACATCCGAGCCAGCCGTGGCGGTCATATGCCAGAAATCATATTTAAAATGTAATGCCACAAGATTATCTTTCGAATAAAAAAAAATGCATGTCAATCGAATAATCCATCGTTGTTTTATTGCAATTTAAAGTTCTATACCTCTAAAAAAAACACCCATTATTATTAGAATTAGAACAAAAAATAATACTGTGAAATATACGAGATTAAAATGTGAATTTAGAATTAGCCTTTAAGAGAAGAAGTTTTTCAAAATTATCGTCACTTAGTGCATTTCTTCTTGGGGAATCTATTATAGATGCAAAGGAAAATAACCTCTCGACGGGCGCAGAAGAGGGCAAATATGTATTGCATTTAAAGAAAAGTTTTTTTAAGATCTTGTAATCATTCAGCATATGGATATTTGTTCTTCTATCTTCCAAATATTTCAATAATTGTAATTCAATTTGATTATGAGAATTATTGTTTTTCTGTATTATGGAAGTCATATTATCATCGTTTTCAGAAAAATCGAAAAAGCTATCTAAATCATCAGAAGAATATTTATCTTTTTCTTCCTCAACATCCAATAATTCTTTTTCTCCTTCCATCTAAATCATTTTCTTTATAATTTGAATAGCTACATTTTCATTACTTTAATTTTTTATTGAATTGTACCAACGTAATTTCAAATTTGGACATAAAACTGTGGCAATAATGGCATATTTAAATTGCATATTAAAAATTGAATCGAATCTTCGTAATAAATTTTCTATGCAACAATTTAACAATATTTCTCCTCCGTATTTAAATTTTAAATTCTTCATTTTCTTCCACTTATTTTTTAAGGTGGCCAGACTAGGCAAAAGGAAATCAAAATAAATATTTTCCTGACCTTGCAGGACGTCCAGGGTAGCCGCCAATGGCTTTAACATTAAACAATATTCTTCTAAATATTGTATTTCGGTTTCTTCGAAATAAGTTAGTTCCAGTTTTTCGAACAAAATTGGTAATTTTTCAGTGCATACATAATAGGTACTCGAGTACATTCCAAAAATTTGACAGGAATACAAGTACAAAGTACTGGGTAAAATATGTACTCGAATACGAGTACAGAGTACAGTAAAAGTACTTAATTACTGTACTCGAATACTTTTGTACTCGAGTACATCCCAGCTCTGCTACCAATAAAATAAATACAATTAACTGAATACGAATCCAATATTCAGGTAGCAAGTGACATAAACTTGAATTTAGATTCAATAATTTAAGAACAAATGTCACAATTAGTATAAATTAAAGTTCTAAATGAGATTCCGATACATTGATTCGTGCAAGAAAACTAATTAGGTTAGGTTAACTGCAGACCAAATAGACACAATTTAAACTAACGCCAACTGGAGATCTGTTCTAGAAAGTGGTTTCTAAATTATATGCTTTAGTAAAAGGGTGGTATAACCCCCCAAGCTGTGTAAATTGAATAACAAAGCAAATATTTCTATGTTATTGTCACGCCCAAAGGTACTGTATCCTGTAATTATCGTTAAATGTTAATTGAGAAATTGTAAAATGGAACATAGCCCTAAGTGGGATTTTGAAAACTATATGTTTAAATGAAATCTTGGGCGTTACTGGTTTTCCTCATTTGCATGTCTTTAAGGCTGGCGTATTTACAAAGTCAAAACAACTTTTAAGAAAAACTAAAATCCATATATGATGACTGGAAACTTGCAAAGATAGCACCAATTTTCAAGTCAGGTAGCAAATCCCACATAGAAAACTATCGACCAGTGTCTTTATTAAGCATTTTGGGAAGATTTTTGAAGCGTGTGTAACAAAACAATTATTTTACTATGCTAAAAATTATATTATTCAAGAACAACATGGATTTTTCAAGTCCAGATCTTTCTAAAATTTATTGTAATTTGTGCAGTATGTTCATATTTGCTTGGATCGCAGGCGGTAGTTTTGGCAGTTTATACGGACTTTTCCAAAGCTTTCTATAAGGTTCATCATCCTACTCTGTTTTATAAATTGGAAAAGTTCGGTTCGGCGATCTGCTGCGGTCGTTAAATTCATAAATTAGTAACAGAACTCAGTATGTGGTTGTAAATATTTACAAATCGTCTTTGGTTTTAGTAACTTCAGGAGTGTCACAAGGTTCGCACCTCACACCGCTTTTGTTTTCAATTTTTATTAATGATATTTATAAATGCTTTATCTATTCTAAATTTATTTTATATGCAGACGATTTGAAAATAAATCAATGCATTACGCACTTTTTTGAAATAAAAATTCGATACGATACTGGGTCAACTGTAATGATATAAGTAAAGTATCGGAAAATTAGTATCGATACTAAAATCACGATATCGAATGAAAAATATCGATACTGGTATTGTATCAGTAGTATCGGAAGATCCCTAACCATAAAAGATACAGAATAGACCTGTGTAAGTGTTAAATTAAAATAATTACAAAGCAGTCAGAATTTAATTACGAATTTACCTTAAAGCATTTAAAATGATGTATGAACTAGTTAGGTTTGTCCCCATTTTCGTGTAAAAATATCAAAACAAACGACTCTGATCCCATAGGTAAACTATGATCTAGATCTGCACCCTCAATCGAGTTGGCCATGACATGCATTAAGCGCCATCTTGCATAAAAAATCACAATATCCTGCAATGGAATTGGATTTAGATCTTGCATATGCTTTAACCGGTTTCGTCTCTCATTTGAATAACTGTTTCTATTATTTTTTAATTTAGAATATTCACGACTTCAATAGGATGGCTAATTGGATAAAATTTTGGTAAACTGATAACAATATTTTATATTATCATAAAGGAAAAAAATCTTTTTAGTCCATTTCTAAATGAAATCGTGTAGCTTAAATCAGCGTTTCCCAACCTTTTTTCATGGCGGACCGGCAAGCGACCTAGAAAAAATTCGTGAACTGACAAGTTTAGAAAGTAATGTGTATCGCAAAAGTTTTATATTTTTAGGGTTTTGTAGGTATGACCAAAAAACCCTTATACCGTCATTTTCTCGTCTCTCTGTCTGTCTGTCCGTTCGGTAAAAATTGTAGCCAAACGGCTAAACCTAGAGAATTGAAATTTGGCATGCTTATACAACTCTTTGACCCGCACATAGGAAAAATATTAAAACATCTAATAAACATATCCCTCTAAAAATATAAACAAATATGTGCTCAACGAAAAAAAAAAAATATATATACTTTTAAAATTCTTGGTAAGGTATCAAATGAAAGCCCTTAGTACGTGGATTAACGATCAAAATTTTATTTTTGCAAAATAAATTATTTTTTTGCACAATTTCGATCAAAATCGTGCAAAAAATTTTTTGTCCCACACCCTGGAGCCCAGATGGTTTCAATGTATACGAAATCAGATGGGCGGAACTTATGACTTAAAACAACCAATAGGCGCAATTTTCAAAATCTTAATGAATCTTGCTGCACTAATTTAGAAACCTAAATAATGATATTAGGCATTCGAATTAAAATTAACAAAAAAATATTTTAACATAAAATTTGTTTTGGCATCCAAAATAATCATCATTCACTTACTAAGTACCTGCAAAACTCTGAAATGTGTAAAAATTCACATTTCACATCAATTTTTGCTCATAAAAACTTTCTTTTTTGTGGTTTTTGATTATTACTTAATTCAAAATTTATGCAACATAATTTCTTCAGAGCAATCTTCTTCTTAATTAAATTTTAATACAAATTAGTTTAAAGGATACATAAATTAGTTATTTTGACATTTATAGATTTTTAAACATGTTTATTATTTTTTAAAACGATTTAAACTTAAATGTCCCTGAGTTACGGATACATTTGGTTTATTTAACATTTCAAAATGATGAAGTACAACCTAGTCGTTCCAAATAACCACTTTATTATGTTTTTTGCTTCTGTTATATTGTTTTTTCTAATAGATAGATCCTTAGATCTGTTTTTATATAACGTTATATGTAAGCGATATGTTTGTTTTGTTTGTTTTTTTAATCTTAAAGTCACTGCCGCTTAAATCGTACTATTCGTTCTAAACGTCGCAGATTGTGCTTTGCCTAATATGCAAATATATCCAAGTTGAAAGGGAAGCCATGAAAAGAGGTCTCAAAGTGAATTAATACAAAACCAAATACGCGCAATCAGAGCTAGAACCAGCTTTAAAAAAATTATGTGAAGCGTGAATTTTCACACAATTCAAGGTTTTGTAGATATTTAATAAGTGTAAGAAGCCAACATAATGGCTGGATGTCTAGGAATATTTGTTCTATAGTCACATCAAAATCATTAGTTTTTTGATAATCAATTTTATTCGTTATTTGAGTATTAAGAGCTTACATTTATTTTTTTACAAAATTTAAATAATTTGCGAAAAATTCGTCACAATAAAATTTAAATTAATAAATCAGCTGTGGCCACCACAGGACTGACCGCCATCACAAAGTACTTGTATAATTTATGCTGCTTTTTCAAAAAATGTCTCAAATAAAATTGTTAGTTATTACTTTTACAGCAACTTTTGTTAAATAAATGTTTTCGAAATATTTCTTTGTTGCTAAATTTTCGCAAAAACCGACGCGAGTAAACTCCCATTTCTAGTTAACCGATTTTTAGCAAAAGTTGATCAACTCGTGCCATTGATGTCAAAAGCTTAAAAATTAAGTTTCATAAAAATCCTTTTAGCCGAATTTGCTCTGTACGTGTACACAGACCGACGGACAGACAGACAGTTAGTTAGTTAAAAATTTTGGCGCACAGCAACAAAGGCTATTTGCGCCTCAGACAGACAGACAGACAGACTGACAGAAATCATCCTAAAAATAGTCAAAACGTTATGTAGGGACCTCAATTCGTGGAGATCCATCGAAATCTCGAAATGTCAAAATCGGTATGATCACAATACCTCCCTTATACCGGGTGAATTATTTAAGGAGCAACATACATGTTTCACATATAATGTTAATGAAGTGAGTTATTTCATTTGCAACATAGCAAATTATAAAAGCAAGCTCATATCCATGGCAACAGATATGCAATGGTAATTAGGTATAAAAGTTATTTGACATGATAAAGGTCCTAGACAGCTAAAAAATAGTAAATTAGAAACAATAAATGAATTTTTATTAGTTTGTTTATATTTACATACAAAAATGATAATGTCCTTAGTAGCTAAGCCCAAAAAATATTTAAAAAAATAATATTTTGTCTTTTCTATGGATACAATAAGCATTTGTTTAATGGCTATGTTGCTTTTGAAATAACTCACTTCATTAACATTATATGTGAAACATTTATGTTGCTCCTTAAATAATTCACCCGGTATTTGTTGGCGGTCGGTAAAATTAACAGATATTTGTACCTATCTGGTAGCCTAAGACAATAAACAATTTATAAACAAAAAACAAATGATTTTGTTTTTTGTTTATAAGTTGCAAGAATAAACAAACGTTCCTAGATTATTTTGATGAGTGTATTTCTTATTAGTTGATACAGGAGATACTGGCTTCCTGTCGCCCTTTTGCGACAAGCACTGGTGGGCAGCGATACATTTCTGCTGCAGTGTATAAACTAATAAATATTCGATTTATCTCGCTAGCCGTTACATCATACTCTCCACTAATCTGCCTCCTAGTTGTAATTTGCAACATAATATGCACATGTGTACCCCACTTAGATATCACAATATAATATTCATGATATCACGCGTGTTAACCTCGAGATTTTAATGCATTTTAAGATTAGAATATTCTCTAAATATTTATGTTAATTTACATTTGTCTTGCATAATTACAAATGCATCATTTTTGAACTTTAAATAATTCTAGCTATAAATAAAAGTTATTTACTATCAAAACAAAGATGAATACCTTGGTTTTATAATTACAATAAATTTGGATATATATATATTGAACTTTCTTCTGAATATTGATGACAATGACTTTTTTACCGCAGCTTCTTCAAGGAGTCTTTATGGATTCAAGGAGCCATCCCAGCAAACATTCAACTAACGGCCGAATGCTGGCAAACTGCTTTTATGCTGGTAAATTACTGGCACCAAAAGTAAGTGCAACGCCAGTATTAATAATGTACAACGCCAGTATTAATAATGTAATTCACATTTGTATTTCGCATTCCGCCTATACGAAGTACTTTACCAGCATTTTATAAGCACTCTTCTTCACTCATACTTTTTACTTAAAACCATCAGAAATAAATCTTGCAACTAATGCGATTGTTTTGCACTTTACCGTTGCTGGGCCAGGAACTGATACATAAATGGGCCAGAAACGGCCCCGGGGACACCGGGGTACTGGCCCGTATAAAAATTTTTGCTGGGATTGTTTCGCAGTCTCGCACAAATCCCTTTAAGGGCGCTACAGATTACAGAATTCTGTTACAAAACTAACAAGGCAACTCAGGCAACAATTTTCCATATATTTTTAAACATTTGTGGATATCAAATAACTTTTATATTTAGATACTTCTGTGTATATTCAAATAATAAAGTAAAAATCAGCTGTGGACACCACAGGACCGACCGCCATTGCATAAAATACATTCTAGCAGCAGAGTAGAAATAACTTGGCCTAATATTTTCTAACAGAGATATTATTTATCATGACCATGGAAACGTTACATATAAGTATGAAAAATATTTCGAAATATTTTTCGAAATATTTCTTTTTATCAAAAAATATCTCAAATAAAATTTATTAGTTATTGCATTTATAGCAACTTTTGTTAAATAAATTTTTTCCAAATATTTTTCTGTTGCTAAATATTCGCAAAAATCTTAAAATTGACACGAGTAAACTTCCATTTTTAGTCAACCGATTTTTATCAAAAGTTGACCAACTTGTGCCATTGATGGCAAAAGCTTAAATATAAAGTTTCATAAAAATCCTTTTAGCCGAATTCGCTCTGCACGTGTACACAGACAGACAGACGGGCGGACGGACAGACGGACGGACGGATAGACGGACAGACAGACCGACAGACATCATGCTAAAAATAGTCAAAACGTTATGTAGGGACCTCAATTCGTGGAGATCCATCGAAATCCCGAAATGTCAAAATCGGTAGAGTATGTTCAAATTAACTTCATCACAGGCAAATATTACCAGGCCCTTGCGCAGAAACCAAATTTCGTCCATTACATTACTAACAGTTAGTTTAACACATTTCAGTGGCGTCATTTACTTTGATTTGTGTTTAACTACGCGTATTGTGTGGTGTTGTTTGTTTATTTCCGTTATTATTATTTATTTCTCGTACGTTCAAGGTATACTAAAATGGTTAAAATGGCTAAATGGTTTCCATGTACTAAAATGAGTAAAAATGTATTTGAAATACATGATTTTGTGTGTTTGGTTTCCACAACAATTGTTTAAAACCCTAATGTACGTCAATGTGATCAGTTGTTTTCTCGCGCAGAATTGGTGACGTAATTTATGATACCCTGTAATGAAGTTAAGATGAACGTACTTTGATCACAATACCTTCCTTATATATGTTGGCGGTCGGTAAAAAGTTGTGCATCGGGTAATATCATTTCAACCACCCTATATAAACAAGAGTCCAGGATGCCAGACTTATTTTTCTATGTAAATCACAGCATATCAGACAATAATTCTGACATACGATATTTTTCTAACCATCATCTCGTCAATATGCCATCACTTGTGTAATATAGTATTTCTTTTAACGGCTGCATAGCTATCAGACACGGTAATTGTTCTTAATGGTTCACCCTGTATACTAATGGTTACAGGGTGTTCTCTTTCACACACCCTCATCAAAATACATCTGCTACAATTCTCAGAGGAGGTCTTTTATTCATGACATAATAATTTATTAAGTTTAAATAATATCATTGCCTATATTCTAGTCGAGTTATGAATGGAAAAATCAGTTGTGGTCACCACAGAACAGACCGTCATTACAAAGTACTTAAACCAAATACTTTCTAACAGAATTTTTATTGAAAAAAAAAATAACGTTGAAAATTTCATTATAAAAATTATTTAAAAAGGAAAAGGCGCAAAACCTTATCTTTGAATATATTATTTTTAATTTTTGTTTAATCACACTACAATATTGATAATTTTGAACAAGAGACAGTTTTGAAAAGAATAAGCGTGATACTATGATACAGGATCGTAAGAGAAGAGAAGATTTGTTTCCACAATTTCAGTCACTGAACGTCTACCACAGTGTTTCTCAATCTTTTTACTCTCGTGGCACATATTCCAAAGAAGAAAAATTACGCGGCACACCTACATTGTCATAGAAGAGGAAATTTTGAATACAGACGCTACAACAGCGTCTGTATTCAAAATTTCTTCTTCTATGACAAAGTAGGTGTGTCGCGAAATTTTTCTTGTTTGGAAAATGTGCCACGAGAGAGAAAAGATTGGGAAACACTTGTTAACAATATAACTCGTAGTTAAAAAAATTGATATTAAGTGTGAATTTTCACACATTTCAGGGTTTCGCAGGTATATAATAAGTGAAGGCGGCATGCTGAGTGTGTAGGACAAATTTTGCTTTGTAGTAATCACGGCAAAATGAACGATATTTTTAAAATAATTTATCTTCTGTTAATCTAAGAGCTTTAAAAACAAATTTTATTTTAAAATATTTTTTTGTTAATTTTAATTCGAATACCTAATACCATTATTTAGGTTTCTAAATATGTGCAGTATTTTTTTATATAGCAAGGTTCATTAAGATTTTGAAAATTGCGCCTATGGCTTCCATTAGAAATTATATGCTCCGCCTCTCTGGTTTCGTATACCATACATGACACATAGAATGAAAATATAATTCTAACAATTCCAACTGGTTATTAAATTTACGCTCTTAAAAATTAAATGCAACATTTGCCAAAATATATCTAGAATTTTGACAAAATAATTTAAACAAAACAAAATGAAAAAAAAAAACAAATAATAAAATTGTCTCCTCTGCCCGGGAGCGAACCCTAGTTTGCTGTGTAGTAAGCGAGCAAGCTAACCATTAGACCAGGATACGCCTTCTAGTATAGTATCAGGAAAAAAAATGATATGTCAATTTCAATTCGTCATAAAAAGATCCTACGTGTACTTTATACTTATAAATGTTATTGTACGTATATTCGGACAATAATTTTAAAATCAAAACTACGCTATTTTTTGTTTATGATTTCGGGGCACCCTTGGAAAATTTTGCGGCATATTAATGTGCCGCGGCATATCCTCTGGGAAACACTGGTCTACCATCTTACCTTTTTATGTGGTAGACAAGAGACGTTTTGGTAACAAGCGAGAATTTTAAAGCCATTTATATAAGGTTTAGTAAGATATTATGGTGTTTTTTTCAAAAAGGTGGCATCAATTTTGCCAATAAAACAATAAAATGATTTTTTTAAGAGACGTTTTGGAAATAGGCTTTTCCCTTAGTGCTAACATGTAAAAATTTCGAAAAGACAAAATTGATATAATTACAATATTTCCCTCTTTATACGTGACGGTCGATAAAAACTATTGACGTACAAATGTTTAAATATAACATTTATTATCACTAATATAATAACAATAAATTATTCTTTTTTAGTTTAAATAATCGAGTAAGTCGTAACATAAATATAGGGAACTAAAAACTTTGAAGAAAATAGAAATCCTTGAAAATTTCTAATAAATATCATCTTTATTGATAATAATTTTATAATTTGAAAAGTACGTTCAAAATGAAAGGTTGGTAATATATTTATTGTTATTTAAAAATATTCGTTTGTTCGTAGGGATTTTTAATGTAGATTAGAAAATTATTTTTAATTTTTAAATGTATTCGATTCTCTTATTATACGGTTTTTTTTTCATAAATAAAACCATTCTAATTAACTAAAATTGTGAATGTATATAATATTTTTGGGCAAGAAAAAAATCAAAAGTTATTTGTGTGCAACGTGTTTAAGTGTTAGTGGCGATTTTTGAAATGTGCGATTTTTTCGGGAGAAATGTTCGGTTATTTTCTGAACAGACCTCGTATTATTGACGATCGGCCAAAAATCATTACGCGATCAACGTTATTGACACCCTTATTATAAGTATTTCTTACTTATAACGAAATCCTAAAATCCAAGTTCTAATTTACACAAAAAATCCCTAAAGTTTTTTCGAACAACTCAATAATATTTCGATTATATTTTCAGGATACATATTTGGAATATTACTGCTTAGCTTATTTTGCGTAAGCTCAGCTCAGTCATCAGATTTGATATCACTAACATTATCATATTGGCAACAAGTACAACCAATACTACTAAATTTATTCCAATCATTTTTGGCTGCCTTAGGCCCTCACCAATCATTGCTAATATCATTAATAGAATCATTGATACAACTGTTTCAATATTTAATGCAAAATGTAACCACAACAACAACAATAACACCAATGTGTTACCAAGGTGAAACCAAACAATATGATGAAGACAATACTCTTTACTGGCAATGCAAGGATGGTGAATGGATAATAGAATATTGTTACAACGGAGAGGTATATTATTATACGGGATGTACATGTCTTGGACAAGCAGTTTATGATCCTGGTTATGCATGCGTAACAGAACCAACAACAACACCTCTACCATGCGTGTATGGTGAAACAAAACCATCTGAAACTAACAATACTTACTGGTTTTGTTCTGGAAATGGTTGGTATGAAAAAACTTGTCCTAATGATTCTATTTATATTGGTGGTTCATGTGTTAATTTATCTGGTTGTGATGAAGAAACAATTGCTCTTGGTCAATGCACAACCACGTCAACGACTACAGAAATATGTGCTTATGGGACAAATACAACGTATGAGTCCAATAGTAATACTTACTTATTTTGCTCAGAAGTTGGTTGGGTAGTACAAGTATGTCCCAATGAAATGTTTTATGATGGATTGAACTGTAGAAGGTATACATTATGCGAGGAAATGATTGCTTTAGGTTATCCTTGTACGAGTAGCACTACAGAAACAACAACTCCTTGTCCTGGTGGCGAAATATATGTTGATGGACAATGCGTCGCAGTAACTTCTCCAGGCTGGTGTTTTTATATATGTAGCACTAACTGTGACTTAAGGGATGGTTATATGCATTTTGAATGTTCTTGCGGAGTAACTATGGTAGATTGGTTTGAATATGATTCATCTTGTCTTAGTACAAATACTACTACAGATACAACTACTACCGAAAATAATACAACCACGGAAATTTGTGCTTATGGGACAAATAAAACGTATAATTCTAATAGTACATATTACTTGTTTTGCTCAGAAATTGGTTGGGTAGTAGAAGCATGCCCCAATGGAACATTTTATGATGGATTGAACTGTAGAGGATATACTTGCGAAGAAATGATTGCTTTAGGTTATTCTTGTACAAGTACAACAACAGAAGCAAATAATACAACAGTAACAACAACAACAGAATTAAATAATACAACAACGACAATAGTAGCAAATAATACAACAACAACAAAAGACCCAACAACGCTTCCTTGTAAATTAGGTGACACAAAACGAAACGGGTCTCTCTGGTATTGCAATGGTTATGGATGGCAGACGCTTTTTTGTATGGCTGGAGAAATGATAGTAAATAATAAATGGGCCTGTATTCTTGTACGTTCTTGTATTACTGGAGAAACTTATCCAAATCCATATAATGCTGGCTCATATCTATATTGTAACAAATCAAATTGGATTTCAATTTCGTGTTCTATAGGAGAGGTACCTAGACATGGAATCTGTTCTCCTATAATAACAACTACTCCTTCGACTATTGAGACTACTTCTGACACTAGTACCAAAACTACTAATGAAACTACTACTGAAACTACTACAGTTTTTTGTGTGTCTTCAACTCCGCCAACATCTTTAGGTTGCGACAAAGATAAGCCAGGCTACATGAAATACAGACAATGTACAAATGGTACTTACACTACTATTTATTCAGGACCTAATCCTGAATGTGAACCATCTACTGACACTACAACTATTACTACTCCACTAACTGTTACATGTCAACCAGGAGAAATAATTATAATAGAATGTGGCAAAGGCTATTATCTGTACATAAAATGCACCATAGATGGCTTTAGTTGGGTGTTGTATAGAATAGAAAAAAGTTGTCCAAGTACTACAACAACAAGTACTACAACTACAACTACCGAAGATATTACAACAACCGAAACACCAGTGTATACTATTATCATAGATCCAACTATTATCGAAATTACTACAAGTACTATCGCAGATACTACAACAACCGAAACTCCAGAGGATTCCACTATTAAAGATACAACAAGTACTATCGAAAATACTCCAAGTACCATCGAAGATATAACAACCAAAACTCCAGACGATACTACTATTGGAGATACAACAACTGTCGAAGATACTACAAGTACTGTAGGAGATACTACTACAACCAAAACTCCAGAGGATGCTACTGATGGAGATACGACTCCTATCGAAGATACTACCATTACTGTCCAAGATACTACAACAACCAAAACTCCAGAGGATGCTACTGATGGAGATACGACTCCTATCGAAGATACTAACAGTACTGTCAAAGATACTACAACAACCAAAACTCCAGAGGATGCTACTGATGGAGATACGACTCCTATCGAAGATACTACCAGTACTGTCCAAGATACTACAACAACCAAAACTCCAGAGGATGCTACTGATGGAGATACGACTCCTATCGAAGATACTACCAGTACTGTCAAATATACTACAACAACCAAAACTCCAGAGGATGCTACTGATGGAGATACGACTCCTATCGAAGATACTACCAGTACTGTCAAAGATACTACAACAACCAAAACTCCAGAGGATGCTACTGATGGAGATATGACTCCTATCGAAGATACTACCAGTACTGTCAAAGATACTACAACAATCAAAACTCCAGAGGATACTACAATTGGAGATACAACAACTGTCGAAGATACTACAAGTACTGTAAGAGATACTACAACCACCAAAATTCCAAAGGATACTACTATTGGAGTTACAACTACTGTCGAAGATACTACAAGTACTGTAGGAGATACTACAAGTGACAATCCAACAGCCACTGAATCCACAACAGAATCAACAACTGAAACAAAAAGTACTGGAAGCACAACGAGATCAACTACAAAAGCGAGTACTACAACTAGAACACCATGTAATGTGAATGGTAAAAGAAGATCAGATCCACTTAAAAATACAAGATATTATGAATGTATCAAACAATATTGGGTTTTGCAAAATTGTCCTCCTCCTAAAACATACAATCCTAGACTGGCAGCATGCACTTAAAATATATAATACAATGTGTAAATGCAGGCGCGTAACCTGGGGGGGGACTTAGGGCTTGAGAGATCCCAAACATTCAATAAACACGGTTTCAATGCCCAATTGTACCAGTTTTTTTTTTTTTAAGCATTGTGTTTACGTTTTAAGGAATGCTTAAAATTTAAAGAAAGATCGTGCACCTTGGCATAAGGAGATCATTATTTTGTAATTGAGATTGAAAAATTTTGAGCCCACTAAGAAAAATTTTGGTTTCTTGCCCCCACAAGAAAAATTCCAAATGTGCGCCTGAGCAAACGTAAAAATGAATAATGCACTAAAATAATAATAAAATTGTAAAAGAGGAGAAAGTTTATTATTTCCCTACCATAATCCATTCACAATGTTTTGTTGGTAGCCACGAAAAAAAATATACTTTATTTTTTTTTAAGGACGATGTGTGGGTATGATAAAATCTATTTTGTGAAAAACGCTCTGCCAAAGCTGCGCCAACTTCTTCGCTCTTAAAAAAAATAGAGTACAGTAAGATGACCATATGTCCCGAATTGGCCGGGACAGTCCCGAATTTCCGCCTTGCGTCCCGATTATTTTCAGAGGAAATATTTGTCCCGAATTTGGGTTTTTTGTCCCGAATTTTCCCGAATTTTAGAAAAGGTACTTATTTTCAATATTCATTTTTAATATATTTCAAACTAACATTATTCTAAAAAACTTGAACTAAAAAAAATTACCCAAAGGGTATTTTCCTTGATGAACAGCTTTTGGACTCAAAAAGATCCATAGTTCGGAAAAATATAAAAAGTTTTCTACTGAGTAATTTTAATGAATGAATTTTGAATTCATATAAAAAAATACTATGATTTTAATAATGTTCCTTTTAATAATATAAGTTAATTATCTGTGATTAGAAATTTTTATTTACTATAAATTATAATTATTTACTGTATATAATTTATATGTCACCTTAGGTATAGTTAGTTCAAATTTTTGAACAATCCCATGATGAACAAGAACCCAACCATCACTTGAAAATATTTTATTACAATTTCCCTATAATTATGATAAACAAAATATCGTCATAATTTTTTATAATTCTTTTAAAATGATTTCATAATTTGTAATCTTTATATTCAAGTTAGTCATCGACCCCCTAAGCAGTACTGCATAATTAAAATTAAACATTAATTTCTTTACACCCAGTGACGTCATAAAGTTAAAAAACTTTTATATTTAGAGACTGCAAAAAAAAATGCAACGCCACATTTGCAAAGACATCATTTTTCTTCGTGTTACACTTTTTTTAAAGTTAGCAATGGCAGTTTTATCTGGTGTAATGTTTGCAAATTGTTTTGACTTTTTTGTTTGTTTGTTACGAAGATTTGAAGATATATATTTATAAACAGATGTTAAATTTGCAATGTTTATTTCAGTTTGATAACTAAGAAAAAAATATGAGTCAATCGTAAAAGTCAAAACTGTACGAGGTGTATAAATTAAATAACAAGACTGATTTAAAAAAATATATATATATTCGAATAGAATTTCAATTCAATATTGTCTCCCTCAAAATAACTTCCTTGGGAAGCCACACAGCGCTGGAGACGGTTCTTTCAATCCTCATAGCAGTGCTGGAACTCGGAAACTGAAATAGATTTCAGCTGGTTGGTTAGGGACGTTTGAATGTTTTCGAGTGTCCCAAAATGACGTCCCTTGAGGTGATTTTTCAATCTTGGGAAGAGGAAAAAGTCAAAAGGACTCAAGTCAGGCGAATAAGGAGGTTGAGGAGCCGCAGGAATATTTATACTGGCCAAAAACTCGTTTATTGAAATTGCTGTGTGACAAGATTTGCGCAAATTTTTCTCATCTCCAATTCATTGGTCAAAATCTGATGAACGGTAGTGTGAGTCAAATTCAACTCTTCCCTGAACATTCTGACTGTCAACCGACGATCTGAACGCACAAGATCCCGGATTCTGTCGATTTTTATCGGTTCTTTAAGATGAAGGCCTTCCACTGCGTGATTCATCTTCAATCAACTTCTGAAAATGCTTTAAACCACCAAAAAACCTGGGTCCTTGACAAAACGCTGTCTCCGTAGGCCTGCTGAAGTTTTGCAAAAGTTTCCGTTGCACTGTGCCCAAGTCTGAAGTAAAACCTAATGGCACACCGTTGCTCGAAATTAATGTCACTCATTTTTAGAACGCACTAGAAAAAACTGTTTCAGGAAAAAAATCGCTACGAACAACAAAATTACTCTAGCTAGTTTAAACACGTACTGAAGGCGTATCTTATGTACACCAGCCGCCTCTAGGTCCTGCGTCTCAATTTTTTTATAAAATTCTCGTCAAAAATTTGCCAAAAAACTTTTGTCACCCACCCAATTTTCCAGGGTTGATCTAAAAATCTGAAAAAAAATCTCAATAATATACATTGACGAGAACAGGAATAGTTCACCGGGCTTTTTTGATCAGAAGTCAACCAGAAAGCCAGTTTTCAAAATTTAAAAAAAAAATGGTTACATATTAACCCATTTTCAAAATGCCTATAAATTAAATTGACCTATATTTCGATTTTAATTGTGAGTTATGTATATTTGTCGACAGAAAATAAATAAATATATTCACTTTAATGTAGGATAATTTAGAAATGTTACAAACTCTCCCAATTAATTTATAGTCTCAATTAATAATTCAAAGAATTAGTTCAAGTTCAAGTGTTATTTATAACGAAGCCAATAACCGTAAATTCTCTTATATCACATCTTATTGATAAGCAAATATTCTAAAGCATACTTAGAATTCTTCATTTTATTGTTTAAACATAAATTTATAAAAATATAATAAATAATGCCCGGATTTTAAGATTTAAAGCATTTTGAATAAATATATTTGCATCTCAATAAAGCGTTTAATCGGCAAAAGTGGTGTTCAAAAATACAAAAAGCGAACCCCGCACCAACGAGAAAATGCTATTTCTCGTTGAAGAAGAAAAAGATAAAGATATTTCGATTTCAATGAATTTATAAACAATCAGAATAGGTTTTAGATTCTAGGGTAACGAACCTTTTAAAATTGTCAAACATATAATGCGTAACTAAAAATCTGCCGTTTAGGGTGTAAGTATTTGTGTGGAATCCCCTGCTAATCTCGTTAACTCTACCTGAACTAACGTCCTTGTGTTTAATTCCATCTCGCTATTATTATCATATTTGTTGTTTTCCAATCATGTTTCGTGAACAGAGCCGAAGTAAGGGGGCGGCGGAGGAGAAGACGGCCCTGGGCGCGCTAAGGAAAGGGGGAAAGGGGCGCAATTGCAAAGGCGAGGACCTTTTTTTTTTGTTCGTCACTTGAATTTTGAGAGGTGATGACCTTTGAATTTTGAGAGGTGAGACCTTTTGTTTTGTTTGTTTATCACTGGGATTTTCAAACACGGCTCTGCTCCTAGAGCAAGTTTTCCTACTGGGACTCTGTTCGTGAATGCGCTCGTTTAGGCCCATAGGTCCATTTCTAAAAAATATCCGTAAAATAATTCAAATTTATTTTTATTTTTTTACGGAGAGTGTTGGACATACATATTAATTTAACTTTGATTATAATTTTATTATTATTTATAAAAACGGTGATTTTTATTTTCAGTTGCCTAGTTTTTATTAAATGTGTAATAAATAAATATTATGGCGGGAAAATAAAAAATTTGAAATAACTCCCTTATTGACTTAACAACAAAAACGTATATTACAAGAATTGTTAAGAATAAGAAGACAAATCTTTTATCTAAATGCATTTTTTTGTTTTTTTTTTTTTTTTGATAAATATTTCGAGAATTATGGTGGGAAAACAAAAATTAAAAATTTGAAATATCTCCCTTATTATTGACTTAACAGCAAAAACTCACATAACAAAAATTGTTAATAATAAAGAGACAAATATTTTATCCAAATATTTTTTTTAATTGGATCAATATTTGGAGGGTTATGGCGGGAAAACCAATTATTAAAAATTTTAAATATCTGCCTTATTATTAAATTAACAGCAAAAATTAACATTACAAAAATTGTTAAAAATAAATAGACAATTTTTTTTATCTAAACAATTTTTTTGATTGGATCAATATTTGGAGAGTATTGGCGGGAAAACCAAAAATTAAAATTTTTAAATATCTCCCTTATTATTGATTTAACAGGAAAAACTAACATTACAAAAAGTATTAAAAATAAGAAGACAATATTTTTATCTAAATAATTTTTTTTGATTGGATAAATATTTGGAGAGTTATGGCGGGAAAACAAAAATTAAAAATTTGAAATAACTCCATTATTATTGACTTAACAGAAAAAATTTACAATACAAAAATTGTTAAGAATAAAAAGACAATTTTTTTATCTAAATTTTTTTTTTTATTGGATCAATATTTGAAGAGTTATGGCGGGGAAACCAATAATTAAAATTTTAATTCCTGGGGGAGGGGCCCGAGGAGTTCTGATTCAGGCAGGACATCCATTTCGGCTTGATGTCCGACTTCAGTTTTAGTCCGATTTTTCCGAAATACGTTTTTCTATTATATTCTTCATCACTTGATTTTAGGATACTGTTTGTCTTATTTTATTATTATTTATTTTTTATCATTATCCGTATATTTACAGAGAATTCAACTTTACTTGCAAAATACAGCGAATTTTGTTTAGTTAGACAGATTATAGAGATTACCTTCTATGCTCTTAGGCGCCACCTAGGCGTTAGAAAAAATATTTATTTATTTATTATTTATTTAGAAAAATATTGTTTTGACAAAACACCTCATTTGTATGGTTTTTTGTGTCAGTAGAAAAATTTTGGCCCATAAATCACTGAAAATTCCATTGTATGGGATTGGTGTTAATTTGATGCAAGACATATATCTATTTTAAACTAGGTCTAATTTACAATATAGTGGAAGAGACCTTCACCTTTATATTATAGTCTACTGTAAATATTTAACATTTGTTGAACTTTTTGTCAACAAAACACTGGAATAATATTTATCGAATATTAGAACTAATGAGCCACTAAAAAGCTTCATTGATTCATAAATTCAATTTAAACTTTTTTTGTTTTGTTTTTGGTATGTGTTTATATTGTGTAATAATTAGTATTTTCACTTTTAAAACAAAAAGTCATATTTGAAGATGAAATGGGTTGCTTAGTATGATTTGAAACCTGTTTCAAATATACTATAAGTTAGGGTGACCATTTTCTTAAGAAGGCAATGCGGGACGGAGCAAAAAAAAAGGTCCTCATCTCCCAAATCCAAGTGAAGAGCAAAAAAAAGGTCCTCACCTCCCAAATCCAAGTGTAGAGCAAAAAAAAGATCCTCATCTCCCAAAATCCAAGTGAAGAGCAAAAAAAAGGTCTTCACCTCCCAAATCCAAGTGAAAAGCAAAAAAAAGGTCCTCATCTCCCAAATCCAAAATGCGGGACAAAATGTTAAAATGCGGGACTTTTGCGGGACGAATCTTAATGCGAGACAAAATGTTAAAATGCGGGACGAATGGTCACCCTACTATAAGTGGTAATTAATAATTAATTTTTTTGTGATTCATATCTCAAAATTTTTTTTAATTTTATTTATTTTACATCGGCCTATTTCTGCAAAAAATAATGTGAACGTGTAAGGCGAGCTCCTCCACCTGGATGAGAGGTGAATGATACTGACCAGATTTTCAAATCTAGTAACTTTTGCCATCTGATAAGGAAAAGCCAACTTCAATATATAAAAAATTAGCTAGTGAGAACTTAAGATAATTGAAATTCCATTTAGTTCCGCTTAAAGATTTGCAATAGCCTTTATATTCAAAATATGATAAAATAAAAATTCAGAATTTTATTACAGTAATCAGAAGAAAAACTTAGGTTCTATTATTTTAATTTTATTTGTTTTACATTTTTTTGTAATTTTTTTTCTTCAGTCATATACAGCTTGGACCCGTTTTACGACGAGATTAGTTTCCAACAAAACAAGATCGTAAAACGAAACCAAAATATAATGTACATAATTAAATGATAGATTCAAAAATTCCTAAATATTTTCCAAGCAAGTACTAACAGGTTTTTTTACAAATAATTAAATATTTAATGCACATATTTTATTTAAACTTATGTATAAAAATGAGTGGCTCAGAGGAAAAACGGTTCAAGCGACAGTTCCATACAAAAAGGTGCATTTATACCACTTATCCTAAAATTAACCGACTTTCTGTAAATGTTTGTAGCAATTACTGTTACATGTCAATATACGTAATTTTAAATAATTTTTTCTCTCTGAAAAACTATATTAAATAACACAATGTTACCTTTTTTCTCAATGTCACTTATATTACCTTTTACTCTGAGCCTCTAAATTGATAAAATTTAATTTTAAGTTACTTTAAAATAGTCTTTAATGCGAAAATCTTAAAATGGACCGTCGTGTTCTCCTGTATTCAAAACATAAAATCCCAAAATTGACCTCAAACATAAACTAAAAAATATAAAAATTCAAATTAACATAACAAACATAATTCTTAAAATGGACCGTCGTAAAACGGGTCCTTACTGTATTCAAAACATTATAAAATTCCAAAATTTACTCCAAACATAAAATAAAAAATATAAAAATTCAAACAAACATAATTCTCCAAAAAATATTATTTTTTATTTATTTTTTGTTTATAAAATTAATTGTATAAAAATGAAATCCTTCGTTACCTTTTAGTCCTGTCCCGTAAACACAATCACAGTAGGGTATTGAGCATCCAACACCTTCGGCTTCGATCACACTACTAACTGAAACGGCTGTCGCGCTCCGGTATCTGTGTCTGTTCGAGATCACTTCACTCGACGCGTCTAAACGCCAACATTCGCGGATTCCTTCCACGATCCACAGTCCTTTATCACATCTACACCACCACCCAATCATGACGTACAAACACGTCACCGATGAATGGAATGCTATTTTAGGTACTGACCAATTTTTTTATACGACTTTTTTAATTTGTTTTGGCTTTCGGAGTTATCCATTTAGGTAGGGTGACCATACGTCCCGCATTTTGACATTTTGTCCCGCATTAAGATGCGTCCCGCAAAAGTCCCGCATTGTCCCGCATTTTGGATTTGGGAGGTGAGGACCTTTTTTTTGCTCTTCACTTGGATTTGGGAGGTGAAGACCTTTTTTTTTGCTCTTCACCTGGATTTGGGAGGTGAGTAACTTTTTTTTGCTCCGTCCCGCATTGCCTTCTTAAGAAAATGGTCACCCTACATTTAGGCCCTTCTAGACAACAATGTTTTGATAAAATAGATGATTTTCTTTAATTTTAAACGAAGGTGAGGTGATAAGGACGATAACAGACAGACGCGCACTCAGCAATTTTCAGGGTAAGTAGGAGATTCCACAATAATATTTACACCCTAAAGCCGCGTTCAGACGGAGCCGGCGCTATGTTTTGCGAGGCCTAGTGCAAAATAAAGAAATGGGGCCCCTCTCAAATATAAACATTATAGGTATTTACAAAATTGACACATGGTAATTTATTTAATGCTTTAATTTTTATACGTATATAAATATATTTTTATATTTTATATATAATATATTTTACCAAAATTTACAATTGTTTTAATCTGATACACTTATTTACAAAATTATCTATTACATTATCGTAATTAATATTCTTTCCGATTTCATGTTCAATTGAAATAACGGCGAGCGATGTTAAGCGCTCTTGAGACATGGAGGACCACATGTAGTTCTTTATTAATTTCAATTTAGAGAATGATCTCCCTGCTTTTGCAACCGTAACAAGGTTGGTCAATAAAATTTTGTATGCAATAGTTACATTTGGGTATACAGACGATTCCGCTTAATTGGGCCACCGCTTAATTGGGGCAGCCGCTTATTTAGGCCAAATCTCAAAGAACAGAAACCAAACCAAGGAACCAACAGTAAATTTACATGTTTAATTGGGACAATATTCCGCTTAATCGGGACAGTAAATTTAAGATCACAGTACATATTATGTTACACACATTCTCAAGAAAAAATATGTACAAAGAATTTAATATTACAGCGTTATTTTATGCAGGAAGGAAATGAAGGGAGCCGCACTGAATACCTGTGCTGATTTTGTAGAAGTGAAATGTTACAAAAACATAAGACAGACTACACTTGACGCATTTTTGCATTGAATTAAATTGTATGTACCTATTTATTATTTTATTTTGGAATTTATTATTATTTTTTCTTAAAAGTTTATATTTTTTGGTTATATGTAATTTATAGTTAGTTAGTTAAAATTTTTGGCGCACAGCAACAAAGGCTATTTGCGCATATGTAATTTATAGTTTTGTCCAAGAGTTTATAAAATAAAATTATTGAAAGAAAAATATGCATTGTTTAATTTTATGTGAAATTCGCTTAATTGGGGCAGCCGCTTAATTGGGCCAAAATGCCTAAGTCCCGATGTGTCCCAATTAAGCGGAATCGACTGTATTTACAAAATTGACACATGGTAATTTATTTAATGCTTTAATTTTTATACGTTCATATAAATATTATATAAAAAAATATACTTTTTTCTATATGTAAGTAACAAGATCCAATACATTAGTATTGATTTATAATAAAACATAAAAATTAAAACAATTGTAAATTTTACCAAAATTTACAATTGTTTTAATCTGATACGCTTATTTACAAAATTATCTATTACATTATCGTAATTAATATTCTTTCCGATTTCATGTTCAATTGAAATAACGGCGAGCGATGTTAAGCGCTCTTGAGACATGGAGGACCGCATGTACTTCTTTATTAATTTCAATTTAGAGAATGATCTCTCTGCTGTTGCAATCGTAACAGGGTTGGTCAATAACATTTTGTATGCAATAGTTACATTTGGGTAGGGTGACCATTCGTCCCGCATTCTAACATTTTGTCCCGCATTAAGATGCGTCCCGCAAAAGTCCCGCATTTTAACATTTTGTCCCGCATTTTGTAACTTGTATTTGAGGAAATGAGGACCTTTTTTTTTGCTCTTCACTTGGATTTGGGAGGTGAGGACCTTTGGTTTTTTTGCTCTTCACTTGGATTTGGGAGGTGAGGACCTTTTTTTTGCTCTTCACTTGGATTTGGGAGGTGAGGACCTTTTGTTTTTTTGCTCTTCACTTGGATTTGGGAGGTGAGGACCTTTTTTTTGCTCTTCACTTGGATTTGGGAGGTGAGGACCTTTTTTTTTGCTCTTCACTTGGATTTGGGAAATGATGACCTTTTTTTGCTCCGTCCTGCATTGCATTCTTAAGAAAATGGTCACCCTACATTTGGGTATATATCAGTCAAATTATTCGTGATTAAATATTTCAGGATATTAAGTGGAGAATATTCCTCTGGCACAATATAAATAATTCGGTATATAAATCTGTTTCATCAATATCTGTATTTAATTTGGCATATATTGATTTGCAACATGTCTAATTGTTTTTCTGTCATTTCGCGTAAAATTTTCATGTTGTAAAGAAAAACAAATGATTTTTTTATATCTTCATATAATTCGAAACGTTTTTTTATAGATTGTAAAGCAACATCAATAATAACAAAAAAGAAATTTTTAAAATTTTCACTTACACCAGACATCAGACTCGTCAGGACTTTCATAATCGAAGAATCATCGTTTGCGACGCACACCTACAGCTTTAAATTTTATTTAGATTTCAAGCTCATTTGATAAATTTTTAGCTGTTTGATAACAAGTCTCAAATCCTGAAATTCTGAATATTTCAAAAAATTCCTACAATTCTTTAATGTATTTTATTGCCACATCTATTGTGTTTTTAGGGTTTTGTAGGTATGACCAAAAAACCCTTATACCGTCATTTTGTCGTCTGTCTGTCTGTCTGTCTGCCTGTCTGTTCGGTAAAAATTGTAGCCAAACGACTAAACCTAGAGAATTGAAATTTGGCATGCTTATACAACTCTTTGACCCGCACATAGGAAAAATACTAAAACATCTAAAAAACATATCCCCCTAAAAATATAAACAAATATATGCTCAACGAAAAAAAAAATATTTTTTTACAATTCTGTGTAGAGTATCAAATGAAATCCCTTGGTACGTGGATTAACGATCAAAATTTTATTTTTGCAAAATAAATTATTTTGACGCGATTTTTGCCAAAATTGTGCAAAAAAAATTTTTGTCCCACACTCTGTAGCACAGATGGTTTTAACTAAAAATCTGAATAAACCAAGTAATGTACATTGGTATGAACCGGAATAGTACAACAGGAATTTTTGATCAAATTTTGTTTTCGAAAAATAACGCATTTTTTGTGTTTTTAACTAAAATATATAAAATATTTAATCCGCTATTTAACACAGTAATCTAGTGAACATCCATAGTCCAGTGGTAACGTTCTCGCTTCGTAAGTTGCAAACTGTTGTTCGAAGCCCGTCAATTTTTATTTTTTCTGTTTTTTTTTTTGCAGCTTTATTTTGTTTAAATTATTTGCTCAAAATTCTAGTTACATTTTGGCAAATGTTGCATTTAATTTTTAAAAGCGTAAATTTAATAACCAGTGGGAAGTGTTGAAATTATAACTTAATTCTATGTTTGAATGTATACGAAATCAGAGGGGCGGAGTTTATGACTTAAACAACCAATGGAAGCCGTAGGCGCAATTTTCAAAATATTAATGAACTTTGCTATATAAAAAAAATACTGCAAATATTTAGAAACCCAAATAATGGTATTAGGCATTCGAATTAAAATTAATAAAAAAATATTTTAACTTAAAATTTGTTTTGGCATCCCAAATAATCATCATTCACTTACTAAATACCTGCGAAACCCTGAAATGTGTGAAAATTCACACTTCACATAACTTTTTTCATTTTGCAATGTTTTACTTACTATGTTCACTTTGGACAAAGGTTCATACCAATTAACTAGGCTTAAAATAAATTCAAATGAATCAATATGTGTTTATATGGAAATGATTTCTGTTTTAATATTATTATCAGATACAGTTGTAGACAACTCTTTGAGTGCATTTAAAAATTCCCGCGTTTGAAAGCGCAATGCTCTGACAGATTCTAATTTGCACTCCCACCTTGTCTCACACAATCATTGCTGGTCTATGGTGTAGGTACAGAAAACATGTTATTATCATTATTATTATTTTTCTTTTTTCAAAAAATTATCTCATAAATTTGTGGTGTGTCATATCGTCCGAAAATTATTTGTGTTTCCCCACTGTATCGGAGATAAATCGTGTTCCCTCTATCTTCTTGTATCCTGTATAGCTTATATCATAATTATATCGGAGACACGGATATAGGTAAAATAAAATGTCAATATGCTTGACCAGTAGTGTGAAATTTTGATTACAGCGGCGCCTAGAGAATTCTAATCAGTTGCGTGATTCTGTACCATAAATCATCCATTTTGATCACCTGCTCTTCCAGTGACCATGAAAATATCATTCTATTGATGTCATCTTATAAATATCTCACTAAATATATTAACAAAACTACGTAGGACGTAGGTGGATCACAACAAATATTTTAATTGAGATTTGTTTGCAAAATTTATAGGTTAGGCTAGGTTATGTTTGGGTTTATTTATGGAGGTATCATAGATGATATATTTTTGAATAATGAGCTAATTATAAGATATAAATTGTTCAATATTGAAAGCTGGGGGCTATGAAATAATTTAAGTGATTTATTACCATTTTTAAATAATCTGGTAGAGATGTGGCCAGGACCAATGTTTATTGACCTTTTTCCATCGGGTCCAGTGAAAAGTCCAATAATTTTTCGAGAACGAATAATACTTTAAATATATTTTTACCGACCACCAACATATATAAGGGAGGTATTGTGATCATACCGATTTTGACATTTCGAGATTTCGATGGATCTCCACGAATTGAGGCCCCTACATAACGTTTTGACTATTTTTAGCATGTCTGTCGGTCTATCTGTCTGTCGGTCTGTCTGTCTGTCCAACTGTCCGTCCCTCCGTCTGTCTGTCTGTCGGTCCGTGTACACGTGCAGAGCAAATTCGGCTAAAAGGATTTTTATGAAACTTCATATTTAAGTTTTTGACATCAATGACACGAGTTGATCAACTTTTGGTAAAAATCGGTTAACTAGAAATGGGAGTTTACTCGTGTCGGTTTTAAGATTTTTGCGAATATTTCATGAAAAAATTTATTTAACAAAAGTTGCCATAAAAGCAATAACTAACAACTTTTATTTGAGACATTTTTTGATAAAGCAGAATAAATTAAACAAGTACTTTGTGATGGCGGTCGGTCCTGTGGTGGCCACAGCTGATTTTTTAATGTTAGCTAATCAACAAAATTTTGAAATTTTGATCAAAAATCTTTTGACGCTATTTTTAGCCAAAATATAGATTTAAGCTAATTTTGTGACAGTTATGAAAAAATATTTAAATAATTCATGCTTTCCTAGTTTTTGAGTTAGAGCCGATTTGGTTCAGTTTTTTGCCTATAATTCCAAAACCTTTGCCCAAACTTCAAAATGGACCAAATTTTGTTGATTTATGACCAAAAGCCTTTTTCAAGGTTTTTGGAATAATTTTTTTCTAGTCTAAATAAACTACAAATAATCCAAAAATGTCAACCCCAGGTCGCTATCTCTAACCGTATTTTAGTTATTGTAAGTCAAAAATGATAGTAATAAACAGTTTTTGTTACGCAAACGTGAATACACAAGTCTGTTTGAACATGTATACAAGCCTTTATACTCATCACGCGTTATATTAAGTGTCAGGTTTATTCAGTTATCTTTAGTATCTGACAACAGATGGCAGGCTCAAATAATTATCTAATATTTATTAGAAGTAATTTTGCTCTTGATGCAAACGAATCATACTCTATCAAGTTAACCAATTCATTTTTTATTAAAAGCAATGATGACTGATGTCACTCATTATAATGCTGACAGTAAAATATTTCTTATAGTTTAATTTTAGATTTTTTTCCTGTTGCCAACATTAATTTTCAAGTACTTAAATTCTTCTTAGAATTAGAACAGTAAATATATAAATTTTCTTTTAACCATAAACAAAAAATTTAATGTTATCCTGAAGAATTTAAACTATTTGCAAGTATTTATTTTTTTAACTTAACAAAATGCAGCTATTAGAATTACGTTTCTTTTTACCGACCGCCAACATATATAAGGGAGGTATTGTGATCATACCGATTTTTACATTTCGAGATTTCGATGGATCTCCACGAATTGAGGTCCCTACATAACGTTTTGACTATTTTTAGCATGATGTCTGTCGGTCTGTCTGTCCTTCCGTCTGTCCGTCCGTCCGTCCGTCTGTCTGTCCGTCCGTTCTTCCGTCTGTCCGCCCGTCCGTCCGTCTGTGTACACGTGCAGAGGAAATTCGGCTGAAAGGATTTTTATGAAACTGCATATTTAGGCTTTTGACATCAATGGCACGAGTTGATCAACTTTTGGTAAAAATCGGTTAACTAGAAATGGGATTTTAAACTAGTGTCGATTTTAAGATTTTTGCGAATATTTAGCAACAGAAAAATATTTCGAAAAAATGTATTGAACAAAAGTTGCTATAAATGCAATAACTAATAACTTTTATTTGAGACGTTTTTTGATAAAAGTCAAAAAGTCTCAATTTTTTCATACTCTTATGTAACGTTTCCATGGTCATGATAAATAATATCTCTGTTAGAAAATATTAGGCCAAGTTATTTCTACTCTGCTGCTAGAATGTATTTTATACAAGTACTTTTGATGGCGGTCGGTCCTGTGGTGGCCACAGCTGATTTTTTCATTTTTCCATAGCCAACCCTTATGTAATTACTTTTTGAACTCATGGTATATGTTGGCGGTCCGCGAATTTTTTCTAGGTCGCTTAAAAAAGCGAAAATTTCATTTAGTTCCGCTTAAACCAAAGAAATGTCTAAGAAATACATAAGTTTTACGACGCTAGTTTTGATATTTTTGATGAAACCACGCAGCAAAATCATAGTTTACTTCAAGGGTGTCAAACTCGCGGCCCACGGGCCGCATGCGGCCCAATACTTCCATTTTCGCGGCCCGTAACGACTTCTTATACTATAATAATTTATTATACTATATACAGTATAAACATTTATTTGAACGAAAATGCCTAGTGACAGAAGCTGTCCGGGCTGCGGCGTCAAGACTTCGGCGAAGGGCGGAAACCCAATAGTCAGGCAATAACTGTTGCAGTTAGCCGTGCGATAGTCGGTAGATCAGCGATTCCCCGTGATTCCAAATAATACTCTCGTAAGCAGAGCTTTCAAATACCACTTTTCTATAGGTGCAAATGCTGTATACAGTCCCACTACGCTGATTTCAACCCGTTTTTTGTTTTGTTGTTCGATAAAGCAAATATTTTGGCAAAATTTAATTGTTATTATTTAAATGTTATTTCCTTACTTCCTTCAAATAAATATTCAGAAAAATGGAGGAAAATAAAAAACAAAATAAGTAACAATATAAATATAGGCTATTCCAAACGTTGAGATGGAACTAGATTTTGAAATCTAGTAATTTTTATCTATTAATTTGGACTTTTGGTCATTTTGTTTAAGCTTTGTACAGTCTGTTCCAAACGGTTATTAAGCGGAACTAAATGGGAATTTAGTTCTTTTAGGTTGTCACGAGAAGGGACCTTGCTTGGGATATTTCATTTTTCACGTTGGGATGTCAAAATTTAAAATTCCAACAATGAAACCATGGAAACGAATGACATATGTCAAAATTAAATATTTTTTTTAGATATTTTAATGACAAAAAAATAAATAAATGGGAAATTTGTATTAAGAATGACACAAAAAATCAAAATATAAAGAAAATGACATTTTAAAATGATATTAACCTTAACAAAAAAATGTTTATTGTAAGTATGATTTATAAAGCTTAAACAAAACGGCCGAAAGGCACGATTTAAACGATGAAAGTAACTAGATTGCAAAATCTAGTTCCGCTTAAGCGTTTGGAACAGACTGTAAATCATACTCACATTGCAAATTCTAGATTAAATTGATTGTTATTATAAAATGTCCGTTTCATTTAATTTAATTTTTTTTTTCATTCTTAATAAAAATTTTCTATTTATTATTATTATTTTTTTTTTTTTGTCTTCGAAATATGTGAAAATGTATTCAAATTTTTAATAATTGTCATCGTCTCTATGGTTTCACTGTTGGAATTTTTAATTTTCACATACCAACGTTTAACTTGAAATTATCCAAGCAAGGTTCCTTCTCGTGACAATCTTAAAGAACGAAATTCCCATTTAGTTCCGCCTAAACGTTTGGAATAGCCTGCCTGTACATAACGTGCGGCCCGCATAAATGTTACTTGTTAGAAAAATGGCCCGAGGCTGAAATGAGTTTGACACCCTTGGTTTACTTCAAGAACATCGCAAGGTTATTTTAAATAGTCATTCGAATAATATAAAAGGTGTGACAATTAAAAAGATATAAAATTAAAAATAAACAAGAAAAAACAGTCTCGATGTTAAAAACTTTAAAAAAATTTTCGTGTAGGTTTGATGTCACCAAATTCTTAACACCTCTCGATTTATATAACCGCCTGTTATTTTAAATTCAAAATATATTAATATTTTATTAAGTAGACCACTGGGGTTGAATCAAACATTTGGTTCACTTGTACAATATGTATCACATGCCAAAATGATTCATACAATTTGTTTGACAAATTAATTATTTCCCGAGTACAGAGTCACCTCTCGATAGATATGTATTCCTGATACCAACAGACTTCGAGAAATTTCGATTTTGTTATTTCGAAATGAATGCCAATTTGACATTTCTAACTGTTGATTTCAAAAAAGGAATGCAGACCCTACTTCATGTAATATCAAAGATTTTGGGTTCGATTCCAGGCTACGACATAGATATATTCATATGATAATGACGAATCTTCTTTAAAATAGATAAAAGGCATGAAAAGAAAATAAGATTATATTATTTAATTCATTTGTTTTTTGTTTCCAGTTTCTTTTTCTGTGAGAGTGATTTTACGGGCAATTGGACGAGATATCGGGAAGTGACGGGCCGGTTTCCGCCAAGTAATCCGAAGCTCGGACTCAACATATATATGATGTAAGTGTGAATTATAACATACTAGCTGAAAACCCGTGCTTCGCTACGGTATATTGATGGTCTCATTATACCCTTTTCACACTAGACCTTTAAAACGAGTGAACTTAAAGATCACCGATGTTTAACATCGGTATGCTTTCACACTTGATGTTTAAATCTCCGATGCTGTCATCAGCTACAGTAATTTTGTCCTTAAGTTACCGTCATGAAATTACCGGTTTTGAACTGTCTGCGCAGACGCACATTTTGAATTATTATAAACAAATATGGTTATTTCATTTCATTCTACAATAAAGACACTACAATAAAGAATATATTACACCTGTATTAACATGTAAGTCGATACATTTTATCTCAATTATTGTAGCTCTGTATTTTATTAAACACATTATTAAAATAAATAATTTTATTATAACAATAAGTATAAACTTCTTATAACGTCGATATAATACAGTATTCTTGTTTATGATAATATAAAATGTTGACAGCACAAATTCAAGGAGTATTTTTTTATAATAGAAATTAAGTTGGCAATGCGGACGATGTTTAAGACGCAGATCTCTGTCTTAAACATCGCTTGTATTTAGACGAGGCCATACGGTTTCACATTAGCGTTTAAAGATACATTCACTTTAACATCCGATCTTAAAGTTCTAGTGTGAAAAGGGTATTAGCGTAAAATCCTCAGATTGTTTTTAAACTTGTGTATGTGTAACCTTCAGGGGCGCACACAGATTTTTGGCTTAGGGGGGTCCAATTATACATAATTTTTATAAACACAGGACAAAATTTCAATTTCAAGTAAAGAGCAAAAAAAAGGTCCTCCTTTCTAAATTGTAAGTGAAGAGCAAAAAAAAGGTCCTCCCTTCTAAATTTTAAGTTAAGAGCAAAAAGAAAAGGTCCTCATTTCTAAATTTTAAGTGAAGATCAAAAAAAAAAGGTCTTCACTTCTAATTTCAAGTAAAAAGAGCAAAAAAAAGTCCTAACTTCTCACGGTACGGGGGGGTTCCGGACCCCCCCCTTATGTGCGCCCCTGGTAACCTTTGTAAGCAAAAACCTAGACGATATCTCATCTGTCCTAAGAGATATTGAGGAATCCGTGAAAAAACACTCAAATTTCATGTATCTATGTCCATTAACCCCTTTCAGGGTAAATTTTAAAAAACTGTCAAAACAATGTCGAGATATTTTAAACAGACATCTATTTGCCAAAAAAGGAATGTTATAACTCAACAGACACGGGAAATACGACGGGATGTGTAATTCACCCCGAATGTAGATTCACCCCTTTAGGGGGTTGATTAGGATAAAAACCTGAAATACATTTTTTGGCATTTGTATGGGTAATCTTTATAAGCAAAAACCAAATCTATATCTTATTGGTCTTAACAGATATTAAGGAATCTTTGAAATCACATTTCACCCCTTTTCACCCGTAAACTGTCAAAACTGTTTCGAGATATTTTAAAAAGACAACTATGTGCCGAAAAGGAATGTTACGTCTCAACAAACACAGGAAATACGACGGAATGTATAATTCATCCCGATTGTAGATTCACCCCTTTAGTGGTTGATTAGGACAAAATTCAGAAATAAGTTTTTCGGTTTTGTATGGGTAATCTTTGTAAGCAAAAAGCAAGTCGATATCTTATTTATCCTAAGAGATATTAAGCAAACCTTGAAATCACATGACCCTTTTCAAGACTATTGTCAAAACTATTTCGATATATTTTAAAAAGACACCTATGTGACAAAAAGGAATATTGCATCTCAACAATCACAGGAAATACGACGGGATGTATAATTCACCCCGATTGCAGATTCACCCCTTTAGGGGTTGATTAGGACAAAATCCTGAAATAAGTTTTTTGGTACTTGTATGGGTAATCTCTGTAAGCAAAAAACATTTGGAAATTTGCTCAAAAATTCCTCTCGTACGTTTTCGGCTCAGATCAATATACAGGGTGTTTGTTTGAAACGGGGCACCCCGAAAATCTCCTTTATTTGTAAAGATACAAAAAATCTTCAGAACAAAAGTTAAACTAGACAAAAAGGCCCATCTTAAGGTTACTATAAGAATTCTGAGGCACTTCCGGTTTCACCGAAAATGATGTCAACTTTTGATCTAGCATAGGGAATCGATAATTTTATATTTTTTTCCTAAAAGTACATTAAATTAGCTTTACAATGACACCAAAAAATCATATTTTTATGTTAACCATTTCAAAATGGCGACCATTTATTTATAAAATAATAATCAACATAAGTTTTACAAAGTTGAACGTAGCAAGCTTTGAACACTCTGTATATTACTTTTTTCAGATTTTTAGTTCAATCCCCTCGGGTAAAACTAATCTGATCAAAAATTTCTCTTGAAGTATTCCGGTTCCCATCACTGTACATTATGGAGATTTTATCAGATTTTTAAAACAACCCCTGTGGAAGATAGTATGGGGTGAATATATTTTTCGCAAAAATCCCATAAATTGATTTTTTTTAAATAAAATTTTGCTTGTCTATCTACCCATTAAAAGGTTTTATTTCACATCCCATTCAGAAGCTTAACAAAATACTCCTATTAATTTTTTCTTTTATTACATATTTGTTTGTATTTACCTAGAGATGTGTTTTTTTTTTAACTCTCAGTATTTTTCCTATACGTGGGTCAAAGAGTTGTATAAGCATACCAAATTTCAACTTTCTATGTTAAGCCTTTCGTCTACAATTTCTACCGTACAGACAGACAGACACATAAGGTTTTTTGGCTGAAAATCCATTTCTTTCTGAAAAGAATCTCATTTGACTCCCATTTTCCATTCAAAACTTGCATGAAACTATCTCCTACATTTCATATGATCCTAATACCTTTTTACCAACAGAAATTTCGATTTTGTTCCAAAATGTTACTGAAATATTTCAGTTATTTTAACATCATAACAGATGGCACCACTTGTATGTTATGTTCTCCTGATATTGAAAACGTTAAATGTCTGTGTGATTTTGTTGATCAAATATCATTTTAAAATAGTTTTAGAATTAAATTAATTGACAAGAATTTTACCTCTTATTAAATATGTTTCTTTAATACTTCTTTAAAACATATTTTCCTGATACTTTGAATATATTAAATTATTTGAGTCTTGCAAATGGAGGTTAGGTGGTAGTTATCAAAATTTTGACATGCGCAGAAGGATTTAACACCAGTATGATTTGACACATTATTTTTCATTACATTTATTTGGAATAATGAATTGTATTTGTTTCTTTGAAATTATTTATCTTTAATCTTAATAAAATTCTGTTACGTCATATATATATTTGTTAGAATGACGTCATGAGACTTAAATAAATTTAATTATTATTAAGTGTTATAGACAATTTACGACAAATATTTCAACATTATATTTTTTAGCAACATGTTAAAATATATTTTCAAAAAATAGTTTCGAAATTTAATAATAAATTTGAAAAATATGCTGATGTTTTTCATTAAAATTTACTTAAAAACAACATTTCTTTTATGATGGTCAAAAAAGGAAGGAAGGAGCGACGGGCCCTAGCGCACTAAGGAAAAGGGCGCCACATTGCGAAGGTGAGGACCTTTTTTAGGGTTTGTAGGTATGACCAAAAAACCCTTATACCGTCATTTTGTCGTCTGTCTGTCTGTCTGTCTGTCTGTTCGGTAAAAATTGTAGCCAAACGGCTAAACCTAGAGAGTTGAAATTTGGCATGCTTATACAACTCTTATGCACCGCATATAGGAAAAATACTAAAACATCTAAAAAACATATTCCCCTAAAAATAAAAACAAATATGTGCTCATCGAAAAAAAATATATTTTTTTATAATTCTGAGTAGGGTATCAAATGAAATCCCTTGGTACGTGGATTAACGATCAAATTTTTATTTTTGCAAAATAAATTATTTTGAAGCGATTTTTGCCAAAATTGTGCAAAAAAAATTTTGTCCCACACCCTGTAGCCCAGATGGTTTAAACTAAAAATCTGAAAAAATTCTAAGTAATGTACATTGGTGTGTACCGGAATAGTACAACAGGAATTTTCGATCAGATTATGTTTTTGGATAAAAACGCATTTTTTGTGTTTTTTTGCTAATAATGTACACAAGTTATAGCTTTGTAACACGCTTCACTGGAAGGTGTGTCCTGGTCTAGTGGTTATGACGCTGGCTACTCACCCAACTAACTCGATCGAAAGGGATCGAACCCTGCGAGAAGAGACAATATTATTTTTGTTTTTTTAAATTTTTATATTGTTTAAATTATTTTTTCAAAATTCTAGTTATATGGCAAATGTTGCATTTAATTTTTAAAAGCGTAAATTTAATAACCAGTGGAAATTGATTAAATTATAATTTAATTCTGTTTCAATGTACACGAAATCAGAATGGCGGAGCTTATAACAACCAATGGAAGCCATAGGAGCAATTTTTAAAATTCTTAATGAACCGTGGTATATAAAAAAAAATACTGCACATATTTAGAAACCTAAATAATGGTATTAGGCGTTCAAATTAAAATTAACAAAAAAATATTTTAATATAAAATTTGTTTTGGCATCCCAAATACTCATCATTCACTTACTAAATATCTGCAAAACCCTGAAATGTGTGAAAATTCACACTTCACATCAATATTTATGATTAACATTTTGTATGCAAGTAAACGGAGAAACTTTTGAACATCAATTTTTTGTTTTTGCTCATCGCTTGGATTTTGGGAGGTGAGGACCTTTTTTTTTGCTCATCACTTGAATTTTGGGAGGTGAGGACCTTTTTTTTGCTCATCACTTGAATTTTGGGAGGTGAGGACCTTTTTTATTTCCTCATCACTTGAATTTTGGGAGGTGTGGACCTTTTTTTTTGCTCATCACTTGAATTTTGGGAGGTGAGGACCTTTTTTATTTGCTCATCACTTGAATTTTGGGAGGTGTGGACCTTTTTTTTTGCTCATCACTTGAATTTTGGGAGGTGATGACTTTTTTTTTTGCTCATCATTTAGATTTTGGGAAGTGAGGACCAACTTGTTTTTGCCAAGGGCGCCAAAACACAGTTTTGCCCCTAGCGCAAGTTTTCCTTACTGCGGCTCTGCACGTTATTATTATTATTATTTATTAATTATTAATAAATTCGCACTTAAAAGTACTCAGGTGTGCTATCTATCAATAATTTCTGAAACTACTGGTAGAAATTTCTAATTAACAATACTCCTAACGAGAATATATTTAGTGAAATTTATTCATGTTCCTTAGAAGTAGTGTACTACGATCAATATTTATAACCATAACAAATGTACTACGTTTGAACACATCTTTTTGCTTTTGTATTACAATAAATTACCTGAACAAAGAACGGAAAAATCACTAGTTTGAGAGACTTATTTATTGCTTTAGTTCTTAGTTCCTTCTCTCATGCATATTAATAAATAGCAGGGGTGTCAAACTAACTAATAATTACTAGATACTACCAACTGCAAGAAAATAAATAAATATACCTCATTTAAATAACTGCTACCATATTAGGAATCATTCTGACATTTTAAATCATAAAATTCTTTACGAGTTAAACATTTTATTACTAGAATTCATTTTAGTTTTTAACATATCAATTTAAATGTTGGTTTTTAAATCTACATTTGGTGCAATAATGTCTTTTCTGATACAGTGACTGTATAAAGACAGTGTGGCCATACGATGGTCTCATTTTCTATTGGTCGAGCTGAAGTCCGCCATATTTCTTCCAACTTTGTTACAGATTATATATGGTTTACATGTGTTTAGCTTGTGTTTCAACAGATTTAAGTGATATTTTCAAATAATATACGTATATTTAGACGTTTAATAGTGAATATTGTTGTGTTTGTGATGAGTAATGAGTAATGTAGATAATGTAGTAAATGTGCACATATTTTAAATTGTCACAAATTAAAATTAAAAATAATGAAACGTTTTGTTATGTTTAGGTTTAAAATTGCTGGGAAAAAAAGGCTAAATGAACATAAAAAAAAAAAACATTATGCCAGTAAATCAATGGATGGCTTCACAATTATAAGAAGTATTTACTTTCATTAATTTTAATGTTATTCCATGCTGATTTCATTTTATTTTTCACCTGACCATAATTTTAGTTGAATAAATGTATAATTGATAATATATACATCAGTTTTCTTTATTAATATATCATTTATACTATGAGTTCAAAAAGAAATTGCATAAGGGTTGGCTATGGAAAATAAAAGTAATGTCAACAGAAAGCTTTTTTTATACTTTATTTATATGGTCTTGACTACAGAAAGCTTTAGAATTAATTTATCGTCTGAATTAATTAAATCACTCTTGTTGTCATAAGGTATTTATTATTACATAAAGCTTGTAGTATACACCAGTGTTTCTCAACCAAAAACGCACCGCGGACCAGTAAAATATATAATTTTCTAACGCCTAGGACCACTAATAATAATTGTTGGTTAATTTTTTGCAAAAAAACAAATATATTTAATGAACTACTAAATAAATTTTATTTGTAGAAAATCACAGAAAGTTTACAGAAAATAAACAAAATATAAATTATTTACATAAAAATAGTGTCTAAAAAAAACAAAAAAAACTGCAAAAAAACATACGAAAACTTTCGCGGACTACTAAAATTTTTCTGCGGACCACCTGTTGAGAAACACTGGTATACATTATTTTATTTTTCCATAGCCAATTCTTATGTAATTTCTTTTTGAATTCAGGGTATATAACATGTTCTGCTTATTCTTTTTTAATATGAAAATATCCTTTTTTTTTATATAAACATGCGTTTTCCCAAAAATTAGAGAAATGTTGGGTTCTCTAATTTTTATAGAACCTTATCATCATTTTTTCCCTATCTTTTTATTCTAATTCTATGTCCTGTTTGAACTTGTTTTCTTAAATTTAAAATATTCAAATTAAAATGTTTGAAACTCCCGTTTTTATAAAAAAAAAATGTTTTAGTTTTTATAGGTCCTCAAATAAAATTATAAAATAATAAAAACATATCTCTTATTTCTATATTTCCTTTCATGTCCTTTTTTAAGAATTTTTTTCATTTGTTTTCTATTATGTTGCAAACATTTCAAAAAAATACCTTCATCGGTAGGCAATTTTAATATTTATCTTAATAAATGTTGAATCATATACATATTTTTTCTTAACAATAAATTGATATTCACATATACATAAACATAAACACGTAAAACTATTAAAAATTTAAGATATATTAACATTTATTCCATATAACCCAATACAAATCTGGAATAAACATGGCGGCTACAGTTCATATGGCCACACTGTCTTTATAGAGTCACTGTATTTTCTGATGGTGCTTCATTACCAAAAGTTGAAATCGAATCTATGCATTGTTGTTTAGTTAGGCTTTTACTAAAATCATTCAAAATCATTCAACGAAAACCTTCACGAGTAATATCCATTTTTTCACAAACTTGTTTTTTTTTAAAACGCTCACTATCAACAAACTACTCGGTCAATTTATAAGCATCCACTGATTTCACAATAACAAATGTCAAATTGTACGAATATAGTAATGACACATTTCAATATTGCCATCTAGTGATCGTTTGTAAAAACATAAAAGGTAACCCTTGTATTTTGCTGCTGAACAATCCGTTTATATTTTTATGCAGCTGGAATCTTTGATTTACAGTTCGACTGTCTTTGACTTGTCTCTTATTATCAGTGATGGGCGCGTAAGTTACATGATGTAAGTTACCTCATTGTTGACGCGTAAACAATTGATGTAAAGTAAACACAAAAACTCTTGTAAACAATGTAAACAACGTAAACAAAACAATGATTTAGACATGCGCACTTGTTTTGAATTACAGAACCTCATTATCAATACATTTTTATAAATAATAAAATTTTACTTAAACGATTTTAAATGAAAAAGTAAGTATATAAAATTAGGACAAGCCAATATACATATTAATAAAAATCGAATTTGCATCATTATACAGGTGTTATATACAAATTAGTAAATATGAATATGAAAAATAAAAAACTTTTTTCTTTAAAAAATTCAGTCTAATTTTTTTAATAACAAAATACATTAAATTTCACCTTTAAGAAAATCAGCCTATATTTTTTAATAACGAAAATATTCATTGCAAATTTTGCATAACGCCCTATATTTTCTTTCATTTTCTTTAATTAAAACAAAACCTAGTTCTTCAGAACTATTCCTTCGGTTTCTTCCCACCATTTTTTAGGGTTTTGTAGGTATGACCAAAAAACCCTTATACCGTCATTTTGTCGTCTGTCTGTCTGTCTGTCTGTCTGTCTGTCTGTTCGGTCAAAATTGTAGCCAAACGGCTAAACCTAGAGAGTTGAAATTTGGCATGCTTATACAACTCGTTGACCCGCACATAGGAAAAATACTAAAACATCTAAAAAACATATCCCTCTAAAAATATAAACAAATATGTGCTCATCGAAAAAAAATATATTTTTTTTAAATTCTGAGTAGGGTATCAAATGAAAGCCCTTAGTACGTGGATTAACGATCAAAAATTAATTTTTGCAAAATAAATTATTTTGATGCGATTTTTGCCAAAATTGTGCAAAAAAAATTTTGTCCCACACCCTGTAGCCCAGATGGTTTAAACTAAAAATCTGAAAAAATTCTAAGTAATGTACATTGGTGTGAACCGGAATAGTACAACAGGAATTTTTGATCAGATTATGTTTTCGGAAAATAACGCATTTTTTGTGTTTTTAACTAAAATATGTTAACTATTTAATACCTTGTGTAACATATCACAACAATAATTCTCGTGGCGTGGTTGGATTCGCCATGCGCTTAATAATATAAGTTAACTTGCAAACTAGGGTTCGAATCCTGTTGATTTTATTTTTTATTTTTTTTTTTGCATTTTTATTTTGTTTAAATTATTTTGTTAAAATTCTAGTTATATTTGGTAAATAGTGCATTTAATTTTTAAAAGCGTAAATTTAATAACCAGTGGAAAGTGTTGAAATTATAATTTAATTGTATGTTTGACGAAATCAAAGGGCGGGACTTATGATGTAAGCAACCAATGGAAGCCATAGGTGCAATTTTCAAAATCTTAATGAACTTTGCTATATAAAAAAAATACTGCATATATTTAGAAACTCAAATAATGGTATTAGGCATTCGAATTAAAATTCATAAAAAAATATTTTGACATAAAATTTGTTTTGGCATCCCAAATAATCATCGTTCAGTTACTAAATACCTGCAAAACCCAGAAATGTGTGAAAATTCACACTTCACATCAATTTTTTAATAAATTTATTATTTTGAACTGAATATACTTGTTCATTAACTCTCTATTATTCGTATTAAATAACTAAAACTAACCTCATTATTTGACAGTTTACAAAGTTTACATTGTTTACATTGTTGACAAGTTTACCAATTGTTTACATAAGTTAAAGTAAACAATTAAAGTTCACGTGTAAACGCCCATCACTGCTTATTATGTATATCCCTGATAGTGACGAAGATTTATTTTTTGCAAACTTTAATAGTGTATTTAAATGAATATTTAGTTTTTATGTTATTATTTTATTAATGTAATTCAATGACAATTCTTTCACATTCTTTTAATCAATCAATTAGTTATGGTAATAAATAATATGCTAATAAATAGTAATAAAGGATGTTTGTCGTTAATAGGCTGTAAGTGTTGGTATGCCTGAAAAATTCTAACAATAAACGGTATATTTAACAGCACAGATCATATGTTCCAAATACAATACTAACAATCTGAAATAAAGTTATTAACTATCTATATAATCCATTCATGACACTGAATCAAAATAGTAAAGGAAGGAGACTTTTTACATACAAATTTTTATGACGGAAATGACGTCACTCCAACAACCACAATGGCTGCCAGTTATTTGTTGTTTTCGTATTAACGAGTTTATTAACATTTATTTTGATAATTTGAAGTATATTCATAATTTATAAATCGTAAATAAAAGACAGTTCTAATAGTTATTTGTTATGGCCAAAAAGGAGATCTTTTTGGCAAAGGTGCTCATAATATTTTTTGGGCAACCAAAAGTAATTTTTATAAGAAAAATTAAACTTATTTACTTACAGTCTGTTCCAAACGGTTAGGCGGAACTAAATGGGAATTTCGTTCTTTTAAGTTGTCACGAGAAGGGACCTTGCTTGGGTTATTTCATTTTTCAGGTTGGAATGTCAAAATTTAAAATTCCAACAATGAAACCATAGAAACGAATGACATGTCAAAATTAAATTTTTTTTTTTTTACAAATTTTAATAACAAAAAAATAAATAAATGGGAAATTTGTATTGAGAATGTACAAAATATCAAAATATAAAGAAAATGACATTTTACAATGATATTAACCTTAACCAAAAAATGTTTATTGTAAGTATGATTTACAAAGCTTAAACAAAACGGCCGAAAAGCACGATTTAAACGATGAAAGTAACTAGATTGCAAAATCTAGTTCCGCCTAACCGTTTGGAATAGACTTTACATTGGATAATTTATGGTTATTGAACAATTATTACAATTATAAATGTTTGACTGTCAGTTGTTTATACGTAACCATGATGATCTTGTAACTTGTAAGATGGCGCTAGTATCTAGCGGCCAAAAAAGTACTCGAATCGGCCTAGACCGAAAAAGATTTACTTTTTGGCCGGTACTAGATGATAAAAAAGAACTGTTTTTGATATGGTTGCCCAGTTTTTAGTTATTTTATAATTTATTATAAAAATACGCATTTAACTCTTATTAAATGCTTTCCTTGAAGGAGATTTTTACAGCGCACTTAGAAGATGTGTTGATTTATTCCCTGATATAGGGATCAGTACTCATAGAGATATAACTGGAAGGCCAAGAGTTCGTACTCAAAATACAGTTGATTTTCGTCAATGTATGAACGAGCAACCCACTACATCACGACGTACAATTTCGCAAGAGACTGGTTTATCATTAGGAAGTTACCATACTATTGTCAAAAAAGATTTAAGCGATTCCCATTCAAAATTCTTGCTTTACATGAGTTGCTGCCAACAGATCACAATAGGCGAATTGTGTATTGCCACTGGTTCCAACAAAATTTAATTAATAATGATGATTTATTAAATTTAACGATTTTTCTGACGAGGCCTGGTTCACCCTTTCGAGGTATATAAATTCACAAAATATGACGTTATAGAGTGTTCAAAATCCTCATACTTTTCTCGAAACTTCCATTCATCCGTGAAAATTTGGTGTATAGATTGCTGTGTCTCGAAGACGTATTGTTTGAACCATATTTTTCCACGAAACTGTTACTGCTCAGAGATATAACGCACTGTATAATTTTATTGACAAAAACTATGAAATGGCATTACTCAGTCCCGTAGTTCTCAAGCCCATGATCCCCCCACCGGGAGGGGGGGGGGGCTCTGTAACCCTGGGTACCAGCTCAAAAGGTTCTCGCAAGAAATGGAATAACCAACAGTTCTTTAAGTATTCAACCCTTTTACTTTTCATAAACAATCTTCAGAGTAAATTTTTGTATAAAAAAATCCATTAAGTATTTTGACACCTTTAAAATGTGTATGTGTACTAAAATGATTTTCCAAGTAAGCAGTAAGCATGCAAACTATTTACAAAGTACATAAAACCCAAGTCACAACAGGAGAGTTCAGGCTAAGCGTAATAAAATTATTTTTGTACCGCGGTACGTGTTGTCGATCCATTAATAAACGGTGTAATGCTTTTATTTAATTTTGGCAACAACTCATACGAATTCTTTCGATCATTCTTTATATTCTATAAATAATGTTGATGTATTTATAATGAATATGTGCATATTTCTGTTGCTTTGTCAAGTATTACATTCAAATTTACCTACATTATAATTACGGTGACCAGAGCCGCAGTAAGGAAAACTTGCACTAGGGGTAAAACTGCGTTTTGGCGCCCTTGGCAAATAAATGTAAGTGATAAGCAAAAACAAGATTCTCACCGCCCAAAATGTAGATAGTGAGCAAAAAAAAGGTCCTCACCTCCCAAAATCCAAGTGAAGAGAGAAAAAAAAGGTCCTCGCATACGCAATGTGGCGCCCTTGTCCTTAGTGCACTAGGGGCCGTCGCCCCCCCCCCCTTACTGCGGCTCTGCGTTTTGAAGGTCTGACTGTAGTAGGGCAGAATCCGATGGCCTCCTAATAGGGGATACGCATAAAATTTGTATTTCCTTAAAACTACATTATTTTGATATGTTAATGTTAGTTATGTCACCTAACAAAACAAAAATTACATTTTAATTAATATTATAGCCAAATTTTTTAATTAAAATATTGTAAATTTGAAATAAGCCGACCACGGAGCGAAGGTTGCCGAGTAAAACGACTGAGTATGACGTCAAACGATAGGGGTTTCACATCACAGATACAGCTACAACATAATCTTTACACGTGTGTGTATTGTATTGTTCGAGAGTTTTGTATTTGTTTTTAAGCAATTTTTCACGCATTTATTTTAAAATGGCAGATAAAGATTTTGTTAGGGCTCAGAGTGATAATTTACCCAACATTGATGCATTTATGCTCATGGAATATATGAAAAATAATGAATACTACAGTGCTGAGGAAATACGTGGTGTCAAAGTAATTTTTATTTTATATTCTATAACTTTATGTAAACAAACGCTGCAACTCTGTAAAATGTAAATATTTATGTAATTTAGATGTCAGAATTTTACTACATTGTTTACATGAAGTTAGAAAACGTTAGAGGCATAATTGAAATACTGCAATATAAGTTATCTATTTTAATATAAAATTTAATTCGGTAAACATGTATAAATTGTTTTTATAGAATTAAACTTTATTTTAACTAAAATCACTCTAACTTTACATAACCTATAAAAGTTATACAAACAAATAAGTTCACAACAGACTATGTACGCCGGTAAGCTAGTAGTGTCATGCGTCAGTTAGAAGGGGTATGACGTCACACGTCGTTTTCGCGCGCTACATACATTTATGATTTTTCTAAGCCTTCAAATTACAAAAAAAAAACTGTTTTTTAGGGTTTTGTAGGTATGACCAAAAAACCCTTATACCGTCATTTTGTCGTCTGTCTGTCTGTCTGTCTGTCTGTTCGGTAAAAATTGTAGCCAAACGGCTAAACCTAGAGAGTTGAAATTTGGCATGCTTATACAACTCTTTGACCCGCACATAGGAAAAATACTAAAACTTCTAAAAAACATACCCCCCTAAAAATATAAACAAATATGTGCTCATCGAAAACAAAAATATTTTTTTTAAATTATGAGTAGGGTATCAAATGAAAGCCCTTAGTACGTGGATTAACGATCAAATTTTTATTTTTGAAAAATAAATTGAGGCGTTTTTTGCCAAAATTGTGCAAAAAAAATGTTGTCCCACACCCTATAGCCCAGATGGTTTAAACTAAAAATCTAAAAAAATTCTAAGTAATGTATATTGGTGTGAACCGAAATAGTACAACAGGAATTTTTGATCAGATTATGTTTTCGGAAAATAACGCATTTTTTGTGGTTTTTGGTTCACAAAGTACAAAAGTTATACCAATGTAAGACACTCACATGCAAGGCGTACGATGGCGTTATTGGTTAGAGCACTGGTGTCGTAAGCTAAAACTCGCTGGTAAACGAAGGGTTTCGAGTTCGAGTACTGAGTGAATTTTATTTTTTTATGTTTTTTTTTTTGCATTTTTATTATGTTCAAATTATTTTGTCAAAATTCTAGTTATATTTTGACAAATGTTGTATTTAATTTTTAAGAGCGTAAATTTAATAATTATCTTATTATATGATTAACAGACGATAAATTATTTTAAAAATATCGTTCGTTTTGCCGTGATTACTACAAAGTAAAATTTGTCCTACACACTCAGCATACCGCCTTCACTTATTATATACCTGCGAAACCCTGAAATGTGTGAATATTCACACTTCACATCAATTTTTATGTTTATATGCAACAAGAGGAATATAATAAAAAATTTTAAAAAAATCATGCCTATCCCCTATTGTTCAATTTTAGTATGATCAATAAACATGACACGTGTGAACACATTTTCATTTTCATGAAAAATGCTAAAAATGATTCATTTAAAATTGTAAACTTATCAGACCCCTTTTATAGTTACCAATGGAGAATAATATTTGTGTTTTAATATTTAGTTGTTTATGGCATCATTAGATATGTAGATTTAATGATTCTTATTAATTATAGTAAATATTACAACCTGTAATTTCTGAGTGTTAACAATTAATTGAAAAAGTGCAACTACATAATGAGTTAATGTTAGTGCATCCCACGTGTACTGCAATTATACCAACCATGTAATGCCAAGGACAACACTGTCAAGAATGCTAAAAGATATTTGAGGAGGAAGACTGAACATTCGTCAACCAGTGGAAAGACCTCGCAAAAGATGAAGATTCAACTAACAACAGATTTAAGGGGGGGGGGGGGTATGGTCAGAGCAGCACATTTTATACCCATTTTCAAGATTTTTTTTTAGAAAACTGTTAATAGTAACTTGATTGTGATAATACCTACAGTAAAGAACAACCTTTGAAGAGTATCCAAAAAAATTGTATTGAAAAATATCGAAAATTAAGCTCGTGACATAAATTTGAAATTTTCGTTCAGGACAAAGAGTTGATTTGCGGTGAGACACATAACTAATGACTGGATCATCTAAAACAAAAAAACCAAAAATATTTCGTTAGTTTATGAGTTTCTTGAGGTAACGCTGTCGAGATATTTTTTTTTCTTGCTTTATTTTTTTTTATGGAATTTTTTACAACTGAAAACAGAAATTTCGAAAAAAAAAATCCGTTTTTTTCGTTTTTTTGACTTCAAACTTATACCAAAAATTAAATAATCTAGATATTTGAAAAAACTCGACAGCGTTACCTCAAGAAACTCATAAACTAACGAAATATTTTTGTTTTTTTTGTTTTAGATGATCCAGTCATTAGTTATGTGTCTCACCGCAAATCAACTCTTTGTCCTGAACGAAAATTTCAAATTCATGTCACGAGCTTAATTTTCGATATTTTTCAATAAAAATTTTTTTAGATACTCTTCAAAGGTTGTTCTTTACTGTAGGTATTATCCCAATCAAGTTACTATTAACTGTTTTCTAAAAAAAAATCTTGAAAATGGGTATAAAATGTGCTGCTCTGACCATACCCCCCCCCCCCTTAAGTTTTAAACAGAGTCAAACCCAAATTTATTTCATTCCGGTTGACGGTTTCGTTTCAAGTAAATGTTTTTCGTTCCAGTTTCGGTTTCGGATCATCTAAAAATTCAGTTCAGTTCCGGTTCGGACCCGGTTCGAATAACAAGTTAAAATCGAGTCTAACATCAAATATCTACCGGTATAAATTTTGGTTTAATTTTATTTACCAAATTCCCTTCTTATTCTTATTTTATTGAGAACTGACACGCTCGGATACGCAGTCTGGTGGTCAAATATTGTACTACGCAACTGTAGTACTGTTTGAAATTATTACACATTTTCTAGTGTTGATTTTTTGTTAGAATGTCGATAGATACATTTTCATAAAATAAAAATGTACTGTACTTAAATTAACCTGTTCGCTGTTAGCATATTGACAGCTGAATACTAGACAATTCAGCCATATTGCCTTGAAAAACAGCGCTGCCAACGGTAATGTCACTTCTCAATAGTTATAAAATTGAACATACAAAAGAAAGAGAACTTAATTAAAAAATTTATTGTCAAAAACGAAAATAAAATATAATTTAGGAACATAAAAATGAAAAAACAAAAAAATATTGCACGTAAATAAAATAAAATTCTGACAAATTAGAAGGAAATTACAAAAATAATTAATAAGACACAGGGCCGGATTAGGGGGTGTCAAGACAGTCAGTTGCCTGGGGCGCCACATGCATGGAGTGCTGAAAATTTTGGTTGAAGAAGTATTTTTGCTCAACAAATATTTTTGATCAATGAACAACTTAATTTTTAGCGCCTTTAAAAATTTGGGTTCACAAACTGAATCGAAAACCGAAAACCGAAAAAAACCGTTATTTTTGTCGGAACGAAAACCGGAACTGAACCGAAAAAAAATATCGGTTTATTTCGGTTCAGATAATGGTTATGTGAGTGAATATAAATTACATTTTATTTAAGATTATTTTTTAAACTGATTATCAGAAAAAAGTAAAAAAGAAATTGCGATTCTATTATTTCAGGGGAGGGGGGAACGCCCAGAACCCCCCCCCCCCTGGCAGCGGCCTTGGTATGATTATTACAAAATAAAGAATAAAATGTTCTTCTAAATTATAGTAGAAAATAAATTTCTAATACAAATAAAAGCATTTAAAAATTTATCACTCGGAACTGAACCGAAAACCGAAAAAAAAACGTTATTTTTGCCGGAACGAAAACCTGAACCGAACTGACATATATATATTTTTTTTTGAACCGGAACGAAAACCTAAACGAAAAAAATAACGGTTCGAAGCCATGTAATAACTTTTAAAAAACATTTTTAAATTTTTATATTTAAAAATGCTGTGCACTGTCGGGGTCCATTTATTGTTAAAATACAGAACTACGCAAAAGCAATTTAATTCCGCGTAAACGTTTAGAATAGCCTATAATGCTAATACTGGTTAACAAAATTATTATAAATTTAAAAAATTATTTTTAAATTTTTATATTTAAATTGCTGTGCACTGTCGTGGACCATTTATTGTTTACGCAATACAGAAATACGCAAAAAAAATCCACATTAAAATTCTCATTAGCGAAACTAATTAAGAGGATTAATTTCTTTACTTATTTGATAATTTTGGTAGACATTACGTCATTAATCCTTCCAAATATTTCTCGTTCACAGTCGTTTATGAAACGTTCAACACATGTTGATCAGTGCATTTTTTGTATAAAATACCCTTAAATTAATAACTACCTTAAGCGCTAGTAGCCATAAATGCTGTGTGTACACATTTTTACCAGTTTTATATAAAGTAAAATTTGAAAAAGTGCAATAGTGAAACAAGTTGAGTGTCTATTGAAGGGTTAAGAAGGGACGTCCTATACTGACTCGACATCCCTTGGGAGCTAATAGCCAAAGATGCTGCACACCATTTTCTCAAAATTCAAAAAATTCTGTGGATTTTATGTTTTTTGTAAGTATTGTGAATTTTTGGAATGTTTTTACGTCTCAATATTTTTAACAGCTCTAAGTAAGTTTGTATGTTCTTTGGGCGCTAATAGCCTAAACTGCTGTACACCATTATTTCAAATTTCAAAAAATTCTGTGGATTTTAAGATTTTTGTAAATATTGTGCAGAAAAATGGTTTTGAAAATGTTTTTTCGATTCAATATTTTTAATAGCTTTAAGTTTTATGTTCTTTGGGTGCTAATAGCCAAAGATGCTGCACACTATTTTTACAAATTTCAAAAAATTATGTTGATTTTAATTTTTTTGTAAGTATTGTGTAAGTAAATTTTTGGAATGTTTTTACGTTTCAATATTTTTAACAGCTGGAAGTATGTTTATGTTCTTTGGGCGTTAATAGCCTAAAGTGCTGTACACCATTTTTTCAAATTTCAAAAATTCTGTGAATTTTAAATGTTTTGTAAGTATTGTGAAGGTAAATTTTTGGAATGTTTTTTCCATTCAATAATTTTAATAGCTCTAAGTAAGTTTGTATGTTCTTTGGGAGCTACTAGCCAAAGATGCAGCATATCATTTTTTCAAATTTTTAAAAAATCTGGATTTTAAATATTTTCTATACCATTTTTCCAGTTACAGAAAAATTAAAGCGATCTTTTTACGCCAAGATTTTTGTTAGTATATAATAAGTGATTTTTTTTGGCACATTTTTTTGTCAAGAAATTTCTCAAAAAAATGGATTTTTTGACATTTTTTTTAAATCTGTACCTCAGATTTTATTATATACTTGATTCAAAATTTTTAAAAAATATTTTTCGAAAATATTTCTATATTTTTTTGGAATATTTTTCGATTCAATATTTTTAACACAATAGTGAATCTATACGTCTTTTGGGCGATAATAGCCCAAGCTGCTGTACACCATTTTTACCAGTTACTGAAAAATATGTGATTTTTTTACGCCAGGTTTTGTAAGTATATTATTAAGTGATTTTTTTTTGGCACATTTTTTGTCAAGAAATTTCTCAAAAAAATTGATTCTTTGATATTTTTTTGATTCTGTACCTCAGATTTTATTTTGTTTTTTTTTATTTTTATGTCCATTACTGCTTTGGCAATAAGCCAGGAAAATTATTTTTTGAAAATTTCCATGCCTGAACGGGATTCGAACCCGAGACCTTAGCAACGCAGAGCATATGTGTTACCACTACGCTACGCCGATCGGCTTTTTTGTAATTGACAACGTAACTTAATTAAAATTTAAAATTATTTTTCAATAATATATATTTCTATATTTTTTTGGAATATTTTTCAATTCAATATTTTTAATACAATTAAGTAAATCTATACGTCATTCGGGCGCTAATAGCCTAAATTGATGTATAAGTTGCTTAGTATGACATGCTCCCTAAGAACCTAAAAAGAGGGATCTATGGATGCTGGACAACACCTTAAAAAACACAAAATATCCACGATTGGATATTGCCAGGGTTGGGGATGCAAATGTGTGTATTCAGCTCCATTGATCCTTAGCATAAAGTGCTCCCCAGGAACCTATAATGAAGGATCTGTGGGTGCTTTTCAACACCTTAAAAAACACAAAATATCCACGATTACATATTGCCAGGGTTGGGGATGCAATCGCGTGTATTCTGCTCCATTGATACTTAGTATAAAGTGCTGCCTAGGAACCTAAAATGAGAGATCTGTGGATGGCTTGGCCACACGATTGCATAATGCCAGGGTTGGGGTTGCAGTCGCGTGTATTCAGTTCCATTGATCCTTAGTATAAAGCAGGGCTTCGACCCGGAACTGAACCGAAAACCGAAAAAAACCGGTTTTGCCGGAACGAAAATCGGAACCGAACCGATATATAATTTTGTAATTGAACCGGAACGAAAACCGAAACGAAAAAAATAACGGTTCGAAGCCCTGAATATGATCTCTCTTAATAAAAAAAAAATAATAAATAACAGTTTGAAGAATCGCAATATTATAAATAGACCGGGAGCTCATGACATTTTTGGTCTCCGATTTCATACAGCATGCCTTTTGGAGGAGAGAATATTTACCCTGTGACAACAAAAAAGGGATGGTACTAAACCCCTGCACGCTTTCCGGTCATAGGGAAAATTGCATTTCCACTTGCACAAAAATTTTGTGTTTTTCTCTGATTTAATATTGCTTGCCCTTTTGTCAAAAGAAAGTTATAACAAATTTAAAGTCTTTTAATTATAGGCATGCTGTATGAAAACGCGGAAAATCATATTTTTTTATTACAAGATCACATGACCGTTTGAGCCCTTTGGGACCCTCCGAATCGCATGCATATATTTAAAAGACTTTAAATTTGTTATAACTTTCTTTTGACAAAAGGGCAAGCAATATTAAATCAGAGAAAAACACAACATTTTTGTGCAAGTGGAAATGCAATTTTCCCTATGACCGGAAAGCGTGCAGGGGTTTAGTACCATCCCTTTTTTGTTGTCACAGGGTAAATATTCTCTCCTCCAAAAGGCATGCTGTATGAAATCGGAGACCAAAAACTGTCATGAGCTCCCGGTCTAAAAGAAGAAAACGGAATAACACAAACATTTTACATTAAAAAAAAAAAATAGTTAATTCGGTTGTAAAAATAATATTTGAAATTTAAAATTAAAATAAAATTAAAAATCCATGTTTAATCCATAAATTAATATGTTCTTCAAATTGGCTTCTGATAGATTCATTTTTTTATCAGTCAATATAAGTTTTATTACTAAGAAAGCCATTAAAATTTATTGAAAAAAAAAAAAATTAACCGAAATTAACCGTTATTAACATTTTGTTCCGGTTTCGGTTTTTAAATTGAGCAATTTTACGTTTTCGGTACAGTACTGGTTCGACTCTCTTCGGGTCAATAAACTATATGCATGTCAAATTTTAACACTCAAGGTCCAGTTGTGTGGCCATAATTTCTATCGTACAAACAGACAGTCATAAGTACCAATATAATAAATTTTTGGCTCCACTTTTCAGTGTTATTCTAAAATCTGGAATCCTATACAGTAGATATCTTACTTGACATACTCGTACGTTTGGTTGCCTAACTACAAGGGGAAAAACCGTAAAAGATTTCAATTAAATTATATATCTTACGCAGCAATATTTAAAAGAAAATTTAACAATACGAAAGAAAGACAACATTAGGTCCTCTTTATCCCTAACATTTCTTATAAACCAGTCTGAAATTATGTAAAAACATATGCCTTTATGTTTGTAGTAAAGCAGCTGTCGTAGAGATGGTACTACAATAGAAATACTAAAATACAAAGCCTGCGCAAAACAGTTAACTGTACCGAAACGGCTGCTGCAAGCTAGAATCAAGTTTCATCACAATTCAAATCATTTCATCTCTGTCCAACAATATAACCAACCAAACAATTTACAACCAATAATTAATTGTGTCCACGTTTTCTTCTCATCTGGATTGTTGTAAATCTGTTTAATATTCATTCAGACATGCGCATTTGATTTTGTGTGAGCGAGATAGATCCTATTCTCATCAGGAATTTCATATTTTCCCTCTCTAACTATCTCTGTCTGTGAATAGAATAGGTACCCCCCTCTAATGACGAATCAATGAACTAAAACCACTCTGTTGAACTCATTTCTTGTAATATGGCCGTTTGTTCTCGTGTTATTTTGTGAAACAGGATTAATACATAAATCTACAAGTAAGTATTATAAATTTAACATATATATTATGTTTAGAAGTGTATTCAATGGTGATATTAAATTTATGAGTGATTATTGCGTATTTATCTTTTAAATATGGTTCACCTCTCGGATGAAACCACGTTTTTCGCGTTGTTTACTTTTGTATAACATAAATTACTATTAATATTTAACTGCCAAACAAAAATTCACCGAGTAGAATACTTAAATTTTAATTTACAACATTGAAACAATTTAAACATTAATGTTTTATGTCTGAATTAATTTTTAATGATAATTGTTTATTACAGAAATGGTTACCATAGGAACAAAAACAGAAGGTAAAATAAATGTATTTTATTATTTATCTATTATTACGTTTTTTAATGTTTATTTAACTTGTATAAATATGATTTTTATATTACTCAAGGTCGGTTTTATTAACAAATTCTAGTAAATTCGACTTGTTCATGCACGCTTGTCTTGTGTTTTAGTTTTTATTTAATGTAGCCAAGGTTTTTTTTACCTTGTTAGAACGAATAAATTATGACCCACATTTTTTTTTAAAGATTAAGCGGAACGGAGTTTTACAGGATCGGATTTATGATATTTTTCAATAGAATATTAATAATATTTAACTTATTGATAATACAACTTAAAATTTGGCGAAAATTGAACATTTTGAATATAAAACTATTCTAAATGGCCCTTTTCGAAATTTAGATTAATTATACCCTTAGCGATTTCTCCACTTTTGGAAGCATTCTTTTGTAAATCAGCTACCAAATTTTGTTCATCTGGAGTGGTTTGAAAATGGCGTCCTTTTTAGTGTTAAATAATTTTGAAAAAATGAGTCATATATCGCTAATCAATTTAGTATTGTAATTGAGGAATTAAGGTGGCTTTGTTCTTCGCCAAATGGAGAACATACGAAGGCGGAAAGGTGAATAAAAATGAAAGTTTTTATTTAATGCAATTTAATTTTTATCAGAGGCGAATTAAGCGGTGGGCGGACTGGGCGGCCGCCCGGGCCCCACGAAGCCGGGGGGCCACCGCAGCCTATATACAAATATTTCCATTCTATTTAAAATAATAGAGGGCCCATTTTAATTTTACCGCCCAGGGCCCCTAAGCAACTTAATTCGCCACAGCACTAGCCGGTTTATGACTATGACTAGCTGGAATGTGATCGGCGAGATGCATTTTTGTTTGAATAATCTGCGTGTATTTTGATTATTTGATTCATTTTATAAAAATCTGTCTATCTATCAATATGTGAGCTGTGAAAGAGAAAAGTGTATTTATATTAACTAAAAAATCTACCCCCTCCCCCGTAACATTACTTCTAAACACCATTAATTTGTAAGACATAGGGTAGGCCTAGGGGCTCCATCATAGAAATTGATTCAGGGGAAAGAAATTGATTAAAAAAGGGCTCCGCAAGTATAAAAGGTTGGGAACCACTGGTCTCGAGAAAAATTGGGGCTTTAATCGTTTAAAACGTTTTGAGATAATGTCAATTTTTGAATGGCATAATTTACATTATTTGTGAAAATTGTAAAATAAAAAAAATCAGAACTCAAAAATTGTTAGAGATAGCGACCAGCGGTTGAAATTTTTGGATTCCTTGTAGTTTATTTAGTCTAGAAAAAATTTGAGGCCTTACTCGTTTTCCGTATTTTAAAAGTATGACAAATTTTAATATGGCGTGATTTATAGAAATATTCATCTTCGCAGGGATATATCTCAAAAACGAAATGCAATAAAGACCTGCGGTTGATATTTTTAAAATCTTGAGCTCCTAATTTATTTGTAACCAGATTTTGAAACAAAAATTTTTTTTGAAGTTTTTTCATTTTTTTAAATTTTTTTTGAAAATTTTGAAGATTGCTAACTAGAAAATGGTTAGGGATATAAATATGCGGCTTGAAATTTTAAAATTCTACTACACTGTTTAATCTAAGAAAAAAATTGGGCTTAAATAAACATATTATTAAGTTTTGTAGGGGTAGTAATCCAAAATCCTTGAAAATGGCCAAAAATCGAAAAAATCGTAAGGGGTAGACCTTAAAAAATCGTAATTTTGAAGTAAAAAAATTTTGTCTCCAATTTCATTGAAAATTGGTACAAATATGCATTTTTTGTCAGAGATCAAGAAAATTTGGTCCATTTTGAAGTTTGGGCAAAAGTTTTGGAATTATAGGCAAAAAACTGACCTAAATCAGCTCTAACTCAAAAACTAGGAAAGCATGAATTTTTTAAATATTTTTTTCATAATCCTCACTCCAAAATTATCCTAAAACTATATTTTTAGGTTATTTTATAAATTTAAAAAATTTTAAAATATATATTTTAAAAATTATATTTTAAAAATATATATTTTTATATATATTTATAAATATTTAAAAATTTGTTTTTTAATTATTGCAATATTTGCTCATTTCTCAGCAATGTTAGAACATGTCTAAAAAAATAAATGAAACTAGATATGCAAACAAACACTGATAATGCGCTGTAAACAAGCTGAATAATACACATCCACTAAGTGACAAAGTAAATAGATTTTTTCTGAGAATGAATTTCTGTATCACTACATATTTCTCTACCTCAGGACATATATTTTGACGTAGAATACATTTTGTCCGGTTGGTATGCGGGGTTATTCCCGGAAATCGCGTGTAACAAAATTAGGATAGATTCATACACTTTTTTTTTACGCGTACAATAGTAGGAGACACATGAAATATATTTAAAAAGGTAATTAAGCTCGACACAAAAACACTTGTAAACCACGCAATGAAAAATATGGTTTTTAAAAGTGCAGTAGTTCAACTTTTCATCAACAGACGACAGAAGCAAATTTTTGCACTAGTAGCTGATTATAAATCGTTAATATTTATGAATTATTCAGGGATGGGGAGTCGACAGAAAAATTATCGACTCTCGACTCCGGAGTCTGTATTTTCGAAAATCGACTCCGACTCCGACTCCCGACTCCTTTCACTGGTAAATTGTAAAGTCGATTCCAAATGTTTAAGCGGAACTAAATGGAATTTTTATTTTCTTAATTTATCACGAGTTCACTTTTTAACTATCAAAGTGGGCTTTTGTTAAACAAAATGATACAAAGCTTCATTCAATCCTTAAAAGTTAGTAGATTTCGATATTTAATTCCGCTTAAACCAAAGAAACAGACTATACTTACATTAAATATCTTGGGTTTGGGTGAGCTGTTTTTATAAAATGTCATTTTCATTTCATCTTGACTATTGCGTCATTTTTAATACAAATTTTCAAATATATTAGTTTAAAAAAAAATTGTTTTGTATTTTATATAAAGTCTGTTCCTTTGGTTTAGGCGGAACTAGATTTTCGGTTAGTCTGATTTTCGGTTAGTCTGTTCCAAACGATTAGGCGGAACTAACCGAAAATCTAGATCCGCCTAATCGTTTGGAACAGACTATACTTTATTTTTCATAACATGTCACTTTTTTCTTTTGACATATTAATTTTAGCTGCCGACATGAAACATAAAATGATCACAAAGCCCGTTACAACTTGAGAAAATAAAAATCTAGTTTAGTTTCGTTTTAACAAAATAAACAAAGTATACAGAAAAAGAAAAATTAGATATGACTAAAAATTAATTAAATTTTTAACTGGAAAGCGTGAAGGAAACCGGAATTGAATATTTTTAATTTCATTTTCGTTCATGAACAGAGAAAAAATGTCGTTCCTGTTTCCGTACTTTAAAAAATTCTGGTAGTATGGTATTTTACTTTCGTTTTCGGATTGTTCTCATCCTTGATAAATATGTAATCAAAGAGTCGGGAGTCGATAACTTTTTCCAACTCCCGACTCCGACTCCGACTCCTCCAAAAAGCTTCGACTCCTCGACTCCCGACTCCCGACTCCGACTCCCCATCCCTGGAATTATTTACAAATGTCTACACTGATTTCCTTGTGTAAACAGTGCAGGATTCTCTTAAGTATCTCAAGTAGTTCGCGTTCGTTACAAGTTTGGATAATACTGATTTTAACCCTTATATGAATAATAATAGGGCACAAGAGTTATATAGGTCGCCAAACGTTCTCCTCGTCCTTATATCGTTGTCCTCAATCGCAGCCTATATGCTAGAACCATTTTAGATTTCAATACATGTATTTGTTCATGATTTTCAATTTGAAACTTCATTTAGCAAGCTGTAGATTACATGTTAAAACAACAGACCAAGCAATTTCTGTAAATCAATATGAAACGGATGAATGAACAGAAATAATTTGAATGTAAATAAAAGATTGTGTGTAAGGACATGCGTGTTACGATCCACGTATGTCAATAACAGATCAAAACAAATGAAAACACAGTTAAAAAGAACCATAAAGCAAACGTAACAATTTGATAATGGCACATTAAATTCACATTGAATGGATTCTCTTCCGATTTCCCACTCTTTGCAGTGCTGTTAGCTTCTTTTAAATCCATTTGCAAAGGGGAGGCCTATGTTCAGCAATGGACTTCTTCGGTCGAAGAATGTGAAGAATATTTGAAGAAAAAAATTGATGTGAATTGTTGACATTTCAGGGTTTCGCAGATATATAATAAGTGAAGGCGGCATGCTGAGTGTGTAGGACAAATTTTGCTGTATAGTAATCACGGCGAAATGAACGATATTTTTAAAATAATTTATCGTCTGTTAATCTACGAGCTTTAAAATAATTTTATGTTGAAATATTGTTTGTTAATTTTAATTCGAGTGCCTAATACCATTATTTAGGTTTCTAAATATGTGCAGTATTTTTTTATACAGCAAAGTTCATTAAGATTTTGAAAATTGCGCCTATGGCTTCCATTGATTGTCATATGTTCCGCCCTTTTGGTTTCGTATACATGACACATAGAATGAAAATATAATTCCAACTGGTTATTAAATTTACGCTCTAAAAATTAAATGCAACATTTGCCAAAATAGAATTTTGACAAAATAATTTTAAAAAAAATAAAAATGAAAAAAAAAACAAAATAAAATTGTCTCATCTGGCCTGGAGCGAACCCTAGAATTCTGGGTAGCTAGCGAGCATGCTAACCATCAGACCATGATACGTCTTCTAGTCTAGTGTGTTACATAACTATAACTTTTGTAAATCGTCAACCAAAAAATACAAAAAATGCGTTATTTTCCGAAATCATAATCTGATCAAAAATTCCTGTTGTACTATTCCGGTTCGCACCAATGTACATTACTCAGAATTTTTTCAGATTTTTAGTTTAAACCATTTGGGCTACAGGGTGTTACAATTTTAACAAAAATCGCTTCAAAATAATTTATTTTGCAAAAATAAAATTTTGTTATCCACGTACTAAGGGCTTTCATTTGATGCCCTAGTCAGAATTAAAAAAAAAAATATTTTTTCTTCGATGAGCAGATATTTATGTTTTTTAGAGGTTTTAGTATTTTTCCTATGTGCGGGTCAAAGAGTTGTATAAGCATGCCAAATTGCAGCTTTCTAGGTTTAGCCGTTTCGCTACAATTTTTACCGAACAGACAGACAGACGACAAAATGACGGTAGAAGGGTTTTTTGGTCATACCTACAAAACCCTAAAAATTTAGGTAAATAATAACGAATTGTCTCGTACGAAGCCGGGCGATTTATTCAGAAAATAAACATTTATAATTTTTATTATTACTATTTTTACACATCTCTAGTAAAACAAAGAATAATACAAAAAAAAATTAATTTAACAAGGACGTGGCTGTCTCCACAGCTTGTATGGAACATGATAATGTTGTTTGTAATCGTCCCTTACGATGAAGTTTTGCCTTGTTAATGTGCGGAATCTTATAGGACTTCCTTTTCCTAACATGGTTGCTTCTAGACAAATTTTAGAAAGACTTAGATGAGGCATGGTAAAAAAATGGTTGGGAAACACTGATATAACCTAATGTTATTCTTTATAGTGTTAACTGTGCCTTATATAAAAATGGTGACCTTCATTATGGCTTTTCTAACAATATCTTTCTTCTGGCATAATGTTGAATAGTTTCGTAACACTTTCTAAATCTCAAAATTCATATTAAAAATTTCTGTTTTGTCTATTCTATTTCAGTATTGTTTCTAATTTATGTTATTTTATAAATATTTCCTTTCTTAAATTGCCAAAAGGAAAAGATGCGGATAAATGTACAGCAAAATCTGTACATTGTTTGTAAAAATGAATACCTTCTAGAATTAATTGTTAAAGTAGGTCAAAGTATCGAATAACAAATTTGCTGATGAAGGGATGAGGGAAGGTACTTGTTCATTTTATGTGCGCTGCGTGGGTATTGTACAAAGCTTAATAGGGCTATTATTACATTATAGAGAAATGGTTTCGAAACTTAGCAAGCTGGAGGACCCGTTTTAATAAAGGAAACATTTTGGTGTGCTCTCATATTTTGGTGGACTCATCTAAGGGATGTATTGGTTACCCTTATATTTTGGATTGTGTTTTAGACTGATTACTTAGTTGTATTGTTGAAACATTGGTCGGTAGATGACTTTGCTCTCTTCTTTTCAATAAAGTCTCTAGATTACTTGACTTTCAGAATTCTCGTTCTCGCTCATCTGGAGAATTAAACTGAACTGCTACTTATTTCTGCACAATATACTACTATAGTTTTGCAAATATCCAAAACACTATATTCCAATACTGCGGCCATCTTCATATAATGGCGCAGCTCGTACTACGTCTTCCGGCCACATCTTAATTTTATTGCACAAAAAATGACTGGTAGGCAAAAAAAGAATAGACAAATTTTATTTTAACAATGAATTAATTGTGTTAAAACTTACGTACTTAATATGCGATATTATACAGTACCTAAACAAAATATTATAACCATTTATGATTTTTTAAAAATTTATTGTTTTACACAAAATCAACAAAATAGTAATACACCAATTTTATTTTTATTTTATATTTTATTATTTCAAATTATTTTAGTACATTTATAAATTTTTTTAAAAATATTTTGTGTTGCCCCCTTTGCTTTTATTACTGCCGCAATTCTTCGAGGCATACTCTCAATACATGCCCTAATACAATTTTCAATTTCTGGAGAGCCATGCCATACTTTTTTAATATTATCTGTTAAAACTTGTTTATTAGTATTATTTAAATCATAAACAAGTCTTTTCAGGAGGTTCCAAACATTTTCGATAGAATTGATATCCGGCGAAATACCTGGCCAGGACGAAATCGGTACTTTTTGTTCTTGCAAATCAGTCTCAGAATAAAAATACAGAGTTGAAGATGTTTAAAATAGCTTATCTTTTTATAAATACACGATATGTTAAAGAAATAAATAAAGTAGCATATGATTATATGTCGGCATTTTTAATAAACAGTTGTTTTTGTAAGTGGTTATAATATTTTGTCTAGGTACTGTATAGTCTTGGTACGGGTATTATTTAATGTTAAAGCTTGTTTAATAACAACAAAAAATATTTGTTTATGTAGACATTGTATTACCTTCCATTACTTATAGTTTCCTAATAAAACGATTAAATAATTTTTTATCAGCCTTTAAAACACAACATTAAGACAGTCCTTTTTTTTGTCGGCCCGTGTATGTTTTTTTTTAAAATTCCATAATCGATTTTTTTCTACCATTGAATCGTAAATCGATCATAACATTTCGATTAATCAAATGATTAATTAATTTTTATTGCCATCTCTACCCACGGTGCTCTAAGAACATCCATGTAGAACTGGCGAGATTTACAGCTTAACTCGGAGATGATGATGTACAAGGCAGCTGTACTCCTTGTACTCTCCTCCATCTACTAGTCTACAGCAGTGAATCATGGTATAGACTGAATTAAAAAAAAGAAACTTTGTTGAAAAAAATGCTCTCTTCATTGACTCTCTTATCAAATTGCAATTGTTGTCTAATTTAACCTCGTAGTTCTTATAGTTCTAGATATTGCAGTAGTGGATAAATTCAAATTAACACTCTGTATAAAAAGATGTACTTACACACATTTGAATGAAAGCAAGTTTTATTGCATTTGGAGAGAAATGTACACAGAAATATCTCTTAATTGAAGTTAAGTTAGCTAGAATCTGACTCAGCAATTTAAAATCAATTCTAGACAAGTTGGCGACTCTATAAAACAATTTTCTAAGTACGTAATAGAATGTTATGGAAGAAAGTAATTGTGGAAAGGATATGTGAATGGAAATATCCGGTGTGACCTTTGCAAAATCTTCTGTCTAACAATAACTCATTTCTGGCTAGAATTCAGAAATAGGCCATTCACATAATGTAATTCAACCAGAAATAAATAAAGTTGTTATTTTCAGTTTATAAACATCTTTTTGATCTATTACTTTTAAATATTTTTTTTAAACAGATTAAATATTCAAATTTTAACACATGAATGAACAGCAAAATTTTCTTTATTGAGAGAAAGGTAATTTTTGAGAGGTACATGATGTGAGGATGCCACCTTATATATAAATAAAAGTAACGATTGGTTGATTTAATTTAAAATATAATCTTAACTCGACCAACCCTTGAAATGTGCAGTACAATTTTACTCTACTTACACGCAATAAGAAGAAATGTGTAGTTCATAATGCAGCTAAGCACTGGCGGAATGAGAAACGGAAGCCAATAAATATAGAAGAAGGAGAATTTAAAATATATTTATATTACTTCATTTGTACTTACTCTGTACTTCCCTACAATCTGAAGACTCCCACATAATAAGTTGATAATCCGCGAGCGGTTTCGTATATGAACTCTTCACTAGCTGGTTGCTATGATTTTTAGTATGGATTTAAGTTGTATTCATAAATATGTTATACACTTATACCCTTTTCAGAAATTAAGAAGTAGTAATAAAATCGTGAAAGATTGAAGTCGCTTCCCTATTGGTTCTTGCATAAATTTAAGTGCTCAACAGCCAACGAACGACGAGAGTTTGACAAAATTATCACGTGAACATTGCATGATTACTACTTCTTAATTTTGAATAGAGTATAGGTGTCAAATAAAAAATGCCGTCCAAATTTTTGAAGTAATCCAGCCTTGCTTCGTGACTTCGTCGTCGGTCGTGAAACATGTGCCGTCTAAATGCAGTTTTAAGTTCGAGAAGAGGTGGTAGTCTTAAAACATTTCCATTTGGAAACTAATTAGCAGTTTTTGCGCTAAATGCACTCCCGCGATATCGTGAATAAGGAACACTTTCCACGACAGTAATCCATGCGTTTTGTTCTTTATTGCCCTCCTGAATTGGCATAGTCTTGCTATAGGTATTCGCATTTGACGGTTATCTCTTTCGGCAGAAATTTCGGAATATCGCAATAGGGGCTAGGTATGATTTTTTTTTATTTTTTATTATATTCCTCTTGTTAAATATAAACATAAAAAACAGTTTTTATTTTTTTTTTTTTGTAATTTGAAGGCTTAAAAAAATTATAAATGTATGTAGCGCGCGAAAACGACGTGTGACGTCATACCCCTTCTAACTGACGTATGACACTACTAGCTTACCGGCGTACATAGTCTGTTCTGAACTTATTTGTTTGTATAACTTTCATAGGTTATGTAAAGTTAGAGTGATTTTAGTTAAAATAAAGTTTAATTCTATAAAAACAATGTATACATGTTTACCGAATTAAATTTTATATTAAAATAGATAACTTATATTGCAGTATTTCAATTATGCCTCTAACGTTTTGTAACTTCATGTAAACAATGTAGTAAAATTCTGACATCTAAATTACATAAATATTTACATTTTACAGAGTTGCAGCGTTTGTTTACATAAAGTTATAGAATATAAAATAAAAATTACTTTGACACCACGTATTTCCTCAGCACTGTAGCGTTCATTATTTTTCATATATTCCATGAGCATAAATGCATCAATGTTGGGTAAATTATCACTCTGAGCCCTAACAAAATCTTTATCTGCCATTGTAATAATAAATGCGTGAAAAATTGCTTAAAAACAAATACAAAACTCTCGAACAATACAATACACACACGTGTAAAGATTATGTTGTAGCTGTATCTGTGATGTGAAACCCCTATCGTTTGACGTCATACTCAGTCGTTTTACTCGGCAACCTTCGCTCCGTGGTCGGCTTATTTCAAATTTACAATATTTTAATTCAAAAATTTGGCTATAATATTAATTAAAATGTAATTTTTGTTTTGTTAGGTGACATAACTAACATTAACATATCAAAATAATGTAGTTTTAAGGAAATACAAATTTTATGCGTATCCCCTATTGGACGCTTTTTTCAATAACTCCATTTTTGCCCAGTATTTCACAATGCAGTGATGAAAAAATACAGATTTCCATAGAGACAGATAATAAAATCCTAGAGTGTCTATTTTCATTTATATTTGTACGCGTACAATAAGTGTAGTAATGTAACAAATTGTATATAGTAAGTGGATTTCATGCTGCAAGCGTAGTTGTAGAAGTTTTGATACAGTTGCTAAATTATGTTACTAAATTAATTTAACTTGATTATAATGGTCTTATAATGAAACTACACATAACTCTGCATTGCGAACCAAATTCGTGAAATTCGTCGTTAACGTTAATACGTATTGATGATTTTTTTCAAAAATTCAAACTGTATTTGGTACTAAAAAAGAAATACCAACATCAAGTTAGAGATCCTCAAAAAAGTGAGATCGATTTTGACATACGCCTCAGAATCCTGGACCACTACAGAGCTGTACATCTCTAAAATAACTAGCTCTGAAATGAGATTTTTCAGTAAAATTGAAGATGAAACAAAATTGGACAAAATAAGAATGGAAGTATTTATACAAAACTAGACACAAAGCCAGTGGAGACTATAATAGAAGACAGTCAAATATAATCATAAATCAATAGTAAATTTCTCTGAGATTTTCTGCAACGAGAAATATTTTTTAATTACACCTCTTGAATAATGTACAAGGTTGAAAGTGGTCTACAATCTCATGTATATATATACATACACAACACATACAGACATACAGACGTTCACTGAATTATATGTAGGTATTAGAATGTGAAACGAATCGATGTATCATATGAATAATATATTTAGAAGTCAATGAATGATACAAAAATCCTATAAATTTTATATTCGTGGTATCCGAAAGAACACGGCTTTTATCGAATGAAGAAAACGGTTCGGGAAAATATTATTTACTCAGCTTTTATATTATTTTGTGGTTAAGGGCAGAATAAATATTACAGGTCTCTCAATTCTCTCATACAAAACTAACAACCAGAAATAACAGAACAATTTATACATTGATTTTGTAGTAAATTTTTAATTATAGCCTGTATTTTTTTACTTTTTTTTGAAAACTAGTACTCCCTCCGTCCGAAAATATGATATACATTTACAATTTTAATTAATTAGAATGATTTTATTTATGTAATTGTTACAAATATCTAGTAAAACAAAGAATAATACAAAAAGTTTTAATTTAACAAGGACGTGGCTGTCTCCACAGCTTGTATGGAACATGATAATGTTGTTTGTATTCGTCCCTTACGATGAAGTTTTACCTTATTAATGTGCAGAATCTAATAGGAATTCCCGCCTTTTGCTAACATGGTTGCTTCTAGACAATTTTAGTTAGAAAAACAAGGTTTTGTATGTTTAATGCATTTTGTACGCATGCAATCAGTTCGTCGATTGTATTCGGTGAAGCTGTATGTTGTAAGGAGTGTATAAAATTGAAAAAGCCAAGATCCTTTACATTAAAATCTGGACTATTTGGTGGTTGTGATTTACGTCGATTTGGAACTTCTTCGCAATTCAACACTATTTTAATCAAAATTCGCCATTTTGTTAGAACAGCAAGTGTCGTTTTAATTTTTTAATCGTCTGAAATATGCGTTTTTAGATTTTTGTAGGTATGACCACCAGAAGACAAACAGACATAACGTCACTCATGTGTCTGTATGTCTGTCTGTCTGTACGATAGAAATGTAGCCAAACGTCTGAACATAGAATGTTGCAATTTGGCATACTTGTACAACTTTTTGACCCACATATAGGAGAACTATAGAGGGTTCAAAAAATACAGCGCGGGATAAATATAAATAAATATGTATTAAATGGAAAAATTAATATATATTTTTTTTAATTTTGAGTGGGGTATCAAATGAAACCTCTTAATGCGTGGGTGCACAAATTTTTATTTATGAAAAATCTTTTTTTTATAGCATTTTTGTCAATATAATGGCAAAAGTGGGGCTGAATAAAAATCTGAAAAAAAATAATACGATTTTTTCCAAAAATGTACTAAAAAATCAGTGTCCCGCACCCTTTAACCCTAAGGGCTTAAATTAAAATCTGAAAAAAAATCTAAGCAATGTATATTGATATGAACCGGAAACGTACGAGAGGAATTTTTTATCCGATTTTGTTTTTGCAAAATATTACAGTTTTTGTGTTATTGAAAAAAAGAATATAATAATAATAATAATTTAAAATTTATTGTGGGGATATTAAATGGAAGCTCTTTAAGTGCAGATTAAGGAACGGTAATTGATTTTTGAAATACATTTCATTTTGACTAAATTTTGCCAAGTATTAAGATTTTCGTTTACTATCTTAGCTAAAATTAAAAAAATATATTTGTATATACATGGATACATTTTGTTATGGATAGAGAAGAGGTACGTAAATTTATTTAGCAAATATCAACTAGGAAAATAATAAATAACAGGCCGATTGTTGGGATTCCATTTCTAGTAGAGAATCTGTTAGTTTTTCATATAGTCGCAATATAAACAATGTCTCTGTATGCGTTATGCTCTTACGTGACAAAAGATCGCCCGCAGTGTTGCAGGTCTGGATTTGAATGATATTTGTGCAATTATTTAAAAAAAAAAAAAATGCGTTAAAATACATATTATGGTATTATTAGAGATATATTTTACACGGTAGAAAAAATCTAACTGCAACCTTCTTGTCGTGCCTATTGATTTAAAGGATTTAAAACCAACACTTGTAATTGTGTTATGTAGTGACAGGCATTCATCGTTTGGCCTTCTAATAATCATCATTCACTGACTAAATACCTACAAAACCCTGAAATGCGTGAAAATTCACACTTGACGTCAATTTTTTTTCTTTGAATTATACTTTTGACTTATGTGCTCGCCATTTGTTTATTAGTTGCCTAGCAACCACTTATTTAGAAATAAAAACAAAAAAAGATCAATCTAATATTACTTTTGTTAATCCTACATTTTTAGGGTTTTGTAGGTATGACCAAAAAACCCTTATACCGTCATTTTGTCGTCTGTCTGTCTGTCTGTCTGTCTGTCTGTCTGTCTGTCTGTCTGTCTGTCTGTTCGGTAAAAATTGTAGCCAAACGGCTAAACCTAGAAAGTTGAAATTTGGCATGCTTATACAATTCTTTGACCCGCACATAGGAAAAATACTAAAACATCTAAAAAACATATCCCCCTAAAAATATAAACAAATATGTGCAAATATGAAAGCCCTTGGTACGTGGATTAACGATAAAAAAATTATTTTTGCAAAATAAATTATTTTGAGGCGATTTTTGCCAAAATTGTGCAAAAAGTTTTTTGTCCCACACCCTGTAGCCCAGATGGTTTAAGTAATGTACATTGGTGTGAACCGGAATAGTTCAACAGGAATTTTTGATCAGATTAGGTTTTTGGAAAAAAACGCATTTTTTGTGATTTTTGACTAATAATGTACACAAGTTATAGCTTTGTAACACGCCACACTGTAACGTTTATGCTGGTCTAGTGGTATTTGACGCTTATTTTTCACCCAAGTAACCCGATCCGAAAGGGATCGAACCCTGTGAGAAGAGACTATATTATTTTTTGTTTTTTTTTTTTTTTAATTTTTATATTGTTTAAATTATTTTTTCAAAATTCTAGTTATATTTTGGCAAATGTTGCATTTAATTTTTAAAAGCGTAAATTTAATAGCCAGTGGAAATTGTTTAAATATATAATTTAATTCTGTTTCAATGTACACGAAATCAGAGGGGGCGGAACTTATAACAACCAATGGAAGCCATAGCCGCAATTTTTAAAATTCTTAATGAACCTTGCTATATAAAAAAAATACTGCACATATTTAGAAACCTAAATAATGGTATTAGGCGTTCGAATTAAAATTAACAAAAAAAATATTTTAATATAAAATTTGTTTTCGCATCCAAAATAATCATCATTCACTTACTAAATACCTGCAAAACCCTGAAATGTGTGAAAATTCACACTTCACATCAATTTTTTAAGTAATGTACACCATATTTTCGGACAGAGGAAGTATTATAGATTTGAAAATCTAGTTCTGCTTAAGCCAAAGAAACCGACTACAGTTTGTGTCGTTCTTGTAATTTAAGAAATAAATTAATTATTCTTACTTTATAAAATGTCGTAAAAAGCGATTTAGTTTGGTTAGGTACAATACATCAGTTTAATCTTAAAATACAGTTATCCGAGAAAGGTGTCATAAAATGTGTGATTTATGTCCAATATTTCCGAAGCAATATTCCATCAATAAGTCTGTAAATCAGTTTGATTCTCTTCAGGCATCATTTTGTGATCATTGACCTTTTGCGAAATGACAGCTCCCGCGTGCTTCTTCCGTATCTGTCTGACAACACTTTTGGCACAAACCCAATTGATTCACATTCTCAACCCCAACAGAAATACATCAGAATAAATAGAACATAAGTCGCGGAACACAATAGATAGTTTTTAAGGGGGTTTCATTTTTAAAATTTGGATTAAAGCCAGGTGAACTTAAAACGGTTTTTTTGTCAAGGAAGAGAGTTATTTCACGAATTTAGTTATTTTGAATGTTCATAATTGTAAATATTTTGCAAGAAAAAAAGATGGTTATTTTTGAATTTAGAATTTTTTGAAGAGAATAAGATAAATATCGGAATACCAAGAAGTGTGAATTTCAATAACATATTTCAAGTTTTCGTAGGTATTATATGTGACATTTTGTAATACGTAACTAACAGAGAAAGTTCATTTTTATGGTTTTGTAGGTATGACCAAAAAACCCTTATACCGTCATTTTGTCGTCTGTCTGACTGTCTGTCTGTCTGTCTGTCTGTTCGGTAAAAATTGTAGCCAAACGGCTAAACTTAGAGAGTTGAAATTTGGCATGCCTATACAACTCTCTGACCCGCACATAGAAAAAATACTAAAACATCTAAAAAACATATCCCCCTAAAAATATAAACAAATATGTAATCGAAAAAAAAAAAATTAAACTCTAGTAGGGTATCAAATGAAAGCCCTTAGTACGTGGATTAACGATCAAAATTTTATATTTGCAAAATAAATTATTTTTATATGATTTTTGCCAAAATTGTGCAAAAAAAAATTTGTCCCACACCCTGTAGCCCAGATGGTTTAAACTAAAAATCTGAAAAAATTCTCATAATACGGTAATATACATTGGTGTGAACCGGAATAGTACAACAGGAATTTTTGATCAGATTATGTTTTCGTAAAATAACGCATTTTTTTTTTTTTTTTGTTGACGATTTACAAATGCTATAGTTATGTAACACACTATACTAGAAGGCGTATTGTGGTCTAATGGTTAGCTTGCTCGCTTGCTACGCAGCAAACTAGAGTTCGCTCCCGGGCAGAAGAGAGAGTTTTATTTATTTTTTCCATTTTTATTTTGTTTAAATTATTTTATCAAAATTCTAGTTATATTTTGGCAAATGTTTCATTTAATTTTTAAGAGCGTAAATTTAATAACCAGTTGGAATTGTTGGAATTATATTTTCATTTTATGTGTTATGTTTACGAAACCAGAGGGGCCGAGCATATGACTTAAAACAACCAATGGAAGCCATACGCGCAATTTTCAAAATTAACCTTGCTATATAAAAAATACTGCACATATTTAGAAACCTAAATATGTGCAGTATAGTATTAGGTATTCGAATTAATATTAATAAAAAAATATTTTAACATAAAATTTGTTTTTAAAGCTCTATTAACCAGGGCTTCGAACCGTTATTTTTTTCGTCTGTTACCGTTTTCGTTCCGGTTCAATTAAAAAAATATATATCGGTTCGGTTCCGGTTTTCGTTCCGACAAAAATAACGGTTTTTTTCGGTTTTCGGTTCAGTTCCGAGTGATAAATTTTTAAATGCTTTTATATATATTAGAAATTTATTTTCTACTATAATTTAGAAGAACATTTTATTCCTTATTCTGTGATAATATTTACCAAGGTCGCTGCCAGGAGGGAGTTCTGGGCGTTCAACCCCCCTCCCCCGAAATAATAGAAGCGCATTTTTTAAATTATCAGTTAAAAAAATACGAATTACGATTTTTTTCTGCTCATCAGTTTAAAAAATAATCTTAAATAAAATGTATTTTATTTTCACTCACATAAACGTTATCTGAACCGAAATAAACCGATATTTTTTTTTCGGTTCAGTTCCGGTTTTCGTTCCGACAAAAATAACGGTTTTTTTGGGTTCAGTTCCGGTTCGAAGCCCTGCTATTAACAGACGCTAAATTATTTTAAAAATATCGTTTTGCTGTGATTACTACAAAGCACAATTTGTCCTACACACTCAGCATGCCACCTTCACTTATATACCTGCGAAACCCTGCAATGTGTGAAAATTCACTCTTCACATCAATTTTTTGTTTTTGTTTTGGAAATTAAACTTGATACGAATTATTCTTCATTAAAATCCGTATCATTCAATTTTTGTTTTTTGGTGATACCTTGTTTTCTTCCTTGGGTCGCGACATGAACGTGGTTCCCTAATTTGGGTCGTTAAAAAAGGTTAAGAACCTCCGCTTTAGGATGTAGCAGCTTTAGAATGGATATTATGCAACCATGCATGCAATGCCGATCGGTCTCCTTTAATATTATTAAATTACAGTTACATAAAACTAACAATTTACTTGTCTATCAAAGCAATCATGATAATTACATTATAAATATGTAATCGAGTCATGACATGTTTGAAATATTGACGAATTTGACCGAGCAGTTTAAGTTCAAGGTTAGATGCGAAGAGACGACATTGCAGAAACTACTTTTTTTGCCTCAAGGAGACCCACAGTATGGTCATTCATTATTTCTACACATGCTGAAATGGTTTATGTTATAAATTAATATCGTTTTCTCGACCTCGATACATTGAAAAATGCTCTCTTATCGTTTCTGAGCCTGGCTTTTCTAACACAATTTATTAGACTTATAAATTAATTCACTGCATTTACATTGAATCAGTTACAGCAGCGATTCCGAAACTGTGCGCCGCGGCGACCTGGGCCAATTAAAAAAAAATTACAACTCAAATAAAGGTTAGAGAAAATGACCTGAGGTTAGAATTTGAAATTTTTAAAATATTGACGTCCTAATTGACTTGTAACCATATTTTGAAACAAACAAAATGAAAGTTTTTAATTTTTTTAAATTTTTTATAAATCCTTACTATAAAATGGTTAGGGATAGAAATCTGCGGTTTGAATTGTTAAAATCTACATAGATTGTTTAGTTTAAAAAAAAAAATTGATGTGAAGTGTGAATATTCACACATTTCAGGGTTTCGCAGGTATATAATAAGTGAAGGCGGTATGCTGAGTGTGTAGGACAAATTTTACTTTGTAGTATTCACGGCAAAATGAACGATATTTTTAAAATAATTTATCGTCTGTTTATCATATAATAAGACTGGTTATTAAATTTACGCTCTTAAAAATTAAATGCATCATTTGCCAAAATATAACTAGAATTTTGACAAAATAATTTCAACATAATAAAAATGCAAAAAAAAAACAGAAAAAATAAAATTCACTCCGTACTTGAGTACTTGAACTCGAAACCCTTCGTTTCACACACCAGTGCTCTAACCCATTACGCCATCGCACGCCTTGCATGTGAGTGTCTTACATTGATATAACTTTTGTACTTTGTGAACCAAAAATCACAAAAAATGCGTTATTTTCCGAAAACATAATCTGATCAAAAATTCCTGTTGTACTATTTCGGTTCACACCAATATACATTACTTAGAATTTTTTTAGATTTTTAGTTTTAACCATCTGGGCTACAGGGTGTGGGACAAAAATTTTTTTGCACAATTTTGGCAAAAATCGCATCAAAATAATATATTTTGCAAAAATAAAAATTTGATCATTAATCCACGTACTAAGGGCTTTCATTTGATACCCTAGTCAGAATTTAAAAAAAATATTTTTGTGTTCGATGAGCACATATTTGTTTATATTTTTGGGGGGGGGGGGGTATGTTTTTTAGATGTTTTAGTATTTTTCCTATGTGCGGGTCAAAGAGTTGTATAAACATGCTAAATTTCAACTCTCTAGATTTAGCCGTTTGGCTACAATTTTTACCGGACAGACAGACAGACGACAAAATGACGGTATAAGGGTTTTTTGGTCATACCTACAAAACCCTAAAAATGGGCTTTAATAAAATAATGTGGATTTTTTTTTTGTTTGCTGCATATTTTAGAAAAAAAAAAAATTAGATTTAACTTAAAAGTTACCATATATTTGTGATCTAAGGCTAAAAATATACCATGAGTTCAAAAAGTAATTACATAAGGGTTGGCTATGGAAAAAAAAATGATGTCTACTGCAAGCTTTATATAACAATATAAACTTATGACAACAACCAGTGATGACAGTTAATTAATTCTAAAGCTTGCAGCAGACATTAATTTTTCCATAGCCAACCCTTATGTAATTACTTTTTGAACTCATGGTATAAGTATACCAATTTTTCAAAAAATTTTGATCAAAAATTTTTTGACTCTAATTTTAGCCAAAATATACTTTTAAGCTAATTTTGGGGCGAGGATCATGAAAAAAATATTTAAAAAATTTGTGCTTTCCTAGTTTTTAAATTGGAGCTGATTTGGGTCAGTTTTTTGCCTATGATTCCAAAACTTTTGCCCAAACTTCAAAATGGACCAAAATCGCTAAACGAATAAGGCCTCGAATTTTTTTCAGACTAAATAAACTATGAGAAATCCAAAAATTCTAACCGGAGGTCGCTAACTTTAACCGTTTTTGAATTGTACTTTTTTTTAATTAGCAATTTTCACAAATAATATAAATTACGCCATTCAAGAAAATTGTCGTAATCTCAAAACGCGTTAAACGATTAAAGCCTCAAATTTTTTCTAGACTAAACTAACTACGGAGAATCCAAAAATTCTAACCGCAGGTCGCTATCTCTAACCATTTTTGAGTTGTGCTTTTTTTAATTCACAGTTTTCACAAATAATGTAAATTATACCATTAAAAAAATGTATAACCTCAAAACGCGTTAAACTATTAAAGCCCCAATTTTTTTCTAGACTAAATAAACTACGGAGAATCCAAAAATTTCAACCGCTGGTCGCTATCTCTAACCATTTTTGAGTTGTGCTTTTTTTAATTCACAGTTTTCACAAATAATGTAAATTGTACCATTAAAAAAATGTATAACCTCAAAACGCGTTAATCTATTAAAGCCCCAAATTTTTACTAGACTAAATAAACTACGGAGAATCCAAAAATTTCAACCGCGGGTCGCTATCTTTAACCGTTTTTGAGTAGCGCATTTTTTTGAATTCACAAACTTATAAATTTTTTGCAATTTAATATGATTCTTTTATTGGTTTTGTGTCTTGAAAGGGTCAGCATGTCATCAATGAAAAGTCACAACAAACTGTGCGACGAAACATGTTATTCAATATTTATTTACCATAAAGAAGCAAAATTTAGTACATAAATTGCAGCTATAGTTCATCGCAAAATTTCACAGGCACACGCTCAAAACTGTTTTAAAATGGCCTAAATTTGATTGTGGTCGTAGAAAAAATATTATTGTCCGTATTTTCTTTAATTTCTTTGTCATTTAGACATTTCAGACCACCTATCTACCAAGCAATTAAGCTTTGAACCGCAAGAGGTAATCGAGAACAAACGTAATTACCTCGTGTTATTCTACGGCCGTACCACCCTTCATTATTGACCTTGAGAATTGACAGCGGTGTATTAAAGTGAGGTTAAGGCACGCGAAACAATTGTACTTACTGTTTGGATTGTATTATTTCACGTGTTGTAATTATTAAATTAGTACAAAATGGTACAATTTCAGGAAATTACAAGTCAATATATTTGATAGGTTCAAGTTTATGTTGAAGAACTAAGAACTAGGTAATTAGTTTACTGACTTCTTAAACATTTATTGCACGCAAGAGTTTGTTACGTAAAATTGTTGAAAAGGCATTCAAAACAACCAGAAAACTTGTACAGAGAGGGTATCGAAAAATTAGTATAACGTTGGGAAGCCCTAACAAATAATGATGGAAAATATATTTTGCAATTATAAATAACATTGGTCAACACAATTTTTGCTGACTTACATCTAAGACTTGTTTCTTACTAATTTGGTGCTGCTGAACTCAAATATCACATCAGTTTTTGCGTATCACATCAGATTTTTGCTCTACAACAAATACATATTTTCGGCCAAATAATGCTTCTATCGTTTAATTTTAGACGTCGATACTGTAATTGGTACAAATTTGGCGAACAATAAGGACTAAATAATTAGAAAATATTCATAAAATTTTATTTATAGTGAAAGAAAGAAAATGAGAATAGTTTTAATTACATTTTAATGCATTGGAGTGTTAAAATAAAAATACAAAATAATTTAAGGATTAAATGGTCGTTTGTAAGATCTTCTGGAGTGCACCATTCCCGATAAGTCTCTTTTAATACTCCAACAGTAGACAGCCATCATGTGAGTATCCCACCTTCCTTGATAACGTCTCTCCATCTCTTTTAAATCCTGATGGAAACGTTCACCCTGTTCATCACTAACATCTCCAAGATAGACAGGAAATTTGTCAAGATGACTGTTTAAAAAATGAAGTTTCACGCTCATGTTGCACTCCAGATTATGATAATTTTTAATCAAATTTTCAACGACCTCCACATAGTTTTCGGCTTTTTTATTCCCAAGAAAATTTTTGATGAGCGCCATGCATTCTTCTCCATATCATCCATATGTACAGTGAAATGTGGATCATTCACTAATTTTCTAATTTGTGGTTCGTCAAAAATGCCAGCTTTTAGCTTATTGAACAACAAGTACAAACCTAAATATTTAAAGGATGCAGCGGTCATACTAAGTACCTTACCCTTGACCTTGCAACCCCCGCCGTTGTAAAAAGGTCTATGACAAGTACCTGAATGTAATGCGTCCCTACGAAATATATTGGACAACAAGAACGAAGTTGAAATTAAAGTAGACGTATATCAGAACGTGAAAAGGTGAAAAAATACGATAGAACAAAAATTTGACGTGATAGGCAGAAACTGTTAACATTTTTTAAATTAGCTCTTCAAAATTAGTTAAAAACAAGTATCAGATCTGTCAGCAAAAAAAAAGTTTTAATTTGTTGACCAGCGTAATGTTTCAAGGATTCCTGTTCCTCATCGGCGTATGTTTCAAGTGCCAACAAGCGTTCTACGTGCCCGGATATAATTGAAAGTAAGCAATATTTATTTTCGCTGGCCAGCGCAAGTTACCAAGCACTTATAGGCGCCGGTAACAAACTTTCAACGTGTTTAAACTATCGTTTAAAGGCCGTTCGTTTTTCTACTGCAAGGCAAGGATCTGGCTTTTATGTGATCCGGCACTTTTGTTCATTTTTGCTTGTTCCAATTCATTTCTGATTGTTGGCATTCGTTAGTATTTTTATTCCTTTGCTATTTATATTCCTTCACATTCATTCTTTAATCTTGTATACTTCTTTAGGCATAACAAATGAACCCCAAGTGACGTACTTAAAGTACCTATTCATTCAAGGGTCTCATTATTTGCCATATCTTTCCACGTTAACAGCTGATGTAAGCATATCAGCTGCTAATTTTTTTTATAAAATTGGCTGAAAAATAAACCGGCTGGGTTAAAATATATTCAAGTAACCGTTTAAAATACAATAGTTACTTAATATTCAGCCTAGTTGGATAACGTCCAAAGTAAATCTAATGCTTAAATAACTAAATATATGTGACTAAATATTGAACAATTAAATTAGAACTTGAAATGTAAATATTTTTATTTATTTCTTGACCATTTTTGTCCGATATTACGTCTTATAAGATTTATATAAAATACTCCGTAAGAAAAGGTTAGGAACAGGTAGAAATTTTCTAGATAGTAATTCCACCCTCGCAAGAAAGTCAGGTATAATTCCTGATCAAAACATCAGTTTTAAAACTGCTTTCGTGCGTAAAAGGTGCAGAAACGTTAATAACATAATAAAGTTGCAGATTATTTAATAGCAAGGTAAATTAACTTATAATATTTACATTTTAAAAAATTCGCGTGGGACCATGTTATAAACATTGTTCTTCCTACTTCAACACCACCTACATGAGTGAAAATTAAGTATAAGAATGTGAATTACATATTTTAAGACTGTGTTGCTATATGAAAGGTACTTAATATTTTGCTCTTACGTCTGATTAACGCCGGGTTTACCTTGGTAGAGTAAAAGAGCTAGTAACTAGCGCAAGTAACTACAAACTAGTTACTATCCCTGTGTAAACAGTTGATAATGTGATTAGTAGAGTACTAGCTTCTAGTAGTTGGGCTAGGATAGCAGCTAGCTCGTCGGCGTATTTACTAGCTAATATCTTCTCCCCCACTACGCAAAATTGATTCATTTCAAATTGGTGACAAGCGGTAACCTGTCATAACAAATAAAAAAAATCAGCTGTGGCCACCACAGGACCGACCGCCATCATAAAGTACTTCATAAAGTAATACATTCTAGCAGCAGAGTAGAAATAACTTGGCCTAATATTTTCTAAGAGAGCTATTATTTATCATGACCATGGAAACGTTACATATAAGTATGAAAAAATTGAGAAATTTCGAAAAAAAAATCAAAATTTTTTAATTTTATCAAAAAACGTCTCAAATTACTGCTTTTATAGTAACTTTTGTTCAATAAATTTTTTCGAAATATTTTTCTGTTGTGAAATATTCATAAAAATCTTAAAATCGACACGAGTAAAATCCCATTTTTAGTCAACCGATTTTTACCAAAAGTTGATCAACTCGTGCCATTGATGGCAGAAGCTTAAATATGAAGTTTCATAAAAATCCTTTCAGCCGAATTTGCTCTGCACGTGTACACAGACGGACAGACAGACAGACCGACAGACATCATGCTAAAAATAGTCAAAACGTTTATGTAGGGACCTCAATTCGTGGAGATCAATCGAAATCTCGAAATGTCAAAATCGGTATGATCACAATACCTCCCTTATATATGTTGGCGGTCGGTAAAAAACCATATCAGATAAGTTATAATTTATTTACATAAATTGCGTAACATTGATTAATTAATTGATTTCTGAAATTATCTGTGAAATAGCTGCCTTTGATACACGAAAAAATAGACTACGATAACTATTTCCTGTGGCTAGGAAATAAAGCGTTAATTCCAATTTTATTTTTGCTGGAATCGCATCCCTCATTAGTGTATCAGTTCGTTGTATTAATGGACTAACTAAATTTAATAGCCTATTAAAATCATCTGTCATTCTTAAACACAGTCTGTACTATTTTTGATCTTCCGCAGCTAATTCACGAAATAGAAAGGCTGATGCGCCATGGGTAGCTCTTCTATCAATCCATTTTTAACCCATTTTCGTTTAGGCTTATATTCTGTACCGATTTCTTTAGTAAGACAATCAGTTATTTCCTCAAGAAATGATGTAATACAAAATCTGTAGAGGTGAATTTTGATATCGTCCAAAGATGCGAAATTTTTTCTGTTAAGGGAATTTTGTAGTGAGCGGAACAAATGGTAGTCGGAGCATATGGTCCAGACATCGCACCATCCGACTACCATTTGTTCTGATTTCTACAAAATTCCCTTAACGGAAAAAATTTCGCATCTGTGGACGATATCAAAATTCACCTGGACAAATTTTTCGAGAGCAAAGACGGTACCTTCTGGAGAGATGGCATTATGAAATTGCCTGAGCGTTTGTCCAAAGTGATAGAAAATAATGGCCAATACATTTCATAATAAAAGTTTTTTTTAGAATGTATATTTTATTGAATAAAAGGTGAAAAAAAATAAACGAACGGACTTACGTAACAACTCAATAGAATATTTCAAAATCCAGTTATTTAGGCCAGTTTGACATTTATTTTCATCTGAACCAAACCCTGTACCTTTTCAAATATTTATGATTATGGCAACAAATCCCCAACTGCGTTAATGGCCTTAGATAACTGCAGTTATTTCCTTTAGTTCCGAGAGAGAAGTTCCTGGAATGGCTTATACTGTATTAATTGTTCAAAACTGAGTAAACCTCTGAATTGATTTGCTTAAGATGAAAATTGCGAATCAACCGTCTTACCACGGCATCAAACAATTATTTTTTTAGATTATGTTGTATCTAAATATTTATTTATTTAAATTTTTGTGTCTGGCAGTCAAGTTTAATATAGTAGGGAAAATATTCTAAATAAAATATATATATATTTTTTTTCTCTAGTTTTTCACATTTTCAGTGCCTTTCACATATTTTTCCACCTCGTTTATATTCATTGCATTGCGTTGTTGTGACCGAGCACTACAATTCCAAAAGACTTTAGCACATTAGCATTTAACATCAAGACAAACTGCAAAATATATGTAACGTTTTAGAAAAAAAAACCTTAAGTTTACTGATGCTCACTAATATACATATATATATTGTGAATAGATCGGGTATAAAATTAAACCTCGCGAACTGCGTATTATCAAGAAGCGAAAATTATAATAGAAGCATCAAAGTTAACCTATGAAGGGAAATCTAGTAGGGAAATTTAAGCTTATAGTTCACTGCTATCAGTCTTCAGTGACTATATTAATTTGGATGATCTCTTGCTTAACGTAAACGTTATTTCTCCAAGAATAGTGGTTTTCATCACGCTTGGTATCCTCTACGTCCATAACGCCGGAGTCATATTATTTCTGTAGATGTGACATTTTCCCTAGTAGATTTTCCTTTTTATTTAATTTTGATGCTCTCTTGTCCAACGTAAACGATTTAATCGATGATTGCTTCCGTTGTGCCGACATCCGCTAAGTCCAAAACTCTGGAACCTTTTCTTTACTGTAAATGTGCAAACACGCCAGTAGCTTCAGACCGTCTTGTTAAACCTGTAGCATTAGGTCAACTTGTCCCTTGCAGAACAACGTCATTCCTAATCATCGTTTTCCTTGGTCGTCCACTACGTAGTTTGTCTTGTATTTTTCCCGTTACTTTATACTTAAAAATTAACCTGGTCAATGAAGATTGCAGTGAATTATAGCAGCAATTTCTCTACTAGATTTTTCTTCGGTTAATTTTGATGCTCTCTTGTCCAACGTAAACGATTTGAATGTTGCTTATTCAAGAATAGTGGCATTCATCTCGCTGGGCATCCTCGTTCAAAACTGAAGAAACTTTTTTTACTGTAGATGTGCAAAGACACCAGTAGCTTCAGACCATGTTTTTGTTAAATCTGTGGCATTTAAGCTCCGATTAGCTTAACTTGTTCTCCGGAGGACAACGACGTCTATAACTGTCGTTTTCCTTGGTCATCCACTTCACGATTTGTCTTGCATTTTTCCTCTTCTTTATACTTCAAAACTAACCTAGTCACTGAAGATTTCACTAAGACATTTCGCTTCAAAACAATTCCCCGCCAATTTATAATTTTTTGAATTAATTCCTTCCGTTCTGCTGTTATGTCTTTATCAGCAGGCAAGAAGGAATAATCAACAATGTTTCTTCCACCAAACTGTTATCAGTATCTTAGGCAGGTGGAGCGAGAGCTTTGGAATATTGGTTTTTGTTCAGCAATGGAGCTGTCTAGCCATCGTCGAGATTTTGATGCAAAACTTTTTACCATCAGTATATATTTTGACGCACTTTTCACCAAAAATTAGTCAAAGAAACTTTGTCCCCCATCCCATTCCTCAGAGGAGCAGTAATATAATAATATTACAAATAATGCAATTTAGTATTTTATTAGGAAATAGAAAAACTTGATTTAAATATGCCTGTTGACATAAATATATGAAGATAGATTAAGTTATTCCGATTCCTGATTCGGAATAAATTAGATGGCAATCCAATAGATAAAACCGAAAATAGAATCTATTACGTAGCATGTTATTTGAGCACGATTTGAATGAAACAAAAAGTTACATTCAATGTATTATTATATGTATTTGTTTTACTACAATAAATGGAGAAGCATGAATTTAGATACACCATAACTTTACTCAATGCCAAATATTACATTAGAACTGAGAAATAGACGATTACAGATAGGATCAACTAAGGTTTTTGGGTCTTAGGCTGTATGGATAGAAAGGGTTCCTAAAGGAAGTCGATTTAAGCAGGCGTGCATCGGAGGGGGACTTGACCCTCCCCAAACACAAATTTTTACCGACCGCCAACATATATAAGGGAGGTATTGTGATCATACCGATTTTGACATTTCGAGATTTCGATCGATCTCCACGAATTGAGGTCCCCGTTTTGACTATTTTTAGCATGATCTCTGTCTGTCGGTCCTTGTACACGTGCAGAGCAAATTCGGCTAAAAGGATTTTTATGAAACTTCATATTTAAGCTTTTGACATCAATGGCACGAGTTGATCAATTTTTGGTAAAAATCGGTTAACTAGAAATGGGAGTTTACTCGTGTAGGTGTTAAGATTTTTGCGAATATATCACAACAGAGAAATATTTCGAAAAAAAAAATTTAACAAAAGTTACTGTAAAAGCAATAACTAACAACTTTTATTTGAGACATTTTTTGATAAAACAGCGTAAATTAAACAATTACTTTGTCCTGGGGTGGCTGTTTTTTTTTTTTTTTGCATTCTGATCCTTCCTAAGAATTTTTTTCTTATCTATTTATTTTCTAATTTTAAATTGATTTCTATCAAAGATGGAAGAGGGCCAATGGGCCATTTGCGCCTTGCTTGCATCTTGAAACCTTAACCTTTAAAAAATTCAAATTTGTTATTTTTGTTGCAATCTGATCCTCCCTAAGATTAAATCCTGAGTGTACGCCTGAATCGAAGTGATGAGCAAAAAAGAAGGAAACACCAGTGGTGGAATTAGAAATAATAGAATTCTGTTCTATAGTTGACAAAAAATAAATAAATAATAGTACTTGGTAAAAACCAATAGCCTTTATCGGCAATGATAAAATAGAATTCTGTGCATCATAATACAACCTCAGGCACTTTCGGGACCTTTATATATAGGTCTATTTGGCACAGACACCACAGGGTTGCATGCCGTGCGGCTGAGTGGACGCTTACTTTTAAGTGCGCATGCCTACGCGTGCCATTAAGTGGACATTGTAGGCTGGATCTGCCCGCTGGCCATTTTTTGGCCACATCTGGTACACGGGAGTGACTTGAAACCTAACAGATAAAATTGTGGTGCTCTTTTAAAGCCAAAAGGCAACTCAACTGACACTGGCCAAATAAAATGAAGAATCCTAACGCGTATTTGTTAATTAATTTGACTTTTGAGTAAAAAATTAGAGGTTATATTCGTCCAGGTAACTTAATTACACCTGTAGATAACTTGGAACTTCTTAATAACTGTTTATTTCGAAGGTCGCGCCGTTTTTGCGGTTGTGAGTGTACCTAGCACGGGTATATTGATCGTTTTTAAGCAAGCGTTGTGCGCATCACCATATACTACTCTTGTATGCCCCCTTGTAAACTGACAACGGTCTCTCCTGCTTCTTCACTGTTTACAATCCTTGTTGCTGGTGTAGCATGTGGAACTTGGTGCACTTTGTTCAAATACATTGTTGACAGTGGTATCATTGTTAATAAGATTGTTTAATGGAATTTTGACAGTTCGCTGATATTATAAGGTATGTTTTATTGTTGTTGTTTATTGGGGTTTTTTGGGCGGTTGTGGTATATTTGGGTGTGTTTTTATTTTGTTTGCGTGTTTCTGACATGTTCCTGGGTTATTCTGTATGTGTCATATCCGTTATTTATGTTTATTTATCATTATTTTACAACAAAAAGATTAGTAAAATATACTAAAGAAATTGTTTAATATAAATTCTATACAAAGAGATTACAACCGCAGAAGTATATTAATAAAATTATTATTCTATGACGAATTACATAAGAAATTTCTTTTCGTTGCAAATTTGGTTCTTTTATAAGTTGTTTTCAATTTGTTCCTTTTTTCTTATTTTTTAAGTAATGTAATACGCGTTTTAGTTCTCTTATTGGCTTAAAAGCATGGTTTTTTAAAAGAAACTATTTGACCAAATTCTCTTCATATATATTTTGTAGGCCCCTTTTGTGCCAGGTAAAGTGTAAGACAATGACCTTTGAGTGCCATAAGAAAATTTGAGGCTTTTCGCATTTTTTTTTTTTTTTTATTTTGGCGGCAAAAAAAAAACAGATACCCAGTTCTTTTTACAGTTGGTTAAAATTTTTGCCGCACAGCAACGATGATTGTGTGCACAGTTCTCTGTATACAAATTCAAATTTTTGTTGTTTTCGTTGTAAAGGCAGAAAAAAAATCGTATTAAAATTTTTATTTGAAAACGATTTTTTTCAAAAAATTACTAATAAATCAGTGTCCCACATCTTTTAACCCTAAGGGATTAAATTAAGAATCTGAAAAAATTCTAAGCAATGTATATTGCTATAAACCGGAAACGTACAAGAGGATTTTTTTATCCGATTTCGTATTTAGAAAATATTACTATTTTTGTTATTGAAAAAAATACTTTAAATTTTATTGTGGGGATATTAAATGGAAGCTCTTTAAGTGCAGATTAAGGAACGGTAATTGATTTTTGAAATATATTTCATTTTGACTAAATTTTGCCAAGTATTAAGATTTTCGTTTAATATTTTAGCTAAAATTAAAAAAATATATGTATATACATGGATACATTTTGTTATGGGTAGAGAAAATGTACGTAAATTTATTTTGCAAATATCGACTAGGAAAATAAATAAATAACTGGCCGATTGCTGGGATTCCATTTCTAGTAGAGAATCTGTTAGTTTTTCATATAGTCGCAATATAAACAATGTCTCTGTAGGCGTTATGCTCTTGCGTGACAAAAGATCGCCCGCAGTGTTGCCAGGTCTGGATTTAAATAGTATTTTTGCAATTAAAAATGCGTTAAAAATATTTTATAGTATTATTAGAGATATATGATACACGGTAGAAAAAAATTAACTGCAACCTTCTTGTCGTGCCTATCGATTAAAGGATTTAAAACCAACACTTGTAATTGTGTTATGTAGTGACAGGCATCCATCGTTTGGCCTTCTAATAATCATCATTCACTGACTAAATACCTACAAATTCCTGAAATGTGTGAAAATTCACACTTCACGTCAATTTTTTATACCTATGAAGAATTTCTATATTTTAATTTTGACAATATGACGGTCAATTTATTTAATTTAAATATATAAAATACAAGTGATGAGCTAAAAAAACTGATTATGAAAAAAAAAAATGTCCTCACTTCGAAAATACAAGTGATGACAAAAAAAACACTATGGCGCCCCTCAGGCCTCGCGCCCCTGGCACTTGCCTCAATGCCAGGGCATTGCTACTACTCTGAACGGGGTACCAAATAAAAGCTGTTATTTCGTCCACTGTATACAAGATACTTAGAAATACTTAACACTTAACAAGAACAGAAAGTTCTAAATGTTTCTGTGTGGCTTTTTATTTTTTAATTGAAGTTTTTCGTGACCACATGCGAACTACATTTACATGATATTTTCTAGTACGCAGTTCATTCATAATTTTAGCTTTCACAATATTATGAAATTTTAAGTATTTTATAGTAGAGATTTTTAATTTTAAATGATTTAATTGTTCAAAATGATTTTTTATTAGAACGTCATCGACTAACTGTAATATTGGTCTAAAACAGCCCTTATTGGTGCAAATAGCCATAGTAGTTGTGAGCCAAAATTTTTAACTAACTAACGAGACAGCCCTTATCATTTTATATGTCCTAAAAACTTTAAAGTTATCAGATATTGATAAAAATAATTTGTGATTTATCTGTTTTTATAGCTGATTCATTGTTTGTCATTATTCGTCATAAAAAAATGTGTACTATGTATTGTGGCGCAGCCAAATGATTGAGAACTATTTATTTAGAACAATAACTAGCTGACCAGCTGTAAATTTCTGTCTTGGCTTCCCCAGAACGCGCAGTATTCCAGACTTGTCGAAAGCTCCTGGCACGTAATCGACAGCATCTGTTGCATACTGGGTTATCCTGAAAAAAACTTATCCAAGTAGAGACAGGATGTGCTAATAAATCTTTTAAAAAAAGCTAATATGTACATTTATTTACTAAATAGACTTAATAGTTTTAACATATACTGCCGTTTATGCAAATTTATACATAAAATAAATCATCACCCAGGGCTGGGTTCTGAAAGCTTAGTATACTAGCGTCGGCGAATCAACGCAGTTACGTCACACGACGTAACAAACGACTGTATTGTCTGGAACAATGCATTGGTTTGTTACGTCGTGTGACGTAACTGCGTTGATTCGCCGACGATAGTATAACCACAAACAAATGGTTGCTATGGTTACTTATGGGACCGTTATATTATAACCGAGTTTAACCAAAAGATTAAACTCGGCTAAGCTTTGAGAAAACTGACGTTCTAAGGAGCTGATTGTCGGGGAATGGTGTACTAAACCGGCTCAGTAAACTGAACGTATCTACTGAGCCGGTTCCGCAAATTGAACGAATTACGTTTCGACGTTCGAAATTTATTGGTAGACGTTTGTTCGAACAGAAATAATTTTGGTTTTCTTACTTATCTAATAATAATCATTTAATAATAATAACCAGAACCCGGCAAGGAATTATGGAATCGGTTGGGTTTATTTAAGTCCCATCGTGTTTGTTCCAATCGGATTTCGCATTTTGTTCTTCCGGCTCTAACCGACTTCTCTGGACTTAGTCACTTTTTGTGGTCGACTACAACTACGATAGTTTTAGCCCGAAAAGATAGTTTTAGTGTGAAAAAGCTTATAAACAGTCAGTAAAAAACTAGGCCATTTATATTTTTGTAAACAAACAGAAAAAATAAATTCCTGTAAACAAATCACTAATGCAATTATGTATATAAATATTTTTTTATGGACCGAGAATGATAATAGTAAATATTTTTTGAATCTGTTTAAACCCATCGGACAAAGAGGTGACAAATATTTGCGTATTTTGTTTTGAATTCATCTGAAAAAAAAACAAATATTCTAGAATAGTACTTCCAGTTCCAGAAATGATAATTTAGTTTATAATTATCTGGGAAGAACTTTCTAGAACATTTTTTAACTCTTTTTTACGCTTTTTTTGAAAGTTACAAGTAGTGGTCTTGTGTCACCCCACAGATTGTATATTTCAAAATGTCTCAAATCTGTGGCATTTTGGTGTAACTTAGACCTCTCTCGGACTTTACAATAATATCTAACAGAGAAAAAGCAATCACCTGTCCACGACAGTTTACATTTTGCTTACAATAGCTATATTGTAGAACGTACATTATATAAAAAATCCTGGTGTTAAAATATTTTCCGTATTTCCGCATTTTTTTTTTTTTTTTTTTCGTATTTCACATTCAGAGCTCTTAAATCAATAGCTTATACACTGTAGATTATAGACTATTTACTGTCATTAGAAGTTTGTCATATGGTAAGACGTGAAACCTTTCAGACATCTAAAGTCAATACGTTGTTCGTTGTGGATTATGAATAATTTCTAAACTTATAGCTAGTGAGATATTTTAATGAGACAGACATATAAACACATTCATATTTTGCGACTAAAATTTACGAAAAAATATTTAAAAACGAGCAAAAAAATTTTCGTTACATTGCAAAATTAGAATAAAAATACCCTTTGTTATATAAAGATATTAAATTTTTAATATATAAGCATATAAACTTTATATGCTTACCTTTTAACACAAAAATTTGCCATATATAATTCAGATATACATATTAATATATTTCGTCACGATATATATTAATAATTAATATAAATGTCTGCAATTTTTATATCGCGATTGTGAGGTCGTTCCTCCAAGATTTGGCAATCTTACAACATGTCAGATTACATTTTATCATGACTTTTTTATATGATATTAATTTTTAGCAATTTATTTTTTAATTTGACACATTTTATTAGTTTATTACAAATTAAATGTATAAAAAATTGATAGTATTAATCTCAATTAGTTATTATTTATATAACAAATTTATCAGGAAATATGAGAAAAATGCGACACAACTCAAAATTATCGCTATTAATTTTTTTATGATTAATCTAGATTCGTTGTAAATCTAAGTAGACTATCGAAGTCTATTAATGCTAAGAGCAATTTAATCTATAAATATTTAAATGTACAAGTATTTTAAAATGTACGTGACATTTTTCAAAGGTGTAACAAAAATATTTTTAGGTCATTCATAATGAATTTGGCAACTCGTATGATTTATTATTAAAATATGACCTAAAATCAAGTCTAGACAGCTGTTGTAATGGTCAAAATTAACATTAACGACACTATAGAGATATTTAAATATATTCTTGATTTTAATTTATTTTTCACTTCGCTGTTATAATACCTAGGATACGAGATATTTAACCGCTTAAGGACTAAGACCGAGTATACTCGGGCGGCTATTATGTGCGAAAATTCCCACACCCGAGATAACTCGGGCAAGCTTTACCTGCAGAAAAGATTACTCCCGAATGTACTCGGGCGAAAATAAATACGATTCATGGTTTGTGGAAGCGAGACAGCTACGATGATTCAAACGAGGTACGAGAGAAAATGAATATTTTTTTGTGATTTTCTTTTATTTCTCGACCCTCATTAAGGTGCCTGTCCACTTGAGAGTACTCTCGAGAGTAACTCTCGAGAGTAACTCTCACGGGTTTGTCCACTAGAGAGCTGATTTCGATCGGGTGGACTCTCGAGAGTACCCTGCGAGTTGCTCTCGAGAGTTACTCTCGAGAGAACTCTCAAGCCTGTGTCCACTTGATCAGTTGTGGAGAGTAGCCAAGATGGCGTCGTATTATAGAAAGGTCGCAGCAGCTGTAATAATTCTAACTATTTATAAAAAAAGAAAAAAGTTGAATAAAAAAATCTGCTGGATTAAGTCATGGATTGATAGAAGACGTGTTTGAGGTGCCTTCAATATTTTCTGAAAATCAAAAATGAAATGGTGCTGCATCTATTTTTAATAATAAAGTTGAATTGATTAATATTATTAAAAATTTATGTTCTTTTAATAATTTTCTTATAAAATTTATTTTAAATATTATTAATAAAATTGCAAATAAAAATAGTTGAAGCTATAGCTTGTACTAAAAAATATATAATAGAAGATTTAAAGGAATATGATTTTTCTTTTTTCTTAATAAAGGAATGTAAAGTAAAAGAAAGGAAAGTAAATTAATTTCTAATCCTATTCACGCCCCTATTCATGAAACTGAAGAAATAGAGATTATTCTTCCAGTAAATAAAGTTGATAAAAAAAAAAAAAAAAAAATAGATATTAAAAAGAAAAGGGTTATTACCTTTATATTTGGGGTATGTACCAATAGCTTAATTAGCATCTTTTGTTGTTAATTACATTTTAGCAGATGATGTACAAAGTTTTTTGATACTTTAAAAAATAGTATAATTCAATTAAATATAATTACTAAAATAATTTAATAATTTTATTTTAGGCTCTTATTATATACTTAATTATTTGGGGTAATTAGTTATTAACAAAGGTAAAAATTTACATAATTTATTTTATCAAAATAATTCTTTTAATCAGGCACATAATGTTTTAAACTTTATTTTAATAAAAAAAAAACATATATATTATTATTTTTAAATTGAATTAAATTTAAACCAATTAATTATTTTTAATAAAATTAAAAAAAAAATGGTTAATAGGTTGGTAATTTTCTAAATTTGGGGGTATAAAATTTCCTACAAAACATTATGTTTTTTCATTCTGTCACGGTAATCGACACATTTCACGATCGACAGAATTTCTCGGAGTTCGTACAAGCCGATTAATTTATTTATTTCCTCCGGTGACGAATTTTTGAACATCTTGTAAGCAGACAGCTCTCGAGAGTACTCTCAGGAATTCGAACACAGTTCGTATTTGGCGAGCTACTCTCGGAGAGTGTAGGGAGCACGTGTCCACTTGCGAGTACGTTGAGAGTAGTTACCTCTCGGAGAGTAGCTCGCCACTTTCTGCGAGTTACTCTCAGATGCCTGTCCACTTGAGAGTAACTGCTATCGAGAGCTTCTCGCCAATATTTACTCTCAAGTGGACAGGCACCATTATGCACCATAATATCGACTTTCAATCCCATTTTGGGCCCGAAATGGCTTTTATGAAGGATATATATGTTCAGTAAATAAAATTCATTCATAAAAATTGTGTTTTTTTTCCATTTTTAAATTTTTTAATGATTACTGAAGGGTTTAAACATATGCATAACAACCGGAGCATTATGAATCATTGCGCCCTCAACAAATATTGGTTCACGGGTTGACTTGAGTTCCCCCCTCGCAAGAAAAATTCTTGGGTGCGCGTCTGACCAATTCAATCCATTCATTCATTCAATATCTTCTCTTGAATATCACGATTTGCAAAAGGTTGAATCTGGTTTGCAAAAGCATTAATTTAATTTGCAAAAAGATCAATTTGATCTGCAATAGAAATAGACATTGAATAGGCTGTTCATAGACCTGCATATAGAAAAAATTATTTAAGTTTGAAAAGACACATCGCACGAAAAATATAAGAATATAAAAAACAATGTTTTCTTTTTGTATTTATGGTTACGGTAGAAATACATATTGTATTGAAATTTTTAAAAATATGTTGCAATTTCTGGGATTCCATTTTTTACATACTATGCCTATAAGATCTGTATCAGAGATGTAAATAACGCAACACGCATTACACCGGTGTAAGCTGGAAAATAACCACGCTAAGTAATTTTTTTTTTTTTTTTTAATTATTTATTTTACATCGGCCTATTTCTGCAACGAGGTTAATCGCCGATGCCAGGGGGCGAGCTCCTACACCTGGATGAGAGGTGAATGATTGTGAAATGAGAGTAATGTAAACATATTATTCTCGCCCGAATAATATCACCGACGGAGAATCGAACTGCCAACCACACAATCCAGACTTACCAGTCCAAACTGCTGCGATTTAGTGCGCTCGACCACTCCGTCGGCTACCACGCTAAGTAACGTTAAGGCTAAAACCTGTTTATAATAGATATGTTATGGAACATAAGCATAAAAATTACACTATTTTCTTTGTTCTGTTTATTACAAACAGATGTTTTGAAGGGTCAAACCCATATTACGTATGCGCTATGCTATGGAGTTATTATAAACCAGGCTTAAGGCCCATGGTGCGGGAGTAGGCGAGACTTTGGGGGGGGGGCATAGAATGTATTTGTTATTTCCCTGAATTGTATAGGAATTTTGAAAGATGAAAGCTGACCAAAGGGCAATTTGTGTTCCGTTTCAATATTTTAATTAATAATTGGACTGATTTGGACAATAATTTATAATTTTCCAGCAAACAGTAGTTCCTAGTACAGGGATAACGAACGTATGACCCGCGGCGACCCGTATGACGATTTCAAATGTCCCGTACAAAAGAAGATTTTGTAGTTTTGAAGATTATAAAAAGAGTTTCTGAGATAACTAAAGTTGGGTCTAAACGAGTGCATTCACGAAACAGGGTAGGGAAATCAACAAATATAATAATAATAACGAGATGGAATTCAACTGTTACCTCTAATGTACCCTGTATTATACATGTCAAATACGCTAGCTTAGATAAAGTTAACGAGATTAGCAGAGGATTCCACACAAATATATATATATATATATATATTAAATAAATTTTTGGTCTTAGCTAGGATGGCCATTAACCAGTATATCTTTATTTTTATTATGGATACATTAAATTTTATAACAAATACAAACATCCATGCCATCACCGGGATTTGAACCCGAGCCCCCATGGTTTGCAGTCAAATGAGCTGACCATTACGCCATAGCGACCGGCACACAAATATTTACAACCTAAAGGGGCAGATTTTTATTTACGCATCATATATTTGACCTGCGATTTGTATCTACAAAATTTAAAATTTTCATCCCGTTTGGGGAAAAAAGGTACGCCAACGCTGTCATAGTACAACAGTGGGGGGGGGGGGGGATTTAAAGCTACGCCACTAATGCTAAGTAATGAATAGAATGTTAAGAGTATATACCAATATAATCATTATTATATTGGTACTACATAGTATAATTGATTGGGCTTCCTGACTACGATTATTATTTAGTGACTAGGGATAGATTTTTAACATTTGGGCTCCCAAATAACCCTCCCCCAGTTATGAGATACAAACGATGCCCTGAACTGTGTAAAAAAAAAATTACACAATTTTTTTGTTTTTAAATATAATTCAGTATTTTATACGTATTTCTCTTTATTTTCTCTTGTTTTCTCTCTCTGTCTATTAATAAATAAACATGAACATACATATTTAAATTATTATAAATGACTTATTTTTTTTGAATCATTCCAAGATGTAAATATTTTTTACACACCTGGTTGCTGAATTCTCTTTTCGTTTGCCAATTATTTTTTCATCATTTTTTTGTTTAGACAAGTTTTTTGACGCCAAACCTGAATAGACTAAGTACATTAATCTCTAGTCATATGTTCATATTAATATTTGGGGTCATTATTATTAAGTTGACAAATATAAACGGAAAAATTATTTTTAATAATGTAATTTTTTAGTTTGTATTTGTATTTTAGAAATTGGTTTGATAAATATATTAATATATATTTTTTTTGTTCTAGGTATGTCATTTATTTCAACGATTAATATAAAAAATATGTAATCGTACAACGGTATTGGTAAGCTGTTTTTTTTAGTTTGGTCTTAGCAACTATGGCTATTATCCAGGATACATATTTTTGATTTATAAGTATACATTTTTAAACTTTAATATTAGAAATACAAATATAAACATCCATGCCATCACCGAGATTCGAACCCGAGCCATCCTGGTCTAAAGTCAATACGCCAGTATATTAACCATTACACCATGGTGACCGGTTAAGTTGTTTTAAAGCCATTGTTTTGGTAGGCATTTATTGTAGAACGTTAATTTGCAATTTTAGTGCAGCCGCCTTAAAATTTTAACACAAATATGCATACTAAAAAGCATTAACGTTTGACATTGTGTTAAAAAAATCAGCTGTTGCCACCACAGCACCGACCGCCATCACAAATTACTTGTATAAAATACATTCTCGCAGCAGAGTAGAAATAACTTGGCCTAAAATTTTCTAACAGATATATTATTTATTATAACTATGGAAACGTTACATATAAGTATGAAAAAATAGATACATAGAAAAAAAAATCTAAATTTTTTCGTTTTATCAAAAAATGTCACAAATAAAAGTTGTTAGTTATTGTTTTTATAGAAACTTTTGTTTAATACATTTTTTCGAAATATTTTTCTGTTAAATATTCGCAAAAATCTTAAAATCGACACGAGTAAACTCCCATTTCTAGTCGATCGATTTTTACCAAAAGTTGATCAACTCGTGCCATTGTTGTCAAAAGCTTAAATATGAAGTTTCATAAAAATCCTTTTAGCCGAATTTGCTCTGCACGTGTACACAGACAGACGGACAGACAGACAGACGGACATACATATGGTCTGACATCATGCCAAAAATAGTCAAAACGTTATGTAGGGACCTCAATTCGTGGAGATCCATCGAAATATCGAAATGTCAAAATCGGTATGATCACAATACCTCCCTTATATATGTTGACGGTCGGTAAAAATAATGTCTTTGACGTTAAAATTTTAACGTCTTGTTTAGAGAATAGACCCGTGTGCTCGTTATAGAATAATGGTTGGTTTATATACGGAACAAGAATAAGGAATAAGAAATAAGAATAGTACACAAGAATAAAAAATATTCAACCGTTTATATAGGACATAACATTTTGTCGCTGCGCCTGCGTACTTGCGTTGGCCTGTGTTTAACGTTTGTCATTTGACAGGTTCTGATTCATATAACCTTTAAAAAAATTTCGTTTATTACCGTTGAAAACATTTTATTGTTGTTTACAACCCTCTGATCACAACTGAAAAACATCTGTTGAACAAACTTTATTACGGCAGACATTCTGATTGCTGTGCGCAGGCTTATCGTGTCTTATTCTTGAAATAAGAATAAAATGTTGAATGTTACCAACTATTCTTATGTTTAAGTTAAATTTCATTCCTACATAAACCGATATACGGCGCAGCCATGTTTTAACATCTTGTGTACTATTCTTATTTCCTATTCCTTATTCTTGTTCCGTATATAAACCAACCATTACATGTGGTTAGCCACGTTTTATTCATCCACACAACAAAGCTGTCCGAACCTTGTTCCAATATAAGCAAAACCACGCTAAACCCATCACGTAAATTCTAAACACAATTTAACCGTAATAAATATGAAATTATCGAACATAAAATAACCTATTAGCGCTCTATTGAATTTTGATCACAGATTATTATGCGGTGTAAAGTTTATTACTGTTGCTCTTCTGTACAAGCTTTCCAATTCCAGCTCGCCATAAATTTATGGCCAAGCTTAATATATTTTGTTTGCAAACAGAAACGCTCAGGAAGTGATATAATGTAGTACGTGTTGATAATTTTTCTCTTCAATGGTGAGACTAATTTATGTTTAATAGCTAATAGCAATATAATTATATTTTTAAAAAAATGTCACGGTATGGTAAAAATTAATAATAGTATTTTATTTAACAAGCATATAATAGAGGCTATATTGTACGAGGATGAAGTTTATCACACGTGCCGTAGGCGAAAGATGTAATCATCCGAGTGTAATTAGGTGTCGCATATACCGGCTTATACAGGGTGTTTGAAACGCCGCTCCTCGAATAACTCATATATTTTACGAGATACAAAAAATTCTTCAGTAGAAAAGTTAAGCTAGACAAAAGGGCCCACTTAAGGACTAAAAATTCTGCATCACTTCCGGTTTCATGTGGAAATTGTTTCAACTTTTTATCTAGCATAGGGAATCGGTACTTTAAATTTTTTTTTCTTGATATTACATTAAATTAGCTTTACAAAGATATCAAAATATCATACTTTAATTTTAACCATTTCAAAATGGAGATCATTTATTTACAAAATAATAAATAACATAAAAATCCTATAAACTAAATTATAAAAAGATATATTATGTATCTAGGAAAAACAAAACAAAATATGTCTAAAGTAATAAACTAAGGAAAATTTACAAATGTTCAATATGACCGCCGTTGTTATTCACACATTTTCTCATTCGTAATAAAAACTCTTCCATTACATTTAGAAGGGTATACTCTTGAATTTCCCTGATGGCTGTTCTTACCCTATGTTCTAAGTTACCTTTACCTTCAGGGTACCTTTCTTGGTAGAGTTGCTGGGCCATAACAGAATTTATTTGACATTCCCCGAATGCCAGAACCATATCTGTCATTTCTTCATTTGAATAACGTACGTAAGCCATAATTACAAACGATTTGATGTTACCACCTTTAATATCAAACTCGTACTAACAGGCAAGAAAATTTGTTGGTTTAATTTGGTTTTTTATGTAACAAAATCATTTTCAAAGCATGTTTAACTTTGTACGATTTATGTTATTTGTTATTTTGTAAATAAATGGTCACCATTTTGAAATGGTTCAAATAGAAGTATGATATTTTAATATCCTTGTAAAGCTGATTTATGGCGGTATTCTGAAGTTTCCATCGTAACACCCGTGAACTTAACACCAATGAAAATAACACTGCTCTATTAAATCAGATTTAACATCGCTGAAAAAATCAGTATTCTGAACAACCCGATGTAAAATCCAATGTTACAATTTGTTTCCGGTGTAGAATTAACACTGGGGCTAACTTCACGTTCGTTTTGACAGCCGTGTAAGAATTATGTTTTGTTGGGTTAACGTTTTTAAAACGGTTAAATAATTATTTATAAATTAGAAATAAAAACAGAAGACATTCAAAATGTAACTACTACTGCAGAAAAATCTAATTTGAAGGCTAAACCAAATGTTACTGCAGGATTAGGTACGGGTTATAATTATTAATGGAATTTCAGTGTTTGATGTCATTCATATTACTACAAGACCTGTTTCTTTTGTTTTGAATTGTAAATCAACATGGGTTTTTACAATTCCGGTAATTTTAACACAGGTAATTTCGACCCTTTTTAATGAGAGTACTTTCTCAGAAAAATGTTCTAATCTGTAACATATGTAATCACAGCGATTGAGGGATTGTTTAACCCCGGTAATTCCTACCAAAGATCTCCTACATAAATAGGATAGTTTGCAAAAATAGATCAGTCACACCGTTGAGTTACCTGAAAACAGTATATATTGCAAAGTTCCAGAATTTAAAAAAATGAGTGAATCGCTTTAAAATGCATCGTTCGAACAGTAAGTATTTTACATGTTAAAAGAAACTTAATGTTATTTTGGTAAAAATTCCATTCTGTACTTAGTGGAATTTGAGCCGTTATTTTATAAGCTTATAAAATAAATTTTCTTTTCTATATAGACAATCACGAAAGCGAAGTGATTTTAGTTGAAAATTTGTTCAAAATAAAATTTAACACCACTCTAATCTCAATTCCGTCGAGCTATTTGCTAGCGGTTAATCTAACAACTAAAATCTTAATTCACATCGACGAACGTTAACATAGCGACGTTTCAGAATACGATTTTTCTAACATCGTTCAATTTCGGGCGATTCCGTCGATGTGCGACTTAACATCTAACTTCAGAATACCGCCATTAATGTACTCAAGAAAAAAAAAATTAAAACACCGATTCCCTATGCTAGATAAAAAGTTGAAATAATTTCCGCTGAAACCGGAAATAATGCAGAATTCTTATTATAGTCTTTAAGTGGGCCCTTTTGTCTAGTTTAACTTTTCTACTGAAGAATTTTTTGTATCTCTTAAAATAAAGGAGTTAATTGAGGTGCTGCGTTTCAAACAAACACCCTGTATACCGTTAAGGCTTACAGAAAGCACATGAGAACTGACGCCGCAAAGCCGAAAAAGGAACGCAGTACAGTATAGAAGAAGAACCACGCGGACGTATTCACGTAAACCCTAGTGATGGTGACCCCTACACAACCTACCGCGATTTTTTTTAGGTGCCTATCGCCTAGTACAGAGTTTCCCAAACTGTGCACCGCGGAGCACAATTCTTCTCGTGATAACTGTTCCGTAGCTTAAAAAATTTGAGAAACACTGCCCTAGAACATTGGCGGTCACAAATATTTGTACCTACACATCAAATTTCAACCCTACTGATAGTGTTTAAAAAGGGAAAAATAATCCTAGCTTTACTTGTTTTTACTTGTATGGTTTTAAAGGGCGAATTAAACATATATTACACAAATTAATTACTAACGCCACCTACTCGAAAGCAAAGCAAACCGTACATTTGTGAATAGGGAACCTGAACAAATATTTGCCTTTCATGAATACATAAATATGTATTAAACAAATGGGAGAAGTGTGTACTATTTAGTTTTTGTAATGTTAATTCATATGTTTCAATATCAAAGATAAGCAATGAAAACTAGGCATATTTAAATCAGTTCTGACTGGTAAAAACAGTCTGAATTGTGAGGTTATTAATTCATTTCCCCGTTGGTGATATTATTCGGGCGAGAATAATATGTTTAAAGTACTCCCATTTCACAATCATTCACCCTTCATCCAGGTGTAGGAGTTCGCCCTCTGGCATCGGCGATTAGCCTCGTTGCAGAAATAGACTGGCAAAAAATAAATAAATTTTAAAAAATAATAATAATAATTTGCTGACGGTGAGCTGTAAAGAAGAACTTACAACACGGTTATACAGAAAGCTTTAAGCTGATTTCACAACTGACGTAACATTCTTAAAACACATGTTATAAACAATGTTTTTTTTTATTTTTTATTATTATTATTTTACGTTTTTGACCTTTCTACTATGGCAATAAGCCGGAATACTGTGATTTTTCGTGTTGAAAATTGAAAATGTTCAATTGTTTTTTCAATTTCATCAGGATCTCCACGAATTGAGGTCCCTACATAAGGTTTAGACTATTTTTAGCATGATGTCTGTCTGTCTGTCTGTCTATCTGTTTGTCTGTCTGTCTGTCTGGCATGCGCTACAACTCTTTGACCCGCACATAGCAAAAATACTAAAACATCTAAAAAACATATCCCCCTAAAAATATAAACAAATATGTGTTCATAGAAAAAGAAATATTTTTTTAAAATTTGGGTAGGGTATAAAATTTTATTTTTGCAAAATAAATGATTTGGACGCGAGTTTTGCCAAAATTGTGCAAAAAAAAATTGTCCCACACCCTGTAAACCAGATGGTTTAAACTAAAAATCTGAAAAAAAATTCTAAGTAATGTACATTGGTGTGAACCGGAATAGTACAACAGGAATTTTTGATCAGATTATGTTTTCGGAAAATAACGCATTTTTTGTGTTTTTTTGTTGACGATATACAAAAGTTGCAGTTATGTAACACACTAGACTAGAAGACGTATCATGGTGTAATGGTTAGCATGCTCGTTAGCTACCAATTCTCTCCCTGTCAGAGATTTTATTTTTTTGTTTTTTTTTTTCATGTTCTTTAAATTATTTTGTCAAAATTCTAGTTATATTTTGGCAATTGCATTGCATTTTATTTTTAAGAGCGTAAATTTAATAACCAGTTGGAATGTTGGAATTATATTTTCATTCTGTGTCATGTATACTAAACCAAAAGGGTGGAGCATATGACAACCAATGGAAGACAGGCGCAATTTTCAAAATCATTAATGAATCTTGCTATATAAAAAAATACTGCACATATTTAGAATCCTAAATAATGGTATTAGGTATTCAAATTAAAATTAACAAAAAAATATTTTAACATAAAATTTGTTTTTAAAGCTCTTAGATTAACAGACGATAAATTATTTTAAAAATATCGTTCTTTTTGCCGTGATTACTACAAAGCAAAATTTGTCTTACACACTCAGAATGCCGCTTTCACTTATTATATACCTGCGAAACCCTGAAATGTGTGAAAATTCAACTTCACATAAATTTTTTTCTTATATATTACTATCCAAATTAGAATGATAAAGTCAAATATTAGTGCTAAATATTTAATTTATCAATTATATAATGTCGAGACAAATACTTCTGTACTGTCTGTAATCACTCCGATCTATAGACTTGATTACTTTTATCAATAACCTTCAATGTTGTGTACGGATATAGTTATAAAAATACATAAAGTATGTAACAGAGATATAATAGTACTCGATAAATCCTATCAAATTATTTCCAATAATTACGTTATAAATTCTAGAAATAGTTCATTAGACACCAGTGTCGTGACTAGGATTTTGTGAGCTTATGGCATTGAATATTTTTAATAAATACTAGTTTGTTAAATATTAATAAGCTCACAATATTGATGTAATCTGTAGCTTTTAAATGCTTTTAGCACACTCTCACTCTTTTTCCCGTATTTATAGCATTTTCCCATGCTTTTTTTACCTATTTATCTCTTCCATAACACCAAATATATTTATTATTTTCACAAATTGTTTTCCATTTGGAAAAAATGGAAGTGAATGTTTCTCTCAATTCTTTTCCTAGATTGACAACCAAATACACAGCAGTTTGTGCTATGACAACTCATTATAACATAAAATAATATATAAAAGAATAATACAAGGTGTCTCAAAAGAAATTTTATATTTAGTGGATCGATTAAAAAAAAAGTAAGCCGTATATAGAAAAAATGTTTATTAATTATTAAAATTCACTTTTTGGGGATTTATTTCTTAAAAATAATATCGTCTAAAAGTAGACCCTCGCGTTCTCGGCACTCATTTAATCGAACAGTAAAATTACTTATGACGTCTCGGCAGGTGGACTCAGGGATGGCTGCCATTTCGTGACGGATATTTTCTTTCAAATGCGGCAGTGAAGTCGGTTTATTGGCGTAAACTTTAGATTTAAGATAACCCCATAGGAAAAAGTCCATAGGTTAAATCTGGACTGCGTGGAGGCCAATTTATGTCACCTCTCCGGGAGATCAATTTGCCTGAGAAAATTTCACGAACACGTGGCAGAGACGTATTGGACATGTGTGAAGTTGCTCCGTCCTGTTGGAACCATGTTCTTTGGTTATAGCCAGGAAAGTTTTGCAGTTCAGGTACCAAGAAGTTGTCTAACATCTCCACATAACGCTCTGAATTCACTGTAACTGCACGCCCCCTTTCGTCTTCAAAAAAGTAAGGGCCGATAATTCCTCGCGCCGACATCGCAGCCCATACGGTCACTTTAGGCGAATGTAGGGGTTTCTGATGTTTGCGTTTCGGATTCGTTGCACTCCAGTAGCGGCAGTTCTGCTTATTTAAGGCCATTAAGATGAAAATGAGCTTCATCCGAAAACAAAATGTTGGTAAACGTTGAAAATCGTTCAATCACCTGATTTACGAAATTAAGCCTCTGACTGGCATCTTGGGGCTTTAATTCTTGCACCAATTGAATTTTGTAGGGGTGCAGCTTTAGGTCTTTGTGCATAATGCGATGTAATGATGATCTATGCACATTTAAAGCACTTGCGCGCTTCCGAATTGAAAGGTTCGGGTCGTCACGAACAGACTGATTAACATTCTCCACGTTTTCTACCGTTCTTGATGACCTAGGTCGCCCAGATTTTGATTTATCCAGCGTTGTACCAGTCTCTTCAAACTTTTTAACCCAATGTCGAATGAGAGGAATGCTTGGCGCATCATTTAAGTGGCGAAAACCTCGAATACTGCAGAATTTTCTACGCGCTACAGTCGTCGAATCACCGTTTTTGTAAAACTCTCGCACGCATAACGCGCGGTCTGCTCGCGAGAAACGCTCCATAGCGACTGGATTTCCAAGAGCCAGGCTACCGATTGACATAACCCCCGCGCCCCTCGGATACGTTGCGTTCACGCAGTAAGCTAAATAAATATAAAATTTCTTTTGAGACACCTTGTATGTCGGCGCCTATGGCGGGGGCTTTACCCTAATTTCGTCTCTAAGAGACAAAGTCCTCGACATTTGTCGTATTGTTTTCTAAAGACAAAATAAAACAATATTTTCGTCGATTAACAATTTCTACCGTCAAAATATTTATTTCTTAGCTGATAAACAACTTGCGTCAATACAAGATTCAGACATATTTAATGTATAAAGTTATCAAATGGTAACCTTTATAATAAATATAATTATAGTTTAATCTGAGACTTTGTACATATGCTGTAGAAGCAAAAGGAATGTATATCCTTTGTTGTCCTACATATTAGTGAGGACAAAGTGAAGCCATGTTATTCTGACAAGACCAAATCACCAACCCACTGTTTTCTCTACACAAGTCATTCCTCGCACACAGCTTGTCAGAACTGTGGAAATATTAAAACTAAAATAAAAATTGATGTGGTGTAAGTGTAAGTTTACACATTTCAGGATTTCGTAAATATCTGGTAAGCAATACAAATTTATGGATACATTTATTAATTGAAATTTAAACAATTTTTAAACGAGAAATAATAGTTAAAACTACTTCTGAAACTGTTCTAAATCGAATGGAATTATGTTTAGAAAATAATGGAAATCAGAAATCAGGAAATTTTTATAGGGAGTAATTTAAGTCTTACTAAATAATATAAAAAATACATTTTTAGGCGACAACATGTCTTTTTACCGACCGCCAACATATATAAACCATTTGAGTATTGTGATCATACCGATTTTGACATTTCGAGATTTCGATGGATCTCCACGAATTGAGGTCCCTACATAACGTTTTGACTATTTTTAGCATGATGTCTGTCTATCTGTCCGTCCGTCAGTCTGTCTGTCTGTCCGTCCGTCCGTCCGTCCGTCCGTCCGTCTGTCTGTCTGTCTGTGTACACGTGCAGAGCAAATTCGGCTAAAAGGATTTTTATGAAACTTCATATTTAAGCTTTTGACATCAAGTTGATCAACTTTTGGTAAAAATCGGTTGACTAGAAATGGGAGTTTATTCGTGTCGATTTTAAGATTTTTGGGAATATTTCATAACAGAAAAATATTTCGAAAAAAATTATTTAACAAAAGTTGCTATAAAAGCAATAACTATCAACGTTTATTTGAAATATTTGATAAAGCAGCATAAATTAAACAATTACTGTGTGATGGCGGTCGGTCCTGTGGTGGCCACAGCTGATTTTTTTAATTGTTGCGATTTGAGTTACTCACACCACACTACACTCTACACTGTAAAATTAATCTAATTATGACTTGAATACGAAGCAAATGCAGAAAAAAAAAACACTGGGATATATGGCAAAATATTTAATTTTGTTTAAAAAAATTAAATGGAAGCTCTTAGTTTTCAAATAACGAATAAAAGTGATTATCAAAAAAACTTTTGATTTTGATGTGATAAATATTCCTAGACATCCAGTATTATGTTGGCTTCTTATACCTATTAAATACTTTCAAAACCCTGAAATGTGTGAAAATTCGCACTTCCCATCGATTTTTTAATTGAGAATACACGTGTTTGTTGGCCCGGTACCGAGACTGACACAAAATACGTTTGTAATCAATGATTGGCATTGAACTGGTAATTATGTATAATTACCAACAGTCACGCGATATGTGAACGATATTTCATACCCTGTTTACATAACTTCCAAAGTGGTTAGGTTAGGTTTTGGGGGTGAGTAACGTTTTTTTTTTTCTTCAGTAATGTATTTTTCAGGTATGACAGGCGATGTTTCGTTTTCAGTTGACCTCGAAGGTTATTGCTTATTAAAATAATGACCCAAGTTTTATTAAGGTCTCATTGTTAGATATTTTATTGATTTGAATTGTTTTTTTATTACTAAATAAGCTAGAATCTTTTCCATTAGCCCTACGTGTATCATTATAACAATACAGAGTTAACAGAAAAGTAAAATGTGTACATGTCTGCTGTACAACAAAACACTACACACAGAAGCATCAAGTACTCATTAATATTCAGCAACTGATGACTATTGCTGTCTCTGAGGGACAGTTAAAATCAACCATCACAAATTCACAATTCAAATTTAACCAACAAATTTCAATAACATGTTTCTTTTTAACAAAAAAAATTGATGTGAAGTGTGAATTTTCACACATTTCAGGGTTTCGCAGGTATTTATTAACTGTGTGATGATTATTTGGGATGCCAAAACAAATTTTATGTCAAAATATTTTTTTATGAATTTTAATTCGAATGCCTAATACCATTATTTAAGTTTCTAAATATGTGCAATATTTTTTTTTATATAGCAAGGTTCATTAAGATTTTGAAAATTGCGCATATGGCTTCCATTGGTTGCTTAAATCACAAGCCTCGCCCTCTGATACCTTCAAATATAGAATTAAATTATAATTTCAACACTTCCCACTGGTTATTAAATTTACGCTTTTAAAAATTAAATGCAACATTTACCAAAATATAACTAGAATTTTGACAAAATAATTTAAACAAAATAAAAATGCAAAAAAAAAACTGAAAAAATAAAAATTGACGGGATTCGAACACAGTTTCTTACAGTAGTTTCAACTCACTAAGCGAGAACGCTACCACTGTGCTATACAGGATCACTCGTTTACTATGTTAAATAGCGGATTAAATATATTACATATTTTACTTAAAAACACAAAAAATGCGTTATTTTCCGAAAACATAATCTGATCGAAAATTCCTGTTGTACTATTCCGGTTCACACCAATGTACATTACTGAGAATTTTTTCAGATTTTTAGTTTAAACCATCTGGGCTACAGGGTATGGGACAAATTTTTTTATGCACAATTTTGGCAAAAATCGCCTCAAAATAATTTATTTTGCAAAAATAAAATTTTGATCGTTAATCCACATACCAATTGCGTTTCATTTGATGCCCTACACAGAATTGTAAAAAAATATATTTTTTTTCGATGAGCATATATTTGTTTATATTTTTAGGGGGATATGTTTTTTAGATGTTTTAGTATTTTTCCTATGTGCGGGTCAAAGAGTTGTATAAGCATGCCAAATTTCAACTCTCAAGGTTTAGCCGTTTGGCTACAATTTTTACCGAACAGACAGACGACAAAATGACGGTATAAGGGTTTTTTGGTCATACCTACAAAACCCTAAAAATGTTACAGTGAGACCATCCTGGAAGGATCAACAGGAAATAAAATTACGGACGGACAGACAGACCGACAGACATCATGCTGAAAATAGTCAAAACGTTATGTAGGGACCTCAATTCGTGGAGATCCATCGAAATCTCAAAATGTCAAAATCGGTATGATTCGGCATGAAGATTGGTAAAATATATTATTTTTTTAAATATTTTTAATTCCAAAAAAATACGCGCACTATCTTAGCTATAAATACTAAAAATCTATAACATTATTAATCATAATTTAACCATGAATTAAAAAATAATTAATTTTCTCAAAAACACAAAATTGCCAAATTTTTCAAAATGTGCTGGACAAGAACTTTTGCCCATTTTTTTGTTAAATTCGTTTTAATAGAAACGAATTTTAAAAAAATATTTATTGTTACTTAATCTACGTCTTAAGAGCTTTCTTCTGAAACCACACAATAAATTTTTAAAAAATATTTTTTTTTATCAACGACACAAAAAACATTTTTCGAAAAACTTATCTGATAAAAAATTCCTGTTGAACTATTCCGGTTCCCGTCAATGTTAATTACGGATTTTTTTCAGATTTTTAGATCAACCCTTTTGAGAGATAGGGTGGGGACAAAAGATTTTTTGGCATATTTTTGGCAAAAGCAACATAAAAAGAAAATACTTTTCAAAAATAAAAATTTGCTTGTTGATCTATATTAAGAGGTTTTATTTGGTATACCACTTAAAATTAAAAAAATATATATTAATTCTTTTATTAAATACATAATTGTTTATATTTATCTCTAGATGTGTTTTTTCGAACTCTTAGTAATTTTCCTATACAATACATACATTTTTCCTATATACGCATGCAAAAAATTTCAATTTTCTATGTTAAGCCGTTTGGCTACAATTTCTACCGTACAGACAGACACATGAGTGACGTTATAAGGGTTATTTGGTGGTCATACATACAAAACCCTAAAAATTGTTTGTAAAAATATGTCTGCAGTATTCTATAACAGTTTTTCTCCTGCAAAATGACATGGCAAGTTTTGCTTATGTTAATTTCTGCTTAAGGGTATCTTGCTTATACCTACGAAATCCTAAAAAGTACAAAGTACGGGGGTATCTATTGGCTTTGCGTTAACACATGTAACAGGATTAACAGTGATCATGTAAGTAAACCCTTTTGGGAAACCTAATAAAGTGTTAACTATAAAACCTCTCCTTAATTGCTCATTCGCTTCTTTTATTTCTCTCCTTTTGTGATCAAGTTTTATGCAAAAGGTAACCATAAACTAGGACAATGGAATTCTCTATATCCTTCCACTGTTTATTCATGAAAACCGTAACAAAAGAAAACTACAAAGAGGATTTTATAATAATGATTTTATATTGTTTTAATTTATTATAAAGACAAAACTTTTCAAATCTCTTAAAATTCGAAAGTTGTTTATTAAATCCGTTGTTACAGACCACAGATGCTCCAAATATTGCAACTAAATCGTCCTTTTTAAAAAAATTAGATAAATATGTACAATCTCATACTGTTTCTCAATCAGTACTGGTATAAAATACATTCTAGCAGCAGAGTAGAAATAACTGGGCCTAATATTTTCTAACGGAGATATTATTTATCATGACCATGGAAACGTTACATATAAGTATGAAAAAACAGATAACAAGAAAAAAATTCGGAAAATTTTTCAAAATTTTTTCGTTTTATCATAAAGTATCTCAAATAAAAGTTGTTAGTTATTGCTTTTATAGCAACTATTGTTAAATAAATATTTTCGAAATATTTTTCTGTTGCTAAATATTCGCAAAAATCTTAAAATCGACACGAGTAAACTCCCATTTCTAGTCAACGGATTTTTACCAAAAATTGATCAACTCGTACCATTGATCTCAAAATCTTAAACATGAAGTTCCATAAAAATTCTTTTAGCCGAATTTGCTCTGCACGTGTACACAGACATACGGACGGACAGACAGACAGACCGACAGATATCATGCTAAAAATAGTCAAAACGTTATGGAAGGACCTCAATTCGTGGAAATCCTTAGAAATCTCAAAATGTAAAAATCGGTATGATCACAATACTCAAATGGTATTACCTTTTTCAATAATTTTTGTGTTAGAAAGTATTTTAAGTACTTTGTAGTGACGGTTGGTGGACCCAGTGGATGCAACAAGAACAGTCCATTTTTATCTCAATCATGAAGTTCTAAAATTTCGAAAATTCAATTTAAGACGTTAAAAATTAAACATAAAACTATTTTATTAGGTCGTAATTTATTTTCCAGCTTTTGTTTGCGTGTCGTCTCTTTCGTTGTATGAGGTATCTTTGAGAACACCCCATTACTTAATGAGCAACTTAATTAATGTAATAAAAAAAAATCGCTAAAGTTCAAGTTTGTCTATAACAAAGTCGTAAAATGTCAAGTTAATTTATGTTTAGTTGGAGTTGAGGACAATATTTTGCAATTGAAATTTTATTATCCCATAAATAAACGAAATGGAATATTTCAGATTTATGTAATCGATTTAGAGCATTTGTTGTTGCTTTTCGATATAACCTTTCCTAGAGTCAGATTTTTTTATAACGACATTGACGTCACTTAGTAATAGACGTACAGTCGAATTTTTTAATAAAGAGAATGATGCGTCACCGAGCAGCCAGAATTACGCATAAATATTAACGGCTGGTAATTAATTGGTTAGAATTTAAAAAATACAGCTTTTGATCAGAAAATTTTGTGATATTGATCAGCCGTATGATTCCGAAAAATGGCATTAAGTCACGATAAAGGTTAGCGTTAAGTCACGATAAAGGTTAACGTAAAGTCACGCCGGTTTTTGTCGAATTGGTATGTAAAACGAAAGTTTCCTTGCACATTAACGCTGAGAGTTGGAGAAACTTGACGCCAGATGAATCGCAGCTTTGAGAAATGACATATGTATTAACATTAACGCAGCGTTTCCCAAAGTGTGGGTCGCGACCCGGCACCGGGTCGCAGAAAAATTTTGCCGGGTCGCGAAAAAAATTGTAAAAACACAAAAAAGATTTTTTTTTGTACATATTATTTTTTTTTACGTCAGTTAATCACTAGAATAGTGTGTATTTGTGCTCTTTATTACTATACTATATTCTTTATTACTATAGTATACTCTTTATTGCTATAAAGCTACTGCTTTAAAATAAAATTTGTTTTGTAAATAAATGTTTTTTTCATAAAGTGGGTCGCGAAAAATTTTAAAACCTCCTACCGGGTCGCGGTCAGAAAAGTTTGGAAACCGCTGCATTAAAGGATTATATCTCTAAAACTCGAGATTCGAAGTTATAATATAATTAAAATTACATCAATGTTTATTAAATAGCGCATTGGACTATTATTCTACTACAGATTACATAAAAAATAGTAGTAAACATTAAAAATCTTATTTATTTATTTATTTATTTTATTTTACTTTACTTATACTTTTATATTTCGGGATTTGTGATCAAAAACAATTATTTATCAACAAAAGTGGCTTTATTGTTTTTCAAAATATTCTCCATTGCTTTTATAGCAACTTTTTCTAAATAATTTTTTTCGAAATATTTTTCTGTTATAAAATATTCGCAAAAATCTTAAAATCGACACGAGCAAACTCCCATTTCTAGTCAACCGATTTTTACCTAAAGTTGATCAACTCGTGCCATTGATGTTAAAAGCTTAAATATGAAGTTTCATAAAAATCCTTTTAGTCGAATTTGCTCTGCCCGTGTACATGGACCGAGAGACAGACAGACAGACAGACAGACATCATGCTAAAAATAGTCAAAACGTTATCTAGGGACCTCAGTTCGTGAAGATCCATCGAAATGTCAAAATCGGTATGATCACAATACCTCTCTTATATATGTTGGCGATCGGTAAAAAACTAACGTTATAAATTTCTTCTTCTTTGGAAAATGTACCACGAGAGTAAAAAGATTGGAAAACACTGTCCTAGACTCTGGCTGCGTGTGGAAACGAACGTATTTTGCCTATATAAATGGATAATCTAAATAAAAAATGCAGAAGAGGAAAACTTTCGAAAGATTCCGTAATGTTTTAGAATGAATAATTAAATTGTACATACATTTTAAGTTTAGATTTAACAATACTATATTAAAATTATATAGGTATTTCTTTTAGGACACAAAATGAAAATATACCTAAAAGACAAATTATTTTGAGGCAAAAATGCAAAGATTTAATACATTTAAAAACTAAATGAAAACAACTGCATTCAAATATTACTTTTCATCACCACCACACTTATTCATTCCAGTTGTTCGACCTCAAGTCATCGAATGAGTAGGATGAATAGAATGATAATATTGTCCCAACAAAACGCGTATTCTGATTAAACCGAAACCAGAATTGGCACAGCAAAACGCACCCATTGTGTGCCATTGGGTTTGCTTTTAGATTTCTCGAATATCCTGCAAATTATGGAAGCCAGCATCGTTAAAAGAAATCTTTGTATATCTGTTGTAATAATTGTCCATCTGCTATAATTAAACTGGACTATGAAGTATTTAATGGAGAAGAAAAATCTCTTGCAAACCATCGCTAATTCTGTGAGCAACATAGGTTGCATCGTTGTTATTTCCAGCATTTTCATGTAATGGCAATATAACAACGAGTTCGGTTGAGTCCACGTGACCTCTCTAACGAATAATAGGATTATTTTACGTTTCTGGATTCTTGTCGGCTGACGTCACAATGTCAGCGTACGGCCAATGTCATCACGTGGATAAAACAAGTGACAACGGCAACGAGGCTTAACCAAGGCATGTTGTGTAAAACGATTTTAACTACACGTTCACAGATTGAGATCTTTAATAATTGAACTATATGAAGAAATTGGTTCTTTTATTAGAGCTTTTATGGAATTATATCAAGTCAAATTTATGTTAACACGAAATATAGATGACACAATGTAGATAAACGTTAATAAAGGTTGAATCTAATTCGTAACCACTTAGAGCAGAGGCCGAGCGAAATTAGAAGTAGCAAGAGCTGCTATTAACTTCTTCACCTCATCGTGAGTTTCTGACAAAAAAGCTATTCCGAGAAACTTATCGAAAAAAATCAGCCACTTCAGGACCGCACCACCACCACAGGAACGACCGCCATCACAAAGTACTTGTATAAAATACATTTTAGCAACAGAGTAGGAATAACTTGGCCTAATATTTTCTAACAGAGATATTATTTATCATAACCATGGAAACGTTACATATAAGTATGAAAAAATCAGCTGTGGCCATCACAGGACCGACTGCCATCACAAAGTACTTGCATAAAATACATTTTAGTAGCAGAGTAGAAATAACTTGGACTAATATTTTCTAACAGAAATATTATTTATCATGACCATGGAAACGTTACATATAAGTATGAAAAAAAAAATCAGCTGTGGCCACCACAGGACCGACCGCCATCACAAAGTACTTGTATAAAATACATTTTAGCAGCAGAGTAGAAATAACTTGGTCTAATATTTTCTAACAGAAATAATATTTATCATAACCATGGAAACGTTACATATAATTATGAAAAAAATCAGCTGTGGCCACCACAGGACCGACCGCCATCATAAAGTACTTACATAAAATACATTCTAGCAGCAGAGTAGAAATAACCTGGCCTAATATTTTCTAACAGAAATATTATTTATCATGACCATGAAAACGTTACATATAAGTATGAAAAAATCCAAGTATCCATGGCAACAGATATGCAATGGTGTTTAGATATAATAGTTATTTGACATGATACAGTTCCTAGACGGCTAAAAAATAGTAAATTAGAAACAATAAATGAATTTTTATTAGTTTGTTTATATTTACATACAAGCAAAAATAATAATGTCCTAGTAGCCAAGTCCAAAAAATATTTAAAAAAATAATATTTTGTCTTTTCTATGGATAGGATAAGCATTCGTTTTATGGTTATGTTACTTTTGAAATAACTCACTTCATTAACATTATATGTGAAACATATATGTTGCTCTTTAAATAATTCACCCGGTATGTTGGCGGTCAGTAAAAAGAATAATAGTTGCTAACAAAAGTTAATGTTACAAACAAACTGCAACATGAAAGTTTAAACGCATTACAAATAACACGAGGTAGCCACTAGTAAACAATATACAGTTACTCGTTCCACTAGTTCAAATTCTGTCCGCTTGGTGACACTTCATAGCGCTGTTGATCCCAATAGGGGATACGCATAAAATTTGTATTTCCTTAAAACTACATTATTTTGATATGTTAATGTTAGTTATGTCACCTAACAAAACAAAAATTACATTTTAATTAATATTATAGCCAAATTTTTGAATTAAAATATTGTAAATTTGAAATAAGCCGACCACGGAGCGAAGGTTGCCGAGTAAAAACGACTAAGTATGACGTCAAACGATAGGGGTTTCACGTCACACATACAGCTACAACATCATCTTTATACGTGTGTATATTGTATTGTTCGAGAGTTTTGTTTTTAAACAATTTTTCACGCATTTATTATTAAAATGGCAGATAAAGATTTTGTTAGGGCTCATAGTGATAATTTACCCAACATTGATGCATTTATTTTCATGGAATATATGAAAAATAATGAATGCTACAGTGCTGAAGAAATACGTGGTGTCAAAGCAGACCTGTAAGTAATTTTTATTTTATATGCTATAACTTTATGTAAACAAACGCTGCAACTCTGTAAAATGTAAATATTTATGTAATTTAGATGTCAGAATTTTACTACATTGTTTACATGAATGTCGTGTAGTACTCAAAAAAACTACCCGTCTTAATGAGAATACCAGGTTCTTTAAAAAATATACTGGTGTAAACGATAAAATTAATATAATTTAATAAAACATACACAAAATTACTACAAACACAACGGTATGAATTATTATTTCTAACACATTTCATTTATTTTTGTTGACAATCCATGGCACACTTTGCCAATTGTTTTTATGGTTACTATACCAGTACGTCTCCACATGAAGTTACAAAACGTTAGAGGCATAATTGAAATACTGCAATATAAGTTATCTATTTTAATATAAAATTTAATTCGGTAAACATGTATAAATTGTTTTTATAGAATTAAACTATATTTTAATTAAAATCACTCTAACTTTACATAACCTATAAAAGTTATACAAACAAATAAGTTCACAACAGACTATGTACGCTGGTAAGCTAGTAGTGTCGTGCGTCAGTTAGAAGGGGTATGACGTCACACGTCGTTTTCGCGCGCTACATACATTTATTTTTTTTTAAGCCTTCAAATTACAAAAAAAATTAAAACTGTTTTTTATGTTTATGTGCAACAAGAGGAATATAATAAAAAAAATTAAAAAAATCATGCCTATCCCCTATTGTAGGTACGCCACTGGCACGAATATCAATTTGCGTCGTGTTATTTCGAGTGTTTTTAACTATATTCATGTTTGTAACTAATCAAGTTCCACTTTAATCTAACATTATCACGAAGATATCTATATTTTCAATTAATTGCTACGTTTTATTTGTCAATTACGCTGTAAATACACTAGGATAGATATTAAAATTTGACAAGTGGGGTTAAATGTTGCGTGTTAGAAATAAGAATATTTAGTATTCTTTTAGTTTTGTTACCATTCAGTCTTGCAATTGTTTTCAAGTAGAAACGTCAGATATTTGACAACCAACTTTAATATGGCAGGTCAAATGGTTTCATCAATTTCTAAAGAATTATATATGGAATGGAACTCGTAAAGAAATTTTAGAATTATTAGTGCAGACATCTGGAAATTTTACATCTTATTGTTGAGGTATGTGATTATCATTTAACTGTCATGTCAGTTTTTGAATAATTACAAGTTTTTGGAACATTATTACCGACCGCCAACATATATAAGGGAGGTATTGTGATCATACCAATTTTGACATTTCGAGATTTCGATGGATCTCCACGAATTGAGGTCCCTACATAACGTTTTAACTATTTTTAGCATGATGTCTGTCTATCTGTCCATCCGTCCGTCTGTCTGTCTGTCCGTCCGTCCATCTGTCTGTGTACACGTGCAGAGCAAATTCGGCTAAGGATTTTTATGAAACTTCATATTTAAGCTTTTGAGATCAATGGCACCAGTTGAACTTTTGGTAAAAATCGATTGACTAGAAATGGGAGTTTACTCGTGTCGATTTTAAGATTTTTGCGAAGATTTCATAACAGAAAAATATTTCGAAAAAAATTATTTAACAAAAGTTGCTATAAAAGCAATAACTAACATTTTCAGACATTTTTTGATAAAACGAAAAAATATAATATAACATTTATTTAATTTTTTGAAATAGGGCACCGTTAGGTTTTTTTTTTTTTTGTATAGATATATAAAATTTGTCTCTCATATAAGGAGCAGAAACTAATTTTATCTCCATGTATAAAATTTTATCAAAATTGGCCCATAAACATTAAAAATATTGTAATTTAAAAAAAAAATGACCCCCTACATGAATTTTGACCACCTACATACCAGGAGACACTAATTGTAATATTCTGTGTCAAATCCCATCGAAATCGGTCCATAAATAAGCGAGTTATGGCCGTGCTCTATTTTTGGTCAAAACTGGAGCAAATTTTTTTACCGACTTGCGAATTTGATATTTTTGACTATACAGTCAGAAGCCTCATGCACTCCTAATTCTAAAACTGTAAGTATTTTCAAAATCCGTTCATAAATAAGCGAGCTACAGTCATTTGAACTAGTTTCCATTAATCCGCTCTAATTATTTGGTCTAATTCAGTAATTAGTTCAGATATTTGGTTTAGTTTAGGTGTATTCCCGGGTTAGCAGCACTTGCCATACATTTCTGAATCAAATCAAAATATAAATATACGTCATTAGGATTACAATGTAATCTACTGGAAAAACGTATGTTTTAATTGTAATTTATGCAGATAAAATTTGATCAAGGACTTTTTAATTAGGCCTTTTGATTGGCCCTAGGGACGTGTTAATGTTCGTGTTAAATGACGGTAAGAATGCCAAGATGGCTACCTATTTTTGTCTAATGATGACATTTGATACTTTTTAAAGAAATTAAATTGAAAATTTGTGCTGAAAAGTTGTAAAAAGGTAAGAAATATTTTAAAATTTAATTAGAATTTATTATTTATATTTCACAACAGAAAGATATTTAAAAAATATATAAAAGCAATAGCTAATAACTTTTATTTGAGACATTTTTTGATGAAACGAAAAAAAAAAATTTTAAAAAGTATTTATTTTTTCATACTTATATGTAACGTTTCCATGATCATGATAAATAATATCTCTGTTAGAAAATATTAGGTCAAATTATTTCTACTCTGCTGCTAGAATGTATTTTCTACAAGTACTTTGTGATGGTGGTCGGTCCTGTGGTGGCCACAGCTGATTTTTTTTATTTCACGTTTATGGCCTTTGTTACTAAGGCAATTAGCCAGGACAGTTCTATTTTTTCGTACTGAAAAGTCTATGCCTGAACAGGATTCAAACCTAAAACCTTAGCAACGCAGGGCTCACAACGACAGCTTACTTTTTAATGATTGAATTAGATTACTTTTTCAAAACATGATCAAAAGTCTAGTTTTTGGTCTTAACTACTGATGGCTATTAAACAGTATACCTTATTTTTATTATGTATACTTTAGTAATTTTATGACAAATACAAACATCCATGTCATCACTGGGATTCGAAACCGAGATCCCATGGTTGGCAGTCAAATGCGTTGACCACTACGCCATAGCGACCGACCATTTATGTATCATTTTCATGCTGGTGTTAGAAGCGTGCAACAAGAAATTCAACCAATAGGATATCTGTATTTTGAAAAAACCCGTACCATGATCTCGTAGGCGCGGTGTCGCAAGTTCAGAAATTTCAACTCTAGCGCTGGCCGCACCGTCGAAACCATAGAAACAGATATATTTTTTCGGAATGGTGAGATCTTTAGCGAGACACTTATATTAATTTCCTAAAAAAAAATTAAAAAAACGTAAATTGATGTAGCGAAATAGCGACTTTTACAATGCTGTCGGCAGTCATAATGTTTATTATTATGGATTCGGTTTCAAATATCTGGTCTGCAGAAATGTCATGCAGTGGGTATACTAATAATACATCCCCAAGCAGGGGCCAACAGAATCTTCATTCTAAACTGTGATGTCAAGTAAAAAAGATTGTGTATTAAATTCTTTTCTTATAATTGAAGTAACTGTTTGTGTTTTTTGTGTCTCATTTTTTGCAACAAGGTAAAATAATCTCCCTGTTGCCTTCTGTTTCTATGTATATATGGGACGTACCCACCATCGCTTTTTTTCATATCGCAATAAGTCTAAATATGCATAAAAAAGAGCTAGACGTCTCCTTCGATTTGATGACATATTTAATGAAATTGAATAACCGTTTACTCCAAATAATTGTATAAACTTTTAGGTTAGATTTGAGTTAGATACAAATGTTGTCAAAACTGAAAACGCGCACTTATCACGCTTCCAACCCCACCATGAAATTCTTGTAAATATAACACCACGCCTCTCACCCCTGTCGCGCCTTTGACACAACCATGAAAATGATGCATAAAATGGAAAAAGTTACTATCTTTCAAAATCTAGTTCCTTTTAAATCAAAGAAACAAATTATATCTCTATCAAAATTGCATTACTATGACTAAACACGTTTTGAGTGTTACCTCACTTGTTTGTTCATGTTTTTTTTTCGTCAGGTGTATACGTGCTGTTTCTGTTGTCAGAAATATTGAAATCTGTCTTTATCACATGTCTAAATAACCTTGGCGTTTTAATGTCGATAGTTCATTGTTCTTTATAATTATTATTGGTGAAACATGTGATCAACATTTCTCTTTAAAGACCTGAAAGTTATCTCAATTAATATTTACTTTATGACATTTATTTCTTAACCCATTTTATTTTTTGACGGAATAATAAACAAATAAGGAAATTTTTATCTTGTGAAAATGTTTTTATTATTTGAACTTTAATCTTTTTGAAAGATACATTTGTTTATAAATTGATATAATTTAGACAGTACAAGATTAGCTTCTTAGTAAGTAACACCCAGATTTAGTTGAAGTGTTGACTTAATCCAACTGGGTTTAAGTTGGCTTTAAGTGGTTTAGTGAGAGTTTGGGGTTTGACATTTATTGTAAGTAGTATTTTTAGATTTGTTAATTAACAGGTCTTTCCATGTGTTCTGTACAAGCGTGCATCCAGGGGGGCACATAGGCTTGTGTACCCCCCCCCCAGAACTCAAATACACGTGGTTTTAGTGTTTTTAAAGAATATACTTGAATTCTAAAGAGGAGCTTTTTTTACTTGCCCGACTTTAAAATATAAGAGGCAAGTATTGTAATCGCGAAAATTTTCGATGATTTTGACTGATAACGTTTCATGTACCAGGGAATCCAAAAAACTATTTTTGAAGTGCCGTCCGTATGTGTGTGTATACACGATAACTCAAGAACAGTTAAACTTTTTCGAGTTTGCTTTGGTACAAAAAAAATTCTCCTATTAATTGGGAAGAACCTTAGTGTTTTTTATGAAGATCTGGAACGGAAGATATGAAACTTTAAAATTTAAAAAAATTCGTAACTTGTATGCCAAGCCTTGAACAAAAATTTTTATGGAACATAATTTGATGTATTTTTAAAGATTTAACTAATGTTAGCAATTTTTTTTTTTCGTTTTTCTTTTGTTTATGAAAATAAATTGCTTTCAGTTTTAATCTACGTTATAAGAGCTTTCGGTTGATACCCCACAATAATTTTTACCGACCGCCAAAATATATAAGGAAGGTATTGTGATCATACCGATTTTGACATTTCGAGATTTCTATGGATCTCCACGAATTGAGTTCCCTACATAACGTTTTGACTATTTTTAGCATAATGTCTGTCGGTCTGTCTGTCCGTCTGTTCGTCAGTCAGTCTGTCTGTCTGTCTGTCTGTCTGTCTGTCTGTATGTCTGTCCGTCCGTCCGTCCGTCCGTCCGTCTGTCTCTGTACACGTGCAGAGCAAATTCGGCTAAAATGATTTTTATGAAACTTCATATTTAAGTTTTTGACATCAATGGCACGAGTTGATCAACTTTTGGTTAAAATCGGTTGGCTAGAAATGGGAGTTTACTCGTGTCGATTTTAAGAAAATTTTTGCGAATATTTAGCAATAGAAACATATTTCGAAAAAATTTATTTAACAAAAGTTGCTATAAAAGCAATAACTAACAACTTTTATTTGAGACATCTTTTGATAAAACGAAAAATTTTCAATTTTTTTTTTTAATTATCTATTTTTTCATACTTATATGTAACGTTTCCATGGTTATGATAAATAATATCTCTGTTAGAAAATATTAGGCCAAGTTATTTCTACTCTGCAGCTGGAATGTATTTTATACAAGTACTTTGTGATGGCGCTCAGTCCTGTGGTGGCCACAGCTGATTTTTGTTTTATCAACGACACAAAAAAATCGATGGTTTTGGAAAAACTATTCCCATTCCCATCAATTGTGGAGTTTTTTCCAGATTTTTAAATCAACCCCTCAAAAAATATTTTTGGCAAAAATTCCAGAAATTTGTTTTGCAAAACAAAAATTTGCTTGTTATTCCATTCAAATTTTTTAAAAAATATATAGACCGGGAGCTCATGACATTTTTGGTCTCCGATTTCATACAGCATGCCTTTTGGAGGAGAAAATATTTACCCTGTGACAACAAAAAAGGGATGTTACTAAACCCCTGCACGCTTTCCGGTCATAGGGAAAATTGCATTTCCACTTGCACAATATTTTTGTGTTTTTCTCTGACTTAATATTACTTGCCCTTTTGTCAAAAGAAAGTTATAACAAATTTAAAGTCTTTTAATTATAGGTATGCTGTATGAAAACGCGGAAAATCATATTTTTTTATTACAAGATCACATGACCGTTTGAGCCCTTTGGGACCCTCCGAATCGCATGCATATATTTAAAAGACTTTAAATTTGTTATAACTTTCTTTTGACAAAAGGGCAAGCAATATTAAATCAGAGAAAAGCACAAAAATTTTGTGTTTAAGTGGAAATGCAATTTTCCCTATGACCGGAAAGCGTGCAGGGGTTTAGTACCATCCCTTTTTTGTTGTCACAGGGTAAATATTCTCTCCTCCAAAAGGCATGCTGTATGAAATCGGAGACCAAAAACTGTCATGAGCTCCCGGTCTAATATATTTTTTTATTAAATACATAATTGTTTATATTTATATCGGGATGTGTTTTTTTGAACTCTCAGTATTTTTCCTATATGTGGGTTAAAGAGTTGTCTAAGCATGATAAATTTCAACTTTCTATGTTAGCCGTTTGGCTACAATTTCTACCGTACAGACAGACAGACAGACACATGAGTGACGTTATAAGGGTTTTTTGGTGGTCATACCTACAAAACCCTAAAAATTTGTGTATTATTAGGTAATGTAACTTCAATTAAACTAAAATCAAAAAGTTTTAAAACTAAAATTCCACTTAATTTATTTTTAATTTCTCATTCGTGTGTATCAAATATTTTGGTAATAATTTAAATTATAAAGTAATTTAGATTACAACAATGTGGTTTAATAATTTCAAGGCAAAACGTTTTTTTTTTTTTGACGTCACTGGGCAAATATATATTTTACGCGAAATTATGTATTTTTAAACAGTGTAATAAAAAATGTGATAATTTTTTTTTTAACCTTGACTTGTTTGACACAACAAAATTAAATGTTATTTACTTTTTCATTTTATCAATTTATAAATATCATTGCAAAACTTCCGAAGTGCTAACTCTTTTATTTTCTCACGTGTTTTATTTATTTTCTTTAAATGAGTCATAGTAAAGTCAAAACAACGAGGAATTATTAAGTATTATTCTAACTGAAAATTGCATACTATAGTACAGTGAATTTATTTTTTAATGCAACATGTACTGTGTCATTACCATGGATACAGTTTTTGACAGCAATATAAAACGTGTTCATTTTCATTTGTAACATAGAGAAAGCCATATTTACTAGCAAAATCAAAATATTTTATTGAAAATACAAATAAAAAAAAATAATAATAAATAAGTAACTAATAAAAACTTATAATAAATGTTCAAAAGTTTCTCCGTTTACTTGCATACAAAATGTTAATCATAAAAATGATTCAAAACATTCAGCAATTACTCTTGAGGTATATTGTTGGATGCTTGAATAATTTTGACTTCCAGTTAATACCCTTTTCACACTAGATCTTTAAGACGAGTGAACTTAAAGTTCACCGATCTTTAAGATCGGTATGCTTTCACACTTGATGTTTAAATCTCTGGTGCTGTCATCAGCTACAGTAATTTTGTCCTTAAGTTACCGTCATGAAATTACCAGTTTTGAACTGTCTGCGCAGACGCACATTTTGAATTATTATAAACAAATAAGAATATTTCATTTCATTCTACAATAAAGACACTACAATACAGAATATATTACACCTGTATTAACATGTAAGTCGATACATTTTATCTCAATTATTGTAGCTCTGTATTTTATTAAACACATTATTAAAATAAATAATTTTATTATAACAATAAGTATAAACTTCTTATAACGTCGATATAATACAGTATTCTTGTTTATGATAATATAAAATGTTGACAGCACAAATTCAAGGAGTATTTTTTTATAATAGAAATTAAGTTGGCAATGCGTACGAAGTTTAAGACGCAGATCTCTGTCTTAAACATCGGTCGTGTTTAGACGAGGCCGTACGGTTTCACATTAGCGTTTAAAGATACATTCACTTTAACATCCGATCTTAAAGATCTAGTGTGAAAAGGGTATCAGCAACATCCCAAAGTTGTCGATTATTTACTTTGGCCTTTAAATATCCTCAATAAAAAAATCATTGGGTGCCAAATCCGGAGATCTCGCTGGCCAATTCATCGACCCCCCTCTTCCAATCCAGCTATTTGGGAAAATTCTATGTAAATATTCTTTAACTATTCTAGAATAATGGACTTGTGCGCCATCATGTTGAAACCATACTTGTCCATTAATATTCAGGTTTCGCAACGTAATATTTGGTTTTGCAAAAGGGCTAGATATTTTGCGGCATTAAGGTTACCGTCAATAAAAAAAGGCCCTATAATATTGGTTCCTAGTATCCTTGCCCAAACATTTAATTTTTGCGGCCTTTGAGTTCGGGAGAAATGAACAAATGTAAATTTTCTCGACTCCAGTAACTAAAATTTTGTCTGTGCACTTCACCATTTAGAGCAGTGATTCTTAACCGGGGCGCCAGCGCCCCTTTGTGGGCGTTTTGGAGGTCTGGCGGGGCGTTTTTAAATTTTTAGCATTTAGGGGGCGCTGCAAAAGTTTAAGTGGGTATTGTATCAATATAGAAAAATAAGGTATGTTCATTTGCTCAATTGTTGCGTACACTGCATACATAACCATTGTAAATAATTGTGTAGACGATCGCGAATAACATATCGCGATCGGGTTACCACGTTGCGTCTGACTGTTTGGCTTTTGACAATTAGTGCCGGATATATTCGAAAAGATGAATGAAAATCTCCTGAATCTTCAAGGAAACAATATCAGCCTTATTAAAGCCAAAGGAGTTTTATTGAGGTTTATCAATTAACTCAAATTATATAAAAATAATCTTTGTCGACGAGAATATCATCAGTTTCCTTTTTTACAACAATTAAAAGAAGATATGCTCAAGATTTGGAATCAAGATTGTAAATCAAGATTTGGAATATGCTCAAGATATGTTCAAGAGGATTCTGATTTGGAAACATACTGTACCCACATGGACGCCCTTGTCGAAGATATGATAATACAATTCAAAGACTTGCAGAAACTTGTGATACCAGCTTGGTTAATTAATCCATTTTTATCAGACGTAGAAAGTGTCAGTCGTCAGTAAAAATTTAAAAGATCAGTTTATTGACCTACAAAATGACTGTGTAGCCAAAATAATATTCAATCAATGTGATTATAATGTTTTTTGGGTTCGTTTTCGTCCTCAATACCCTCTTCTGTGGAAAGAAGTAAAATTACCCATCATAGCATTTCCATCTTCCTATTTAGCAGAAAAAGGTTTTAGCGCAGTAATGCATATATTCAAAAAATCACGAAATCGATTATAAATAAGCCAAAGAGGAGATTTGAGATTATGTTTGACTAAACTTAAACCTAATATTACGAAATTGGTGCAATCACATGAGGCTCAAGGATCTCATTAACTTTTTTTTATAAATTTTTTTATTAAATTTTTTTTATTGAATTATTTACTTATTCTATTTAAATATTATTATAATGTTGTATGTGATATTAATATGATATAAAAGGCAATAAATACATAATGTTTATAAAAATAATAACGTGTTTTATTTCTATTTCTCATCATTTTTTATTTGTAGTAGGAAATGCATTGCATAAAATACATACCTACATAAAGAAAAGTGTAAATTTTAAATTTTGTTTTTTGTGTGGAGGGGGCGGTGGATAATTTTACTGTGGTAAAGGGGGCGATTCTTTCAACACGGTTAAGAAACACTGATTTAGAGTAAACGTTGCTTCGTCTATCACCTGAAATGTGTAGAAATCAAATATGAGGATGAAAAAATAAAAGAACAGATATAGCCTTCAATTTTATTAATATAGATTGCGGAAACGAGGAAATAAGTGACATTTCTTTTGATACGATATATTAAGAAAAATAAATAAACACTGGGAAGTTTTTCAAATATCATCGATAAAACAGTGAGAAGCTTGTGCCATTTGTAACCACTTACAACCACGTGCGAGTGTGGTTTTACTAAATATTGCGACACAAAAACAAAAAAAAAAAAGCCTTGGCGCTTTAGGAGATATCTGTTATCAGTTGACTTGGTGATAATAATTTTGAGAAAATCGCTGAAAATTTGAAATATCTCATTAAATTTGATGTTATTATTACACTGGTCAACAAATTTAAACTTTTTTTTTTTGCTGACTTAGTTTTGATACTTGTTTGTAACTAATTTTGGAGTGCTGATTTCAAAAATGTTAACAGTTTCACGTCAAATTTTTGTTCTATCGTATTTTGACTTTTTTCACCTTTTCACGTTCTGATATACGTCTACTTTAATTTCAACTTCGTTCTTGTTGTCCAATATATTTCGTAGGAACGCCTTACATGCAGGTACTTGTTATAGATCTTTTTACAACGGCGAGGGTTACGAATAAAAATCATTTTTCCCCCTCTTCATATTAAACTGGGTCTAATGAAGCAGTTTGTAAAATCGTTGAACAAAGTTGGTGACTGTTTCAAATATATATCTGAAACATTTCAAAGTCTCAGTAGTGAGAAGCTAAAAGCTGGCATTTTTGACGGACCACAAATTAGAAAATGAATAATCCACATTTCACTGTACATATGGATGATATGGAGAAGAATGCATGGCAGTCTTTAGAATTGACACACCCTGTATATTCATTTAATTGAGCCATTTTGTTGGATATAGTTTCTGCCTGCAGTTACTTCTGTTTCCTTTTCCGATTACTAAGAACAGCTTTTAAAAAAGAAATTAAAAAAATTCAATTGCAAATGAGAGAAGAAAACACTTTTTTCTTAATTGGATCAAGATATCAGTATTTAAATTGTTTAATTATTCTCTCAGGAAATGTATATTCTTTTAATTAATTTTATTATACAGTTACTTTCTTCAACAGTTGTAAAAGAGTATTTTTTCTATAAATTCGAAAAATAGCATGTTGGTATTACCTAACACAAAATTTGACGACAGTATCGGCAGATTAGAGGAATTCTTAAGTCAGTTTTATTTTGACGTAGAATAGGTCTTTATCTGCAGCTGTTATGGGGGGGGGGGTCGGAGACACTATTGAGAAGTGACATTACCGATGGCGGCGCTGTGCTCCAAGGCAATATGTCTGTCGTCCCTAGTATTCAGCTGTCAATATGTTAACAGCGAACAGGTTAATTTAAGCACAGTACATTTTTATTTTATGAAAATGCGAGTAAATATTTGCGATTTTTTTTTAATTTTTAAGCGCTACCCATGTATCGGGGTGTATAACAGAAGGTGGGCATTAAATTACAGTATTTAAAGTTTACTTTCAGTTCTTAATATGTCTGTCTCATTAAAACAACTCACTAACTATAAGTTTGGATAACTATCGACAATCGGCAACGTATAATGTATTAAATTTAGAGCTCTGAACGATTGTTCCCGTTACCATATCGTCGGCTGAAAATAATAAGGTTGTATGTCGAAGTGTATTACATTTGAGAAAACAAGCTTCAAAAATTTTGACATGGAAAAAACCAATATAAGGTTACAATACAAGGAAGAAATTTTTTTAATAACTATATATTGATATGTTATTGCCATTAACGGATTATTTTGAAAAAAAATAATTAATAATACCATTTTAACAATTTGAAAAATGAACATACAACTTTGTGATTAAGAAAAACACGAAACTTAGTACCTTAACGTTACATACAGCTTTGTAGTTCAAAGTAATATCCGGGGAAATTCAGTTTTTAGGTTTCTGAAAATTGTTAAAAAGGTACCAGAAAAGGTAAAAGAAATGTTAGTCACGTATTAAATTTTTATTTGATTAAATAACACAAATTAAACAATATGCTTGCAAAATAATAACAAATTAAACATTAATCTTACAAAAAATTAAGATAAATTAAGATAATTTGAACTGAAACTGAAACATTCGAAATAAAAAAAATTAAACGAAATAAATTGTGTTTTTATTATTTTCCTGAGAAGTACTTTCTTGGCAATATTGTTTCATAATAAGATTTATCCATAGTAGGCATCAAATCCTGCATAGATTTTTTAAAGCGATAACCTTGTTTTCTGGTAACGGATTTTTATTTGTAGGAACCTGAATGTCTCTAAATATATTTAACAAGTCTTCAAGACCTTGTTTTATTCTTTTTAATATTTTTTGTAACCCAGGTGCCCGAAAAAGATTTTTTATATTTAACATAAAAGATGTTGTATGTCAAACATACAACCATAAATTATGAATTAAAAAAAAAAACAATTAAAATACAAGGGTGTATGTTTTAACATACAACTATATTTTGTAAGTTTTTTATTTTTTAAGACATACAACTATGGTTTTCTGCTTTTTTCTCCGACACCAGTAATGCTATCTTATGGAAATTATTGGAACAAGTAGGTTATGTGACATACTACTCTATAGTATTGAAAAGTGCATTTGATAAAAAATTTATGTGAAGTGTGAATCTTCACACATTTCTGGGTTTTGCAGGTATTTAGTAACTGAATGATGATTATTTGGGATGCCAAAACAAATTTTATGTCAAAATATTTTTAAGTTATTATATTATTTAAGTTTCTAAATATGTTCAGTATTTTATTTATACAGCAAGGTTCAGTAAGATTTTTAAAATTGCGCCTGTGGCTTCCATTGGTTGCTTATATCATAAGTCCCGCCCTCTGATTTCGTCAGACAGAATTAAATTATAATTTCAACACTTCCCACTGGTTATTAAATTTACGCTTTTAAAAAATAAATGCAATATTTACCAAAATATAACTAGAATTTTGACAAAATAATTTAAACAAAATAAAAATGCAAAAAAAAAAACAAAAAAATAAAATTAGCAGGATTCGAACTCTGCAACGTTCGCACTGCAATTTACAAAGTGCGTTACGAAACCATCTGAGCTACCAGAGTTTCTTATCTGAAGTGTTACATAGCGAATTAAATATTTAACATATTTTAGTTAAAAACACAAAAAATGCGTTATTTTCCGAAAACATAATCTGATCAAAAATTCCTGTTGTACTATTCCGGTTCACACCAATGTACATTTCTTAGATTTTTTTCAGATTTTTAGTTTAAACCATCTGGGCTACAGGGTGTGGGACAAAAATTTTTTTGCACAATTTTGGCAAAAATCGCAACAAAATAATTTATTTAGCAAAAATAAAATTTTGATCGTTAATCCACGTACTAAGGGCTTTCATTTGATACCCTACTCAGAATTTTAAAAAAATATTTTTTTTTTTGATGAGCACATTTTTGTTTATATTTTTAGGGGGATATGTTTTTTAGATGTTTTAGTATTTTTCCTATGTGTGGGTCAAAGAGTTGTATAAGCATGCCAAATTTCAACTCTCTAGGTTTAGCCGTTTGGCTACAATTTTTACCGAACAGACAGACAGACAGACGACAAAATGACGGTATAAGGGTTTTTTGGTCATACCTACAAAACCCTAAAAATTTCACATATCAACCTTATTATTTTCAGCCGACGATATGACAAACTTCATAGTCATAGCCTATAGTTGAGTAATTTAAGAACTCTGAACGCAGCTTTAGACTTGTCTAGGACAGAACTGTCGTCTGAGGCCGACTTAAGAAGCTTTTGCTAAAGCCCGCATCAACTTGTCTAGACATCATTTTAATATATTTTAATTTAAATTTCCGCTCCTTTCTTTGTATTAATATACATTAATAAAATATACATTATTAAATGTAAATTAGCCAACAAAGGTAAATTGCATATTTAATTATTGATTTAAATTTGTGGTCCCGAAATACACAGCATTATTTATAATTCATACCTTCGTTTTAATTAATTAATATTGTGTTTCACCCGGCGTTTATGATACAAATTTTAAGTTAACAAAATGACGAGTTCTTCGCGAAGTTTCTCGAATATTTAAACCGATAAAATCTCTCTATTCATCCTGTCGTAAAGACTGCTATGAAAAGCTATAAATTTTACGAGTGCATGTTAATATTTAAATCGATATTTGTTAATTAAAACATACAGTGGTTCTCAAAGAAAATACAAATACATTTTAACTTTATTTTTAGTATTTTCTGGTAATACTATATTTTTATTTGCACCTTTTACGTGATGCAATGATACAAATTGTATAATTCGACATAAAACAGTTAGGAGTAAACCCATATGGAGTCAGCAGCTGAAATTGTTCAATAATATTAGCAGCGTTACACCTATGGGATATAAGGGACCGGTAGGACTGGGAATTCCGGAGAAAACGTTCTGTTTTCCTCCTCTCCTTTGGCCGCCGGTTGTTTCCGAGAGTTGGTCACATAATAATCATATTAGCGGCCTTAGAAGCGAAACGTACAGACGAATATAAATAAGTTTGACATGTGAAATGTATGAGGAAGTATGGTATTAAGATGTTAACTGGGTGTTTGTTTCTTGTTTCAGAGAGTAACCCTACGAACGGCACAGGGATGGAGTGCGAGGGAGAAGAGGTAACGGAAGCTCCAGACCTGGAGTACGTGGACGAGAATCTGCAGTCTAACACACTGGCAGCGCTCAACATGATGCGCAAGAATAAGCACTTCACCGATGTCGTACTCCATGTATGTATATATATGACTTGCCCCTACTTATTACTGATTCAAATGCGTTAGTTAAGGGTTGAGGATGATGCGGATAATCTCTTACCTGAGATTAAACTTGAAATATTACAAAATAAAGTTTAAATTGCGAGGGTTTTCTATTTAATATTTTGATTGATCGGGTTATTCTAAACAATATGTTTGTAAATTATATTTGAGACTTAAATCTTGTTACACATACCGATTAGTCAAATTTGCAACATTATTGCTCTGTTAAAGTGAACATGTTTGCCCAGAATAACCCTATTTGTTGGAGATTTACCAGATACGGGTAGTTCTGGATTTACAATGGTTCGATTTAAGAACACGATTACGAATATCGATAAAAATATTGATAATATAATTTTAATTATAATTTTTAAAAAATGCCAGGTAAATTTTAATAAGAAAACTCGTATTAATGTAAAGATAATTCAGAAAAACTGAAAGGTAAATGCGATAATACGTATTACGTAAAGGGTAAATATTAAAATACTATCTTGCCGGGAATCGAACCCGTCAACCTAATAATTTCGCGTTCTCGTCCCAACACCATTGGGCTACGGAGACCTGTGAGCAAGTATATGATATTAATTTTGACATATTATGCTATAGAACATACCACATTAGTTTTGAAGATGGCAATAAAATAATAAAAGTTAGGGAACTCATAAAATTATAATAGAAGTGATATAACTAGGCGTGTCAACCCATAGCCGTAGGGATTTGTGTTTCACATTACGCATCTTACTTAAGGGATTAACAAAAACAAACATCCCTGCGCCACTGACCGTTGACTGTTTACAACGTGGTTGTAAACATGAACCCTAGTTCTTTTGTAGCTTAACAATGTGATTATAGTTATACGGGATAATTGTTTTATGCCGATCTTCAAAAGTAATATGTTATGTTCTATACCGTATCACGTACAGATGGTATGTTTCCATAGAGCTCGAATTCAAATATATTAAAAAATTCAGGCTGCTTCATAGGGCGCGTTTAGCAAACGAGACTGTTGGTTAGCTGCGCAAATTTGTTTTCTTGGTGATTACAATCAGCTTTTGTAAGTTCACTAAACGAACAGCAAGTGAAAAACTGCTGTTAATTTTACACTTGTCACTATGATTGTGGTAACTATAAAGAAAAGAAAAACGAAATTTGTCACTTAGAAATTTTGTTTAGATACTTACAGTAAGCGCAAAGTTGTCGAATTCGTTCAGCGAACCGCTGAATTCAACATACTCATCAGTTTTGTTCGCTAAACGTGCCCATTTTAACATCTACAAAGTAAATTTGAGAATATTAATAAAATACACATATCGTAGAATTTTAATGTATATTTAATTATTTAGCTTGTGCGTCGTCATGCTATTTTAGACTATCAACTCTTCTTTTGCTCTGTGGTTTACAAAATACAATACTCTTCTTGCAATACTGTCTGTTTTCCGACATTACGAATTTTTAGTATTACCTTTTGGACTGAAAAATGCTCCGACTACATACCAACGCGCAATAAAACATATTTTACGTAATACTTTAAATATATATTGTCTCGTATATTTAGATGATTCATTATTTTTTAGTTATTGTTTTCTCTATTACTGGAGCTCTAGAAACGGAGTACCTGCTCTTTGTCCTTATGCGTTTAGGGTTATTATTCATTATTATTATAAATATTTTTGTTTTAGGTTGGCAGTGCTGAGGTTCACGCACACAAAGCAGTGTTGGCAAGCGTGTCACCGTACCTTTTCGAACTCTTTACAACAGACCAAGAAAACAAACGTTGCGAAAACATCATAACATATAAATTAAATGGAGGTTTCGATAAGTGCGCCCTTCAGGTGCTTGTAGAATATGCATACACATCGAAACTTGTTGTACCATACCATCAGGTTAGTTAAATCGGCCCGAATTTATAAAATAATTCAAATCAATTCAATTCAAGATTTAAAAAAAAAACACATACCATTTCTGGGGTAAGCAGAAATAGCAATTGAACATCCATAGGGTAAACAAATGATGAGTATTTTTTTATTTTTATATTTTTTTCGTTGTGTTTTTGATAATGGTTGCTTAAACCGGAACATTTAGCATAGGGATGGTCAAATTTCGGTTAATCTTAGGCGAGTTTAAAAATTTAGTACACTTCATGGGCTATAGTCAAGTCTTATACAGTAGCGGCTGGTGGGTAAGATATTGGGGGGGGGGGTACTTTTTGATTAATATATTGCAGTGTCCAGCTTACAGTGCCTTGCAATGTTGTCTGTTTTTCGCCGAAAAGTGTTATAAATATTATATACAAAATAGATACTGCGAATTTTTAATACCATTTGGATTGAGAAATGCTCCGTCGACATTCCAACGCGTAATGGAAAACATTTGCTTGATACTTTAAAATATATATTATCTCATATAATTTATTTTATTTTGCCCAGTAATAAGTTTCAAACGGCTCGCATGAAATTTCTACCCCTTGTTTTTTTAGAATCCCGCCTTCCTCAAAAGATTTTCGGGATTTCTTCACTCGCCCTGTTCTTAATTGATTTTCAGAATTTTTTCCCTACGTTCTAAAATTATTTTCAGAATTTCCCCCACCTGTTCTCTGTGATTTTTAAATATCTGGCCCCCAATCTATAATAATAATAATAATAATAATTTATTGACCAAATTACATATACATCTATTGTTTTTAGTCAGTCATTATTAGGTACATAAGATATCATATACAAAATTCAATATTTTCAAAATTATTATAATCTAACTCAATCTGGCCTGTGAAACATATTTAGAATTCATATACACAATGTATTAAGATAGAGGGAACACGATTTTTTTCAAAAACGCGATGTTGGTAAAAAAATTTAAAGACCTAAGTTGACCATTATGACATTAAAAATATTTCGCTTTCAAATTATACTTCTAAGTACGATTTGAAAGTGAATAATTACTGACCGCCAACATATATAAGGGAGGTATTGTGATCATACCGATTTTGACATTTCGAGATTTCGATGGATCTCCACGAATTGAGGTCCCTACATAACGTTTTGACTATTTTTAGCATGATGTCTGTCTGTCTGTATACACGTACAGTGCAAATTCGGGTAAAAGGATTTTTATAAAACTTCATATTTAAGCTTTTGACATCAATGGCACGAGTTGATCAACTTTTGTTAAAATCGGTTGACTAGAAATGGGAGTTTACTCGTGTCGATTTTAAGATTTTTGCGAATATTTAACAAAAAAATATTTCGAAAAAATTTATTTAACAAAAGTTGCTATAAAAGCAGTAACTAACAACTTTTATTTGAGACATTTTTTGATAGAATAAAAAATATTTTGAAATTTTTTCTAAATATCTATTTTTTCATACTTATATGTAACGTTTCCATGGTCATGATAAATAATATCTCTGTTAGAAAATATTAGGCCAAGTTATTTCTACTCTGCTGCTAGAATGTATTTTATACAAGTTCTTTGTGATGGCGGTCGGTCCTGTGGTGGCCACAGCTGATTTTTTTTTTTTTATTAAGCTCCGATCTACAGATCATCGGTCGTTAAAAAATTGCAGCTTTTGGTGCCCCATTCTAAATTATTACCGTTGTTTTTTACTGAACTCTCTATTAATATTCTATTTCCATTTTTGTTCGATTGTGAAATATTCAATTTTGGCCAATGAGAACCATTATTTTTTTATTAATAATATAGTTTCATATTTAAGCACGTTAGTTTTAATATATCGCACTGTATCCAGTTTCACGTCTGAGTAAAATCAAAACAAACGAACACTAAGCTAAAGCCGCCGGCCTAAATTCACCAACACATACAAACTAACTCGCCGTTGTTGCCCTTTCCAGTTCATTTTTATTACTTGCGTAGATAAATACATTATAAATCGCATGTGACAACACTGTACCGGGACACTAACGTGTAGTGTCCATAGCATTGTTTTCTAGATCTAAATTTTTAAAATCTAACACTTATATAAAAAATCTTGTAATTAGAAATAATAAAAATAAATATACGCAGATATATTTAGCTAGTTAAATGCAATTTTTAAGTATAAATAAGATTTTAAATTCAGTTTTCCGTATTAAAAATTTTTAGGACACTGTCTCAGGACCTATTGAGTTTGACACGCGTCGATCAAAAGCCAATTAAAACTAGTTCTGAGTGATATATACTTTGTTTTTGAAGTCTCTGATGAATCTCTGTCTCTTTTACACCAAAATATTTTTAAATTGAAATATTTTAATTTTCGTATGGAACGGATTGGTCTGCACACCGAAATTTGTTCACCCATATTTTAGAACAATGTAAAACAAACTGATCGAATATAAAAGTTTCTAGTTAAATTATTTTACTGTTTTTTAACCGTGTCATTAGAATAGTTTGTTCTAAAGTAGTTTCGGATAAGCAACTGTTTTGAATGTTTTAATATTTCCTTGTAGAAAGCTACATTTTTCATATTTTTTTAAATTTTTGACTGATTTTAACAACTCTATCAAAGAATTAGTAATTTCATATATCTATACTCTAGAATAAAAGTGTATTAACCCACTTTATACCTAATTTACAGCTAAGAAAATTGAAATTTTCAAATCCTAATACATGGATTTAATATTAGAGTATGGTAAATATGGACTATCATAAGTTCTGAAATAAAGCCATATGTATCAATATACCGATTACTCTATTAAATATTTTTCACACGAATAAAAATGGAAGAAAAAACTGCTTTTCAAAAATGACCAAAACTGTATATCTTACAATAAAAGTGCAATATTATGAAATAATGGAGTTAATACACTTTTATTCTGGGGTACAGATATTATTTTTCATATGTGCATTATTATTAATATATGAGCCGTTGATTTTGAAAGTGAGATAAGTCCATCTTGTGAAAAATATGAGTTAATGTTACGTCTTAATACAAATTGAGATTAACTTAATGTTTTTAATCATTTAAAATAAATATCGACTCAATATCAGTACAAATTTGTTACTGTTAGTTTATATGGTCAACAGTATTTCAAATGCATTGATTTTGAAAGTGAGACAAGTCCACTCGAATAGATTCTCTCGAACCGAAACCCTACAGAACGAGCATATTCGTGTGAGCTTATTTTTCTGTTGACAAAAATTCGTATTTTATTTTTTAAAGCCGAAAAATGAAGACTTACTCTATCAAAAGAGGCAATTTTAAGAAGAAGAAAAAATAATGATGGAGAAATAGTTAACTGGTTGAATATTTCCTGGATAAGATTTTTGAGAAATGCGCCATGTTTTATAAAACGTCAATAGAAAAAGATTCACATTTTAAAACTCTTGATTTATCACCAAAGCGCGGTAGGCCGTGTAATTTCGGATAAATAATATTACAGTCTGTTCCAAACGGTTAAGCGGAACTAAATGGGAATTTAGTTCTTTTAGGTTGTCACGAGAAGGGACCTTGCTTGGGTTATTTGGTTTTTCACGTTGGGATGTCAAAATTTAAAATTCCAACAATGAAACCATGGAAACGAATGACATATGTCAAAATTAAATATTTTTTTTAGATATTTTAATGACAAAAAAATAAATAAATGGGAAATTTGTATTAAGAATGACACAAAAAATCAAAATATAAAGAAAATGACATTTTAAAATGATATTAACCTTAACCAAAAAATGTTTATAGTAAGTATGATTTACAAAGCTTAAACAAAACGGCCGAAAGGCACGATTTAAACGATGAAAGTAACTAGATTGCAAAATCTAGTTCCGCTTAACCGTTTGGAACAGACTGTACCATCTTTATATGAAAAAACTAGGGATGTTACTAAAGAAAAATATAAAGATATGATGGATTTATTACTTTATATACCACCGATTCATCATGATTACTTTAAAAATCTTAAAAGTCTAAACTAACAAAATATAATTTATATGTATACAACTTATAATTGAATATTTTTTCATATTTCCTATAAAATTAAAGTTTTGTTTTTATAGTTATTTTTCTAACAAAGAATAAAATTATATTGAAATAAAATAATTAAATAAAATTTTCATTTGTTTGCTACTATAATTCCATTTCGTTAGGAGAAATCAACATTTTCAGCAAATCATTGCCTTTGAAAGTGAGACCAGTCTATTGAGGTACACCAAAAAAAGACTTTTTTCAAATAACGCCGATAACACTTATCGTATAATAAAATTACATGTATTGAGAATACCAAAAATGTAAAATAAATCTATTACTCTTTAATATTTTTAATTCCATTCAAATGCAAAAGATTTATCTAGAAATAACGAAAAGTGGACTTGTTTCACTTTCAAAATCAACGGCTCATATTATAATCTCAAATTTGTAATTGCATTCTAATTTATAATTTTCACCTTCGGTACTGTGTCAATCAGCTCAGATGTAATTTCTGATAAAAGTTACGACTGATCCAGAACGACTGCATGGATTCTTTTAATAAGCATGCCTGATCTATGCTATGGACTTCTTCATTTTCGTGTGTTGGCATCCACTGCAGTATGGAATTCTCTGTAATTATTTATTCTTTTAGAGTTGTATCAGTTATCTTTTGGGATCATGGGTAAAACTTTTAGATAGATATATATTTTTTTTCATACTCATATTAACCAGATTTCAGTTTCAGCATTGAATATGCCTAGTATAAGAGCATATTAAGGTTTTCATGTGGTTCTGTTGTTTTTAGGTGAAAGCTGTATATTTATCAGCAGCCCAATTAAAAATAGAGAGGGTTATCAAAGAGTGCGCTAAACATTTGATAAAACACCTGACTATCGATAATTGTGTCGAGATCCGTTCCCTGCCTGGGATTGCTCGAAACAAAGAATTCGTCCAGCAAGTTGACAGTTTCATAGCCAAAGAAGTCAGGATACATCAAGCAACTTTAATATACATCTTTACCTAACCATTATTTTTTTTAGTTTGCTGTTATAAGCAAGAATCCTACACTTCTGCAGTTATATTGCGCTCGAATAGAGGTATTGAATCAATCACGTCAAGAAATGACACTCGTCAACCATAATTCATTGTGTCAACTAGTATTGGAATGGATCCGTAGACAGATAACGGATGAATCTTTAAATATGAATACGTTATCAGAAAAAACATTTATGTTATACCTCGCTATTGATAATTCATTACAAGACTGCTCTAGTTTGCCAACAGGTGATGTTAGTGATTCAGATCTCGTCCAGGACTATAAAAAAATGTCCATGAAAAGTTTACAAAATGTCAACTCCAAAAGTAAACGTAAAGCACTCGGTCAACCGAGTAAACCACGCGTACTTATCTACTCGAGAGATATAGGAGAGTGTCTTGAGACTGAATTCGAACCAGATTGGAATCTAATCGCTACTTCTAAAGTAAGCGAACACAACTTTCTGGCTCTCGTCACTATCGCTGGCAAATTATCAACTCTTTCCATCCAATTACGTTTAAACACTCCTAGTACACCATCACCTGTACTTACACCAGAAGCTTCTAGACCTGCGAGTGAAGAAAAACCTGATCTGTACTGTGTCCTCGCTAACATGACAAGTGGTCGATGCGCTATTGGTTGTGCCAACTTAAACGGAAGACTATTAGTCTGCGGTGGTTACGATCGAATTGAATGTTTAAAAACAGTCGAATTATATCTTCCCGAGGTTAATACTTGGAAACCAATGCCATCTATGCGTGAAGCTAGAGGTAGATTCCAGATTGCTGTTGTTAATAACAAAGTTTATGCTGTTGGTGGATCTAATGGAAACTGTGAATTGGATACTGTTGAAATGTTGGAAACTGAAGCGGAGAAATGGGCTAAAGTAACTAGATTACCTTTAGCTAGAAGCAATTCTGGTATGTATTATGGTTTTGATTGAGATTTTTTTGGGTAATAGTTTAATTTTAGGTGTTTGCGCACTTGACAACAAAATTTATTGTGTTGGTGGATGGAATGGACAAGCTGGTATCAAACAATGTGATCTTTTCGATCCGGAAACGAACAAATGGACTTCAATTGCACCACTAAATATTGGTGAGTACTTTAAAAGAACACAATTAACAGTTCATAGAATTTTTAATTGGAATATATCAACCATTTTTAACTGTAATAGTATTATTGTGCGCAATTGGTTATAAAGTCCCATCCAATCATTCAAAATCGCTAGATTTGAAAATCTAGTTCCACACAGTGAAAAGAAACGGACTATAGCCAGAGAGTCGAACCGGAACCGAACCGAAAACCGAAATTAACCGGAATTTTTAACAGAACCGGAACGTAAAATTGCTCAATTTGAAAACCGAAACCAGAACGAAATGTTAATAATGGTTGATTTCGGTTCTTTTTTTTTTTTTAATTAAATTAATTCATTAATCGCTTTCTTGCTACTTAAACTTATAAATTGACTATACAAGAATGAATCTATCAGAAGCAAATTTGAAGAACATAATGTGTCGATTAAACATGGATTTTTAATTTAATTTTCTTTTCAAATTTCAAATATTATTTTTTCACCTGTATATGAACTGTGATTAATTTTTTTTTTGTCTAAGTAAAAAAGTTTTCCATTTTCCTCTTCATAATATTGTGATTCTACAAACTGTTATTTATTATTTTTGTAGGAGAAAAGATCATTTTATTTATTAATGTATTTCTTCTCTATAATTGTGATTATATGAACTGTGTGAGATCAGGGTCGGACTGAAGTATTTCTGCGCCCCGGGACAGACTCTTTATATAGCGCCCCCAGATGTGCATAATTACGCAAAAATTACTAGCCATCTAAACTCAAATTTTTAAGGGCGCTGAAAGTTAAGTTGTTCATTGCTGTCAAAAATAATTGTTGAGCAAAAAATAAGTCTTCAACCAAAATTTTCGGCACTCCTTGCATCTGGCGCCCCAGACAACTGACTGTCTTGACGCCCCCTTAATCCGACCCTTTGTCTTACTAGTTATTTTTGTAATTTCCTCCTTTTGTAACTTGTTAGAATTTTATTTTATTTACGTGTAATATGTTTTTGTGTGTAGTCATTTAAATGGGCTGCGTTAGGCGCAAATAGCCTTTTTTGCTGTGCGCCAAAAATTTTAACTAACTAACTAACTAACATATGTTTTTGTATTTTAATTTTTATGTTCCTAATTGTATTTTGTTTTAGTTTTTGACAATAAAATAATACATTTTTTCTATTTCTTTTGTATTTTCAATTTTATTATTGAACAACAAGAATAAGAAGGGAATTTGGTAAATAAAACGAAACCAAAATTTATACCGGTAGGAATTTGCTAATAAACTCCATTTTAACTCTTTATTTGAACCGAAACTGAACCGGAATTTTTAGATTAAACGAAACCGGAACGAAAAACATTTACTTGGAACGAAATAATTTTGGGTTCGACTCTCTGACTATTGGTGACTAGACTCTCGCAAATCCGGCTATTGGTGACTCAACTTAACGCGTATCCCTCTAGCGGCAAAAAAGCGAACACTTCGAAAAAGGTTACTGTCATTGTTTACGTATAATTCACCATGTGTTTTATTGTTTCTGTCCATTCTCACTCCATTTTTACAGCGAATAAAGTGATAAATTTAAGAAAAAAAGATTAAATACTCCTTGTTGTGTGTACCATACACAATTGTGTGACTACCATAGTCAATCACAGGAAGAACATCTTCGAATATTAGATTGAAAGATTATCAGTGATTCTAAAATTTTGTTTCTATTGAAGGGAATTTATACTGTTCAGATGATTTTAAACAAGTTTTTAACGTTGAATTTTTCATTTTCCCTGTCTCACATGTGCAAGAAAATCGTTTAATGTTGTGTAAATTATTGTTAATATAATTAAAACCCCTTGTTAATTTCATGGGAGTGTTCCATAACTGTGTTAGTTTGCAAATATTTGACAGTTTTCTTGTGTAGAATAAATTACAAGTTATCTTTCTATAAAATTTCTTGAGATATGTGTAGATATTAAATATTCAAATAAATGTTTTAAGTTCAAAGTATAACATTTTATTTTCTCTGTGAGTATAAGCCGGCACCAACATACAATATATAACCTCTGAAAATATTCATTAACAAGCAGCAAATTTTATCATAAAATGGATTCACATATATTTATACACTTTTTTAATACTCGGTTATAATTTAAATATACTGTATACAGCAAGAAAACGTAAATTAGACCAAAAATTGATTATAAACCAATACTGTTTACATACGTTGACAGATGACTATCCTTTTTCGTGTCAAAAGTTCACAAAGCGATAGTGGCGCCGTTTCGGTAATTATAGTCGCGAATAGCAGTGCTTTGACAAACGATTGTAGAGCCGTCTGTTGGTAAATATCAGTACTTTTTCGCGCATTTAAATGCGCAAAAGTTGGATTTTCGCTTAGTATAGGATAAAAAACATTTTTTTGATAATCTCTTATTTTCTTTCGTGTAGTTTCGGTTATAGTTAACGTTTATTTTTATCTTTTACTTGATAGTACATTGTGTAATTTGACATAAAACAATTAAGTGTAAACCCATATGGAGTCAGCAGCTGAAATTGTTCAATAATATTAGCAGCGTTACACCTATGGGATATAAGGGACCGGTAGGACAGGGAATTCCGGAGAAAACGTTCTGTTTTCCTCCTCTCCTTTGGCCGCCGGTTGTTTCCGAGAGTTGGTCACATAATAATCATATTTGTGGCCTTAGAAGCGAAACGTACAGTTATTCTAATGCTGAATTCACAATGTCAGAATTATGAATTAAAATTAACGTTAAAATAGTACTTAACGTTAAATTTTTACGTGGAAATTAAGTAGCACGCACAAAGTAAATTAAGAAATTAAAATTATTCAGCTAAAAAATTTATCTTTCCAGGTCGGTATCAAGCTGGAGTAACATCATTCAATAACCTTCTGTACGCAATTGGTGGCTGCGATTCATGGAATTGTTTAAACAGTGTCGAAGTTTATGACCCTAAAGCCAACAATTGGACGTTTACGAAACCCATCATCACGGCACGACGTGGTTGCGGTGTTTGCGTGTTCCAAGGAAAACTTTACGCGATAGGTAAGCTTATAATTAATCACGAATTTCTTGTGGTGATTAATTTGGTTTTAAATTCTCTAGGTGGATCAGACGGGAGTCATTCCTTGACAACAACTGAGGTCTATGATGATGAGACGCAGAGCTGGGTTGTCGGACCCAGTCTAACAACCCCAAGGGCCAATGTGGGGGTCACCGTTGTAGGAAATAGGTTATATGCTGTGGGAGGATTTTCAGGTAATATATTTTAAACGTAAAAATATTATCGTATCCAAGAATTATTTAAACACGTGGGAATATCCATTTAGTGATAAAATAAAATCATGTGAAACTATAGGGGAAAAATTTTAAGATCGTAGCGCCACGCGGATATTTTTGAAACCATTCTTAAACAGATACCACTTGAAATTTACTAGTAAATAATAGCGAAAAGTGTATCAAAAAACGACAAAAAATAAATAATGGTATGCGATTTTCTGATTTTGTTTTAAAATTTTATAATCAAGTAAGTATACACACGTACTGTGAGTACATTTTTTTTAAGTGACATTACTTGTAAACATCTTAAATACTACATTTTTTAATCTGGTTTTAAGTTATGGCGGCACAGTTTTCCATTGTTGATTATTTTAATTATATTGGGGGTTTAAATAATTCCCGTGTTTACGATGGGGTAGAAATCTACAATGCTGGGCATATAATATTGTGTGGGGTCACTGAGAAAAACAGAGAGTTCATAAAGATTTATACAGATTTGTGCATTATAATCAAACCCACACACAACAACAGGAATTTTAAAGATATGCGATATTAAATACAAAATTGAAAATATTATTTGTAGTCACTATCATTAAAATGTAATGAGCAAACTTTTATATAAGGGCTCACTTTTTTCCAATTTTTAAAATGTTTATCTAAACATCGCGTCGATTCCTAACCTCTTGCTTTCCCAATTTTGTTTAGAACCGTACGGTGTCTCATATTGGTGGAAACAAATGAAACGATATTTCCGGGTTTCTTCTTTTCAATGAATTGCACATAGGCACACAACAATATGTATTATACATTTTTCAATGATTTTAATAAAACTTGAAAAACAAACTTCATACAAAACGAAATGTTATCTGTCGCATACAAGTTCATGAAACGCTCACCAGATGGTAGGGTGCTTAGCTGCAAATCCCTATACAAAGATGCACAAAGTTTTATTTTTTTAATTTGCCCAATGATGTAAACAAAAATTGCAAGGCAGGGTCCTAATATAGTTTTCGATTAATTATCGTGTACAGTGTAATGCTATACAGCTACATTAGAGACAGTTGTGTCAGTGTGCAAAGATTATGAGAGCTGAGGGCTTGTGTTTTATTATTTATTTATTTAACCAGTAACTATACTGATTTGTACAGTAGTTCACAAGTCCAGTTACATAGTACTGGGAAAAAAATACTTGGAAATTTAGAAAAACTTTTGAGTAACACTTATAGATGTGAAATTTGCAGATTTTCGTTGTAATAATATATTCGTTGCAGTAATATTTTACGTTATTAAATTTAGTATTTTGTTTAACTATTTAAAAAGGTATTTATAATTTTAAGTTTTTTTTGTAAATGTATTATAGTCGTTTTTAATTTATATAATCACTAAAATTTCACCTACAGTCTGTTCCAAACGGTTAAGCGGAAGTTACTTTCATCGTTTAAATCGTGCCTTTCGGCCGTTTTGTTTAAGCTTTGTAAATCATACTTACAATAAACATTTTTTGGTTAAGGTTAATATCATTTTAAAATGTCATTTTCTTTATATTTTGATTTTTTGTGTCATTGTTATTACAAATTTCCCATTTATTTATTTTTTTGTCATTAAAATATCTAAAAAAAATATTTAATTTTGATATATGTCATTCGTTTCCATGGTTTCATTGTTGGAATTTTAAATTTTGGCATCCCAACGTGAAAAATTAAATAACCCAAGCAAGGTCCCTTCTCGTGACAACCTAAAAGAACTAAATTCCCATTTAGTTCCGCTTAATGGTTTGGAACAGACTGTATACTTGTTATAATTCAGTAATACGAAGGAATTGCCTCCTAAATTTGAACTGCGGTAGTTGTTTCGTTGTTCGAGAGAGGCGCTGATGAATACTTTTATCATAATTTTTAAGTTTTTTTGAAATACGTCTTAAAATTAGCATTTTTACTGCAAAAAAAAAAAAAACAGCGGAAGACCTTCATGATGATAAAAAAACACTTTCATTCTATAATAAGCACTTATATAAAGAAATAATATATTAAAATAAGATCTGGGTATTTAATACTTTAAGATTTAACACAATTAAAATTACGCGATTACTAAATATCGAATATTATTCTGTCTTATCTATCCTCCTAATACATTGTACTTTATACTTTCGTTAATATAGTTAGTAAAATAGTTAATAACATACAGTTTCCAGAATTAGAATAACAAAACTGCTTAACAGATCAATCCTCACCCTGAAAACTTATTTGAACGTATTCTACAGATAGGTTTAACATTTAAAACGTTCGAACGAACCTTAAAATATATTTTGATAACTCAAAACTGATTCTTACTTTCTTAATTCTTACTTTCTTTTCCGTTTAATAGCATTTTTAACTGAAGGCAATTTTATGGTCAGCAAAAATTTTCAAAATTTATGAAAATGTGTTAAAACTGCATTATCTTTATCAACTCTTATGTATTTTTTACACATTTCATCAATTTTATTATTAAAATACCTTCAACTGTAGTTTTTCAATTCAGTTTTGGTCTGAAATCGTCTCCTAAATAGTAGAAATTTGAATAAACATCTTTTATTGTCTGGTACAATCTATCCGTGCTGAGCAGTGGTGACGATCAACGCCACGGTTTCGAGGAAAAAATGCATGATTTTTATCAATAAAAATTAGTCAGTACCCCCTATCGAAATAAAATTAAGCCTGACACTAAAAAAATGTCACCCGGATAAGACGGCGGTACATTTTCCTCTCTCCGCGTTACCGGAAAAATGAAGATACACCAGAAGTTAAATAGAACATACATACCAACACTTGTACAATGTGATAGTAGATTGTCTTCAATTACTTGATAATTTCTTTTCAACAGGTAAAACTTTCTTGAACACAATCGAATACCTCGATGCAAATTCCAAGGAGTGGACGACATTTATTCCAAAACTACATTCAGTCGATATATTCGTCGATGAAGTCATGTCCAAATCAGAAGAACACCATAGTGACGACAACGCGAGTAATGCAAGCAACGAAGACGCCGACAAAACGATAATCGGTTATAATTACGATTCGAATGATGTTAAAATCATTAAATATAAGGACATGACCAAGGGGACCATTGAAAATGAATCGTAAAATCATTTTAAATTGGATTCATGTGTATTTTCTATTTAATTATATCAACAACAAAAAAAAAGATAAAAACAAAAAAAATCTTGATCTATAATATTCAGCAAAGGAATGTATTTAGAAATTCTGAAGATCCTTTTTAAAAGTTATTCCATATTTTTTAACTATGTATTAAATTATTTATCTATCAATATTAAATAAAATTTATAACAAAATTTAACTAATTTTTTTCCAAATTTAGGTATCAAATGTGTAATGACGAATGCAGAATTCATATAAAATTTAAAAAAGACCCATATGTTTGACGGAGGGTGTTGAATTTTCTGAAAAGGCAGTCAATTTGAATATTGGCAGTTTCTTGCAATTATTACATAATTATCTAAAAAAATTGTAAATATGAATGGATAAAGCCGCATTCAGACCTCTTTAAATTAACGAGTTATAGACTGTGCGTAGTGAGTTATGCTTTAATGCATTCTTTTAACGTACCATGTACCGTTCACATCTGTTATAAATTAGTACGTTACGAATAGCCCTCCATCTGTGAATTTTGAAACCAACTATTTAGCTTCGTAAAATATTTGATATGTATTATCGTTCTTATAATTCTGTTGTCTTAGATTTTAACTACCTAATTACCTAAATTAATCATATTTACTGTCCGTCTTTTTAATTTGAGCAATATTTGTTAATGATGACATTATGTTAGGTTATGTAAAGGCATTCGATAACTACGGTGGCTCTGATAGAATGCGATAGCCAATGTGTTTATATGTCTGTCTCATTAAAACATCGCACTAGCTATAAGTTTAGAAAATTATGCACAATCCACAACAAACAGCGTATTAAATTTGGAGGTCTGAACGGTTTCTTTCTTATCATATAACGAACTTGCTGGTGACAGTGAACAGTCCATAAGCTACAGTGCATAAGCTATTGATTTAAGAGCTCTAAATGCGGCTTAGGAACTAAAGTAATAGCAAATAAGTGAGAGTCTGAAAAAAATAAGATGATTCTTAAAAAAAAAATAAAGTTAGCCGTGGAACAGGAATACAGCAATATAAGGCATCTTGGAGATAATCGACCAACAATAAAAACAAACTATAACTGTTTTTTTTTTTTTTTTAATCATTTAGATAAAGGGTCCTTAAAATAGCTTGACCGTTGACCTTTTCAAGATTTCTCAACTTAGACATAGACCCCTTCGAAAAAAAGTTTGTATAGGGCAGTCGGCGAATCAGTGCAGTTGCGTAACTGGAAAAGTCACATGTTTTTGTGATGTCATGTTTAGTACGTCTACATAACATCCATTTAACGAATGTAATATTCGTACGCTGTCACTTGTATCGTAATGAAATGAAAATATAAGAATAAGAACAGAATAGAAACAAAAACTATTCTAATTGGCTAAGTAGTCCTAAAAAGGATTGGTGTGATTCAAAAATATGACTAAAGAAAAGAAAATAGAGATACGTTGAATTTAACCTAAAAAGCTATGCACTACACACAATATCAAATGTCCCATCTCCTGACAACATAAGAGAACGAAATTCCCATTTAGTTCCTCCTAAACGTTTGGAATAGCCTGCAGTTCTAACGTTCTAAATTTATTCGAAGACACGTGATTTTTTGTTATTTTTTTTTTTTTTTGAATCACGTAATTTTAACGAATTGTGAATTTTCGTCAGACGAGTATTTTCCTGAAATATGCAGATGTTATAGGACAGTGTTTCTCTTAATTACATAGATTAATTACTGACATTACATTACTTACAAAAATAAATTACTGTCTCTGCCATTAAATTCAGATGCGGACGAAAAAGATCCACTTTTTGGCCATGGTACACAAATAACTATTTTGGACTCTTCTCCTTTAATGGTTTTTTTTTTTTTTTTCCTTATAAAAGTTTTATAATTTTAAATTTATTGGAAGATTATAATTAAAAATTCAATAACTCTCATTCTAATTATTATTTTTCAAAAACGTTGATTAAGATTTTTAATACAGACACCGTTATTTTAGACGTTTGCCATTGCTGATAGTACTAGGCTAGAATAGTGCAATATAATGAGTATTAGTATCAAAAAGATATAATACTTCATGAGTATATACAAGGTGTCTCAAAAGAAATTTTATATTTAGTGGATCAATTAAAAAAAAAGTAAGCCGTATATAGAAAAAATGTTTATTAATTATTAAAATACACTTTTTGGGGATTTATTTCTTAAAAATAATATCGTCTAAATGTAGACCCTCGCGTTCTCGGCACTCATTTAATCGAACAGTAAAATTACTTATGACGTCTCGGCAGGTGGACTCAGGGATGGCTGCCATTTCGTGACGGATATTTTCTTTCAAATGCGCCAGTGAAGTCGGTTTATTGGCGTAAACTTTAGATTTAAGATAACCCCATAGGAAAAAGTCCATAGGGGTTAAATCTGGACTGCGTGGAGGCCAATTTATGTCACCTCTCCGGGAGATCAATTTGCCTGAGAAAATTGCCTCTGACTGGCATCTTGGGGCTTTAATTCTTGCACCAATTGAATTTTGTAGGGGTGCAGCTTTAGGTCTTTGTGCATAATGCGATGTAATGATGATCTATGCACATGTAAAGCACTTGGGCGCTTCCGAATTGAAAGGTTCGGGTCGTCACGAACAGACTGATTAACATTCTCCACGTTTTCTACCGTTCTTGATGACCTAGGTCGCCCGGATTTTAATTTTTCCAGCGTTGTACCAGTCTCTTCAAACTTTTTAACCCAATGTCGAATGAGAGGAATACTTGGCGCATCATTTAAGTGGCGAAAACCTCGAATACTGCAGAATTTTCTACGCGCTACAGTCGCCGAATCACCGTTTTTGTAAAACTCTCGCACGCATAACTCGCCGTTTGGTCCCGAGAAACGCTCCATAGCGACTAAATTCCCAAGAGCCAGACTACCGATTGACATAACCCCCGCGCCCCTCGGATACGTTGCGTTCACGCAGTAAGCTAAATAAATATAAAATTTCTTTTGAGACACCTTGTACAATAAATATATTCGGACGTTTCGGAAACTGCTTAACAATCTGTTTCCGTCTTCAGCGATCACGAGAAGTGATGAATCCATCATGAAGTATTATATCTTTTTGATACTAATACTCATTATATTGTATTATGCTAGCCTAGTACTATCAGCAATGGCAAACTTCCAAAATATCGGTGTCCGCATTAATATTGGACCATTGCAAAATAATTTCAAATATATTAAGATTTTTAATGGATTTATTCAAAATTAACAGCGGCTGTGCTTTCGCGAAACACTAGTTGAAAATCACAGGATTAAGAAAACTCAACAACGTTGCTTAAATGACAATACTTGCCTTTTATTTAGATTGACTCCCTTTTTAAAATCCACTTTTTCCAAAAACGTCAATTCATCGAAATTAAGGTTTCTTTTATAAAATTCCGAATTTTAAAATCATCTATACTCGTAATCCGGATTGTATCTATAACTAATCTTACTTAAACTAAACCATAAGTCTGACTTAATTCTTAAGGATCTTTAAGTATATCTGAGAATAAATGAAACTCTATGTTGTATTTTATAAGACTGTATGAAAAATTTATATAATTTATACTTTGGTGCTTTCATGGCTTAATAATAAGAGGTAAATCATAATTAAGAACTTATAACATTGCGGTTATATTAAGCTTTATATATTAAGACACATCATTTCAAAAATATTCAATGTATTAATTACGGAGTCTACTTTAAATCAGGTTTAAATCACTAAATGTATAACTAGTTTTAACTAAATAATATAACTTGCCTCAGTAGGGCACGGATGTTTATAAAATTTTGTTTGAAAAGTCGTGTGCTGGTCACAACAGATTTTTTAAATAGTTTTTGTATTATAGAGTCGAATCATTGAATATAGAGATTTAAGAATATTCAACTGACTAAAAAATAGCAACTTTGTACAAAAAGTGGAATATGAAAGCAGATTTGGCAGCATAGGGGAAACTTTTTAAGATCGCAGCGCCATATGCGGCAAAGCTGGAACACTCGAAAGTGACAAACTGTTACTCGTGTATTTGTTTACATGGTGAAAATTAACACAAGTTGTATTTTTCCTGTTTTCCGACCTTTTTTTTATTTAAAGGTAATCTACGATTAAAAGATATGTAATAATATACTATTCTAAAGAAATTTCAAGTAAATTTTTAGTTTTTCATTGTATTTTTAATTCTTTTTGACTGTCTGTCAATATAATAACAACAAAAATATGGTTAATATATTAGTAAAAATTAATATCTCTGCCTGAAAAAGTAAAAGGGCCTTTTAATACAGTGGGTGGCCAAATAATTAGGGCCAGTGCAGATTTTCTGTAGTTTTCAAATGAATTTAGTGAGGAAATAAGTGGCTTTGGGTCTCGTATTTATTTATACTCATTAGAGTGTTTTATTTAGAATATAAAACGACATAATTGCTTATTCATAACCATTTATTTTTGTATAAAAAGTGTTAATTTAACAAATTAAGTAAAATCTTAATATTTTGTAATGTCACCCTTTACTGCGATTGCGGCTTCCAGGCGTTTGGGCATGCTTTCTATGCAGACTTTTGCGTTGTGTCGGAGATTGAGGTTGTGATGCCACTCTCTGATAAGGGTTTCTATCAATTGCCGCTTGGTGATGATTTCATTGGCGACCTCCCGCTTTTTAAAATAATAATGATACCAGCAACAAGAATATAGAAGAAAAATGATTTAAAAACAATTTATTTTCTCACAAAATGCATTTAAACTTGAAAATTGCAGGGGAGGTTTACTGTACCTAATAATTTGGCCACCTACTGTATATGAACTGGTGATTTAGGCAAACTTTGGGTGGGATAAATGCTTTTTTTCAGTCTTTTCTTGGCCGTAAAAAATCATTTATATTACTGCAGTCATTTGTTTAGTACAGACAAGTCTCATGCTATGGTGTTTCTTTATATGGTCTCTATATTCAATGATCAAATATAGGAAAGGTTGCGGCAGAAATGTTTCTTTTAACATAATGTCAAAATAAATTTGAATGTCAGTCAATTTTATTAACTACAAATGAAAATCGTAGTTTCAAAATACATTTCTTTGCTGTATTAAATATTGAATTGATCTGCTATTCAATAACACTAATATTAAAAAATTTATGAAGGGCCATATACAGTAAGGATATCAGGCATTTTTTTATTAATTTATGCCATAGAAAATGACAGAAATATATATTTTCCATACTCTTTACACTTGCAATAAAAATTAAATATAATTGTAACAATAAATTTAAGTATATTTAAATTTTAAAAAAAAATTAAATCCATAAAAGTATTATAATCTTAAATATACGGATAGCAAATGATGTGAAATAGTTTTCGTTAAAAGACAATCAAATAATTCGATTTATTTGATGTTTTTAAAAATTAGGTTATGTACTCGTACGGGAGTAAGTTTTAATATTTTCCGAATGTGCTATAAACGAATTTTAAGTAATTCCGAGTAAAAACAATTATGATAGATCTCGATTTGTAATTTATTACGAAACTACGTAATTCTTAATAGTTCCTACGGTCCGTAGACTATACGGTTGCCTCACTTCGAGTGAGAATAACATAATTCTGTACGCAATATATACATCGTTTGTTGAAATTGCTATGTTACGAGGATAGGTCAGTAAGTCCTTACAAAACAATAGAAAAACACATTATTTTGGGTTGATTCATTTTTATTTCTCAATATAGTCTCCTTTAATACCCTTTTCACACTAGAACTTTAAGACGAGTGAACTTAAAGTTCACCGATGTTTAACATCGGTTTGCTTTCACACTTGATGTTTAAATCTCCGGTGCTGTCATCAGCTACAGTAATTTTGTCCTTAAGTTACCGTCAGGAAATTACCAGTTTTGAACTGTCTGCGCAGACGCACATTTTGAATTATTATAAACAAATATGGATATTTCATTTCATTCTACAGTAAAGAATATATTACACCTGTATTAACATGTAAGTCGATACATTTTATCTCAATTATTGTAGCTCTGTATTTTATTAAACACATTAAAATAAATAATTTTATTATATCAATAAGTATAAACTTCTTATAACGTCGATATAATACAATATTTTTGTTTATGATAATACAAAATGTTGACAGCACAAATTCAAAGAGTATTTTTTTATAATAGAAATTATGTTGGCAATGAGGACGATGTTTAAGACGCAGATCTCTGTCTTCAACATCGTTTGTATTTAGACGAGATCATACGTTTTCACATTAGCGTTTAAAGACACATTCACTTTAACATCCGATCTTAAAGTTCTAGTGTGAAAAGGGTATTAGCTCTATACAGTTCGCCCAGCGTTTTCCAACTTTTTCAAGTCCATCCGAAAAATCTTTTGTGAAAAACAGGTGTTCGTTAAGTACATTTATTATTATTTTATTTATTTTTTATTAGTTTATAGCACATTCTATATTTTTAACTTTTACTATAACACCAATTAATTAATTTTAAATATCCCTATGAGTAGTTTTTAATGTATGTTGCTCTTTAAATAATTGTTTTTAAGATGGTGAATTTCTAAGGAAGGTACTAATTTTTAAAATATTTAGGTTCCTCTGCAACTAATGCATTTAAACAGACATGTCATTTAGTCGGTGTATATTTTAAGAAAAAATAAACCATATCTGGTTATAAGCATTCTAATTTAAGATATAAAATATTGGTAAATAATTTATGTACAAACAATTACAAGATAAAGGCAATTTTAAACATGTTAAAAATTTGTTTTATTATATTCATTGTTTAATGATTAACCCTATAATTGTTGTAACTTATCTGATACAGAAAATAGGAAGATTATGGATTAAGTTGATAGCAACAAAAAGGTCACAATTTTTACAACAAATGCCGACCGGTAATCGAATATTTAAGAGGCAAGTATCAAGTATAGTAACGGAGAATTTACTCGATTGAGAACCGGTAAATAAATATATATAAAATAGGAAATGAAGAACGAAATAATAGGTATTGGAACACCTGACAAAAAGATGTGGAAAGATGACAAAATGGGAGGGAGAGATAAAGGAGCTGTTGAGTGAAGAAGAAAAGGGAGAAAGGTGGGTGAGAGTACTCGAGGAAAGAAGGAAGGCAAAGGAGGAGGGAAGAGAATAGGAAGAAAGAGGAACACCGGAGGAAGAATGTAGAAGAAGAAAGAATGTCATAAAATGTATTATTACTATGATTATTTTCAATGTACTGGTTAAAACCCTAAACGCCGCAAGGCCTAGGGTAAATAAAGAATTATATCGATAAAGAAATATATATCTATTTCACACAGTTATATGTAAGATGTCAAGAACGTATTTCTGCTTCTTACTGTAACGTACGTTCATAGTTTTTGTCTTTTTTTGTTATATTATAATATGGCAACTTCAACGTATGTCTCTTTGTATACACGCGCGGACATTCAGCTCTGGGCGGTCGCTAATGGTGTAGTGGAAGGGGTTCCACGTGTATTTCTGGACATAGTTTCTTAAAAACTTTTCAACTCGGTAATTTTAAAATCAAAATAGATTATTTAAACATTATGTTGTTTATATTTCATTTGTTCGCCCAAGTGTATGACTGTCACCTCTTTGTTAAAGTATTCGTAATTCAATTTCTTTTAAATTTACATTACAACCAGCTCCATTCAACTTGGTGCAGATTAAGGAAAGGTAATTGATTTTTGAAATAATTTTGACTAAATGTTGCAAAGTATTAAGATTTTCGTTTAATATCTAAAATTAAAAAAATATTGTATATACATGGATACATTTTGTTATGGGTAGAGAAGTGGTACGTAAATTTATTTTGCAAATATCGACTAGAAAAATAAATAAATAACTAGCCGATAGCTGGGATTCCATTTCTAATAGAGAATCTGTTAGTTTTTCATATAGTCGCAATATAAACAATGTCTCTGTAGGCCTTATGCTCTAGCGCAGGGGTACTCAACCTTTTCATACCTACCGCCCACTTTAGCATCTCTATTGGTAGAAAAATTTTCATACCGCCCACCTGTTGTATAATAATAATAACTTACCAAATACTTTCGCAAAATTTAGCTGCAAAAATCTTTATAAAACAACTTACTGCATCATCTCTTATTATTAAACACAACAAATATACATACACGGGCGATAGAAATTGTATATTTCGAGAAATTTAACTATAAACAGTAAAGAATTTTATGAAAACTTAATGAAAATGTTTTTCAATAATGCTATGACATTTTTTTAAATAATACTTTAAAAAATTTCTATTTTAATGTTTGAAAACGTCAATTAAATTTAAAAAAAAACGGAAAGTAGCCATCATTGGACAAAACCCCTACCGCCCACTAGTGGGCGGTAGGACCAGGTTGAGTACCACTACTCTAGCGTGACAAAAGATCGCCCGCAGTGTTGCCGGGCCTGGATTTTAATGAAATCTTTGCAATTATATATACAAAAAAATGCGTTAAAATATATATGGTATTATTAGAGATATATGACCACCAAATTAGAGGAGTTCTTGTGTAATTAATACACGGTACACAGTAGTAAAAATCTAACTGCAACCTTCTTGTCGTACCTATTGTGTTATTTAGTGACAGACATTAATTTTTTATAGCTTTCTAATAATCATCATTCACTGACTAAATACCTACAAAACCCTGAAATGTCTGAAAATTCACACCTCACATCAATTTTTATTAAAATGAGAGATATTTGCGCCATTTTTGAATTTTTAAGCGCTACACATGTATCGAGGTGTATAACAGAATCATCTCACAAAAATTTATACTTAATAATTATAATTTGTATTAAATATTAAGTTCTATTGGTTGGATTTAGGTCTACAACTCTAAAATTGGAATAAACTTACACAATAACACATTATATATAAAATTATTTACTAATTTATTACTTTACATATTATATGCAATAAAAACAATATTATACATCACATAATAATTTGTGGCTCTGGAACTGAAGTAGCAATAGACTTATGTGGCAAAACTTGTCCACCGTTAATATACAATTCATCTTTTACAATAACATCTTCACCGAGAACAGTTATTCCTTCCATACGCACCCATCGTCCAACAGCAGAACGCCAACCAATGATACAACTATCCAACCAAGCATGTGAACGAATAGTAGCATCCCGTAAAATTGTACAACGTTTAATACAAACTCCATCTTCTATAACAACACCTGGTCCAATAGTAACGTTCGGACCAATTTGACAATCGTTACCTATTTTAGCAGTTGGATGGATTAAAACGTTACCAACTATCCCGTTGCCTTTATGGAGTTTATCCATATTTTTTTGGTGTACAGATTTTAAATACAGACACATTCCGGTAAGAAAGTCCTTTGGTTGGCCGATATCCATCCAAAATCCTTGCAGTTCGAAGGCGTACAGATCAGAGTCTTTTGCCATTTCAGGAAAAACTTCTTTTTCTATAGATGTTGGACGGAGTTGTATTCTTCTTAAAACACTAGGATTCAACATATAAATACCAGCATTTATTTTATTTGAAACAAATTCCTGTGGTTTTTCAATAAAATTTTGGATGCAGTTGTCATCTTCTTTGTAGACAACAACCCCATATTTTGACGGTTCTTCTACTTTAGTTACAACAATTGTACCTTCTTTTCCATGTTTAAGGTGAAATTTGATTAATTCTTTAAATGGAAAATCACATATTATATCAGAATTCAGTACAAAAAATGGTTCGGGTGATGCTTCAAGTATATTTTTTGCTAATGCTAACGGGCCAGCTGTTCCCAGCGGTTCACTTTCATGAGAAAACACTAAACTGACTCCCAATTTCTTTGCTTCTTCGACTAGTTCTTTTTCCATCTCTTCTGCTCGGTAAGAAACAGCGAGAACAACTTGTTTAACACCTGCATCGATAAGAGCTTCGATCTGATGTAACAATATTGGTTTATTAGCAAATTCAACCAGTGGTTTAGGTCTACTTAAAGTTAAAGGGCGAAGTCTTGTACCGTAGCCCCCTACTAAAATTAAAGCCCTCATTCCACTTGGTTCACCACACATTGTTAAAATTTAAATTAATCTTTGTCTGTAGAAACCATTTGCACTTCTGAACCGTTAATACGTGGTATACACGTAATCATAAACTGATAAACTAAATGCAGTACTAGCTATTTTTACTGATAATTTGGAATTATTAACAAATTTTATGTTGTTTGCGCTTTTTCCCAACAATGACTAACGCCTTACACGTAGGCAGATTCAGCGTCTTTACATCAAAACAAACATTTGATAATTTTGATAACGTATAAACACGTAAATTTGCACCTGTTATGTCGTCAACAAAATATTATCTCGTTACAAAATTATAATTTTATTATTCAGATATAATTACACACGTAATATTATTATTCTGATTATTTTTTTAATAAAAAGCCGACAAATGTCATTTTTTTAAATTTTATTTGTAAATAAGAAAACACATATTCAACGTATTATTTTATGCCAAATTAGACGTATTGTTTACTGTATATATTTTGTTATTTTTAAATAAAAGAATGTACTAATTGTCAATCTATCAATTAGATAAACAAAAACCAAATTTAAGCAACAATCTACGCTTCGTTTTCTCTTTCTAACATATTACAAATGCAAAGACGTATCTGAAATGTGGTACAAATTCGATTCATACATTTTATAAATCAATGATTTAAGAATACACATACGTTCACTGAATGGAACAAAATTCTTTTTGGCCTCAAAAATTATTATAGTGTAAAAGCGGTGAATTCAAAAACCGCTTCTCCTGATTACAACCGGTACTTGCCGATTTATTGTCCGGTACTCTTTGTATTCATCATATATTTAATACTCAAAAATATTCATAATTTAATTTAAGCTCAAGTTTCTAGGGGCAGCACATCCTGGAACAAAAATAAGCGGCAATTTATAAATTTGTTGTTTTTGATATTAATTTTGATAAATTTGACAAGTTTAATAATTTAGATGTAATTTCAAATTTGATTTTTACTGTATATATTAAATTTGTGTGTCTAAAATTAAATTTTCATTAATAACTACATTTGATGTGATTAGAGTATTCTTTATGGAAGCCACATATTTGGTGATGAATTAAAAAGTATTACGAAATATGGCTAATCACTATGAAGTTCCTACTTGGTGAGTGTTTACAAGTAAAAAAATAACATAAATATTGGTTGTGCTACTTATTTGGGTTGTATTCTATATATTAATGTTTTTTTGATAGATGTTTCTTTTGGTGAAAATATAGGTTATATTTTTGACAGCGAAATATTATTTTATTTTTCAGGGCCGGTAAACCGCCTGTTGGACTACATTTAGACGTTTTAAAAGGCGAAAAATTAATTCAAAAACTTATGATTGATGAAAAGAAATGTTATTTATTCGGAAGAAACTCACAGATGAATGATTTTTGTATTGATCACGCATCTTGTTCTCGAGTACATGCAGCATTTGTATATCATAAACATTTGAACCGAGCATTTTTAGTTGATTTAGGAAGTAGTGAGTATCGTTGAGAAATAATGAAAAAAAAAGTCTTGTGGTTTTTTTAATAAAGAAGTTTTAGCTCATGGTACATTTATTGGAAATCTACGACTTGAACAACATAAACCTACACAGTTACCTGTTGATTCTGTGTTTCATTTTGGTGCATCAACCAGGAATTATGTCATTAGAGAAAGACCGCAGGCTGGATCAAGACCAATCATTGACGAACTTGAGAAAACAGGCGAAGAAGTTGAAGGAGGACTACTGGGATTACCAGAGACAGAAATAGAATTAGACGTAAGTCACCATATTATTTGACATAGATATTTTTAATATATAGATAGAGTTTTGTAGATATAATCAACAAACAGTTGTACAGTCACAAAAACAAAATCTCGGTGATTTTTTCTGCATTTGCTTCATATAAGTTTTCATTAAATTAATAAGAAAAATATTGATGAATAGCATCATTTTTAGGGTTTTGTAGGTATGACCAAAAAACCCTTCTACCGTCATTTTGTCGTCTGTCTGTCTGTTCGGTAAAAATTGTAGCCAAACGGCTAAACCTAGAGAGTTGAAATTTGGCATGCTTATACAACACTTTGACCCGCACATAGGAAAAATACTAAAACATCTAAAAAACATACACTCCTAAATATATTTAAAAAAATGTACTCATCATAAAAAATTTGTTTTTTTATTCGGAGTAGGGTATCAAATGAAAGCCCTTAGTACGTGGATTAACTATCAAAATTTTATTTTTGCAAAATAAATTATTATGATGTGATTTTTGCCAAAATTGTGCAAAAAAAAATTGTCCCACACTCTGTAGCCTAGTTGGTTTAATCTAAAAATCTGAAAAAATTCTAAGTAATGTACATTGGTGTGAACCGGAATAGTACAACAGAAATTTTTGATCAGATTATGTTTTCGGAAAATAACGCATTTTTTTGTTGTCGATGTAAAATATTTAATACGTATTGTAACACAGTAAACCAGTAAGCGTTCAAAGTCTAATGGTTAGCCTTAATTTGTAGTTGAGCAGGTGTTAAATGCCGTGCATGTAATTTTATGTGGTACATCTGAATGTCGGTCATCTGAATTTACAATATATGGATTCTGTTTGCTAACAAGTGCATTATGTTCATTGCCTTATGAAATAAAATTAGTTTTAGTTGGACAGGAGCAGATAAAAGTTAAATATGCAACTTGCAGGTGCAAGCATATTAATGCAGTTTTGTTTTTCTGCGACAAATGTAATGAACAAACTCATAGTATCAGTTACTTTTTAACTCAAAATATATTCCCATGCCTTCCTCCTGTCCATAACCAAATCTTTTCCAATCTGGACTTAATATTAACTTTCCCTCCATTTTTCTTAAGAAAAAAAAAAAAAAATTTTGATGCCTATCTTTGTCCTGTCTTGAATGACAGCCAAAAACACTACAATTTGTTCTACTTTTATAGTTTTCACAACTTTTATCGACATTTTAACAAAAATTCAACACTAGAACATATGTAATAAGGTCAAACAGTACTAGAGCGGCTAGTACAATATTTGACCACCAGACTGCGTATTCGAGTGCGTCTGTTCTCAATAGCTGTCAAAAAACCATGCGATTGATTCATACAATTTATGCATCTCATTGAAGATCTTTCTCTTACCAGATTTTACTTACGAAACCCTTAATTGTGTGAACATTCACACTTTTTACAATATTAATTTTTCTAGAACCTAACGGAATTCAACACAGCCCATAATCGAAGAATATCCATGTTAGGCATAACAGACGACACAGAAAAACGAAATAATCGCAAAAGAAAGAAACGAGGTGTATCATTTAATGAAGATGAAGAAATAATAAATCCTGAAGATGTGGATCCATCTATCGGTCGTTTCCGAAATTTAATACAAACAACAGTCATACCATCATCATTACAAAAAAGAGCTAGAATTGAACAAGCAGCGCATGCGCAGGATTTAAAACTTGCAAAACATCTACACCCAAGCGCAATAATACCTCATTTATATCAAGATCTCCCCCCGGAAACTAATTCTGGAGCTTTAGCATCGAGTATGAATATGTATAGTAGTTTAAGTTCTAGATTAGGTATGGTTTTACCAAACCCAGCGCCTGATGTTGATTTGGGACAGAACTATGTTCAGACTGCACCTTACGTACCAGTACAGAGTCAAAGTACTGATAGTTTGGAACCGAAGAAGAAGAAATACGCTAAAGAGGCGTGGCCTGGTAAAAAACCAGCTCCTGCTTTATTTTAAGATATTTTTTTTTTGTATTAACAAGTAAAATGAATATTTTTTTTGTCAGATGTAAAAACCCAAGAATGTGTAAATGTACATAAGTTTTATTGTAGGTTCATTATTTTTTATGTACAAATAATTCTTGGGATGATTTTAGATTTATGTTTTTGTATGTATTTCCCGTGTACATAAAACCAATTACAGGGCTTTTTAATAGACTGAATTAGCCTTGTTTAAAATTAGTTTAAGTATCCCTAACCCGAAATGCAGGAAGTCCCCGAAGTGAAGGAATTCCACGAAGAACGGGAATTTCCAGAAGTTTGGGAATTCCCCGAAGTGTGGGAATTCCCCGAAGTGTGGGAATTCCCCGAAATGTGGGAATTTCCCGAAGTGTGGGAATTCCCCGAAATGTGGGAATTCCCCGAAGTGTGGGAATTCCCCGAAGTTCGGAATTCCCCGAAGAAAGGGAATTCCCCGATTTACGTAAGTGATTTGTACCGCAGCCCTATTCGCAAGTTATCTTTAATGTAACTTAGAGCAATATACCGTGAATACTCTAAATTTTTTGCGCAAGTCAATATTTTTTTCACGTATAGGCTATTCCAAACATTTAGGCGGAACTAGATTATGAAATCTTGTAATTTTTATCTATTAAATCAGACTTTTGGTCATTTTGTTTAAGCTTTGTAAATCATACTTACAATAAACATTTTTTGGTTAAAGTTAATATCATTTTAAAATGTCATTTTCTTTATATTTTGATTTTTTGTGTCATTCTCAATACAAATTTTCCATTTATTTGTTTTTTTGTCATTAAAATATGTAAAAAAGCATTTTATTTTTGACATAAGTCATTCGTTTCCATGGTTTCACTGTTGAAATTTTAAATTTTCACATACCAAACGTCAAACATGAGATAACCCAAGCAAGGTCCCATCTCATGACAACATAAAAGAACATTGCAAATTCTTTATTAAATTGACTGTTTTTTTTTTTGTTGGAAAGTTACACATCTCGCCTGTCTAAAGAAATCATTGTATGCTCTAAAAATAAAAAAAACTTTTTAAAATTAATTTGGTTGAAAATGGAACGGTCGGAAATTCGCACTATTATGAAGTATGAGTTCTTACGTGGAACTACGGCATCGCAGACCACGCGAAACATTAATAGTGTATTTGGCTCTAGTGTTACTACGCAGCAGACAATATCAAACTGGTTCGCCAAATTTCGTACAGAAAACTGGAAAACCAACCAAACAAAAAAAAAAACTGGCTCATCGATCACAGCAGAAATATACTGCAACCAACTGGATGAAATGATGCAAAAACTTAAAGAAAAACAGCCTAGATTGGTCAACAGATCGACTCCTATCATATTGCATGATAACGCTAGAACACACACTGCACAAATGACTGTGGCAAAACTACAGGAATTGGAGTTGGAACAAATTCCTTTTTATGTTCCATTCATTTAAAAATTAAAATTTTCATGACCCATGTTTCACTTACATCAGGGTAAATACGCCTATTGTATAAGAAGACTACAGCAGCGCGGAAAAAATGTATTGACTACGCTGGATATGAAAAATAAAAATATTTTCTTACTGGGGGCTGCATAAAATTGTTCTGCAGGCCGTATACGTCCCACGGACCGTCGTCTGCCGACCCTTGATGTAGATGACTGTTGAAATAATTTTTTTATTTAATTATAACATCTAAGTGTCAAGATATAAAAAAATATTTTTAGTGTTTTTATTTAAAATTGTTTAAAAAACAGGTTTTTGTAAAATAAATAAATAAGTTTATTATACACATTAATATTTGCTTTATTTCACATGTTATATTGTACATAATGCAGCAACTATTCTTATTCAAAAGCTATTTTATTTAGTACGGAGAATTTTAATGCTTTGATTACTTCTTTCTAATATCTCGACAAATTTACAGTCTCTGCTTAAAAAAAAAATACTTAAAAGTTAAAATGGTACTTAAAATTATTAAATTTGAATTAAAAATATAGTTACAGTCCGTTTCAAACGCTTAGGCGGAACTAAATGGGAATTTCGTTCTTTTAGGTTGTCACGACAAGGGACCTTTCTTGGGTTATTTCATTTTTCACGTTGAAATGTCAAAATTTAAAATTACAACAATGAAACCATGGAAACGAATGACCTATGTCAAAATTAAATTATTTTTTTATATATTTTAATGACAAAAAAATAAATAAATGGGAAATTTGTATTAAGAATTACACAAAAAATCAAAATATAAAGAAAGTGACATTTTAAAATGATATTAACCTTAACCAAAAAATGTTTATTGTAAGTATGATTTACAAAGCTTAAACAAAACGGCCGAAAAGCACGATTTAAGCGATGAAAGTAACTAAATTGCAAAATCTAGTTCCGCCTAAGCGTTTGAAACAGACTGTATTTATAAAATTATATGAAAAAAGAATGGGTTTATTAATTATTTTAATAAAAAATAATACACTTACGTTATTTACACAGCACAAATTCAACATGAAGAGAAATTTGCACATTATAGAATCTTTTAATTTCAAATCTTTTAATCATAAAATTTTATAAAGATATAAATATAAATTAATAATGTGTGCAGAAAAAAAAAAAAAAATGCATATATTACTGTAGGGTCATTCCATGTCAACTGATCTGGAGGTGTACGGTCGACCAACTCAGATCTGGCTGAAATTTTAAAGGTTGTAGACCAATGTTGTACAAATTTTTAGGTTCTTATATGAAATATATGGCCTCTAGTTTTAGGTCTCACTGAAAACGCGTTTTAAACGATAGGAAAATATTCCAAGTTCCCTGTCTAACTCAACAACCAAAGCAGCTGTTGATCTGTAAATGGATATACAAATTCATCTCTTTCCTTTAAATCAGAAAAAAGCATGCTCAACATCTAAAAAATATTTACTTTTTCTGGATAAAGGATGAAAGTAGACAAAAAAAAGGCGTCATTTGCAAATTTGAGCAAATTAGCATTAACAAAAATAAACTTATAAACTGATTTGAAGTACTCTTTCACTAATATATAGATTAGAACTTTCTGAGTCTATAGGCTATCAGACCAATTCTGTAACTCAGTTACTATGATAATTGTAACTAAATTTGTCACTATGAGCAAGGTCAGTTACTATCATGAATGAAAGAATACTTTTTATAATATTTTATCTTGTAGTAACGTTACTACACAGTAATTTTTTACAGAATTGATCTGTATATCAATGTTTCTCAACCGCGAAAAAAAACTAAGTAATATTTTTTGTGAATTATTTTAGGGCTAGTAGAATTTGAACATAAAATTATAAGTTTTTAATTGTACTAGTAACTAAAAATTATTTACCTTTTAATATATTTACAGAGTCTTACAATAAATTATACTTCATAGTTTCACTGGTCTGAGTAAAAAATTGGATATTTGACCGGTCCGCTTAAAAAAACATTCATTTTGCCGGTCCGTGGTAAGATTTTGGTTGAGAATCCACTATCTTAGACCTTCCTGTGTGAAATACTGTACTACAATGCCCCAATATGCCGCAAAAATAAATTAGTGAACCGATTTGAAAAATTCTTTTAATGGTGGATATCCTATATCATATTACTGATTAAAATTTTTATTAAGAAATAAAAGTATCCGTTCTTCGTATTCTATACACAGTGTTACCAACAAAGCACTAAAATTTCCCGTAAAACTATTTCAGATATGTAATAATTTGACATGATTTGATCGGTCAATTTCAATCAATTTCACCGAACATCCAACTATTTTATAAATAACATTCTACACACAATACAATATTTGGTTCTGCACTTTCAGACCTAGATATAATAATGGAAGACATGTGTACTGTTACTGTACAGTGTTAAACATTTTATATAACTCACACATATTGTCTAATACATCTAATACAGATATTACAAGTTTACGAAAAACTAACTGAAAATATATTTGTTCTTAATTCTATTATTGTGATATGCACTAGATTATTAACATTAAATTAACAATTATTATTTAATTACAAATAAGTTAATTAAAGTATCATTAAAGTTATTTTGTTATTTTACTTCAAAGATTCGTTTTTAATCCTTTTAACACTTCTTAAAATGAACACTCAAACTTAACCGATAAAATCAAGCAAAAAAAGTAATTGTTTCATTCGCGGTAACAATCCTTCACAAGTTGGAGCATTATTTTGTAACTAGTGCACCCGTTGCCAACTGTGTTGGCAAACACATCACCTTAATGTGGAACTTGCTCGACACCTCAGACTTCTTTCTCTAGCCATACGCCTTACTTCATCCAATTCAAATTGAATCAACTCTTCGCCCATTATTAAAAACTGGACAAATGAGTATTATTCCGAATTATTTATTCATTAACTTTTTAAGATCCGAAAATGATTCATTTTCACTCAGTGCATTACATTTATAAAGTTAAAACAAAAAATGATTTGAGACGTTAAATTTAAAATATATTTATTTAAATAAATTTTCCAATTTTTTATATAATATAAAAATACGCACACGGAAAAAAGTTCACATGAAAAAATACACACACGGAAAAAAGCGTACATGAAAAAATACACACACGGAAAAAAGCGTACTTACACTATATCTCAAATCAGTTTGAAATAAAGCGTGAGAAACTATTCCACAGTAATATTTAATTGTTTGCCCGTTTTAATATATTGCGTTCACATTTGTAAGGTCAAACCAGATCTGGTTATTTTGGTTACTTTTATAGTGTAGTACTGACTTTTAAATGTAAATTTGTCATTTCAAAATATTCCTTACGTTGTAAAACCTACTTCAGATTTGTTGGTTATGATCATTGTAACTAAGATATCATTTATCTTTATGACATATGTCAAATGGAATGACATTTTAAGAAAGTGAAACTTTTTACCATGTTTTAATACCAACATGACATACAATTTCAAAGGTGCAAACTATTGAATGTATTATCTGTTTCATTTTGTTATACGGAACTAACAGGAAAAGTTCATTTTTTATGTTGTATATTGACAATACATTTATAATATTATCATAGTATTGGTTCACACGGATACGCCAAAGTCTGTTTACACAACAACAGTCACCAAAGTAACCAGATCTAGTTTCGTATTACAATTGAGACAGATTATATCAATTTGTAATTTTTACCAAAATATTTTAAATATTTCGAACCAATATTAAATTTACACAAATAAGTTATCACCTAGTGGCGCTGATATGAATGACCAAACTCGGCCGGTATTTTTTGGTAAAAATTATTAATTTTTAACAAAGAGTGTTTTACTCACTTCATTATATTTACATTTTAGAAAATTTAAAACGTTAGATAATTTAAAACGTTATTCGTAGAAATAAAAAAATAATAAAACATTGAAAAAATAATAATAAAGAAAAAAAAGTCACATTTTTCTTACATACTTTCATCAAAACCAAATATTTTTTAAAATAATTATTTTTCTGCTACTAATAATTTTAATTTATATTATTTTTGTGTAAACATATCAATTAACAACTATTATTATCACGCGTTATATGTCAATATACACTTCGGTGAGCTTCGGAATATTTCGTTACATTTCGGAATCTCGCTTCAAATTTGTTTTTGACGTCGTAACACGCACCCACGCAGGGACACACGTTGGCATATTATATTACAGATTGTTTTTCTCAATTTAAATTATATTGAGAAAAGGAAATGAAAATACACTGTTAACTAGCATCAGTCTTGTTACGTACTTGACCGAAGTGGAGAAAGTATTATAATATGAAAGTAAATTCGGAAATATAAAGTTTCGGCATATAAACATTTATTAACATCGGTTTTATCAAATCGACGCTAAAACGAATTGTTACAGCAAATGTAACTATTATAAACTATTAAAAAAATATAAAACCTAGCCATTAACTTCTAAAATATTCGATTTAAATTCGTTATTAATTCTAAATTGCTTTTTGTCAGTACTTATAATTAATTAGGCAAAATATGCTTTGAGATTTTGATACTAAAAATCATCTCAAAACTTCTTTCGCTATTTTATTTCAAATTGTAAGATACCTACGCTAAAATCGTTTAACAGACGATCTTTCCTTATAAAAATGTAATACACCTATTTTGGTAAGCCAGGGGTGAAGCCCCCGGTGCGTTAAAGTTATAGGCATAATATACATATTATGATAAGCCAGGGGCGAAGCCTCCGGTGCGTTTAAGTTATAGGTCATAATATACATATTATGATAAGCCAGGGGCGAAGCCTCCGGTGCGTTTAAGTTATAGGTCATAATAGGGGAGAGGTTAAACCAAGGTTATTAAAGTTAAGGTTGTCTCGTAACTTCTGACCAATCAGAGCGTGAGAGGGAATACGTCACACGCATGCGTAGTTCAAACTAGCATACAAAATTAATATAGATGTTACATGTTTTTAAATATTTTTATTGACTATTTTCATAATAGATATTTATTTCAAGACAGTTCTACTTAATAAATTATAAATAAATCCCTAAGGAAATTTTATACTGATTTATATTAAATTTAAGGTGATGGGTATTTGTATCATAGTTAATAAATAACAATAAAATCGAATACAAATATAATTTTAGGTATATTTAAATAAAAATACAAAAACAAATTGCTTTAATAATATAGTAATTAATAAAATTGGAGGTTATATCTGTTTTTAAAAAGTGACTAGAAATAATTTAACGAAATTTCATACAATTGACATCTGACACTACCGATAGAGGCGCTACTGCATTTTACATCATGGCTGACTTTGGTAGGATATTTTTGACAGGTTCAATGGTATCTTCATGTGATATTTATTGAAACACACGGGAACACACTCTAAAATGGTCTTTAACTGTCTTTCCACTTCTAAGAACATATTCCCATGCTTGTCTTCTATCCATAACTATGGTCCATTTCAAAGTAGAAAAAAGTAGATAGCGCTGCGAACCGAGTACGATTTACACTGATCAAATACAGTATAGCGGGAAATTTAAAATAAGTTACAACTAGGGCATGGGCGTAGCAACTGGGTTAGCAAGTGATTTTATTTTTAATGTAAAAAAGGTTAATAAGATATTGAAATAAACAAGGCAGATAATACACTCACGTTATTTATACGACATAAATTCAGTTTAATGGGAAATTTGAAAAAGTTAAAAAAATATTAATTTTAAAAATTATGTACTATATATAAAAAGAGAGATTTGGCTAAAAAAGTTTAAACAAAGCAATAAAACAAACAATATATCTTCAGAGCTAAAGTTTCTTATTTAAATAATTATTGTAAATAAAAATTAAAAATACATGTATATATGAAGGTCTAAAAATTATATCAATAACTTCTTCTTTGGGCACAATCAGCTGGGCTGTCTTTTGGCCTGACATTAGTCCTCTCTCTTCATTTGTTAAATGTCAAGTGTAAAAAACTATTTATATGTCAGATAACCTAAAATATATATAACTGCGTAAAAACAAATATTTATGGAGAATTTTCTCCATAAAATCTACGCCAAGAATATAAATAAAAGTCTAAATATGTAAATAATAACAAAATATATGAGAAAAATTAAATAATATAAATAATATATATTTCCATTGTACGACACTGAACATCTGTCAACTTGGACTAAAAACAATAATATTTTTTGTAATAGGGATGACGATTTAAACCAATCCGAAGCAAGGACAAGCAGCTCCTATCTTCTTACACACATTTTTCTACTTTGAAATAGACCATACACGTGCACCACCACGTAAATTCAGAAACACGTTTTTTTTGCCACGTTTCAGAACACGATGAAAACTTAGGTCTCTATCACGACCTACTTTTGCATTGCAAAGATAAACACAACAATTCACGTTGCATTTAATTTTTTCTTGCAATTTTAAAGACATTTTTTTAAAAACTTACTATTAAAACAACAGTAAACAAACTCGACTATCCTACAACCGTTAGTTTCTCAAAATCTCACTAGAGGCGCTTCAGTTATTGTCAGTTGACAATAGAGTAGAACCAGGATCAAATATATGCATGGTATCTCAAAATTGTCTTTCTTAGGGGTGTTTCTGGGTTAAAACTGGTACTAAAAAACTTAAAATATTTCCTTTATCTTAACTGAAAAAACTATACAATAAAAATTGTTTATAAGAAAACAAATTTTATTTGTTTTATGCATTTTTTCAGTTTGGTGAATATTAGGGTAGTTACGGGGGGACACCCTAAAACTAAAATATTGAAATATTTCACTTAGGCCGCGGTCTGACTGATCGAGTGCTGTCGATCGTTTGCTGTCGAGCAAATTTCAAACACACGTTAACTAAGGGCATGAGTCGCACTGAACCATCGTTTGCTATCAAGTAGCATCAAGTTGTTTGTATTTCAAACCGGTTTGAATTTCACACGACGCTCGACGCTCAACCATATATTATTTGACAGTTGGAACGTCAAAAAAAAAAAACAAAATTACAATATAGAGTAAAATGGACTCGCTAATTAGTATTAACTGTTTGATAGTATTATTTTAGGTTGGAATATACACTATTTGACAAGTGAGAAACAAATTTACTTGACATTGAATGATCGATAATACTCGACAGTACTTGATCAGTCAGACCAGCTTTTAAATTTTTAAACGACACTACACGACTCGACGCTACGTTACACGACGGCGCTCGATCAGTCAGACTGCTGCCTAATTCTCTTCACATTAAAAATGAATGTAAGAAAATTTATTTAGAACGAAAAAACATTCCTTTCGAAGAAATTAAAATTAGAAAATCAAGAAATTCAACGATATTTTTATAATTATAGCCAAAAATCAAACTTCACGTGTATATAACATATACGATAAACAAAGACGTCCCGTTAGCATACGGATGACGCGTAGCCTTTCTATTTACCCCCACCACTATAAGTTATGAGACAACCTTATATTTTAATAGTCTTGAGGTTAAACAGCCTCTATGATGTAGAAATCTTACAAAATGATATAAAAATGACTTATATTAATATTATTTCTATATATTTTTAAGACTAACATCAAATCGTGAATCAATAACTTGTATTAAATGAGAAGTTAGTTCGAGTGTTAACGGGAAAAGCCGAACTAATACTATCATGTTTTTTTTTACAACAATAACTATCTCTTAATACAAGTTTTTGTTTTAATAATCTTAAAATTAACATTAACAAATCTATTTTCAGTTACCTTTCGTATTTACTTGTAAATTATTTATAACAACTTTTTCAAAAGCTTAAAATGGAAGACATAGAATTAAAATACGCACTTTTAATTACATTAACAGTCATTCAAAGAATATTTTTGTCTCTAAAAGGCATTTATAACGTGGAAGACTTCGTTGAAATAAATATTTATACATTTTTCATACCAGATTACCAACAAACGTTTCTCAAAAATTCAGTATACATCAAATTTTATTCCGTGTCATAGATATTTTGAAATTTCATGTTCATCGACAATTCTTAGAAAATTTATACCATTATAAATATTTTATACCATTAGATTTTCTAGTATGACGTGAAGAAATCTTGCTTATGTATCATAGGTATTGAGAACTGACACGCTCGGATACGCAGTCTGGTGGTGAAATATTGTACTACGCGACTGTAGTACTGTTTGAAATTATTACATATGTTCTGGTGTTGATTTTTTGTTAGAACGTCCAAAGATACATTTTCATAAAATAAAAATGTACTGTGCTTAAATTAACCTGTTCCCTGTTAGCATATTGACAGCTGAATACTAAACAATTCAGCCATTTTGTCATGAATTACAGCGCCGCCAACGGTAATGTCACTTCTCAATACTGATTTATATTATAGAATGTGCGAAATGTCTTAATAATTACGTATTTCTAATATTTCAAAAATGTTCGACAAACAAAATAGTTTCTAGTTTACCTTAGTATTTGTATTGGATAAATAATTTTATTTATAACGGTAATTATTGAAATAAATAAACTGAGGAACCCTCAAAAATAAATATAGAACTAACTAAACCAAAATAATTACGAAATACACACACACCGGCAAATTTAAAGGAACAGATTGAAAATGATGTTTTTTTTTAAATTTTATTATTTTGTAGGCTATATCTAGATAGCTTTGAATGTTCTACTAAACAATGAACGAAGATTGTATCGATGCCAAGGAGAATAAAATCCACCATTTAATTTTGCTACTAGTGTATCTTTTGGTGGAGGTTCAATTATGGTGTGGGGTGGAATATGTTTGGGAGCTCGCACAGAGTTAGTGGTGATTGAAGACGGAACGTTAACTGCAGATAGGTACAGCCGGACAGAACTCTCGTGGCCGTGCGGAGCTTATGGTGCGCACAGAGAGGGAACTAAGACAGTGTCCGATACAGAGAACAGTCAAAACAAGTTCACATTCTTACACGTGTACATTATATTTATCAGTTAGGTACGTCTACAAACACAAGTTCCTCCCATCACAGTCGAACAACAAAACTATAGAAACGCAGCTACTTGATTTAAATGATTACTGCATTTGACGTTCACTTTGTCGACTTGTTTATTGGCCAGAGCACCCCCGTCCCGCGTCTTTTTCCAAACTCTAGCAATTTCAAGTAGATTGTAAACAATAAAGGCTTACATTCTATGTAATAATGTAATACAGATGTTTTCCCGCTAAATATACTTACATAACAATCTAAAATTTTTGACTATTAATAGCACATCCACCTAGTTTGATTTTGTCGCCATGATTTTAAATATTTAATATATTTTGAATGTTGAACTTATGCACTTGACTGTAATAGCGTGTGTAGGAAATAATGCAATTTGCCAATGTTATAATTCCCACTACAAATTTCACGCGCATATTTCACGCCCGGCCACGAGAGATCTGTCTGGCTGTACATCAGAGATATTCTTCAAGACCATGTTGTACCTTTTGCCCCATATATCGGAGAAAATTTCACCCTAATCTAGAATAACGCCAGTCATGTGGAATTTCAAAATTTCTACGACACCATATTTGAAGATATTTCAAAACATTATTGTCAAAATATTTGGAACCTGATAAATTTGTTTATTTTCAGGTTCAAAGATGTAAATACACAATTTTTACAATCGTTTTTAATAATTAATTTTGTATATTTATATTGTATATGCATTTGGAAGACATATTTATTTACTATAAAATGTATATTTTTGCACGTTTGTAAATATTTGTTTATAATCGTAACAATCTTTGGAAGACATGATTTATAATTGATCGTTTTTTAAATATTTTACTTCATGATGTCAAATCTAAAGCCTTGTTTACGTTGGTAAAGTAATGGGGCAAATACTTTTTCCTTCAATATGTTTTTTCGCGTACCCCTGGAGGTACGCGTTACATCGGTTGGGAATCACCGTAGCCAGTAAATTATCCTAGTTATTGTACCTATATAAACAAGGCTTTACCTTTTTTATTTTACATTTTGCAAAAAAGATGATTAAAACAACATCCCTAACATGTTTAACAATAAACAATAAAAATAAAAAAGTTTTTCTTACTTTTTATACCAGTAAGAAAAATATAACAAATTCAGAACCCTAAATATCGACAATTACGCCCAAATAACCAACAATTTCCAAAATTGACAATTTAAAATGGAAGTCCAATTTCAAAAGCTTTTATTAAAGCACTACCAGAATCATACATACCAACAATACCAAACAAAAACCCTAAAAATATTATAAAATAATCAAATGCAACTTCACCTTGTTCCATACTATTTCTTTTAAGTTTTAAATGAAAATAACATGGCCAAATAAAACTTAACATAGTACCAGTAAAACTTCCAATAAAACCCATTAAAATTGAAAAATGTGGGATAAAACATGCCATTAAAATAGTAAAAAGAATAACACCTAACCTCCAAGCTAGTCCCCATACTTTTAGTTCCCCATCTAGATTCCAGATGGTGGGGAAAACAGTTTTAGGTCGACCTCTAAAAAAATTTCTTTCCAACAATTCACAAGCAGCATAAAATGGAAGTGGGTAACTCAACAATGCTTTTACTACTAAACAAATATTAACTAAACCTTTAAAACCCGCTGAGTGAAGATTATTTGTAATTACTTGTTGAGTATCGTTTTGAAATGTTAAAAAACAAATATAACCAAACAGAGCTTTAAAAATAGCGGCCCAAATATGGGACCAGTTGAGCATCCATTGAAACTTACTTTTATCTTCCATGTTTCCTTCTAAAGTTGGTAGAAAGATTTGGGAAGTATATGAGAAAACGATGACACCTAGTGATATTGGAAAGTTTTCAAAGTCGACGGACCATTTGACTTTACCCCAACCCCAGTCTCCGATTTCAAGCAGGCAGTATCCAACGATGATGGCGTTGATAAGTAAATGAGACATGGTACACCAAAAGGACAACATACTGACGTGTTGCAAGGATTTTAAGAAACCTGAAAAAGTAATTTATTGTTATATTATAATCAGTGCAGTCAAGGGGGGAGCCGACAGGCCTCCCCCCCCCCCAGGGCCTACAGAATTGGCGCAATTTTTATACAATATAAGCAGATTACACGGCGCTGCTCGGGGAGTGGAAGATAAAATTTGTTAACCACAGTAATTAATTTTTAAATTACTTCATTGTAAACAATATTGGCATTTTTTTTCCGTATAAATATATTTTAAGATTGCCTACTCTTGATAAAGCGGCATAATAATTCTTCAAGTGAAAATACATCACTTTCCAAATATGCTCCAACAAATTATATGAAGGGGAGCGTTGATCCTTTTTCTTCCCTGACACATCGACTAAAACATTCGCCCAATCAAATGATAAAACTGTTTTAAACAACTTACTCGATTCAGATAAGATAAAGTGGAAATCTGGCTTCATTATAACCTGCAGAATGTAATTTTAAAACCACCTCAAACGTGAAATAGAGTAGAAATAGTAGCAATATTATAAAAAGAGTAGTTTTGGAGAAATAGTGCTCTAAAAATTGGTCTTTGGTTTTATTTTGTAGATAATTGTGAATATCAATATCTTAGGTATTTTTGAAATTATGTTTTACACATAAAAAGGACTGATATAAGTTGTACTGAACAACAGTGGCGTATTCAGAGGGGGGGGGGGGCATAAGCCCCCTCTGAAGGTCCAATGTAATGCAAATTCAACAAATTTATTATAATCGTACAGCAAAATAACTTATATATTTTACAATAATAATAAGCTATATTTTATTATGATTAGTGTTGAAATTAACAGAAAATGCATATTTACATGTTATTTTTAGGAATTCGTAGGTATAATCAAGAAACCCTTATTCCGTCACATGAGTCTGTTCGTTCGGTACAAATTGTGGCCAAGCGGCTGATTTAGAGAACTGAACATAAGTAAGAGAAATATTGAGACTTCAAAAATATATCCCGCGAAAAATATAAATAAATATGTATTTATCGAACAAAAAAAGTTTATAAAATTTTAAGGGATATCAAATGTAAGTTTTTGATACATGGATTAACAATTACTTATTTATTATCAACAAATAATGGAATTATTATTTGATATAAACATCAATATCCAACAGTACGGGTGGTGAACTGATTTGGGTCGCGGTCTATTTTTCATACAAAATGATAAACAGTGACGGAATTTTAAATATCCAGAAGGGTTTCTTGAAATTTTTTTATAAATAGAAAAGGGGAAGAGAGTATATTTTACATTTTTAAATATATTTTTCCCCTAAATAAGCTCAAGTGTTTTTCATTAACGCTTCAGGGGCCACAAAAAAAATAGGTTGAGGGCTGTATGCGGCCCGCGTGCTCTCTAAATTTGATTCGGCCCTCCCCAAAACAAAATCCTAGCTGCGCCACTGTGTGTACAGAAGACAATATGAATTTGCATTGAAATTGAATTGCTTACCTAGTGGTAGTAAAAAAATGCCTATCAACATCATCCAAGATCTTGTATCAATAGCTCCAGTTGGAAAGGTTCCAATCATGAGATCTCCGCATACAACCACGTACAGGATGCAGGTCATCAACAGTTCAATAATTTGAGCTATATTAACTATCCGTGCTCCTAGTTTCTTTCCAAAACATTCTTTAGCGATTGAGACGTATGAATCACGAACTCGTTCATGTTGTCCAGTCTGAGGGTTGAATTCGTAAAGGCATTCCACGAGGATTTTACCAGTGTAACAACAGATGTAGGCTATACCAACCATTGCAGCTATCGCCCAATAACCACCGCGAAGAACCGCGAATGGTAGAGACACTATGAACATACCCTGAAAAAAATAAATAAATAAATAAAGTAGAATAGGGGATACGCATAAAATTTATATTTCCTTAAATTTTTTTGATATGTTAATAGAGAGATATTGCAAAGTGAAAAAAAGCTGACTTTATTAAAAGAAACCTCTAATAAAGTATCCTGTATTAAAATTTTTCATGACGTTTTAAAGAGTGTTATTGCAACGGTGCTCTTGCTTCATACTTTATTTTGACAAATATGCCAAATTGATAGATCGAAATCGTAATGAATATAGAAGTTAACTGCAACTCTTATATGAGTTAACTGCAACAGACTATTTTTTTCCCATACGGCATACTCGCATACGGCACAACCATTCGCAAAAGGGTTTCGTGACACAATTTCTCGGAGAAGAATAACATCGTCCTCGTATTTAAATCGTAAACGTTTTTTATCTTTAGCTTGCATCATTACTCACAAGAAAAGTCACCAATTTTTTGTTCGAATTTACTCCGTTGTTAATTTTGAGGTTACATTGACAGAAGACCTGTCAAAATTAAGGTGCTTTAAATAAAAAATGCTTTGCCGTTATTTAAATTAAATATAGGTTGCCTGTATTTTAATAAAAGAAAGAAATTAAGGATATATCAACTGCGCATGCGCACATGTCAAATAAAGGAAAACTTTATTAAAAGATCAGTAGAACAGAGGTTGCAATAATTCTCTAATGTTAGTTATGTCACCTAACAAAACAAAAATCACATTTTAATTAATATTACAACCAAATTTTTTAATTAAAATATTGTAAATAAGCTGACCACAGCGCGAAGGTTGCCGACTAAATACGACTGAGCATGACGTCAAACCCCAGACAGCCCAGACTACAACATAATCTTTACGTGTGTATATTGTATTGAGAAGTGACATTACCGTTAGCGGCGCTGTAATTCATGGTAAAATGGCTGAATTGTCTAGTATTCAGCTGTCAATATGCTAACAGGGAACAGGTTAATTTAAGCACAGTACATTTTTATTTTATGAAAATGTATCTATGGACGTTCTAACAAAAAATCAACACCAGAACATATGTAATAATTTCAAACAGTACTACAGTCGCGTAGTACAATATTTCACCACCAGACTGCGTATCCGAGCGTGTCAGTTCTCAATTATTCGAGAGTTTTGTATTTGTTTTTAAACAATTTTTCACGCATTTATTATTAAAATGGCAGATAAAGATTTTGTTTGGGCTCAGAGTGATAATTTACCCAACATTGATGCTTTTATGCTCATGGAATATATGAAAAATACTGAATGCCACAGTGCTGAAGAAATACGTGGTGTCAAAACAGACTTGTAATAACCATTTATGTATTCTATAACTTTATGTAAACAATAAACGCTGCAACTCTGTAAAATGTAAATATTTATGTAATTTAGATGTCAGAATTTTACTACATTGTTTACAGGGCCTATACTTTGGACGACCGACGGTTTAAAATAGAATGAATACAGGCAAGGCTAGCGATGTACAAGCCGCTAGGCATGGATTATGGACATAGGCAAACGACAATAATTAAATGTTCTTTATAAATAAACTAATTTTGAACATTTAACATTTTGTATCAAACAAAAATTAAAAAAAAAAAGATTTTGGAAAATACAAATGTATTCATCTGACAAAATATTACATTTATATGAACTGTTTTCATCTGTAGTTAAATTATATGGAATGTCGACAACTAATATTAATTGCTAACAACAAGAAAAACATAAAAGTATACATCTGTAGAATTTAAACTAATTTAAAATGTACATGTCATACTTGACGCGTAGTATACTTAAACAAGTCCTTGGCAAGGGAAAGGGAGGAAGAAAAAACTTAGTTTATCCCATTATTAGTTACATAAATGGAACGTTTTTAAAACTTAGTTTAACTAAGGTAAGGTAAAAATACTTAAGATTTGTGGGAAAAAGAATACTACTATTGAAATCATACCAATTTTGACTTTTCAAAAATTTCACAGATCGAATTAGGCTTTTTGTATCACGAATCAACTGTTTTTAACATGCTGTCGGTGTGTGAATACGTGTAGAGCAAATTGAGCTGAACAGATTTTTAAGAAATTTCATATTTAAGCTTCGGACGTGAATATCTCAATTTGATCAACTTTTACAGAGCAGTCGGCGAATCAGTGCAGTTGTGTCACTGGAAACGTCACATGTTTTTGTGACGTCATGTTTAGTACGTCTACATAGCATTCATCTGAATGTAATATTCGTACGCTGTCACTTGTATCGCAATGAAATGAAAATATAAGGATAAGAACAGAATAGAAACAAATAAACTATTCTAATAGCCTAAGTAGTCCAAAAAAGGACTGATGTGATCCAAAAATATGATCAAAGAAAAGAAAATAGAAATACGTTGAATTTAACCTGAAAAGCTATGCACTACACACAATATCAAATGGAAATCTATAAGATATCTATAAGAAAATATATAACTAAACACAAAACTGCTAAATAAACAACAAACTTAATAAAAAAGGTTTTTAGAAATTACTATAAGTTAGATATGTGAACACAAGTATCAAAACACACAGGACGTATTATAAAATGTCAAATGTAAACACCGTTTTATTTTGCGATACCAATACAAATGTCCCTATATTAAATAAACACTTTTAAAATTTGTAAAACTTCAAAATGACTATCGAACACAAACTAAATATGACTTCAAAAAGTATGTAAACTTTATATTTTTTTATATCTATTGATATGTATGTAGGTATGTTTCCATGATTACGGTAAATTATAAATAAACTTTATGCAATTGTCAACGTAATATAACACGTAAATATCTTTTTCAATAATAATTTATCTGTTAGAATTTTTTATCAGCAATAGAAAAAAGCGTAGAAAAAAGTAATAAAAAAATACATTTATATTGTCTTTATTACATAGTTCGGTGACATATCCGCACACGAAAAAAATTTACTCCACCCTTTAACCCATAAGCGTGAGTAAACAAATTTGAAAAACTCGGAGTAATAAATATTGAACAATAGTGGAAGCGAAATTTTTGATTGGTATATTTTTTAGAAATGTTAAAGAATATATATTTTTTACGAGGTATTAAATAAAAGCATTTAATATTTAAATTAACAGGCATAAATTGATTTTCAAAAAAATGTTAATGTAGTCAAAAATGTGCCCAAAATGTTTCAAAAAATTTCAAATAAATCTTTTTATAAATTTAAACTTACCTGAATGGCATTAGTAACATTCCATGCGGCTTGGTATTCATTAATTTTAACATCCAACTTCCCTTCTTGAAAATCATCTTCAGAAAAATCAACAGAAGTTAAAGAAGGTTGTTTATTCAACCCAGTTTGGTACCCCTGATTAAAACTATCTTCAGCAACCGCTTTATCACTTGTTGGAGACCACTGATTATTCATACTCATATTAGACATTTCACAATGTTCGATAGAACCCCCTGTACTAACGGCTTGTTGCTGTTGGGCAAAACGGACACGTTCTTGAGGTCCCCCTTCCGGCATGGCTTCATGCCCTTGCTTTTGACCAGGAATCATTTGGAATACTGTTTGTTTAGCCACATTTAATGCAGCACTTACTGGAGGTATACGAAATGCTGCGAAACGCGACATTTTTAAAATTAATAGATATTTAACAAGGAACTTCTAACCTATTACAAATATCTTATCGATTTTCAATATGCTCGTTATAATATAGCACAGCACATTTTTTGGAAGACTAATTTTATTATTTTACAATTAATTAAACCCGCCGAGATGGGGTATTTGTTTAAAATTACGTTACTATCATTTTTTAATTGTTGAAATGGTTTTAATTTTTTTTTTTCAACAATGATGTATCAAAAATCAATACACCGATGGATTTCTACAAATATTTTTCACTATTTTTATTATTACACTTATTAATAAAGAGTTTTTGTTATATTTTTTACAAATATGATGTATTTAGCAGATTTTATTACTTAAATATTATATATTCAGTCCCATCTCGGCGGCTCAGAAACTCGAAGAGAACTGATACAAGAACAGCATCCATGTACACTCAACAATGAAATATATACTCAAAAAATAATAAAAATACATTAAAACAACATAAAATACATCAAAAACAATCTATTTAATATAATTTTATTACTAAATTCAACATAAATTCACAAAAACATCTTTTATATCCAATTTAATTGCTTAAAAACTTAATATTAAATTGTAAAATAGCAAGTAAAAGTAATAAAATTCATTATAAATTAGAAAAGGGGTTAAATCTGTAATATTTAGCATTAAATTTGTGTTATTTGTTTGTTTAAAATTTGTGTTCCAAGATTTTAAATCGAATGTACCGTTTTGAAAGTCAATAGATTAGTACAATTTTTGTCCGCCACTTGTCAGGCCGTGGCGTGAATTGTGACAGATTGTTCCATCTGAATATTTTTTACGGTCTCTGAATTTTCTCTTTTATTTTATTGAAAAATATTTAATTCCCGTGATATTATTAACGCGAACTTATAAACAGTTCCAATTATGGCTGCATTTGAAGGTACGTTGTGAAATTTTTTGTAATATAACCTTTTTAACCGGTGTTTTTTTTTTACAGAATTCGGTGTTATGCCAGAAATTGGGAAGGCTGTTGATGAAATGGAATGGACGTAAGTGGAAATTAGATTAAAATTTACTTAAATTATGAAAATTAAGTCAGTTGCGAAAACTAATTACGTAAAATTTGTTTTTAGGCTTCCGACAGATGTACAGGCTGAAGCTATTCCTTTGATTCTTGGAGGTGGTGATGTGTTGATGGCTGCTGAGACTGGTAGTGGTAAAACTGCAGCTTTTTGCTTGCCTATTCTACAAATTGTATGGGAAACGATTAAAGATATACAATCAGGAAAAAGTACGAAAGCTGCATCTGTTGCTTCATGTAAGTTAATATTATTACGTTATTATTTTGATTAATATTTCTAATATATTTAAATATTAAGTATTTTTTTTTTCATTTAATAAATTAAATATGATTGAAAAAGAACCTGGCGCTGTCCCTGCAGGTATTATAAAGAGTACTTAAGGGAGAAATATTTTTAATTAAAATTTTATTTTTATTGATTATTATTATTTTTTAATGAATATTAAGCAATTAGTATACACATTGGCATATTTAATTTTGTAAATTTCGTTATGATTTTGCGAAAAATAATTAATATTTACATTTTAAAATTTAAGTCATCATGACGTAGCTACCACTAGTGGATGTTCTACTTAGGATAAAAAATTTGTTTGTGCATCCACGCATCTTAATGAAAAATCTTTTTTATGGGGTTTTTGTCAATATAATGTCCCCCACCCTATCTACCAGAGGGATTGAACTAAAAATCTGAAAAAAATCTCAATAATGTACATTGATGGGAACCGGAATAGTTCAACAGGAAATTTTGATCAAAGTGGTTTTTCGCAAAATATTGAATTTTTTGTGTTGTCGAAAAAAAAAAAATTTGTTTAAATTTATTGTGTGGTATTAAAAGAGAGCTCTTAAGACGTAGATAAAGGAATGGGAAGTAGTTTTTTATTTTATTTTTTTATTTTAATACGATTTTTCCAGAAAATTACTAAAAAATCAGTGTCTCGCAGCTTTTAACCCCAAGGGGTTAAATTAAAAATTTGAAAAAATTCTAAGTATATTGCTATGAACCGGAAACGTACGAGAGGAATTTTTTATCTGATTTCGTTTTTGGAAAATTTTACAGTTTTTGTGTTATTGATTTTTTTTTTTTAATATAAATTTTATTGTGTGGATATTAAATGGAAGCTCTTTAAGTGCAGATTAAGGAACGGTAATTGATTTTTAAAATACATTTCATTTTGACTAAATTTTGCCAAGTATTAAGATTTTCGTTTAATATCTTAGCCAAAATTAAAAAAATATATTTGTATATATATGGATACATTTTGTTATGGGTAGAGAAGATGTACGTAAATTTATTTTGCAAATATCGACTAGGAAAATAAATAAATAACGTGCCGGTAGCTGGGATTCCATTTCTAATAGAGAATCTGTTAGTTTTTCATATAGTCGCAATATAAACAATGTCTCTGTAGGCGTTATGCTCTTGCGTGACAAGAGATCGCCCGCAGTATTGCCAGGTCTGGATTTAAATATTTTTGAAATTAAACAAAAAAAAAAAAAAAAATGCGTAAAATATATATTGTATTATTAGAGATATATGATACACGATAGAAAAAATCTAATTGCAACCCTCTTGTCGTGCCTATTGATTTAAAGGATTTAAAACCAAAACTTGTAATTGTGTTATGTAGTGACAGGCATTCATCGTTTGGTCTTCTAAAAATCATCATTAACTGACTAAATACCTATAAAACCCTGAAATGTGTGAAAATTCACACTTCACGTCAATTTTATTTTGAACATATTTTTTAAAAATTAATAAAAATGAAAAAATAATGGGTGTTATTTGCGTACATATTAATCTAAGACACTCCTGTGTCCTGCTACGTCACTAAAGGGTCGCGTTTGAAACGGTTTAATATTTAATAATTAATAACTTTTTTTATGGAATACAATATATTATGTTTTGCTTCATAATATTCTCTGATTGCTATTCTTTGAGACGGAAATATTAAATTTAATTAATTTAATATCATTCACAAGTCCGATTTATTAGGTGTGTTCGATTTGCACATTTGCAGTTACTGTTTACTGCCGCGTTAAAAAAATCTGTTCGTTTTGTTTCACAGTAACTGCAAATCTGTTCGATTTGTCGTAATTTACTGCCAGTTTATGACGCTACTGCGAAAAAGTTACAGCTGCTTCTCTTGCGGATTATTTGTTACGGCTGTGTTTGTTTACCTTTTTGAGTTGGTACCATAGATAAAGAATAAATGGTTGGTACTTTGTTTTTGACTTTTTGACAGGAATATGGCTAGCAAATTTGTTTTGATATTTATATTATATTCTTTGATGGCTAATGTCTTACAAATTCTTTTTTTGAATATCCAAGGACAATAGTTTCTACAAAATTTTTCAGTTTTTCTATCCTGGGGCATTTTGTAAACGCAAATACAGTTCATAACTTCATCATCCGAACTCGAAAAATCTAAATTTGAATCAGATGATTCTGGATTTGATAATATTTCAAGATCCATTAAATATATCTAATATTTTTCACCCTTTCGACACTAGGCTAACCAGATTTTTTTCACAGAAAAAGAGTATACTAAAAAAAAAGGTTACACTTCAAAAATTCAAATAATGAGCAAAAAACAGAGGTCCTCATTCAAAAATACTAGTGACGAGCAAAAAAAAAAGGTCTTCACTCCCAAAATAGAAGTGATGAGAAAAAAAAAAAAAAAAAAATTGGCCTCACTTCTAAACTAGAAGTAATAAAAACAAGTGACCATCTAAAAAGAATATATTCAGGGTTTTTTTTTATAAAAAGTAAGAGTATAGAAAATATTACTCAAAAAAGAGTATAATACTCTTAAAAAGAGTACGTCTGGTCACCCTATTCGACACACAAGATAATCTCGGAACCAAATCATAAAAAGATTCTTAACCTGAAAAGTTTTTATTTAACATTTACGTCAGACGTACTTCTTATTCTTTACGTATAAACAAATCGAACAGAAAATTAAACTCGCTGTATGTTACCAGTTTTTAGTAGTAAACTGATAACTGCAGCGTTTTACTGCTAGCGTTTAGCAGTATAACGCGAAGGTGCAAATCGAACATACCTATTGAAACTGGTTTATTGACGACCTTGACAGTCTCGCTAAACTGACTTAACCGCTTGAATAAGACTCGACTAATTGTTCTTAATAACTCTCTGTGCTTCTTTGTTTGAATAATACTACAAAAAATATATTTTCGCATATTTAATGCCTACAAAATCCAGATATGTGTAAAAATTCACATTGCACATCATTTGTTTTGTTTTTTTTTCTAGCTCCTGCATGGACTATGTCTGTATTCGACCGTGGCGCCTCCCTAGCGGTAACTCCAGATGGTCTTCGTGTCCAATCACGTGAACAGCGTGAATGGCATGGTGGTCGTTGTACGCGTGGTGTTCAGGGCAATGTTAAAGTTGGTTTTGAAGCCACCGTCACTGATGAAGGTCTATGTAGAGTCGGTTTTAGTACAGCTCAAGCCGCTTTAGATTTAGGAACAGATAGATTCGGTTTTGGATTTGGAGGAACTGGAAAGAAGAGTAATAATAAACAATTTGATGATTATGGAGATGCGTTTGGAAAGAGTGATGTTATTACATGCCTACTGGATCTTGGAAAGGGAGAAATTAAGTATATGAAAAATGGAGCTGATTTGGGGAACGCTTTTGTTATTAATCAACAGTTGAAGAGTTCTGCTTTTTATCCAGCTGTTGTTCTCAAAGTAAGAAATAATTTTAACCTTTTTACCGACCGCCAACATATATAAGGGAGGTATTCTGATCATACCGATTTTGACATTTCGAGATTTCGATGGATCTCCATGAATTGAGGTCCCTACATAACGTTTTGACTATTTTTAGCATTTGTCTGTCGGTCTGTCTGTCCGTCTGTCTGTCTGTCTGTCTGTCTGTCTGTCTGTCTGTCTGTCTGTCCGTCCGTCCATCTGTCTGTGTACACTTGCAGAGCAAATTCGGCTAAAAGAATTTTTATGAAACTTCATATTTAAGCTTCTGCCATCAATGGCACGAGTTGATCAACTTTTGGTAAAAATCGGTTGACTAGAAATGGGAGTTTACTCGTGTCGATTTTAAGATTTTTGCTCATATTTAGCAACAGAAAAATATTTCGAAAAAATTTATTTAACAAAAGTTGCTATAAATGCAATAACTAATAACTTTTATTTGAGAAGTTTTTTGATAAAACGAAAAATTTAAAAAAAAAATTGTAAAATTTTTCGAAATTTTTTCATACTTACATGTAATGTTTCCATGATCATGATAAATAATATCTCTGTTAGAAAATATTAGGCCAAGTTATTTCTACTCTGCTGCTAGAATGTATTTTATACAAGTACTTTATGATGGCGGTCGGTCCTGTGGTGGCCACAGCTGATTTTTTATCAAAGTAAAGCTGCTTTCAGAACTTTTAAATTACAGTCGATTCCGCTTAATTGGGACATATCGGGACTTAGGCATTTTGGCCCAATTAAGCGAATTTCACATAAAATTAAACAATGCATATTTTTCTTTCAATAATTTTATTTTATAAATTCTTGGATAAAACTATAAATTACATATAACCAAAAAATATAAACTTTTAAAAAAAAATAATAATAAATTCCAAAATAAAATAATAAATAGGTACATATAATTTAATTCAATGCAAAAATGCGTCAAGTGTAGTCTGTCTTTTGTTTTTGTATCATTTCACTTCTACAAAATCAGCACAGGTATTCAGTGCGGATATAGGGCTCCCTTCATTTCCTTCCTGCATAAAATAACGCTGTAATATTAAATTCTTTGTACATATTTTTTCTTGAGAATATGTGTAACATAATATGTACTGTGATCTTAAATTTACTCTCCCAATTAAGCGGAATGTTGTCCCAATTAAACATATAAATTTACTTTTGGTTCCTTGGTTTGGTTTCTGTTCTTTGGTATTTGGCCCAAATAAGCGGCTGCCCCAATTAAGCGGAATCGTCTGTATTCGAATATGCACTGTATGTTGTGGATAAATTTAGTCACACAAGATAGTATTTAATAAAATTGTATTGAAGCTCATTTTTTTCTGATTTAGAACGCTGAAATGTCTTTCAATTTTGGGGCATCTCCCTTCAAGTACCCCCTACCTGAAGGATATAAACCAATCAATACTGTTACTGAAAACAACATCGTTACAAACACCACGTCTAGCGGAGCGACTACAACATCCACTCCAATGTCTAATGCTCCCCAAGCAGTTATTATCGAGCCTAGTAGAGAACTAGCCGAACAAACTTATAATCAAATTAATAAGTTCAAGAAATTTCTCGATTTACCGAAAGTTAGAGATTTGTTAGTTATTGGAGGAGTTAATGTAAAGGACCAAATCTCAGCACTTCATAGCGGAGTTGATATTGTAGTTGGTACACCTGGAAGATTAGAAGATCTTATTCAAGGAGGTAATTTAAAATATTTTGTGTGAATTTACTCATAATATAATTTAACTGCTGTCTGTAGTGTATGGAAATCACTCGTAGTATTAGTTTTAATCCTAAGTTTTAGTTTTAAACTTAACAAATAAATCTATTATATTCTTACGAGTATAGTCGGATTGCGGATAAGTAACTGTTCGTTGCTACAAGTATCGATATTCAATGCTATATGCTTTCTCTGTCTATATCATGATAATTATTTGCATACCCATAGTAACGTATAGTGACCCAAGTTGACAACTAACCTTCCAAATTTGAATAAAAAACAAAAAATTAGAAAGAAACGGCATGATTCGTAAATATCTTTACTAATTACAGCACGAAAATAAATTCACAGCAGTACTCAAACAAACAAAATTATTAATTTTAAGGTAATAATTATAAATAAGGAAAAACTTATACTCATACATAAATTTTGGATTATAATTTGTTGTTTAATTAAATTCAATTTTTATGTTTCTCCTAGGTACTAATTTATTAATTAGAGCCCGAAAATAAATTTGCAGCAGTACTAAAAAAAAAAAGAAACAAAATAATTAGTTTTAAGGTAATAATTATAAATAAGGAAAAATTTATACTCATACGTAAATTTTGGGTTATAATTTGTTGTTTATTCCAGCAGATTTAAAATTGAAGTTTGTGAATTTAATAATTGGCCGCAAGCCATATTTTAATTAATATTTATTACCAGACACTGACAGTTAAGACAAATAACAAAAAACATTTTTAAAATCGCTGAAAAATGGTAACTAGATTATTATATGAATGCACTACTTGATACATACATGTAACAGTCACCTATCAGCAATCCGACTATAAGTTCATACAATAGGGGAAACTTTTTAAGATCGCAGCGCTCTATGCGGCAAAGCTAGAACACTCGAAAGTGACATTAAAATGTTACTCATGTATTTGTTTACATGGTGAAAATGAACACGAGTTGTATTTTTCCTGTTTTCCGAGCTTTTTTTTAATTTAAAGGTAATCTACGATTTACAAGATATGTAATAATATACTATTCTAAAGTTTTTTATTGTATTTTTAATTCTTTTTGACTGTCTGTCAATATAATATCAAACATATGGTAAATATATTAGTAAAAATTAATATCTCTGCCTGAAAAAGTAGAAGGGCCTTTTAATATATCAACTGATAATTTAGGCAAATTTTGGGTGGGATAAGTGCTTTTTTCAGTTTTTTCTTGGACGTAAAAAATCACTTTCCATAAAATGCAACGAGCAAACATGCATGCATGGGCTTGGTTTTTTGCCCATTTTTAGTTTTTGGGTCCATAAAAACCTACGATCCACTTTTTCCGTAAATTATGAAATGTTTAAGAAGGATTCTTCCTTATTCACGATTTACATTGCGGCACACAACAAAATAGATTGTTTTTTTTCCATGATTCACAAAAATAAAACACAAACAACTAAAAAACACGTATTTCTCCATTGAACAAAACAAAACAATGTCAGTCATTGTTTACCATTATATAACGCTCAGGAATTAATGATTTCACTGTATTTATGTAATTAATAATTTCAGGTCATTTGAATCTATCTCAATGTCGTTTCTACGTTTTGGACGAAGCTGATGGACTTCTGAAGCAGGGTTATACAGATATGATAGAACGTTTACATAAACAAATGCCGAAGATTACATCTGATGGACGAAGACTTCAGATGATAGTTTGCAGTGCTACTCTTCACGCTTTTGAGGTGAAGAAAATGGCGCAAAAACTAATGCATTTTCCCACATGGGTTGACTTGAAAGGAGAAGATGCTGTTCCGGAAACTGTTCACCATGTTGTTTGTATTATTGATCCACAAAAGGACAAGACATGGGGAAATATGAAAAAACATATTCAAACAGATGGCGTAAGTTAAACATTAGATCTTTGTTTTTTTAATCAGTACATTGTATAGGTAGAGGATAATATACACCGCAGTTTCGTTCCAGGATAACCAGCGAAAAAGGAACCGAATTTATAGTGAGAGTACAGGGTTAGGTTCCAAATAAATAAACAATAGACATAAAGGGTATCTATAACGCTGTTTTATTTGACTTGGTACTCGTTGACTCGTGTTTAGCGTTTACTTCTGTAGTTTGCTGAGCCGATTGTTTGATTTTATCTGCATTTTTCGTAATGGTAGTAACAGTTGAAGGCGGTAAATTCATTATCCTACAGACATCGGGACGTTTTCCCCCACTTTTCATTCGTTTAAAACTTCCATCTTCTTCTCAAGGGAGATAGAAATTCTAACCCTTTTAGGTAGGCTTACCATACGTCCCGGTTTGACTGGGGCTATCCCGGCATGAAGGTATAGTCCCGGTGTCCCGGCCAGTTTGTCATTTTGTCCCGGTAAAAATTAAAAAGTGCCGAATATGCAGGGTGTTTGTTTGAAACGGGGCACCCCGAAAATCTCCTTTATTTGTAAAGATACAAAAAATCTTTAGAACAAAAGTTAAACTAGACAAAAAGGCCCATCTAAAGGTTACTATAAGAATTCTGAGGCACTTCCGGTTTCACCGGAAATGATGTCAACTTTTGATCTAGCATAGGGAATCGATAATTTTATATTTTTTTCCTAAAAGTAGATTAAATTAGCTTTACAATGAGACCAAAAAGTCATATTTTTATGTTAACCATTTCAAAATGGCGACCATTTATTTACAAAATAATAATCAACATAAGTTTTAGAAGAAAGGGTTAAAAGTGCAATCCGGTTATCCAAGAGTGTACTCTTATAAGGGCGATGGAAGAGTTTTTATTAAGAATGAGAAAATGTGTGGACAATAGTGGTGGTTTGATCAAACATTTGTATTTTTTTTTCTAAATACTCAAATAGTTTATTTTAGAGATATTTTGTTCTATTTTTTTCCTAAAAGTACATTAAATTAGCTTTACAATGACACCAAAAAGTCATATTTTTATGTTAACCATTTCAAAATGGCGACCATTTATTTACAAAATAATAATCAACATAAGTTTTACAAAGTTCAACGTAGCAAACTTTGAAAACAATAAAAAAAGAAACAAACTATCTCTAAAATAAACTGTTATAACTAGTTATTATATGAAATAACATGGAATAACTTAAATTTTTATTTTTCAATTAAATGTTTTATAAATAACAAGAGTTTAATAGTTTATTTTGCTTTTTTTTTTTCTAAATAGTCAAATTTTAGGTTCAAGTTTATTTTAGAGATATTTTGTTTATTTTTTTATTGTTTTCAAAGCTTGCTACGTTCAACTTTGTAAAACTTATGTTGATTATTATTTTGTAAATAAATGGTCGCCATTTTGAAATGGTTAACATAAAAATATGGTTTTTTGGTATCATTGTAAAGCTAATTTAATGTACTTTTAGGAAAAAAATATAAAATTATGGATTCCCTATGCTAGATCAAAAGTTGACATCATTTCCGGTGAAACCGGAAGTGCCTCAGAATTCTTATAGTAACCTTTAGATGCGCCTTTTTGTCTAGTTTAACTTTTGTTCTGAAGATTTTTTGTATTTTTACAAATAAAGGAGATTTTCGGGGTGCCCCGTTTCAAACAAACACCCTGTATATACAGTACAAAAAGTGCAGCCACTTTGCAAAAGTGCAGCCAATAAGTCTACTTTTAGGTCCATCTTGAGTTAGCATTTTGTTTCTCTTCTTCTCAGACATGGTATTTGTTTTACTGTACCATTTTGTATGCACAACTATTTTATGGAAACAAATAAACTAATTTAATTACGAATAATTAAACTAGATATTTAGAAAACCTGTATTTATATATTTATTTTCTGTTTGTTTAAAGGTACATAACCAAGATAATGTTCGTCCTGGTAATATTAGTGCTGAAACTCTAAGCGAAGCAGTTAAACTTTTAAAAGGTGAATACTGTGTCCGAGCTATCGATGAGCATAAAATGGACAGAGCTATTATTTTCTGTCGTACTAAATTGGATTGTGATAACCTGGAAAGATATCTCAAGAGTATCGATAGTAGAAAATACTCATGCGTCTGTCTTCACGGTGACAGAAAACCAAATGAAAGAAAAGAAAATCTTGAGAAGTTTAAGAGAAAGGATGTTAAGTTTTTAATCTGTACAGATGTCGCTTGTAGAGGACTTGATATTACAGGACTACCATTTAGTAAGTGAAAGTTTAAACTATTATAAATCTTAAAATAATAGATTACGTTAAATTGTTGTATATGTCTTTCAGTAATATGTTAATATTTCTTTTTAGTGATAAATGTCACTCTGCCTGATGAAAAATCTAATTACGTACATCGTATTGGTCGTGTTGGAAGAGCTGAAAGAATGGGTTTAGCTATTAGTCTTGTTAGTAATGTTCCTGAAAAGGTAAATATTATTCTGTTTTAATTTATTGCATATTTTACAGGCAGGCAATATTCAATTCTTACATAAATACTTAAACCTAAACATATAAATTAACAGTGTAATTAAAATATGTATAAAATAAAGGCACATAAGTACAATGGCCAATAAAACAATAAATAAAACAAACTGGTACATATTAATATAAAATAACTTTTCATAAATTAAAATTTGTTCAACAAACCAGTTTAAAAGTTGACCTGAAACGCCGTAATTTTTAATTTTGTATAAATAATATTTGAATTTTATTTTATTTATTTTTATTTTACGATTCATCTGAAATCTTGAGTACTTAAGAACCACTTCTACGAACTATTTTTAGGGTTTTGTAGGTATGACCAAAAAACCCTTATACCGTCATTTTGTCGTCTGTCTGTCTGTCTGTCTGTTCGGTAAAAATTGTAGCCAAACGGCTAAACCTAGATAGTTGAAATTTGGCATGCTTATACAACTCTTTGACCCGCACATAGGAAAAATACTAAAACATCTAAAAAACATATCCCCCTAAAAATATAAACAAATATGTGCTCATCGAAAAAAAATATATTTTTTTATAATTCTGAGTAAGGTATCAAATGAAAGCCCTTGGTACGTGGATTAACGATCAAATTTTTATTTTTGCAAAATATATTATTTTGAAGCGATTTTTGCCAAAATTGTGCAAAAAATTTTTTGTCCCACAACATGTAGCCCAGATGGTTTAAACTAAAAATCTGAAAAAATTCTAAGTAATGTACATTGGTGTGAACCGGAATAGTACAACAGGAATTTTTGATCAGATTATGTTTTTGGAAAAAAACGCATTTTTTGTGATTTTTTGCTAATAATGTACACAAGTTATAGCTTTGTAACACGTTACACTGGAACGTGTATGCTGGTGTAGTGGTTTTTGACGCTGGGTTTTCACCCAAGTAACTCGATCCGAAAGGGATCGAACCCTGCGAGAAGAGACACTATTATTTATTGTTTTTTTTTTTTTTTTAATTTTTATATTGTTTAAATTATTTATTCAAAATTCTAGTTATATTTTGGCAAATATTGCATTTAATTTTTAAAAGCGTAAATTTAATAACCAGTGGAAATTGTTTAAATTATAATTTAATTCTGTTTCACTGTATACGAAATCAGAGGGGCGGAACTTATAACAACCAATGGTAGCCATAGGCGCAATTTTTAAAATTCTTAATGAACCTTGCTATATAAAAAAAAATACTGCACGTACTTAGAAACCTAAATAATGGTATTAGGCGTTCGAATTAAAATTAACAAAAAAATATTTTAATATAAAATTTGTTTTCGCGTCCAAAATAATCATCATTCACTTACTAAATACCTGCAAAACCCTGAAATGTGTGAAAATTCACACTTCACATCAATTTTTTTTTAACAACCGGCTTTATCGAGCCGGTGCGAACCCATAGCAGTACATCACTGCTTATATCTTATATGAAACAAAATTAAATGTATTTTTTTTAAAGGTTTGGTACCATGGAGAATGGTGTAAAACCCGTGGAAGAAACTGCTGGAACACTCGACTTACTGATGAAAAAGGATGCTGTATTTGGTACAACGAACCACAGGTAAAAAATTCGATTAAATAATGAAACTTGACGTTTTTTTTATTAATAAGTTTTAATGTGATTTGAACAAGACATCTTATTTCTCAACTTCCAGTTCTTACTATAATATTTTCTAAAATGCATGTTTTATTTTAATTATTGCAGTTTCTTGCTGACATTGAAGATCATCTGAATATTACTATCCAACAAGTGGGATCTGATTTGAAAGTACCCTGTAATGAATTCGATGGAAAAGTTACCTATGGTGAGAAACGTCGAAATTTGGGAAGTGGGTACGAAAGCCACGCCGTTCAGATGGCACCAGTTGTCAAGGAATTATCTCAGTTGGAAAGTAAATCTCAATTGATTTATCTCAAGAGACATATTGCCGTCGGAAGAAAATAAAAAGTATCATAAGCTGTAATTATTTATACAATGAAATTAATAAAACTTAATTTAAATTGTCTTCCTTTCTTTTTCTCTCATACTGATCCTTCATCTTGATCTGTTGAAATGTTAGATTAGCTTAGGTATATATATTCACTCAGCTTTTTCGACAAAACGTATATTTCAGTAACACAACGTTTCGCTAAATCAATTGTTAGCTTCCTCAGGTGCTATACTATTGTTCTCAAATCAACGTCTCTGTGAAACGACAAATATCAGGTCAATCGAATCCGAAATCTAGCCAAATTCAAATTCGAACTCAATAAAATTGCGCTTGACTGGAATCCTCAAGGGAGAAGAAGACACAGTCTTGTTGATACTTGACGCCAACTAACAACACGAGAAGCCAATGAAAGTGCTGAAACAGCAGGCTCAAAACAGAATAAAATGGTACACGTTCATTGACGCATTACACAGTCCAACAGGCATTTTGGTGCCTGCGATTTTTTAACTGTTTCTAGGTAATTTTTGGATGCAGAATCCAAAATAGCCGTCAGATTTGTTCTATCTAATTAATTTCTTAAGTAGATTATCGAAGAAACTTTCCATTTCCACTCTTATTACCTTATTTAAATCTCTAATACAACCACACTTTGATTACTGCGGTACTATTCTATATTTAATGAATAAAACTTCCATAGATCGTCTGCAAAAGCTTCAGAATCGTGGCATGAGGGTTATTTTGAAAGTGTCAAGGTATACACCTATAAAAAGTATGTGTAATATGTTAAATTGGCTTTCTGTAGAAGACAAATTATTTTATGGAGCAATGTTGTTTATCTACAAACTTTTAACAGGTGTATTGCCAGAATATTTGCAAAAAAATATAATTTTCAATAAAGATGTGCACAACTACCCAACCCGAAGTGCTAACGACATGAGGATGTTAAAAGTACAAATGATAACCAGATTTTTTGTAAAGGTTTTAAACAATTTAATACTTTACCATCTAGCTTAAAATTTGAAAGTAGAAATTTAAAGCAATTTAAGAAGGATTTATTTTCATTTTTAATAAATAATTGTTGATGTATAAACTAAATTTCTAATTATATTATAATATATATTGTAAACTATACGTATATTAGGCTCTGCCTATTTTGAATAAATATTATTATTATTATCAGATCTAGTTTTTGAGATACGCTATATTGGCCTCTTTTAAAATAAAATCATCTTATTGTTTAACATTTCACGTTATTACTATTACTATTTTTTCCAACTTCAAGATAAAAACAAAAATACAAAGTAAGGTATTTATTTCAGAAAGTAGGTAAATATACATTCATTATTTATCACCTAAAAAATTTCTTTTATACGATTTTCTAGCATGGAGTTTACCAGGACAGTCTCGCTGAAGAATCCAACAGTAGTAGGCCAGCATGTGCTATCTCATCTTCCTTGATATCGATCTTCCATAGTTTTAATGTCCTGAAGGAATCTTTCCCCCTTTTTTCACTAAAATCACCTAGGTTTTCTGGTAACCGATCTAAGTAGTTGAGATGAACTTTTATGCTCATATAACAACCGAGAATATTAAAATTGGAAAGCATATTTTCTACTAATTGTATGTAATTCTCTGCCTTATGTTTTCCAAGAATATTTTGAACTACTTGAAGAAATGAACACCAAGCAATAGATTCATTCTCATTAGGTATTCAATTAGGTAAATTGTGGATCTTTAATAAGCTGCCTTATCTGAGGACCATGAAATATTCCGGCTTTGTTTTTCCGTGCTAATCCCAGGAAATTCAGGTGTGAAGTAGCCAAAACAAAGTCCATCTCGATTTCAAAACCTTCACAAATTGTTTCATCAGTCTCTTGATATACAGGGGTGGAAATATGTTTTTCTCTCTCGCAACCAAAAGTTATTTGATTACGTTTTGTTTTTCTTGAATCATGACATTTCTTAAAGCCCAGGGGTTGATCCTTAGCTCTGCTGTTCCAAAGACATAAAAAAACAAGGATATTTTGTATATCCACTTTATTTTCCAAGGAGGAAGTTTAGCATTTTTAGATAAAAAATCAATTAGTTTGTATCTCAAAAACTAGAGTTACGAAAAAAAGCCAGGTATTTTTGGAATCAGCACATCAAAAATATCCAAAATCAGTTTTTTCTTTTTCGGCAGCATGACAAAAATTTCATTTTGTTGGACTGTGTTATGCTTCAAATTGGAGCAAAAAGAACCACTAATGGCCGGTTGCTAAAGTAAGAGTTATCCCTAACTCGAGTTAAAATCATTTGTTTTTGTATGCTACAACATACAAAAACAAATGATTTTAACTCGAGTTAGAGAAAACTCTTACGTTAGCAACCCGACATAAGTCTCTTTGACGCCAATATGAGCAGAAAGATCAGTTTTCAGCAGTTTTAAGAAATTCTAAAACACAAAAATTCTTCGCTATGATTTTTTCCAAATCTCCTAGTTATAATTTGATAAGTTCTGATGATTTATTTACAATCTCTTCAAGTGTCAATGACTGTAGCTGATGATATCTAATAACGCCTTTCAATTCTTGATAAGTTTTCGTGATAAACTATGCGTGTACACTTAGAAGCACACGAATACATAAAAAAATATTTGTCTATTCTTACTTTGTAAACAAGATGACTGTAAATGTTGACAGCATTATACTTAAAATTGTATATTTTTTGTGCGGGGTCGATAGCATATGCTACTAGAAGAGTCCAGCACTGCCAGCGCCCTTTGTACCAATCAGAAACTTTATCAGCATTACATATATAAACCGTTATCAGTAAATGCCAATCATAAATTTTTATATCGTCATTTAAACCTTGCTTAGATCATTAGAAAGCTAGTTTTGTTATCAACATTTCTTTCTTTAACTCATGACCTCCTGGTATTAAACAACAAATTCTTCAATGTTTAAAACTAAATTGTTGAATAAATAAAAGGCCTTAACATTTTAAACAATTTAAATTTTGTTTAAAACTTAAATGCGCGCTTCACTTTTAAAAAAACATATTTAATATTTCATAATTATTATAAAAAACATAAAGAATTTGTTTATAGATTATATTTTAACGAACAAGTTTAGTAAAAATTTTGTTTAAATAAATAATAACAAATCAAAATGATGAAACTAAAAATTTTGGTGTGTACTCATAATCTTAAATATTTCAATAATTTTACTTTTTCTTTATTCTGTTCTCCTGTTACTTAAGAATCAAATACAAGACTTAAGTGTACTAAAACTACTGTAACTAGGTATTTAAAATAAGATAATCCTAGTTATTTTTATTACTAAGTTTTTAGACACTACAACTAAAACTACTTTTTACTTCCGCCATTTTATGTGATCCTGATACCACAAAATACATTTAAGACTCAATTTTGTGATTGATATTATTTTAGATATTAACTATAACTATTGGCATATAAATTTGGCATAGTTTGTGTTTACTGTTTAATATTTTGTTCAAAACATAAAACCTTCTTGAAAATATGTTTTCCTGATTATTAAATATAAAATTTGAAATCCAGATGGTAATTTTAACTTTATAACTATAGAATGGTTTTAGTTTTATAATTTTAGGTTAGATTAACACTTGTTATATAATAAATATCTGCATTTTTATATGTTTTAAAATCAATATACTTGATAATTAAACTATTTTTATATTAAATTAAAAGTTTACATGTTATTATTTTTTTAAATTGTTTAAATCAGAGGTCGGCAACCTTCTTTACGTAGCGAATTCATGAGAGGATAAATCTGACGCTCGATTGACACATGTGCGCATGCTTCAAAATGATCTTGAGCGGAGATTAGAAATATAACATTCTGATTTATTGTGGATATATTTAAGATTATCATTAATACATCAATAATAACGACAATAATAATCATCAATTTATTATTTATTTATTTAATAGAACAGCACGTAGCTAATATGAACAATAATACAAAACAAGAAAAAACAAAAAGGAACAAATGTTACAGTGTTATCGATAGTCATAAAATTATTGTTAAGCAACAAATAATTCATTTGCTCAAATAAATACAAAGGAGATAAAATGAATGAAATTACACGTGTGCGTGTAACTAATCACACAGTTAAGGCAAAAAAAAGTTACTTCTGTATTTTTTCAATAATATTTTCTTCCTCTTGCGTTGTCGGTTTTTTAACATATGCGACTTCTTAATTTTTTTCCTGGTACTAAATAGAGAAATTTGTTTATTAATTTTTTTATTACTTGGTTCAAATTTTGTCGTATCTAATTGGTATTTCAGTTTTTTCTTTTCTTTGTTAATTTCTAAATATTTTCTATAAGTATAAGCCCAAAGATTGGGCTTCTCATAATAATTTGTGAAAAAATATTCACCAAATTTTTTCATGTCATTACCCGAAAGTAAAAAACTATTGCTTTTGGTAACATTTCTATAAATTTTGATTCTTCAAGGGTTATTTCTAAAGTTTTTAAAGTTTGGAGCCCATCACTGCACACCAGGCATTGTAAAACACTTCATTTATATCGGACATAAAAACATTGCAATTTATCAAACCGATTTTTTTGAAAAATTTACGAAAAAAAAAATCATGAACAGTAGTGTCCTGCCTGTTTGTAAACATCCATGATGCAGGAAACTCCTCACCATATTCGTCGATTATCATTAAAGTTTATCTTATGAATACTTTTTAAATGGACATTTAAATTATATTGTTTTGAAAATATTTTATTGCAAATTAATCACATCACAGACCTTTTCAATTTATTTAAAAATGTGTGCGCTGCATATAAGTACATGTAAACACAACATTGGTTTCCGCGTTTCCCGCTACACTGGAACGCATGCGTATATGTGTCAATCAAGCGTCAGATTTATCCTCTCATGCGAATTCAGTAACATTTTTTTTTGAGCCATACTTTTTTACGATTTTAAGTTCTTGTTTACGTCGGTTTAGACGTATTTACTTCAGTATAAATACGCCTATACCCTAGGGCAGTGATTCTGAACCACTGTGCCGCGAAATTCTTGAAGTGTGCCGCCAAATTTTAGAAATGCATACAATAAAAAGTTTTGGAAGATAAAATATGGTGTGTTAAATTTCTTACTTATCTGATATTTTTGTTATTTTTAATAACATAAATTCAAGTATGCAAGGGCGGAAAGAAAATATATTAAACTCAACAGATAATCTGGTGGGATTCAAAAAAAAAAAATTACTTTATGGAAGAACAAAGCACAGGAAGGTAATCTGGAAAAGTTTGAGTCAGTTCCAAAAGACTCCTATAAAATTATTCATAAAATTGTTATTGACCATTTGACAACACTAGAGGAGAGAATTATTTATTACTTCAGAAATTTAGATATAAAAAAATTTATTGGGTTCGTAATCCATTTGTGATAACGGATACGTCTGTATTATCTGTCTCATTTTGTAATACGGAACTAACAGTGAAAGTTCATTTTTTATGTTGTATATTAACAATACATTTATAATATTGTCATAGTATTGGTTCACACGGATACGTCAAAGTCTGTTTACACCACAACAGTCACCAAAGTAACCAAATCTAGTTTCGTATTATAAATTGAGACAGATTATATATGAATTATTTTTGAATGAAGAAGAAGAACTAATTTCGCTTTGTAATAATCGAGATTTAATTTAAAAAATTTGGAAGTCAATTAATTCATTTTGGAATAACATTAGATGCGATTATCCCATAATAGCCAAAAAAGCTTTAAAAATATTATAATTTTCTATATCTTATTTGTGTGAATTCGGATTTTCAGCATTAACCAATATAAAAACGAAAAAAGATCGAGACTTTTAAATGTAGATGACGAAATGAGAGTGGCATTATCATTTTTACGATCAAATAAAAACGAAATTATCAAAAAACATCAAGCTCAAATTTCGCATTAAATGTATTCTTATAATTAATTTGTAATTTATCACTTTAAACATTCTGTTGTATTTGTAGTACAACAACTGTTTTTTGGAGTGTGATCTTTTCTTTAGTATACTCTTTTTCTGTAAAAAAAATCTAGTCAGCCTACTATACCCTGTTCAAAATCAAAAAGTAGTAATAAAATCACTTATAAGATTGAAGCCGCAACCCTATTGGCTGTCGCACAAATTTAAAATGGGTATAATCTGTCTCAATTTGTAATACGAAACTAGATCTGGTTACTTTGGTGACTGTTGTGGTGTAAACAGACTTTGGCGTATCCGTGTGAACCAATACTATGATAATATTATAAATGTATTGTCAATATACAACATAAAAAATGAACTTTTCCGGTTAGTTCCGTATTACAAAATGAGACAGATAATATGTTGACCAACAAAAATATATTTTTCTTCTAACTGTAATAGATCTTTTGATACATGTTTACCTAATAGAAAAGTGTGTAAAAGTTTATTATTTCAAACAGTAACAAAAATTTTGTGTAAAAAATCTGGTAAGTTATAGTATTTCCAAAATGAAATCCATCCTCTCCCTTTCTGATTCCAATAATGATTGAGAGTATACCATTATACCTGCTGAGTTTATAGTTCTGTTAAGAATAGTTGCCAAGACCGTTATAATTTATTTAAAATAAACGTGTTTTCTTACGGAACGCAGGCAAATGATAAAATGGCTTCCCATAAACTGCATTGCAAACAAAGCAGCATTGCAGTTGTTTCATTTCCATCTTGAATGTATTAGGGTAGCATGTATTTGAAGCATTTTTTAACGGAACTATAAAAATTAAATATTTATAGTGCCAGTTTATACTTTACCTGTATATCTCTTGTCCTTGTTACAGGTAACGTTTATAGTTTTAGTTGTTGTTTGTTTTATTTTATTTTACAAACTTGTCTTAGTTCTGATTCCAAGTATCAGGAGAACATGTTATCTTGACGGTACACGCACACGTGTTTCCACGGTGCATAACAATGTTTAAAGGTTAACTACGAGGTATGTTTTTAACCTGTTGATAAAATGTGTTGAAAAAGGCTTAATCTTCTGATCGGATTCCATCGCACCAGGAAAAGAACACTAAATTATGATTAAAACTGCGGCAAATGTAAATATTAATGAGGAGTAATATTCCAGGAAATACATAGTTTTCGAAAGAATGTTTTGGAAATTAGTAGGATGAATAGGTCTTAAGGCCTTAAGGCGCTGTTTTCGAGGTCACATTTTGCGGAATTTCGAAAAAAAAACTCTTTAATAATAATAATAATAATAACATATATTTTGTTTCCATATACATATACATAGTATTGATAATATGTTGAAAACAATGTCATACAAAAAACAGTAAATAACAAAACACAATTTTGTAAATAACAAAAAATCTTATCATTTATAAACATAAACATAATATATATTTGAAACTTATCAAGGATAAGGAAAACCAAATATTAACAAACCTGGAAGAAATAATGGCTAGATAGAAATAGCACTTTCAAGAACTGCTAGAAAGTCAAGTACCAGGACAAGAGATATGCAGAGAAAAAGCACTTTAAAAAACCCGGAGAAATTTACACCAATAACAGAAGAAGAAGTAAAATCGGCTATCAATCAAATAAAAATCGGAAAGGCAGGCTGCAATAACATCACGGCGGAGATGATAAAATTTATAGGCGAAAAATTACAAGTTGTTCTCCAAGACATCTTCAATGATACCCTTTTCACACTAGAACTTTAAGATCGGATGTTAAAGTGAATGTATCTTTAAACGCTAATGTGAAACCGTATGGCCTCGTCTAAATACAAGCGATGTTTAATACCCTTTTCACACTAGAACTTTAAGATCGGATGTTAAAGTGAATGTATCTTTAAACGCTAATGTGAAACCGTATGGCCTCGTCTAAATACAAGCGATGTTTAATACCCTTTTCACACTAGAACTTTAAGATCGGATGTTAAAGTGAATGTATCTTTAAACGCTAATGTGAAACCGTATGGCTTCGTCTAAATACAATCGATGTTTAAGACAGAGATCTGCGTCTTAAACATCGTCCGCATTGCCAACTTAATTTCTATTATAAAAAAATACTCCTTGAATTTGTGCTGTCAACATTTTATATTATCATAAACAAGAATACTGTATTATATCGACATTATAAGAAGTTTATACTTATTGTTATAATAAAATTATGTATTTTAATAATGTGTTTAATAAAATACAGAGCTACAATAATTGAGATAAAATGTATCGACTTACATGTTAATACAGGTGTAATATATTCTTTATTGTAGTGTCTTTATTGTAGAATGAAATGAAATATCCATATTTGTTTATAATAATCAAAATGTGCGTCTGCGCAGACAGTTCAAAACTGGTAATTTCATGACGGTAACTTAAGGACAAAATTGCTGTAGCTGATGACAGCACCAGAGATTTAAATATCAAGTGTGAAAGCATACCGATGTTAAACATCGGTGAACTTTAAGTTCACTCGTCTTAAAGTTCTAGTGTGAAAAGGGTATAAAGCGCTTAAATCAAATGAATCATCTCCCAACTGGACAAAATCCATTATAGGTAGTTCCCATATTTTAAAAGCGACGAGTTTAATAATCGACGTGTGAAGTAAAAAGCCTTATTGATATGAACAGTAAAAACTTACATTGAAAACATATAAAATAATAATAAACCCATTTATTATAATTCATTGAATCATACATGAAAAGAAAAAGGTACAAAGTACAAGTGAATATAACAAATGTATCAATACAACAAAATAAATATTACAGTATTAATATGTAGATGACATGCATATATATAAAGAAATTATTACTAAGTTTCGATGAAACTTGTCGTAATATTATTATGTATAATCGATAGTAAATGTAATTACAAGTGTCAAATTATATATATTAATATAAATATATACTTGATACATATATATTTATATTTACATTGAAAATTAGCCCAATTACTCAAATAATCTGTTTAAATCAATTAAGTCAATATCACTGACGATTTTTTTAATTTTGTTAACGTACGATGTGTACGAACAGACATTGGCAAAATTAACATTATAAATGCTTAAGAAAAAGTTAAAAATTTTAGGTATGTAATGCAAGAAATATTTTTGACCTTTTGTTTTTGAAGTTATATTATTATAAGAAAACTTATTACTTTTAATTCTAGTAGAATAAGAATGGTTTGGTAGATATATATTGTTAGTAAAATCGTTTTTAAACATATATTTTAAAATTGAAAGTAAATAAAGTTTTTTTATTGAATGAACATTTAAGTCCGAGAATAAAAGTTGGCTAGAATATCTTTTATTTTTATATAACATGATTTTGAGAATTTTCAAAACAATAAAAGCGTATATGACAAAAATTGTTTAGAATAAGAAATCAAATGGTTTCGACCGCAAAAGATTTAAATAAAATTGGTAGAACGAATTACATACTTTATTTTTTGTCATTTTACAACAATGAATACGGATAAATACATAACTTAAACATATCAGTATTAAGATAAATAATAATACATCTATATTTTTTTTCTCTTCTATGTTTTCTTCAGATATTTCGAATTTACTTGGACCTGGAAATATGGACTGATAAAAATCTGATAATAATTTACGTATTGCAAAGTTCCGAGTTTGTTTCCTATGTATATCATCGTTGATACAGACGAATTTCCTAAAAAAAAAATAGTAACTTATGAAGTTTTCAAAAAAAAATCATTTAATATTTGCGATGCAGGTAATAACATTAAAAAAACTAAATTTCTATCTAGTTCCACACCCTCAAATGAACTTTAAATTTACAGTGTGACAACAATAACTTATGAGCTTGTCAAATTTATTGTTTACATTACAAACAACCCCATAACAATTCCATAGTCCATTTTTCAAAGACTTTCTTACTTTCGATTTCTTCTGAGATTATCCAGTCCTCTTGTAGCTAAGTGCAGTAGAGAATTAATTTGAAAAAAGTCCACCTTGTCACTATTGTCAATAGTATATTTATATTTTGGTATTTTCCCTAATTTCTGCAACAACAAATCTCCAAGATTTCTGCATTTTAATATCAAACTAATGTCCAATGAATTCTATAAAAACAAATTATACAGTGAAATCATTAATTCCTGAGCGTTACATAAAACAATGGGTTTTAAAATATCAAAACTGTATTCTAATTCACAGCTGGAAATCCAAATTTAACAAAGAACCAATCAGATTACTTAATAGAAATAGAATGTACGCCTATGTGTACATATCTTTGGAAATAAGTTAGATAACTAAATGTTTCTGTCAAGTATTACTCAAGAATTAATGATCGCACTGTATTACAAAATTAAATATACTCTATCAATCGCTTCTTTATACCCTTTTCACACTAGAACTTAAAGATTGGATGTTAAGTGAATGTATCTTTAAACGCTAATGTGAAACCGTATGGCCTCGTCTAAATACAAGCGATGTTTAAGACAGAGATCTGCGTCTTAAACATCGTCCGCATTGCCAACTTAATTTCTATTATAAAAGAATACTCCTTGAATTTGTGCTGTCAACATTTTATATTATCATAAACAAGAATACTGTATTATATCGACGTTATAAGAAGTTTATACTTATTGTTATAATAAAATTATTTATTTTAATAAAGTGTTTAATAAAATACAGAGCTACAATAATTGAGATAAAATGTATCGACTTACATGTTAATACAGGTGTAATATATTCTTTATTGTAGTGTCTTTATTGTAGAATGAAATGAAATATCCATATTTGTTTATAATAATTCAAAATGTGCGTCTGCGCAGACAGTTCAAAACTGGTAATTTCATGACGGTAACTTAAGGACAAAATTACTGTAGCTGATGACAGCACCGGAGATTTAAATATCAAGTGTGAAAGCATACCGATGTTAAACATCGGGGAACTTTAAGTTCACTCGTCTTAAAGTTCTAGTGTGAAAAGGGTATTAGAGAAATTGATTATCTCATACCAATATTGTATCATCATAGACATTCTTGTCTTCGTTAATACCCACTGATAAGCCTAAGTCCTTTACACAATCTGTCACCATTGTGTCAAATTTAAATATATTATCTTTGCTTAATGGAATATCATATAGATGGGTCATAACAGTTCGGATTTCTAAACTACACCATGATCTAAAAATATAAGCATTTTATAAATTTACGTTCAGTATTTACGCTTTCGGAAGCGTTCGCATTGCTTCGGAGATGTGGATTTTGAAAGCCTGGTTATAATCCAAGCTTAACTCTCAATTTACTAGAAAGTAACGCAAATGTTTGAAAAGGCCGAAAATCGGATTTGTACCCTAGTGTTTGATAGGCAACACTGGTTCCCCTGTTTGACAGCAAATTTTATTACTTTAGGCTAAACCTCAAGACTATTTATATGTATGTGTAAAGCTCTCAGACAAATAACCAATATTACCACGATTAAAATTTAGATTGACGTGAAACGGTTGTTTACATGGATGTACACTCTTAAAAATTAGAATGACGTACACTGGTTGTTTCCATGGATGAACACGATTAAAATTTTGATTGACGTGAAACGGTTGATTACACGGATGTACACACTTAAAAATTAGAAAGACGTGCACTGGTTGTTTGCATGGATGAACATGATTAAAATTTTGATTGACGTGAAACGGTTGATTACACGGATGTACACACTTAAAAATTAGAAAGACGTGCACTGGTTGTTTGCATGGATGAACATGATTAAAATTTTGATTGACGTGAAACGGTTGATTACACGGATGTACACACTTAAAAATTAGAAAGACGTGCACTGGTTGTTTGCATGGATGAACATGATTAAAATTTTGATTGACGTGAAACGGTTGATTACATGGATGTACACACTTAAAAATTAGAAAGACGTGCACTGGTTGTTTGCATGGATGAACATGATTAAAATTTTGATTGACGTGAAACGGTTGATTACACGGATGTACACACTTAAAAATTAGAAAGACGTGCACTGGTTGTTTGCATGGATGAACATGATTAAAATTTTGATTGACGTGAAACGGTTGGTTACACGGATGTACACACTTAAAAATTAGAAAGACGTGCACTGGTTGTTTGCATGGATGAACATGATTAAAATTTTGATTGACGTGAAACGGTTGATTACATGGATGTACACACTTAAAAATTAGAAAGACGTGCACTGGTTGTTTGCATGGATGAACACGATTAAAATTTTGATTGACGTGAAACGGTTGATTACACGTATGTACACACTTAAAAATTAGAAAGACGTGCACTGGTTGTTTGCATGGATGAACACGATTAAAATTTTGATTGACGTGAAACGGTTGATTACACGGATGTACACACTTAAAAATTAGAAAGACGTGCACTGGTTGTTTGCATGGATGAACACGATTAAAATTTTGATTGACGTGAAACGGTTGGTTACACGGATGTACACACTTAAAAATTAGAAAGACGTGCACTGGTTGTTTGCATGGATGAACACGATTAAAATTTTGATTGACGTGAAACGGTTGATTACACGGATGTACACACCTAAAAATTAGAAAGACGTGCACTGGTTGTTTGCATGGATGAACACGATTAAAATTTTGATTGACGTGAAACGGTTGATTACACGGATGTACACATTTAAAAATTGGAATCACGTGCAACGGTTGGTTACATGGATGTACACATTTAAAAATTAGAATGACGTGCAACGGTTGGTTACATGGATGTACACATTTAAAAATTGGAATGACGTGTAGTGGTTGTTTATATGGATGTACACATTTAAAAATTGGAATAACGTGTAGTGGTTGTTTATATGGATGTACACATTTAAAAATTAAAATGACGTGTAACGGTTGTTTATATGGATGTACACATTTAAAAATTGAAATGACGTGACATGGTTGGTTACATGGATGTACACATTTAAAAATTGGAATGACGTGTAGTGGTTGTTTATATGGATGTACACATTTAAAAATTGAAATGACGTGTAACGGTTGTTTATATGGATGTACACATTTAAAAATTGAAATGACGTGACACGGTTGGTTACATGGATGGAACATTTTAATCGTGTTCATCCATGTAAACAACCAGTGCACGTCAATCTAATTTTTAAATGTGTACATCCATGTAACCAACCACTACACGTCATTCCAATTTTTAAATGTGTACATCCATGTAACCAACCGTGTCACGTCATTTCAATTTTTAAATGTGTACATCCATATAAACAACCGTTACACGTCATTTCAATTTTTAAATGTGTACATCCATATAAACAACCACTACACGTCATTCCAATTTTTAAATGTGTACATCCATGTAACCAACCGTGTCACGTCATTTCAATTTTTAAATTTGTACATCCATATAAACAACCACTACACGTCATTCCAATTTTTAAATGTGTACATCCATGTAACCAACCGTGTCACGTCATTTCAATTTTTAAATGTGTACATCCATATAAACAACCACTACACGTCATTCCAATTTTTAAATATGTACATCCATGTAACCAACCGTGTCACGTCATTTCAATTTTTAAATGTGTACATCCATATAAACAACCGTTACACGTCATTTTAATTTTTAAATGTGTACATCCATATAAACAACCACTACACGTCATTCCAATTTTTAAATGTGTACATCCATATAAACAACCGTTACACGTCATTTTAATTTTTAAATGTGTACATCCATATAAACAACCACTACACGTCATTCCAATTTTTAAATGTGTACATCCATATAAACAACCGTTACACGTCATTTCAATTTTTAAATGTGTACATCCATATAAACAACCACTACACGTCATTCCAATTTTTAAATGTGTACATCCATATAAACAACCACTACGCGTCATTTCAATTTTTAAATGTGTACATCCATGTAACCAACCGTGTCACGTCATTCCAAATTTTAAATGTGTACATCCATATAAACAACCGTTACACGTCATTTTAATTTTTAAATGTGTACATCCATATAAACAACCACTACACGTCATTCCAATTTTTAAATGTGTACATCCATGTAACCAACCTTTGCACGTCATTCCAATTTTTAAATGTGTACATCCATATAAACAACCACTACACGTCATTCCAATTTTTAAATGTGTACATCCATGTAACCAACCTTTGCACGTCATTCCATTTTTTAAACGTGTTCATCCATGTAACCAACCGGTGCACGTCAATACAAATTTTAATCGTGTTCATCCATGTAATCAACCAGTGCACGTCATTCTAATTTTTAAGTGTGTACATCCATGTAACCAACCGTTGCACGTCATTTTAATTTTTAAGTGTGTACATCCATGTAACCAACCGTTGCACGTCATTCCAATTTTTAATCGTGTTCATCCATGTAACCAACCGTTGCACGTCATTCCAATTTTTAAATGTGTACATCCATGTAACCATCCGGTGTACGTCAATACAAATTTTAATCGTGTTCATGCATGTCAACAACCAGTGAGCGTTTTTCTAATTTTTAAGTATGTACATCCGTGAAACCAACCGTCGCACGTCAATAAAAATTTTAATCGTGTTCATCCATGTAAACAACCAGTGCACGTTATTCTAATTTTTAAGTGCGTACATCCATGTAACCAACCGTTTCACGTCAATCAAAATTTTTAATCCTGTTCATCCATGTAAACAATCGGTGCATGTCTTTCTAATTTTTAAGTTTGTACATCCTTGTAACCAACCATTTCACGTCAATCAAAAATTTTATTCGTGTTTATCCATGTAAACAATCAGTGCATGTCTTTCTAATTTTTAAGTGTGTACATCCATGTAACCAATCGTTATACGTCAATCAAAATTTTAATAATGTCCACCCATGTAAACAACCAGTTCACGTCAATCTAATTTTTAATAGTGTACATCCATACAACCAACCGTTTCACGTCAATCAACTTTTTAATCGTGTACATCCATGTAAACAACTTAGGTGCTTTTACTGCTTGTAACACTTTAGGTTCAGCATATCTGCGTTACTTTCTTGCATATATACTTTGTTCGAAATGCAGAAATAGTAATAAAATCACGTGAAAGATTATAGTCACTACCCTATTAGCTGTTGCATGAAATTAGCAACAGCCAACATACGACAAGAGATCAACGAAATTATCACGTGAACAGTTCGTGATTACTATCTCTTCATTCTGAATAAAGTATAGAGATTTTAGTTTTACCTACTTTGATGAATCCCTATCAAAATAATCAAAGATGTCTTCTAGCGTCCTATTTTCTTTCTCATTCATTATAAAATAATAATAACTAAATTGAAGTTGCATATCATTTGAAGATCTTAATCTGTTAGATGCTGTTTCTTTAAACTCTTGTCTAAATTCCTTATAAAACTGCTCTAAAATATCTTTGTCCAACAAGATTGGAGCATGATTGGCAACTTTTCGATCTTCATACCCATATCGTCTATTCAATACTCGATTAGTATGTAATACAGCCTGAGCAAAACTGTTTAAAGATCTACTTTGTATATTAAAATTATAGTTACTCATATTATACATACTGCAATCGTTGCCGTCAAAATCGCATTCTGGTCTATAGCAATTTGAGTCGCATTTGTTGTCACCTATTTGGGACCACCGGCATGTAGAATGACAAAGAGGTACAGGTGATTCTAAATATACTACGAAACTATTACGAGAGTAAAAATCTTCTGGATAGATTTCTTGAGCGAAAAATATATCGTCATTTAAATATAAAAATCTTTTAGATAGACCAGGAATTCTGCAACAAGTAAAAAGTCATTTTCTGTTTCATTAGATATTATGTACGTTAAAGCCTGGAACAGAATGCACAGCGCGCTACGCCGTCAGCGCGCCGTCATTGCGACGGCGTTGCGTTAAGTGGGAAACAGAATGCACCGAGTTCTACGACGCGTTAACGGCGTACGTACGGCACCATCTGTCAGAAGAAAGTTAAAACCAAGCTGTCGTACGCAAGTGCACAGAATGGACAACGTTCTACGCCGTTGATACTGAATGTTCGTCAACTTCCAACTTTTGACGCTGTTGAACGTTGACGCATAACACCTAACCTCAGTTTTTACTGAATAATAAAGTGTTTGTATGTATAAATAACTTGCATACAACATAAATAACATCATTCACAAGTCTTCATCATCCATTATACTTTTAATAAAAGAAAGCGCACGTATAAATACAGATATAGGTTGTCAAGTGACACTTGACGGCGTTAAAAATTATTGCATTGTGTTCAGGCGAAATTTCTCAACGGCGCTACGCAACGCTGTCGCAAATGACGCCGCGCTGACGCTGTAGCGCGCTGTGCATTCTGTTCCAGGCTTTATACCCTTTTCACACTAGATCTTTAAGACGAGTGAACTTAAAATTCACCGATGTTTAAGATCGGTATGCTTTCACACTTGATGTTTAAATCTCCGGTGCTGTCATCAGGTACAGTAATTTTGTCCTTAAGTTACCGTCATGAAATTACCAGTTTTGAACTGTCTGCGCAGACGCACATTTTGAATTATTATAATCAAATATGGATATTTCATTTCATTATACAATAAAGACACTACAATAAAGAATATATTACACCTGTATTAACATGTAAGTCGATACATTTTATCTCAATTATTGTAGCTTTGTATTTTATTAAACACATTATTAAAATAAATAATTTTATTATAACAATAAGTATAAACTTCTTATAACGTCGATATAATACAGTATTCTTGTTTATGATAATATAAAATGTTGACAGCACAAATTCAAGGAGTATTTTTTTATAATAGAAATTAAGTTGGCAATGCGGACGATGTTTAAGACGCGGATCTCTGTCTTAAACATCGCTTGTATTTAGACGAGGTCATACGGTTTCACATTAGCGTTTAAAGATACATTCACTTTAACATCCGATCTTAAAGTTCTAGTGTGAAAAGGGTATTAGCGCCGTTGAGAACAGCGTTGAATTTTCACCTGCACACAATGCAATAATTTTTAACGCCGTCAAAGTGTCACGTGACAACCTATATCAGTGTTTATACGTGCGCTTTCTTTTATTAAAATTATAATGGATGACGAAGACTTGTGTGTGATGTTATTTATGTTGTATGCAAGTTATTTATACATACAAACACTTTACCATTCAGTAAAAACTGAGATTAGGTGTTCTGCGTCAACGTTCGGCGTCAAAAGTTGGAAGTTGACGAACATTCAGTATCAACGGCGTTCGAACGCCGCTAGGACGTTACACATTCTGTGCACTTACGTACGGCAGCTTGGTTTTAACTTTCCTCTGACAGATAGCGCCGTCCAAACGCCTTCAACGCGCCGTCGAACTCGTTGCATTCTGTTCCGAACTTAAAGTGGGAAATGAATATTACCTATGAATTTGTGTTTCGATGGCATTACTCGAGAATGTTGGTAGATTATTTTTGTCTTCAAATATTTCTTCATGAGTAACAATAGTCACTTTCTCATAAGTTAAATTCAACCATTCTGGAACTTGTCCATTTGTAACTATGTAAACATTTCTTACCCAAGGGGCGAATTTCTCCAGAGATCTACAGTTAAAGAACCAGATCAAGCAAATGTGATAATAGACAGATTAATCAGTTCCGGATTAGCCTAAGAGATAAAGTAGCATATTAAGATATCCGCATAAACTATACAGGGTGTTTGTTTGAAACGGGGCACCCCGAAAATCTCCTTTATTTAAAATGATACAAAAAATCTTCAGAACAAAAGTTAAACTAGACAAAAAGGCCCATCTAAAGGTTACTATAAGAATTCTGAGGCACTTCCGGTTTCACCGAAAATGATGTCAACTTTTGATCTAGCATAGGGAATCGATAATTTTATATTTTTTTCCTAAAAGTACATTAAATTAGCTTTACAATGACACCAAAAAGTCATATTTTTATGTTAACCATTTCAAAATGGCGACCATTTATTTACAAAATAATAATCAACATAAGTTTTACAAAGTTGAACGTAGCAAGCTTTGAAAACAATAAAAAAAGAAACAAAATATTTCTAAAATAAATAAGCCTCAGAATTCTTATAGTAACTTTTAGATGGGCCTTTTTGTCTAGTTTAACTTTTATTCTGAAGATTTTTTGTATCTTTCCAAATAAAGGAGATTTTCGGGGTGCCCCGTTTCAAACAAACACACTGTATATTGAAGTTGACATTTCCTAGACAAAATGATCAAAACCTTTAATCGATCGGTAAAAGTAGCTATTGAGAAGTGACATTACCGTTGGCGGCGCTGTAAATCATGGAAAAATGGCTGAATTGTCTAGTATTCAGCTGTCAATATGCTAACAGGGAACAAGTTAATTTAAGCACAGTACATTTTTATTTTATGAAAATGTATCTATCGACGTTCTAACAAAAAGTCAACACCAGAACATATGTAATAATTTCAAACAGTACTACAGGCGCGTAGTAAAATATTTGACCACCAGACTGCGTATCCGAGCGTGTCAGTTCTCAATAGTCCGTTCAAAGGTGAGAATGCAGTATTGCTCTTATGGCAAATGGGAGCGGTGTTGCCAAATGTTGTAAGTGTCAAATGTGTCAATTATAATAATATGAAAAACTCGTATGATTTACATAAATCAACTCTTATAAAACTCAAAATAACACTCAACAAAAACAAATGACCATTTGTAGAATACTGCGTCTTCACAGATCAGCGCGTTTTAGACCTGGCAACGTCGACAAGCAAGAAAAGGATAGCGTCATTGCATAAACCCATTAGAGAGTATGAAAAAGAACTACTCCATATGTCCTGTACTGCATACTCACCTTTGAACGGACTATACAATTGAAAATCTAGTTCCACCTAAACCAAATAAACAGGCTGTACTTTCTAAAACTTTTCATACCTCAAAGAATATTTCAATTCCTGTTTATCATCAAATCTAGATGATAAACCTCCACGATTTCGATTTAGACGATATTTTCTGTTTTCTGATTCTTTTGATAACAATTGTTTGAAAATTGGATCTGAACCATTAACCCAGGTATAAACTGCATCTATATCTAATTCATTGGCAGTTATTTGAATATGTTTATAAATAATTAATAAAACAACCAGCTGTATTAAAATAAACAGAATAATAATTATTAAAACCTTTATGCATTTTCTTTTGGTCTTTGACATTTTTTTGACAAAAAGAATTAAATACGTTATTTTCACTTATAAATTACTACAGTACACAATTAAATAGTCCGAATTTATATTATTATTTTAAAATTATTTAAAGTAATAGTAAAAAATTCATTGATTTTAACTTTAACGTAACTAAACCTAAAACTGACAAACAAAATTATAAGGAATACGTTAAATGAAATTTATCAGATAATTATTAAAATTAAACTCAAGTTATTACCTTTCGTTCCATAGGTCTGTAATTGGTTATAATTATGTTATTAAATATTTGGTGGATAAGATAGTGACCGAGAAATATTTAAGTTATTGAGGTTATTAAAATTTTGACTTTTTTAAAATTGTGCTGTGGTTAAATAAATCAGAGTAGGCCGAGAAAAAATCGTTTGTACGTTAGAACTATGCTCTATGTCACCTTAGAAAAATGTGTAAGAAGATAGGAGCTGTTTGTCCTTGCTTCGGATTGGTTTAGAACGTCATCCCTATTACACTGTTAAAATATTGTTTTTAGTCCAAGTTGACAGATGTTCAGTGTATTCTAAATTTCCTCTTAGTTTCGTCTTACATTGGAAATATATATTATTTTATTTTTTTCGTATATTTTGTTATTATTTACATATTTAGACTTTTATTTATATTCTTGGCGTAGATTTTATGGAGAAAATTCTCCATGTAATTTGTTTTTACGCAGTTATATATTTTTTAGGTTATCTGACATATAAATATTTTTTGACACTTGACAATTAACAGATCAAGACAGATGACTAATGTGAGGCCAAAAGACAGCCCAGCTGATTGTGCCCAAAGAAGAAGTTATTGATATAATTTTTAGACCTTCATATATACATATATTATTAATTTTAATTTACAATCAATATTTAAATAAGAAACTTTAGCTCTGAAGATATATTTTTTGTTTTATTGATTTATTTAAACTCTTTTAGCCCAGTTTCTCTTTTTATATACAGTCTGTTCCAAACGCTTAAGCGGAACTAGATTTTGCAATCTAGTTACTTTCATCGTTTAAATCGTGCCTTTCGGCCGTTTTGTTTAAGCTTTGTAAATCATACTTACAATAAACATTTTTTGGTTAAGGTTAATATCATTTTAAAATGTCATTTTCTTTATATTTTGATTTTTTGTGTCATTCTTAATACAAATTTCCCATTTATTTATTTTTTTGTCTAAAATATTTAATTTTGACATATGTCATTCGTTTCCATGGTTTCATTGTTGGAATTTTAAATTTTGACATCCCAACGTGAAAAATGAAATATCCCAAGCAAGGTCCCTTCTCGTGACAACCTAAAAGAACTAAATTCCCATTTAGTTCCGCTTAACCGTTTGGAACAGACTGTATAGTACACAATTTTTAAAAATTAATATGTTTTTAACTTTTCCAAATTTCCCATTAAACTGACTTTATGACGTAATAATAATAATGTCGTAAATAACGTAAGTGTATTACCTGCCTTGTTTATTTCAATATCTTATTAACTTTTTTTATATTTAAAAAAAAAATCACTTGCTAACCCAGTTACTACGCCCATGCCCGAGTTGTAACTTATTTTTAATTTCCCGCTATACTGTATTTGTCCAGTGTAAATCGTACTCGGTTCGCAGCGCTATCTACTTTTTTCTAATTTGAAATAGACCATAGAGATGGGAATTTAGTCTCAGTTTGCGGAACCGGATCAGTGGAGGTTGTTCAGTTTGCTGAGCCGGCTAAGTGAACGTGTCCCCGAGAAACAGGTCGGTTAGTTGTCAGTTCTCCCACCGTTCAACACGGTTGTTGGTTTGCAATATGTATGTAGAACGTCGCTCAGCCGGCTCTTGCATTATATGAGTACATTTGATTTGTAAGGTGTAAAAAAACAAATTATTTGCAAAATAAAACATTTTATTGATAAGACAATAAGGCACTGATCAAAATAGTCTAAGATAAGTTACTATAAACACATGAAGCTAAACTACACAAACAGCAGTCTTTATATTCAACCTATCCGAAGCAATCATATACATATGCAAAAATATTCAAAACGCACTCATTTTTCACCAGAAAATAAACTAGAATTCATTTAGACATGAGTAGAAGTTAAAACCTTATTTGGTTAAATATTAATTGTTAGTTTTCACATAACGTTTTTATTTTAAAAATATTTTCTAGTTCTTCCGTAAAATTTTATAAAGTTGAGGATTGAATACCGTAGCCCATTTTTAGATAAACTGTTTAAGTTGAACTCTCTCTCTAAAAAGTGCGTAATGAATCGATAAACTATTAACAATCAATTAAGTATATACTACTCTACTTGATCTTGATGTTTTCCTCTTGAAAACAAAGTCAATAGATATTTGTTTAATAATTTTCGGCTTTGTATTATTGACTTTTGACAAAATATTGCATAAAATTTAAAATATACAAGTACATATCTTTAAAATAATATCAAAAACTAAATATATACAGTACCTAGACAAAATATTATAACCATTTACAAAAACAACTGTTTATTAAAAATGCCGACATATAATCATATGCTACTTTATTTATTTCTTTAACATATCGTGTATTTATTAAAAGATAAGCTATTTTAAACATCTTCAACTCTGTATTTTTATTCTGAGACTGATTTGCAAGAACAAAAAGTACCGATTTTGTCCTGGCCAGGTAATTCGCCGGATATCAATCCTATCGAAAATGTTTGGAACCTTGTTTATGATTTAAATAATACTAATAAACAAGTTAATAGATAATATTAAAAAAGTATGGCATGGCTCTCCAGAAATTGAAAATTGTATTAGGGCATGTATTGAGAGTATGCCTACAAGAATTGCGGCAATAATAAAAGCAAAGGGGGGCAACACAAAATATTTTTAAAAAATTTATAAATGTACTAAAATAATTTGAAATAATAAAATACAAAATAAAAATAAAATTGGTGTATTACTATTTTGTTGATTTTGTGTAAAACAATGATTTTTTAAAACATCATAAGTGGTTATAATATTTTGTCTAGGTACTGTACATAGACCATCTTAATTTCTTCCCAGGAAGGGAAATTAATAACTATATATTAATAATTAATAACTTCCCTTAATGACAGGAGCTCCCAAATCAAGACAATAGGGGAACTTTCCTAAGCGCCCTGACATCTGGTGGCAATTTGCAGAAGATACGAAAGTGATATTGATTTGTTTTGTTCAATGGAGAAATACGTTTTTTTGTTGTTTGTGTTTTATTTTTGTGAACCATGGAAAAAACACAATCAATTTTGTTGTCTGCCGCAATGTAAATCGTGAATAAGGAAGAATCCTTCTTAAACATTCCATAATTTACCTAAATCGAAAAAAATATCAATTGAAACGACGTTTGGAGGCAGAGAGAAAGTGGATCGTAGGTTTTTATGGACCCAAAAACTAAAAATGGGCAAAAATCCAAGCCCATGAATGCATGTTTGCTCGTTGCATTTTATGGAAAGTGATTTTTTACGTCCAAGAAGATTAAAAAAAAGGATTTATCCCACCCAAAATTTGCCTAAATCATCAGTTGATATATTAAAAGGCCCTTCTACTTTTTTAGGCAGAGATATTAGTTTTTACTAATATATTTACCATATTTTTGTTGTTATTATATTGACAGACAGTCAAAAATAATTAAAAATTCAATGAAAAACTAAAAATTTCCTTGAAATTTCTTTAGAATAGTATATTATTACATATCTTGAAAATCGTAGATTACCTTTAAATTAAATAAAGCTCGGAAAACAGGAAAAATACAACTCGTGTTCATTTTCACCATGTAAACAAATACACGAGTAACGGTTTAATGTCACTTTCGAGTGTTCCAGCTTTGCCGCATATGGCGCTGCGATCTTAAAAAGTTTCCCCTATTACTAAATGGCTAAGAAACATTGTTTCAAAGTAATGAACAAGTTCGTTAGTCGTACATGGTTTTACTACCAACAAAGCTAATTATTAAAGAAACTAATTTTGTTATTTTCTATTTTAGTTGTAAAAATGTATATACATTCACTTATTATTTAAATAACACGATATAAATTTACAAAAGAAATGGCACTATTACATAATTATTTTCATCTATAATAGTACTACGATCATATTTGTACAATGCCACAAACAAATTGTTATTTTACTTTTATTTTCAATATTACTCTTGATGTTTGATTCAATTGAATTACAGAATACGCATTTATTTAATCCATTTAAGCCCAGTCTTTCCACCTTGAGGTACACCTCTAGGTAACTATCTGACAGGTAAGGTTATGTGATACTTTCTGTGCTGAATAAATGTCATCACGTCTTTCAATACAAATTTATCTAACGGGTAATGAGACTGACGTATTGAATTCACTGATTAGTATTGACATTTATTCAGCACAGCAAGTATCACATAACTTTATCTGTCAGATAGTTACCTAGAGGTTTACCTGCAGGTGGAAAGACCAGGCCTAAATTTGAAATAAAGTTCTGATTTTAGTGTGCTATAATTGTCGTATTGATATAATTCAAATTAAAGTTGTACGATCTTTTGAACACTAGTTCTATTTTATACAATTATTTTGTCAATGTAATAGTAACAGTAGGGTGACCATTCGTCCCGCATTTTAACATTTTGTCCCGCTTTAAGATGCGTCCCACAAAAGTCCCGCATTTTAACATTTTGTCCCGCATTTTAACATTTTGTCCCGCTTTAAGATGCGTCCCACAAAAGTCCCGCATTTTAACATTTTGTCCCGCATTTTAACATTTTGTCCCGCTTTAAGATGCGTCCCACAAAAGTCCCGCATTTTAACATTTTGTCCCGCATTTTAACATTTTGTCCCGCATTTTGGATTTGGGAGGTGAGGACCTTTTTTTTGCTCTTCACTTGGATTTTGGGAGATGAGGACCTTTTTTTTTTGCTCTTCACTTGGATTTGGGAGGTGAGGACCTTTTTTTTCTCTTCACTTAGATTTGGGAGATGAGGACCTTTTTTTTTGCTCCGTCCCGCATTGCCTTCTTAAGAAAATGGTCACCCTAAATAACAGTAAAATGATAACTTGGTTAGTTTACATAATACATAGCTTGTACCAAAATAAAAGAAAATTTAGACAATTGCACCCTCATAGCAGATGTTGAGAGGATTAAAAGAAATAAATGGCTACAGAAATATTGAGAAATGTTATTATTTTAATTCAAAATTTAAATTTTTAGCTATAGGCCATTCCAAACGTTTAGGCGGAACTAAATGGGAATTTCGTTCTTTTAGATTGTCACGTGAAGGGACCTTGCTTGGGTTATTTCATATTTGACGTTTGGTATGTGAAAATTTAAAACTCCTACAGTAAAACCATGGAAACGAATGACATGTCAAAAATAAAATACTTTTTTACCTCTTTTAATGACAAAAAAATAAATAAATGGGAAATTTGTATTAAGAATGACGCAAAAAATCAAAATATAAAGAAAATGACATTTTAAAATTATATTAATCTTAACCAAAACATTTTTACTGTAAGTATGATTTACAAAGCTTAAACAAAACGGCCAAAAAGAACGATTCAAACGATGAAAGTAATTAGATTGCAAAATCTATGAATAGTTCCGCCTAAACCTTTTGAATAGGCTATACAAAGCTTGTACCAAACTATAAGAAAATTTAGACAATTGCGCCCTCATAGCAGAGTTATGTTGAGAGGATTCAAAGAAATATATAACTAAGTTCAAATTTGCTAGGTATAAATTATCTTATTATAATGCTCTTTTTTTTCGGCTCGAAGATCGCATGTTGTGATGAGTTTTACCTTGTCATTAAAAAGTCAAGTCGAATTTCTTATATTTTGGTATAGCTATACCAGTTGATACGTAAACTATCCAATACTGTATCAATCTATTTTGTAAAAATTGTTTTAAGGTTCAAAGCTATAAAAATTGTAAAAGAAAGAAATATTTTGTATAAGTACTGAAGCTCTTATGAAATATAGGCAACATTTTAGTTTACATCTTAAAGATCTATTTCAAATGCATTTGTTCAATATATTTACAGAATACGGGTTGAAAATTCCCAATATAAAATACCGAAAATAGCTTCGTCTGAACAGAAAATTAGTATGTACCTGGTTTGTTCAATTTATTTGAACTGGGCAGGTTCAAAATGTTTTAAATTTGTGATTTTTGCTGCTCGAACTTTACTGAATTTAGAAACCTGATATATAGGATAAAAAAAAATCTGATATAATCTGTCTCAATTTGTAATACGAAACTAGATCTGGTTACTTTGGTGACTGTTGTGGTGTAAACAGACTTTGGCGTATCCGTGTGAACCAATACTATGATAATATTATAAATGTATTGTCAATATACAACATAAAAAATTAACTTTTCCTGTTAGTTCCGTATTACAAAATGAGACAGATAATATATTATATTATGTTCTTCTAAATCAAGTGCGGCAGCAAATATTTTTAAAGAATTATGATCGGTTGATTTAAATAATCAACAGTTAAATCGAGGATTGTATTTTAAAATACGATATTTTCAGATATTTCGGATTTGAAATATTTCTACCTGTAATCAGGGCTGATATAAATCGCTGAAAAATTTGATCAGCAAAAAAAATTAACAAATGTTTTTGCGCAAAATATTCTAACAATATCCATATCGTTTGTTGACTTTTAGAAATTGTTGATATATAGACCGGGAGCTCATGACAGTTTTTGGTCTCCGATTTCATACAGCATGCCTTTTGGAGGAGAGAATATTTACCCTGTGACAACAAAAAAGGGATGGTACTAAACCCCTGCACGCTTTCCGGTCATAGGAAAAATTGCATTTCCACTTAAACACAAAATTTTTGTGCTTTTCTCTGATTTAATATTGCTTGCCCTTTTGTCAAAAGAAAGTTATAACAAATTTAAAGTCTTTTAAATATATGCATGCGATTCGGAGGATCCCAAAGGGCTCAAACGGTCATGTGATCTTGTAATAAAAAAATATGATTTTCCGCGTTTTCATACAGCATGCCTATAATTAAGACTTTAAATTTGTTATAACTTTCTTTTGACAAAAGGGCAAGCAATATTAAATCAGAGAAAACCACAAAAATTTTGTGCAAGTGGAAATGCAATTTTCCCTATGGCCGGAAAGCGTGCAGGGGTTTAGTACCATCCCTTTTTTGTTGTCACAGGGTAAATATTCTCTCCTCCAAAAGGCATGCTGTATGAAATCGGAGACCAAAAACTGTCATGAGCTCCCGGTCTAATACTCTTTTGCCCAAAGTAAAAATTAATTAAATAAACTATTATTTTACCATTTATTCAATTCATATTAACAATCACTACGGAAGTATTTCATTATTTTAACAACCGGTACGCGCGTACCTCCTGAATATCAGCCCTGCCTGTGATCAAAAACTTATCCACAATATCCAAAAATGTATCAATCGACATTATGTACAAGTTTTTTATATATAGACTTCTTTAAACATTTTTAATATCATTTTGACAAATATGAACAAATGCAAGCATACATTTTAAGAGGATACAATATAATAAATTAAGATAGTTTATTTTTTAACTAGGAGGAACGTTTTAAACATTTTTGCGTAAAAATCTATACCTGTGATTGGCTGGTAAACATGTTTTACACAATTTAAAAATAACATAATTCCGGTATTAACTGACGCATCAACTGATTTTGACGTTTCGAATCTTAAATAATAGTTTTAAAGTTATCGGTAGCTGTTTGTACCCTAGCTGTACATGATGAATTTCAACATAAACAATCTAAGTAAAACATAGTTGGTAATAATTGTAGTTATCACATGATTATATAAATATAGTAACTGAAAATGATGAAGCGTACATAATTTATCGCCCTTGTAAACTGAGAGACAAATACTGCTTTGTATCCAATTTACAAACAAAAATAACTTAATTGAGCCCATAATTATGAAAGTGGTCCAAGTCAAAATTTCCAAAAAATGAGTTTATCAGTTATTTCACATCACATTTTAAACTAAATTAATCCAATGTAATTTTTACGATATTGTCAAAAATGAACCATTAGGTAGTGGTTGTAATTTCAACATTATATGAAATTCATTTACTGTTAATTATGAAAGTGCTCTAAGTCAAATAATAATAATATTGAAACGATAGACCACAAATTTTTGGTATCTGGTCATTCCTTTCTGCCGAATGACCGTGATATCGGGTTGATAGAAATGAAAATAAAAAAATCAAATTACTTATACAACCCTGAGCATTATTATGAATTGATAGAAAAGTGAAGAAGAAGAAATAGATTTTCGGTAAAACGAATGTCGCAGCCGGATTTTATATCAACGACACCATTGGAAGAGTCAGCGACAAGAAAAAAAAATAAAATAAAATACCGCGGGCGAATCTGTTCTTGGCTTCAAATTCAATGAATGAGATTCTTTAAAAATGAACCTTATAAGATGCTCTATAAAACTTCTTTAGATGATTGTAAATTCCACGTTTTGGATGTTTCACCTAAAAGAGGAAGACCAAAAGTATACGGAAATATTAAATTACTTCCATTATACTCCAGCCCTAGACCAGTAACGGAAGAAAAACATAAAGATATTATGTGTTTACTACCATACATCCCTCCAGTTTTTCAGGAACATTTTAAGAATCTTACAAAATCATAATGATAAAAGCTTAAAATGATAAAAAAAATTAAAAATAATTAATAAATGTTCATGAATTATTTCATTAAAATTATTGTTTCTAATAAAACTTTTATTGCTTTATTCATTTATTGCTTTAAGTCATTTAGGACATTCAGTTAATTTGGAAAATTTTGAAAAAAATAGAACTTGTTCTTTGTACACTTTACACACATCAATTAATTGAATGTCAACTTTTTCAATAAATTGATCAATAAATTGAATCGTGTAAAACTCACTTTAGTCAATTCAAACTTCAATAACAGCATTTTCGTATGAAATTCACACAAAATTTCATATTCATAATAAATTTCCATTATTCAAGACTAATAAAATACTAAATTAAAATGTTGTGTAGTATAAAAATATTTTTTAATTTATTCAAATGCAAATCATTAAATATCTCGAAACAAGAAATATATGACTTAGACCACTTTCATAATTATAGGCACAATTATATTCATTAAATTAAGCATAATTTTGTCGGTAAATACGTTTCAATTATTTTGGTTTCGTATATCTAATTATTTCATTCAGTTTCATACGAAATAAAGGTTCAAACCCATATAATTATATCAATATTGAAAACCATTACCTTAAATTGAATCATTTAGGATGTAGGCAGTAAGTGATTAGGTTAGGAAACCGTCTAAATAGCAGTATTTGTACCCCAACTTATGCATATATACCTTTTAAGCAAATTATAATATAAACATTTATTTAAATATTAACTGAAATATAAATAAAACCTTACATAAAATTTTTTCGTTGCATTATAGGTGCTTATAAAAAATTATTCACTGGCCATTTCATTTTAAAAAGCATTAGTATTTTTTCTGCACTCTTTATTATTCGTTAAAAATTAATTTTAGATACATGTTCCAAACGTTTAGGCGGAACTAAATGGGAATTTCGTTCTTTTATGTTGTCAGGAGAAGCGACTTTGCTTGGGTTATTTCATATTTGACGTTTGGTATGTGGTACGTTACTTCAAATACTTAAATATATCATATCCTCTTAAGCAAACTTTTAGAAACAGCAGACATTACTTACCTTTTATAAAATAGAAATAAAGATTGAAATACTAACTAAGGGCCAAAAACTCTAAAATTAAATGCCATATTGTGCAAGTTAAAACTTGCAAATGTTTAAAAATATAATAAAAACATATTGTAAATTTTTAAATGCAACTATCTAAATTAAGTCGTAGTTGAGTATAGGCGTATTATTTGAGTATAGGTGAAAAGATTCCCCTTTTCTAGGGCTTGAGCATTTTTTAGGAGACTGTCCGCATAGCAGGAGTAAATACAACCTTGATTGTTTACAGTCCCTAACCATATTACACGCACTTAAGTTTTTGACAATGAATTTCATCAGCATTATAAAACGGCTCATCTATTATTGTTATAACCGATGAAATTTTGTTAAAAACTTTGTTCTATAAGTCATTAAACATCATACTTCATCTTTTAAATTCACTACCGGAGTCCCACAAGGATCAAATTTAGGTCCTATTATTTTTTAAATATTTACTGATTACATTAAACGTTAAGAACAGTCTATTAAATTTGTCCATAACTCACAGCGTAGTGTATTAATTTTGAAGATGTGAATGCAATTTACGACAAACCCACACAATGATTTCTTATAAACACGAACAGTGAATAGGAACGTTTGTCTTAACTATCTTTAAACAAATAACTAAACTGATAGACTAATTGCGCACTTGTAATTTGTTGCTATGTTGGACTGCTCTACTTCTTTTTTTTAGCAGAACATATGATCACCAATAATCATAACCTTTCCGTTAATGACTTTAAAATCCTACACATTCACAATAAAAGCCTTAAACTGAACCTTTTAGAATACCGAGAAATTCACAAAAATAATAGAGAGATATTGCAACCTCTGTTCTACTGATCTTTTAATAAAGTTTTCCTTTATTTGACATGTGCGCATGCGCAGTTGATATATCCTTAATTTCTTTCTTTTATTAAAATACAGGCTACCTTTATTTAATTTAAATAACGGCAAAGCATTTTTATTTAAAGCGCCTTAATTTTGACAGGTCTTCTGTCAATTTAATCTCAAAATTAACAACGGAGTAAATTCGAACATAAAATTTGTTGAGTTTTCTTGTGAGCTCTTGTGAGTAATGATTCAAGTTAAAGATAAAAAACGTTTACGATTTAAATACGAGGACGATATTATTCTTCTCCGAGAAACTGTGTCACGAAACCCTTTTGCGAATGGTTGTGCAGTGTGGGAAGAAGTTAAAAATAGTCTGCTACAGTTAACTCATATAAGGGTTGCAGTTAACTTCTATATTCATTACGATTTCGATCTATTAATTTGGCATATTTGTCAAAATAAAGTATGAAGCAAGAGCACCGTTGCAATAACACTCTTTAAAACATTATGAAAAATTTAATACAGGATACTTTATTAGAGGTTTCTTTTAATAAAGTCAGATTTTTTTTCACTTTGCAATATCTCTCTATTAACTCTGGAATTCCCTTAATGAATGACCAGATTGAGTTTACAACTCACCCCTAATAAATCGGTAAAAAAACTTTTGTTTTCCCTTATCAGCTAATATGGTTGACACTTGTATTCCCTACCATTAAAATTTGTTCCCACTGAATGACCCTGTTAAAAAATAATTTTAGTTTGTAATTTAAACTCCTGTAGATGGCGTCACTGCCGAAATACGTATAGAGTAACATTAAACTTATATTTGTGAAACTTACCGAGTGTTTTATTTATTAATCTTATAGTATCTTTTTTCTGTTTCCAATTTGAATTCTATTGAAACATTAAGGTGCGCCTAAAAATATGGTCAAGGACTGTAAACGACTCTATTCCTATTTTCATAACAAAAATATAAAATCTCAATAATAGTTTTTGGCACTTAGCCTCTACGTATTTCAACCTTTCAAATATTGACCAAAAATAAATCTCCTTGAAAATTTATTAATGAAATTTATATACAAATTTACAAGGAGTAATGACTTAAAAATTTATCAACAAATATAAGTTAATTTTTTCATAAATTTAGGCAGTTCAAATAGCATTATTAATAGTTGGATCAAGAGGACCAGGTTGAATTTCAGTTTTCGTTTCTGGTTCAATTGTTTCATTATCAGACATATTTTTACTCATTTCTTTACTACTTATTTGTTCAGTATCCAATTTCTTCATTGGTTCTGAATTTTTTGGATCTGAATCTGTATCTGATTCGGATATTTTTTCAGATTCTGAACTACTTTTTTCAGAAGATGATAGTCTTCTTAACTTTGGTGTTAGTTCAATTTCTAGTTTTGGTGCCGACGGTCGAAGTTTACGAGCTGGGTTGTAATGATAACAGTAACAACAACGGAAGGCTACATATTCGAATTCTTCTCTTAATGCCATACCTGAATAAACATAAAATCCATATATAAGAAAAGTATTACAAACAAAATTCAGGGACTGAGAACGAAAATAAATACCGATTCCGTTCTCGCTTAATATATTTCTCTGAAACAGTAGCGGCTGGTCGGTGAAATAATTGGGGGGGAGGGGGATACTTTTTTCTGTGAATTACTTTTGGCATATGCAAAACTATTTGCGCGGCATTTGTTTATTAGTTGCCTAGCAAACACTTATTTAGAAATAAAAACAAAAAAATTGATGTGAAGTGTGAATATTCACACATTTCAGGGTTTCGCAGGTATATAATAAGTGAAGGCGGTATGCTGAGTGTGTAGGACAAATTTTACTTTGTAGTAATCACGGCAAAATGAACGATATTTTTAAAATAATTTATCGTCTGTTAATCATATAATAAGACTGGTTATTAAATTTACGCTCTTAAAAATTAAATACAACATTTGTCAAAATATAACTAGAATTTTGACAAAATAATTTCAACATAATAAAAATGCAAAAAAAAAAACAAAAAATAATAGTCACTCCGTACTCGAACTTGAAACCCTTCGTTTTCCAGCGCATTTTAGCTTAGGACACCAGTGCTCTAACCCATTACGCTATTGCACGCTTTGCATGTGAGTGTCTTACATTGGTATAACTTTTGTACTTTATGAACCAAAAACCACAAAAAATGCGTTATTTTCCGAAAACATAATCTGATCAAAAATTCCTGTTGTACTATTTCGGTTCACACCAATATACATTATTTAGAATTTTTTTAGAATTTTAGTTTAAACCATCTGGGCTACAGGGTGTGGGACAAAATTTTTTTTGCACAATTTTGGCAGAAATCGCATCAAAATAATTTATTTTACAAAAATAAAAATTTGATCGTTAATCCACGTACTAAGGGCTTTCATTTGATACCCTACTCAGAATTTAAAAAAAAATATTTTTGTTTTCGATGAGCACATATTTGTTTATATTTTTAGGGGGATATGTTTTTTAGATGTTTTAGTATTTTTCCTATGTGCGGGTCAAAGAGTTGTATAAGCATGCCAAATTTCAACTCTCTAGGTTTAGCCGTTTGGCTACAATTTTTACCGAACAGACAGACAGTCAGACAGACAGACAGACAGACAGACAGACAGACAGACGACAAAATGACGGTATAAGGGTTTTTTGGTCATACCTACAAAACCCTAATAAGAGTTAAGAACCTTCAAAAGAGAAGACTTCAAAAGTCAAAGATTTCATTAAAAAATAAGTGTTTGATTTATAAATTGTTTTGTATTATATTACAATCTTTACACTTACCATTATGGCTCTGACAGTTCTTACAGATAAGCGCGTATCTATTATTTGGTCCATCACCAACCAAATACTCGACCATCTTATCAAGTACAGAACGCTCTTTAGAAAGAATGCCTCTAGGCATAGGCAATGTTGGAGGAATGCCTGGTGTACCTAGAACATTCGGACGCTGTCCATTTGTAGCTGGTGCTGGCGATGAAAACATGGAAGTGGCTGAAAATCAATAAAACAACTTATTTAAAAAAAATATTCATCTAATTTCGAAATACAAGTTTTATTTGCAGATGCTTCGCCGAGTACATTGCCCGGATCGGCGCCGTGCGATCTAACGTGTTAAAAGAGGGAGATGGATGATTTGAGTTTAAAAATCCTGGCAGACCGTATCAAACAAGAAATAAATGTACTGGCACTCAATAAGAAAAGTATGAACAGTATACGTGTAATTCAACTTGATTAACCACAAACTATAATATTACATATCTTTTTTTGTGGTTGCAAATCAAAATATGATAATTTCTATGAAAATGCTTCTTCTGGCAAGTATTTCTCAGACTGGCGACTGACGGATAAAAGCACTTGAAGGCCTTATCACACTAGAGTTAATATTAGTGTTTCTTCTCGAGAATTTCTCGAGAAAAAGTTATAATTCTCATTTTTGATTTCTCCAGAAATGTAATTTTTTTTCTCGAGAAATGTGAATTTTTCTCAAAACCACGTTAAACGCATTGTGCTTTTAAAAAAATATAATGTTTAGTGAGTCACTGATTATAATTTAATTTTGATAAAATTTGTCTTCTGTCTCCCGCAACGCAACTGTGGCAACAGATAAGAAGCGATTTATAGTATTTAGCTAATTAGCATTTATGTTACAATATTTTATTTTAATTTAGTGTATTATTTATTATAATCAATTACATTTCATTTTTTGTTCAGATTAAAACAGTTATGTAAAAGATTACCTACAAGTTAAATAAAATAATTATTACTATTATTATTAATTTCTTAATTTTTTGAAAATTTCTCTATACATATGTATTTTCAATAAATATGCAATTACTTGCCGTTTTCGTAATCATTTTTAAAGCCCCGTTATCCATTTATTGTAATGTTATTTAAATGAATACTTTAGTACTTTAAAATTGACTATAATTTTAACATGTTTTTATCCTCTAGTATATTTTCAACATTAAAAAAAGGTATATATTCTAATAATTATTTTTCATTTCTCGAGAAAATTATATAGAGATATAAACTTACTTTTAACTCCTAAACTTTTTGGTGGTATTGGTGTTTTGGAAGCTGTTAGTAAATTTCTATGCCTCAGTGTATTTGCTGCTGCCGATGATGATGCTAATGGTGTCTTGGCTTCAAATACAGACAATTCTCCTCTCGTAGATGTAGGACTCTTTCGTAAGCTATCCGGAGCAAATTTTTCAAGTATTGTTTTTGCTATTTTATATGTTTCCGTATCCATTACTTGGTCCAATAATAGTTTCTTTTCCTTCATTAGATCTTTTAATTTTATTTCATTTTTTTCTATTTTTCTTGTATAAATCCATTTTAATAATCTTTTTACAAACCATATTCTGTAACAAAATTATTAAATAGTAGCTGGGAATACCCGTACTTCATACGCTTTTTGTTACATTTTTGATTTAAATAATAAGTGAGATATTTAAAGATTTTAGTTTTAAGGTGCTTCCCCATAACTCTCCAAATATTCATCCAATCGAAGAAAAACAAAGAACGAAAAATATTTATTTTCTTATAATAAACAATTTTTGTTACATACATTTTTCTGTCAAGTTAATAATAATAAGGGAGATATTTTTTTTTAGAAAACAACTTTAACCCCAAAACACCCCCTTAGAATAAAAATGTTGGGATGCTATATTCTTTCATATTTACAACATATTTAGGCTGCACTGGCAATTTTTATCTTCAAAATTACCTATTTATATTAATGACGTCAATAAAAAAAAATTATCTATAAGGAAAAGCTTTAAAAATATTCACCAAAAACATTAAGATTAGATTATAGTACGCCCCTAAGATCAAATTGTCATACTATAGTGCGTTCGAAGGTGAGTTTGCAGTATAGCTCTTATGGCAAATGGGAGCGGTGTTGCCAAATGTTGTAAAAGTGTCAAATGTGTCAATTATAATAATATGAAAAACTCGTATTATTTACAAAAATCAACTATTATAAAACTCAAAATAACACTCAACAAAAACAAATGGCCATTTGTAGAATACTGCGTCTTCACAGATCAGCGCGTTTTAGAGCTGGCAACGTCGACTAGCAAGAAAAGGATAGCGTCATTCTGTAAACCCATTAGAGAGTATGAAAAAGAACTACTCCATATGCCCTGTACTGCAAACTCACCTTCGAACGCACTATACTTAATTGCCCCATACTTAAAATATGGTTCTAAAACATGAACCTTAACAAATAAAGCCCAGAATAGACCTGTAGTGATTTTTTTTATGAATAATAAGCAGTTTTAATACACATTTGCATATTTAATTTGGTAAATTTCGTTGATTTGGCAAAAAATAATAATAAATACTTTCACAATCATATCAAAATCAATAGTTTTTTGATAATCATTTTCATTAATTGAGCAGTAAGAAATGTATTTTAATTTTTTTAAACTGAACTTAAATAATTTGCAGAAATTTCGTCACAATAAAATTGAATTTAAAATATTTCAGCGATTTTTTTCGCTTTTCTTTCGTATATAAGTTAAGTCCGTTCTACATTATACTTTTTGGCGAAGCACTACATATTTTTGGCGTAGTACTGACGTAAAAAGTATAATGTGAAACACAATACTTCCTTCCAACTTTCGATGCTACACTACAAACTACACTATTTTCAAAACTACCTCCGGTCATATTTTTGGATGACAGTTGTATACAGTTGTATACTAGTTTTTGTTTACAACTTATCTTTCAGAAGTTTATTATGTTGATAAAAAGTTTATTTAGAACATATAATTATATATAAACTTAGCACAATTAAACAATATTTATAAATTGGTTACTAGAATAGGGGATAGGCATGATTTTTTTTTTTATTTTTTATTATATTCCTCTTGTTGCATATAAACATAAAAAACAGTTTTTATTTTATTTTTTTGTAATTTGAAGGCTGAAAAAAATCATAAATGTATGTAGCGCGCGAAAACGACGTGTGACGTCATACCCCTTCTAACTAACGTATGACACTACTAGCTTACCGGCGTACATAGTCTGTTATGAACTTATTTGTTTGTATAACTTTCATAGGTTATGTAAAGTTAGAGTGATTTTAGTTAAAATAAAGTTTAATTCTATAAAAACAATTTATACATGTTTACCGAATTAAATTTTATATTAAAATAGATAACTTATATTGCAGTATTTCAATTATGCCTCTAACGTTTTGTAACTTCATGTAAACAATGTAGTAAAATTCTGACATCTAAATTACATAAATATTTACATTTTACAGAGTTGCAGCGTTTGTTTACATAAAGTTATAGAATATAAAATAAAAATTACTTTGACACCACGTATTTCCTCAGCACTGTAGCATTCATTATTTTTCATATATTCCATGAGCATAAATGCATCAATGTTCGGTAAATTATCACTCTGAGCCCTAACAAAATCTTTATCTGCCATTTTAATAATAAATGCGTGAAAAATTGCTTAAAAACAAATACAAAACTCTCGAACAATACAATACACACACGTGTAAAGATTATGTTGTAGCTGTATCTGTGATGTGAAACCCCTATCGTTTGACGTCATACTCAGTCGTTTTACTCGGCAACCTTCGCTCCGTGGTCGGCTTATTACAAATTTACAATATTTTAATTCAAAAATTTGGCTATAATATTAATTAAAATGTAATTTTTGTTTTGTTAGGTGACATAACTAACATTAACATATCAAAATAATGTAGTTTTAAGGAAATACAAATTTTATGCGTATCCCCTATTGTTTCTATATCCAAACTGTTGTCTGTCACCTGAACCTAGAATTTTTTAAGTTGGCAGTGAAGAGTATCACAAAGTAATAAAAGATGGAGGTATCGCTGTCTCTTATTTTTTCCCCCACTATATTCTGTAGTATCAAAAGTTGAAATGACGTCAGAGTTGGATAGTATTGAAAAAAGTATAATGTAGAACGGACTTTAGTTAAAATTTTTCGCGCATTGCAACGATGGCAATCTAAGTATTTAAGTCTTCATTAAATTAATAAGAAATATATTAATAAACAGCTTCATTTTTTTCAATTTCAGAAAAGTATTTCTCACTATTAACAATGTGGTATTTGATGTATTAGTATTTCAATACTATAAATGATTTATTCCTCTTTGATAACTTAAAAACAAAATAACTGAACAATATATTATTCTTGGTTATATTCCATTATTTTATACTGATTTTACTATTCGATGCAAGTAAAACAAATATTTTAAATATACGATTCAAAATTCTAGATTAAATTTTCCAAACTAGCATTAACTACAGCTTTTGAAGATTTATATTTATTTGCATGCGGCTCTTTTGATTGTGAATTTTATCCACCGTTGGTATATAATATGTATTCTTCTGATACATAAAATTGAAAATGAGAACTTTAGAAATATTATAATTCTTGAAATGAAATACACTCGATGATATCACTATCATTACTCATCAATTTTTAAGTTTTATAAAATTATTAACTCTTTTGGGCAAAGAAAGTATAAAAAAATATAAATAATGCACAGAATTTTATTAAAGATATTTTAATAACAAAAATAGTATTTTTACATATATTGAACCTCAAATCTCACGGTTTACATTTTAAATAAGTGCGTACGATCGGTACAAATATTTGAAAACATGGGGCAGTTAATATACCAGCATATGTATAAAACTACACGGAGTCTGAATATGCCTGAAAGAGTTAATAAATCATAACTAAAAGGAATTGGGAGAGTTTCTTAATTTTACTATAACTCTGTCCGTAAAGCTATTTCTAACGATTTACTATCGTCTGACACAAACACAATTATTTTAACGCACTCTGCGATTTAATCTGTGGATAATAAACAGTTATAAATGGTTCTACGAACAGATTTTATGTATAATTATAAAAAGAATGTGAAATACTTACATAAAAGGTACTAATAAAAGCGGTATGATATAATAAACTTGTTCGTTCCATCTAGTTGGAAAAAATAAATAATAATAAACTACAATAGCGAGTACATAAATGCAAGCAGATATAAGAATAAACTGTCCAATAATTCTTTTTTGAGCTTGTTGAGTATGAAACCTATATTTTTCAATAGATTTAATATCTTTATCCAAATCCTCCAACTTTTCTAATGTAGTCTTTTTTTTCTAAAAATTCAAAAAAATACAAACGTCAAATTAAACATAAATATTATTAATAAACTTACCCGGAACCTGCCTAAAATCGCTCCCATTTTTTAATATATAAATTTCGTTGATAAGTTCTTAAAATAGATCTAGACTTATAATTCAAAATTCAATTAACATCTGCTAATTTTAATTTTCGCAGGTACATTGTACCTAACCTATAAAATCACTTCAGCACAACACATCAAATTAAATTGTCACGACGGAAATAGAACTTGAAAAAGGAAATTGTATGCTTCACTTCACAGGTTTACTCATTAATTTAAATAAATTTATTTATAATCTACGTATGTAACCTACAAATTCAACTACACGACAGCCATTTTTTCATGACACTATAAAAAACGGAAGTGATTGGAAATAAAAATACCTTTACATCAAAGGCAGCTTGATTTTTTTTTTTTTATTTAAATAAAATTTATTGGAAAATTCAGGAAAAATAATATAACAACATCTTTTTATAAATAATACTATACTTTGTATAAAAATATAATATGTTCAATACAATTAACATATTTACATAAATATTTAACATAAATCAAATTGATTACATATGAAACACTATTCTTAATCTATGACTAGCTGATTGTACAGCAAGTAGTGGTTCAAATGAGGTAGATGGGTTATTTTTTTTTAAACTGTAACATATCGGAATGATAAAAACAAAATGTTCTTTTCGACATCCTGGTTTTTAGAAGTTACATGAGTTTTTAGTGATGATTGTTTTGAGGTCAAATATATTATCAAAACATATAAAAATTTAACAAAAACATTCATAAATGTCAATCAGACATAAATTTGTAGGTAATCTGTTCACAATCTTCAAAAATTTGTTGTGCTTTTATAGTTTTTCACAACGTTTGTAACAAAAATTCACCTCACACTACTGTTCATCAGATTTTGACAATGTCACACAGCAATTTCAATAAACGAGTTTTTGGCTAGTAAAAACATTCCTGTGGCTCCTCTACCTCCTTATTCGCCTGACTTGAGTCCTTGTGACTTTTTCCTCTTCCCAAGATTGAAAAATCACCTCAAGGGACGTTATTTTGGGACACTCGAAAACATTCAAACGTCCGGAACCGACCAGCTGAAAACTATTCCAGTATCCGAATTCCAGCACTGCTATGAGGATTGGAAGAACCGTTTCTAGTGCTGTGTGGCTTCCCAAGGAAGTTATTTTTAGACAATATTGAATTGTAATTCTATTCGAATAAAAAAAATATTTAAATCAGTCCGATTACTTAATTTACATACCTCGTATGCGAGTAAATTTATATAAAACATTTTTCTGAAAAAAATGGATTGCGTACTATACACGAGTCCGTATTATACGCGAGATTTTACAGTAGATTGTGAACAGATCGTTTATAAGACATTTTGGTTTATGTTTATAAAATTCCTTTTATTTTATTATCCATTTGTACTCTGGTTTTTCTGTTATCTAACAAATACTCATACACAAAATAATATATTGTTCCAAAATCACCACTGATTAGGTTTGTTCTTTTTAAACACATTATAATAAATTATTTTGGTTAGCAAAAGATTATAAAAAGTAATGAGTTATAACAACCAAAATATTTATCAGTAATTGAAAAGAACAAACCTGTTATTTTGAATCATATTATATATGGAAATGATATTAAATTGTAAATGAGTAATATTGGTTCTATATGAGAAGGTATTTTTTTAAAAACAATTTAAAAAATGCGTATATTATCAAGTAGAAATATTTTCATTCACAATTTTTATTGAGAAGTGACATTACCTATAGAGGCGCTGTTGTCGCTTTGAAAATGGCGATTGGAATAGGATATTTTTGACATTTGCCATTTGATACACAATTCACATTGCAGTTAATTTTCTGTTGCGATTTTAAAGACTATTAAAGTTTTATTCACTTTAACACATACAAACAATGTAATTAAATGAGCCACATACAACAAAATCTTATTCCGTTAAGTTCCAAATATTCCGCTAGGCGTCACTTCAGTTATTGTCAGTTCTCAATTTCCTAAGCGCCCTGACGTCTGGTGGCAATTTGCGGAAGATACGAAAGTGACATAGTTTTGTTTTGTTCAATGGAGAAATACGTGTTTTTTTGTTGTTTATGTTTTATTTTTGTGAATCATGGAAAAAAGACAATCAATTTTGTTGTGTGCCGCAATTTAAATCGTGAATAAGGAAGAATCCTACTTGAACATTCCGTAATTTACCTAAACCGAAAAAAATATCAACTGAAACGACGTTTGGAGGCAGAGAGAAAGTGGATCGTAGGTTTTTATGGACCCAAAAACTTAAAATGTGCAAAAATCCAAGCCTATGCGCGTTTGCTCGTTGCATTTTATGGAAAGTGATTTTCTACGTCCAAAAAAAAAACTGAAAAATCGTCAGTTGATATATTAAAAGGCCCTTCTACTTTTTCAGGCAGAGATTTTTATGTTTTACTAATATATTTACAATATTTTTGTTGCTATTATATTGACAGAGTCAAAAATAATTAAAAATACAATGAAAAACTAAAAATATCCTTGAAATTTCTTTAGACTCTTGTATAAAATCTTCTTTTACTTAAATTATTTTTTAAAAATACCTTCTCTATTGTTAATAAACTGATATTTAAATAATAAAATTAAAAAAACAAATAATTCAACACTGAATATAAATTATATAGTATTCATTAAACAAGTACTTATACGCTGACAGCGATTTAAAAACAGTTATATAATATATATGTATAAAATTTTCTTACTCTCAATAAATAGCACCAATGTTGTAGTTAATTGCCCTGCTTAGTCTCCAAAACCACCATTAAACAATGAGAAATGTATCAAAATAACATGCATTCTTGTTTCATTTTATGTTTTTATCTTTTTAAATACCAGTTATTACTTATAACTAATAAGTACAGTAATACCCCGCCACTCGACGTTAATTCGTTCTGAAAAAGCGTCGAGTAGCGATTACGTCGAGTGGCGAGTCGAATTTCTCCATAAGAAATAAAGGGAATAATATGGACATATACACATATACATATAAGGAAATACATATATGTATATGTTTTCCTTTTAGCTATGCTTGCATTTCTATCCCTTGGACCCATAATTATAAATATAAATCACTTATTTTAGCAAAAAACAAAAAGTTCATAGCTGCACTAAATCTGAGTTGTTGTCGTCAAGATATCTAGGGGCGAACTGCTGGCCATGCGTTCATTTTGCTTTGTTTACCAAAATATGTATCACGTGATCGGTACTCGATCACGCGTCGGATAGCGATGCTTCCGTCGACTCTCACTCTCGACATTTACGTCGACTGGCGAAAACGTCGAGCTGAGAGGCAGTCGAGTAACGGGGTATTACTGTAATGTATAAAGTTTCATATAAAAAACTAACAATATAAAATAAAAATAGTAACGATCGATACATCAAATTTTATAGCCAATTTGTATCTAATAGATTATTTTTAATTGCAAAATAAGTTGTTAAATTCATTGTAAGTAAAATGATTTATTGCCAATTGTAGCTAAAGCTTCATCCCACAAATGTTTCTAGCTATTTTACTAGATTGTTAATATTATCATCATTGGCGCGATAGTACGAGATGAGCTTTGGCCTCCTGTTTCCAGGTTTCGTGACCATATTTTCAATTTCTGTAAATTCAGGGGTAATATGGTGTACAGTTTATAAACTTCGTTCTACATTATACTTTTTTTCGTAGCACTACAGATTTTTTGCGTAATACTGACGATTGCATTGTTCTAGACAATACAGTCGTTTGTTACGTCGTGTGACGTAACTGCGTTGATTCGCCGACGCTAGTATACCTATGTTTAAGAATATCAGAGACAAAAATTTTATATTTAAAAATATCTTATGTCGGGTTGCTAATGTAAGAGTTTTCTATTGTCAACTGACAATAACTGAAGCGCCTCTAGTGAGATTTTTAGAAACTGACGGTTGTAGGATAGTCAAGTTTGTTTACTGTTGTTTTCATAGCAAGTTTTTAAAAAAATGTCTTTAAAATTGCAAGAAAAAATTAAATGCAACGTGAATTGTTGTGTTTATCTTTGCAATGCAAAAGTAGGTCGTGATAGAGACCTAAGTTTTCATCGTGTTCCGAAACGTGGCAAAAAAAACGTGTTTCTGAATTTACGTGGTGGTGCACGTGTAGTTATGGATAGAAGACAAGCATGGGAATATGTTCTTAGAAGTGGAAAGACAGTTAAAGACCATTTTAGAGTGTGTTCCCGTGTGTTTCAATAAATATCACATGAAGATACCATTGAACCTGTCAAAAATATCCTACCAAAGTCAGCCATGATGTAAAATGCAGTAGCGCCTCTATCGGTAGTGTCAGATGTCAATAACTCAAGTTAAAATCATTTGTTTTTATATGTTAAAACATACAAAAACAAATGATTTTAACTTGAGTTAGAGATTATTCTTACTTTAGCAACCGGCCATAAGACATATAAAAATTCACTGCAAAATTTGATGTATAGATTGTTACTAATTTTATTTCAGATTGTTAGTTTTGTATGAGTCACTTGTACCTGGTATTTCCATAATTTTAACATACAAAATGGTTTTGTTTTGGGCTGAATTTAAAAAAAAAATCTCACCGTTTAACTTGGTGGTTGTTGAAATGCTTGACTAAAACCAGGAAGAGGCATATTATTCTCATCTTCCGTCAGTTGACTACTTCCCTCGCTTATAAATCTCAAAATATCGTTATCAATCATATCGCTTGGCAGCAACGTTTGATTTTGAAGATCCTCGATATCATGTGCAACAGATAAAAGAGGATCTTGAGTTGTTTCTGGATGTGTAACAAGTTGCTGTTCAAATTCTTCTTTCAAAACTACTAACTCGGTTAAAAGTTCTGTATCCGATGGTAACCCGCTGCCAGGTAATAATTCTAATTTATCCGTTTCTGTACTAGTGTGAGGTAAATACTGTAATCCTTCAGGTTCCGAACATAACATTGGACTTAATTCTGCAAATCTTTGAGAAAATAATATATTTTCAACACCTGGAATCTCTTGTGGTATATCTAATTTAATATCATTTTTATTTTCAGGTAATTCTAAAATTGATTTATCTTCTGTATAACTAGTTTCTTGTGATGAAGTATCTAATATTTGTGAAACATCTGTTGATTCAGATTCCGAGTAATTTGTAGAATGTGATTTTTTAATGTGACGTACTAAATGATCTTTACGTCCAAATCGTTGCGGACAAAATTGACATAAAAAGTTCCTGGTCCCTGTATGGACAACTAAATGACGTCTTACATCTTTTCTAGTAAAAAATTTACGATCACAATAATCACACGTAAATTTTTTTTCATTAGGATTTTTCACTGTTCGACTACCTGCGTGTATTTTAAGATGATATAAAATATCAGCTTTTGATTCGAATGTTTTAAAACATATTTTACATTCTAATCCACCTTCTTCTGCAGAATGAAGTGCAAGATGTTTCCGATAACTCATCACTGATGTGTATTCTTTTTTACAATTAATTTTCTCACAAACATAAACTTTTTTACTTGGACTATGCACTTTGATATGATTTTTTAAATGGTCTTTACGATGAAACGTTCTTTCACACACTGTACAACTAAATGGTTTTCGATCTGAATGAATAAGCACATGACGAACTAATTTAAATTTAGAACTAAAAGATTTTTTACAATGTTCACATTTAAAAGGTGTACCCCCGGTGTGCACTAACTGATGGGATGTAAGTTTATTTGAGCTCTGAAAATTCTTATTACAGATCGAACACAAATGTGGTTTTTTCGGTGTCTGTGAACTAGGTGGTGGTTTTTTACTTCTTTTCGGTGCAACTTTAACAACAGGTGTGATTGTTTTAGCTGTTTTCGGTGTTTGTAAACCTGAAGGTCCAGGAAGGCTTAATTCTTGCATAACATTAAATGATTTTTGTGGCTGCTTAACACTATCAAACAAAGGCACAGTTTTAACTTGTTCCGTTGTATCATACAAGAGTTGTTTCTCAAGATCTTCTAATGTTTGTAGGTTAATTGTGGGTTCTGCATCTAAAAGATCTTTTTCTGGGACATGTTGCTCCAGACCGTGCTCCATAAATATCCCTAAACTAGGGATATCTCGCAAAACTGTCATCTCGCTGGATTGTATTAATTCTGGATTCTCAATCAGTTCAGTTTGTTCATTTTTGGAGGCAGGTAGGCCATGTACTACCTTACTGATTGGGAATTTATCGCCTGGTGTTCCCATGGCATTAACAGCGACCCCAACATCATCTAAAAATCATTAAATGCCAAAGGTTAGATCTGTCATAGATATTTGTCAGTGGCCATCATTGAAAATGTAAACAAAACATTTCTACTTACAATATCGATGCTGGACCAGTCGACTCCCAAACAGAATAAATAACAGCAGTAATCTTCATCTAATTAATCAAGGATACTTTCTCCAAACATATTTATCCATTTTAAATTAAAAACTCACTTTTATCACGTGTAATATATAAACAATGGACACAGATGATTATCTTATCCTGTTAAATATGACATTTATGCACACTCCAATATATCAAATACTGTTAAATATTTGATATTTTATTGGTTATATATTGATAATACTTAAATAAACGCGATAATCTTGAGATAATACGCAATTATGTAAATAAAAACGTCACTGTGTAAGCAGCCATATTTGAAATTTCATTTAAAAACTATTTGACCTTGATATGTATTAATCAAGGCTAAAAAAATATCAGAGTCTCTCAAACAAACCAAAACTATTGTTTATGTAATGGACAGGAATCACTTTCACTTATTAGAATGTTGTTTAAATATGCAATACCAATTACCAACAATCAATCGTGTATATTTATACAAAAATTGAATATAAGCGGGTAAAAAAGTACATGTTGTGTATAAACACTAATGACGAACAATTGATCAAAAAGGTGATCTAAGAACAATGTTTCAACAATATTTCCATTATTAAAATCATGTAAATATTATATTATATACATACAATACAAAATCTACAGGTTTTTTGTCATTATAAAAAAATCCCAGAATCATACATAACCTCAAAAATTTTGTTGAAACATGTAATCTACTGCCGGATTTATATATAGCGAACGACAACGATCCTAAAACGAACGAATTCGTTTGGGTTTCTGCGTATGGGTTCGAAAAACACTACAATGTTTAATGATGGTAAATATTCGCCCGAATATGCCGTAAGTTTATTTTATCATAGAACATAGAGGTTTCATTTCTATTGAAAAGTGACATTACCGGTTGCAGCGCTGTGCTCCAAGGCAATATGGCTGTTGTCTCTAGTACTCAGCTGTCAATATGCTAATAGCGAACAGGTTAATTTAAGCACAGTACATTTTTATTTTATGAAAATGCGAGTAAATATTTGCGAAATTTTTTAATTTTTAAGCACTACACATGTATCGAGGTGTATAACAGAAGGTGGGCATCAAATTAGAGTATTTAAAGTTTAATTTCAGTATATTTATTGAAGTGTAATTTGTAGCTGAGCAGGAGTTAAATGCCGGGCACGTAATTTTATGTGGTACATCTGAGTGTCGCTCATTTGAATTTACAATATATGGATTCTGTTTGCAAACAAGTGCATTATGTTCATTGCCTTATGAAATAAAATTAGTTTTAGTTGTACAGAAGCAGCTAAAAGTTAAATATGCAACTTGTAGGTGCAAGCATATTAGTGCAGTTTTGTTTTTTTGCGACAAATGTAATGAACAAACTCGCATAGTATCAGTTACTTTTTAACTCAAAATATATTCCCATGCCTTTCTCCTGTCCATAACCAAATATTTTCCCAATCTGGACTTAATATTAACTTTTCCTCTATTTTTCTTAAGAAAAGAAAAAATCTACGATACCTATATTTTTCCTGTATTGAATGACAGCCAAAAACACTACCATTTGTTCTACTTTTATAGTTTTTCACAACTTCTATCGACATTCTAACAAATATTCAACACTAGAACATATATATTAATTTTAAACAGTACTACAGGCGCCTAGTACAATATTTGACCACCAGACTGCGTATTCGAGCGTGTCAGTTCTCAATAGTCTATAATTATTGTTATGCAAAATTTTTACGACCGTTTGGAGCATTGTTTGGTAGTGAATGGAGGAAAATTTGTTGTAGATTTTTTTAGTACGTTTTTTCCAAATTTTAAATTTTAAGTTTGTTTAATAAATATATTTTTGCATTATTATTTATTTAGGGTGACCAGACGTACTCTTTTTTAGAGTATTATACTCTTTTTTAAGTAATATTCTCTACACTCTTACTTTTTATAAAAAAAAAAAAACCTGAATATACTCTTTTTTGCTCGTCACTTGTTTTTTGTAGAGAATGAGGATCTTTTATTTATTTATTTTTTGCCTCATTACTTCTATTTTGGGAGTGAGGACCTTTGTTTTTTTGCTCATCACTTCTATTTTGGGAGTAAGGACCTTTTTTTTACTCATCACTTGTATTTTTGGAGTGAGGACCTTTTTTTAGTATACTCTTTTTCTGTAAAAAAAATCTCAGCCTATTGACATCTGACACTACCGATAGAGGCGCTACTGCATTTTACACCATGGCTGACTTTGGTAGGATATTTTTGACAGGTTCAATGGTATCTTCATGTGATATTTATTGAATCACACGGGAACACACTCTAAAATGGTCTTTAACTGTCTTTCCACTTCTAAGAACATATTCCCATGCTTGTCTTCTATCCATAACTACACGTGCACCACCACATAAATTCAGTAACACGTTTTTTTTGCCACGTTTCGGAACACGATGAAAACTTAGGTCTCTATCACGACCTACTTTTGCATTGCAAAGATAAACACAACAATTCACGTTGCATTTAATTTTTTCTTGCAATTTTAAAGACATTTTTTTAAAAACTTGCTATGAAAACAACAGTAAACAAACTCGACTATCCTACAACCGTCAGTTTCTCAAAATCTCACTAGAGGCGCTTCAGTTATTGTCAGTTGACAATATTTATATCATAAAAAAAAGTTTTGCGTTTATTTATCTCTATAATCGAGTAAGCTATGCAGTATATTCTTTTAAAATAAACGCAATTTACATTGCTGTCAATCAACGGTTGTTATAGATATGAATTCTCTTTCTATGATAAAATAAACACACGGTATTTATTAGCTTTCGTTCGCTATATATAAACCCCTTATAACAATTTTAAATAATAAAATATGATAATTCACACAATACCACACAAATTTAAATTAAAAATATACATTATAAAAATATAAATAACGACAAAATGGATCATCGAACACCAGACTTTAATTCTCTCAAAGCACTTGCTGTAATAATTCCATGATTATGACTATAACTATTAAAAGGCGAATTATATGTTGTATGTTTAATATTCATTAATTGTTTTTTCTGTTTTTCAGCTCTTGCAACATGTGCAGTATCCCCAGCTGAATGCCTATGATACTGTGCAATTTTCGGTGCTGGAAAAACGAAAGAATGCCTTGTAACTGCTGGAATTCTACTCTCTGGTTTTACTGACAGTGAATTTAATTTCGCACGTGTTTCAACACTGTAAAACTTGGAATCAGACTGTGCTGTATATGTTTTTTCTTTAATTATTTTCATATCCCTTGTTAAATTAGGTGAGGTACGTGTTTTAGTTAATTCACTTCTGGTAATATCAGCTGATATTCGAGATGTTTGTTTGTAAGTTGGTATACTTCTACTCTGATGCACTGGATGAGAATGGTGTGACATTAATTCATATAATTTATTGCGATAGTCGTCTATTGACAATCGAATATCATCGTTTAGAGGTGGTATTACATTTTTATTTATTGTTATTTCGTTTGCCTTATTTCGATATCTAAAAAAATACAAAAAATAATTCAATACAATCTCAAACCTTAAACTTATGTATAGGGGAAACTTCCTAAGCGCTCTGACATCTTGTGGAGATTTTCGGAAGATACGAGAGTGACATTGTTTTGTTTTGTTCAATGAAGAAATACAGTAATACCCCGCTAATCGACGTTAATTCGTTCTGAAAAAGCGTCGAGTAGCGATTACGTCGAGTGGCGAGTCGAATTTCTCCATAAGAAATAAAGGGAATCATATGTAAAAGGAAATACATATATGTATATGTTTTCCTTTTAGCTATGCTTGCATTTCTATCCTTTGGACCCATAATTATAAATATAAATCACTTATTTTAGTAAAAAACAAAAAGTTCATAGCTACACTAAATCTGAGTTGTTGTCGTCAAGATATCTAGGCGCGAACTGCTGGCCATGCGTTCATTTTGTTTTGTTTACCAAAATATGTATCACGTGATCGGTACTCGATCACGCGTCGGATAGCGATGCTTCCGTTGACTCTCACTCTCGACATTTACGTCGAGTGGCGAAAACGTCGAGTGGCGAAAACGTCGAGCTAAGAGACAGTCGAGTAACGGGGTATTACTGTATTATCTTGACAAGTAAAATATAACAATATACGTTAATTCAAATAAAAATTTGACATTTGAAACATACACTGACATAATTTGGGCAGATAGCAAACATAAGAAAATCATTTAAAATTTGAGATGCAGCAAAATTATGGTAGTTGCAATAAGTACTTGTCATTTGTTCGGCTTTAAAAAATATAGAACTTTTTTCACAGCAAGATTTCCAGAAAATTGCAGACACTATGCCGTGACGAATTGGCGATTTTTAATTGTCACGTCCAGTTGTACCGATCTGGTCATTTATGGCGCGTCTACATCGAGGCAACATGGTGGCATGCGACTGTTCGACATGTCGCATGCTACCAATGTGCAGCGGTCTGATGGGAGCCATGCGACATGTTGCGCGTTCCAATTACTTGGCGGTAAACATCAAAGAGTTTTCGTGCGACACGCTACCACTTCTGAAAGCCACATGTTCGCCATTTTGATATTTGATAGTTGTTATTATAGAACTATTTGTTTTTTAAATTAACTAGTGTTGTAAGCGTTGCTGTATCAACAAAAATTATTTAGCAACTTAAATTTATTTAAGGTAAGGGAGTAAATATAAATTTTGATAAAATAGAGTATGAGAAAAATGATAAATATAATTAAGTAAGGTTATGTTTTTGTTATGGAATTAAAATTTGTTATAAAATAGTATAAATTAGATATTATTTATAGTTATAAAATGTAATAATATATCATCGATCCGCCATATTTATTCAGTAAACTGACAAATCTCACAACAATGAACAGTAGCACGCTCCCAGTGTTGGTGTAGACACTAGCTTGTCAATACGACATGGTCTGACGATCTCGTCAGATTTGTCGTATGCTACCATGTTGCCTCAATGTAGACGCCTTGCTAACTGCAAAATGTTAGTGCTAAACATACTTACACTGCTACATACGAATGTTCTAACGCATCTTGCGCTGTTAGTCGTTTATTTGGATTAAAGACCAACAATTTACTGACCAGATCATATGCATCATCTGTACATTCACTTCCTAATATATTCCTAAGAGATAATTTAGATCCACCAGCATTCTTAATCATAGAAGTACCAATTCCAGAGCATACAGTAGCAATATCTACAAAAAAATGTTTTAAACACAAAAATATCACTTGTAATTGATTATTACCTTCTGCTGATGGTGTTGGTATGGTGGACATAATTTTTTCTACTTGATTTACTGTTGAAGAACCAGGAAAAATTGGTTTTCCCGCTAACATTTCTCCCAATATGCATCCTAAACTCCACATATCTATTCCTTTTGTATACCTACATAAAAAAAAAATATGTTAATCTTGGTTGTCGAAAACAGAAGCCAAGGAGCCAAATTGAACTCAACTGAAAAGCCCAAGGGAAGAAGAAGACATTGGACTTCCAAAAACTATATCTGAAACTATATCAAAAATTGTTTCTGATATTTTAGCCCAAGTTTTAGATATAAATCGCGTGGTTGCAAAATTTATTCAACGGCTGCTGACGGAAAATCAAAAGGATTATTGGGTTAAAGAAAGTTGCCCAAGAATTTAGAATCGATTAAAAACTTTTCTGCTTCTTCTGGCTGTTCCGCAAATTGAAAAATTGGCATATGTTCCGTATAGTTCTACCACAAGCAGATACGAGGTGTATAAATTAATTAACCGCACCGATTTAATTTTTTTTTTTTTTTTATTCGAACAGAATTACAATTCATTATTTTCTCCCTCAAAATAATATCCTTGGGAAGCCACATAGCGTTGGAGATGGTTCTTCCAATCCTCATAGCAGTGCTGGGATATTGGAATAGCTGGTTGGTTACGGACGTTTGAATGTTTTCGAGTTTCCCAAAATGACGTCCCTTGAGGTGATTTTTCAATCTTGGGAAGAGGAAAAAGTCACAAGAACTCAAGTCAGGCGAATAAGGAGGCTAAGGAGCCACAGGAATGTTTTTACTGGCCAAAAACTCTTTTATTGAAATTGCTGTGTGACAAGAATTTTTCTCATCACCAATTCATTAGTCAAAATCTGATGAACGGTAATTTGAGTCAAATCCAACTCTTCCCCAATCATTCTGAGTGTCAACCGACGATCTGAACGCACAAGATCCCGGATTCTATCGATATTTTCATCGGTTCTTGCACATGAAGGCCTTCCGCTGCGTGATTTATTTTCAATCAACTCTCTTTCTTCTGAAAATGCCTTAAACCAACAAAAAGCTTAGGTCCTTGACAAAACACCGTCTCCGTAAAGCCGCATTCAGAGCTCTTAAATCAATAGCTTATGCACTGTAGCTTATGGACTGTTCACTGTCACCAGAAAGTTTGTCCTATGATAAGACGTGAAACCGTTCAGACCTCCAAATTTAATACGCTGTTTGTTGTGGATTGTGCATAATTTTCTAAACTTATAGCTAGTGAGATGTTTTAATGAGACAGACATATAAACACATTGGCTATCGCATTCTATCAGTGACACCGTAGTTATCGAATGCCTTTATATAACCTAACATAATGTCATCATTACAAATCTTGCTCAAAATTACAAAGATGGGCAGTAAATATGATCAATTTAGGTAATTAGGTAGTTAAAATCTAAGACAACAGAATTATAAGAACGATAATACATATAAAATATTTTACGAAGCTAAATAGTTGGTTTCAAAATTCACAGATGGAGGGCTATTCGTAACGTACTAATTTATAACAGATGTGAACGGTACATGGAACGTTAAAAGAATGCATTAAAGCATAAGTCAGAGCGACACAACGCACAGTCTATAACTCGTTAATTTAAAGAGGTCTGAATGCGGCTTAAGCCTGCTGAAGTTTTGCAAAAGTTTCCATTGCACTGTGCCCAAGTCTGAAGCAAAACCTGATAGCACACAGTTGCTGGAAATGAATATCAGTCATTTTTAGAACGCACTAGAAAAAACTGTTACGAAAAAAATTGCTACGGACAACAAAATTACTCTAGCGAGTTCAAACTCGTACTGAAAGGGTATCACATGTTCACCTGCCGCCCCTCCAAGTTCCGCGTCCCAAATGTTGCCAGATCAAACGCTATGTTGCCAGTCTGGTTACTTAATTAAACACCTCGTATGAATTCTATTCTAAATATACAGCCTGTTTCTAATTTAATAATAATAATAATAATAATAGTTTTATTTCCGCGGCTGCATATCGCCAGGGTTTGGGATGCAGTCTTGTGTATTTAGCTCCACTAGTCTCTAGTATGACGCGGCTCAAAAGGTTGCTGAAGTTTGAGATAAGTGGACGCTTGTCAAGACCTGACAAACCCCATCATAATAGTTTATTTATTTAGCTAATTTTAAATTGGTGGAATTATACAGAACATGCCCCGAAAAATCCTGGAAAAGGAAAAATATTAGAGGATATGGAAAACGTTAGTCAGAACGCGAAGGGGAAGCTGTTATTCCAAAAGTTGACTTGAAATAGTGCTTCCGCAAGGGCGAGGAGTTAATAATTCCTCACCGTGTAAAATATAGTAATGTTCCTCTTACCTTTTACTGGCAATTAGTATCTCTGGCGCCCTGTACCATCTAGTGGCAACATAATCAGTTAAAGTAGGATCACAATCACTATGGTTGCCAACTGTTGTCAAACTTCTTGCTAGTCCAAAATCAGCAACTTTACATCTGCACCTTTGGTCTAAGAGAACATTGCTCGGCTTGTGGTCCCGATGGATAACATTACCGGAGTGAATGTATTTAGTAGCGCAGAGTAATTGGTACATTATAAATCTTTTATGACAGTCTTTTAAAATATTACCACGTTTGATAACAACGTGCAAATCTGTGTCCATGTATTCGAAACCGAGGTAGATGTCTCTGTTGTTGACAGCCCTGGTAAAACAGAATAAAATTAATTTTAATAAAATCTTAAACTCCATTCACGATAAATATGAGATGACGTGACACTAGGACCAACATGAAAGCATTACTCAGTTGTTACATTTAGTTACTACATGTTGGTACCACTTTTCCACGTTGCCACGTTTAAATAGCATTGTTCAGTCGTATTTCTGTTTGACATCTGAACGAGTGAGGTTAAACTTATATACGAAGTTGGATATATCCTAACTTTTTTTGACAATTAGCAAAGTGGCAACATAGTTAGTTTTTCAACTGTGACGTCATCGCATTCTTATCGTAAATGAACTTTTATTACGCAGAATAAGTTTCTCAGAAGTTGATGCCAGGGGCGTGCCAAACAATGACATAACACCAATCGCAATGCAGTTTGCAGCCGGTTCTACGCATGATTATTAAAGTAAAGGTTGTCCCGTAACTTCTGACCAATCAGAGCGTGAGAGATATTACGTCACACGTATGCGTAGTTCATACTAGCATACAGAATTAATATAGATGTTGCACGTTTTTAAATATTGTTATTGACTATTTTCGTAATAGATATTTATTTCAAGACAGTTGTACTGAATAAATTATAAATAAAAACCTAAGGAAATTTTATACTGATTTATATTAAATTTAAGGTGATGTATATATGTATTATAGTTAATAAATAAACAATAAAATCGAAAACAAATATAATTTTAGGTATATTTAAATAAAAATAGAAAAACAAATTGCTACATTAATATAGTAATTAATAAAATTGGAGGTTATATCTGTTTTTAAAAACGGCTGGACGTATTTTAACGAAATTTGGTACAATAGAGTAGAACCAGGATTCAAATATAGGCATGGTATCTCAAAATTTTCTTTCTTAGGGGGTGTTTCTGGGTTAAAACTGATACTAAAAAACTTTATACACAGAAATATTTCCTTTATACACAGAACTATCTTAATAGAAAAAACTATACAATAAAAATTATTTATAAGAAAACAAATCTTATTTGTTCTAAAGTCTGTTCCAAACGGTTAGGCGGAACTAGATTTTGCAATCTAGTTACTTTCATCGTTTAAATCATGCTTTTCAGCCGTTTTATTTAAGCTTTGTAAATCATACTTGCAACAAACATTTTTTGGTTAAGGTTAATATCATTTTAAAATGTCATTTTCTTTATATTTTGATTTTTTGTGTCATTCTTAATACAAATATCCCATTTTTTTTTTTTTTTTTTTCATTAAAATATGTAAGAAAATTAATTTAATTTTGACATATGTCATTCGTTTCCATGGTTTCATTGTTGGAATTTTAAATTTTGACATTCCAACGTGAAACATGAAATAACCCTAGCAAGGTCCCTTTTCGTGAGAACCTAAAAGAACGAAATTCCCATTTAGTTCCGCCTAACGGTTTGAAACAGACTGTATGCTGTTCTATGATTTTTTCAGTTTGATGAATATTAGGGTAGTTACGGGGGACATTCTAAAACTAAAATATTGAAACATATGACTTATTATTCTCTTCACATCAAAAATGAATGCAAGACAATTTATTTAGAACGAAGAAACATCCCTTTCGAAGAAAAAAGAAATTAAAACAAGTAGAAAATCTAAAAATTAAATGATATTTTTATATTTATAGCCAACAATCAAACTTCACGTGCATTAACATATACGACAAACAAAGACTGAGGTCCCGTTAGCATACGGATGACACGTAACCTCTCTATTTACCCCCACCACTACAAGTTACGAGATAACCTTTACTTTAATAATCTTGATCTACGTTATCCTAAAAACGTGCCATCAACTAATATCTAACCATAATTCATTTATTTAAAATTAAATATTAGTCAAACTAATAATTCATATTAATAATAAGATATTTAACTCAAGTTTTATAAATAAGATATTTATCTGATAAATTATGTATTGGTGTTTTGCTGCCTTGACATTCTAGCACCAATTAATATGGTGCAGTTGGCAACAGTGTATAGGTAATAGTAATACCGCAAACATTTGCCGCTTATAATATATTCAAAAATCTATCGATTGGGTTTTATATTATTAATGTAGGTAAATGGGATAATAGGTTACTAATAATGGGGGCTAATGCTAAAAAAAAACGACCCTATTGTATATTATCAATAGCGGAACAAAAGGTAAAAAAAGATTATATTAAAAAAAAACATATAATGTAATTTAGAAATGTTTACATAATAAATGTCAAATAATAAAAAGTCAATACAAGAAATAGATAGAAAAACAGATAGACAGCAAATAAAAAAATAACTTAGAAAACATAAACCCATTTATTCAATCATCTCAATTTAAAAAAAAAATAATAATAATAATAAGATCAAAATATTTTGTCCACTGTAACCTTATATAAAGTCTGTAGGTAGTGTTTCTTCTCGAGAAAAAGTTATAATTCTCAAATTTATTTCTCGAGAAATGTAAAATTTTCTCGACGCCACGTTAAACGCATTGTGCTTTTAAAAAACTATTTTAAAAAAATATAATGTTTAGTGAGTCACTGATTATAATTTAATTTTGATAAAATTTGTCTTCTATCTCCCGCAACGCAACTGTGGCAACATATAAGAAGCGATGTATAATATTTAGATAATTCGCATTTATTGTTACAATATTTTATTTTAATTTAGTGTATTATTTATTATAATCAATTACATTTCATTTTTTGTTCAGTTTAAAACTGTTATGTAAAAGATTACCTACAAGTTAAATAAAATAATTATTACTTTTATTATTAATTTCTTGAAAATTTCTCTATACATTTGTATTTTCAATTAATACGCAATTACGTGCCGTTTTCATAATCATTTTTAAAGCCCCGTTATCCATTTGTTCTAATGTTATTTAAATGAATATTTTAGTACTTTAAAGTTGACTATAATTTTAACATGTTTTTATCCTCTACAATATTTTCATTACAATGTTATGAACAGTATATTACGTACAGTACAACAAAGAGACAGACACATGAGAATTTCTTTATTATACCTACAAAATCCTAAATAACTGTATAATCATGCCAAATTTCAACTATCTAGGTTCATCCGTGTAGCCGCAATTCTTTCGAACAGACAGACCCATGAGTAGAAGAATTTCTTGGGTTTACGCACGAAACCATAAAAAAAACTTGAATTCCAAATTTTAACTCGCTACTACGCAGATAGAGCCACTTGCATATGAGTGACAATATAAGTTTATTTTTTGTATTACCTACGAAATCCTACAAAACAGCCAATACAAGAAAGTTGGAAATACCTGGGACAGGTCATTGAAATTTTTAAATATACAGACAGAAAACTGGATACATAAATACATAACGTATCTTCAAAAACAAAACACTATATTTTATTATTAAAAACTCAGCTGTGGCCACCACAGGACCAACCGCCATCACAAAGTACTTGTATAAAATACATTCTAGCAGCAGAGTAGAAATAACTTGGCCCAATATTTTTTAACAGAGATATTATTTATCATAACCATGGAAACGTTACATTTAAGTATGAAAAAATAGATAAACAGAAAAAATTTCGAAATTTTTTTATAAATTTTTCGTTTTATCAAAAAATATCTCAAATAAAAGTTGTTAGTTATTGCTTTTATAGCAACTTCAGTTAAATAATTTTTTTCGAAATATTTTTCTGTTATGAAATATTTGCAAAAATCTTTAAATAGACACGAGTAAACTCCCATTTCTAGTCAACCGATTTTTACCTAAAGTTGATCAACTTGTGCCATTGATGTCAAAGGCTTAAATATGAAGTTTCATAAAAATCGTTTTAGCCGTATTTGCTCTGCACGTTTTCACAGACAGACGGACGGACAGACAGACAAACAAACAAACAGACGGACAGACAGACATCATGCTAAAAATAGTCAAAACGTTATGTAGGGACCTAAATTCGTGGAGATCCATCGAAATCTCGAAATGTCAAAATCGGTATGATCCCAATACCTAGGGTGACTATTTTCTTAAGAAGGCAATGCGGGACAAAGCAAAAAAAAAGGTCGTCACTTTCCAAATAAAAGTGAAGAGCAAAAAAAAGGTCCTCACTCACCTCTCAAATCTAAGTGAAGAGCAAAAAAAAGGTCCTCACCTCCCAAATCTAAATGAAGAGCAAAAAAAAGTCCTCATAGAATACGGGACTTTTGCGGGACACCCAATCAAAATGCGGGACGAATAGCACCCTAACAATACCTCCCTTATATATGTTGGCGGTCGGTAAAAATCCCAAGAGCGAAATAAGTATATATTTGATTCATATTCATACCACCTGTGCCTATATAAAAAATGGTAAAATGACGAATTCTAGGTGTTTCAAAAAATGCTCTTCCATTATCCTTTTGCAATTTAAATCTAGCTACTGAATAAGGAAATAAAATATTCTAAATTCGTGCCAGCGGGTAATTATATTTTCCCCTTTTTGCACCGCATTGGCTTTACAATATGTATTTTATTACTTAAATCTTCTTGTTACTATGACAAAACGTTTAAATACGAAGGGTCTTTGCATTGATCAAACAAAAATAATACAAAACAATCTAAAAATCACCCTAATTGATAAATATCCCAGTCAATCTCTCGATAAAGTTTTGTTACATGTCAAAATAAAGTATACGAAACTTGAGAAAATGGAAAAATAAAATTATTGCTTGATAATTAATTGGTAACTTTATTAAGAGGTTGTAAGACCTGATTTAATAACTAGTATTTAAAAACGCACTTACCTGTGTATGCTGTGTAACTGTATAATATTGGGATGATTTCGAAAACTTTGCAAGAACATAATTTCTCTAAAAGTTCTTTGTGAGTCTGTTTGGTTTCTAAATGCGTCAAAAATCTTTTTCACAGCCACCGTTTGTCCTGTTTTCTTATCAATCGCCTTCCACACAATACCGTATGCACCTTTTCCTAATCTTTTCTTAATATCAAATCTTTTCGTAATATGTTCATCAATTTCAGACATTTTATCCCCACGATTTTGAGTTTTTTGAGCCATATTTTAAACAGATATTTATCAAAAATCCAAAATTTGTCAAATTTAAATACTTGTCACTATAAAATAAATGAATAACGTTGTACAGTAAAAAGGTTATTTTTAAATAAATTGTTTTAATAATTTATTCTATTTTATAAAATAGAATATTTTGTATAAGTTTTATGTGTAAATCATTTACAATCGGCACTTTTGTTTAGTCATTGATCGTATAAAAATAATAAATGTCACAAAACAGTTTGTTTACATCCTTATCCCCCACACATGTGTTGCCATGGCAACATGCGCGGGCACAGTTTAAATTTTCAACGTGAGAATTTAGGTTGGCAAGAGATGGATGCAGTTTGGAATTATTGATAATAGCTGGCGCCACTTTAAACAAAAAAAATAGGGGAAACTTTTTAAGACCGCAGCGCCATACGCGGCGAAGCTGGAACACTCGAAAGTGACATTAAACTGTTACTTATGTATTTCTTTACATGGTGAAAATGAACACGAGTTGTATTTTTCCGAGCTTTTTTTAATTTAAATGTAATCTACGATTTACAAGATATGTAATAATATACTATTCTAAAGAAATTTCAAGGAAATTTTTTGTTTTTCATTGTATTTTTAATTCTTTTTGACTGTCTGTCAATAAAATAACAACAAAAATATGGTAAATACATTAGTAAAAATTAATATCTCAGCCTGAAAAAGTAGAAGGGCCTTTTAATATATCAACTGATTATTTAGGCAAATTTTGGGTGGGATAAATGTTTTTTTTTTAGTCTTTTCTTGGACGTAAAAAATCACTTTCCATAAAATGCAACAAGCAAACATGCATGCATGGGCTTGGATTTTTACCCATTTTTAGTTTTTGGCTCCATAAAAACCTACGATCCACTTTCTCTCTGCCTCCAAACGTCGTTTCAATTGATATTTTTTTCGATTTAGGTAAATTATGGAATGTTTAATAAGGAGTCTTTCTTATTCACGATTTACATTGCGGCACACCAAAATTGATTGTTTTTTTTCCATGATTCACAAAAATAAAACACAAACAACAAAAAAACATGTATTTCTCCATTGAACAAAACAAAACAATGTCACTTTCGTATCTTCCGCAAATTGCCACCAGATGTCAGAGCGCTTAGGAAGTTTTCCCTATATTGCGTTCAAAGGTAGGTTTGCAGTACAGGGCATATGGAGTAGTTCTTTTTAATACTCTCTAATGGGTTTACACAATGACGTTATCCTTTTCTTGCTTGTCGACGTTACCAGCTCTAAACCGCGCTGATCTGTGAAGACGCAGTATTCTACAAATGGCCATTTGTTTTTGTTGAGTGTTATTTTGAGTTTTATAAGAGTTGATTTTTGTAAATCATACGAGTTTTTCATATTATTATAATTGACACATTCGACACGTTTACAACATTTGGCAACACCGCTCCCATTTGCCATAAGAGCTATAGGGGAAAAATTTTAAAATCGTAGCGCCACGCGGATTTTTTGAAACCATTCTAAATCAGATACCACTTGACATTTACTAGTAAATAATAGCGAAAAGTGTATCAAAAAACGACAAAAAATAAATAATTGTTTGGGATTTTCTGATTTTGTGAAGTGACATTACTTGTAAACATCTAAAATACTACATTTTGTGATCTGGTTTTAAGTTATGGCGGTTTTCCATTGTCGATTATTTTAACTATATTGGGGGAAATAATAATTCCCGTGTTGTTTACCAAGGGGTAGAAATCTACAATGCTGGGCATATAATATTGTGTGGAGTCACTGAAAAAAACAGAGAGTTCATAAAGATTTATGCATTATGCCTACAAACTAGTGCATTACAAACCCACACACAATAACAGGAATTTTCAAGATATGCGATAATAAATACAAAATTGAAAATATTTTTTGTAGTCACTATCATTAAAATGTAATGAGCAAACTTTGATACAAGGGCTCACTTTTTTTCCAATTTTTAAATTGTTTATCTAAACATCGCGACGATTCCTAACCTCTTGCTTTCCCAATTTTGTTTCGAACAATACGGTGTCTGATATTAGTGGAAACAAATGAAACGATATTTCCGGGTTTCTTCTTTTCAATGAATTGCACATAGGCACACAACAATATGTATTATACATTTTTCAATGATTATAATAAAACTTTAAAAACAAACTTCATACAAAACCAATACACAAAACGAAATGTTATATGATGTACACAAGTTCATGAAACGCTCACCAGATGGTAGGGTGCTTAGCTGCAAATCCCTATACTGCAAACTCACCTTTGAACGCACTATAGACATAAACTTTAAATTTATATTAAAAAGGGTAATCTTGCATAATAGCGCCCTGGGAATAGTATTTACCTTAAAAACACTATCTTAGGTTATTATTTTAACATTCCTGATTTTTTTTGGAAACCGGAAGTAATTCACTTTACTTCCGATTGATGGCCATTAACGACAACACATTGATTCCTTTCCTCGAGATACGATCTGAACTACTGCAATAGGTTACCATGTACACCGATTGAGCTTAATTTATTTAGCAAAATAATGTGGTCAATAGTATCAAAGGCTTTACTAAGGTCGGTATACACAGCGTCAACCTGAATAATAATTCTTTATTAGAAGATAAACAATACATACAATTGCATTCCTCAAGTCATTACACAAATAATCTTAATCTATAACGGTATTAACATTTTTATTACAGACTACACAGCCATTTATAATAAAAAAGTAACAACAGATAGTTATGCCTACGTAAATTATAATTCTAAGTTTGCACAAAGATATTCATCTACACTGTAGAAACTATATCTCACCAACAAATTCTTTACAGCTGATTTAAATTTATTAATATTTAGTTGTTTTTTACTCTCTAATGGGCTGGTCCATAGTTTTTAAAATGAAATCAATGTACAATGCTAAATTAGTTTCGACTGAGCTATCCGGAAAGAAACCGTGCTGCTGTACAATTATATCACTCTTTAAAAATGAGAATAAATTCCCATATAACATTTTTTCAAAAATGCACAATAGGGGATAGGCATGATTTTTAATTTTTTTTTTTATTATATTCCTTTATTTTATTAATTTTAAGGCTTAAAAAATCATAAATGTATGTAGCGCACGACAACGGCGTGACGTCACACGTCGTTGACCCCCTTCTAACTGACGCATGACACTACTAGCTTACCCAGCGAACATAGTCTGTTGTGAACTTATTTGTTTGTATAACTTTTATAGGTTATGTAAAGTTAGAGTGATTTTAATTAAAATAAAGTTTAATTCTATAAACACAATTTATACATGTTTACCGAATTAAATTTTATATTAACATATATAAAATATGGAAGATCCAGGCCCCAGTACTTCGAAACATTATCGAAAATATTGTTCAGTACTGATGTGCAGAATTAGTTCAACTAGAAATCCAAAAAAACAATTTATATCATTACCTGATGGCGAAAAACAACATAAAAGGCGAAATTTGTGGCTGAAAGCTATGAGGCGAAATAAAACCGATATTTCAGAAAAAAGTAAACTTTATGTTGTGTGCATAAATGCATCAATGTTGGGTAAATTATCACTCTGAGCCCTAACAAAATCTTTATCTGCTATTTTAATAGTAAATGCGTGAAAAATTGTTTAAAAACAAATACAAAACTCTCGAACAATACAATATACACACGTGTAAAGATTATGTTGTAGCTGTATCTGTGACGTGAAACCCCTATCGTTTGACGTTATACTCAGTCGTTTTTACTCGGCAACCTTCGCGGCGTGGTCGGCTTATTTCAAATTTACAATATTTTAATTAAAAAATTTGGCTATAATATTAATTAAAATGTGATTTTTGTTTTGTTAGGTGACATAACTAACATTAACATATCAAAATAATGTAGTTTTAAGGAAATACAAATTTTATGCGTATCCCCTATTTGGAGATTGGTCTATAATTTTCAATTAAGGTTTTTTTGCCATTCTTAAAAACCGGTATAACTAAAGCTTTTTTTCAAGCTGTTGGAAATGTGGCTTCAGATACAGATTTATTAAAAATAATACAGCGGTAGGCTTAGTGAATTGGCACAGTTTTTAATAAAAACGCTAGGTATATTATCTGAACCAGCTCCTTTGTGAAGATCAATTTGCATGATGCATTTAAGAACTTCATCTTCATACATTACCTTTAATACAAACATGTCCTGGTATGCAGAACAACTCTACCCTCACATTCTGAAGTAGATGGCCGTTGCCTAGTATATATATATACTTTATTCCCTAGGCCTTGCGGCGTTCAGGGTATTAACCATTACAAAAAAAAATAAATCAATCAATCCAAAACTAAATAACAATACCATCCAATACAATTTACAATATTTTTTCTCTTTTCTTTCTTCTTTCCGTTACCTCTTCCTGTTATCCTTCCCCAATCTCCATCCTTCTTGCCTCTAATTCCCTCGCCCACCTCTCCCCCCTTCCATCTTCGTGCAACAGGTCTAATGTGCTCCCCAACCATACTGTCATCTCTCTACACCTCTCCGAGGTGCTCTATATCTTCTTCCTCCTCCCCGCACATCTTATCCTCCTGTTTCCTCCAATATCTATTTCCTCTCTCTTCATTCCCGCATCTTAGTCTTGCAATCCTCCTAACTCTCCCTCCTGACCTTCCTCTTTCTCCCTTCAAGTAGTTTGGTACCTCTATAGTTCTGACCTCCTTATATCTCCCTGCGCTCCTTGAATTGTCTATTCTGACTGTCCTTTCTTGCTCCCCCACTTCCTTATTCCTTTTCCACAACTCCTCAATCACGCTTATCCCGTCTTTTCTTCTCCTTTCCACCTCTGTCGCATCCACTCCGCATCTCCAGTAATACTCCTTTCTCATCTCCCCCCATGCGTACCATCTTACTTTCTGTTCCTCTCTGGCTCTTTCTTCCCAGCATTCCCTCATTATTTTTTTGTCTGTTTCTATTCTAACTTTCTCGTACTTAATCGCCCTCCTTCCTGTACCCACTTTCATCTTATCCCTTTTCAATTCCTCTCTTACAATATACCCTGGTGTTGTTCTATCTACCCCTAAGATCCATCTCAAATACCTCTCCTGTACTCGTTCTACCTTCTCCCATTCCTTTCATTCCCAAATTTCCACCCCATATAGCAGGATGTTTTTCACCACGGCGTCAAACAACCTCAATCTCCATCTAATATCGTCGTTAAACCTCTTCTCTCCTATACTCCGCAGCTTTCCCATGACTATCGCCTTCTTTACTCTTTCCCTTATGTGTAGTTCAGCCCCATTTAGTATTTAACCTAGGTATTTTGTACTCTTCACCTCGTCTATTTCTCTGCCACCCCATTCCCATTTTATCTTCTTTCTTCTTCCTCCTCCTTTACCCAATACCATTACCTTCGTCTTATCCCTGTTTACTTCTAATTTTTTCCTTTTGAAATATTTATCCGCCCTTTCAATCATTCTCTTAAGCTCCTGTTCTTCCTCTGCCATCAATACAATATCGTCCGCGTACCCCAATGTCCCTTCCTTGGCCGGTGCCTAGTATACAGTAGCAGTACGCTAATGATAATTACAGCTCGGTGAGACTACTATAGGTCGAAGGCTGAAAAACTATATGATATTGAGGGCCACCTGATCGATGTTAGCTAGTTTTTAGGCCTCAATATTCGAATTATACAGCAAATTTTCAAATTTGTTTCCAGTATACCCAAACAAAAACTTCCTAAATTTGAAATTTTTAGCTTATAAGATAATTTTAAATTGCTTTCTAGATTCTAAAAGCCTTTGAGAACATTTAAAACCCTAAATATATAGGTTTAATAAAACAAAAGAACCAAACTATGATTGAAACCATGTTAATTTTTCATTTGTTTTTTTAAAAAACCCTGAAAACATTTTAAAAAGTCCTGAGAGATAATCTGGAATGGTCATTTTAAAAATATCATCCATTTTTTGGGGTTTGATCCAGTAGATTAAACAGCATAGATCCTTGTCAAGCCCTTCCGGTCCTATATCGGAAGATAAATTTTTCAACTCCTTCGAAAACTTCCTGCAAGCTATTTAAGGGCATAAAAGTTAGATCCACATAATTAACACTCAAAATTGAGCATTTTGAGACATTATGAGTGAGGAATAATACAAAAATTACAAAAAATTTGTTTTCTCAACAAAATTTAAATTTTGAAAAAGTAGCTAGAAGCATAAAAAGATGTTTTTATGGGGTATTTTGGGCTGTAGAAAACAAATATCAACTTTTTAGACCTCCAAAATAAGTTCAAAAATAACTTTGAACAACATTTTTTCAACTGTCAAAAAGTTGAAATTGGGTGATTTTTTTTCTAGCTAATTAAAAGTTTAAAAAATAAATAAAATATATTTTTTAGGGTTTTCGGGGGTGAGAAATTTATTTCTGAAGTTATTTTTTCTTAAAAATTAATATTTTTTATTCTAAAATCCTAAATTGAGTACTTCTCGCAGTGCCGCTAGAGGCAGCACTGTCGATTTTCTATGTACTACAAAACTATTGGTCAGGAATGCGTTCACACAGTCGTCATTTGGTCGGCGTAAGAGGCGTATCGCGTTTTAATAGGTGAGATCCAAATTTTTTTCATCAATCCTTTTAAACTTTTATTTTTTTATATTCCTTATTGTTTTTAATGCATTTTAAGATGTTTTTTATGGCATTATTTTTAATGATGCTTATTATTTTTTACTTTGAAATTTTTTTGTATAATGAAAGCCATCATGGCCGACTTGGTAGCGTCATGCGCAGTATCTAGTGACGCCATTTTGAGTCCACCATTTTATCTTTACTTACGTCTAATAATTTTTTACAGGTTTGTTTCTTTCTGAAACAATTTTTTCTTCAATTACTTTAAACAAATGACTAAATATTTTGTTTATTTTTTTAGATTGCTGATACTATATAAGCCTGTTGGAGCCCAACACAGTCTGTTGAACCTCATCGCAGTCCGTTGAACTTCATTGCAGCCCATTGCAGCCTTGGTGTCTAACAGCGCTAACCTTTTTTCTACTTGTATCCTTCCATACCGCTCTCTCTGTAAGTACTCCTACTTCTCCTTTTACCTTTGGCGCTAATAGCCATCTTGTGCTTTTATATCTAATTTTTAATTGCTAATAGCTTTTGTACTAAACACTTAATGATGCAAAAGCACAGGTTTAAACAAAATGTATTGCCAATCTCGATGGGACAATGGTCCGAAACCTACTTTGTTTCATCCATTTTAATTTTTTCAAAGCCGGTTAACACATTTTGTTGAAAATACTTCTTTATGCATGCACTCTGATGGTATAACAATTTTTTTTGTGCTTTTGTTTGGTGATCAACTCAGTTTTCCGATGTTATTATTACTAATATTGCTATTTCTTTACTGTTTCGGACACATTTTATGATATATAACCTTGTATCTACAGTGTTTTATAATTTTGGTGCTTCGGGTTTCATTGTTATATTGGTGCTTCGTCTTACATTGGTGATTTTCCGTTGTTCATAATTTGGTTTCTCGTAACCCATTTTTAGTGAATTCTAGTGCAAATATATATGCTTCATATTGTATTATTGTTACATTTTTATAAATTTTAGTCCTGTAAATGTACTTTTGAGCTAGATTTTGATATTCCGTTGAAAATTTTTGATGTTGAAATGTACGGAAAAAATTTATAATTACTCGTAATGACTTTAAGTGTATAAATAGGCTTCGTATTGTTCTTTCGGTACATTTTTATTAGTTTTTACCATGAATTTGTAGTCGTGCCTTATTTTGATGTTCCATTTGAAATATTTGTCAGTCCGATTCTCGAAAATAGAGTACTCATATTTGTAGCAACTTCTAGTTCAGCGGTTCTTAACCGAGGGGTCCCGACCCCCACAGGGGCCCCGAAAAGTCCTTAGGGGTCCCGAAATTAAGAGAAAACATTAAATTTTTACCAGTTTTTGCTTTTAAAATTACAATAAACTCAATTATTAAACAATAAATTATTAAGAACATTTAAAATATTATTTAAAAAATTTTTTTGGTGGGTCCAGAAAATATTTTAGGCTAGTTGAGTGGTCCCGAGTATAAAAAGGTTAAGAACCGATGTTCTAGTTTATATAAAAATGCTTCTTTGGGTATATTTTCATAATATATAACCCAGTAGTTATACTGTTTTAAACTAATTTTATATTCCGTTTAAATTTTTTCATTACCAAGATTTTGGATCGATTTTATGAACTCCGCTAACATATTTGTGGTGAATTTTACTGTATATATGAGCCATATATACAGTTCAAATAGAGCCTATTTGTACAGTTTTGGTACATTTTTACAATTTTTAACCCTGTTTGTTGTCTTAAATTATTTTGGTATTCCATGTTACGTTTTTGAGGTTCGATATTCGTACAACCTTCTAATATAATTCTGTAATAAATCTAAGTGAATTTTAGTGTATTTGTGGCCTAAATATTCTTTTTTTGGTCTATTTTTAAGCCTATATTTGTTGTCTTAAATTGTTTTGGTATTCCATCTTCCGTTTTTGAGGTTTGAACTTCGTACAATCTTGTAATATAGTTTGAAGTGAATTCTAGTGTATTTGTGGTCTTAATATTCTTTTTTTGGTTAAATTTTAACCTTGTATTTCTTTTAAATTATTTTGGAATTGTCATATTTTTAACGTTTAACCTTCAGATAACTTTGTAATGCATTTATAATGAATTACGGTATAAAAATAATTAATACATTGCTTTAACTGCTCGTTAACTTTAATTGTGGCATGTTTATTGCTTATTTATCTGTCGTTTGTCTGTCAAACATTCAACGTCTTGCTTAACGCTAACATCTGATCGTTTTGGTCTATTTTTCCTCTATCTAATTTTTAGTTTAATTTGCAGCTTTCAAAGCTTATATTTCAACTATTTATATGCTTCGATATCCTTGGTCCTGTCCATCTGTCAAAATAAAAATTTGGTTAGAATTATTAAATTTGTAAAAAAAACTATACTATATTAAACTATACTAAACTGTTCGAAATCAAGAAGTAGTAATCATGCAATGTTCACGTGATAATTTTCTCATACTCTCGTCATTCGTTGGCTGTTGAGTCATAAATTCTATGCGAGAGCCAATAACGTAGCGACTTCAATCTTTCATGAGATATTACTATTTCTGTATTTCGAACTGGGTATATGTTAATAATAAGTAAATTAATATAAGATTTAAAAATATTTATACTAATATTTATATATTTAAGGGTATTTTATGTTTTCTATTATAATGAATTGTATTCAATTAAGTAATTATTAACAATAGAATTTAATTACGATAGTTTTTAAAATAACGATAAGTTTTATTTGTGAAATAATTGAAATAAAGAATTTATTATTTTGAGTGTTTTTCATATTTTTATGCAATATTTTACACAAAATAATTTTTTTCAACACCAAAATAAAAAGACAAAATACTTTTTTTCTACGCCAAAATAAAAACACAAAATATATTTTTTTTGCACCAAAATAAAAACACGGAATAATTTTTTTTGTACCAAAACAAATACTTTAAAAAAATATAGGCTATTCCAAACATTTAAGCGGAACTAAATGGAATTTTTATTTTTGTAAGTGTCATGCTTACTTTTTAACGATTGAAGTGGGCTTTTGCTAAACAAAATGATCGAAAGCTTAATTCAGAAGTTAAAAGTTACTATATTTTAAAATCTAGTTCCGCTTAAACCAAAGAAAATAGCTATACACGAAATAATTTTTTTTTTTTCAAAACAAATACAATTTAGTTTTATAAAAGGTGGGTTCGTGAAGCAAGCTCGGAGTGCTCCTTAGAGAGAGTTATATTACATAATATTTTACACAAAAACATTTTTTCAACACCAAAATAAAAAGACAAAATACTTTTTTTCTACACCAAAATAAAAACAAGAAATAAAATTTTTCTACGCCAAAATAAAGACGCAAAATATATTTTTTCTACACCAAAACAAAAACACGGAATTTTATTCTTTTTCTAAAACAAAAATATAGGCTATTCCAAACATTTAAGCAGAACTAAATGGAATTTTTATTTTTGTAAGTTGTCATGCTTACTTTTCAATGATTGAAGCCCACTGAAGGGCTTTTGCTAAACAAAATGATCGAAAGCTTGATTTAGACGTTAAAAGTTACTAGATTTGAAAATCTAGTTCCGCTTGAACCAAAGAAAACGACTATACAGAAAATATTTTTTTTTTCAAAACAAATACAATTTAGTTTTATAAAATGTGGGTACAGGAAGCAAGCTTGGAGTGCTCCGAGTCACTCTGTTTAACTCGAGAGTGTTCGAGAAAACGTCTAAACGTGTTTCCTCGAACGGTATGAAGTTAAACAGAGTGACTCTGCACACTTCAATCGGTTTTCTGAACCCCCTCATAGAAATATGTTTAATAACAAATAAATGAAACGTGTTTCCTCGACCGGTCTGGACTCAGTATTTAGAACAGTTTATAACAGTAAGTACTTATACAATTTTAAACATTACAAAAATTGATAAACGTAATCATATTGCTTACGACAAAACAATCGAAAGTATTATAGCAGTTCTCGAGCTTATGTCTCATATCTTTTTTCTTTTAAAATTTAAATCTAATGAAGAAAACATATTTTGTGTTGTTAAGGGCCGCTTTTACAAAGCTCGGATAAGTAGCGGTATAACTATCTGAGGTATTAGTTTATTCCGATGTTTATTCCAACGTTCGCTTTTACAATGCATTTTTTATTCTTGGATAGTTATCCATGGTTTTATTGTAAATAAAATAAAGTTGGTATTTTTTGACACATAAACTGACATATTAGAAATGTCATATTTTAAATTGACATTCTTATTAACAACATTTTTGAGCATGATTGAGGAAATATTGGGAGATGTCGAAATATTCGACTCAGAATTTTTTTGACTCAGGATTTTTTTGACTCAGAATTGTGCTATATTTGCCGCGTTAGTGTCAGCCTCTCGTGTGCATTTATTCATAAAACCGCCCTCTAATAGAATCAAGCCCAAATACCGCCCATGTGTAAATTTTCATAAGATTACGTTCCACTAGCTTATTGTGAACAAAAAAACACGAGTAGTAAGATATACACATTATGTCAGGAGGAAAATTTCACTGGTTAATAACAGGAGTATTTTTTCACTGTGTAACAACATGTAACAAACCAGTTCGCATTTTGAAAAATATATAAATAAATAACCGGTTCAATTGAATCGGCTCCAGCCCAGTACTGCTTATATACATATACAAAAGCAGGTATTATGTGCACATAGTGAGGACGGGGTGATAGTGGCCAGTTAGATTCGAAACACTCAAGGTGCTAGGGACATATTCCAGCGGCAATCGGCTGCTACTGTTAATTTGCTAATGGGCGTGAAAAAGGTGTTGCCTTATCTTCTTAAATATTACTTATCTCTGTTTCCGACCCCATCAGCGAATTGCTACGCTATTAAAAAATAAATAAAATTATTATTTCCCAACTGCGTGTAATTAAAACTGCTGAACAAATACATGGATAACGAGGGATTATTGTACTATTATAATTTCGTATGGCAATGTCTAGGTTTTAGAGATTTTCAAGCCGCGACTAGCGTCCTCTGACATGACTTAACGATTACTTTTTACAGTAGCCAATACCACCGTGCCCTGTGAAACATGCCCCATATTTCCGAAAATTAATTCAGAGATACAGGCACTCATTGTAAAGAATCTGAGCCTATGGTTGCAACAGCCAAGTTTTTTTTTAATCTTTTTGCTCATACTAGATCGATCTCATGATTCCACACTTTCAAAGCAAGTGAGCTAACCACTACGCTGCTGCAACCACAATTATATAACTGTAATAAAAATTCAAATAAAACATTATAATGTGACATTTATCATATGTCAATTTAATTTTTTTACCGTTGCTGGGTAATAAATACTTATTCGCCAATCAGAGTAAGGGAATAACTTATACTGCCCTTTATCTGAAGTGTCGTTGGCCAGATAAGATATTCTGGTGTTTATTCCAATGTTTGTCCTATCCGAGCTTTATCCGAGCATTGTAAAAGCGATTTTTTGACTTTATACCGGGAATAGCGTTATCCGAGCTTTATCCAACGATTGTAAAAGCGGCAATCTACAAAAGACTGTCTACTAAAATAATTTCGAATTCCACAGAATATTTTGTTTCGGAAACATCATTTACAAAAAATACTCCCTCCGTCCAAAAATATGGTATACATTTTAATTTTTTTCACGTCCGAAAATGATATTAATAATAATAATATATATATAATCTGTCTCAATTTGTAATACGAAACTAAATCTGGTTACTTTGGTGACTGTTGTGGTGTAAATAGACTTTTTTGAAACCATGTAAACTTGTAAATCTGGCTTTTACATTTTTGATGAAGTTTCATTATACTGAGGTTATATTCACTCAAAAACTACATGTCAGATACCAAATTGACATGTCAAATTTGTGATTGACATGTCTAATATTTTGAATTATATACAAATATTTATTTCATCTTATTTCGCTTATTCATAATTTTTGTTCTGGTTGCATAAAATATATTTCAAATACTTGTCAATTTGTGTTTTATACAATTTGTGTTAGTAAGTTGACATATAATTTAATGTCAATTATGAATTGTCAAATATTTTGAAAGGTGTTACTTCAGAATTACCACCCTAAGATGATATTTTAAATATACAACATAAAAAATGAAGTTTTCCTGTTAGTTTCGTATTACAAAATGAGACAGATAATATATATATATATTTTATGACATACATTTACAATTAATTAGAAATACAAATACAAATAATTAATTAGAATGATTTTATTTATGAAACAGTTACAAATATCTATTCATAGTAACTTTTACCGATTGAAACGTTTTATTTTAGAAAATATTTTGGAAGTAATTTTTATTTGGTAATAGTGTGTGTAGTAGTAGGTAGCTAAACTGTATCTTTACCACTATAGCATCAAAAAAAAAAAAAAAATTATACAGCATTTTAGAAAAATTTTGGGAACAATTTTTTTTTTTTAATATTTCGCGACATGTCGAATTAAAAACATTTTAGGCTATTCACGCCACAATACATCAAAAAGTAACAAGTACTTTAATACTATAGCTTCAAAAAAAAATTATATAGCATTTTAAAAACATTTTGGGAACAAATTTTGAAACCACGCTTATGAAACATTAAAGAAACTACATTAAGCACTGAATTTTAACAATAATCCCAAATTTCCAATCAAAAACCTTTTTGTAATCTTAAAAACTATTAAAAATTGATATGTATCATGTATTTTTCTTTTTTAAATTGTTATCAGTTTAAATTTACATAAACAAACAACCATTTATTTAACTGCGTCCATTATACTCACCCATTAAACACAAAAAAAAATATCTTAAACACTTAATAAAACAATAAATTGCCACAAATATTATTGTTTTATTATTGTTTATTTACAGATGCTTCACCAGCGAGGTTTTTAGCGTCTTGCTTATAAACACAATATTATATAATTAATTTACAACATTTTAAATACAAAATAGTTTGTACAAAAATTAATTTAAGTAGATTTACAGATTTATATTAGGTTAAGCAACTTGCAATCTTGAAATATTATTGTAAAACACGAATATTAACTAAATACACTACAATTCGTATCAACATTTTAACTGTTACAAAGTAACCACAAAGTAACATGCAAATGGCGACGTGTGTGGTCTGAAGACCCAGCGCAAAGTACAGTTATACATGTCACGTGACCAGAGTCATGTTTACACAGCTAAAATTCAGTCTTCAATATTAAAATCATTGACGTCATACACTCTGTTCCAACCGGTTAGGCGGAACTATATAGGAATTTCGTTCTTTTAGGTTGTCACGAAAAGGGACCTTGCTTTTTTTTTTTTTAATTTAATAGGCTTGCTTGGTTTATTTCATTTTTCACGTTGGAATGTAAAAATTTAAAATTCCAACAATGACACCATGGAAACGAATGACATAAAGTCTGTTCCAAACGGTTAGGCGGAACTAGATTTTGCAATCTAGTTACTTTCATCTTTTAAATCGTGCTTTTCAGTTTTGTTTAAGCTTTGTAAATCATACTTACAATAAACATTTTTTGGTTAAGGTTAATATCATTTTAAAATGTCATTTTCTTTATATTTTGTTTTTTTTCGTGTCATTCTTAATACAAATTTCCCATTTATTTATTTTTTTGTCATTACATATGTAAAAAAAATAATTTAATTTTGACATACGGAATTCGTTTCCATGGTTTCATTATTGGAATTTTAAATTTTGACATTTCAACATGAAAAATGAAATAACCCAAGCAAGGTCCCTTCTCGTGACAACCTAAAAGAACGAAATTCCCATTTAGTTCCGCCTAACCGTTTGGAACAGACTGTACAGTCTGTTCCAAACGGTTAGGCGGAACTAGATTTTGCAATCTAGTTCCTTTCATCGTTTAAATCGTGCTTTTCGACCGTTTTGTTTAAGCTTTGTAAATCATACTTACAATAAACATTTTTGGTTAAGGTTAATATCATTTTAAATTGTCATTTTCTTTATATTTTGATTTTTCTTGTCATTCTTAACACAAATTTCCCATTTATTAATTTTTTTGTCATTAAAATATATAAAAATAATAATTTAATTTTGACATATGTCATTCGTTTCCATGGTTTCATTGTTGGAATTTTAAATTGCGACATTCCAACGTGAAAAATGAAATAACCCAAGCAAGATCCCTTCTCGTGACAACCTAAAAGAACGAAATTCCCATTTAGTTCCGCCTAACCGTTTGGAACAGACTGTATGTCAAAATTATTATTATTTTTTTTTTCATATTTTAATGACAAAAAAGTAAATAAATGGGAAATTTGTATTAAGAATGACACAAAATATCAAAATATAAAAAAATGACATTTTAAAATTATATTAACCTTAACCAAAAAATGTTTATTATAAGTATGATTTACAAAGCTTAAACAAAACAGCCGAAAAGCACGATTTAAACGATGAAAGTAACTAGATTGCAAAATCTAGTCCCACCTAACCGTTTGGAACAGACTTTATAAATAGACTCAGCACGCTCTATGCCTTAGCATTGTTTGTTATGGAGCCAAGTGTGGAGACGAAAGGGGATTTGCCCCGAGGAGTATAACAAGTTGCCTAATTGACATTTATTTTATTCAGCTATTGCTAAGAAAAACGCCGGCGCCCTATTGTGTTTATGATTGTTTTGTTTTGTTATTTTTTCTATTTTACTGTTTTACCTTTTCATCATCTTTCAACTTTTAATAATATTGCCGTACATTTATTATCCCCCTTATTGCATTAATTTATCTTGTAAAAAAATTGGGGCCTTATGAGCCGGGCCCATTTTTGATTTATATCGTTTCGAAATTAGCGAATTTTACAAAAAAAATGATATTCGCGAGACCGTATCTTAAAAACTATAATAGGTAGAGACCTGCGGTTGGAATTTTTAGAATCCTGATGTCCTAAAAGGCCTTAGGACATATTTTGGAGAATGTTTTTTTTTTTAATTTTTGATTTTTTAATTTTTTTTCAAAATTTAAAAAAATTCTATCTTGAAATCGGAAAAAGATAGAGACCTGCGGTTTAAATTTTTGAAACCCTTATGCCTTGTTTAGTATAGAAAAAAAATAAGGCCTTAAACACCCAATTTTTTAAATTTATATAACTGGTTAAGCAAAACCCTTGAAAATGGCAAAAAATCGAAAAAATCGTAAGGGGTACCTCTCACAATTTTATCGATTTTTACCCAACTGATAAACTGAAACAATAGCATTAAATAAAGACTATTTATTGAAGGTAGTTGGACTTAGTTACTCATTTTTGTTTTATTGTTACAGCCCACCGATGGAAGAGTCCGCTGTAAGTCCTAAGAAGGGTGTAGCGCCCAGAGCCGATGGGGCTACACGGGGTAAGTCCTCAACGTTTGTTGAGTATTAAGCTATCGGAGACAGTGCATAATAAAGCCTCCATAACTGATTTCCCTTAGTTAGACTTCCTCCCTTTACAAGATAATTGAATATAAGAGCTCTAGCCCAGCTCTGAGTGTCTAGATATAGGCTTGTCGAGTGACTATACATCAGCACTCCCAGCGTGGCAATGCCTCCATAACTGACAACCCTTAATTAGACTTCCCACCTTTACAGGATAGTTGAATATAAGAACTCTAGCCCAGCTCTGAGTGTCTAGATATAGGCTTGTCGAGTGACTATACATCAGCACTCCCAGCGTGGCAATGCCTCCATAACTGACAACCCTTAGTTAGACTTCCCACCTTTACAGGATAGTTGAATATAAGAGCTCTAGCCCAGCTCTGAGTGTCTAGATATAGGCTTGCCGAGTGACTATACATCAGCACTCCCAGCGTGGCAATGCCTCCATAACTGACAACCCTTAGTTAGACTTCCCACCTTTACAGGATAGTTGAATATAAGAGCTCTAGCCCAGCTCTGAGTGTCTAGATATAGGCTTGCCGAGTGACTATACATCAGCACTCCCAGCGTGGCAATGCCTCCATAACTGACAACCCTTAGTTAGACTTCCCACCTTTACAGGATAGTTGAATATAAGAGCTCTAGCCCAGCTCTGAGTGTCTAGATATAGGCTTGTCGAGTGACTATACATCAGCACTCCCAGCGTGGCAATGCCTCCATAACTGACAACCCTTAGTTAGACTTCCCACCTTTACAGGATAGTTGAATATAAGAGCTCTAGCCCAGCTCTGAGTGTCTAGATATAGGCTTGTCGAGTGACTATACATCAGCACTCCCAGCGTGGCAATGCCTCCATAACTGACCTTAGATAGAATTCCTCCCTTTACAGGAAAATATAAGAGCTCTAGCCCAGCTCTGAGTGTCTAGATATAGGCTTGTCGAGTGACTATACATCAGCACTCCCAGCGTGGCAATGCCTCCATAACTGACCTTAGATAGAATTCCTCCCTTTACAGGAAAATATAAGAGCTCTAGCCCAGCTCTGAGTGTCTAGATATAGGCTTGTCGAGTGACTATACATCAGCACTCCCAGCGTGGCAATGCCTCCATAACTGACAACCCTTAGTTAGACTTCCCACCTTTACAGGATAGTTGAATATAAGAGCTCTAGCCCAGCTCTGAGTGTCTAGATATAGGCTTGCCGAGTGACTATACATCAGCACTCCCAGCGTGGCAATGCCTCCATAACTGACAACCCTTAGTTAGACTTCCCACCTTTACAGGATAGTTGAATATAAGAGCTCTAGCCCAGCTCTGAGTGTCTAGATATAGGCTTGCCGAGTGACTATACATCAGCACTCCCAGCGTGGCAATGCCTCCATAACTGACAACCCTTAGTTAGACTTCCCACCTTTACAGGATAGTTGAATATAAGAGCTCTAGCCCAGCTCTGAGTGTCTAGATATAAGCTTGTCGAGTGACTATACATCAGCACTCCCAGCGTGGCAATGCCTCCATAACTGACAACCCTTAGTTAGACTTCCCACCTTTACAGGATAGTTGAATATAAGAGCTCTAGCCCAGCTCTGAGTGTCTAGATATAGGCTTGTCGAGTGACTATACATCAGCACTCCCAGCGTGGCAATGCCTCTATAACTGACAACCCTTAGTTAGACTTCCCACCTTTACAGGATAGTTGAATATAAGAGCTCTAGCCCAGCTCTGAGTGTCTAGATATAGGCTTGTCGAGTGACTATACATCAGCACTCCCAGCGTGGCAATGCCTCCATAACTGACCTTAGATAGAATTCCTCCCTTTACAGGAAAATATAAGAGCTCTAGCCCAGCTCTGAGTGTCTAGATATAGGCTTGTCGAGTGACTATACATCAGCACTCCCAGCGTGGCAATGCCTCCATAACTGACCTTAGATAGAATTCCTCCCTTTACAAGAAAATATAAGAGCTCTAGCCCAGCTCTGAGTGTCTAGATATAGGCTTGTCGAGTGACTATACATCAGCACTCCCAGCGTGGCAATGCCTCCATAACTGACAACCCTTAGTTAGACTTCCCACCTTTACAGGATAGTTGAATATAAGAGCTCTAGCCCAGCTCTGAGTGTCTAGATATAGGCTTGCCGAGTGACTATACATCAGCACTCCCAGCGTGGCAATGCCTCCATAACTGACAACCCTTAGTTAGACTTCCCACCTTTACAGGATAGTTGAATATAAGAGCTCTAGCCCAGCTCTGAGTGTCTAGATATAGGCTTGCCGAGTGACTATACATCAGCACTCCCAGCGTGGCAATGCCTCCATAACTGACAACCCTTAGTTAGACTTCCCACCTTTACAGGATAGTTGAATATAAGAGCTCTAGCCCAGCTCTGAGTGTCTAGATATAAGCTTGTCGAGTGACTATACATCAGCACTCCCAGCGTGGCAATGCCTCCATAACTGACAACCCTTAGTTAGACTTCCCACCTTTACAGGATAGTTGAATATAAGAGCTCTAGCCCAGCTCTGAGTGTCTAGATATAGGCTTGTCGAGTGACTATACATCAGCACTCCCAGCGTGGCAATGCCTCCATAACTGACAACCCTTAGTTAGACTTCCCACCTTTACAGGATAGTTGAATATAAGAGCTCTAGCCCAGCTCTGAGTGTCTAGATATAGGCTTGTCGAGTGACTATACATCAGCACTCCCAGCGTGGCAATGCCTCCATAACTGACAACCCTTAGTTAGACTTCCCACCTTTACAGGATAGTTGAATATAAGAGCTCTAGCCCAGCTCTGAGTGTCTAGATATAGGCTTGTCGAGTGACTATACATCAGCACTCCCAGCGTGGCAATGCCTCCATAACTGACAACCCTTAGTTAGACTTCCCACCTTTACAGGATAGTTGAATATAAGAGCTCTAGCCCAGCTCTGAGTGTCTAGATATAGGCTTGTCGAGTGACTATACATCAGCACTCCCAGCGTGGCAATGCCTCCATAACTGACAACCCTTAGTTAGACTTCCCACCTTTACAGGATAGTTGAATATAAGAGCTCTAGCCCAGCTCTGAGTGTCTAGATATAGGCTTGTCGAGTGACTATACATCAGCACTCCCAGCGTGGCAATGCCTCCATAACTGACCTTAGATAGAATTCCTCCCTTTACAGGAAAATATAAGAGCTCTAGCCCAGCTCTGAGTGTCTAGATATAGGCTTGTCGAGTGACTATACATCAGCACTCCCAGCGTGGCAATGCCTCCATAACTGACAACCCTTAGTTAGACTTCCCACCTTTACAGGATAGTTGAATATAAGAGCTCTAGCCCAGCTCTGAGTGTCTAGATACAGGCTTGCCGAGTGACTATACATCAGCACTCCCAGCGTGGCAATGCCTCCATTCATCACTTTCCTTAATAAGACTTCTACCCTTTAAAGGATAATTAAATAAAAGGGCTCTTTTCTCTAGGTGTGAGATACATTAAAGTTCTCTGGGAAATGTTGTTTTGTGTAAGAGAGTTTGAGGTGGTTTTGTGCATAATTGGTGGTGGTAGTTTTATGGTTTAGATGTTGTTGTGGTTCTGTAGGTATTAGTAGTAGGTAGTAATTGTATGGTAGCGGGTTAGTAGTGGTTGTATGTATGAGAAATGGTGATGGACTTATGCACAATGGCACCTCCAAACGATTATACATTAGCGTTTCCTTAGAAATAAATGCTCTCATTCACCAAGCTTCACCTGATGGAAATAGTAGATCTAAGAGCTCCAGGTCTAAGCTATTAGACCTTCTCCAGCTTGCCGAGTGACTATACACCAGCACTCCCAGCGTGGCAATGTCTCCATAGTTGACATCCCTAAGTTAGACTTCCCTCCTTTGCAGGATAATGAAATATAAGAGCTCTAGCCCAGCTCTGAGTATCTAGACAAAGGCTTGCCGAGTGACTGTACACCAGAACTCCCAGCGAGGCAATATCTCCACTGTTGACTTCCCTAAGTTAGACTTCCCTCCTTTGCAGGATAATGAAATATAAGAGCTCTAGCCCAGCTCTGAGTATCTAGACAAAGGCTTGCCGAGTGACTATACATCAGCACTCCCAGCGTGGCAATGCCTCCATAGTTGATTTCCCTAAGTTAGACTTCCCTCCTTTGCAGGATAATGAAATATAAGAGCTCTAGCCCAGCTCTGAGTATCTAGACAAAGGCTTGCCGAGTGACTGTACATCAGCACTCCCAGCGTGGCAATGCCTCCATAGTTGATTTCCCTAAGTTAGACTTCCCTCCTTTGCAGGATAATGAAATATAAGAGGTCTAGCCCAGCTCTGAGTATCTAGACAAAGGCTTGCCGAGTGACTGTACATCAGCACTCCCAGCGTGGCAATGCCTCCATAGTTGACTTCCCTAAGTTAGACTTCCCTCCTTTGCAGGATAATGAAATATAAGAGCTCTAGCCCAGCTCTGAGTATCTAGACAAAGGCTTGCCGAGTGACTATACATCAGCACTCCCAGCGTGGCAATGCCTCCATAGTTGACTTCCCTAAGTTAGACTTCCCTCCTTTGCAGGATAATGAAATATAAGAGCTCTAGCCCAGCTCTGAGTATCTAGACAAAGGCTTGCCGAGTGACTATACATCAGCACTCCCAGCGTGGCAATGCCTCCATAGTTGACTTCCCTAAGTTAGACTTCCCTCCTTTGCAGGATAATGAAATATAAGAGCTCTAGCCCAGCTCTGAGTATCTAGACAAAGGCTTGTCGAGTGACTATACATCAGCACTCCCAGCGTGGCAATGCCTCCATAACATGACCTTAGGTAGAATTCCCCCCTTTACAGGAAAATATAAGAGCTCTAGCCCAGCTCTGAGTATCTAGACAAAGGCTTGCCGAGTGACTGTACATCAGCACTCCCAGCGTGGCAATGCCTCCATAGTTGACTTCCCTAAGTTAGACTTCCCTCCTTTGCAGGATAATGAAATATAAGAGCTCTAGCCCAGCTCTGAGTATCTAGACAAAGGCTTGCCGAGTGACTGTACATCAGCACTCCCAGCGTGGCAATGCCTCCATAGTTGATTTCCCTAAGTTAGACTTCCCTCCATTGCAGGATAATGAAATATAAGAGCTCTAGCCCAGCTCTGAGTATCTAGACAAAGGCTTGCCGAGTGACTATACATCAGCACTCCCAGCGTGGCAATGCCTCCATAGTTGATTTCCCTAAGTTAGACTTCCCTCCTTTGCAGGATAATGAAATATAAGAGCTCTAGCCCAGCTCTGAGTATCTAGACAAAGGCTTGCCGAGTGACTGTACATCAGCACTCCCAGCGTGGCAATGCCTCCATAACTGACCTTAGGTAGAATTCCCCCCTTTACAGGAAAATATAAGAGCTCTAGCCCAGCTCTGAGTATCTAGACAAAGGCTTGCCGAGTGACTATACATCAGCACTCCCAGCGTGGCAATGCCTCCATAGTTGACTTCCCTAAGTTAGACTTCCCTCCTTTGCAGGATAATGAAATATAAGAGCTCTAGCCCAGCTCTGAGTATCTAGACAAAGGCTTGCCGAGTGACTATACATCAGCACTCCCAGCGTGGCAATGCCTCCATAGTTGATTTCCCTAAGTTAGACTTCCCTCCTTTGCAGGATAATGAAATATAAGAGCTCTAGCCCAGCTCTGAGTATCTAGACAAAGGCTTGCCGAGTGACTATACATCAGCACTCCCAGCGTGGCAATGCCTCCATAACATGACCTTAGGTAGAATTCCCCCCTTTACAGGAAAATATAAGAGCTCTAGCCCAGCTCTGAGTATCTAGACAAAGGCTTGCCGAGTGACTGTACATCAGCACTCCCAGCGTGGCAATGCCTCCATAGTTGACTTCCCTAAGTTAGACTTCCCTCCTTTGCAGGATAATGAAATATAAGAGCTCTAGCCCAGCTCTGAGTATCTAGACAAAGGCTTGCCGAGTGACTGTACATCAGCACTCCCAGCGTGGCAATGCCTCCATAGTTGATTTCCCTAAGTTAGACTTCCCTCCATTGCAGGATAATGAAATATAAGAGCTCTAGCCCAGCTCTGAGTATCTAGACAAAGGCTTGCCGAGTGACTATACATCAGCACTCCCAGCGTGGCAATGCCTCCATAGTTGATTTCCCTAAGTTAGACTTCCCTCCTTTGCAGGATAATGAAATATAAGAGCTCTAGCCCAGCTCTGAGTATCTAGACAAAGGCTTGCCGAGTGACTGTACATCAGCACTCCCAGCGTGGCAATGCCTCCATAACTGACCTTAGGTAGAATTCCCCCCTTTACAGGAAAATATAAGAGCTCTAGCCCAGCTCTGAGTATCTAGACAAAGGCTTGCCGAGTGACTGTACATCAGCACTCCCAGCGTGGCAATGCCTCCATAACTGACCTTAGGTAGAATTCCCCCCTTTACAGGAAAATATAAGAGCTCTAGCCCAGCTCTGAGTATCTAGACAAAGGCTTGCCGAGTGACTGTACATCAACACTCCCAGCGTGGCAATGCCTCCATAGTTGACTTCCCTAAGTTAGACTTCCCTCCTTTGCAGGATAATGAAATATAAGAGCTCTAGCCCAGCTCTGAGTATCTAGACAAAGGCTTGCCGAGTGACTATACATCAGCACTCCCAGCGTGGCAATGCCTCCATAGTTGACTTCCCTAAGTTAGACTTCCCTCCTTTGCAGGATAATGAAATATAAGAGCTCTAGCCCAGCTCTGAGTATCTAGACAAAGGCTTGCCGAGTGACTATACATCAGCACTCCCAGCGTGGCAATGCCTTCATAACTGACAACCCTTAGTTAGACTTCCCTCCTTTGCAGGATAATGAAATATAAGAGCTCTAGCCCAGCTCTGAGTATCTAGACAAAGGCTTGCCGAGTGACTGTACACCAGAACTCCCAGCGAGGCAATGTCTCCACTGTTGACTTCCCTAAGTTAGACTTCCCTCCTTTGCAGGATAATGAAATATAAGAGCTCTAGCCCAGCTCTGAGTATCTAGACAAAGGCTTGCCGAGTGACTATACATCAGCACTCCCAGCGTGGCAATGCCTCCATAGTTGATTTCCCTAAGTTAGACTTCCCTCCTTTGCAGGATAATGAAATATAAGAGCTCTAGCCCAGCTCTGAGTATCTAGACAAAGGCTTGCCGAGTGACTGTACATCAGCACTCCCAGCGTGGCAATGCCTCCATAGTTGATTTCCCTAAGTTAGACTTCCCTCCTTTGCAGGATAATGAAATATAAGAGGTCTAGCCCAGCTCTGAGTATCTAGACAAAGGCTTGCCGAGTGACTGTACATCAGCACTCCCAGCGTGGCAATGCCTCCATAGTTGATTTCCCTAAGTTAGACTTCTCTCCTTTGTAGGATAATGAAATATAAGAGGTCTAGCCCAGCTCTGAGTATCTAGACAAAGGCTTGCCGAGTGACTGTACATCAGCACTCCCAGCGTGGCAATGCCTCCATAGTTGACTTCCCTAAGTTAGACTTCCCTCCTTTGCAGGATAATGAAATATAAGAGCTCTAGCCCAGCTCTGAGTATCTAGACAAAGGCTTGCCGAGTGACTATACATCAGCACTCCCAGCGTGGCAATGCCTCCATAGTTGACTTCCCTAAGTTAGACTTCCCTCCTTTGCAGGATAATGAAATATAAGAGCTCTAGCCCAGCTCTGAGTATCTAGACAAAGGCTTGCCGAGTGACTATACATCAGCACTCCCAGCGTGGCAATGCCTCCATAGTTGATTTCCCTAAGTTAGACTTCCCTCCTTTGCAGGATAATGAAATATAAGAGCTCTAGCCCAGCTCTGAGTATCTAGACAAAGGCTTGCCGAGTGACTATACATCAGCACTCCCAGCGTGGCAATGCCTCCATAACATGACCTTAGGTAGAATTCCCCCCTTTACAGGAAAATATAAGAGCTCTAGCCCAGCTCTGAGTATCTAGACAAAGGCTTGCCGAGTGACTGTACATCAGCACTCCCAGCGTGGCAATGCCTCCATAGTTGACTTCCCTAAGTTAGACTTCCCTCCTTTGCAGGATAATGAAATATAAGAGCTCTAGCCCAGCTCTGAGTATCTAGACAAAGGCTTGCCGAGTGACTGTACATCAGCACTCCCAGCGTGGCAATGCCTCCATAGTTGATTTCCCTAAGTTAGACTTCCCTCCATTGCAGGATAATGAAATATAAGAGCTCTAGCCCAGCTCTGAGTATCTAGACAAAGGCTTGCCGAGTGACTATACATCAGCACTCCCAGCGTGGCAATGCCTCCATAGTTGATTTCCCTAAGTTAGACTTCCCTCCTTTGCAGGATAATGAAATATAAGAGCTCTAGCCCAGCTCTGAGTATCTAGACAAAGGCTTGCCGAGTGACTGTACATCAGCACTCCCAGCGTGGCAATGCCTCCATAACTGACCTTAGGTAGAATTCCCCCCTTTACAGGAAAATATAAGAGCTCTAGCCCAGCTCTGAGTATCTAGACAAAGGCTTGCCGAGTGACTGTACATCAACACTCCCAGCGTGGCAATGCCTCCATAGTTGACTTCCCTAAGTTAGACTTCCCTCCTTTGCAGGATAATGAAATATAAGAGCTCTAGCCCAGCTCTGAGTATCTAGACAAAGGCTTGCCGAGTGACTATACATCAGCACTCCCAGCGTGGCAATGCCTCCATAGTTGACTTCCCTAAGTTAGACTTCCCTCCTTTGCAGGATAATGAAATATAAGAGCTCTAGCCCAGCTCTGAGTATCTAGACAAAGGCTTGCCGAGTGACTATACATCAGCACTCCCAGCGTGGCAATGCCTTCATAACTGACAACCCTTAGTTAGACTTCCCTCCTTTGCAGGATAATGAAATATAAGAGCTCTAGCCCAGCTCTGAGTATCTAGACAAAGGCTTGCCGAGTGACTGTACATCAGCACTCCCAGCGTGGCAATGCCTCCATAACTGACAACCCTTAGTTAGACTTCCCTCCTTTGCAGGATAATGAAATATAAGAGCTCTAGCCCAGCTCTGAGTATCTAGACAAAGGCTTGCCGAGTGACTGTACATCAGCACTCCCAGCGTGGCAATGCCTCCATAACTGACAACCCTTAGTTAGACTTCCCTCCTTTGCAGGATAATGAAATATAAGAGCTCTAGCCCAGCTCTGAGTATCTAGACAAAGGCTTGCCGAGTGACTATACATCAGCACTCCCAGCGTGGCAATGCCTCCATAGTTGACTTCCCTAAGTTAGACTTCCCCCCTTTGCAGGATAATGAAATATAAGAGCTCTAGCCCAGCTCTGAGTATCTAGACAAAGGCTTGCCGAGTGACTATACATCAGCACTCCCAGCGTGGCAATGCCTCCACAGTTGATTTCCCTAAGTTAGACTTCCCTCCTTTGCAGGATAATGAAATATAAGAGCTCTAGCTCAGCTCTGAGTATCTAGACAAAGGCTTGCCGAGTGACTATACATCAGCACTCCCAGCGTGGCAATGCCTCCACAGTTGATTTCCCTAAGTTAGACTTCCCCCCTTTGCAGGATAATGAAATATAAGAGCTCTAGCCCAGCTCTGAGTATCTAGACAAAGGCTTGCCGAGTGACTATACATCAGCACTCCCAGCGTGGCAATGCCTCCACAGTTGATTTCCCTAAGTTAGACTTCCCCCCTTTGCAGGATAATGAAATATAAGAGCTCTAGCCCAGCTCTGAGTATCTAGACAAAGGCTTGCCGAGTGACTATACATCAGCACTCCCAGCGTGGCAATGCCTCCACAGTTGATTTCCCTAAGTTAGACTTCCCTCCTTTGCAGGATAATGAAATATAAGAGCTCTAGCCCAGCTCTGAGTATCTAGACAAAGGCTTGCCGAGTGACTATACATCAGCACTCCCAGCGTAGCAATGCCTCCACAGTTGATTTCCCTAAGTTAGACTTCCCTCCTTTGCAGGATAATGAAATATAAGAGCTCTAGCCCAGCTCTGAGTATCTAGACAAAGGCTTGCCGAGTGACTATACATCAGCACTCCGAGCGTAGCAATGCCTCCACAGTTGATTTCCCTAAGTTAGACTTCCCTCCTTTGCAGGATAATGAAATATAAGAGCTCTAGCCCAGCTCTGAGTATCTAGACAAAGGCTTGCCGAGTGACTATACATCAGCACTCCCAGCGTGGCAATGCCTCCATAGTTGATTTCCCTAAGTTAGACTTCCCTCCTTTGCAGAATAATGAAATATAAGAGCTCTAGCCCAGCTCTGAGTATCTAGACAAAGGCTTGCCGAGTGACTGTGCATCAGCACTCCCAGCGTGGCAATGCTCCACAGTTGATTTCCCTAAGTTAGACTTCCCTCCTTTGCAGGATAATGAAATATAAGAGCTCTAGCCCAGCTCTGAGTATCTAGACAAAGGCTTGCCGAGTGACTATACATCAGCACTCCCAGCCTGGCAATGCTCCCACTCCTGTCTCCTTTAGCTATAAGACTAATCAGTATGTTTCAGCACCGCTTAGAGATGCCGACCCGTGCAGGTCCCGGTTACAATAGGCCTGCTACGCTGGTTCCCGGTCCAAAAAGTAAGTCCGAATATAAGACGCCCAGAGAGAGATTTTACAATGTCTTTATTGTTACAGCTGGGGCCAGCATCAAGTGAAAGAAGAATTGTGTGAATAGTGTCCGTATTATATTTCCGAATTTAACGGCTTCCTCCCAGTGTGTTTGTTCTTTGAATGGGTCTCGTCCTGAGACCTGGTGTTAGAGTTAGCTTAAATCCTACGCGAGTGTTTAGTGAGTGCCTGAGAAGCAAAGGGGTTTGCTGTCGGCGAAGGATCCTGGTATTCCAGCCCTCGAGAACTTGGTAGGTCTTCCTCTTTATTATTAATTATTAAATTTAACATATTTGCAAAGATAGCATTTTGAAGTTAGTTGGATTTAGTTTCTGATTGTCATTTTATTGTTACAGCCACCGATGGAGGAGTCCGCTGTAAGTTCTCAGAAGGGCGTAGCGCCCAGAGCCGCTGGGGCTACATGGGGTAAGTCCTCAACACTAGTTGAGAATTCCTTATTTTGCTGGGCTGACTGGATATACTGAGGCATTTTATCAAAATCATTTTCATCCATTATACTTAGGAAAGAAACTTATTTTTGGCATTGCTGCTCAATCCTGAATTTAGATAATTTAGGGCTTTATTATTTATTATTATTATCATTCTTTTATTTGGTGTGAGGTTATACTTCATACAAAGATTAGAGATACATACATTTACAAAAGAACACAATTTAACAAAATATATACATATTAACAATGGTGTTTGGTCTCTTAGATCAGCTTTCCCAACCACCGGTCCGCGAGATTTTTTGCCGGTCCGCAGAATTATTTTTATGTGCAAGTTTATAAAACAAAAATATATGTTGATTTATAAAATACAATAATAATTACTTTCCACAATATCAAAAACATGATATTAGTGGTACATTTTATTACCTTTAGTCTTTAAACTGTTAATTGCTTAAATAATAAAATGTTTCTTTTTTCACTAATTATATTTGATTTTTTATTTGTTGTTTTTGCGATACACATTACTTTCTAAACTTTCCGGTCCGCGAATTTTTACCGACCGTCAACATATATAAGGGAGGTATTGCGATCATACCGATTTTGACATTTCGAGATTTCGATTGATCTCCACGAATTGAGGTCCCTACATATCGTTTTGACAATTTTTTCATGATGTCTGTCTGTCTGTCAGTCTGTCTGTCTGTATGTCTGTCTGTCTGTTTGTCTGTCTGTCTGTCGGTCTGTGTACACGTGCAGAGCAAATTCGGCTGAAATGATTTTTATGTAACTTCATATTTAAGCTTTGGACGTCAATGGTACGAGTTGGTCAACTTTTGGTAAAAATCGGTTTACTAGAAATGGAAGTTTAATTGTGTCGATTTTAAGATTTTTATAATTTATTTAACAAAAGTTGCTATAAAATCAATAACTAACAACTTTTATTTGAGACATTTGTTTGTTTGTATATTTATGTATTTTATACAAGTACTTTGTGATGACGGTCGGTCCTGTGGTGGCCACAGCTGATTTTTGTGTTTGTAATCAGTGCAATAAAAAATATAAAACTTTTGCGATACACATTACTATCTAAACTTGCTGGTCCGCGAATTTTTTCTAAATCGCTAGCCGATCCGCCATGAAAAAAGTTTGGGAAGCGCTGTCTTAGATTCTAAATAATTCCTTATTCATAGATTGTTTTTGTGTATAATAATCTACTGATATTTAATTTATAAACTATGACGTAGATATTTTATTAAAGTTAGCACTAATTTAATTTTAAACTTTAGTTTATTCTATACTTTTTTGTATTTGTTAGACAATAATTTTTTGCCCTTTCAGAGCAATTCCTACAATAGAATATTGCTTAAAGCTATACCTTTTGGCATAGTTAAATCTGGATGTTACCCACAACTAAACCCAGTTTTAAAATTGTCTGTCAAATCTTAATTTTGAATTTTTTTCTCTTTAGAATTAAGTTAGCAAATAATTTAATTTTATTTATTTTAATGCCAAAAATATTCATAATTTTTACAATTTTAACAGTTTTTGTATTATTTTGTATTTTTTTGATTTGATTTAGTATAAAGTAAATATTAGAATTACAATAGCAATTTCAAGTAAGGAGTATACTATTTTATTCCCGGCGAAAGATTCTGAAACGAGGTAAAATATAAGAGCTCTAGCCCAGCTCTGAGTTTCTAGACAAAGGCTTGCCGAGTGACTATACATCAGCACTCCCAGCGTGGCAATGCCGCCATAACAGACTGTCCTTAGCTAAAATTCCCCCCTTTACAGGATAATGAAATATAAGAGCTCTAGCCCAGCTCTGAGTTTCTAGACAAAGGGTTGCCGAGTGACTATACATCAGCACTCCCAGCGTGGCAATGCCTCCATAACAGTCTGTCCTTAGCTAAAATTCCCTCCTTTACAGGATAATGACATATAAGAGCTCTAGCCCAGCTCTGAGTGTCTAGATATAGGCTTGTCGAGTGACTATACACCAGCACTCCCAGCGTGGCAATGCCTCCATAACAGTCTGTCCTTAGCTTAAATTCCCCCCTTTACAGGATAATGACATATAAGAGCTCTAGCCCAGCTCTGAGTGTCTAGATATAGGCTTGTCGAGTGACTATACACCAGCACTCCCAGCGTGGCAATGCCTCCATAACAGTCTGTCCTTAGCTAAAATTCCCCCCTTTACAGGATAATGACATATAAGAGCTCTAGCCCAGCTCTGAGTGTCTAGATATAGGCTTGTCGAGTGACTATACACCAGCACTCCCAGCGTGGCAATGCCTCTATAACAGACTGTCCTTATCTAAAATTCCCCCCTTTACAGGATAATGATATATAAGAGCTCTAGCCCAGCTCTGAATGTCAAGATATAGGCTTGTCGAGTGACTATACACCAGCACTCCCAGCGTGGCAATGCCTCCATAACAGACTGTCCTTAGCTAAAATTCCCCCCTTTACAGGATAAAGATATATAAGAGCTCTAGCCCAGCTCTGAGTGTCTAGATATAGGCTTGTCGAGTGACTATACACCAGCACTCCCAGCGTGGCAATGCCTCCATAACTGACTTATATAGCCTTCCCTTTTTACAGGAAATATTGGAGCTCTGCCCCATGTGTGGCAATACCTCGTGCGAAACTTTCTCTTGGAACATACTCCTAAATAATTATAATAGATATAATATAATAGATTGGTAGTTTATAGAGTCACACACGCTTGCTCAGGAGTGGTCAATTGTTGACCTGGGGGGCAAGCTAATGCTACCCCTTAGGACATACTCCGAGTAACACATACTCACACACACACATTGTAGTATAATTTCATCACGTGTCTACCTGGGGGTGGTCTGTTTTGTCCTGGGGAGGCAGCTAAAGCTACTCCTTAGGACAGACTCCTGGGAAAACACATCATCATTCATCAAAACTCGCATTATTCAATAGAAATATTGAATAGTGTTAACTGAATATATAAAACAATTTTGGTATTAGATTAATTTGATATTTGTTAATGTCAATACAATATTACGCCTCTTATATCCATGTTGATTTACTGTCTGCGCCCGTCTGTTCGCGTTCACAGTTCACTTTGTTTCTTTCATGAGCTCGTGAGTGTTGGCAGAGGATGCATCAGCCCATGCAAAAGCTGTCTGTGATGGATGAATCAAACTAACCCCTGTGTGCTTCTAGTTTTAAGTTCAGCTTCCCGTATCGTACCTTTACGTGGAGGTTTATTTGTAAAGGTACAGCACACCTCCTCATGTGTGTCTGCGGGTGAGACCGGGGTTGATTTAGGTTGGGACGTTTATCTAGAGATATTCTAGTTGAACTTGCCAGGCACCTTGAGGACCCAGCAGAGCTGATATCTGAGAGACAGAGGTCACAGATGTCAGAGCTGCTGATACAGACATAACACCAGTTACATTGCGTTATTAGGTGCCCATAGGTTTATTTTTGTCTCAGGAATATAGGAGCCGGTCAGCCCAGTCTCTTCCGAGTCTTTCCCTACCTTAACGGCCTAGCCGAGGGAGGCGAGAGATACTAGTTGACTGAAGGTGACCAGAGATGTCACGAATGAGTTTTGTTTGTTTTGGTAGAGTCTTTTTACTGGTCAGGACGATCTAATGTTTCCCCCCAAGGCATAGCCAAGGGTAAGGGATGTTTGACACCGCCTGATCACGGGGCCAACTTCCCAACGGATGGGTAGCGCTCGTTAACTATAACTTCAGTAGAGTCACTTGTTTGGAAGCCGGTCGGTCTAGCCTCTACCGATAGAGACACTAGCCGGCCGAGTTGGGGACGTGCCCAAGAAATTTATAAACACAGAAATACTTACAGCGGTTTTTCAATATTTTTTAATTAACGTCACACCTTAGGGTGCCAAAATTTTCGGCACACCAGTTTTTAAAATAATAAATATTTTACTTAAAAATGTTTTTGAGAATTGTACTTACTTGAAAGTACAATAACTATCATGGTTATTTTCAAAAGTATGTTTAATTATTAAATGCTACATTAATGGCTGTACACTAGCATTTCTGTGAGGCACACGTGCCGCAGTACATCAGTTGAAAATCGCTGCTTTATACAATTAAAAAAATCTACAAAAGTAGATTTAAACTTTTTTATTACTATCTTTTTATTTAATAATTACATTAGTTTAAAATTCCTGAGATGGGGGTAAACATTTCAGCTCCGTGCTTCGACAAAACTTGTGCAATTCGTCTCCCTGTTAGTGCGGGCACAGGTCGTCTTAGAAAGGGCAGGCAGACCTCTTTCCTCTAGGCTGTTCCGACTGTCCTCGCGATTCCTCCGTAGAGGAACGCCCTTTCCGGATTGGGTGACGTTCGTTTACATAGGGACCTGCAACTCTCCAGTAGATGTTGCAGGGCCAATCCCTGTGTGTACACATAAAAACGGGTTGAATATAAACCGTATTCAACCCTTAGGCAGGGACTATTTCAGGTCATCCTACTAACACTCGCTGGAGGGGCAACTAGGCATGGTTGCGCCTTCACGAGATTCATCAGCAGCAGAATGAAGAACTCATTAAAACAAAACTCTCTTAACATTTATCAGTATTACGTTCACATTCTGTTTTACATGATCTGTCGAATGGTTTGTGGGCGCTAATACCCGGTAATGCACTCCGGAAGTGGGCACTGTATCCGGGTGAACGAGTACTTTACCCGCGACCGGAGCTGGATTACCACACAACATTAAATCCTGCACACCAAGGACCTGTTTCCATTACCGGTTATTGCAAACTGCAACTTCTGGTACTTGAACTGGTCTGTGTAGGTGACTTTAAATCCCATGCCCTGCATGGGTGCCTTAATTCTTAGATTAGTTAACATTAGATATAAGTTCTATTGTCTGTATGTCTGTACTAATATCTGTTTTTTGTTTAGGTCGTCAGCTGTCTGCAGTTTCTAATCTAACATTTTCTTTTAGGTTTCGTCCATTATTTCACACTTAGATTAGTTCTTAGATTAGTTAACATTAGATATAAGTTCTATTGTCTGTATGTCTGTACTAATATCCGTTTTTTTTGTTTAGGTCGTCAGCTGTCTGGGGTTCCTAATCTAACATTTTCTTTTAGGTTTCGTCCATTATTTCAATCCTACTAATCTTACTTTTTTTGAGTGTTTTAGGTCAACCACAGACAAAACAGCCCAAATGAGAGATAGAGAGAATAGAAACGAGAAAGAGAGATACATATAAATAGAGGAGTGGCGAGAATCTCTCAGACCAAAGAAAAAGATTGATTTGAAAGTGTAAAGTAGAATTCAAACAAATTGTTACAAAATGCTATGAAATTTTATTAGTAATAAATAGTTTATTATTCTTGCCATTTCTGGCTTGGAATCTGCAAAAATCTTTACATTCGTATTGTTAATTGACCAGTTTGTAATTCTTAAATTTAAAGTCCAAAATAATTATAACAATAAAAAAAAAATATATTATGAAATTTTATTAAAAAATGTTTTTTGTTTTTTTTTCTTATTTTCCAATTTTTCCGGACCGCCAACATATATAAGGGAAGTATTGTGATCATACCAATTTTGACATTTCGAGATTTCGATGGATCTCCACGAATTGAGGTCCCTACATAACGTTTTGACTATTTTTAGCATGATGTCTGTCGGTCTATCTATCTGTCTATCTGTCTGTATGTCTGTCTGTTTGTCTGTCTGTCTGTATGTCTGTCTGTCTGTATGTCCGTCCGTCCGTTTGTCTGTTTCTGTACACGTGCAGAAGAAATTCGGCTAAAATAATTTTATTAAACTTCATATTTAAGCTTTTGACATCAATAGCACGAACTGATCAACTTTTGGTAAAAATCGGTTGACTAGAAATGGGAGTTTACTCGTGTCGATTTTAAGATTTTGGCGAATATTTAACAACAGAAAAAGATTTACGAAAAAAATTATTTAACGAAAGTAGCTATAAAATCAATAACTAACAACTTTTATCTCACATTTTTTGATAAAACGAAAAAAATTTTAAATTTTTTTACTTTGTGAAAGCGGTCGGTCCTGTGGTGGCCACATCTGATTTTTTTTCTCTTATTTTCCTAATTATAATAAGGCGGTAAGGGCCTGGTGTAGGGGTGTAGGGAGCCAGGTTTTCCAAATTTTATAGCATTTTGTAGAAAGCAATACGAGAGCTGGAGACGATTTTAAGATTTTTGCGAATATTTATCAACAGAAAAATATTTGGAAAAAAATTATAAAAAAACGTTGCTATAAAAGTAATAACTAACAACTTTTATTTGAGACATTTTTTGATAAAACGAAAAAAAATTGTTTTTTTTTTACTTTATAATGGCGGTTGGTCCTGTGGTGGCCACAGCTGTTTTTTTTTTCTTATTTTCCTAATTTTATTGAGGTGGTAAGGGCCTGGTGTAGGGGTGTTGGGAGCCAGGTTTTCCAAATTTTATAGCATTTTGTAGAAAGCAATACGAGAGCTGGAGACGATTTTAAGATTTTTGCGAATATTTATCAACAGAAAAATATTTGGAAAAAAATTATATAACAAAAGTTGCTATAAAAGTAATAACTAACAACTTTTATTTGAGACATTTTTTGATAAAACGAAAAAATTTTGAATTTTTTTACTTTGTAATGGCGGTTGGTCCTGTGGTGGCCACAGCTGTTTTTTTTTCTTATTTTCCTAATTTGATTGAGGTGGTAAGGGCCTGGTGTAGGGGTGTCGGGAGCCAGGTTTTCCAAATTTTATAGCATTTTGTAGAAAGCAATACGAGAGTTAGAGATCCCCATAACTCTCCCCTAGGTGTGAGGTCTTCTACCTCCAGACAACTCAAGGCCAGCTGTGCGACCATCAGCACTCCTAGCATGGCATATCCTCCCCAACTGCCCTCCCTTAGATATAAGACTTCCTAGTTCGTGTTTAAATCGGCTTCTAAGTTACAGTTTGCATTGTCCTGGTGCTAGAAGAAGTCTTAGAGGAACTGTGACGGGATAAGCTCAAGCCCTTGTTGGCCAAGAGACATCCTAGTTCAGTATACTCGTGACAAAGGAAGAGAGCACTGCATAACCAGAGAGGAGCGTCTCCAAGGGGACCTGGTGCTAGAAGAAGTCTTAGAGGAACTGGGCCAGGATAAGCTCAAGCCCTTGTTGGCCAAGAGACATCCTAGCTCAGTATACTCGTGACAAAGGAAGAGAGCACTGCATCACCAGAGAGGAGCGTCTCCAAGGGGACCTGGTGCTAGAAGAAGTCTTAGAGGAACTGTGCCGGGATAAGCTCAAGCCCTTGTTGGCCAAGAGACATCCTAGTTCAGTATACTCGTGACAAAGGAAGAGAGCACTGCATAACCAGAGAGGAGCGTCTCCAAGGGGACCTGGTGCTAGAAGAAGTCTTAGAGGAACTGGGCCAGGATAAGCTCAAGCCCTTGTTGGCCAAGAGACATCCTAGCTCAGTATACTCGTGACAAAGGAAGAGAGCACTACATCACCAGAGAGGAGCGTCTCCAAGGGGACCTGGTGCTAGAAGAAGTCTTAGAGGAACTGTGCCGGGATAAGCTCAAGCCCTTGTTGGCCAAGAGACATCCTAGCTCAGTATACTCGTGACAAAGGAAGAGAGCACTACATCACCAGAGAGGAGCGTCTCCAAGGGGACCTGGTGCTAGAAGAAGTCTTAGAGGAACTGTGCCGGGATAAGCTCAAGCCCTTGTTGGCCAAGAGACATCCTAGCTCAGTATACTCGTGACAAAGGAAGAGAGCACTACACCACCAGACGGGAGCGTCTCCAAGGGGACCTGCTGCTAGAAGAAGTCTTAGAGGAACTGGGACAGGATAAGCTCAAGCCCTTGTTGGCCAAGAGACATCCTAGTTCAGTATACTCGTGACAAAGGAAGAGAGCACTACATCACCAGAGAGGAGCGTCTCCAAGGGGACCTGGTGCTAGAAGAAGTCTTAGAGGAACTGTGCCGGGATAAGCTCAAGCCCTTGTTGGCCAAGAGACATCCTAGCTCAGTATACTCGTGACAAAGGAAGAGAGCACTACACCACCAGACGGGAGCGTCTCCAAGGGGACCTGCTGCTAGAAGAAGTCTTAGAGGAACTGGGACAGGATAAGCTCAAGCCCTTGTTGGCCAAGAGACATCCTAGTTCAGTATACTCGTGACAAAGGAAGAGAGCACTACATCACCAGAGAGGAGCGTCTCCAAGGGGACCTGGTGCTAGGAGAAAACAGCAGACATGTCCGAAAGGACCCGTGCAGGTCCCGGGAACAATAGGCCTGCTGCGCGATTTCCAATTTAAAAAAGTAAGTTAAAAAATTACCGCCCATATCAGGAGTATACTCAAACAAATTATTTATTACAGTTGGAAATCACTTCAGAACTCCCAGAGTAACTATGATTCCTTAAAATACTTCCCTTAGTTAGATTTCCTCCCTGTACAGGAAAATATAAGAGCTCTAGCCCAGCTCTGAGTGTCTAGATATAGGCTTGTCGAGTGACTATACATCAGCACTCCCAGCGTGGCAATGCCTCCATAACTGACCTTAGATAGAATTCCTCCCTTTACAGGAAAATATAAGAGCTCTAGCCCAGCTCTGAGTGTCTAGATATAGGCTTGTCGAGTGACTATTATACATCAGCACTCCCAGCGTGGCAATGCCTCCATAACTGACCTTAGATAGAATTCCCCCCTTTACAGGAAAATATAAGAGCTCTAGCCCTGCTCTGAGTGTCTAGATATAGGCTTGTCGAGTGACTATACATCAGCACTCCCAGCGTGGCAATGCCTCCATAACTGACCTTAGATAGAATTCCTCCCTTTACAGGAAAATATAAGAGCTCTAGCCCAGCTCTGAGTGTCTAGATATAGGCTTGTCGAGTGACTATACATCAGCACTCCCAGCGTGGCAATGCCTCCATAACTGACCTTAGATAGAATTCCCTTCTTTACAGGAAAATATAAGAGCTCTAGCCCAGCTCTGAGTGTCTAGATATAGGCTTGTCGAGTGACTATACATCAGCACTCCCAGCGTGGCAATGCCTCCATAACTGACCTGAGATAGAATTCCTCCCTTTACAGGAAAATATAAGAGCTCTAGCCCAGCTCTGAGTGTCTAGATATAGGCTTGTCGAGTGACTATACATCAGCACTCCCAGCGTGGCAATGCCTCCATAACTGACCTTAGATAGAATTCCTCCCTTTACAGGAAAATATAAGAGCTCTAGCCCAGCTCTGAGTGTCTAGATATAGGCTTGTCGAGTGACTATTATACATCAGCACTCCCAGCGTGGCAATGCCTCCATAACTGACCTTAGATAGAATTCCCCCCTTTACAGGAAAATATAAGAGCTCTAGCCCTGCTCTGAGTGTCTAGATATAGGCTTGTCGAGTGACTATACATCAGCACTCCCAGCGTGGCAATGCCTCCATAACTGACCTTAGATAGAATTCCTCCCTTTACAGGAAAATATAAGAGCTCTAGCCCAGCTCTGAGTGTCTAGATATAGGCTTGTCGAGTGACTATACATCAGCACTCCCAGCGTGGCAATGCCTCCATAACTGACCTTAGATAGAATTCCCCCCTTTACAGGAAAATATAAGAGCTCTAGCCCAGCTCTGAGTGTCTAGATATAGGCTTGTCGAGTGACTATACATCAGCACTCCCAGCGTGGCAATGCCTCCATAACTGACCTTAGATAGAATTCCTCCCTTTACAGGAAAATATAAGAGCTCTAGCCCAGCTCTGAGTGCCCAGATATAGGCTTGTCGAGTGACTATACATCAGCACTCCCAGCGTGGCAATGCCTCCATAACTGACCTTAGATAGAATTCCTCCCTTTACAGGAAAATATAAGAGCTCTAGCCCAGCTCTGAGTGTCTAGATATAGGCTTGTCGAGTGACTATACATCAGCACTCCCAGCGTGGCAATGCCTCCATAACTGACCTTAGATAGAATTCCTCCCTTTACAGGAAAATATAAGAGCTCTAGCCCAGCTCTGAGTGTCTAGATATAGGCTTGTCGAGTGACTATTATACATCAGCACTCCCAGCGTGGCAATGCCTCCATAACTGACCTTAGATAGAATTCCCCCCTTTACAGGAAAATATAAGAGCTCTAGCCCTGCTCTGAGTGTCTAGATATAGGCTTGTCGAGTGACTATACATCAGCACTCCCAGCGTGGCAATGCCTCCATAACTGACCTTAGATAGAATTCCTCCCTTTACAGGAAAATATAAGAGCTCTAGCCCAGCTCTGAGTGTCTAGATATAGGCTTGTCGAGTGACTATACATCAGCACTCCCAGCGTGGCAATGCCTCCATAACTGACCTTAGATAGAATTCCCCCCTTTACAGGAAAATATAAGAGCTCTAGCCCAGCTCTGAGTGTCTAGATATAGGCTTGTCGAGTGACTATACATCAGCACTCCCAGCGTGGCAATGCCTCCATAACTGACCTTAGATAGAATTCCTCCCTTTACAGGAAAATATAAGAGCTCTAGCCCAGCTCTGAGTGCCCAGATATAGGCTTGTCGAGTGACTATACATCAGCACTCCCAGCGTGGCAATGCCTCCATAACTGACCTTAGATAGAATTCCTCCCTTTACAGGAAAATATAAGAGCTCTAGCCCAGCTCTGAGTGTCTAGATATAGGCTTGTCGAGTGACTATACATCAGCACTCCCAGCGTGGCAATGCCTCCATAACTGACCTTAGATAGAATTCCTCCCTTTACAGGAAAATATAAGAGCTCTAGCCCAGCTCTGAGTGTCTAAATATAGGCTTGTCGAGTGACTATACATCAGCACTCCCAGCGTGGCAATGCCTCCAAAACTGACCTTAGATAGAATTCCCACCTTTACAGGAAAATATAAGAGCTCTAGCCCAGCTCTGAGTGTCTAAATATAGGCTTGTCGAGTGACTATACAACAGCACTCCCAGCGTGGCAATGCCTCCATAACTGACTTCCCTTAGATAACATAATCTCCTTAGAAGGAAACTGAGATAATAATGTTTTCTAGAAAATGATGCTTTTGTATAACATGGTTGGAGATGGTTTTGTGCATATAAGGTGGTGGTAGATATATGGTTTAGTTGTGGTGGTGGTTAGTGGATATTGGAAGTAGTTCGTTAGTAGTATGGTAGTGGGCTGTAGTGTTTGTATGTATCAGGAATGGTGGTGGATTTATGCACAATGGCATCTCCAAATTAATGATAATACATCAGCGCAATTCTTAGATAAAACATATCTCTGTTACCGGGCAATACTAGATTTAAATATTAGAGTTCACTGCTCCAGGTCAGGGCTTATAGACACAGTACAGCTTGCCGAGTGACTATACACCAGCACTCCCAGCGTGGCAATGCTTCCACACCCGACTCCCTTAGATAGCTCTCCACCCTTTACAGGAAAATGAGATAACAGATCTCTCTGCCCCAGGTCAGGGCTTATAGACACAGTACAGCTTGCCGAGTGGCTATACACCAGCACTCCCAGCGTGGCAATGCTCCCACACCCGACTCCCTTAGATAGCTCTCCACCCTTTACAGGAAAATGAGATAACAGATCTCTCTGCCCCAGGTCAGGGCTTATAGACACAGTACAGCTTGCCGAGTGACTATACACCAGCACTCCCAGCGTGGCAATGCTTCCACACCCGACTCCCTTAGATAGCTCTCCACCCTTTACAGGAAAATGAGATAACAGATCTCTCTGTCCCAGGTCAGGGCTTATAGACACAGCACAGCTTGCCGAGTGACTATACACCAGCACTCCCAGCGTGGCAATGCTTCCACACCCGACTCCCTTAGATAGATCTCCACCCTTTACAGGAAAATGAGATAACAGATCTCTCTGCCCCAGGTCAGGGCTTATAGACACAGTACAGCTTGCCGAGTGGCTATACACCAGCACTCCCAGCGTGGCAATGCTTCCACACCCGACTCCCTTAGATAGCTCTCCACCCTTTACAGGAAAATGAGATAACAGATCTCTCTGCCCCAGGTCAGGGCTTATAGACACAGTACAGCTTGCCGAGTGGCTATACACCAGCACTCCCAGCGTGGCAATGCTCCCACACCCGACTCCCTTAGATAGCTCTCCACCCTTTACAGGAAAATGAGATAACAGATCTCTCTGCCCCAGGTCAGGGCTTATAGACACAGTACAGCTTGCCGAGTGACTATACACCAGCACTCCCAGCGTGGCAATGCTTCCACACCCGACTCCCTTAGATAGCTCTCCACCCTTTACAGGAAAATGAGATAACAGATCTCTCTGCCCCAGGTCAGGGCTTATAGACACAGTACAGCTTGCCGAGTGGCTATACACCAGCACTCCCAGCGTGGCAATGCTCCCACACCCGACTCCCTTAGATAGCTCTCCACCCTTTACAGGAAAATGAGATAACAGATCTCTCTGCCCCAGGTCAGGGCTTATAGACACAGTACAGCTTGCCGAGTGACTATACACCAGCACTCCCAGCGTGGCAATGCTTCCACACCCGACTCCCTTAGATAGCTCTCCACCCTTTACAGGAAAATGAGATAACAGATCTCTCTGCCCCAGGTCAGGGCTTATAGACACAGTACAGCTTGCCGAGTGACTATACACCAGCACTCCCAGCGTGGCAATGCTTCCACACCCGACTCCCTTAGATAGATCTCCACCCTTTACAGGAAAATGAGATAACAGATCTCTCTGCCCCAGGTCAGGGCTTATAGACACAGTACAGCTTGCCGAGTGGCTATACACCAGCACTCCCAGCGTGGCAATGCTCCCACACCCGACTCCCTTAGATAGCTCTCCACCCTTTACAGGAAAATGAGATAACAGATCTCTCTGCCCCAGGTCAGGGCTTATAGACACAGTACAGCTTGCCGAGTGGCTATACACCAGCACTCCCAGCGTGGCAATGCTCCCACACCCGACTCCCTTAGATAGCTCTCCACCCTTTACAGGAAAATGAGATAACAGATCTCTCTGCCCCAGGTCAGGGCTTATAGACACAGTACAGCTTGCCGAGTGACTATACACCAGCACTCCCAGCGTGGCAATGCTTCCACACCCGACTCCCTTAGATAGCTCTCCACCCTTTACAGGAAAATGAGATAACAGATCTCTCTGCCCCAGGTCAGGGCTTATAGACACAGTACAGCTTGCCGAGTGGCTATACACCAGCACTCCCAGCGTGGCAATGCTCCCACACCCGACTCCCTTAGATAGCTCTCCACCCTTTACAGGAAAATGAGATAACAGATCTCTCTGCCCCAGATCAGGGCTTATAGACACAGTACAGCTTGCCGAGTGACTATACACCAGCACTCCCAGCGTGGCAATGCTTCCACACCCGACTCCCTTAGATAGCTCTCCACCCTTTACAGGAAAATGAGATAACAGATCTCTCTGCCCCAGGTCAGGGCTTATAGACACAGTACAGCTTGCCGAGTGGCTATACACCAGCACTCCCAGCGTGGCAATGCTCCCACACCCGACTCCCTTAGATAGCTCTCCACCCTTTACAGGAAAATGAGATAACAGATCTCTCTGCCCCAGGTCAGGGCTTATAGACACAGTACAGCTTGCCGAGTGACTATACACCAGCACTCCCAGCGTGGCAATGCTTCCACACCCGACTCCCTTAGATAGCTCTCCACCCTTTACAGGAAAATGAGATAACAGATCTCTCTGCCCCAGGTCAGGGCTTATAGACACAGTACAGCTTGCCGAGTGGCTATACACCAGCACTCCCAGCGTGGCAATGCTTCCACACCCGACTCCCTTAGATAGCTCTCCACCCTTTACAGGAAAATGAGATAACAGATCTCTCTGCCCCAGGTCAGGGCTTATAGACACAGTACAGCTTGCCGAGTGGCTATACACCAGCACTCCCAGCGTGGCAATGCTTCCACACCCGACTCCCTTAGATAGCTCTCCACCCTTTACAGGAAAATGAGATAACAGATCTCTCTGCCCCAGGTCAGGGCTTATAGACACAGTACAGCTTGCCGAGTGGCTATACACCAGCACTCCCAGCGTGGCAATGCTCCCACACCCGACTCCCTTAGATAGCTCTCCACCCTTTACAGGAAACTGAGATAACAGATCTCTCTGCCCCAGGTCAGGGCTTATAGACAAAGTACAGCTTGCCGAGTGACTATACACCAGCACTCCCAGCGTGGCAATGCTTCCACACCCGACTCCCTTAGATAGCTCTCCACCCTTTACAGGAAACTGAGATAACAGATCTCTCTGCCCCAGGTCAGGGCTTATAGACACAGTACAGCTTGCCGAGTGACTATACACCAGCACTCCCAGCGTGGCAATGCTTCCACACCCGACTCCCTTAGATAGCTCTCCACCCTTTACAGGAAACTGAGATAACAGATCTCTCTGCCCCAGGTCAGGGCTTATAGACAAAGTACAGCTTGCCGAGTGACTATACACCAGCACTCCCAGCGTGGCAATGCTTCCACACCCGACTCCCTTAGATAGCTCTCCACCCTTTACAGGAAACTGAGATAACAGATCTCTCTGCCCCAGGTCAGGGCTTATAGACACAGTACAGCTTGCCGAGTGACTATACACCAGCACTCCCAGCGTGGCAATGCTTCCACACCCGACTCCCTTAGATAGCTCTCCACCCTTTACAGGAAACTGAGATAACAGATCTCTCTGCCCCAGGTCAGGGCTTATAGACACAGTACAGCTTGCCGAGTGACTATACACCAGCACTCCCAGCGTGGCAATGCTTCCACACCCGACTCCCTTAGATAGCTCTCCACCCTTTACAGGAAACTGAGATAACAGATCTCTCTGCCCCAGGTCAGGGCTTATAGACAAAGTACAGCTTGCCGAGTGACTATACACCAGCACTCCCAGCGTGGCAATGCTTCCACACCCGACTCCCTTAGATAGCTCTCCACCCTTTACAGGAAACTGAGATAACAGATCTCTCTGCCCCAGGTCAGGGCTTATAGACACAGTACAGCTTGCCGAGTGACTATACACCAGCACTCCCAGCGTGGCAATGCTTCCACACCCGACTCCCTTAGATAGCTCTCCACCCTTTACAGGAAACTGAGATAACAGATCTCTCTGCCCCAGGTCAGGGCTTATAGACACAGTACAGCTTGCCGAGTGACTATACACCAGCACTCCCAGCGTGGCAATGCTCCCACACCCGACTCCCTTAGATATAAGACTAATCAATATGTTACAGCTCCGCCAGGAACGTTTCAGCTCTGCTCAGAGATGCAGGCCCGTGCAGGTCCCGGTTACAATAGGCCTGCCGCGCTGGTTTCCGGTCCACAAAGTAAGTCCGAATACAAAAGACCTAGAGGCAGATTTTACATCGGTTGTTTTGTTACAGCTGGGGCCAGCATCAAGTGGAAGAAGAATTGTGTGATAAGTGTCCGTATTATATTTCCGAATTTAACGGCTTCCTCCCAGTGTGTTTGTTCTTTGAATGGGTCTCGTCCTGAGACCTGGTGTTAGAGTTAGCTTAAATCCTCCGTGAGTGTTTAGTGAGTGCCTGAGAAGCAGAGGGGTTTGCTGTCGGCGAAGGATCCTGGTATTCCAGCCCTCGAGAACTTGGTAGGTCTCCCTTTATATAATTAATGATATAATTAAAAATAGAATTAAACACCTTTTGAAAGACTATATTTTTAACTTATTAACTGTTTGACTTATTGCTGTTTTATTGTTACAGCCACCGATGGAGGAGTCCGCTGTAAGTTCTCAGATGGGCGTAGCGCCCAGAGCCGCTGGGGCTACACGGGGTAAGTCCTCAACACAAGTTGAGAATTCCTTATTTTGCTGGGTTGACTGGATATACTGAGGCTTTTTATCAAAATCACTTTCATCCATTATACTTAGGAAAGAAAAATATTTTTGGCATTTCTGCAAAATCCTAAATTAGAAAATTTAGGACTTTTTTATTTACTATTATTACCATTCTTTTATTTATTTTGAAATTACACCTAATCCAAAGAAAAAGATTAGATACGTACATTTGTAATAAAACATAATTTTTGATAATAAAATTGACAAGTATTTAATACCTTAAGTTTTAAGTTATTTCTTATTCCCAATTAACATATTTATTTTTTGTTTATAATAATCTGCTAATAATTAATTTACGAAGGAGAGAATTAAATTTAGTATTAAATTAATTTTAATATTTAGTTTATCCTCTATTTTTTAATTTTTGTGAGACAATCTTTTCAATTTTCAATTTCAAATTTCTATCTACTTTTGCATTTCTAGGACCATTCCTCCAATGGAATATTGCTTAAGGCTATATCCTTTGGCATAGATAAAGCTGGAAGAACACAACTAAAGCCAGTTTTAAAAATTGACTGTTAATTCATAATTTTTAACATTTTTCTCTTTAAGTTGAAATGTAATTTGATTTATTTCCATGCCAAAAATATACAGTTTTTTATAATATGTTTAAAAATGAATTCGATAATTTTAATAGTTTTTGTATCTTTTTTTTAAATTAGTATAAAGTAAATATTAGGAATAGAATAACAATTGAAATAAAGGAGTATAATTGTTTGTCCTCGGAGAAAGTTTCTAAAACGAGGTAAAATAATGGAGTTTTCCTAGAGGTGTTGATCTCTAGACTTGTCGAGTGACTATACATCAGCACTCCCAGCGTGACAATGCCTCCATAACTGACCTTAGATAGAATTTCCCCCTTTACAGGAAAATATAAGAGCTCTAGCCCAGCTCTGAGTGTCCAGATATAGCCTTGTCGAGTGACTATACATCAGCACTCCCAGCGTGACAATGCCTCCATAACTAACCTTAGATAGATTTCCCTCCTTTACAGGAAAATATAAGAGCTCTAGCCCAGCTCTGAGTGTCCAGATATAGGCTTGTCGAGTGACTATACATCAGCACTCCCAGCGTGGCAATGCCTCCAGAACTGACCTTAGATAGATTTCCCCCCTTTACAGGATAATGAAATATAAGAGCTCTAGCCCAGCTCTGAGTGTCCAGATATAGGCTTGCCGAGTGACTATACATCAGCACTCCCAGCGTGGCAATGCCTCCATAACTGACCTTAGATAGATTTCCCCCCTTTACAGGAAAATATAAGAGCTCTAGGCCAGCTCTGAGTGCCCAGATATAGGCTTGCCGAGTGACTATACATCAGCACTCCCAGCGTGGCAATGCCTCCATAACTGACCTTAGATAGATTTCCCCCCTTTACAGGAAAATATAAGAGCTCTAGCCCAGCTCTGATTGTCCAGATATAGGCTTGCCGAGTGACTATACATCAGCACTCCCAGCGTGGCAATGTCTTCATAACTGACCTTAGATAGATTTCCCCCCTTTACAGGAAAATATAAGAGCTCTAGCCCAGCTCTGAGTGTTCAGATATAGGCTTGCCGAGTGACTATACATCAGCACTCCCAGCGTGGCAATGCCTCCATAACTAACTTCCCTGAGTTAGACTTTCCCCCTTTGTGGGCAATACCTCATGCGAAACTTCCTCTTGGAACATACTCCTAAATAATTATAATAGATATATAGATATAATATAATAGATTGATAGTTTATAGAGTCGCACACGCTTACTCAGGAGTGGTCATTAGTTGACCTGGGGGGGAAGCTAGTGCTACCTCTTAGGGCATACTCCGAGTAACATACACTCACACACACACACACACTGTAGTATCATTTCATCACGTGTCTACCTGGGGGTGGTCCTTTTTGTCCTGGGGAGGCAGCTAAAGCTACTCCTTAGAACAGACTCCTAGGAAAACACATCATCATTCACCAAAACTCCCATTATTCAATAGAAATATTGAATAATGTGAACTGCATATGTAAAACTATTTTGGTATTAGATTAATTTGATATTTGTTAATGTCAATACAATATTACGCCTCTTATATCCATGTTGATTTACTGTCTGCGCCCTTCTGTTCGCGTTCACAGTTCACTTTGTTTCTTTCATGAGCTCGTGAGTGTTGGCAGAGGATGCATCAGCCCAGGCAAAAGCTGTCTGTGATGGATGAATCAAACTAACCCCTGTGTGCTTCTAGTTTTAAGTTCAGCTTCCCGTATCGTACCTTTACGTGGAGGTTTATTTGTAAAGGTACAGCACACCTCCTCATGTGTGTCTGCGGGTGAGACCGGGGTTGATTTAGGTTGGGACGTTTATCTAGAGATATTCTAGTCGAACTTGCCAGGCACCTTGAGGACCCAGCAGAGCTGATATCTGAGAGACAGAGGTCACAGATGTCAGAGCTGCTGATACAGACACCACACCAGTTACATTGCGTTATTAGGTGCCCATAGGTTTATTTTTGTCTCAGGAATATAGGAGCCGGTCAGCCCAGTCTCTTCCGAGTCTTTCCCTACCTTAACGGCCTAGCCGAGGGAGGCGAGAGATACTAGTTGACTGAAGGTGACCAGAGATGTCACGAATAAGTTTTGTTTGTTTTGGTAGAGTCTTTTTACTGGTCGGGACGATCTGATGTTTCCCCCCAAGGCATAGCCAAGGGTAAGGGATGTTGGACACCGCCTGATCACGGGGCCAACTTCCCAGCGGATGGGTAGCGCTCGTTAACTATAGCTTCAGTAGAGTCACTTGTTTGGAAGCCGGTCGGTCTAGCCTCTTCCGATAGAGACACTAGCTGGCCGAGTTGGGGACGTGCCCAAAAAATTTATAAACACAGAAATACTTACAGCGATTTTTCAATATTTTTCAAATTGTTGATTATTAATTTTATATTCATAGCTGGTGGTACACTAGCAGTTCTGTGAGGATATGTGCCACGGATCCTCAGTTGAAAATCGCTGCTTTATAAAATTTAAAAAATCTACAAAAGTAGATTTTAAGTTTTTTTATTATTGTATTTTTATTAAATAATTTTACTTTAAAATTCCTGAGATGGGTGTAAACATTTCAGCTCCGTGCTTCGACAAAACTTGTGCAATTCGGTTCCCTTTTAGTGCGGGCACAGGTCGTCTTAGAAAGGGCAGACAGACCTCTTTCCTCTAGGCTGTTCGGATGTCCTCGCGATTCCTCCGTGGAGCCCAAGCCCTTTCCATTGCACTTCGGATTGGGTGGCGATGGCTTACACAAGGACCTCCAATGGACTCTTCTATAGACGTTGTAGGGACAATCCCTGTGTGTGAACACTATATTGGGTTTAAATACAAACAGTATTAAACTCTTAGGCAGGGACTATTTCAGGACACCCTACTAACACTCGCTGGAGGGGCAACTAGGCATGGTTGTACCTTCACGAGATTCATCAGCAGCAAAAAGAAGAACTCATTAAAACACAACTCTCTTAACATTTTTTGGTATTACGATCACATGCTGTTTTACATGTTTTGTCGAATGGTATGTGGGCGCTAATACCCGGTAATTCACTCCGGAAGTGGGCATGGTATCCGGGTGAACGAGTACTTTACCCGCGACCGGAGCTGGATTACCACACAACATTAAATCCTGCACACGAAGGACCTGTTTCCATGACTGGTTATTGCAAATTGCAACTTCTGGTACTGGAACTGGTCTGTGTAGGTAACTCTAAATCCTGTGCTCTGCATGGGTGCCATAGCTCTTAGTTTAGTTAACACTAGATATAAGTTCTATTGTCTGTATGTCTGTACTAATATCTGTTTTATGTTTTAGGTCGTCTACTGTCTGCAGTTCTCAATCTAATATTTTCTTTCAGGTTTCTTCCGTTACTTCAATCCTACTAATCTTACTTTGTGTGAGTTTTAGGTGAACAGACCCACAGACAAAACAACCCAAATAATGAAAGATTGAGAGAATATTAACGAGAAAGAGAGATACAGAGAAATAGAGGAGTAACGAGAATCTCTCAGAGCAAAGAAAGATATTGGTTTGAAATTGCCACAAAATGCTATGAAATTTTATTAAGAAATGTTTTTTAAAATTTTTTTCTTATTAACCAAATTTTATTGAGGTGGTAAGGTCCTGGTGTAGGGGTGTTGGGAGCCAGGTTTTCCAAAATTCACAGCATTTTGTAAAAAGTATTACAACTGGTGACCCCTATTACTATCCACCAAGTGTGAGGTCTTGTACCTCCAGAACACTCAAGGCCGGCTGTGTGACTGTACATCAGTACTCCCAGCTTGGCATATCTTCCCCTACTGCTCTCCCTTAGACCTAAGACTTCCTAGTTAGTGTTTAAATCTGCTTCTAAGTTACAGTTCGTATTGTCCTGGTGCTAGAAGAAGTCTTAGAGGAACTGTGCCGGGATAAGCTCAAGCCCTTGTTGGCCAAGAGACATCCTAGGTCAGTATACTCGTGACAAAGGAAGAGAGCACTACATCACCAGAAGAGAGCGTCTCCAAGGGGACCTGGTGCTAGAAGAAGTCTTAGAGGAACTGGGCCGGGATAAGCTCAAGCCCTTGTTGGCCAAGAGACATCCTAGCTCAGTATACTCGTGACAAAGGAAGAGAGCACTGCATCACCAGAGATGAGCGTCTCCAAGGGGACCTGGTGCTAGAAGAAGTCTTAGAGGAACTGGGCCAGGATAAGCTCAAGCCCTTGTTGGCCAAGAGACATCCTAGCTCAGTATACTCGTGACAAAGGAAGAGAGCACTTCATCACCAGAGAGGAGCGTCTCCAGAGGGACCTGGTGCTAGAAGAAGTCAACAGACATCTCCGAAAGGAGCCGTGCAGGTCCCGGTTACAATATGCCTGCCGCGTTGGTTCCCGGTCCACAAAGTAAGTCCGAATACAAGAGGCCCGGAGGCAGATTTCTCAATGTCTTTTTTGTTACAGTTGGGGGTCGGCACCAAGTGAAAGAAGAATAGTGTCGTGTACTGTCCATATACTGTGATAATATTATAAATGTATTGTCAATATACAACATAATAAATGAACTTGCCCTGTTAGTTACGTATTATAAAATGAGACAGATAATAAATAGTTTAAATAAAGCCATAAAACGAACAATATATCTTCAGAGCTAAAGTTTCTTATTTAAATATTTATTGTAAATAAAAATTAAAAATATATGTATATATGAAGGTCTAAAAATTATATCAATAATTTCTTCTTTAGGCACTATCAGCTGGGCTGTCTTTTGGCCTCACATTAGTCCTCTATCTTGATCTGTTAATTGTAAAGTGTCAAAAAATATTTAGTATATATCAGATAACCTAAAAAATATATTGCGTAAAAACAAATTACATGGAGAATTTTCTCCATAAAATGTACCCATGTTAAATCGAATGTACCCATGATTTGTTTAAAAAAATGTTATTGTTTATATCAAATAACATGGGCAAATGTTTATACAGATGTTGATAGGCGACTATATATTTTCAGTGATATGGACTTCGTAGTAATTAGAGTCAAAATTAATTATTTGGGGATATAAATTATTGGTAATATGAGTCTTCAAGATAAGTTAAAAGGGTTTTATTGTTAATTGGAGAGCTGATTATTTTTACAAAGACAAAAAAATGGGGTTCAGAGATCAAATTATTAGTATAAGAAAAGAGCTGGAAAAATCTTGTGAGAGACAAAAGGAGTCATGAGTAAACCGTCACCGTGTACGGACGAACCTCCCAAGCATTTTTGATAGAGAAACCCGGTAGCGTGTAGTGGGTAAACCAGAAGTAATCTGGAAGTGTTGAGGACAGTTTAATGAAATAAATGAACCTCGTTAACGGGTTAAACACTACGAGTGTTGTGAGGTGTTTAGCGGCTTGTGAGGTGATAACGGTGATTGTGAGGTTTTGTACTTGAGTGTCTCTCATGGGATTTTACAGCCAGCATTAAATTGTAAGTTCTAATGTAATTAATAACCTTCGATTCTAACTAAACATTAAACGTATATTAAGTAAAATGCAGACTTTAATTCAAACACCTCTATTCCTCTCATAAAGAATCTAAGCAACCGACCGGCGGATCCTTTAGGTTTTCAGACTTGATACCGCTCGCAAGTCTTGGAATCCACTATGTGGAGGGCCTTTCAAAGTAAGTACAATGAAATTATTTAAATTCATTTAGCTAACCTTGACGTTTGGACCGATCCTAGAAATGCACCCACAAACTGTGCAAATTTTCAAGTGGCTTGAAATGACTTTTGGAATTTTCTGACGAACAGCCCCACCACGATTCTGGCGGCTGACTTGTTTCGATTATTAGCCATAACTAAACTATCAATTACAAAAAAAATTAAACGGGATGAAATGCAATGCTACTTTCCGGACTATCACTAGTCGGATTGCTGATAGATGACTGTTACATGTATGTATCAAGTAGTGCATTCATATAATAATCTAGTTACCATTTTGCAGCGTTTTTAAAAATGTTTTTTGTTATTTGTCTTAGCTGTCAGTGTCTGTTAATAATATTAATTAATAAAGCTTGCGGCCAATTATTAAATTCACAAACTTTAATTTTAAATCTGCTGGGATATTTTAGTTCCGAAAAAGGGAACAATGGGCCACTTATTTCTCTATCTTGTGTCTATCACAGAGTAGCAGCTGCCTTAAAGATTTCGGAATCAATAATTCGTAGAATTATAAAATGTAATAAATCTGAACTTCTCACTAACAAAATCACGAGAAAACTAAGGAAATTAAAATTTGAACTAGTTTATTTTATTGATACATTGGCACAAACGTGTGGTCAGATAGTACAAAGATTACCTCCTTATCACTGCCAGTTTAACCCCATTAAACTAATTTGGGGTATAACAAAAAATTATTATGATAGATATATGGGTCAAAACGGATATAGTGATAACGAAGTTTTTAAAAAGGGGCAAGTAGCCTGTGATCAAATTAGTTGTGAAACTTGGGCAAAAATGTTAAAAAAATCGAAAATTTAATAAATGAATGGTGGGAAAGGGAAAGGATTGTTAATGATATTAATCCAATAATAATAAATACAAGAAATGACAGCGATATTTCAGAAAACGACGATATCATACATTGCAGTGACTAATTTTTTTATAATAAAAATTAATATTTAAATACAACTTGTAGCAATATAAAGTCTGTTCCAAACGGTTAGGCGGAACTAGATTTTGCAATCTAGTTACTTTCATCGTTTAAATCGTGCTTTTCGGCCGTTTTGTTTAAGCTTCGTAAATCGTACTTACAATAAACATTTTTTGGTTAAGGTTAATATCATTTTAAAATGTCATTTTCTTTATATTTTGATTTTTTGTGTCATTCTTGATACAAATTTCCCATTTACTTATTTTTTGTCATTGAAATATGTAAAAAAAAATAATTTAATTTTGACATGTCATTCGTTTCCATGGTTACATTGTTGGAATTTAAAATTTTGACATTCCAACGTGAAAAATGAAATAAACCAAGCAAGGTCCCTTCTCGTGACAACCTAAAAGAACTAAATTCCCATTTAGTTCCGCGTAACCGTTTGGAACAGACTGTATTATATGAATAAATATATTTTTACTTAATATTTTATTACTTTGTATTTAGGGGAAACATAAAAATTTAATTTAATTAAACAACAAATTATAATCCAAAATTTACGTATGAGTATAAGTTTTTCCTTATTTATAATTATTACCTTAAAATTAATAATTTTGTTTGTTTGAGTACTGCTGTGAATTTATTTTCGTGCTCTAATTAGTAAAGATATCTACGAATCATGCCGTTTCTTTCTAATGCTTTGTTTTTTATTCAAATAATTTGGAAGGTTAGTTGTCAACTTGCGTCACTATACGTTACTATGGGTATGCAAATAATTATAATGATATAGACAGAGAAAGCATATAGTATTGTATATCGATACTTGTAGCAACGAACAGTTACCTATCAGCAATCCGAATATATCACTGGTCTACGTCGGTACTTAATTTAAGTTGGCTTAAAATTACAATGTTTAAAATTCATGAAAAGAGCACTTTGGAAAAACAAATATTAAAACAAAATATTCTATTGTCTATACATTTATTACATATATTTATAATTACAATTATAACACAATCTATTAATAATGGATACTAAAAATTTGGTATATATAACAGATAAATTAATAACTAATTATATAATAAATATAATTCTTTGTAGAGAAAGAAATTCCAGCATATTTGTAGATTGGATAACGTAAATGCACTTCGAAAACTTTTTCCAACAGGGCGCTGGTCTGCTTTACAAAGATGCTACTTTAACTGTATATGCATTTCTTACAAAAATAAGAGATATAAAACATACTGTAGAAGCCAAGAAAAACTACGAATAGAAACGATATACCATGTCAAAAATTATCCATTTAGAATACATCCATTCAGCATGTTCAAGTACGTATTTTCCATTTTCAAATTTATTTTCAGATATATAAAAGTTCTGGAAGCTAATAAATACACTTTATACAATTATTATTGCAATTCACGTATTCATTTTTCCTAACCGTTTGTAAATTTTTAAATACAGTTTAATTTTTCACATAAATTCTTTCATCTTATATTAATGACTTGTCAATTTTAACAATTGATCTCAACGCTAACTAAAGATTTTTTTTAGACAGTAAATTAACAGGGAGGTTGGGAGGTACAGTCTATTTTAAACGATTAGGCGGAACTAACCGGAATTTTCATTTTTGTAATTTGTCATTAGTTATTTTTAGGGTTTTGTAGGTATGACCAAAAAACTCTTACACCGTCATTTTGTCGTCTGTCTATTTGTCTGTCTCAAAAACAAAAACTGTGATTTTTTCTGCATTTGCTTCATTTAAGTTTTCATTAAAGTAATAAGAAAAATATTGATGAATAGCTTCATTTTTAGGGTTTTGTAGGTATGACCAAAAAACCCTTCTACCGTCATTTTGTCGTCTGTCTGTCTGTCTGTCTGTTCGGTAAAAATGGTAGCCAAACGGCTAAACTTAGAATGTTGAAATTTGGCATGCTTATACAACTCTTTGACCCGCACATAGGAAAAATACTAAAACATCTAAAAAACATATCCCCTTAAAAATATAAACAAATACAGTCTGTTCCAAACGGTTAAGCGGAACTAAATGGGGATTTAGTTCTTTTAGGTTGTCACGAGAAGGGACCTTGCTTGGGTTATTTCATTTTTCACGTTGGGATGTCAAAATTTAAAATTCCAACAATGAAACCATGGAAACGAATTACATATATCAAAATTAAATTATTTTTTTTTACATATTTTAATGACAAAAAAATAAATAAATGGGAAATTTGTATTAAGAATCACACAAAAAATATAAATATAAAGAAAATGACATTTTAAAATGATATTAACCTTAACAAAAAAATGTTTATTGTAAGTATGATTTACAAAGCTTAAACAAAACGGCCGAAAAGCACGATTTAAACGATGAAAGTAAATAGATTGTAACATCGAAAAAAAATAATATTTTTTTTTAAATTCTGAGTATCAAATGAAAAAAAATTATTTTTGCAAAATAAATTCTTTTGACGCGATTTTTGCCGAAATTCTGCAAAAAAAAATTGTCCCACACCCTGTAGTCCAGATGGTTTAAACTAAAAATCTGAAAAATTCTCAGTAATGTACATTGGTGTGAACCGGAATAGTACAACAGGAATTTTTGATCAGGTTATGTTTTTGGAAAATAACGCATTTTTTGTTTTTTGCTTGACCATGTAAAATATTTAATAACTTATGTAACACAGTAAACCAGCATGCTTTCATGGTGTAATGGTTAGCATCCTCGCGTTTAAATTTTCAAACTAGGGTTCGCTACCGGTCTGGAGACACTTTTATTTTTTGTTTATTTTTGCATTTTTATTTTGTTTAAATTATTTTTTCAAAATTCTAGTTATATTTGGGCAAATGTTGCATTTAATTTCTAGAAACGTAAATTTAATAACCAGTGGAAATTGTTGAAATTGAATACACGAAATCAGAAGGGCGGAGTTATGACTTAAAACAACCAATGGAAGCTATAGGCGCAATTTTCAAAATTTTAATGAACCTTACTATATAAAAAAAAAAAAATACTGCACATATTTAGAAACCTAAATAATAGTATTATGCATTCGAATTAATATTAACAAAAAAAAATATTTTAACATAAAATTTGTTTTGGCATCCCAAATAATCATCATTCACTTACTAAGTACCTGCGAAACCCTGAAATGTGTAAAAATTTACACTTCACATACATTTTTTATATATTGAGGTTGGCTTTTCCTGAATGATCAAAAGCTTCAATCAATCTAGATTAAATTCTAGTAAAAATTACTAGATTTGAAAATCTAGTTCCGCCTAATCGTTTGGAATAGACTTTAGTATTTGAACGTTTAATTTATTTATTTATTTATTTATTGATTATATTTCAGGAAATACTGGGATTCATTTATGGTTTTAATAAGTGTTATGTCCTTGATTTTCATGCCATGGTTTGCTGCATTTATAATATCTCCATGTCGTCATCTTTCTTACTTTCCTTTATGGAAATTTGCATGTTGTTGTACATTAGATTTTATATGTGGTATAGATATTATTATTAATACCTTTACTGGTTATTATAACCTAGAAGGACGAATAATATTTGACAGAAGATTGATAATGAAGTACGTAATAAAAATATTTTTTTATAGTAGGAAAAATTTATATTTTCTCACATTAATCAATAAGTATTTGAAAAATTACAAAAAAATTCTATACCACGTCGCTCAATAAGTATCCGGTCTAACTAAGAAAAACATTTTTTTTTTAGAAATTCGACTTTATTCATCAGCATACTCTCCTTCAAGAGTGGTACATTTATTCCAACGCTTCTATAACTTTTCGATGCCTTCTTTGTAGAACGATTTGTCTTTGCCCTCAAAATAGGCCTCGGTTTCGGCAATCACTTCTTCATTTTTATCAAATTTCTTTCTCTGGAGCATCTTTTTGAGGTCTGCAAAAAGTCGGTAGTCGCTGGGGGTCAGATCTGGAAAGTACGGTGGGTGAGGAAGCAATTCTAAGCGTAATTCATTCAATTTATCCATCGTTTTCATCGACTTGTGACACGGGGCGTTGTCTTGGTGAAAGAGCACTGTTTTCATTCGCATGTGAATTTTTTTCTTGATTACTATACTCAATCGATCCAATAATGCCATGTAGTATTCACTATTGATAGTTTTACCTTTCTCAAGATAATCGATAAACAAAATACCATGCACGTCCCAAAATACGGATGCCATAACCTTGCCAGCTGACTTTTGAATTTTTGGTCGCTTTGGACGAATTTCACCGACTGCTGTCCACTCAGTTGACAATCTTTTTGATTCAGGTGTCAGGTGTGTAGTAGTGGATCCATGTTTCACCCATTGTCACATACCGACGCAAGAAATCCTTTTTATCTCGCTTGAACAGCTCCAAACAGCGCTCTGAATCGTCGACGAGTTGTTGTTTTTGGTCCGGTGTAAGCGAACGCGGTACCCACTTCGAAAGCAATTTACGCATGCTCAAATTTTCGTGTAAAATTGTAAACACTCTACCTTCTGATATCTTTAAGGGGCCAGCTAGCTATCTCACGCAATTTCACTTTACGGTCTTTCAAAACTATTTTGCGGACTTTTTTTATGTTTTTCGGAACAACTTCCGATTTTGGGCGACCAGAGCGTTCAGCATCATCGGTGTTTGTACGACCGCGTTTAAATTCAGCATACCAATCAGTAATAGTTGATTTGCCTGGTGCAGAGTCTCTATAACGTTTATCAAGCCACTGTTTGGCTTCAATAGTATTTTTTCCCATAAAAAAACAATGTTTAATCAACACACGAAATTCCCTTTTATCCATTCTTTTGAAAATTACAAAACTGGAGTCACTAAAACCACTGTAACCTCTAAACTAATTGTCAGAATGTCATGAAATTTTCACATGTATCGTTTGAAGGTTGGTACTATCCAGAAATTATATGGGTCTGTCAACAGTGTTGCCATATATATGTCAGACCGGAGACTTATTGAGTGAAGTGTTAGACGTACAGTCTGTTCCAAACGGTTAAGCGGAACTAAATGGGAATTTAGTTCTTTTAGGTTGTCACGAAAAGGGATCTTCCTTGGGTTATTTCATTTTTCACGTTGGGATGTCAAAATTTAAAATTCCAACAATGAAACCATGGAAACGAATGACATATGTCAAAATTAAATATTTTTTTAGATATTTTAATGACAAAAAAATAAATAAATGGGAAATTTGTATTTAGAATGACACAAAAAATCAAAATATAAAGAAAATGACATTTTAAAATGATATTAACCTTAACCAAAAAATGTTTATTGTAAGTATGATTTACAAAGCTTAAACAAAACGGCCGAAAGGCACGATTTAAACGATGAAAGTAACTAGATTGCAAAATCTACAGTCTGTTCCAAACGGTTAAGCGGAACTAGATTTTGCAATCTAGTTACTTTCATCGTTTAAATCGTGCTTTTCGGCCATTTTGTTTAAGCTTTGTAAATCATACTTACAATAAACATTTTTTGGTAATTTTTTTCATCATTTTAAAATGTCATTTTCTTTATAAGTTAATTTTTTGTGTCATTCTTATTACAAATTTCCCAATTATTTATATTTTTATCATTAAAATATATAAAAAAAATAATTGACATTGACATATATCATACGTTTCCATGGTTTCATTGTTGGAATTTTAAATTTTGACATTCCAACGTGAAAAATTAAATAACCCTAGCAAGGTCCCTTCTCGTGACAACCTAAAAGAACAAAATTCCCATTTAGTTCCGCCTAACCGTTTGGAACAGACTGTAGTTCCGCTTAACCGTTTGGAACAGACTGTATTAAATTATAGTTTAATTCTGTATTAAAAATTCTCTAGTTCAAAGTCGGCCATGGAGGCCATGGCACACACTGATATCCATGAACGTTTTAATGTTTCTTTCTTATTTTAGAAAATATGCCAGAAGTTATTTCTTCACAGATTTATTTTCCTGTATACCACTCGTATTAACTGCAGGCACAAAAAATAATACTGAACTTTTAGGCATATTTGTGTTTACATATGTACTTATTGGTTTGAAATTATTGAGAATGGTTCACATGCTTGCAAACATACGAAGATCTGGAGAGGTAAGTCATCGGAAATACTAAGTTTTAGTATGGGTTGGTTTATATACGGAACAAGAATAAGGAATAGGAAATAAGAATAGTACACAAGATGTTAAAACATGGCTGCGCCGTATATCGGTTTATGTAGGAATGAAATTTAACTTAAACATAAGAATAGTTGGTAACATTCAACATTTTTATTCTTATTTCAAGAATAAGACACGATAAGCCTGCGCACAGCAATCAAAATGTCTGCCGTAATAAAGTTTGGTCAAGAGATGTTTTTCAGTTGTGATCAGAGGGTTGTAAACAACAATAAAATGTTTTTAACGGTAATAAACGAAATTTTTTAAAAGGTTTTATGAATCAGAACCTGTCAAGTGACAAACGTTAAACACAGGCCAACGCAAGTACGCAGGCGCAGCGACGAAATGTTATGTCCTATATAAACGGTTTAATATTTTTTATTCTTGTGTACTATTCTTATTTCCTATTCCTTATTCTTGTTCCGTATATAAACCAACCATAACACGTTAAGTAATATGAATAGAAGGCACTTCTGTTCACTTCTCTCACCAACGATTTTGAGAAACGTGAATATTTTTTTAAATTGTGATTGCTTTTTTGTTTAAATTTGTTGTTACAGGCGTGGGGAATGGTACATCAGCATACAAAAATTTTACAAATATGTCTAAGTGTCGTAGTGACATTGCATTGGTGTGCGACAGTCTTAATAATGACAGGATATCTATCAGTTGGTTTATTTACGCATGATATGCCTACAGCTGAGTAAGTAGTGAAATGTTAATTACCATTAAAAAATAAATCGATGTTTAACATCGGCGCTGTATCGGAAACATCGATGTTTTATTAATATTAAAAAAAGCTATTTATTTATATTATGTAGGTTTTATTTAATAATGTAAAGATAAAATACGAAAAAAGTAACACATAATACACAAAAAGCATTTATTAGATTTTGAAATAGAAATATTCCTTTTTAATAGTAATTAATTTCACATTAATATTATTATACCCAATATAATAATCCTAATTTGTACCTACAGTCTATTCCAAACGATTAGGCGGAACTAACCGCAATTTTCATTTTTGTAATTTGTCATTAGATATTTTTTAGGGTTTTGTAGGTATGACCAAAAAACCCTTATACCGTCATTTTGTCGTCTGTCTGTCTGTCTGTCTGTTCGGTAAAAATTGTAGCCAAACGACTAAACCTAGAGAGTTGAAATTTGGCATGCTTATACAACTCTTTAACCCGCACATAGGAAAAATACTAAAACATCTAAAAAACATACCCCCTAAAAATATAAACAAATATGTGCTCATCGAAAACAAAAATATTTTTTTTAAATTCTGAGTAGGGTATCAAATGAAAGCCCTTAATACGTGGATTAACGATCAAATTTTTATTTTTGCAAAATAAATTATTTTGATGCGATTTTTGCCAAAAATGTGCAAAAAAAAATTTGTCCCACACCCTGTAGCCCAGATGGTTTAAACTAAAAATCTAAATAAATTCTAAGTAATGTATATTGGTGTGAACCGAAATAGTACAACAGGAATTTTTGATCAGATTATGTTTTTGGAAAATAACGCATTTTTTGTGGTTTTTGGTTCACAAAGTACAAAAGTTATACCAATCAATGTAAGACACTCACATGCATGGCGTGCGATGGCTACATGCGTTAGAGCACTCTTAAACTGGCTGGAAAACGAAGGGTTTCGAGTTCGAGTACACGGAGTGTATTTTATTTTTTCTGTTTTTTTTTTTTTGCATTTTTATTATGTTGAAATTATTTTGTCAAAATACTAGTTATATTTTGACAAATGTTGTATTTAATTTTTATGAGCGTAAATTTAATAACCAGTCTTATTATATGATTAACATACGATAAATTATTTTAAAAATATCGTTCATTTTGCCGTGATTACTACAAAGTAAAATTTGTCCTACACACTCAGCATACCGCCTTCACTTATTATATACCTGCGAAACCCTGAAATGTGTGAATATTCACACTTCACATAAATTTTTTATATATTGAAGTTGACTTTTCCTGAACAAAATGATCAAAAGCTTCAGTCAATCGGTAAAAGTAACTAGAATTGAAAATCTAGTTCCGCCTACACCAAAGGATCAGACCTTACTATTTTTACATTTCTAAAATGAAATATTGGATTTTATTACAATACTAATATAGTAATCTTAATGTTAATTTTATATTATTTAACATAAAAATAACACTGTCATACACAATTATTTTTATACTTTTTTAAGTTGAAATAAAGTCTGTTCCTTTGGTTTAGGCGGAACTAGATTTTCAATTCTAGTTACTTTTACCGATTAATTGAAGCTTTTGATCATTTTGTTCAGGAAAAGACAACATCAATATATAAAAAAATAGCTAATGACAACTTACAAAAATCCAGGGATTGGAGGAATAACAACTGGGAAAGTGTCAACTGAAAAATAAAGTGTGTTGGCGTCGTTGGTCGTTCGCATTGTTTGCAAAAATTAGAAGTTTCTTCTTATTTTTTCGTATTCTGCTAACTGCTAAGAAGAATAAGAACTAACACTATTAGTATTGTTATATCACAATAGATGACGCTTATATTTTGTGTACTAATTTTAATAAAAATTAAATTTTTAAGATTCCAGCGCCTCTAGCGGTAGTTTCTGAATTTCAAAGTTTAAACATCGACATCGGTAGTAGACATCGATGTTTTATCGATACTATCGCCAGCTGACCATCGATGGTAAAAACATCGATGTTTTCGATACATCGATGTTTTTTCCCCATCCCTACCCTGTATATAATTGTTAATATATATTTGTTGTAGCTCTTGGATTACCTATCAAAGTCTATGGAATACCACAAAGGCCCGTATCTACATAACCAGCTTATACAGGGCTACATGCATTCTAACAGGGGGAGAATATAAGATAACAACAGATAACACTGTGGACGATTATATCTGTCAGACTATTGGATGGATTGCTTCTAAACTTATCTTTGGAGTGTTCTTTTGTAAGTTCATATCTACATCAGTGTCGGCGCTAGCTCTTAAAATCTGGGTGGGGGGGCAAAAAATTTTGAGTAAAATTTGGGGGGGCCAGGAAATATTTTTGTATCGTTTACATATGAAAATGACCTAAAAAAATTGATGTGAAGTGTGAATTTTCACACATTGCAGGGTTTTGCAAGTATTTAATAACTGAATGATGATTATTTGGGATGCCAAAACAAATTTTATGTCAAAATATTTTTTTATGAATTTTAATTCGAATGCCTAATACCATTATTTAAGTTTCTAAATATGTGCAGTATTTTTTTTACATAGCAAGGTTCATTAAGATTTTGAAAATTGCGCCTATGGCTTCTATTGGTTGCTTAAATCATTAGCCCCGCCCTCTGATTTCGTATACATCAAACAGAATTAAATTATAATTTCAACACTTCCCACTGGTTATTAAATTTACGCTTTTAAAAATTAAATGCAACATTTACCAAAATATAGCTAGAATTTTTACAAAATAATTTAAACAAAAGAAAACTGCAAAAAAAAAAAAACAAAAAAATTAAAATTGACAGGATTCGAACTCTAGTTTGCAAGTTAACTGTGTTTAGCAAATCAGAAAACCAATGACTAAACACACATCGCTATCAGCGTTGACGTCTGAACTTGGTTACATAGCGAATTAAATATTTAACATATTTTGGTTAAAAACACAAAAAATGCATTATTTTCCGAAAACATAATCTGATCAAAAATTCCTGTTGTACTATTCCGGTTCACACCAATATACATTACTTAGAATTTTTTCACATTTTTAGTTTAAACCATCTGGGCTAAAGGGTGTGGGACAAAAATTTTTTTGCACAATTTTGGAAAAAATCGCGTCAAAATAATTTATTTTGCAAAAATAAAATTTTTATCGTTAATCCACGTACTAAGGGCTTTCATTTGATACCCTACTCAGAATTTAAAAAAAAATATATTTGGTTTCGATGAGCACATATTTGTTTATATTTTTATGGGGATATGTTTTTTAGATGTTTTAGTATTTTTCCTATGTGCGGGTCAAAAAGTTGTACAAGCATGCCAAATTTCAACTCTCTAGCTTTAGCCGTTTGGCTACAATTTTTACCGAACAGACAGACAGACAGACAGACAGACAGACAGACAGACGACAAAATGACGGTATAAGGGTTTTTTGGTCATACCTACAAAACCCTAAAAAAGGTCCTCACTTCTCAAATATATTTTTTCCAAGGAATTGTAGGGGGGCCAACTGGGGGCCAGACCAACTTTTTGGATTTTTAAAAACTTTCTTAATCTTTGACTTATATTTAATACGTTTTTACTTTTTAATAATTATTTTGTGTTGTATTTTAAATTCCGACAATTTTGTAATGCTCGTTTTAATTACTTGACCAATTAAATTTGAAAAATATTATATCTTATACATGTAATCTTACTGTGTTATTAATTCCATCAGTGGCGGACTTTCGCAGAGACAAAAAAGACATTTGTCTTGGCCCGTAATTTTCAAGGGCCCGATTTGAGGTGAAGACCTTTTTTTTTGCTCTTCACTTAGATGTAGGAGGTGAGGACCTTTTTTTTGCTCTTCGCTTAGATTTGGGAGGTGAGGACCTTTTTTTTTGCTCTTCACTTGGATTTGGGAGGTGAGGACCTTTTTTTTTGCTCTTCATTTTGAACGCCTCTAGGTTGAGGGCCCGTAAATCAAAAATGTCTTGGGCCCGGCGAAGGCTTAATCCGCCACTGAATTCCATATATCTTTGAAGCTCTGATGAAGATTTAAATTAAATCGAAACGTTAGCGAAGTTAATAAATTTTGTTTTATTTTCTGACTGGTCCGAATCTCATTACCTACAAACAATTGAAGATTATATTTCAATTTCGTTTTCTTTTAATGTATTTTTGTTTATTCAGATCTTGTAAGAGAAATGGGAAAAGCTCGGAATGCTCCAAAGATACTATACAGGAAGAGATTACTGACATTACTTCAATATGCAGATCAACAATACTGTCACACAGGCACTAAAGAACGATTTGTAGCATATTATCAATTTAATTTTCGAGAAAAATATTTCAAAGTTGATGATATTCTGTACAATATATCATCAAAAATGAGACAGGTTAGTAAACAGACTTTTCTGATTACCAAAAGTTGAACGAAGCGAATCTATGCATTGTTGTTGAGTTAGGCCTTTACTAAAATCGTAAAAAATCATCCAACGAAAACTTTCACGAGTAATATATATTTTTTCACAAAATTATTTTTTAAACGCTCACTGTCAACAAACTACTCTGGTAATTTATAAGCTGCCACTGATTTCACAATATGAAATGTAAAATTTTACGAATATAGTAATGACACATTTCAATATTGCCATCTAGTGGTCGTCTGCAAAAACATAAAGGTAACCCTCGTCCCATCTATTGCAGAGTTATAGTCGGATTGCTGATAAGTGACTGTTCGTTGCTACAAGTATCGATGTACAATACTATATGCTTTCTCTGTCTATATCATTATAATTATTTGCATACCCATAGTAACGTATAGTGACGCAAGTTGACAACTAACCTTCCAAATTATTTTAATAAAAAACAAAGCATTAGAAAGAAACGGCATGACTCGTAGATATCTTTACTAATTAGAGCACGAAAATAAATTCACAGCAGTACTCAAACAAACAAAATTATTAATTTTAAGGTAATAATTATAAATAATGAAAAATTTATTACTCATACGTAAATTTTGGATTATAATTTGTTGTTTAATTAAATTAAATTTTTATGTTTCCCCTAAGTACAAAGTAATAAAATATTTAGTAAAAATGTATTTATTCATATAATATATTGTTACAAGCTGTATTTAAATGTTTATTTTTATTTTAAAAAAATTAGGCACTGCAATTGTAATGCATGATATCGTCATCTAAACTATCGCTGTCATTTCTTGTATTTATTATTATTGGATTAATATCATCAACAATCCTTTCCCTTTCCCACCATTCATTTATTAAATTTTCGATTTTTTTAACAGATTTTGTCCAAGTTTCACAACTAATTTGAAGCCATATTTTAATTAATATTTATTACTAGACACTGACAGCTAAGACAAATAACAAAAAACATTTTTAAAATCGCTTAAAAATGGTAACTAGATTATTTTATATGAATGCACTACTTGATACATACATGTAACAGTCACCTATCATCAATCCGACTATATCATTAATTTTATGTATTTTTAGGATTTAATATTGCATAAACGAATTCAATTGTTAAAAAACATAGATTTTTTCGAAAACATGCCTCCAGTAATGCTAGTGGAATTGGGAGCACATTTAGAGATACGTATCTTTCTGCCAGGAGATTATATAAGTAAATATGGGCAAGAAGTAAATGGAATGTATCTCATATCATCTGGGACTGTTGTAATGTATTCACCATCAGGAATAGAGGTAATAATATGTATTTATGCAGCAAGGCTGTTACGTAATGGCGCGTCTACATTGAGGCAACATGGTAGCATACGACAAGTCTGACGAGACCGTCAGACCATGTCGCATTGACGAGCTAGTGTCTACACCAACACTGGGAGCGTGCTACTGTTTATTGTTGTGAGATCTGTCAGTTTACTGAATAAATATGGCGGATCGCAGAAATTATATGGCATTCGCATAACTATAAATAATATCAAGCTAATTTATACTATTTTATACCAAATTTTAATTCCATTACAAAAACATAACCTTACTTAATTATGTTTATCATTATTTCTCATACTTATAGATTTTTAATATTTCCAGATAATTAGTTTAATGGATGGTTCATATTTTGGAGAGATGGAATTAATAACCAATTCACCGGCTGTATGTACAACAATTGCTGTGGAACCAACAGAGCTGTACTTTTTAAATAAAAATAATTTTCTTGAAGCCATCGGATTTTTACAACAATATCGTGATGTGGTAGACAAAATTAAACACCATATTGACAAAAGATATACGGAGATTTGGAACATGGAAGAGAGGCGAAGTCAGGTGAGAACAATTACCTTGTTTGCATGCACATTAAACTGGGAGTATGTTAAGTCCATTCTACATTATACTTTTTTCAATACTATCCAACTCTGACGTCGTTTCAACTTTTGATACTACAGAATATAGTGGGGGAAAAAAATAAGAGACAGTGATAAATTTTATACCTTCCATATCTTATTACTTTTCATTGCAAACTTAAAAATTTTTAGGTTCAGATGGCAGACAACAATTTGGTTATAGTAAACCAATTTATAAATATTGTTTAATTGTGCTAAGTTTATATTTAATTATATGATCTAAATAAACTTCTTATCAACTTAATAAACTACTAAAAGTTAAGTTGTAAACAAAAACTAAAAATTTGGTGTTGGTACGACTGAAAAGTACAGAACTGTCAGCCAAAAATTTGACCGGAGGTAGTTTTGGATTTTTTAATAGTCTTTTTTTAAATTATTTAAAAAAATAGTTTTTGTTTTAAAAAAAAATAACAAAAGTTCTATTCAGTGACGCAAAAATAGTTTCATGAGGGGGGAGGGTTATAAAATGAGACGTATGGAAGTAATGACAAAGCAAGGAAAATGCATCGAAGTAATAAAAAATCAAGCATAATGGGAGGTTTTAACCCCCAAAACCCACCCGCCTGCACCACTGGTTCTATTGTCGAGAATTTGTCTTTGCATTTCTTTTTTTTTTTCAATTCACTCATTTTGTTTTTTTGTATATATAAATGTATATACCATAATATATATTATATAACAACAAAATAATGTAAGCAATACAATATTTTGAGATTTTTAACCTCAACTGTCACCTGTATACCACCAATGCGCATGCGTGTTGCGCTTCTGTAACTAACTTCATTCTTTTCTCAGTAACTGTCACTAAGATAGAACTTTCATAGCGACGTCACTAGAGTTGGATATTACAGAATACGAAAAATGTTAAAGTTACTATTAAAGTCACTATAAAAGTTACAGTCTGTTTCAAACGCTTAGGCGGAACTAAATGGGAATTTCGTTCTTTTAGGTTGTCACGACAAGGGACCTTGCTTGGGTTATTTCATTTTTTACGTTGGACTGTCAAAATTTAAAATTACAACAATGAAACCATGGAAACGAATGACCTATGTCAAAATTAAATTATTTTTTTATATATTTTAATGACAAAAAAATTAATAAATGGGAAATTTGTATTAAGAATGACACAAAAAATCAAAATATAAAGAAAATGACAATTTAAAATGATATTAATCTTAACAAAAAAATGTGTATTGTAAGTATGATTTACAAAGCTTAAACAAGACGGTCGAAAAGCACGATTTAAACGATGAAAGTAACTAGATTGCAAAATTTAGTTCCGCTTAACCGTTTGGAACAGACTGTATCTTGTAGTAACGTTACTACACGGTAACTATTATAGTAACTTTTTACAGAATTGATCTGATTATTTATAAATGTTTTCATCCAAATGCATTGGAATTTTTAATAGAATATATTACAGTCTGTTCCAAACGGTTAAGCGGAACTAGATTTTGTAATCTAGTTACTTTCATCGTTTAAATCGTGCCTGTCGGCCGTTTTGTTTAAGCTTTGTAAATCATACTTACAATAAAAAAATTTTGGTTAAGGTTAATATCATTTTAAAATGTCATTTTCTTTATATTTTGATTTTTTGTGTCATTCTTAATACAAATTTCCGATTTATTTATTTTTTTGTCATTAAAATATCTAAAACTATATTTAATTTTGACATATTTCGTTTCCATGGTTTCCTTGTTGGAATTTTTAATTTTGACATCCCGACGTGAAAAATGAAATAACCCAAGAAAGGTCCCTTCTCGTGACAACCTAAAAGAACTAAATTCCCATTTAGTTCCGCTTAACCGTTTGAAACAGACTGTAATGTGACATCACATACATGTGCTGCCATCTGAAAACGGTTTCCTTGTAATTTTTTGGCTGATTTAAAATACATGTGTCATTACTTTTGTTACCTTAACTTTATGAATATTTTCAATTTTGGGGCAAAAAATATATATCTTTGATAAGTATATACTAATATATACAGTTCAGATACTTTATATTATAGAATAATGTTTTTATAAACATATACATAAGGATTCGAAAATATATTTATAGGTTACGTTTTTAAATAATATGAAAATCGCAATATCTTTAGTATTTATTGAATTAAAACTAAATAATCATTAATATTTTGTTTCAGAATGCATAATGGTGTATTGTTTTGCTACAAATGCAACCATTACAGCCACATTCTTAATTGTAAACTTTTTCGTTTTTTGACAGATGTAATTAAAAACAATAACGGATAAAATAGGAATATCATATTGTTCCTTCAAACTATTTAGATATGGTTACTTGCCATAATAACGATTATTAACGTAAATTTTTCAAAATTAACCTGCAAAGTAACATTGTTTTGCAAAAATAATGACATATTAAATTATAATATATAAAATAAGAATTTTAATAAATAAATATTGACTTGTAGTTTTGATGTGAAGCATTTTCTTACTTGGAAAACTTAATTTATACTTCCAAAACACAATTTAAAAAAAGATATGTTTAATTCAAATAAAAGGAAACGAATCGCCAGGCGGCAGCACGGAAGCCCATTTTGTGACGTAGTTACTAATATGGTCTATTCAAATTTAATCTTCTAATATATTATTTTAGTTAATTGATGAAATAGAGAAACAACATACCTTAACAAATAAAATGGAAGATAAATCAGAGGAAACATCCCAAGATATAGAATCAAAAACTAGAATTAAGTTCAAAATATTATCAGACACAAAAAAAGATATACCAAACATAAAAAAAAGCCACACAACTATGGTCAAACAAAAAGATGACAAAACGGTAATGGAAAAAAAAGATAAGGACTTAATGAAGAAAAGAAAACAGGAATTAAAAGATGGAAGAAGAAGATGGAAGACAAAATTAAGAACTGATACATACTATGATAAGTTAGAAAAAAAGAGAAGAGACCGAGAAAAGAAAGAAAAGAATAAGGGTATGAGAAAAGAAGAAAATTCTATGGATTCAAGCGTGAATTAAAAAGAATACAAACGAAACAGATGAAGAACAATGATAAAAAATGTAAAAATAGTAAATATATGACAATTAATATTGTTACTTGCCAACAATTAAAACAGACGAATTTTGTTGTTTTTGTATATTTATTAAAATACCTAAATATAGCTATACTACACATTGTGTTTAATCAGTGCTTTTTATTATGAACTTGTTTTTAGGGTTTTTTAGGTATGACCAAAAAACCCTTATACCGTCATTTTGTCGTCTGTCTGTCTGTCTGCCTGTCTGTCTGTCTTTCTGTCTGTCTGTCTGTCTGTCTTTCTGTCTGTCTGTCTGTCTGTCTGTTCGGTAAAAATTGTAGCCAAACGGCTAAACCTAGAGAGTTGAAATTTGGCATGCTTATACAACTCTTTGACCCGCACATAGGAAAAATACTAAAACATCTAAAAAACATATCCCACTAAAAATATAAACAAATATATGCTCATCGAAAAAAAAAATTTTTTTTCACAATTCTGTGTAGGGTATCAAATGAAAGCCCTTGGTACGTGGATTAACGATCAAAATTTTATTTTTGCAAAATAAATTATTTTGAGGCGATTTTTGCCAAAATTGTGCAAAAAAAAAATTGTTCCACACCCTGTAGCCCAGATGGTTTAAACTAAAAATCTGAAAAAAATCTAAGTAATGTACATTGGTGTGAACCGGAATAGTACAACAGGAATTTTTGATCAGATTATGTTTTCGGAAAATAATGCATTTTTTGTGTTTTTAACTACAATATGTAAAATATTTAATTCGCTATTTAAGACGGTAAGCGAGTGATCATCTATAGTCCAGTGGTAATGTTATCGCCTAGTATTGCAACTTACGAAGCGATAACGTTCGAAACCCGTCAATTTTTATTTTTTCTGTTTTTTTTTGAATTTTTATTTTCTTTAAATTATTTTGTCAAAATTCTAATTATATTTTGGCAAAAGTTGCATTTAATTTTTAAAAGCGTAAATTTTATAACCAGTGGGAAGTGTTGAAATTATAATTTAATTCTATGTTTCAATGTATACGAAATCAGAGGGGCGGAGTTAATGACTTAAACAACCAATGGAAGACGTAGGCGCAATTTTCAAAATATTAATGGACTTTGCTATATAAAAAAAATACTGCAAATATTTAGAAACCCAAATAATGGTATTAGGCATTCGAATTAAAATTAATAAAAAAATATTTTAACATACAGTCTGTTCCAAACGGTAAAGCGGAACTAAATGGGAATTTAGTTCTTTTAGGTTGTCACGAGAAGGGACCTTGCTTGGGTTATTTCATTTTTCACGTTGGGATGTCAAAATTTAAAATTCTAACAATGAAACCATGGAAACGAATGACATATGTCAAAATTAAATATTTTTTTTAGATATTTTAATGACAAAAAAATAAATAAATGGGAAATTTGTATTAAGAATGACACAAAAAATCAAAATATAAAGAAAATGACATTTTAAAATGATATTAACCTTAACCAAAAAATGTTTATTGTAAGTATGATTTACAAAGCTTAAACAAAACGGCCGAAAAGCATGATTTAAACGATGAAAGTAACTAGATTGCAAAATTTAGTTCCGCTTATCCGTTTGGAACAGACTTTACTATTCTATAAAAGCAAATCCACCAGGCAGTGTTGCCAACTATAGTAAAATTAATACAAGTAAATTAAAAACTAAAATCACAATATAAGCTGTTCACTTTTGTAAGAACACACTCTCTTAGTTTGTTCTTACAAAAGTGAACAGCTTATATTTACTTGTTCCGCCATTTTCGGCCAGGACCAATAAAAAATGTTGTCCTTACGTCGCCAATGTAATCATAGTTACCATTTAAAAAATAAAACCGTTGTATAAATAACAAAAACAACATATCTGTCTAAAAAAATATATTTACACAGTTTATTTACAATTAGTTTTAAAAAATACTTATCATAATGCGTTTTAAATCAATGGTAATATTAAATTAAAATATAAAAATGTTATAAACTAAAAAAATATTTAATTTTCAGAAAAAAGTTCAACATGACTGTTCAATAGAGAGTTTGAATGTTGTACACAATATAATTATAGGAAAAGAAATTCATATTGGCGTCAAAAGGCTCTATCACAAAATGATGGTTATCTCTTTCAATAATATGAGACATAAAATATATTGTCGAAGTCGACTAAAAGTGTACATGGAAATCCAGCATCATGTGACACATTATCCTTGGAGGATACACCCCATAAGCTGCTTTAAGTATTTAACATTTTCTTCTATTCAATTTTATTGTTCACTTTAAATATTTACTCACTTAAAAACATTATTTAACGTTAACAAAAACTAGGAGTTGGCAACACAATATAAGAACAGGTAACAGTTGTAAAAAATTCATTATTTACATTCAGAAGAGCCATAGCGACGAAAAAAATGTTGTGAAGTGTAAATTTTACTCACATTTAAGAGCTTCGTAGGTATCTAGTAAGTTAAGGCGGTCAATAGGCCCTATCAAGGAATTTATTGAGAACTGACACGCTTGAATACGCACTCTGGTGGTCAAATATTGTACTGTTCGAACTTATTACGTATGTTCCAGTATTGAATATTTGTTAGAATGTCGATAGAAGTTGAGATATTAATTATAAATAAATTTTATCTCTTGCACTTTTTCTCTAAAACAATCAGGGAAGCAGAAAATAGCATACAGGTTACCCCGGTTCAACGCGAGGGATACGTTCTGGACATGATCGCGTTAAGCGAAATTTCGCAATCAACGAGGAATTTTTGAAAAAACATTGTAAACCTCGAAAAACACTTTATTTATTAAATAAACATTAAGAATAACAAAAAGGCGTACATTAAATAATTAATAATTTATTTATTTTGTTCCACGTTGCAAAAAGGAATCTAGATTCCCTTGTTTGGCCTCTCTACGTTTATTGCGCAAAATTTACCGATAACTGTCAAGTAATGCATTACAGCCACGTTTAACAGCACTCACCCGCTCCTAGTCTTCGTCGTTCTCTTCTAACAACTCCATGCATTGATTGTGAAGAGAAAGGGCATTTTCGATAGTTTTAACAGTTAAGTTTTGCATGGGAACAGGTTCGTTATTTTCTAGGGACGTATAGTCAAAGGTTCACCGTGTGATTTTAACAAAGTCTGAATATCATCTTCATTAAAACCTTCGATGCCTTCGGAAATGGCTATATGACTAATATCTTCGACGATATTTTCAACATAATTTTCATGATTGCAGTGAACTTTAGCAATTTCACTGAACAATCTTTTCCAAACACCCTTCATACACGACTGGGTGACTTCATTCCACGCTTTGTCGATGTGTCTGATAGCTTAAAAATCTTAAATTGTCGATCGCATTATAACGAATCCGCACTAGCCGGGGTCGCAATGAACGAGGGTTACTTGTATTTATTATTTTACATGTTAAATCTCTATGGCCAACAGGTCAATTCACCAACCTGTATTGAGAAGTTACATTACCGGTGGCGGCGCTGTGCTCCAAGGCAATATGGCTATTGTCTCTAGTACTCAACTATCAGTATGCTGATAGCGAACAGGTTAATTTAAGCACAGTACATTTTTATTTTATGAAATACGAGTAAATATTTGCGATATTTTTTAATTTTTAAACGCTACATGTTTCTAGTTGTATAACAGAAGCTGGGCATCAAATTACAATATTTAAAGTTTAATTTCAGTAGATTTATTGAAGTGTAATTTGTAGATGAGCAGGTGTAAATGCCGGGCAAGTAATTTTATGTGGTACATCTGAGTGTCGGTTATCTGAATTTACAATATATGGATTCTGTTTGCAAACAAGTGCATTATGTTCATTGCCTCATGAAATAAAATTAGTTTTAGTTGAACAGGAGCAGATAAAAGTTAAATATGCAACTTGCAAGTGCAAGCATATTAGTGCAGTTTTGTTTTTCTGCGACAAATGTAATGAACAAACTCACATAGTATCAGTAACTTTTTAACTCAAAATATATTCCCATGCCTTCCTCCTGTCCATAACCAAATCTTTTCCCAATCTAGACTTAATATTAACTTTCTCTCCGTTTTTCTTAAGAAAAGAAAAAAACTAAGATATCTATCTTTGTTCTGTCTTGAATGACGGACAAAAACACTACAATTTGTTCTACTTTTATAGTTTTTCACAACTTCTATCGACATTCTAACAAAAATTCAACATTAGAACATATGTAATAAGTTCAAAGAGTGCTAGAGCGACTAGTACAATATTTGACCACCACACTGTGTTTTCGAGCGTGTCAGTTCTCAATAAGAAAATGTGTTTAATTTTATTCTTTTGCAGAAAATACTGGGACACACTGATGGTGCTGGTATCTGGACTTTTACTTATACTAGCACCATGGTATGCAGCATTTAGTATTTCGCCTGTCCTCAATGTCTATTACAATTCTGGTTTTATATTTCGACTCTTCATAGATTTTGTGTGCTTTTTCGATGTTACTATTAATGTTATAACTGGATATTATGACAAAGAAGGATGTATTGTGTTTGAATATAACAAAATATTGGTGTAAGTTGCAAAAATAATACTTTCTCTCTCCCAAAATAGTTTACATTTAAGTCTGAGTGTTCCATCGTCAGATAAATTGATGGATAGCTATCTAAAGAGGATACATTTATTCCACACATTTATCTGTCGGATGTATTAAATAATGATCCTGAAATTTTGCTTCAATTTAACGGAAATTCGGCACACTCAGCGACAGTTGGTCGTGGACGTTGGCGATATTAGTTTTGCGAGGCCCCTTTCATTTCTCAAAAAAGATAATAAAAACAAACCTTGATTTGGCGATGTTTCATGGTTGAGTAATGTATCATTTTGATGCTGGTGTTGGAAACGTGGAACAAGTAAAGGATTCCACACACCAAAGCGGCCGCGGTGGCGATAATGCAGCGGCCTAACGCAACCTATACAATACAATGAGACCACGCACATACAAGCGTTCCGCTATCTGAGAACGACGCCGACTGCAGCGTTCAGTCTAGCGATCACCAAACACTGGCGGCCGAACTCGACAAGTTGTGTTAGGCCGCGCGATATTCATTGTTTATATACCACAGAGTGAATATATTTAAGAAAATAATGTCGAAAATAAATAATTTAACAGAAAAAATCATAGATCAGTAAAGGATCATTTAATTTTGTATGACTTAGCACATCCTGATTACAAGAATATTAGGAAAACAAATAAAGTGTGGGACGAAATAGGAAAAGTTTTGGAAATTGATAGTAAAGTCTGTTCCAAACGATTAGGCGGAACTAGATTTTGCAATCTAGTTACTTTCATCGTTTAAATAATGCTTTTCAGCCGTTTTGTTTAAGCTTTGTAAATCATACTTGCAACAAACATTTGTTGGTTAAGGTTAATATCATTTTAAAATGTCATTTTCTTTATATTTTGATTTTTTGTGTCATTCTTAATACAAATATCGTGATATATACCGTGATTCACTAACTGATCGCTACCGCTACCGCCACTCCCACCGCGTTAGTGTGAGGAGACCTGATCGCTAGTCGTATCGCTACCGTGGCCGCTACCGTGGCCGCCACCGCGGCCGCTTTGGTGTGTGGAATCCTTAATTCAACCAATAGAGGTTCGCCCTATTATGAAAAAAACCGTACCAAGGTGTTGCAAGTTCAGAAATTTCAACTCTAGCGTTGGCCGCACCGTCGGGCGTACGCATTTCGCTGTCTTTCATGTTAAAATTGTAAAGAACTTAACATAACTTGGCCAACTAACCACCTTATTTATAATACATGCAGTGTAAACCGATTATCATGAAACAATGGGAACAGATATATTTTTTCGGAATGGTGAGATCTTTAGCGAGACACTTATATTGATTTCCTAAAAAAAATAATTAAATTGATGTAGCGAAATAGCGACTTTTACTATGTTGTCGGCAGTCATAAACCACAAAATTTTTGCTAAGGTCTACCAGTAGTCCGCGGACCACCGGTTGAGAAACACTGATCTAGATCACACAAACAAACAAACCTATAGGACCACAGGTGATTTTTTTATTTTGTAACTGTTTTGTTTCTGATTTTTTGCAGGGAGTACATCAGAACATCATTCTTTTTTGATATAGTATCTTCTGTACCTGTGTTATTGTCTCCAGGAGTACAATATAAATCACGTGATTCCAATTCATATTATGCTTATTATATTCTAACTGGTTTGAAAGTATTTCGTTTAATACATGCAGTTATTCATATACGACTATCTGGAGAGGTATGCTAATAATAGCTATTTATGCACCAAGGGTGTTACTAAGATGACTACGCCCGGAGAGTGATGGGCGTAATCATCCAGTAACGCCAATAGTGCATACAAGATTTTATTTTTTCACTTCACATAAAATAAAAAGTAGTAATTAACAGATATTTATACCTATCTGGTAGCCTATGACAAGTGGTTGTATGACTGAGAGTTGGCGTTTACATTTTGTAAATTGGTGAAACGTGTTTTTTGCTGTGTTGATATATTTTTCACACATATCCAGACGTTGATTGCTCCAGTGCAGAGCATGTGGCAAGTGGGCACATTGTTCTTGCGCTGGAGAAGATGATAACGATGAGGAATGCATTCACGTGTTTTCATTCTGCGCCAGATTTTAGCTGATTGCCATTATACCCCGCCCGTGCTCATTCTGCCCCGACACCGGGGTAAAATGAGCACAAGGAACCTTTTTTTTATATCGTCATAACTTTTATTTTTGTATTTTTCTAAGTTTTTTACTGTCTGTAATAATTAAACAATAAATCATCTTACGAATAAAAGTATTTCGAAATTTTTTACGATATTCCTTAAGATTTTATTAAAGATAATCCTTAAGGTGCCCGTTATGCCCCGGCTTCCCCTATACTTCTACAAAAACTTGAAAAAAATGGTCAAAAGTTATTTCTCAAACAGAACCCAAACTATGAAGTTAAAAAAATCAACCAAGCACACCATCTACTGTTATCTGCGGGGTACTAAAGGTCCAATTTTGGGTCCATTACTGTTTTCAATTTATATAAAAGAATTGTTAAAAATAAGTGAAATTAAGGACAAGATTTGTTTACGTTCAGAATAAAAAAATTACAGTATTATCTAACACAGATCAACACGTTTTACAGCCGGCAGTGTCGATAAGAAAGGAAAGGATAGTGTTAATGGAAGAACCCATTAGAGAGTATAAAAGTACTACTCAGTGGCGCACCCAGGGGAGCCCCCCCCCCTCCCCTAAGAAGGGAGGAAATAAAAATAAAAGCACACAAACACACTAGAAAATTTTAAAAATAAAGATGAGGATCTTTTTTTTTAGGTCGTCACTTGTATTTTAGTAGTGAGGACCTTTTTTTTAGGTCATCACTTATATTTTAGAAGTGAGGACCTTTTTTGTTTTAGGTCATCACTTTGTACGTATTTCCGAAGAGAGGACCTTTTTAGGGTTTTGTAGGTATGACCAAAAAACCCTTATACCGTCATTTTATCGTCTGCCCTTAGTACGTGGATTAACGATCAAAATTTTATTTTTGCAAAATAAATTATTTAGATGCGATTTTTGTCAAAATTGTGCAAAAAAAAATTTGTCCCACACCCTGTAGCCCAGATGGTTTAAACTAAAAATCTGAAAAAATTCTAAGTAATGTACATTGGTGTGAACCGGAATAGTACAACAGGAATTTTTGATCAGATTATATTTTCGGAAAATAACGCATTTTTTGTGTTTTTAACTAAAATATGTTAAATATTTAATTCACTATGTAACACGCTAGATCAGTATCTCTAATAGCGTAGTTGGTTTTGTCATGCGCCTTATAATTTGCAAACTAGAGTTCGAATCCTGTTAATTTTATTTTTTGTTTTTTTTTGCATTTTTATTTTGTTTAAATTATTTTGTCAAAATTCTAGTTATATTTTGGTAAATGTTGCATTTAATTTTTAAAAGCGTAAATTTAATAACCAGTGGGAAGTGTTGAAATTATAATTTAATTCTGTTTGACGAAATCAGATGGCGGGGCTTATGATTTAAGCAACCAATGGAAGCCATAGGCATAATTTTCAAAATCCTAATGAACCTTGCTATATAAAAAAAATACTGCACATATTTAGAAACTTAAATAATGGTATTAGGCATTCGAATTAAAATTCATAAAAAAATATTTTTACATAATATTTGTTTTGGCATCCCAAATAATCATCATTCAATTACTTAATACCTGCGAAACCCAGAAATGTGTCAAAATTCACACTTCACATACATTTTTTAAATGTGAAGCTTATTCATAGTTTAAACAATTTTGTTTTTCGCCCCCCCCCTAACAAAAATTCTTGGGTGCGCCATTGGTACTTCTCCATTTACTCCATTCTAACGTTCGAACGGACTAATTATACTTACATTTTTTTTGTTTTACTCACTCAATTCTTTATTTCTCTGTTGCAGGCTTGGGGCCTCCAAAATTTGTACATAAAACTGATACAACTATTTTTTACTTTAATAATTATATATCATTGGTGCGCTTGCTTGTTTATAGTGACTGCACATGTCACGTGTGGATTATATATGTTTGAAACACCTAAAAAACAGTAAGTATAGTCTATTTACGTTAAAATTATAATTTCATAATAATTTAACATGATGCAAGGTTGTCAATTTTTTTAAATGAGAACGGAACAAATGGTAATCGGAGCATAAGGTCCAGACACCGCACCATCCGACTACCATTTGTTCCGCTTTCTACAAAATTCCCTTGACGGAAAAAATTTCGTATCTGTGGACGATATCAAAATGCACCTGGCAGATTTTTCGAGAGATAGGGGATACGCATAAAATTTATATTTCCTTAAAACTACATTTTTTTGATATGTTAATTTTAGTTATGTCACCAAACAAAACAAAAATCACATTTTAATTAATATTACAGCCAAATTTTTTAATTAAAATATTGTAAATTTGAAATAAGCCAATCACAGCGCGAAGGTTGCCGAGTAAATAAGACTGAGTATGACGTCAAACCCCAGACAGCCCAGACTAGACAGGCCTAGACCAGACAGCCCCACGAAAATATATGCATGCGATTCGGAGGGTCCCAAAGGGCTCAAACGGTCATGTGATCTTGTAATAAAAAAATATGATTTTCCGCGTTTTCATACAGCATGCCTATAATTAAAAGACTTTAAATTTGTTATAACTTTCTTTTGACAAAAGGGCAACAAATATTAAATCAGAGAAAAACACAAAAATTTTGTACAAGTGGAAATGCAATTTTCCCTATGACCGGAAAACGTGCAGGGGTTTAGTACCATCCCTTTTTTGTTGTCACAGGGTAAATATTCTCTCCTCCAAAAGGCATGCTGTATGAAATCGGAGACCAAAAATGTCCTGAGCTCCCGGTCTATAAAGATCTAGTGTGAAAAGGGTATAACCTAGGATGATTAAGTAAAGGATGCGCTATTCGTGTGTAAAATGTGTGGAAACCCTTACTGAGTGAGAAAGATATATATCGCGGTACTGCGTACACACGTAAGACGCTATTACTGTGCTAAATTGTTAGATATACACAAAGTGGCGAAAAGAAAAATGTTCAACAGACTTGTGATATTTCAAAACGAATAAAAATATGTGTATCTATTTGTGTTATATATTTTATTTCCATACTTTCATTTAATCAATTATCACAACCAAATAAAAATTATCAAACCATCCCTTATAGGTAAAGATTAGAATATTTCTATGTAATGTAAAAAAATATATATCAAAATTAACCCCTCTACACCCTTCCCCCATATATTTAATTTTGTACGTCCGTCTTTCAATCCTTCATTAATCGAACGATAAAAATTAAATTAATTTCTGGTTTGTGGGGGGATACTCAAAGGATGTGGCCCTTCAACGTCTTATCGGAATATTTGAAAAGGACCCATAGCTAGCCACCTCTGGTATTTTGAATCATTAAATTTAATAGAGATACTTGCAATCGGGCCATACTCATGTAATTTTCGCAACAAGATGTTTGGGTAGTATTATTTGGCACTAATATTTTTCAAGCTTATTTTAGTTTATTGTAACTACCACTTTATCCTTTAACTGACTAATTAAATTCATAATACTGCCTCCTTTATTGGCAGCCTTTAATTTTTAAAATTTCATTAAAGATTGTTTTAATGACAAATAATATTATTTTAAAATGATTAGATAAATTTTAAATACACATTTATACAGTTTCAGGTCCGTTTGACACAATACGCGGAAAATTAACACCGTGTTATACAAATTTCTCAAATATGTTATAAAATTTGCTGTGAAATTATGAGATTTTAGAATAATTTCTAAGAAATTCCATAATTATTTTCATTTAAAAATAGGCTTGTTTCAAATTATAATGTAGCACATGCGCCTTACGTAGTTGCAGTGTGCACAGTACAGACATATATTGCCTTCTTTCTCAACAGGGGTTTCCACACAATCGTCAATGTTGTTAGTATACGAATAGCGCATCCTTTACTTAATCATCCTAGGGCAGGGATGAGCAACCTTTTTTTACTACGGGCCAACTAGAAATTTAAAAATTTCCTGCGGGCCGCATACGAAATTTATTAAAATATGAACACAAGATGATAAACACAAATTATCTATTTATTACCAAAATAACAAAGTTATTTTTAAAAAAATACACAAATGACACATATAATAGAAATGCTAGGTATAAAAAAACAGTCAAAGATAATTATTATGGGGAAAAAATCATAAACAAATTTTAATGAGAAGTTTGGCATTGCTTCTTTGCAACCAATTGCTCTATATTGCTCTTATTTATGCTTTAAAATATATATGTATCTTTTGTAATTTAATGGCCTTTTTTGAAATTTGACAGACAAAAGCTTTGACGGGCCGCACGAAAAAGTACGCCGGGCCGCGGGTTGCTCATCCCTGTCCTAGGGTATAACCAGGCACCGACAAAACGCACCCAATATCTAAATGTTTCAGCTCGTGGTTAGCAAGCCACAATCTTTGGAATTCAACAAGACACGAGATCTATATAACCAGCCTATACAGGGCAGCTAACCTCCTTATGGCAGGCCAATATAATAGTTTATCAGAATATCTTATCGATGACTGTATCAGCTGCATTGTAATATGGTTATTTACCACAGTTATTTTTGGTATACTTCTATGTAAGCATAATAGACTTTTTAGATAAATTAAATAAAACTAAAGAAATATTACTATTTTAGATTTTGCCATTGAAATCATAAAATACAAGACATCACCAACATTATTATATAAACAAGTTAGGAGAAATATGCTTGAATATGTTGACTATAAACAAGTTACTTTCAGAACTAGAGATCGACTTTCGAAATTCTATTTTTTCAAATATGGAAATAAATATTTTCATGAGAGAAATATTATAACTGACTCAGAACATAAAAATATAGCACAAAAAACAACACAGGTAAGGAAGTAATTTTATAGACTTGCATTTGTTTTTGATATTCTGGGATCTTGGTCATTTGTCCCCCATCAGTAAATGATCCGGATTTGTAAAACTCTATAAAGGGCGTATCACACTAGAACACTATCCAAGTTTTATTTTGTAAGTCTTTTTCCAGGATTCAAGTCTTCAGCTATCACATGCGAAAAAGAGAAAAGTAACTTGCGCCTGCGTACATAACGTTAACAATAGACCCATCTCACTTGATCTGACTAGGTTTTTTGTCATCACACACAGAAGACTTGAATACAAAGACTTTAATTTTCCAAGTTTAGACTTGAATAATAACTCTAGTGTGATAAGGCCTTAAGACTTTTTTCCGAATCAAGTTTCAACAGCTCGCTACGACTAGCTCACTACGAAATATCTCGTCGCCGAGCGTTCAAGAGATTACAGTGGTTGTTTGTTCCTTATATTTTGCTAACATTCGACCAAGTTAGAAACAGTTTATTTTATAAAAAATACGAACAGTTTTCTGGCAAATTCTTTTTTTTTTATGTTACGTACTCAGCTCTCCACTCAACGGATCCGTTCGTCCAAGTTACCAATCAGATGCCTGCAAATATTTCTATTCGTCCGGCAACCGTTAAAAGTCGGATCGTGTTTAACTTCGTCCGGCAAAACGGAATTCAAAGTTTGGGCACCACTGGGTTATAGGCATCTAAAAATCTTCGTAGTTTAGTTAATACAGAAAAAATTTGGAGCTTTAATCGTTTAACGCGTTTTGAGATTACGACATTTTTTTGATAGTATAATTTACATTATTTGTGAAAATTGTGAATTAAAAAAATTGATGTGAAGTGTGAATTTTCACACATTTCAGGGTTTTGCAGGTATTTAGTAAGTGAATGATGATTATTTTGGATGCGAAAACAAATTTTATATTAAAATATTTTTTTTGTTAATTTTAATTACCTAAAACGCCTAATACCATTATTTAGGTTTCTAAATATGTGCAGTATTTTTTTTTATATAGCAAGGTTCATTAAGAATTTCAAAATTGCGCCTATGGCTTCCATTGGTTGTTATAAGTTCCGCCCCTCTGATTTCGTGTACATTGAAACAGAATTAAATTATAATTTAAACAATTTCCACTGACTATTAAATTTACGCTTTTAAAAATTAAATGCAACATTTGCCAAAATATAATTAGAATTTTGAAAAAATAATTTAAACAATATAGAAATTTAAAAAAAAAATATATATATATATATATAGTCTCTTCTCCAGGGTTCGATCCCTATCGGATCGGGTTACATGGGTGAAAAGTCAGCGTCAAATACCACTAGACCAGCACACACGTTAGAGTGGTGCTTGTTACAAAGCTATAACTTGTGTACATTATTAGCAAAAAATCACAAAAAATGCGTTTTTTTCCAAAAACCTAATCTGATCAAAAATTCCTGTTGAACTATTCCGGTTCACACCAATGTACATTACTTAGAATTTTTTCAGATTTTTAGTTTAAACCATCTGGGCCACAGGGTGTGGGACAAAAAAATTTTTGCACAATTTTGGCAAAAATCGCTTCAAAATAATTTATTTTGCAAAAATAAAAATTTGATCGTTAATCCACGTACCAAGGGCTTTCATTTGATACCCTACTCAGAATTATAAAAAAATATTTTTTTTTTCGATGAGCACATATTTGTTTATATATTTAGGGGGATATGTTTTTTAGATGTTTTAGTATTTTTCCTATGTGCGGGTCAAAGAGTTGTATAAGCATGCCAAATTTCAACTCTCTAGGTTTAGCCGTTTGGCTACAATTTTTACCGAACAGACAGACAGACAGACAGACAGACAGACGACAAAATGACGGTATAAGGGTTTTTTGGTCATACCTACAAAACCCTAAAAAAGCACAACTCAAAAACGGTTTGAGACAGCGACTTCGGATTTTCCGTAGTTTATTTAATCTAGAAATAATTTGGGGCTTGAATCGTTTAATGCTTGTTGAGATTATTTATGATAATATTTTTAATGGTATAATTTACATTATTTGTGAAAATTGTGAATTAATAAAAATTACAACTCAAATAACAGAAAATGACCTGAGGTTAGAATTTTTGGATTCCTCTTAGTTTATTGAGACTAAAAAAAATGTGAGGCTTAATTTGTTTAGCTTATTTTAATATTATGACAAATTTTAATATGGCGTGATTTATAGAAATTTTCATCTTCGCATGGACATATTTCAAAAACGAAATGCGATAAAGACCTGCGGTTGAAATTTTTAAAATCTTAAGGTCCTAATCGACTTGTAACCATATTTTGAAAGAAACAAATATTTTGAAGAATTTAAATTTTTTAATTTTATTTATAAGCGGTTCACTTTTGTAAGAATACACTAGATCTGGTTATTTTGGTTACTTTTATGGTGTGTTACTGACTTTAAATGTCAATTAAAAATATTCCTTACGCTGTAAAACCGACTTTAGGTTGATAAGGTTATGATCATTATAATTAAGATATAATTTTTCATTATGACATATGTCAAATGGATCGACAGTTTAAAAAAGTGACATTTTTAATACCAATATGACATACAGCTTCAAAGGTGCAAACTATTGAAAACAAAATTCCCTCTTAGTTTGTTCTTACTAAAGTGAACAGCTTATATTTATTTATTTTTTTATAAATCCCAACTATAAAATGGTTAGGGATATAAATCAGCGGTTTAAATTTTTAAAATCCACATAGATTGTTTAGTCTAAAAAAAAATGGGCTTTAATAAACCGTTTATTAAGTTTTGTATGGGCAGTAATCCAAAACCCTTGAAAATGTTCAATAATCGAAAAAATCGTAAGGGGTAGACCTTCAATAATCGTAGAAAATCGTGAATTTTAAGGAAAACATTTTTGTCTCAGATTTTATTGAAAATTGGTACAAATATTTATTTTAAATATATGGTCACTTTTGAGTTAAGGTCTAAAATTTTGACATTTGCAGCAAAAAATAAAAATAAATAAATAGTCCACAATAAGGCTCAGAGCCGATGAAATGTTAGCCTGTCTCCTTTCTTTAACTATCTTTATAAACTAATAGATACTTCTTATCTATATCAGCAATTCCCAAATTGTGCGAAAATATTCCAATATTCCTCCAATTGCGTTAGTTAGGCCAATGTTTTGACTTGGGGCGCCGCATAAAAATTCTGATACATTAAGGGCGCCGGGAACCAAAAATTTTGGGAACCACTGGGCTAGTATATGATAATATCAAGCTAAATGAGTATTTTTATATATTTTTTAGCTGATCAGACTGATAAATATACTGAGTAAAATAGAATTCTTTAATAGTCTGCCAAACAAATTTATACATCGTATTTCGGAACTTGTTGTTCAGCACACATATATGGAAGGTGATGAAATCGTTACAATTGGAAAAGAAGCAGATGGATTTTATGTAATTTATTCTGGTTCTGCCGAACTATTTACACCATCCGGTATCAAGGTTAGGAAGATCAATAATTACAACAGTGGCGGCTTTTGCTTTGGTTTGCAGGTTTGCTCCCCCACCCATTCCCCCCAATCGGCAATCCATTAATTTGAGTGGGACCAAAGAAAATATGTATAGTTATTAACTTTTAACATATAGAACCTAAAATCACTAGATTATATAAAGTAGCGCAACGGCGGCCATACTGGGGCTAAAAATGTCGCCAACACAAATGATTTTCAGTGATTCCAACAGTACAAAAATAAGAAACTAGTACTAGCAATAATTTTTATTTTAAAAATTGTAATCACGATTTTTTTAATGAAAGATGCACTATAACAAAATTGTGGTACAATTTCAATTATTTTTTTAATTTTTATTAAATAAAATGGATATAATATATAAATTTAAATGAAACTTAACCTTAAATATTCAAACCGCTGACAAAGGAGGTTATTGAATTAGAGCGAGAAAGAGAGATGTGACAGCGCAGACACAAACTTAAGAACGTAAAAATTGCGGCACTATTCTACTACTGCAAACCCACCTTATTGAGAACTGACAATACCTGAAGTGACGCCTAACGGAATATTTTGGAACTTAACGAAATAGGATTTTGTTGGATGTGGCTCATTTAATTGCATTGTTTCTATGTGTTAAAGTGAAGAAAAGTGAATAAAATGTCTTTAAAATCGCAACAGATAATTAACTGCAATATGAATTCTTGTGTATCAAATGGCAAATGTCAAAAAATCCTATTCCAATCGCCATTTTGTAAGCGAAAACAGCGCCTCTATAGGTAATATCACTTCTCAATTGCGTACTGTCATGCGTACTGGCATGCGTACTGTCTATTTTAGAAGCAAATTTAGGTAAATAAATTTAATTTTTATAAAATTTTCGGTTAGGTTACTTTATTAAATTATTTTTCCTAGTTTTATTTAGTCACAAATCATATTATTTATTTGTATTAAAAATTTTACTTGATTATTTACAGTCACGAATATTGCTGGGTTTGCAGTTGTAGAATAGTACCAAGAATACCAAAATTGCTGCTTTAGTTTGCTTAACAGGAGAACCAATGTTGCCAATCAAACTCTGGGGTCTGTCGGCTTCTTTAAAGGCTTGCGCTACTTTGTATAATCCAGTGACTTTAATATAACTTATAATAAGTGGTACCTATAAAAGTTGCAACCCACATTTCTACAGTACGAACCGCCACTGGATCACATGAAATTTAAATAATTAATACAACTTTAATGAAATTTTTCTTTTCAGTTTACCGAGTTATTAGAGGGGAGTTATTTCGGACATTTAGAAATAATAACTAATAAACCAGCGCTATGTACAACGGTTGCCAAGGAAATAACAAGTATATATATTTTAGATAATGAAAGTTTTCTACATGCTTATCATTTTATGGAACATTTTGTTGACTTGGCTGAAACGATGAAACATCGTAGATATACACAAGAAATGTTGGTTAGAAATCTTGAAGCTAGACGTTTGGAGGTAAAATACACGAGTTCGGGTGCTCTTAAAGTAACAATGATCTGACAATTATTTAACTTCTTTATTATAAGAGATACGCAAAAGGTTAAATTAGGAATGATCGAATATTCCACTCCAAAATAAAGAATACGAGGGTTGCCTATTATATTCCGGGATTGCGGTAAACCATTGCTGCCATCTGACAACTGACGCTCCTATCGTAAAGTTTGACATTTTTGACGGTATACGTACTCAGAACTTTTTTACGTACGAGCGTTATTTTTGTTCTTTACAGTAACTTGAAAAAATTAAACCTAAAAATGGAATTAAATCGTGAACATTTTCGCGCGATTTTTTTTTAGAACTTTCGACTTGGACGTATAGTCTTAATTTTAGAGCTGTGAACGTAACTTTATACTCGTGTATAACTCGTTTTATTTGATGTTTAATTGTTTTTTCAATTTAATAATATTTGTTTCAGAGTGGAATATTCGATCTTTCGTAATTTAACCTTCATCGTATCTCTTAAAATATGAAGTTAGCAATGCTTAAACAGTTCTTAAAAACACCCAATATAGCTATCACGACAAAAAGCTACTAATTTTTCTATTTTTATTTTACAGCGGCAGTATGAAACCCATCAATTTTATCTAAAAAATTTCAGAACATTAGTAGATATGTAAATATATCTTATTATAAAATCAAATCAAGAAGAGAAAATAGAAGAAAAAAGGAAATACAAATTATGCAAGATAAAAGAAACAAATTTCATCAAGAGAGATTCCTGTACATTGATTCCAAGAACTTGTTAAAATCAAGGACGATGTAAAATAAATTAGTAATTTTCGTAAATAATATAGTTAATAATCTGTAAACTTACGCTAATAAACTCTTTATTAAAATCAAACATTTAATTTATTTTCAAAGTTATGACGAAAGAATTAACGTTAAATTAGTACTTAACATTAAATAATTGTACGTGGAAATTAAGTAACATTTACAATGCAAATTAAGAAATTAAGATGCTGAAGATTATCGATCGATATTTGACAGCTGTTTATATTAGCTAATTTAGGTTTTGAGTGTTTCATAGTTTTTAAAATTAAAAGAGAAAATTTATATATATGCTCATAGAAAATAGAAATATCAGGTCATCAAGGATGAAATTCGTATAAATAATAGTTAATAATATTGCCAACTTTAACAGCTTATTATTTGACATTGGCTTAATATTTTACCGTTCTGTTTTTTTGTTGGAAAGTTACACATCTCGCCTGTTTAAAGAAATCATTGTATGCTCTAAAACATATTAAAAACTTTTTTTTAAATTAAGTTTGTTAAAAATGGAGCGGTCGGAAATTCGCACTATTATTAAGTATGAGTTCTTACGTGGAACTACGGCATCGCAGACCGCGCGAAACATTAATGGTGTATTGACTCTAGTGTTACGCAGCAGATAATATCAAATTGGTTCGCCAAATTTCGTACAGGTAACTTAAAAACCAAACAAAACAAAAAAAAATGAAAACTGGTTCATCGATCACAGCAGAAATATACTGCAACCAACTGGACGAAATGATGCAAAATCTTAAAGAAAAACAGCCTAGATTGGTCAACAGATCGACTCCTATTTTATTGCATGATAACGCTACATCACACACTGCACAAATGACTCTGGCAAAACTACAGAATTGGAGTTGGAACTTCTTCATCATCCTCCACACTCACCAGACCTAGCCCCCACTGACTACCACTTCTCCCGTAATTTGGACAACTTTTTAATAGGAAAACGGTTTAATTCCGTCATGCTGTAAAATTGGCCTTCCAGGAATTCATTGACTCTCCTCCGCCAAGGTTTTATACCACCGGCCTGAACAACCTGCTGCTTAAATGGTAAAATTGTATAGACAATATGGGTGCATACTTTGATGAATAAAATAATTCCTTATATTTGTAAGTTATCAACCAACTTTGCCGTTTTTTCTACAAATTCCATCCTTGACTACCTAATATATGTATAGAATCAGAACAGTATGCTTAAAACAAATGCTTACTGCGCATGCGTCTATTATAAATTAACGCAAGAGTTTGGAGCTTGCAAACTCTTAATTTAAATTTATAAGTATAAGTATTAATTTAGAAGGTTGTGAACGCTAACGCACAGTTATGTATAACAAACATTAAGTTTGAATTTTAAGTACTAATTCTAGCCGACCGGCGTAGCGTAGTGGTAAAACATGTGCTCTACGTTGCGAAGGTCTCGGGTTTGAATCTCGTTCAGACATGGAATTTTCCAGAAATAAAAATTGTCCTGGCTAATTGCCAAAGCAGCAAAGGCCATTAAATTTAAAAAAATTGATGTGAAGTGTGAATATTCACACATTTCAGGGTTTCGCAGGTATATAATAAGTGAAGGCGGTATGCTGAGTGTGTAGGACAAATTTTACTTTGTAGTAATCACGGCAAAATGAACGATATTTTTTAAATAATTTATCGTCTGTTAATCATACAATAAGATAATTATTAAATTTACGCTCTTAAAAATTAAATACAACATTTGTCAAAATATAACTAGAATTTTGACAAAATAATTTCAACATAATAAAAATGCAAAAAAAAAAACAGAAAAAATAAAATTCGGAAAATCTCGAACTCGGAATCCTTAGTTTACCAGCGAGCTTTAGCTTACGACACCAGTGCTCTAACCAATAACGCCATCGTACGCCTTGCATGTGAGTGTCTTACATTGGTATAACTTTTGTACTTTGTGAACCAAAAACCACAAAAAATGCGTTATTTTCTGAAAACATAATCTGATCAAAAATTCCTGTTGTACTATTTCGGTTCACACCAATATACATTACTTAGAATTTTTTTAGATTTTTAGTTTAAACCATCTGGGCTACAGGGTGTGGGACAAAAAATTTTTTGCACAATTTTGGCAAAAATCGCATCAAAATAATTTATTTTTCAAAAATAAAAATTTGATCGTTAATCCACGTACTAAGGGCTTTCATTTGATACCCTACTCATAATTTTAAAAAAATATTTTTGTTTTCGATGAGCACATATTTGTTTATATTTTTAGGGGGGTGTGTTTTTTAGATGTTTTAGTATTTTTCCTATGTGCGGGTCAAAGAGTTGTATAAGCATGCCAAATTTCAACTCTCTAGCTTTAGCCGTTTGGCTACAATTTTTACCGAACAGACAGACAGACAGACAGACAGACAGACAGACAGACGACAAAATGACGGTATAAGGGTTTTTTGGTCATACCTACAAAACCCTAAAAAGAGTACTAATTCTAATTTCTAATTATGAGGTTGTGAATGCAGCATTATGGTCGGATCTCCGAGCGTCAAATCGAACAAGTTTGAATGTACAGAACGTGCTCGGAGCACTCGGAGTGTCAAATTGAATGTACCCAAAAAGTATCTAGTTACTGTGTCGAGATACATTAAAATATTAATAGTTACTATCGAAAACAAAAATATTGTATAAATAACAAAACCATATCTGTCTAAAACATTATATTTACACAGTTTATTTACAATTATTTTATATAATTTTTATTATAATGCGTTATAAACGTTTGGTAATATTAAAATATAATATAAAAATATTATGAACTAAAATATATTTCGTTTGTAGAAAAAAACGAAACATGAATGTACGATAGAAAAATTAGATATTATAAATAATGCAATACCACGTACAATATATAATGGTTTTATCAAGAGGTTTTATCATAAAGCCATGACTATTTCTTCCAGTAATATGAGATATAATATATATTGTCGAAGTCAAAATAAATTAAATCTGGAGATACGGCATCATATAATAAATTATCCTTGGAAAATACATCCTATGAGCAGTTTTAAGTAATTACCATTTTCTTCTTTTTTATTCTTATGTTCACCTTTAAATTTCACTTGATAATGTTTGTTCTTATATTTAATTCTTCAATGTTTCTTTTTATGCAACTTTATAATATTCCCGTAACTAAAAATTTTCTTTACATTATGAATGAATAATTCATTCAGATTTTATTGTTTATATATTGTTTTCAAAGCTATCTTATGTCTGTGGTATATATAAAAAATATTCAATATCACAATAAATTCATAGATAAAGATGAAAGTCCCTAGATAAAGATAAAGTCCCTAGATATAGATAAAGTTCCTTGATCAGCGGGTGTAGCTGGGCCTAAAGGGTTGCCAACACTACTTGTTTTAAGTGGTGAAAACTGAAGATAAAATAAAACTAAATATTGTACAGTCTGTTCCAAACGGTTAAGCGGAACTAAATGGGATTTTCGCTCTTTTAGGTTGTCACGAGAAGGAATCTTGCTGGGGTTATTTCATTTTTCACGTTGGAATGTCAAAATTTAAAATTCCAACAATGAAACCATAGAAACGAATGACATGTCAAAATTAAATTATTTTTTTTTACAAATTTTAATGACAAAAAAATAAATAAATGGGAAATTTGTATTAAGAATGCACAAAATATCAAAATATAAAGAAAATGACATTTTAAAATGATATTAACCTTAACCAAAAAATGTTAATTGTAAGTATGATTTACAAAGCTTAAACAAAACGACCGAAAAGCACGATTTAAGCGATGAAAGTAACTAGATTGCAAAATCTAGTTCCGCTTAACCGTTTGGAACAGACTGTATAATCTGTCTCAATAGACCATATTAGTGTGTCGTCACATACATGTGCTGCCATCTGAGAGCTGATTCCTTTTGAAGTTTAAAATACATGGGACATTACTTTTGTTACCTTAATTTTATAAATATTTTCAATTTTGGAGCATAAAATATGTATTTTTGATAAATATATACTAATATATACAGTCCAGATACTTTATATTATAGAAAATTCAAATAAAAGGAATCCAACCGCGAGACGGCAGCACTGAATTCCAATTTGTGACGTAGTTACTAATATGGTCTATTTGTAATACGAAACTAAATCTGGTTACTTTGGTGACTGTTGTGGTGTAAACAGACTTTGGCGTATCCATGTGAACCAATACTATGATAATATTATAAATGTATTGTCAATACGCAACATAAAAAATGAACTTTTCCTGTTAGTTCCGTATTGCAAAATGAGACAGATAATATGACACATGCCCGCAAATATTAAATTCATGAATAGATTACATCTAAAAACCAATCATATGATATATTTTTATGCGTTTAGTGCATAAATTAAAACCATTTATGTATTTATACTTTGATAGAACGTTATTAATTTATTTGGCAATTTAACAGAATTTTTAGGTTGGCGGTTTGTTAGACAAAAGGGGAAACTTTTTAAGATCGCAGCGCCATATGCGGCAAAAGCTGGAACACTCGAGAGTGACATTAAAATGATGGGATGTTAAAATGGGATTCTTCTTTATTCACGATTTACATTGCGGCACGCAACAAAATGAATTGTTTTTTGCCATGATTCACAAAAATAAAACATAAACAAAAAAAGGCGTATTTCTCCATTGAACAAAACAATGTCACTCTCGTATCTTCCGAAAATCGCCACCAGATGTCAGGGCGTTTAAGAAATTGCCCCTATGATGTGTGCCCTATCCTGCTCTTTCCTTGTATTGTTTACTTTATCAACTTTTTCTTTTGTAGAAAATACTGGGATACATTGATGGTGTTGATATCTGGGATACTTCTACTTCTAGTACCATGGTATTCGGCATTTTCTATTTCACCGGTTCCTAGAATATATAAATCTAACCCGTGGGAGATTATGTTTAGATTAATATTAGATATCATCTGTCTTTTCGATATTGCTTTTAATTTTTTTACTGGATACTACGACAAAGAAAGACAAATTGTATTTGAAACAAAGAGTATTTTTAAGTAAGTTATACTTTCGCTTATTATAATGGTTGATATGAGTTGTGAACTTTGTTTTGATAAAAAAAAACAAAAAAAAAACTATGGTCTATTTCAAAGTAGAAAAAAGTAGATAGCGCTGCGAACCGAGTACGATTTACACTGATCAAATACAGTATAGCGGGAAATTTAAAATAAGTTACAACTAGGGCATGGGCGTAGCAACTGGGTTAGCAAGAGATTTTTTTTTTAAAATATATAAAAGGTTAATAAGATATTGAAATAAACAAGGCAGATAATACCCTTACGTTATTTATACGACATAAATTCAGTTTAATGGGAAATTTGAAAAAGTTAAAAAAATATTAATTTTAAAAATTATGTACTATCATAGAGTAAGTAGTACATATTACTTACTCTTATGGTACTATATATAAAAAGAGAGATTTGGCTAAAAGAGTTTAAACAAAGCAATAAAACAAACAATATATCTTCAGAGCAAAAGTTTCTTATTTAAATAATTATTGTAAATAAAAATTAAAAATATATGTATATATGAAGGTCTAAAAATTATATCAATAACTTCTTCGTTGGGCACAATCAGCTGGGCTGTCTTTTGGCCTCACATTAGTCCTCTCTCTTGATATGTTAATTGTCAAGTGTCAAAAAATATTTATATGTCAGATAACCTAAAAAATATATAACTGCGTAAAAACAAATTACATGGAGAATTTTCTGCATAAAGGATTCCACACACCAAAGCGGCCGCGGTGGCGATAATGCAGCGGCCTAACGCAACCTATACAATACAATGAGACCACGCACATACAAGCGTTCCGCTATCTGAGAACGCCACCGACTGCAGCGTTCAGTCTGCGATCACCAAACACTGGCGGCCAAACTCGACAAGTTGCGTTAGGCCGCGCGATATTCATTGTTTATATACCACAGAGTGAATATATTTAAGAAAATAATGTCGAAAATAGATAATTTAACAGAAAAAATCATAGATCAGTAAAGGATCATTTAATTTTGTATGACTTAGCACATCCTGATTACAAGAATATTAGGAAAACAAATAAAGTGTGGGACGAAATAGGAAAAGTTTTGGAAATTGATAGTAAAGTCTGTTCCAAACGATTAACTGGATACATTGTAGGTGGAAGTCTGAGGAACAATAATTCAGGGTTCCTCTTTTTTCTTGATTTGCACATAGGTACACAACAATAAGATCCCCACTTAAGTGCGGAACAGAATGCAACGAGTTCGACGGCGCGTTGACGACGTTTGGACGGCGCTATCTGTCAGTGCAAACTTAAAATCGAGTTGTAGTACGCAAGTGCACAGAATGAGCAACGTCTGAACAGCGTTCTACGCCGTTAATATTGAATGTTCGTCAACTTTCTACTTTTGACGCCGTTGAACGTTGACATAGAACACCTAACCTCAGTTTTTACTGAATGATAAAGTGTTTGTATGTATAAATAACTTGCATACAACATAAATAACATCACACACAAGTCTTCATCATCAATTATAATTTTAATAAAAGAAATCGCACGTATAAACACAGATATAGGTTGTCACTTGTGATTTTGACGCCGTTAAAAATTATTGCATTGTGTGCAGGCGAAAATTCAACGCCGTTCTCAACGGCGCAAGTACAATGCCGTCGCAAATGATGGCGCGCTGACGGCGTAGCGCGCTGTGCATTCTGTTCCAGGCTTTATGTCGTACGCGCCTTTTATAACGGTTCTAAATTAACTGATTCTTTTTTTTTTTTGCAGGAGATATATTGGAACAACATTTCTTCCTGATATATTATCTTCTGTTCCTGTCACACTGTCGCCAGGAGTAAAATATAAAACATGTTATAAACTTTCATGTTACGCTGATCGTATTTTTACTGCTACAAAAGTACTGCGTTTAGCACATGCAATTATACATATACGATATTCTTGCGAGGTAAAACGAAAGTGAAGTGAACAATATTCATAATTTTCTCATATTTTGTTTTTATTATTTTTTGTAGAAAAAATATTGTATGCAACGCATGAATAAAGTAGGATATTACTCCCTCAAGATGATTAACGCTCTCCGCTGCTCCTAGGCTTATCACTTCGCGCATCACGCTGACCCGGAGACAAAAAAAAGGAAGTCAAAATATAATACTGATGAATAAATATTCATAAAATCACTTGAGGAACGGGGAAGTCAAATACTGCCAGTATTGTATAAAAATAAATTAGATATTTTAAATTTGGCGCTACGGGCGCCGCGACCGTACCTTTTTAACTGGGTTCGGGACAAACTCGGAGTGTTCCGAGTAACTCTGTTTAAGTCCAGAGCGTTCGATAAAAGGTTTAAAAGCGTTTCCTCGAGCAGTCTGGAATTAATTTTTTAAATAATTTCAAATTGGTAGGCCAAAAAAATACCCTTCCTATAGTCCGTTCAAAGGTGAGAATGCAGTACTCCTCTTATGGCAAATGGAAGCGGTGTTGCCAAATGTTGTAAAAGTGTCAAATGTGTCAATTATAATAATATGAAAAACTCGTATGATTTACAAAAATCAACTTTTATAAAACTCAAAATAACACTCAACAAAAACAAATGACCATTTGTAGAATAATGCGTCTTCACAGATCAGCGCGTTTTAGAGCTGGCAAGGTCGACAAACAAGAAAAGGATAGCATCATTGTATAATCCCATTAGAGGGTATGAAAAAGAACTACTCCATATGTCCTGTTCTGCATACTCACATTTGAACGGAATCGAAATAATTCTGATCTCTGTCTTCATTAGACGGCGGTTTATATAAGGTTTCGGATAGCATTTCCTGGAACTAAAGTCTAAAAATTGTCCCAGTGTATGTCAATGTTCAAATTTATTAGACAATAACTTTGAACAAAAGTCATTTTGAAAAATGCATATAACAATTTAGAAGATATCTTTTGTAAATTATTACTTTTTCTATTATCCTAATTGTAAAATCTTTTAAATTAAGCTAACTTTGAAATGCTAAAAAGGTCCCTCTGTGCAAAGATATAGCAGGTGTTATTCGGAAGTCTTAGAGGCATCATGGTGGTCTAAGATATTCGTTACAAATGTTCAAACCCGGAACCTGGACACGGGCCATCAAACCCGTAGTTTCCGGTTCAAACCCCGAAGAGGTGACGACCCTAGCTATGTCTCGAGCGCAAAAATTGTCGGACGGGAGTAAAATACTACTTTATTACTTAAATAAATTCTTCTTTTTATATTTATTACTTTGTTACAGGCTTGGGGTATTAAAGAATTTTATATAAAATTGACTCAACTATGTTTTGGTTTATTTATTGTATTACATTGGAGCGCATGTATGTTTATAGTAACTGCCCATATAACAAGTGGTTTATATTATCATCACAAACCTAATATTCCGTAAGTAGCATTAGTAGAAGATACAGATCACGATCTGTCACGATTTGTGCAAGTACTGGCACAAGTACTTGTGCCAGTACTTGCACAAATTACTAGCATCGGGTAACCGGGTCATAAGACTAGGTATTTACATATTTCAGAAATTGGTTGTCGGAATTTAAACTTTGGAATACAAGCAGGCAGGACATCTATATAAACAGCCTATACCGAGCTACCATTTTGCTTATGCAAGGCCAGTACAATAAGGAAACAAGATATTGTGTCGACGATGTCATTAGCTACATTGTAGCATGGATAATTTCCACAGTCATTTTTGGTATACTTCTATGTAAGCATAATAATTTAGATAAATTAAACAAAACTACAATAATATTATTTTAGATTTTGCTATAGAGATTATAAAAAATAAAACCTCGTCCACATTATTATATAAAACACTGAAAAGAAATATGCTTGCATTTGTTGACCAAAAACAAATTAATAATACAACTAGAGATAGACTTGAAAAGTTCTACTTTTACAAATATGGTAATAAATATTTTAATGAACAGGATATTATAGACGACAGAGAACATAAAAACATAGTACAAAAAACAATACAGGTAAAGGGTATTGCAAATCTTTAGGCGGAACTAGATTTTGCATTCTAGTAACTTTTATAGTTTAATTCGAGTTTTTGACCGTTTTGGTTAAGCTTTGTAACCATACTTACAATAAACATTTTTAAGTTAATATCATTATAAAATATCATTTTCATTACATTTTGATTTTTTGTGTAATTTTTAGGGTTTTTAGGGTTTTGTCGTCTTGTCTGTTCGGTAAAAATTGTAGCCAAACGGCTAAACCGAGAGAGTTGAAATTTGGCATGCTTATACAACTCTTTGACCCGTACATAGGAAAAATACTAAAACATCTAAGAAACATATCCCCCTAAAAATATAAACAAATATGTGTTCATCGAAAAAAAAAAAAATACTTATTTAAATTTCTGAGTACGGTATCAAATAAAAGCCCTTAAGTGGGAAACAGAATGCACCGAGTTCTACGACGCGTTAACGGCGTACGTACGGCACCATCTGTCAGAAGAAAGTTAAAACCAAGCTGTCGTACGCAAGTGCACAGAATGGACAACGTTCTACGCCGTTGATACTGAATGTTCGTCAACTTCCAACTTTTGACGCTGTTGAACGTTGACGCAGAACACCTAACCTCAGTTTTTACTGAATAATAAAGTGTTTGTATGTATAAATAACTTGCATACAACATAAATAACATCATTCACAAGTCTTCATCATCCATTATACTTTTAATAAAAGAAAGCGCACGTATAAATACAGATATAGGTTGTCAAGTGACACTTGACGGCGTTAAAAATTATTGCATTGTGTTCAGGCGAAATTTCTCAACGGCGCTACGCAACGCTGTCGCAAATGACGCAGCGCTGACGGTGTAGCGCGCTGTGCATTCTGTTCCAGGCTTTAGTACGTGGATTAACGATCAACATTTTATATTTGCAAAATAAATTATATTGACGCGATTTTTGCCAAAATTGTGCAAAAAAAAATTGTCCCACACACTGTAGCCAAGATTGTTTAAACTAAAAATCTGAAAAAAATTTTGAAAGGAATTTTTCATCAGATTATGTTTTCGGAAAATAACACATTTTTTGTGTTTTTAACTAAAATATGTAAAATATTTAATTCGTTATGTAACACAGTCAACAAGTAAACGTCCGTAGTCTAATGGTTAGCATTCTCGCTTCCTAAGTTTCAAACTACGGTTCGCTTCCTGTCAGAAACAATTTAATTTTTTATTTTTTTTTGCATTTTTATTTTGTTTAAATTATTTCAGGGCTTCGAACCGGAACTGAACCGAAAACCGAAAAAAAACCGTTATTTTTGTCGGAACGAAAACCAGAACTGAACTGAAAAAAAATATCGGTTTCATTTCGGTTCAATGTGAGTGAATATAAAATACATTTTATTTAAGATTAGTTTTAAAACTGATGAGCAGAAAAAAATCGTAATTCGCAATTTTCAAAATCGTAATGAACCTTGCTTTATAAAAAAAAAAAAATACTGCTCATATTTAGAAACCTAAATAATTAAAATTAACAAAAAAATATTTTAACATATAATTTATTTTAGCATTCCAAATAATCATCATTCACTTACTAAATATTTTATCTATTTATTAATTGTTTAATTTATTGTTTTTAATATATAGTGTAGTCATTTAAATGGGCTGCGTTAGGCGCAATAGCCTTTGTTGCTGTGAGCCAAAAATTTTAACTAACTAACTAACTCACTTACTAAATACCTGCGAAACCCTGAAATGTGTGAAAATTCACACTACACATCAATTTTTAGGGTTTTGTAGGTATAACCATAAAACCCTTATACCGTCATTTTGTCGTCTGTCTGTCTGTCTGTCTGTTCGGTAAAAATTGTAGCCAAACGGCTAAACCTAGAGAGTTGAAATTTGGCATGCTTATACAACTCTTTGACCCGCACATAAGAAAAATACTAAAACATCTAAAAAACATATCCCCCTAAAAATATAAAAAAATATGTGCTCATCGAAAAAAAAAATATTTTTTTATAATTCTGAGTAGGGTATCAAATGAAAGCCCTTAGTACGTGGATTAACGATCAAATTTTTATTTTTGCAAAATAAATTATTTTGAAGCGATTTTTGCCAAAATTGTGCAAAAAATTTTTTGTCCCACACCCTGTAGCCCAGATGGTTTAAACTAAAAATCTGAAAAAATTATAAGTAATGTACATTGGTGTGAACCGGAATAGTTCAACCGGAATTTTTGATCAGATTAAGTTTTTGGAAAAAAACGCATTTTTTGTGATTTTTTGCTAATAATGTACACAAGTTATAGCTTTGTAACACGCCACACTGTAACGTGTCTGCTGGTCTAGTGGTATTTGACGCTGATTTTTCACCCAAGTAACCCGACCCGAAAGGGATCGAACCCTGTGAGAAGAGACTATATTTTTTTTTGTTTTTTTTTTAAATTTTTATTTTGTGTAAATTATTTTTTCAAAATTCTAGTTATATTTTGGCAAAAGTTGCATTTAATTTTTAAAAGCGTAAATTTAATAGCAAGTGGAAATTGTTTAAATTATAATTTAATTCTGTTTCAATGGACACGAAATCAGAGGGGCGGAACTTATAACAACCAATGGAAGCCATAGGCGCAATTTTTTAAATTCTTAATGAACCTTGCTATATAAAAAAAAAAAAAAATACTGCACATATTTAGAAACCTAAATAATGGTATTAGGCGTTCGAATTAAAATTAACAAAAAAAATATTTTAATATAAAATTTGTTTTCGCATCCAAAATAATCATCATTCACTTACTAAATACCTGCAAAACCCTGAAATGTGTGAAAATTCACACTTCACATCAATTTTTAATATAAATGTCTCATTTCTTAAATTCTTACATTTTCTGAAAATTTAAAAATGTATTATTTATTTTATTTCTCTAATAAATCTCTTAATAATAAATGCCAACATGAAAAATTAAATATCCTAGCCAAGCTTTGATTTCGTGACAACTTAAAAATACGAAAGCCCCATTTAGTTCCGACTAAACCAAAAAAATGACCTATATAACGGGTGTTTTTTGTAGAGGTATAGAACTTTAAATTACAATAAAACAACGATGGATTATTCGATTGACATGAATTTTTTTTTATTCGAAAGATAATCTTGTGGCATTACATTAAATCATACCAACAAGACGGCGCAACATGTCACACAGCTCGTGCCACAATCGATTTATTGAAAGACACGTTTGGTGGCCGCCTAATTTCACGTTTTGGACCTGTGAATTGGCCTCCAAGATCTTGTGATTTAACACCGCTGGACTACTTTCTGTGGGGCTATGTAAAGTCATTGGTCTATGCGGATAAGCCACAAACGCTTGACCATTTGGAAGACAACATTCGCCGTGTTATTGCCGATATACGGCCACAAATGTTGGAAAAAGTCATCGAAAATTGGACGTCCAGATTGGACTACATCCGAGCCAGCCGTGGCGGTCATATGCCAGAAATCATATTTAAAATGTAATGCCACAAGATTATCTTTCGAATAAAAAAAAATTCATGTCAATCGAATAATCCATCGTTGTTTTATTGCAATTTAAAGTTCTATACCTCTAAAAAAAACACCCATTATATCCTCAATTGAGCCTATTGGTATTTTTTAGAAAATGAAACTTATGAATATTATTAGTGATATCGAGTTGTTTAAATATCTACCTAACCAATTTATTCAAAAAATCTCTGAAATTGTTATACCGATCACATATATGGAAGGAGACGAAATCGTTAAAATTGGAAAGGAAGGAGATGGATTTTATATAATTTATACTGGTTCAGTCATATTCTACACCGCGTCAAGAATTGAGGTTAGAAAACAATTGAAATTTAAACATTATTTATTTCTTACTCTAATACATTTATTAATGAAACGTTTTACTACAGTTTTTAGAATTATTAGAGGGGAGTTATTTTGGACATTTAGAAATATTATCTAACAAACCAGCGCTATGTTCAACGGTTGCTTTGGAAATAACAAGCATATATTTTTTAAGTAAGGACCAGTTTCTAAGATCTTGCACTTTTATAGAATCTTTTTGTGCATTAACTGAAGTAATGCAGCAGCGAAGAATGGTACAAGAAAGATTGATTATAAATATGGAAAATAGATATAAGCAGGTAAAATAAACAATATATGCTTAGGTATTAATCGTTATGCTGCATTCACAACCTCATAATTATAAATTAAAATTACTTAATATTACATTTGTACGTGGGAATTAAGTAGCATTCACAGAAAAGATCAGTGATGGGCGTTTACACGTAAACTTAAATTGTTTACGTTTACGTGTAAACTTATGTAAACAATTGGTAAACTTGTCAACAATGTAAACAATGTAAACTTTGTAAACTGTCAAATAATGAGGTTAGTTTTAGTTATTTAATATGAATAATAGACAGTTAATGAACAAGTATATTCAGTTCAAAACAATAAATTTATTAAAAAAATTGTGGGAAGAAACCGAAGGAATAGTTCTGAAGAACTAGGTTTTGTTTTAATTAAAGAAAATGAAACAAAACGTAGGGCGTTATGCAAAATTTGCAAGGAATCTTTTCGTTATTAAAAAATATTGGCTGATTTTCTTTAAGGTGAAATTTAATGTTTTGTTAATAAAATCATTAGACTGAATTTTTTAAAGAAATTTTTTTAAAGAAATATACTTACATTTTCATTTAAAATCGTTTCATTAAAATTTTATTATTTATAAAAATGTATTGATAATGAGGTTCTGTAATTCAAAACAAGTGCGCATGTCTAAATCATTGTTTACATTGTTTACAAGAGTTTTTGTGTTTACTTTACATAATTGTTTACGCGTCAACAATGAGGTAACTTACATCATGTAATTTACGCGCCCATCACTGGAAAAGATAACTAAATTGATTTTTTTTTTCATGTGAATTACAGACTAATATTGCTCTTCACTCTTTTATTTTACTAAAATATACTTAGTTTGTGTTCGATAGTCATTTTGAAGATTTATAAATTTTAAAAGTGTTTATTTAATATAGGGACATTTGTATTGTTATCGCTAAATAAAATTATGTTTACATTTTATACTACGCTCGACATTTTATAATACGCTCTGATGTGTTATGATACTTGTGTTCACATATCTAACTTATACTAATTTCTAAAAACCTTTTTTATTTAGTTTGTTGTTTATTTAGCAGTTTTGTGTTTAGTTATATATTTTCTTATAGATATCTTATAGATTTCCACTTGATATTGTGTGTAGTGCATAGATTTTTAGGTTAAATTCAACGTAATTCTATTTTCTTTTCTTTGATCATATTTTTGGATCGCATCAGCTCTTTTTAGGACTACTTAGTCTATTAGAATAGTTTATTTGTTCTATTCTGTTCTTATTCTTATATTTTCATTTCATTACGATACAAGTGACAGCGTACGAATATTACATTTGTTAAATGAATACTAGAATGTAGACGTACTAAACATGACGTCACAAAAACATGTGACATTTCCAGTGACGCAACTGCACTGATTCGCCGACTGCCCTATAACTAAATGTTTCTGTTGAGTATTGACATCTGACACTACCGATAGAGGCGCTACTGCATTTTACATCATGGCTGACTTTGGTAGGATTTTTTTGACAGGTTCAATGGTATCTTCATGTGATATTTATTGAAACACACGGGAACACACTCTAAAATGGTCTTTAACTGTCTTTCCACTTCTAAGAACATATTCCCATGCTTGTCTTCTATCCATAACTACACGTGCACCACCACGTAAATTCAGAAACACTTTTTTTTGCCACGTTTCGGAACACGATGAAAACTTAGGTCTCTATCACGACCTACTTTTTCATTGCAAAGATAAACACAACAATTCACGTTGCATTTAATTTTTTCTTGCAATTTTAAAGACATTTTTTTAAAAACTTGCTATGAAAACAACAGTAAACAAACTCGACTATCCTACAACCGTCAGTTTCTCAAAATCTCACTAGAGGCGCTTCAGTTATTGTCAGTTGACAATTGCATAACGTTCAGGAATTAATGATCTCACTGTACCAGCTGACACTGCTATATATATTTAGTATAACAAACAACGAAAATTGCTAATTCTTCTACTTTTGCCCTATAGGTGGTAACCGAGATGAAACTGCGAGAAGCAGCTATTTCGAAATTACTAAAAAACTGTGAATAACAAAATAACGCCAGAGGAGTTCAAATTAATAAAATTGTACACGCCACTGCTTTCTCAAGAATTTAATAAATCTATTTGAAACAATTACCTTAAAAAATAAATTAAATCTGTAAAATTAGACATATTTAAACTAATAAACTAATTATAATCGCAAGTTATTTTATTTATTAATTATTAACATGTTACGTATGTCATGTGAAAACATCAAAAAGTAAGGTTATAACATGTGTGAAAATATCAACAATGATTAAATTTAAAAGAGTGATTGTTGGTATTTCTGGAGGAGTTGATAGTGCAGTAACAGCACTTCTCTTAAAAAATAAAGGTAAAACTGACTCAAATCTCACAAAATATTACTAAAAACAGTATTTTAGGTTATGATGTACAGGGTGTTTTTATGCAAAATTGGGATATCGCAGATGAAGAGGGTCAATGTTCAGCCAGTCAAGATTTTAAAGATGCCTCCATAGTTTGTGATCAATTAGGAATAAAATTACATTATGTAAATTTTGTTAAACATTACTGGAACCATGTATTTAGGTTAGTGTATGTTATTACGTGTAAACTTACTTTGGTTTATATTTAATATCAGCACCTTAGAGGTAAACTGTATCAAGTCACATTTTTATCAAAAATGACATTTTAGTGCCAAGTGACTCAATACTTTATAGTCTGTCGAGTGAAAAATAATTTGGAACTATAGCTCTAGCCAGTTTCAATATACGTTGCTTTAAAACTGTATCAAGTCGATCAACGCAAGGATATAAACAATCTTAAATCGTCTTTTCTGAGCTATTTATCATTTGCGACTTAATACTATTTACCTCTGAGGTGCTGATATGTATCATTCAGTTTGTTCGTAGAACAATTTGTCATTATCAACTACCTACACAGAGTTCATAAAAGTACGTTAAGATTACTCTGCGTCTAAAGTTGATTGTAGATCTGTTCGTAGAGTTATTAGTTTATTATCATCAGCCGCACATGCAGTGTTTAATGTGTTAAAGTTCTTTCAAAATTCCGGTTAATACTGTTATTTAATTTTCATTTCGTTCTCAGTCTCTGGTTAAAATTACTGTTTTTCTGACTGATGATAATAAACTGCTCGAAATGACTTTACAAAGATAATAACAAATCGTTCAAAATTGTTCTATGAACAATCGTATTAATATATCTGATAGTAATCTTTTGAAGGAATACGAGAATGGATATACACCGAATCCAGACATTTTATGTAACAAATATATTAAATTTGATCGTTTCATTGCTTACGCAAGAGAACATTTGAACGCTGATGCAGTTGCAACTGGACATTATGCTAATACTAGTTTTGGGCCATACCTAGAAAATTATGCTCCGAATAAAAGTAAGTAAATTATTTTAATGTATTTTCATTTATATATTTTTTACGTAACGTTACAATATTTTTTTTTACAGAAGTAAAATTACTTAAAGCCTACTGTACACATAAAGATCAAACATTTTTCTTAAGCCAAATTTCCCAAGAATCTCTACAAAGATTTATGTTTCCATTGGGTCCATTATTGAAGTGCCATGTTAAAGAAATAGCTTTACAAAATAAATTATACAATGTATTGAATAGGAGAGAAAGTACAGGAATATGTTTTATTGGGAAAAGAAATTTCCAAAATTTCATATCAGAGGTAAGTACAGCGTTCCATTTTTCGCCCAAACAAAATTTTTATAAATGAACAAAAAAAAAGAGTTCTCAAATAAAAACCCTTTTTTGTAAACATCCCTTAAAAGATAATTTTAGCTACGCCACTGATGATATCCATTTTTTAATATCTGTAGATTTTTTATTACTACTATATTTATGAGAGGATAAATCTGACGCTCGATTGACACGTATACGCATGCGTTCCAGTGTAGCGGGAAACAAGGATTTTAAAATAAGGTTGTTTACCACTGTTGTGTTTACATGTATTTATATGCAGCGCACGCATTTTTAAATACATTGAAAATTACTGTTATGTGCTTAATTTGCAATAAAATATTTTCAAAACAATATAATTTAAATGTCCATTTAAAATGTATTCATAAGATAAACTCTAATGGTAATCGACGAATTTGTAAAAACTTTACAAATAACCCTTGAAGAATCAAAATTTATATAACTGTTACCAAGAGCAATAGATTTTTCACTTTCGGACAATGATATGAAAAAATTTGGTGAATATATTTTCACAAATTATTATGAGAAGCCCAATCTTTGGGCTTATACTTATAGAAAACGTTTAAAAATTAATACTAATATTCACCTTGAATCCATGCATAAAACTTTAAAGTATTTTTATTTAGAAGCAAGAAATGTGCAACGTTTAGATAAAGGTATTTTTGCAATTGTGAATTTAATTCGAGATAAAATTACAGACAGAATAATAAAAAATATTAAGGGAAAAAATTATTCTCAGATTGGAAACATAATTAAAAGGCACCGATTTGCATTAACTTTGGAATATGATATAAGAATAACAGCATCAAATAAATTTCTAGTAATTGGAGAAAAGAACTATGAAGTCACTAAACTTAAATCTTTATGCTGTAAATTAATATGTATTTTTTTTTAACATCTGCGTCCATTCATACAGTTGTGAATGTCCTGATTATTACATTAAAAATACAATATGTAAACATATTCATTTTGTTCATTTAAAATACGGAGATTCTTTGAAGTTTCATGAACCAGTTGAAGAAATACGCAATAATTAAAATACGACACAAACATTAAAGAAAAATAACAACACATCAAATGATACATATGTAAAAGTAAATGCAATGTTGAAAGAAATACAAGATGACTGTGTAAAATTGATGGAATATAATGATACGGAAACTTTAACAGAAGTGAATAACTACTTAAAAAATATTAAAAACTTCATGAATATTAATAAAGAAAAGAAAAAAACTGAAACGCCAACTAGATACGAGAAAATTTCAACCAATTAATAAAAAAAATAATAAACAAATTTCTCTATTTAGTACCAAGAAAAAAAGTGAAGAAGTTGCATATTTAAAAAAATAAAATAAACGACGCAAGAGTAACAAAATATTATTGAAAAAATACGGAAGTAACTTTTTTTTTGTCTTAACTGTGTAAGCAGTTACACGCACACACGTGTACTCCGCTCAGTCATTTTGAAGCATGCGCACATGTGTCAATCGAGCGTCAGATTTATCCTCTCATCTATATTTGATATAAATCAAAATAAAACATAAGCATAACCTCACTCGTTCTAATGTCAGAGGGCAGCGTTTCCCAAAGTGTGGGTCGCGACCCGGCACCGGGTCGCAGAAAATTTTTTTTTGTACATTTTTTTTTTACGTCAATCACTAGAATAGTGTGTATTTGTGCTCTTTATTACTATACTATATTCTTTATTACTCTTTATTACTATACTCTTTATTACTATTTATTACTCTTTATTACTATAAAGCTACTGCTTTAAAATAAAATTTGTTTTGTAAATAAATGTTTTTTTTTCATAAGGTGGGTCGCGAAAAATTTTAAAACCTCGTACCGGGTCGCGGTCAAAAAAGTTTGGGAACCGCTGTCATAGGGGAAATATTTTAAGATCGCAGCGCCGTTGCGGCATACTTGGAACTTCCAAAATAGACATTCATTAAGTCCATTCTATATTATACTTTTTTCAATACTATCCAACTCTGACATCATTTCAACTTTTGATACTACAGAATATAGTGGGGGAAAAAAATAAGAGACAGTGATAAATTTTATACCTTCCATCTCTTATTACTTTTCATTGCAAACTTAAAAATTTTTAGGTTCATATGGCAGACAACAATTTGGTTATAGTAAACCAATTTATAAATATTATTTAATTGTGCTAAGTTTATATTTAATTATATGATCTAAATAAACTTCTTATCAACTTAATAAACTACTAAAAGTTAAGTTGTAAACAAAAACTAAAAAGTTGGTGTTGGTACGACTGAAAAGTACAGAACTGTCAACCAAAAATTTGACCAGAGGTAGTTTTGGATGACAGTTCTGTACTTTTCAGTCGTACCAACACCAACTTTACTATAGTAGTAGTTTATTCTGTAGTATCAAAAGTTAAAATGACGTCAGAGTTGGATAGTATTGAAAGAAGTATAATGTAGAATGGACTTTATATACCGGGTGAATTATTTAAGGAGCAACATACATGTTTCACATATAATGTTAATGAAGTGAGTTATTTCAAAAGCAACATAGCCATAAAACAAATGCTTATCGTATCCATAGAAAAGATAAAATATTATTTTTAAAAATATTTTTTGGACTTAATAGAGAATTATTGCAACCTCTGTTCTACTGATCTTTTAATAAAGTTTTCCTTTATTTGACATGTGCGCATGCGCAGTTGATATATCCTTAATTTCTTTCTTTTATTAAAATACAGGCAACCTATATTTAATTTAAATAACGGAAAAGCATTTTTTATTTAAAGCATCTTAATTTTGACAGGTCTTCTGTCAATGTAACCTCAAAATTAACAACGGAGTAAATTCGAACAAAAAATTGGTGACTTTTCTTGTGAGTAATGATGCAAGCTAAAGATAAAAAACGTTGACGATTTAAATACGAGGACGATGTTATTCTTCTCCGAGAAATTGTGTCACGAAACCCTTTTGCAAATGGTTGTGCCGTATGCGAGTATGCCGTATGGGAAAAAAATAGTTTGTTGCAGTTAACTCATATAAGAGTTGCATTTAACTTCTATATTCATTACGATTTCGATCTATCAATTTGGCATATTTGTCAAAATAAAGTATGAAGCAAGAGCACCGTTGCAATAACACTCTTTAAAACATCATGAAAAATTTTAATACAGGATACTTTATTAGAGGTTTCTTTTAATAAAGTCAGCTTTTTTCACTTTGCAATATCTCTCTATTAGCTACTAAGGACATTATTATTTTTGTTTGTATGTAAATATAAACAAACTAATAAAAATTCATTTATTGTTTCTAATTTACTATTTTTTAGCCGTCTAGGAACTTGTCAAATAACTATTATTAGAAACTTAATTTCATACACATAAAAAAAAATATAATATAACTCATTTTGTAATACGTACCTAACAGGGAAAGTTCATTTTTTATGTTGTATATTGACAATACATTTATAATATTATCATAGTATTGGTTCACACGGATACGCCAAAGTCTATTTACACCACAACAGTCACCAAAGTAACCAGATCTAGTTTCGTATTACAAATTGAGACAGATTATAACACAATATGTTATAAACAATTTATTCACAAACAAAAACTCACAAGCGGCACTTGATCTGAACAGCGTGAAGTCTTGTCCATCCGTGTGGGCTCAGACAACTGTCGGCCAGTAGCGGTTTGCTTAGTTACATAATACAACTCATTAGTATCATTACCTTATCAAATTATCAACAATTGATAATCCTAATTTAATTAGCAAAACATTCTAATTAAAATAAACGTATTCTAACATTGATTTAATATTAATAATTACATTTCTTATGTAATAATATTCCTAAAATAATGATTTTCGTTTCTTTTACTCTTCTCCTTTTTTGTTAACTTCTAACACTATTATATCTAATCAACACTGCATATCTGTTGCCATGGATATGAGCTTGCTTTCATAATTTGCTATGTTGCAAATTAAATAACTCACTTCATTAACATTATATGTGAAAAATGTATGTTGCTCCTTAAATAATTCACCCGGTATAATCATATGGGCAACAACGTGAATTTTAATGTTTACTGGTGGTTTTTGTAATTTTGCTATAATATTAATACGTGTTTTTATGTAAAGTAATCAGTGAAATTTTATAACATCAAATATTAATAAATAAGAATAATTTTAGGCATGTTTTTATTATTTTTTAAGGTTGAAATGGATTTCTTTTAATCCACGAATTACACTCTGATACAAAGCAATAATAGTTCGACTTCAACATGATTTTTGTCGTCTTCCACTTTAGTTTAAGGTTATTTTCACTTATTATCACTTGATACCAGTAAAAACAATTTAAAACTGATTTTAAAATAGTATAAAATAACATAAAACTTAACAAAACGTAACAATTTAACAACATAATAACAACTAAACTATAGTAAAATGCAAAAATATATTCTGATCCCATATAACTCAATGTAAAAAGCGCGATAGAATGTCTATTTCTGTAGTTGCTTAAAATCCCACCAGATGTCATATCGTTTACAATTTTTCCCTATACAAATACGATAAAATTCTGTTTAAGAAGTGGCAACGTCGGAAAGCGATACCAACCTGTATATGCCAAATGTACCTGAGTAATGCTTGCAATTTGGTTATACAGTGGAACCTATATTCGTCAACCTCCATATTCTTAATATTCGATATTCGTCCCATTTTGATGACAATTTTTGGCCCCCATATTCGTTAGTATTTTCCGTATTCGTCGTCATTTCCACCGCCGCCGCGGAGGCGAATTCGTGTGGAGAGGAAGAATCGATTAAAGCATCCCATACCTAACGCTGACTTCAATGAAATACTATCTAATTGGGCCAAAGTGCAGAATATGGTCGAAAAAGGGCACCCAAATTTTGCTACAGTCAACCAAAACATAAATACATTTAACGATAATGTGGCTACTTCTGGAAAGTTTTACAGAACAGACAAAACCAGACAACATTGGACAAATTCCTTGTTAAAACGAGTGCTGCTAAATCATTGACAAAACGGACTTGGAATGATCAGAATTGGAATAACTACTGGCTGTTTTGTTTTAATTAATAACAACTCTTGTTTTCAATATTAACCTTCCTCCTTTTCCACTTCTACCACTACGTTTATCTATTAAGGCCCGGTCTTTCCACCTTCAGATAAAGTTCCAGGTAACTATCTGACAGATAAGGTTATTTGTAACTTCATCTGCTGAATAAATGTCAATACCAGTCAGTGAATTCAATACGTCGGTCTCATTATCCGTTAGATAACTATCTGATAGATACATTTGTATAGAAAGAAAGGATAACATTTACTCAGCAGATGAAGTTAAAAATAACCTTATCTGTCAGATAGTTTCCTGGAACTTTATCTGAAGGTGGAAAGACCGGGCCTTAGTACAATAAAGTTAAAGTTTAAACACATTTTTTAAATTATTGTACCACTTTTAGGAGTTGGAAACAGATTAATTGAATTTCAGTTATTTATTATGGGAAAAATTGTTTCTATATTCGTTATACCCCCAGGAACAGATTAATGACGAATATAGAGGTTCCACTGTATTACATTTTGACATTCAACTAAATTAACCAAGTGTGACGTCATCCCTTTCTTATCTTGTATAGTTATAAATACGTTATTTATTATTGCACTAACATGAAAATATTTAATTTTAGTACATTGATGACAAACCAGGATATTTTATCGATATTGATACAAATGAAATAAAAGGTACTCACAATGGGATACATCAGTGGACAATCGGACAAAAAAGTCGGCTTAGCAATTATAATTTCAGTAACTATATAGCAAGAAAGGACCCTCTGACCAACAATATTTACTTGGTAAGAGATTTTCAACTGTTAGCATACCCCACTTTACAACAATTTGCTTTCCGATGTCATTTCCATCGTATTTCAGCTCTATTTTGGAATTTCTACATTGAATATAATCAGTATAATATCACAATCTATCTATATGGTTCACTACATAAGTAATTCCACAAAAATCACATCAAACATTAAATGGCTATCTCACACATGTAGTGATGAGAATTTATTTTTGAATATCGATATATGCGCGATTCGATACATCGTAAGTGTGATCTCGATATTCGATATATATCGAAGTAAAAATATCGATATTTTCGATATATCGAAATAACTAACATTTAACATGTAAGATATATAAATTACATATTTTTTGGTTGGCTTGGCGGGAAAAGAAGTCGCCAATTGACAGACAATCACTTTACAGTTGGTACTCACCCAAATACCAACCAACTTTCTAATATTATCCTTGTTAACAGCTCTCTTAATTAAATATATATATGCTATTCACTTTTGTAAGGACAAACCAGATTTTTTAGTTACTTTTATAGTGTATTACGGTCTTTAAATATCAATTAAAAAGATTCCTTACACTGTAAAACCGACTTTAGATTTATTGGTTATGATCATTAGTAAGAAAGTGACATTTTTTATAATTTTTTAATACCAACATGTCAATTTCAAAGGTACAAATTATTGAAATCAAAATTTCGTCTTACAGGCTATTCCAAACGATTAGGCGGAACTAAATGGAAATTTCGTTATTTTAGGCTGTCACGAAAAGGGACCTTGCTTGGGTTATTTCATGTTTCAGGTTTGGTATGTGAAAAATTAAAATTCCAACAGTAAAACCATGAAAACGAATGACATATGTCAAATATTTTAATACATTTTTCTATATTTTGAAGACAAAAACATTAATAAATGGGAAATTTTTATTAAGAATGACAAAAAACTAAAATGTAATGAAAAGGACATTTTATAATGACAATCAATTTAATCTAGAATTTGCAATGTGAGCATGATTTTCAAAGCCTAAACAAAATGACCAAAAGTCTGAATTAATTGATAAAAATTACTAAATTTCAAAAATTAGTTCCGCCTAAACGTTAGGAATAGCCTATAGTTTGTTTCTACAAAAGTGAACAGCATATATTTAAATGTAAAAAATATACAAGAACACCGATATTTTGTGCGAATATCGATATTTTGCGCGATATATCGCATTTCAAATATCGATATAAAAATATCGATATATTTTTCTAAAGTATCGATATTTTTGATATATCGATATATCGTTCCCATCCCTACACACATGTAAATAATGGGTTGTATGTTTTACAACGTCCATTTTTAAATATCTGCAGGTCACGTGATTAAAACTATTTATACGTCCGCGTCTTTTGTACTGGGTATAGCTAAAGCGAATATTCAAATTTAATATTTGTTATACATTTTTCAGTTATAATAATAATAATAATAACTTTATTTAGCATATCTGCTACATCAGATATTAAACTAGATTCAAAATTGGTAAATTATTGCCATTCTGAAAATAATTTTGCTTTATATAATCGCAGTAAATTCACTGCTAGGTGGCAAGCGGGGGTAAATTTTATATCTTGCCCCATACATCAAATCTCTCGCTACGCCACTGCTTTTTGGCAACAGTATGGAACCAAACATATTGTATTTCTTTTAAACATTTATTATGATCGTTCTGATATTAATTTTTCAACAATTTTGTCCCTTTTACTAACAGATGTATTCCCTAAAACATAAAATCTTAGTGGTTTATTAGCCCATTCTTCTCCGGCCGATTCTATCCCGACTCTTGATGACGTCACAATCTGTATTTCATCCCCTCCATCATCATATTCAATCCAAAGTTCATTGTTGTCACAGAGATTTAATTTATTGCACAGTTCTTTATTGATATTTAAACTCATGCACAATTTTGATGGTCCATTACATAGTTCATGAGTTTTAAATGGTTTTGCTGTTTTGGATTTTCTTGATTTTTCTCTTTGGGAAATCATGTAATCAGTTCCTTCCACTGGTTCTAAAGCTCGAAGTAAGACAGCTCCACCTGGTTCAACACTTGAAATGTTGAAACAGTAGTACATTCCATATGTCATGTAAATGTAGGCAGTTCCTTAAAAAAATATATATTTTCAAGCTTAGAACGGTTTAATAATGGTTGAAATAAAAAACATTCCAAATTTTCACTAAAATCTGTTCCTTTGGTTTAGGCGTAACTAGATTTTCAATTCTAGTTACTATTACCGATTGATTGAAGCTTTTGATCATTTTGTTCAGGAAGCCAACTTCAATATATAAAAAAATAGCTAATGACAACTTACAAAAATTCCGGTTAGTTCCGCCTAATCGTTTGGAATAGACTGTATTTTTATTTATTAACTGCTTACTAGTTTCGGCTTTCGCCATTTTCAAAGCAATGAAAATATTGCTTACTTAATAGTTATGTACATTTAGGATTTTGTAGGTACAACAAAGAAATTTTTATATTGTTTACATAAATTTTTTAGTATATTGTAATTTTAAACACACCTGGTTTCATGTACATAGGCTCGTTAGCATTTGTCCTACGTCCTTTATACGAATGTGAAGCCTTATCATCACCACCTAAATAACATTCCGTCTCCACAATTCGAGCCCTCAGCACTGTATCGTTCACTTTCCTCGCTAATATTTTACCTAATAAAAACTTAGCAAAATCTTCACACGGTACATTAAAGTCTTGAACACTCAATTTTTTATAAACACAACTGGATTTATGTGGGATTTCATCAACTTGATCATTAGATTTCCTTTTTTCTGCTCTATTATCGTTATTCTCAAAATTACTTTCCATTTTATGAATATGTTTACTACATAACCTTAATTCAGAATGACGTTTAACACTTATAATGTAATATTCTATAAATAAGCTGTACGAGTATTGTTAGAATGTTAAAAATTATTTATTTTTCCCTCTACTTAGGTTTATTTCACATGTCAACTTTATAATGCGCTTATTCAGCTTTATAATTTAAGAGAATTGTAAATATTTTAGAACCACTGTTTTAGTAAGGCTCTTTCACAATTGAAGAGTTCAGGTCTGGGCTTAAAATAGAAAATGTTAAGAATGATCACTTCAAAATTATTGTGCGACTAAACAAAAAGAACAAATATGAAAAAAAAACATAGACATGCCTATTCAAAAACCGGGGCGATATTTTGCGTTCGGCATAAGCTAATAATCTACACATTCTGCATAATTTACACAAGAAACGTTCGGCATAAAGTTTCTGTGTACTCTGTGCTGCACGAAGATCGGCAAATATCGTGCAGTGTAGTTTGTGTTGCACACATGTCGCCACAAGTGAAATAAAATTAGTTTTAGTTGGACAGGAACAGATAAAAGTTAAATATGCAACTTGCAGGTTCAAGCATATTAGTGCAGTTTTGTTTTTCTGCGACAAATGTTATGAACAAACTCGCATAGTATCAGTTACTTTTTAACTCAAAATATATTCCCATGCCTTCCTCCTGTCCATAACCAAATCTGGACTTAATATTAACTTTCCCTCCATATATCTTAAGAAAAGAAAAAAACTAAGATGCCTATATTTGTCCTGTCTTGAATGACAGCAAAAAACACTACAATTTGTTCTACTTTTACAGTTTTTCACAACTTCTATAGACATTCTAACAAAAAATCAACACTCGAACATATGTAACAAGTTCAAATAGTACTACAGGCGCCTAGTACAATATTTGACCACCAGACTGCGTATCCGAGCGTTCTCAATAGAATGTCTATTTCTGTAGTTGCTTAAAATCCCACCAGATGTCATATAGCTTAGCAATTTTTCCCTATAGGGATTTGCAGCTAAGCACCCTACCATCTGGTGAGCGTTTCATGAACTTGTGTACATCAGATAACATTTCGTTTTGTGTATTTGTTTTGTATGAAGTTTGTTTTTAAAGTTTTATTATAATCATTGAAAAATGTATAATACATATTGTTGTGTGCCTATGTACAATTCATTGAAAAGAAGAAACCCGGAAATATCGTTTCATTTGTTTCCACTAATATCAGACACCGTACGGTTCGAAACAAAATTGGGAAAGCAAGAGGTTAGGAATCGACGCGTTTTTTAGATAAACATTATAAAAATTGGAAAAAAAGTGAGCCCTTATATCAAAGTTTGCTCATTACATTTTAATGATAGTGACTACAAAAAATATTTTCAATTTTGTATTTATTATCGCATATCTTGAAAATTCCTGTTATTGTGTGTGGGTTTGTAATGCACAAGTTTGTAGGCATAATGCAAAAATCTTTATGAACTCTCTGTTTTTTTCAGTGACTCCACACAATATTATATGCCCAGCATTGTAGATTTCTACCCCTTGGTAAACAACACGGGAATTATTATTTCCCCCAATATAGTTAAAATAATCGACAATGGAAAAACGCCATAACTTGAAACCAGATCACAAAATGTAGTATTTTAGATGTTTACAAGTAATGTCACTTCACAAAATCAGAAAATCCCAAACAAATATTTATTTTTTGTCGTTTTTTGATACACTTTTCGCTATTATTTACTAGTAAATGTCAAGTGGTATCTGATTTAGAATGGTTTCAAAAAAATCCGCGTGGCGCTACGATCTTAAAATTTTTCCCCTATATTTATTCGACTGAAATTTAACTTTTTATGTCCAGGCTGAAGGTTACCGCCATTTTTCTTTCTACACGGACTTACTTGTAACATCTGAAGTCCACTGGATTCATTCTGAACCTCCCGAATTTGCAAATGGCGATGTTGTTCGTTGTGAATTTAAGTTCCAACATGTAGAAGCCCTAGAGAAATGTTGGGTATTTAAAACTCCAAAAGGATTTGTCGTTTCTATAGACAAACCAATGCGATGTATTACTGCAGGACAATATGCAGTGTTTTATAGAGATCACGAATGCTTAGGTAGTGGAAGAATTACACATCCTGGAATTTGCCATTATTTTTTAAATAAATACACGAATAGAAGCAACAAATTTATGCCTAAAAAAGCAGCGGAGAATGTTATACAAGAAACAAGAGCAAGAGTAAAAGAAATAGACGAACCTACAAGAAAAGATGAAGACAGGAACAAAATTGAAAGTTTAAACAATGAAATTGTAGATAAAATAAGTTATGTACAGTAGTTTATATTAATAAAATATAGAATTTTTATTTAATTGTTGTATTTTTTTAGGGTTTCGTAGGTATAAACTATTTACTTTTGTAAGGACAAACCAGATCTAGTTATTTTATTTACTTTTATAGTGTAATACGGACTTTAAATGTCAATTAAAAATATTCCTTACGCTGTAAAACCGACTTTAGATTTATTGGTTCTGATAATTATTAAGAAAGTGAAATTTTTTATAATTTTTTAATACCAACATGACATACAGTTCCGAAGGTGCAAACTATTCAAAACAAAATTTCCTCTTAGTTTGTTTTTACAAAAGTGAACAGTTTATATGAGCAAGAAATATTCAAAGTATTGAAAATAGGGGAGGCTTAAAAAAATTGAAGAGTGAATTTTCACACATTTCAGGGTTTCGTAAGTATTTAATAAATGTAAGAAGCCAACATAATACTGGATGTCTAGGTATATTTATCACATCAAAATCAACAGTTTTTTTGATAATCACTTTTATTCGTTATTTGAGAGCTAAGATTTTTCATTTATTTTTTTTACAAAATTTAAATAATTTGCGAAATATTACAACGTTTTTTTCTGCATTTGCTTCGTATTCAAGTCTTCATTAGATTAATAAGAAATATTTTACAGTGTAGAGCAGTGTTTCTTAATCTTTTTACTCTCGTGGCACATTTTCCATAACAAAAATTTCGCGGCACACAAGAAATTTATAACGCTAGTTTTTTACCGACCGCCAACATATATAAGGAAGGTATTGTGATCATACCGATTTTGACATTTCGAGATATCGATGGATCTCCAAGAATTGAGGTCCCTACATAACGTTTTGATTATTTTTAGTATGATTTCTGTCTGTCGCTCCGTGTACACTTGCAGAGCAAATTCGGCTAAAAGGATTTTTATGAAACTTCATATTAAAGCTTTTGACATCAGTGGCACGAGTTGATCAACTTTTGGTAACAATCGCTTCACTAGAAATTGCAGTTTACTCGTGTCTGTTTCAAGATTTTTGCGAATATTTCACAACAGAGTAATATTTAGAAAAAATTATTTAACAAAAGTTTCTATAAAAGCAATAACTAACAACTTTTATTTGAGACATTTTTTGATAAAGCAGTATAAATTTAACAAGTACTTTGTGATGGCAGTCGGTCCTGTGGTGGCCACAGCTAATTTTTTTTTCTTTAACAGTTTTGGGATACATTGGTGTAGAGTGTAGTGTGATGTGGTGTGAATAACTCAGTTCGCAACTATTAAAAAATATATTATTTTTTTAATATTTTTAATTCCAAAAAAATGAATGCACTATCTTAGCTATAAATATAAAATATAAAAAATCCACAACATTATTAGCCATAATTTAACCATGAATTAATTTTTTTTTATTATTATTATTTTTTTTTACTTTTATGGCCTTTACTGCTTTGGCAATTAGCCAGGACAATTATTATTTTTGAAAAATTCCATGCCTGAACGGGATTCTAACCCGAGACCTTATCAACGCAGAGCACATGTGTTACCACTACGATACGCCGGTCGGCTAAAAAAAAAATAATTAATTTTGTCTAAAACACAAAAACTGCCATATTTTTCAAAAACACACTCTGATCCAAAATTCCTCTTGTACGTATAATTTTTTTCAGATTTTTAGTTTAACCTCTTTTGGTAAAAGGGGGCGGGACCAGAACTTTTTTAGCACATTTATCAAATCATGTTAAAAGAAAGAAATTACAAAAAACTATGTATCGTTCCATAATCTACGTCTTAAGAGCTTCCTCTTGATACCACACAATATTTTAAAAAAATATTTTTTTTTATCAACGACAAAAAACAATTCAAATTTAAGCTTCAAATCCCCCTCACTTACTACGAAACCCTGAAATGTGTAAAAATTAACACCTTAACATAATTTTTTTAAAGCCATTTACACAATTTCCGATATACAATACTTTTACTGCCCCAAATATACGTTCTAAATGTCATAAATAATCTATTTCTATATGAAATTATTCCGCGCTAATTAATGCTTTTTTTAGAAACATCCTGTGTAAACAAAAACTTGTAAACAAGTCCCGTGTTTTGTCGATTTAAGCAGTATCATTTTGAATCCGCGGAAGACGAGTCGCAACAAAATAAAAGTAAAACTGAATTGTACGTATAATTTCTTCATTCTATATTCCTTAAAGGTTGCCATTAAAATTATTATAAAATAGTATATTCATTTTTTTGTTACGACTTTTAAATTAGTCATAATTTTGAAATTAAAATAGTTAAATATTCTTTTCCGTTAATATTTATGAGATATCTTAATAAATTTGTTCAAAATTATGTATTTTTTTAGTTATCTACTTATATTTAGAAGATATTTTGAAGAATTTTATTAAAAACGGAGTAAATAAATACAAGGCCAAGGTGAACTACGTCTTTATACAATATTGTTTACACAAAATGGCTACAAAAATGATAAATCAACCAATAAATTTCATATTTTTTTCTGCATACCCAAAATATAATTATAAATTAGCTGTCAATAACCCCATTTTACGTAATTTTGAAAAATTACGAACATTTCAACGGTCAATGTTGAGAACTGCTGAACAAAACATGATTAAACACAGTTGTACCAAATCAAAGGCACGAAAAACTTTTTACACCAAATGATTTAAAACTTTTTTCGTGATTGTAGTATTTGAATTTTGTTTTATACGTAGATTTAATAAAATATTGTAGTTAATTAGTTTTAAATGTGGTTATCAAGTTTACCACACTGATTAATAAGTATAGGGAAATAAATTTAAGATTCCACCACAATGGTAGTCTTATTTTGAAGTTTTCTAAAGCAGTACCTTTAATAGCACCCTTCAAATTATACCTATAGGAATAAATATATTTTACGGTATTTTATAAAAATATATAACTAAACAAAACTGCTTAATAAACAACAAACTAAATAAAAAAATGACTAACGAACATAAACTAAATATGACTTCAATAGGGGAAACTTCCTAAGCGCCCTGACATTTGGTGGCAATATACGGAAGATACGAAAGTGACATTGTTTTATTTTGTTCAATGGAAAAGTATTATCTGTCTCATTTTGTAATACGGAACTAACAGGTAAAGTTCATTTTTTATGTTGTATATTGACAATACATTTATAATATTGTCATAGTATTGGTTCACACGGATACGCCAAAGTCTGTTTACACCACAACAGTCACCAAAGTAACCAGATCTAGTTTCGTATTACAAATTGAGACGGATCATACGTGTTTTTTTGTTGTTTGTGTTTTATTTTTGTGAATCATGGAAAAAAACAATCAATTTTGTTGTGTGCCGCAATGTAAATCGTAAATAAGGAAGAAACCTTATTAAACATTCCATAATTTACCTAAATCGAAAAAAATATCAATTGAAACGACGTTTGAAGGCAGAGAGAAAGTGGATCGTAGGTTTTTTTGGACCCAAAAACTAAAAATGGGCAAAAATCCAAGCCCATGCATGTTTGCTCGTTACATTTTATGGAAAGTGATTTTTTACGTCAAAGAAAAGACTGAAAAAAAGCATTTACCCCACCCAAAATTTGCCTAAACCATCAGTTGATATATTAAAAGGCCCTTCTACTTTTTCAGGCAGAGATATTAATTTTTACTAATATATTTACCATATTTTTGTTGTTATTATATTGACAGACAGTCAAAAAGAATTAAAAATACAATGAAAAACTAAAAATTTCCTTGAATTTCTTTAGAATAGTTATATTATTACATATCTTGTAAATCGTAATTACCTTTAAATTAAAAAAAGCTCGGAAAACAGGAAAAATACAACTCATGTTCATTTTCACCATGTAAACAAATACAAGAGTAACAGTTTAATGTCACTTTCGAGTGTTCCAACTTTGCCGCATATGGCGCTGCGATCTTAAAAAGTTTCCCCTATAGGTATGTTTTAGTAAAATATAAGAGTGAAGAGCAATATTAGTCTATAATTAAAATGAAAAAAAAAATCGATTTAGTTATGTTTTCGCTACTAACTTTGTCACTGAAGTTATGATACAAAATGACGAAGTGCGTTGATTGGCTGACTAGCTTATACTGCTCTAGAAAGGTTCAATAAAAGCTCGCCAGATGGAGTCTCTCTAGCTTGAAATCTCTATTTAATCGATTTATAATAATAAAAACATTATATTTTAGCAGAAAAATGTGAAATTTTATAATTTTAACAGGTATCCATGTAGCCAAAAACGCAATTCTTTTCCAACACTCAGTCGTCCAACTTTTTAAACACGAATGGAATACACACACAACAAAATTTTGAATATTAAAATAATTCTTATGGAATGGCGCAATAAAGAACAATTAAAACCAAAACCTTTAAATAAGAAAACGATGAAAACTGTAAGATTCTCTAATATTGGTGATTTTCATTTTAAACCTGATAATTGGTTAACGAAATTGAAGAAGAAAAATGACATTAATACCAAAAAGAAAATAGAAGTGATACATGAAGATGAAAAAGCAAATGATAAAGAACCAAATATTGACGATATTGAGTATGCAATTGAAATATTGAAAAGGAATTTGGATGTCAAAGGTGGTTTACCGTGTGAATACGAACGATTATGTCGAGTAGAAGAAGATGCATTTTCACATCATGAAGTGGTATTCAGGCTTAATTTAGAGACATTTTTAAAGAATTAAGCCATTAGTTAATATTTATCATATAAGAAATTATGCCTTTGTAGTCAAGTTCTATTTTTCATCAATTTTTTAGGGAATTCTACGTATATTTTTATCTGTTTAGTATTGCCAACTGTTTAGTTATTGTGAACTGACAATAACTGAAGTGACGCCTAGCGAAATATTTAGAACTTAACGGAATAGGATTTTGTTGGATGTGGCTCATTTAATTACATTGTTTGTATGTGTTAAAGAAAGAAAACTTTAATAAAAAGTCTTTAAAATCGCAACAGAAAATTAACTGCAATGTGAATTTTTGTGTATCAAATGGCAAATGTCAAAAATATCCTATTCCAATCGCCATTTTGTAAGCGACAACAGCGCCTCTATATGTAATGTCACTTCTCAATGTAGTCAAGTTCTATTTTTCATCAATTTTTTAGGGAATTCTAGGTATATTTTTATCTGTTTAGTATTGCCAACTGTCTAGTTGTAGCATAACCAAGAAATGTATAGTTTGTGTTTTGTTTTCAAATTTGACAGAACCGCAAACGTTCTAATTCACCATCATCTAGATCAGGGGTTCTTAAACTTATGTAGTCCGCGGACCCCCTCTTGAACAACATTTTTTTTGCGGACCCCATCCCATCCCTAGGCATTTTACGTAGTTCTTGAGACTTAATTTCTGACTCAATAATCTCATAGGCACTACGTTATAATAAATATTGGTAAAAATGTATCGCTGGTTATTTTAATAAATGGTCTTGCGCATTTATAGAGATGAACATTTTTATTAGCATATAGAATAAAAAACATAAAATGAATAAAAATAGTAGTAAAAAGAATTAAAAAAGTTACAAATCATAATACGTTAAACTCATACAAACATATCTTGGTCAAATATTGGTCAAAATAGATCTTATTATAATATGTTTTCTGTAAATAATTTGCAGTAAAATAAAAATAATTAAATTTTTACTAATTATTGTTTAGTTATGTCAATAACTAGTTAGATAACAACAAATACAAAAAGTCTTGACCATGTAGGCTTTTTATTAAATGAGTTATTTGAATAAAAGCAAAAAGTTGGGGGATGTAAATTTAATGTCAAAATTGTTTCGCGGACCCCAGTTTAAGAACCGCTGATCTAGATTATTTCTTTGTTTTTTTTCAATATTTTCATTTTGATAAATATGTCAACATGTTTTACAGTTGGTAATGTAAAAGATTCCAAAAAAATTGATAAATAAACTGATGTATGTAAAGTGATCCTTTTATTTTCAAAGTTATCAATAAATTGTTCAATTGATAAAAAAATTAGACAATTTATTGATTAATAAATTGAACTGTGTAAAATCCACTTTACAATTCATATGTAATATTTTAAATTTAATCTGTCATGTCTTGTGCAAGTTAGCCAACATTAAAAAAATTATATAATGCTTAAGCTGTAGACAGGTAACAAAAAAATACTATCTAGTTCCGCACAATGAAAAGAAAGGGACTATTTTTATACAATGTGCATAAATTGTTAAGTTTTTTTTTTGTTTTATTTTATTTTTAACAACTTCTCCCAAATGTTATGAAGTACAAATAAAAGTATTTTAAATGTATGTACCATTTTTGTTTTTTTAATAAAATTTTTGTTTATAAAATGTGTCTTAATATTATTATAATAATAGGTTCCCCACAATTAGGTGGCACATAAGTGCAGAAAGGGTTACAGTGGTGAAATAAAATTCAAATAAATTTAATTTTCTTTTTTCTCGATGATTTTGTCATGTAATGCTATGACTTGTTTATATCGTAGAAATTAGAATAGAATACTCTATCACAGGGGTTCTTAATCTTATGTAGTCCGAGGACCCCCTCTTGAACAACATTTTTTTTTGCGGACCCCATCCCAACCATAGGCATATTACGTCGTTCTTGACACTTAATTTCTGGCTCAATAATCTTATTTGTGAAAATTGTAAAATAAAAAAAATCACAACTCAAAAATGGTTAGAGATAGCGACCAGCGGTTGAAATTTTTGGATTCCTTGTAGTTTATTTAGTCTAGAAAAAAATTGTGGCTTTAATCGTTTAATGCGTTTTGAGATTGTGACAATTTTTTTTTATGGCATATTTTATATAATTTGTGACTTTAAAAAAATCACAACTCAAAAACGGTTAGAGAAAACAACCTGACGCTAGAATTTTTGGATTCCTCGTAGTTTATTAAGTGTAGAAAAAATTTGAGGCCCTACTCGTTTTGCATATTTTAAAATTATGACAAATTTTAATATGGCGTGATTTATAGAAATATTCATCTTTGCATGGATATATCTCAACAACGAAATGCAATAAAGACCTGCGGTTGAAATTTTTGAAATCTAGAGGTCCTAGTTTACTTGTAACCAGATTTTGAAACAAAAAAAAATTTTTGAAGTTTTTCCATTTTTTGAAGTTTTTTTTGAAAATTTTGAAACTTGCTAACAAAAAAATGGTTAGGGATATATATATGCGGCTTGAAATTTTAAAATTCTACTACACTGTTTAGTCTAAGAAAAAAATTGGGCTTAAATAAACATATTATTAAGTTTTGTAGGGGCAGTAATCCAAAATCCTTGAAAATGGTCAAAAATCGAAAAAATCGTAAGGGGTAGACCTTAAAAAAATCGTGATTTTGAAGTAAAAAAAATTTTGTCTCCAATTTTATTGAAAATTGGTACAAATATGCATTTTTGGTCAGAGATCAAGAAAATTTGGTCCATTTTGAAGTTTGGGCAAAAGTTTTGGAATTATAGGCAAAAAACTGACCTAAATCAGCTCTAACTCAAAAACTAGGAAAGCATGAATTTTTTAAATATTTTTTTCATAATCCTCACCCCAAAATTAGCCTAAAACTATATTTTGGCTAAAATCGGAGACAAAAAAATTTTGACCAATATTAATACCAATATCAAAATTTTGGAAGTATTTTTTTTTAAATTTTTGTTCGAAAATTGGTATACTTATATATTTTTAGCCTTAGATCACAAATATATGGTCAGTTTTGAGTTGCGGCCTAAAATTTTGACATTTCCGGCAAAAAAAGTAAAAAAAAAAACACAGTCCACAAAAAGGCACAGAACCGATGAAATGTTAGCCTGCCCCTTTTTTTAATCTTTATAAATTAATACTTACGTCTTATCTATCATCTATATCAGCGGTTCCCAACCTGTGTTCCGCAGAACCCTTACTGCTCTATAATCAAGAGACTGGTAATATGAAGTGATGAAGTTAACTTGAACGTACTCTAATAAAACAAATATTTTTATTAATAAGTAAGAGAATATCTATAACCAGTGGCGGATCTAGCTTTTTGGGGGCCCAGGGCTTAAAAATGCCAAGGGTCTCTACACATGCTCTTCACTTATGTTGAATATTTTTATAAGTGAAGAGCAAAAAAAAAAGGTCCTCACCTCCCAAATCCAAATGAGAAGCAAAAAAAAGGTCCTCACCTCCCAAATCTAAGTGAAAAACAAAAAAAAGAAGTCCACCTCCCAAATCCAAATGAGAAGCAAAAAAAAGGTCCTCACCTCCCAAATCCAAGTGAAGCGAAAAAAAAAAGGTATTTGTCCGAGAGGTTGGGGGCCCCTTGCGGATCCGGGACCCAGGGCTTAAGCCCTATTAGCCCGTACGTAGATCCGCCTCTGTCTATAACCTATAACGTCCATAAAATGACAGTTCAGTTGTCTGTTTTATCTTTATACAGAGTGATTATTTAATGGCGAGACGACGTCACCGAATTTTACGTGCCTCCTAGCAGAATACTATGACTATAGGGGAAAAATTTTAAGATCGTAGCGCCACGCGGATTTTTTTGAAACCATTCTAAATCAGATACCACTTGACATTTACTAGTAAATAATAGCGAAAAGTGTATCAAAAAACGACAAAAAATAAATAATTGTTTGGGATTTTCTGATTTTGTGAAGTGACATTACTTGTAAACATCTAAAATACTACATTTTGTGATCTGGATTTAAGTTATGGCGGTTTTCCATTGTCGATTATTTTAACTATATTGGGGGAAATAATAATTCCCATGTTGTTTACCAAGGGGTAGAAATCTACAATGCTGGGCATATAATATTTTTATTTATTGTCACTGAAAAAAACAGAGAGTTCATAAAGATTTATGTATTATGCTTACAAACTTGTGCATTACAAACCCACACACAATAACAGGAATTTTCAAGATATGCGATAATAAATACAAAATTGAAAATATTTTTTGTAGTCACTATCATTAAAATGTAATGAGCAAACTTTGATATAAGGGCTCACTTTTTTTCCAATTTTTAAATTGTTTATCTAAACATCGCGTCGATTCCTAACCTCTTGCTTTCCCAATTTTGTTTCGAACCGTACGGTGTCTGATATTAGTGGAAACAAATGAAACGATATTTCCGGGTTTCTTCTTTACAATGAATTGCACTTAGGCACACAACAATATGTATTATACATTTTTCAATGATTATAATAAAACTTTAAAAACAAACTTCATACAAAACCAATACACAAAACGAAATGTTATCTGATGTACACAAGTTCATGAAACGCTCACCAGATGGTAGGGTGCTTAGCTGCAAATCATAGAAAAGGATACTGCAAATCCCTATAATAACCTTGAAGAAAATTTGATTATGAAGAAAAAAAGATTATGCGAATGCGCGCATAATCGCCTGCTACGATGTGTATGAAACGGCAAATTATTATAACTTCCAGTGACGTCGTCTCGCCATTAAATAATCACTCCGTATTTGAAAAATAATATTTTGTAATTAATATGACGTTTCAAATATGCTAACAAATGTCCACCGAAGTGGATGAAGAGGAACGTCGTTGGATCTGCGATCGTCGAAGTTAAGCATCGTTGGTTTAGTCCATAAGCTGGATGGGTGACCGCTTGGGAATCTGTACATTCTTGACTGTACAATTGACTGGGTTGTGAGATTTAGCTGCAAAGCAAAAGTCTTTGCAATTAATATACTCCCTTTGACTAACGCAGGGCAAAAGTCCCTTGCACTTAAACAAACCCTTAGAAATTAAAATAAAACCATGGTAAAGTTGATATCGGATATCCGTTTTTTGCATTTTTAAAGTTAAATTATTTATTTTTATAAACTAACAAATAATATCAACATTTTATTAGTGTTTCTTATTGATATTTTATACCATATCATCAATAGTTTCCTTAACGTAGCGTATTCTTCTCAAGTATTATTCAATAATTTTTCTATAAAAACTCCTCGGAGGAATCACCCAGACCGAATTATGTTTTCAAGACAACCGCGTGTTTTTAGGTCATCATTTGTAAAAGTAAACAAATCAGAAAAAGGGTAGGTAATTTATGTATTTCAACCCTATAATTATTAAAACAATAATTTTTTTAATAAATATAATATACATAATAAAAATAATAACTTAAAATATATTAATTTCCTGACATAATATTTTTCACATTTTTATCAAAGGCTCTGAAAAAATAAAAAATTATTACATTACGTTCTGTACTTAGTTATTTTATTCTCACCTAGAATTAATTGGATCACCAGGTATATAAAATGGATTAAAGACTACATCAGCATACAATGCATGTAGTTTTCGGAACATCTACAAATAAATATTAATAAAACGCATGTATAACAAACAAATTTAAAAACTTACGGTTTTAACTTCATTATCTCTTAACGAGGTATTTGAAGAATCCACAACTATTATTAATTTAATTCTTGTATTTGTAACATAACCATATCTATAAAAAATTACACGATAGTAAAATTTCTTAATATTTTGGTAAAACTTACATTTTATGCGTTTCCATCGAATATAACAGACCTAAATACAGGTCTCGAATGTCTGTTCCGGTTTTGGAATTATTTAATTTTTCATCGACAACATCAAGTGATGATAATACTTTGTACTGAAAATTTAGTTCATCATCTGGGTTCACGCATGATATATATTTTGGAGAATTCTGTTGTAAGAAAATTATTTTAACAAACACAACAACTTTCTAACCTAATATTTGCTAATCTTACATAAATTTTACGGTTATCTGATAAATATATATTATTTTTAAGTGTTTTATACTAACTAACAACAATTATTTATGTGTAATAATGAAATAAAACTACTTACATCTTTTCCAATGACAGCTACACAAACTGCCATTTTCACGGACATTATTTTTCAAACCTTACTTTTTAATAAACTTTTTAAAATCATGAGTGACACAAGAGGTAAAACAATTGAAGATTCATCTATACCTAAAAAAAGAAGACGTGGAAAACAAAAAGACTTATTTACAGTATTTAAAGTAAAAAACAAAAAACTATTCTCTTCGAAACAAAAACACATTGAATATCTAAATGATATTAAAAAAAAGGAAAAATTTGAACAATGTCTTGAAGAAATAACAAAATTAAAGGATTTTGTATGTACGAATACTTTTTATTTTAAATCGAGCTAATTTTTTTTATTTACAGGATAAAATAAATGTTTTATTGAATAAACCAATAGAGAGACGGCAAAAAAATCCAGTTAAATGGCCTGAAGATGAAATTAAACCAAAAGTATTTTGGAATACTTCAATTTATTTAGTTCGGGAGATAGAGAAGTGTATATTAACTAGAAATTGGGATGATCTTACACGTTGTTTACTTTCTTTAAAAAATTCTCCAAAGCATTATCATCCAATTTTGTTTAAGGTAAATTTTAAAGATTAATTGACTGCATTTCGTTTCATTTTATTAGATCTTGTGTCAGTTGATCTGTTTTTTGCTTGGTAGAGAAATGTTTTCAAAGATCTACCCTCTTCTGTTCCCACTCTATCCTCAAGGTATTTTATATATAAATATAATATTTATTATTTCAGGCTGCGCTTATTAATTTTACGATGAACCCAGAGTCCAAGAAACATCGTATATTAGAAGATTTTCTTAGGGAATGCTTAGGTTGTCATAATTCTGAAGAAATGGAAAATGTATTACAGAATGAATTTACAATAAATGATTAATGCATTAAAAAACAAAATTTAGAAATGGACGTATAAGATATTGTATTTTGTATTTATAATAAATTATTTTCATAATATTAGGTGTGTTTTATAAGGGATTAAGAAATTACACGCTCGATTACGCAAAATGGTGGCAAAATTATTATACTAAATACTGCAGTTCAGGGGAACAACGTTTGGTAGATTTCGAGTTCTGCTTAAAGACAAAAATCAGCACAGTCTGAAAGCTTAAAACAGAAGTCTATCATGCTGTACTTGAGTGAAATATACGTGGTTGAAAATATATAGCAGGCTGAAAAAAATTTAAAAAGAAGTCCTTCAAAAACGGAATGCAAAACATCGTATACGGTGAATAGTTTTTAAGTAAATTCATGATACTTTATCATTATCAATTAAAAATAAAAGTTTTAGGGGAGCCAAGGTGTAGTATTTTAATTTTTCTTCAGTATTTGAGGAGGATTCAATGCATTAATTTTATAGACGGCGCTCGTGAAACACCAGCGCCAACTATCCATGACAACGTGAATTAGTTTGACGTTTCACAAAATATTTTTAATAAAACCTTTAATTGTTTATTAGTTGTGTAGTTTTTAATAATCAAGAACAAGAATGTGTGCAATGCAAGGTAATACTTTTAAACCCATAATTTCAATTTTAGTTCTAAATTAAAAATTGTATGACTCATTTAGATCGACCTGAATTATTAGAAGAAGTAAAATTATCAAGAAATGCACGAGAAAGAGAAAAGTAAGTTAAATTATTACATATTAAATCAAATATTTTGTATTTATTTTTTTAAGGTACGATAATATGGCTGATTTATATGCCGTAGTGAATACGTTACAACGATTAGAAAAAGCTTATATTCGTGATTGTGTCACTCCGAAAGAATACACAGCAGCTTGTAGTAAGCTTTTAGTACAATACAAGGCAGCCTTTAAACAAATTCAAGGTGATGAGTTCCCTACGATTGATGTTTTTATTAAGAAATATAGAGTAAGTTAAAATTAACCGTTAAAATATGTAGAAGGTTAAAAATCATTTAATAATTATTATTTTTAGCTGGATTGCCCTGCTGCGTTAGAAAGGATACGTGAAGATCGCCCTATTACTATAAAGGATGATAAAGGAAACACTAGTAAATGTATCGCAGATATTGTATCGGTAAGTAAAACAATATGTTTTAAGCAGGTATCAACTTTGTTCTTTTATATTTAGTACTCATTAATTTTTTTTCCAGCTTTTTATAACGATTATGGACAAATTAAGACTTGAAATCAAAGCTATGGATGAGCTTCATCCTGATTTACGAGATTTAATGGACACAATGAATCGACTGAGTATTTTACCATCTGATTTTGAGGGAAAACAAAAAGTATCTGACTGGCTTAGTACGTTAAGTTCAATGCAAGCTTCTGATGAGTTATCAGAAACACAAGTTCGACAACTTATATTCGATTTGGAAAGTTCATACAACGCATTTAATAAGATACTGCACAACTGATTTGTTATTTAGAAAATTAAGAATATTTTAATATTATTTAGCACAGAATAAAAATGATTTTAATTTACTATTATTTAATATTAATATAAATATATATTATTACATTAGTAATTTGTTGTTTTTTATTTTATTTTGTATAAGATCTACAATGGAGTCACACTGGCTACATTGTTTTTATAAAGGTGTATGAGTCCGTCTACCCTTTTTTTCTCGCAAACTCGATGCATGAACAAGTTGGGAAAAAAATTATGATCGAAGTCTACCCAAAGAATCGAATGGTAGTATTGAAATTATTTCAGAACAAAGTGGAAGTACAGAATATCTAGTCAGATATTTCAAATTATTTAATTGGCCCCAAATATTCATCCAATGAAAAATTGCATAGAACAAAGGATTTTTTTAAATCATTTTTGTGACATTTATTACTTGTTATTATTTGGTACAATAACCATATAAAAAAAAGTCATTTTATTTACTTATAAATAATAATAATCTACACATAAATTTAATCTTCTGGTTTATCGGGCGGTGGACCACACGGTTGCAACATTTTTTCCATCAAATTAAATCTGACACGAGCCTTGGCTTCATTTTCACAAATAGCGAAATAATTCAATAGATCTGTATGTCCGAGATAACTGGAACAGCTATCTCTATGCTGGTTAACCAACCATTCATATTTAGTTGTATCTGCATGACCTGTACCAATATATTTCGATTGTAAATGCTCAAGCTGACTGTGAATATTATAACGATCACCCATGTTTAATCTGCAATAAATAATTAAAATCATAATTAATTACATATTTTCACAATCGGTACATGCATAACGGCTGAAGCCCTGCTTAAACAACTTAAATTTTCTAGATTATTGTACGATCTCAAAACTAAGTAATTAAACTATGTAAAGTTAGTGAATTTTTAATAGCAGAACAACTCAAAGGGCTAAAATTAAGTTTAAAGAGTCTTCTGTCTCATATTTTGACAAAAATAAGTAATCAAATTACGTCAAGTAAGTGAATTTTTAATAACAGAAGAACCCTAGAGGCTCGAATTAAGATTACAGAGTCTTCTGTTTCATATTTTGACAACTGGTAAAAACTAAGTAATCAAATTACACCAAATTAGTGAATTTTTAACAATAGAAGAACCCAAAAGGCTCGAATTAGGTTTAAAGAGTCTTCTAAACTTAACATCCTTACGAATCTTCTAGAAAATCTTACGTTAATTGGAATTTTATCAAAATGACTTGTCAGGACACCGTTTTAGGATGTATAATATGTACATGTATTAATGTTAAAATGAATATAAACAATGAATAATTAACCTTACTTATGATTTAAAGTCAATAACCTATATATTGTGCAATAAAACAAAACACCGACAATAAGGCATAAGGTCAGGGTTATGTTTGTATAAAAAAAAATCGTCCCTACCTGAATTTGTTCGAATAAACAATAAAATATCTTATCAAACCAGACAGAAGCCAGGTGTCAAAAATTTAGGGTAGTTTTATACCACGTGACTAAAAATAACCAATAAAACTTCATAAAAATCCACTAGATGTTTAGGCGGCAAACTGAGGGGGGAAAGCAGCAGTTGTGGTTAGAAAAAAACAGAGCGGGTTTGTTGATACATGAGGGACGTAAAATAACAACTCTTAAAGTGATTTCCTTGAGATAATGACGAATTAATGGTAAGTACATATTGTTTTTGTTTATTTCTAACAAACTTTTAATTCATGGATTTGGTTTTTTGTAAATATTAACGTTTATTAACGGTCTTTAACCGTCTTTTCAGAAGGAAGATAGTTTGGTTTATCAGCTTGTGCTCATCTTTATCTGCTTTTTTGTAATTAACCAGTAAGTTTATTGAACTTTTACCATAATTTTATATCTCTATTGAAAAGATTAATGTGTTTGTGTATTGTTTTTATAAATTTGCAACAAGTTGTTATGATTCATTTTGTTTCATAACCGCTAATTTAATGTTTTATTGACTCTTTAAGTAAATTAGACTAAAAATTTACAGTGATAAGTTTTCTTGAATTTCATATTAATTAATCTACCTTCAATTTAGCAAGTTATAGTCGAATTTCCTTTTGCAATTTAAATTTGTACTATTTCTATAAAAAATACACATATTTAGCTATTTTATATTGGGTTGAGTCATAAATAAGTTAACGTGTATTCATTTTATCTTTCAGTAAAAAACTGACAAGTTACCTTATTCGGTTATATATTCAGTATTGTTTGCAATGTGTTACTATTTATTAGGATTTTTTATGTAGAGTTTCACCAGTTTAATGTAAAAACATTCCGATGAACTCTTTTAGACAATTAGAATTCTCAACCTCATCAAACATCCCTAGATCGTTTTGAGAAGTGTTTTGAGATCGTTTTCAGAAGACTTTAACGTAGACAATTCAGTTTTGTGAAAATCTATCTGAATATATATATATCTTAGTTCGTTAAGGTGTATATGTGTACGCATGTATGTATGTTCCATCAAAACTAAAAAATGGCTGCACCGATTTTAAAAATTAATACACTAGTATGTTCATGGTAATAAACAGGTCTATTTTTATGACTCACAGGTTCCCCAAAATCTTTTAAACAATTATAATCATTTGAAAACGTTAAAATTATATGAAAAAAAATCTAAAACTATAAATGCTAAGAACTTTGTACCTGTTTATCATAACAGACACTGGGCACATCAGCTAGTATTTAATATTTAATAATTGGTTAAAAGATTAAATGTACAAAATTTTTCTTTTAGCCAATTATGTCAACTGCTGATATTACAATATCATTTAACTAATTATTCTTTTAAGTATGCTGTCTACAAATATTTTTACTTTTTAACAAATGGTATGCATGTTTCTGCACTAATTGGTCATGAACTGTTTGGTGTTGGATGTAAAAGGAAATATATTAACAAATAATGATTTTAATATAAATAGTAATTTACAGCCACCATGAACCATCTTCAATCATATTCAACACCACCGAAGCGTCGAACAAGATTCGCACCCACAGAGCGATTTTCCGAACGGAAAAGAACATTATTTCCATCGATTAATAAAAATTATAATGACAACGACAGTGACAGCGACATCGGGCATATGAGTCCATTGGAAGTTAGTTCAAGCCCGGAACGTTATGATGGACCATTTTCAAATAATATAACTTTTAGTTTATTATTTGAAAATGTTACGCCAATTAAAAGACGAGAAACAGAGGAGGTTCTTGCTCCGAATACTCCAAGTATAAGCCCAGTGGACTCACCAGATAAACAAACAACAGATGTAATTGTACCAGAAACTCCAACAAAATTATCACCGACTAAAGAATTAAAAACACCGCATGAAACATCGAACACAAATCTTCAACTACCAAAATTAATAAGAAAATCTTTAGTTGATCTTACAAATATCGATAAAAGTACCTTAAAACGTAAACCTGAATGTAGTGATGAAACACCTTGTAGCAAAAATTTAAAACTCGATACAACAGTAAACAAAATATCAAAAGCACGTACAGCATTGTTTCCTGAAAATATACTTCCGGCAAAATCATTTTATCCAAAATCTATTGAAGATTATAAACCCAGTAAGTATGTATTTTCGGAACCGATTTATAAAACAAAAAAAGCACATCGTAAATCACACACTATGTATTTATGTAGTCGAAAGAAAATAAGTAAGAGTAACTGTGGGCAAATAAATGCTGGAGTAAAGCACGGGATTAAAAAACCAAAACATAAATCTAAACTTTCCAAAACTCAGATGTATAATGTTGCTAAAAACATACTCGAAAAATCACCTTTAAATGATTATTTAGACAAAACTAATAAAGAAAACACAAATACTGAAAATATATCAACCGATCAGGTGAACGTAATGGATTCGATCTTAAAAAATATAAACACTGATGTTTTTAAACCACAGCCGTTAACTACAATAATAAAACCAGTTCAAAAAGAAAACGTACCTGTTAAAACAAGTACAAAAAGACCGTTAAGTCCTACCGTAGATCAAACTCGTAAATTTTTCAAATCTACAAAAACTCAAGCAACGGTAACAATAAACAAAAACATCAAACTAAAAATAGACAACGGTGAAATGCATTTAGTTGAAAAAAAGAAACGTAAACATCATATCCCCGATATAACTTTTGATACTTCCGATTTAAACTGCGAAGAAGAAAATTTGGGCAATGAAAGCTTTAGCGATATCTTAAAAAGTTTGGAAGACGAAGCAACTGAAAGTAACAGTATTATTTTAACAGCCCATAATTCAGTTAACGCATCTGAAAATTCAATACAACTCCATAACGTTCCAAATATTTATAATACAAATTTATCGAACGTTCCTGTAAAAAAAGTAACGGAAATGTTACTTTCACCAACTACATTAATGTGTGATTTAACATCAGGTTTAGCGTTAAATAGTCCAAAAAATCAAACAGTTCACGACCAAATTGATATTAATAACGTATCGAAAAAATGTATTTCATTCCCAGATGAAATGGCTGCTAAAGATGATAAATTATTTCCGATCTTTTATAATCAATGCGTAACTTCGAAAACTACAAAAGAGAGTCAGGCTGTTCAGAATTTAAGAAAAATATGGAAACCTATGTCTGAGGATCAAATGTTGATTGACGCTGGACAGAAAAAATTTGGACATACGCAATGCCATGAATGTAAACTTGTTTATCATATCGGAGACCCAGACGATGAAATAATGCATCATAATTATCATCATTCCGTTAATGTACTTCGATTTAATGTAAGTTTTTTTTTGATACTTTAGTTAATGTTTTAAGCCGCATTCAGAGCTCTTAAATCAATAGTTTATGCATTGTAGCTTATGGACTGTTCCCTGTCACTAGCAAGTTTGTCATATGATAAGACGTGAAACCGTTCAGACCTCCAAATTTAATACGCTGTTTGTTGTGGATTGTGCATAATTTTCTAAACGTATAGCTAGTGAGATGTTTTAATGAGACAGACATATAAACACATTGGCTATCGCATTCTATCAGTGACACCGTAGTTATCGAATGCCTTTACATAACCTAACATAATGTCATCATTAACAAATCTTGCTCAAAATTACAAAGATGGACAGTAAATATGATCAATTTAGGTAGTTGAAATCTAAGACAACAGAATTATAAGAATGATAATACATATAAAATATTTTACGAAGCTAAATAGTTGGTTTCAAAATTCACAGATGGAGGGCTATTCGTAATGTACTAATTTATAACAGATATGAACGGTACATGGAACGTTAAAAGAATGCATTAAAGCATTCAGAGCGACACAACGCAGTCAATAACTCGTTAATTTAAAGAGGTCTGAATGCGGCTTTAGTTAACTATTATTTGGTGACAATATTTAATTTTCATAGGGTTGGAAGAACGAGAAAGTTGTTCATGAATTTCCGAATGGTAGAGTTATTGAAGTCCAGCCGGGTGATTCCAAATTATGGTGGCGCAAAGTCAAAGATCTTGTTGATGTCGTTAACCGAGAGTTAGGATTCGTAAATGTTTCTCTCGACAACAACCATTGCAAGGTAAATAAAAATTATTTATTAATTTTATAATCAAATTTAATCATCTTGACATCAGAAAATATTTGTATTTCAAATAATTTTTATACTGTACTTAATATGGAATGCCACTTGGTACACATGTTTTTTACGAAAATTTTTATCCCCATCTATATTGAAAACCGTGGCAGATTCAAGATGGTGGCAAACATGAACACCAAGTACAATAAAATGGTAAATTATTTCTGGGTTTCAAATAACTTTTAATATACAGGTTGTTCAATCTAAGCACGCTGATTCCTGTGCGATTTGATTTAAATGAATGTCAATTTAATAAGCATTTTTCTGAAATTTTTGTGATGTAAGGGTACTAAACTGTGTATTCGTTGAATTCAGCATAAAATCCCTTCCGAACAAAAATATAAAAAACTATGTTCCCATTTAAAATAAGAAAGTTGGGTTCCATATATGGAGAACCACTAATCATAAAAAAATTTGTTAATAGTTTTGTAATAGACTTGCAAAATGGCATTTCTTTGCTAATTTAACCAACTTCGTAGCTCTTATAGTTTTCGAGATAGCAATGGTGGCACACTTAGATTGAACACCCTGTATAGTTTTGTGCAGAAATGTTCAAATAATACGTCAACATTTTTTCAACATGATTCTTCATAAATTAGTACCTTCATTGAAAAATACCGTTCTTGACAATGGAATGCCACTTGATATATATGTTCTTTACGAAAATTAAATCATTTTTATCCCCACCTATAGGCTATTCCAAACGTTTAGGCGGAACTAGATTTTGAAATCTAGTAACTTTTATCTATTCGGACTTTTGGTCATTTTGTTTAAGCTTTGTAAATCATACTCACATTGCAAATTCTAGATTAAATTGATTGTCATTATAAAATGTCCTTTTCATTGCATTTTAATTTTTTGTCATTAATAAAAAAATTCCATTTATTTATTTTTACCGACCGCCAACATATATAAGGGAGGTATTGTGTTCATACCAATTTTGACATTTCGAGATTTCGATGGATCTCCACGAATTGAAAAATAGTTTTGACTATTTTTAGCATGATGTCTGTCGGTCTGTTTGTCTGTCTGTCTGTCCGTCCGTCCGTCTGTCTGTGTACACGTGCAGAGCAAATTCGGCTAAAAGGAATTTTATGAAACTTCATATTTAAGCTTTTGACATCAATGGCACGAGTTGATCAACTTTTGGTAAAAATCGGTTGAGTAGAAATGGGAGTTTACTCGTGTCGATTTTAAGATTTTTGCGAATATTTAACAACAGAAAAATATTTCGAAAAAAATTATTTAACAAAAGTTGCTATAAAAGCAATAACTAACAACTTTTATTTGAAACATTTTCTGATAAAACGAAAAAAAAATTGAAAAATTTGAAATTTTTTTTTCTAATATCTATTTTTACATACTTATATGTAACGTTTCCATGGTCATGATAAATAATATCTCTGTTAGAAAATATTAGGCCAAGTTATTTCTACTCTACTGCTAGAATGTATTTTATACAAGTACTTTGTGATGGCGGTCGGTCCTTTGGTGGACACAGCTAATTTATTTGTCTTGAAAATATGTAAAAATGTATTAAAATGTCATTCGTTACCATGATTTCACTGTTGGAATTTTAAATTTTCACATACTAACGTAAATTATGAAATATCCCAAGCAAAATGCCTTCTCGTGACATCCTAAAAGAATGAAATTCCCATTTAGTTCCGCCTAAAGATTTGGAATAGCCTCTATATTGTTTTTATTATCTTCAGGTATACATTCACATAAAAAATAAACAAATCCAAGGCTGTTTAGTAACGGAACCAAAAACCCAAGCGCACAAAATGTTAAAATACAACGAAACAGATTGTTGCTCAGAAGAATCCTACCCGGTGAAATGTGGAATCTCAAGAATCTGGGTTTCAGAAACACATCGCAGACAAGGCGTAGCATCAACACTTATAAACGCAATGCGATGCAATTATATATTCGGTCATGTATTAAGTATGAATGAAATTGCTTTTAGTGCGCCAACAGATGCAGGTAAAGCTTTCGCCATAAAGTACACAAAGACAGAGGAATTTTTAGTTTATATGTCTTAGTTATAAGGTTTTGGTCACTTAAGTCTACTGTGACATAAAAATTGGATTTTTTTTATAAAGATAATGACGTTACAAGCAATCGCTTATTACGTTTACGTAATACAGAGTGTTCTGATAATAGTGAGTGTTATATAACACCCATTTTAACTTCACCGAAGCTCAAACTTTTATAGTTATGCAGAGCTGGGCAAATTATTTATTAAAAGTAATTAATTACAATTACTAATTACTCTGATAAAAAATTAATTAAAATACTTTTGAAATAATTACTGCTAGGAAAAAAGTAATTCAATTACCAATTACTATTGTAATTGTAGTAAGTAAATTTAAATATATTTCAATTACTTTATTTAAAAAAAAATGATATTGAGAAATAATTTTAAAATACATTTTAAGAGAAATAAATTGCTAATGACTAATACACTTTATGCCGCCACTGATAACTAGCGTCAGTCTTGCTACGTACTTGACTGAAGTGATTGCCCAATGACGTCATTGTCTTTATAAAAAAATCCGACTGTAAAGTGATTGTTATGTATATTGTAATTTATTTCATACAGAATGTATGACTGTTTTGAGATTGAACAATGTCCTATGCAGTTTTTAAAATTTGTTATGTGAATATTTAAAAAAACACTATAGTAAAGGTTTTATTCTTTTCTCGTTGCGTTGAATGCCGACTTGACAACATCTTTTCCCTCAAGCACTAGTACATTATTTGGTGTTAAAAGCAAACGCAAGAGCAGATGTCACAATTGCTTGTCAAAATCGGAACAAAGTGTTAGAATCAGAATTCAGGGCAATTGTTTACGTTTGATGGTAAAACTAAAGATGCCATTCTTTTCTAAGATGGACAATTATTGTTAATTAAAGTTTGCAAATGATTTAGTATGAAATATATATCATTTAAACTATATACAACTGTGTGATTAATTTTAAAGTGCCTTTTCTACAAAATTTTTAATTCGATGAAAAGTCTTTGTGCGAGTAATGCCTCATTTTCATGGTAGTATCAAAGGCGTGACAGGGGTGAGAGGCGTGGTGTTATATTTACAAGTTCGAATTTCATGGTGGGGTTGGAGGCGTGATAAGGGCGCGTTTTCGGTTTTGACATTTGTATATAATCCAAATTTAACCCAAAAGTTTATACAAGTGTTTGGAGTAAACGGTTATTCAATTTCATTAAATATGTCGTCAAATCGAAGGAGACGTCTAGCTCTTTTTTATGCGTATTTAGACTTATTGCGATATGAAGAAAAGCGATGGTGGGAACGCCCCATATATAAAAACAGACGGCAACAGGCTGATTATTTTAACTTGTTGCAAGAAATGAGACACAAAGTACACAGACAGTTACTTCAATTACAAGAAAAGAATTTAATACACAATCTTTTTTACTGAAATAAATTTGACATCACAGTTTAGAATGAAGATTCTGTTGGCCCCTACTATTATTAGTATGCTGCATGACATTTCTGCAGACCAGATATTTGAAACTGAATCCATAATAATAAACTTTATGACTGCAGACAACATTGTAAAAGTCGCTATTTCGCTACATCAATTTACGTTTTATTAATTTTTTTTTAGGAAATTAATATAAGTTTCTCGCTAAAGATCTCACCATTCCGAAAAAATATATCTGTTTCTATGGTTTCGACGGTGCGGCCGGCGCTAGAGTTGAAATTTCTGAACTTGCGACACCGCGCTTGTAACACCGCGCCTACGATACCATGGTACGGGTTTTTTCAAAATAAAGCGATCCTATTGGTTGAATTTTTTGTTCCACACTTCCAACACCCGCATGAAAATGAGGCATAACGCGTCGCCTGAAAAGCAACTAAAAAATGTGCTTCCAAATAAACTTGCACAAATAGGTGCATTATAATATTGCGATTGCGGTATTTATCTTAAGGAAAGCATTTGTAAAAATTCATTAAAACGTTTCTTGGAATTTTAGTTCAAGTTCATTATTACACCGAAGTTCTATTAATTCAAGATTAAAATTTGATCATTTTTTTTTTATAAAAAGTGTTAAAATTGGTTATTGATTGAAATGAGTCTAAACTTTTGCTATAGTATTTATATTACAGGATGACATACGAGAACTTGGTTTTTTTGAATGACTTGTACTCAGTAAATTATGAACATAATTTAATTTTTTTCACAACAAAATAAATCTCAAGATTGCCATTTTGCTAAGTTTTAATTTTCAACTCTCCTTCAACTACACACAGTAATCAACTGTGAAAAATAAGGTCTTCGAGATGACACCCATCGGCAATTATGCAATTTTCAATCCTTCGCTTGTAATTACAATTAACATTATAGGTCGTTCATTTTCGAAACAACACAATGAGTCATCAAATCGACGCGAACTTCAGTTATTTTACCAGTGGCGGTCCGAAACACCAACAAGGTAACTAACAAACAGCTGACTAATAAAATAAAAAGTCATATACCACGCTACTGGTTTGCGTGCGCGCAGACGCAGTAAGCTCTCAGTCAAAAACTCGTTTCTGCGCAATGTGTTGTTTCGAAAATGTACGACCTCTAAGCTGAAATATTGCATAGTTGCCGATGAGCGCCGTCTCAGAACGATTATTATTCACGATTGCTTGCTTACCAAATGGCATATCTTGAGTTTATTTTGCTGTTAATAAATTCACATTATGTAAATATAAACCATTCAAAAAAACATCAGGTTCCCGTGTGTCATCCTGTATTACAAATTTAATATTTGTGAACTAAAAGACTATTTTTATATTTAGAATAAATTACTTTGTCCACAGACAAATCAGTGACTATAAAGTCAATTTTTAATATTGTATTTAGCAATGGACATAATTTTTTTAACGGGTTTCAACCTTTTATCTTTTAACTTGCAGCGGTTGGAGCTATTAGGGCAGTGTTTCTCGAAGTTGGTACCGTTGTATTTAAAAATTCAAAATTTTGTACCCACAATTTGTTTTAGTTCTCAAGAAAATTTAATTTCCGTAAATAAATAAGTTTAGGAACTGCTGCTCTAAGTCGTGGTTTTACAAACTGTGTGTACTAACATTTTTAAAAGATATCCGATCAAGGCCATATGACATATTATTAACGTACTTATGTGTTACTATCTCACTCTATCAGTTTGTAAAAGAATTACAAGTGCTTAGTTTGTCTACCAACTTAGTTTATTGTTTAATCAAGCTACGACAAGCTTGCATATTCACTGTTCGTCTTTGTGATAATTCACTTATGTGTGAGTTTGTCTTAGATTCTAGCGTTATTCTAAATGAACCAATAGCATGAAACCTGATACGCGTGACTAAACTCTTATAGCATACAATTCACAAATGACCTTGATCGGACATCTTTTAAAAATTGAAATATCTCTGCTTTCAACCGCAAAGGGTTAAAATAAGTGGGACATTTTTACTTAATGATTCAATGAATCTGCAATTTAGTGTTATTTTGTTTAATAAATAACTTTTGTAGAATTTTATACTACATGTAGTTTGTGTTTTTTATTAAATAAAAGATCTTTCTTAGATATAAAATGTAATATATTCTTAATTATTACTTTGTACAATACAACAAATAAAATCATTATAAAATATTATTGTTTTTTAACTTAAAAATAATTTTTTACATGTATTTTTTTATAAAATAAAACAGATTTCAAATCTTAAAAATAATATAAATAGTTAGTATAATGTGATTATTTTACATTTCAAAATATGGCCTGTTCGTCGATAGAATTGAAATTGTTAATTTATCTTTGCACTCATCCCTCTCTTCTAAATAAGACTCCTCTTTAGAGACACCAAGGTCAGGCTTTACTAAACTACGTTATACTAATGTATAGTTTCGAAGTATGGGACCTCAAGCGAAATTAACAACAGTGTTTTCGTACGTGGATAGAATTTTTGCCGAAAATGTCAATTTTTTTATCCCCCATCCTATTCCCAGAGGGATTGGTTAAAAATCTTTAAAAATTCAGAATAATGCATAAAGTGAACCACAATAGTACGGAATTTTTGGTCAGTTTTTTTTTTTTACTAAGGCGCATATTTAACAAAATTGGGGGGGGGCAGGAAATATTTGAAACATTTTTTTATCATTTACACATTGAAATACAAGTGATAATCTAAAAAAAAAAGGTCCTCACTTCTACAATATATTTTTCTCCAAACGATTCTGGGGGGAGAGCAATTTTTGCCCCCCCCCCCGGCCAGAAATGTTAACTAACTAACTTTGCCCCCCAGCTGGCGTCGCTACTGCTCAAAAGCCAAAATCTTTGAGGGGCGCAGAAGCCTTTTTAATGGGGGCTCAAATTTAATTACAAGAAAAAGTTTTTTAATGTGGGGGGGTTTAAGACCGGGAATCCAATGGGCGGGCACTTACAATTTTTTTTATATAATTTTATTTTGGTCATCAAGTCTTGTAGACTAGACTAAGACGCATATTCTCATTGTTTTTACACCGATGTAACTTTAAGAAACTGGCCAGATGTGCGTGTTATAAGATAAGGTCTTGGGCAATAACACCGCCGTAAAACTTAACATATTTTATTTAGAATAGCCCTATTCGTAACAACACTGGATTTTAAAAAATCTTATTAACATAGGCAATTCTTTCCAAATTGTGCAAAAAAAACTTATCCCCCACCTTATTTCCAGGAGGGCTCGATTTAAAATCAGAATAATGCACAGGGATTTTAACCGGAATAGCACATTTTTGATCATATTTTTTAAAAAAATAATTTTGTTCGTTTTTTTTTAAATATAAATTTTTTAAATTTAATATAAAGTATTAAATGAATAAATATTATTTTGATGCGATTATAGTAAAAAATATCCCCTGACATCTACCATTTTATTGACTTCTTACTTATTAAATACCTACGAAACACTAAAAAGTGTTAAAATTCACACTTCACATCAATTTTCAAAAACAATTGAATTAATTATAAACAGAGAAGTCCTAAAAATGAAGATGATCATGTACTTAAAGCAAAATATCACACAAAAAATGAGAGGCTAAAAAGGGACCCATGATGCAAATGAAAAAGTTCACGCTCAAGATCTGGGTATGAAAACTGAATACTACAACCAGTGAATTGTTCATCTTATCTAGCGAACATCAATATAAAACATACTTGGAAATACTTGACATTTAACAGTTCAAAATTAAAGACTTAGGTCTATGCAACCAAAAGTTAACCTGATTGACGTCAAAGAAGAGAAAGAGAGTTTTTATAAACAAATATTTAAATATATCATATAAAACAATTTTTTACCCTGTTTTTCATTCTTTTTCCTCATTTTAGTCAATAAAAACTAATAATAAAGTATTTTTCCAACCAGAAGAGGCCAGCGATGTCATCATATATGCACCAAGTAGTGATGTAAATGGCATTTTGTAGACAGTTCCAAGTTCATTGCTTGGCAAAAAAGAATCTGTACAAATTCTAGTTTATACATTACTGACCTCTTCTCGTCACAAAAATAGTCTAACGATCACTTAATTGTTAGTATTATATCGAAGAACAGGCGTGTTTTATTTTTTACAAACGATAAAAAATATACCTATTTTTTCTCCGCACTTGTTGATGCTGTAGAATCATCAGCGAGTAGTCTTTCTAAATCTAAATTTTCTAACTTAACACTGTTAGAATTACTGGCATGCGCCATAAACAATTCTTTTAAAAAACCAAGTTCTTTTGTAAGAGATTTAACTTTTTCTTCCAACGCCGAATTTTCATTCTTCAACTGTGTAACCCTTGCTAATGTTTCTTGTGTTTTTAATTTAGATTTTACTCTACTTCTTTTGACAGCCTGAAAAAAAGTTAAATTAGTTTATAAGGTCAAATTGCGAAATACTAATAAATACCTGATTATTTCTATCCCTTTTCTTTCTGTAATCTTCATCATCTGATTCTAAAGAATCATTTGCTTTTTCTAATTTTACTCTACCTCTTTTTGAGGTATTTTCCTTCTCGCGTCGAGGCATTTTCTAAATATTTTTGTGGTTAGGATTTCAACACAAATGCCCTTGCACAATGTTGCGAAATAAACAGACACAAATAATTATTTGGGATTATACGATAAAGAATAAATGATGCAATAATATAAAATCTTGTTTATCTGTCGCGTTATTGGGAAAATATTGCTTATTTACTGCAGATAAATTTACAACTGTCAATTTCTGACAGAACATTTTTTTTTTAGTTCCTGATTCACCCGATTCTAAATATAAATTTTTTTGACATATGACTAAAATTTTTAACAATGCTTTATTTATTTATTGTTATAACTTATAAATTGAATATTTCGTAATTCTTTTATAATATTCATCACATGTTTATTGTTTGGTGAATTTTCTAAACAAAAAAATGTCGACGTAGCATATCAATGTCAAAATATTTAATTATAAAAAATGGTTATATTCAACAATAGTAGATAACATTAACTATTTGATAAGAAAAAAAAGGACCTGTTGGCAATGCATTTGTGATAAAACCATTGACGTGAGTAGTTCTTTATATCCTCATTCATCAATTAAAATTTACAATTAATTAAAATTAACTGCATGGGTATTGGTTTATTGGTGATGGTATAAATTTTAGTTTTTAGCTCTGACAGAATGGCTACAGTTTTAGTAACCGGTGGTGCTGGTTATGTGGGATCTCATACGGTTATTGAACTGCTTAACAATAATTACGAAGTTATCGCTATTGATAATTTGATTAATAGTTACGCAGAAGAAAATGAGAAGCCTGAATCACTTAAACGAGTTGAAAAAGTTACGCACAAGAATGTTATTTTTTATAACGTTGATATTAAGGATAGAGAAGCGCTCAATAAAATATTTAAGCTAGTAAGTTAAATAGTTTTTTCTAAAAAAAATATTTGTTTAATACAATTTTTTTGTTTTAGCATAACATAGACTGTGTTATACATTTTGCAGCTTTAAAAGCAGTAGGAGAATCTTGTCGATTACCACTTATGTATTATCAAAATAACATCACCGGTTCGAGCATTCTTTTTGAGGTAAATTTTATTTTTCTCTTGCTTTTGGGTCCTGTACTTTGAGTGGCTTTTTAGCCACACTCATAATGTTTCCATCTTTCTAGTTTCTGTCCAGTGACTCCCATTTTAGTTTTAAATCTAGTTTTTTAGTCTTAATTTTATTTTTACTCTTCAAAATATTAAGGTATACAAAATAACTGAAAATGATTAATTTAAAATGACTTGTCGGAATACCCTTTATCTTCTATGCTCTATGCGCCGCTTAGGTGTTGGGAACCAGAAAAATTATAAAAAAGTTATGTCAATTTTTATCATAATTGCAATATCTATATTGATAAAATAAATTAAGGCTGGGTGCATATAAATTACCTTTATCAAACACTTTATGATAATTTATTATATCTATAATTTAACTACTTAGAAAATTAAAAAATTAGTGATAACTAAGTTATATTATTGTAGATAATGTATGTAAATATATTTACACACTGTTGTATTTGTACTTCTATTTAAAAGACTTATTTTTATTTTGATTTATGAATAATTATATTTGCATAGACTGTAAATTCTGGTCTTTTAAAATAGATTTAAAAATATCATTTTTAGGGTTTTGTAGGTATGACCAAAAAACCCTTATACCGTCATTTTGTCGTCTGTCTGTCTGTCTGTTCGGTAAAAATTGTAGCCAAACGGCTAAACCTAGAGAGTTGAAATTTGGCATGCTTATACAACTCTTTGACCCGCACATAGGAAAAATACTAAAACATCTAAAAAACATATCCCCCTAAAAATATAAACAAATATGTGCTCAACGAAAAAAAAAATATTTTTTTAAAATTCTGAGTAGGATATCAAATGAAAGCCCTTGGTACGTGGATTAACGATCAAATTTTTATTTTTGCAAAATAAATTATTTTAAAGCGATTTTTGCCAAAATTGTGCAAAATTTTTTTTGTCCCACACCCTGTAGCCCAAACTAAACAATGGTTTAAACTAAAAATCTGAAAAAATTCTAAGTAATGTACATTGGTGTGAACCGGAATAGTACAACAGGAATTTTTAATCAGATTATGTTTTTGGAGAAAAACGCATTTTTTGTGATTTTTGGCTAATAATGTACACAAGTTATAGCTTTGTAACACACCACACTGGAACGTGCATGCTGGTGTAGTGGTATTAGTCGCTGATTTTTCAACCAAGTAACCCGACCCGAAAGGGATCGAACCTTGTGAGAAGAGACTATATTATTTTTTGTTTTTTTTTTTTAATTTTTATATTGTTTAAATTATTTTTTCAAAATTCTAGTTATATTTTGGCAAATGTTGCATTTAATTTTTAAAAGCGTAAATTTAATAACCAGTGGAAATTGTTTAAATTATAATTTAATTCTGTTTCAATGTACACGAAATCAGAGGGAGGGAACTTATAACAACCAATGGAAGCCATAGGCGCAATTTTTAAAATTCTCAATGAACCTTGCTATATAAAAAAAAAAAATACTGCACATATTTAGAAACTTAAATAATGGTATTAGGCGTTCGAATTAAAATTAACAAAAAAAATATTTTAATATAAAATTTGTTTTGGCATCCGAAATAATCATCATTCACTTACTAAATACCTGCAAAACCCTGAAATGTGTGAAAATTCACACTTCACATCAATTTTTTAAATAAATTGTCATAGGTCAGACTACTTGGGTTCAATCAGTGGCGGTTGAGCCAGAGTGGCGCTGGAATAGTGACTTCCTTAAAATTTTTAATAAAAATCTGAATTTAAAATCTCATTCATACTTTAATATTGCATTAAATCAGCTAAATATATCTGCATAATATTTATTTTTATTATTTCTAATTCAAAGATTTTTCATATAAGAATTAGATTTTCAAAATTTAGATCTAGAAAACAATGCTCAGGTGGACACTGTTCATGTGTCCCGATACACAGTGTCAGGGGCGGACTGGCCATGTGGAAAATGTGGAAAGTTCCACAAGGGCCGTATACAAATTGGGCCGTTTTCTACCTATGTACATAATATACCGTTATGTCGTAATATATATATATATATTTCAAACAGTTTCAAACCTCAAAAAATAATTTTTTTTTAAATAGTTTTAGGTCATTATTGACCAAACATTAATTTTTTCTAGTCAAAACAAGGTGTGAGAATTCCAAAAATTCAAACCTCAAGTCTCTATTTCTTACCTTTTTTGAGATATAAATTTTTAAAATTACAAAAAAATCAAAATTTTCAATAGTTTTAGGTCATTACGGACCAAACATTAATTTTTTCTAGACAAAACAGGGTGTGTGAGAATTCCAAAAATTCAAACCTCAAGTCTCTATTTCTTACCTTTTATGAGATATGACCTTTTTTAAATTCCAAAAAAAAATCAATATTTTCCCTAATAGTTTTAGGTCATTACGGACCAAACATTATATTTTTCTAGACAAAACAAGGTGTGAGAATTCCAAAAATTCAAACCTCAAGTCTCTATTTCTTACCTTTTTTGAGATATGAATTTTTAAAATTACAAAAAGTTTCAAAATTTTCCCTAATAGTTTTAGGTCATTACGGACCAAACATTATATTTTTCTAGACAAAACAAGGTGTGAGAATTACAAAAATTCAAACCTCAAGTCTCTGTTTCTTACCTTTTTTGAGATAATAATTTTTAAAATTTGAAAAAGTTTCAAAATTTTCCCTTATAGTTTTAGGTCATTACGGACCAAACATTATATTTTTCTAGACAAAACAAAGTGTGAGAATTCCAAAAATTCAAACCTCAAGTCTCTGTTTCTTACCTTTTTTGAGATATGAATTTTTAAAATTACAAAAAAATCAAAATTTTCAATAGTTTTAGGTCATTACGGACCAAACATTAATTTTTTCTAGACAAAACAAGGTGTGAGAATTCCAAAAATTCAAACTTCAAGTCTCTATTTCTTACCTTTTATGAGATATGAATTATTTAAAATTCCAAAAAAAAAAATCAAAATTTTCCCTAATAGATTTAGGTCATAACGGATCAAACATTAATATTTTCTAAACAAAACAAGGTGTGAGAATTCCAAAAATTCAAACCTCAAGTCTCTATTTCTTACCTTTTATGATATATGAATTTTTTAAAATTACAAAAAGTTTCAAAATTTTCCCTAATAGTTTTAGGTCATTACGGACCAAACATTATATTTTTCTAGACAAAACAAGGTGTGAGAATTACAAAAATTCAAACCTCAAGTCTCTATTTCTTACCTTTTTTGAGATATGAATTTTTAAAATTAGAAAAAGTTTCAAAATTTTCCCTTATAGTTTTAGGTCATTACGGACCAAACATTATATTTTTCTAGACAAAACAAATTGTGAGAATTCCAAAAATTCAAACCTCAAGTCTCTGTTTCTTACCTTTTTTGAGATATGAATTTTTAAAATTACAAAAAGATCAAAATTTTCAATAGTTTTAGGTCATTACGGACCAAACATTATTTTTTTCTAGACAAAACAAGGTGTGAGAATTCCAAAAATTCAAACCTCAAGTCTCTATTTCTTACCTTTTATGAGATATGAATTTTTTAAAATTCCAAAAAAAAAAATCAAAATTTTCCCTAATAGATTTAGGTCATAACGGACCAAACATTAATTTTTTCTAGACAAAACAAGGTGTAAGAACTCCAAAAATTCAAACCTCTTACCATTTTTGAGATATGAATTTTTGAAATTTACAAAATAAAATCAAAATTTTACCAATTAGTTTTAGGTCATTACGGACCAAATATTACAGAAAAAACATCGTAAAACTAAATTTTTTAAAGATTTAAACCTTAGGTCTCTATTTCTTACCATTTTTGAGATATAGTTTTTGATTTAATACCCAAATTTCCAAAAATAACTACACTTTCACGAAACCCAATATATTCAATGTTAAAATACGTACAAAAAATAACTTAGAATTTATAACAAAAAGACATTTTAATGTTATCTCGATGTTTTGTTAACCACAAATGAATTAGTATGGGATTAAAAAAATAATTAATCCTCTTAAATAAGTTTTATTTTTATATCATTAGCAGGAATTACGTAAACATTTATGCGACGAAACATGTTTATCTGAAAAAATATATAAACTGTGAATTTTCATAGTTTACAGGATTTCGTAGGCAGGGCTGATATTAAAAATATTTGAGAAGATAACATTCAAAATATGATTTATCACAGTAATACAGTTTTGAAATTACTCATGTGTTCTTTTGCCAACATGTCTATTTCCCCTCGTTTCACCGAACTGGTAACTCTGTTGTACTCCTCCCGAGAGAGTTGTACTTCAGCGTTTTCTTTGACCAAACTCAAGTCTGCCAGGTTAAATCTCATTGCTGCTCTACACGCTGCCTGGTAAAGAAACGCCCCTTTGACACTAAATTCGTGTGGCAAATTATTATTATTTGGGGTTTGTCAGGTCTTGATAAGCGTCCACGAGGACGGAAGGAGGGTGATTCCAAAAAAACAAGGGGCAAAAATTTCATGCGAACCGTTTGTAACTTATTGTTGGGCAGCATAATATATAAATCTGTGAAACATAAAATGGAAACATTTAGGCCCGGTCTTTACACCTTCAGATAAAGTTCCAGGTAACTATCTACCAGATAAGGTTTCTTGTAACTTCATCTGCTGAATAAATGTCAATACCAGTCAGTGAATCCAATACGTCAGTCTCATTATCTGTTAGATAACTATCCGATAGATACATTTGTATAGAAAGAAGGGATGACATTTACTCAGCAGATGAAGTTACAAATAACCTTATCTGTCAGATAGTTACCTGGAACTTTATCTGAAGGTGGAAAAACCAGGCCTTAATAATATTCTCTCCATGTTATTGCTACTTAAAAAAATTGTTATAGGTAATGAGTGCCAATAATGTTAAAAATTTAGTATTTTCTTCATCGGCGACTGTTTATGGGACACCCCAATTCCTTCCGATAACAGAGGTCCATCCAACGGGACAAGGTTGTACGAACCCGTATGGAAAAACTAAATATTTCGTAGAAGAAATATTAAAAGACTTATGCATTTCTGATAAAGTAAGCGAAACATTTAATATTAATAAGAAATGTAGGATTAAATTTGATTTTTAATTGTCAATTGATTTTTTTTAAGGAATGGAAAGTAATGCTACTTAGGTATTTTAATCCTGTGGGAGCTCATGAATCAGGATTATTAGGAGAAGATCCTGCAGGAATTCCAAATAATCTTATGCCTTACATATCTCAGGTAGGTGAAAAAAAATTCTGTACCCTCTACTTTTGGGTACATGTTAAATATACTTGTTGCCACAAACACTAAATTTTTCTAACGGACAAGATTTTATTCACGGTGTAGTACATTTAAGTACAATGAAGAATTCGGAGTCATTCATACATATTCAAAATAGCAACGGTCCCAAGATTGAACCTTGAGGCGCACCACAAAATATTTCTGATATAAGGTTATTCAAATTTATAATATTTCCAAAATGAAATGGCCACACTTATTTATGGCAGTAATCCCAAGACTCATAGCTGTAAAAAGAATATAAGCAGTATTGAGGGAATTTTAAATTTAAATCGAATAGATGTAACACTACTTCAATTGAAGTTTCTTAACCATTTGTAATTATTATTTTTATCCTATTGTTTTTAAATTTTAGGGGTTGTTATACTTGTTTGTTAGATAATTTTCAACGTTCATAGCGTGCATACATTAACAATATTGCTCTTTGGCGACCATTTGATTTTGAAGAAATTCCTAATTTCTATAGTGAAAATAGTGAATCTGAGCAAGGTGATTTGGAGTGCGAAAATGTGGACGTTGACGTGGAATGCGAAAATGTGGTCATGGATACTGCAAAGTTCTGATACTGAACGTTTATAAAAAGTTAGTTTGGGAAGGTAATGACAATCCCATACTTAGAACTGCGGAATTAACTAGTGTTCCATAAAGAACAATTCAACGTATCAATGTTTGTGGCAAAAATCAGCAGCGAAAACGACGCGATTTATAAGTTTTCAAGAAAATAGATAGTTTTATGTCTAAAACACAAATAAATAAAATATACGACTTTTATTCGAAAAATATAGCGCCGTAATCTTTAAATAAAAAAGTTGGAAGAAAACGGAATAGAATTTCCATACAAAGTTAGACATGTATAATTATTTGAAGTTACTAGGATTTATTTTTGTTGCAAAAAAAGAATGATTTTTGTTTATGCAAATTTGAAGTATTTAATATAGACTATAAAGACTTTAAATCAAAACGATTTTTAAACATGCCTCTATTTATAATTTAAATATAGCCAGTCCTATGCCTGATAAAAATGTGAAGGAATGTCATGTGAGTATATACAGTTCATTCTAAACAGCATATAAGAAAATACGTTTATTTTAAATAATTATTACGGTCCTGGCAACTACTATTAACAGAACCATAAACTCAGCAGGTATAATGGTTATACTATCAGCCATTATTGGAATCAGAAAGGGAGAGTGGCCATTTCATTTTGAAAATACTATTGAGAATAAACATTACCTATAGAGGCGCTGTTGTCGCTTACAAAATGGCGATTGGAATAGGATTTTTTGACATTTGCCATTTGATACACAAGAATTCACATTGCAGTTAATTTTCTGCGATTTTAAAGACATTTTATTAAAGTTTTTTTCACTTTAACACATACAAACAATGCAATTAAATGAGCCATATTCAACAAAATCCTATTCCGTTCCAAAGTTCCAAAATATTCCGCTAGGCGTCACTTCAGTTATTGTCAGTTCTCAATACAAATTGTTTACGGTTTCTGAAGTATGATTAAATTAAAGAACAACTATTTGAGTTAAATCCATAGTTGTGCTTCACATCAACTTTTAATTACAAAATCACAGAATTTATTTGAATATGTTTTTGAATTCTTAGGTTGCAGTTGGTCGAAGAGAAAAAGTTCAAGTATTTGGTAATGATTACTCAACAAAAGATGGCACTGGTGTTCGTGATTACATCCACGTGACAGACCTCGCAGTAGGTCACGTGAGAGCTCTTTCCAAAATGAACGACACCTTTAAAGGTTGCAAAGCTTATAACCTAGGTACGGGTCATGGTTACTCTGTTTTGGACGTTATAAATGCATTCCAAAAAGCTTCTGGACGTCCAATTCCATACGAAATAGTTGGAAGAAGAGAAGGTGACGTCGCTTCCAGTTACGCAGACGCAACTTTAGCCAATAATGAATTAGGATGGAAAGCTGAAAAAGGTATCCATGAAATGTGTGTGGATACATGGAGATGGCAGAAAATGAACCCTAATGGATTCCATAGTATTAAATAATTTTTATATAATTATGAGGTAAGATAGTGCACCCGTAACATTCTTGGAGATTCTTCAACCATGAAATTCTACAACAACCACTTTTAATGCCTAAAGCTGCGTTTAGAGCTCTTTAAATTAGTGTGCATTGTGTGCTATGGATAAGTTTAGTAGATAGTTTTAACATTCAAGGCAGCGTTTGCAGCTAAGGAAATTAGTGCGTTACGAATAGTGTGACATCTGTGTGTCTTTAAACCGACTACGGCGGCCTCGTAAAATGTTTATTATCTATTATCGTTTTCCTAATTCTGCTGTCTTAGGTTTTTACTAACTAAACCTAACCTAATTACCTAAACTGATCATGTTTACTGATCGTCTTTGTAATTTTGGGCGAGATTTGTTGTAATCAGCGCGATGACATTTTGTTAGAGTAGATTCAAATAGAGAAGGATACACGACCGTTACAAAATTACGCAAAAAAGATAACGCCAGTGGCGGAGACAAATAAAATATTTTCAAACCAAATGGGACAATTAAATAATATTTTTTATTGAATTAGTTAAGGAACGATTTAAAAGCTATATATTAAAATATAAATGAAAAAATATAAATAAAATGATGTTTAATATAAATATGTCAGTCATAAATGACAGAAGGCAAATTAATTATGAATAAAAAAATAAATATGCCGACCAGATGGGGAAAAAATATATATTGCAGTAAAATTAATTTTATTAGTAAATTTATATCGGTCATATGTACTCTTAGAGATGCCAGTTGCAGCAATCACTCATTCCCGGAAATTTGTTACAGGAATTTTGAAGTTTTTCAGATTAACTTTCTCCTTCATGAACTGCATAACATTATTAATAATTTCGCGGCTCTGACTATGAAGCACTTGTCCTTTACGTCCCACTAATTGCTTCTGAATTTTGTAAAACACTGTTTTTAAAATGAAAATATAAATTAATTTCATAATCTCAATTTATCCTACTGTTCTATTTCCAAATATGTATTTTTCTACTTACGTCGTGTTTCACTAACAAATAATTCGTATTAAAAAAATACGATTTTAGATTGTAAATGTATTCTAATAATATAGATATTTTATATAAACACGTTGGAAGCTCCTAACTCATATAAGACTTCTACGGCTATGAGTAACAAACCTAACACCCCTATTATAAGTAAATTAGACCCGTCCAGACGAAAAATGGTTTCTGCGCACTTTTATTAATGTAATCAACTGTATTTGAATGGACTCTAGGTTATGTAAAGGCATACAATTTAAACGTTCTCTCCAATGTAGACTGATATAGCCAATGTGTTTATATATCTGTCTAATTAAGAGCTCGGGATGCAGCTTTATTGTGTAATTTTGATAAGAATTGTGCTTTTCGTGGACATTTTAGGTGCACATGATTGTTACATTGTATTTTAAGTATTTTGTAAAGCTTTTTAGGTGCTCAAATAACTGTGATATATTCAAAACTATCAAGTTAAGACCTAAAATGCAATTTTTCAATCAATATTCGTACGACAATGTACTATATACATTCTGTTTTTTTCTGTAGTTTTTTCGTTTTTTAGAAAAACTGCATTTTGCAGTAAATTTTACTTAGAATGGAATGATATTTGACCCATTAATGTCTGAGTTTATACATTTAGATAGCCGTGTTAACACATTTAAAAAAAAGTAGTCACTCCAACCTGACTACTCAACAGTGATGGGCGCGTAGAATACATGATGTAGACTAATGTAGATTTTACGCGTAAACATGTCAAGTAGAATATGCCTTTGTTTACGTGTCGAATGTAGAATGTAAACTGTACATGCGCAGTACGTTTAAATGTAATATTTGAAATAATAGAATGGTAATAGTTTAAATAGTTCTTTAATGTTTATGTTTATTTCAATTTTATGTAGTTCTAATTACATATATTGTTTCCAAAAATGTTATCTCACAAATCGTATGTTGTTATGGACAATGTCAATTACTTGGTTTCTGTCTGTATGAACTACTAAAGTAAAATTAAAATTAAAAGTTAGTAGTTGTTTTAATCAGGAAGCTGTCAAAAATATTAAATTTGAGTTCTTTACTGCCTCTTCTGATTAAAACAGGCGGTATTTTATTTTTTTAAACGTTACATAACCTCATTTTTCATTATTCTACGCTAGATTCTACGTGTCTACACAGTCTACACTTCTCTACGCTGTCTACGGTAAATTTACACGTAGACGTAAAAAATTCAAGTTTACGCGTAGACGCCCATCTCTGCTACTCAATTAGAATTGAGGCTACCCCATTGTTTTTTCAGCGCATGAAAATATTCTATATATTTTTTTAAGTGAACAAGTTCAAGTGGTTTAAAAATACTATTTAATCTATTATTTTTAAACGTTTCATTATTATTTTGAAGTATTTTAAAAATAGTACTTTAAACACATGTAAAAAATAAGATAATGGTTGTTATCTGGGCATTAATGGGTTACAATAACAGATAATATTATCATGACACACATTCCTCTGACTCTGAGAGAACCACTATCTTGACATCCATTCCTCTTTATACATTTCATAGAATAGATATTGATATATTATCTTTTTAACATTACATAACAGTAAAATAAAAAGGTTTTATCTCTATTGTTTCTGGAGTTCTAAGATTTGGGTTCCGTTCAGCCATCTTGAATTACTGAATATTGAATGATTACTACTTCTAGATTTTGAACAGAGCATATTATCAATTAAATGTAGACTTTGTGTTTCTGAATAAAATTCAGGATGGTAACACCAAATCTACCTATACAAATTTAAAAATTTATCTTTCATCTTTTTTAAAAATATACGAACATCTTTTATATTTATGAATCCTAAATAATGGCCCGTTGAAATATAGCCATTATTTGATTTACTAATGCATTTATATAAAGTGGACGTATGCACCATTAGATAAGTTGCTAATACCCTTTTCACACTAGATCTTTAAGATCGGATGTTAAAGTGAATGTATCTTTAAACGCTAATGTAAAACCGTATGGCCTCGTCTAAACAAAGCGATGTTCAAGACAGAGATCTGCGTCTTAAACTTCGTCCGCATTGCCAAATTAATTTCTGTTATAAAAAAATACTCCTTGAATTTGTGCTGTCAACATTTTATATTATCATAAACAAGAATACTGTATTATATCGACGTTATAAGAAGTTTATACTTATTGTTATAATAAAATTATTTATTTTAATAATGTGTTTAATAAAATACAGAGCTACAATAATTGAGATAAAATGTATCGACTTACATGTTAATACAGGTGTAATATATTCTTTATTGTAGTGTCTTTATTATAGAATGAAATGAAATATCCTTATTTGTTTATAATAATTCAAAATGTGCGTCTGCGCAGACAGTTCAAAACTGTTAATTTCATGACGGTAATTTAAGGACAAAATTACTGTAGCTGATGACAGCACCAGAGATTAAACATCAAGTGTGAAAGCATACCGATCTTAAACATCGGTGAACTTTAAGTTCACTCGTCTTAAAGATCTAGTGTGAAAAGGGTATAATATACGACAAGTGTGGCGAAATTTACCGAATTTTCCCGAAGGTCGACACCCAATCACGACGAGGTGAAAACTCCCGAAGTGTAGACCTTCGGGATTGGTAATTGCCCGAATTTTAAAAATTGTTTAACTACTTACATCAAATTATTTAATTAATTTTAATATATTACTAGTCTTTGTAATGGAACTTATACTCATTCATGTTGCCATTTTATGTTAGTATGCCAAAGTTACCACTATTTTAATTTAGAATAAAATATGTATAGTTATAACCAGTGGCGCACCTAGGAATTTGGGGAGGGGGCTTGGAAGACAAAATTATTTAAATTATGAATAATGTTCTTATTTCTGAAACACAACTGACGACCTAAAAAAATAGGTCCTCACTTCTGATATAGTGTATAGTCCTCCCCCCTTGGTGCGCCACTGGTTATAACCAATTAGTTATGTGAAATTTGATATAATTTACATTTTTTGTAATCAAGACTTAGTTTTAAAGCAAACTATTTCCTTAATTCTACTTAATTGACGTTCCTTATGGTAACTAATGTAAATTTGTCAATATTTTAGGAATTTTAAATAGGTATATTTTTGGGTGTTTATTTTATTATTTATTTATGAATTTATTTATTGTTACATTTATTTTAGTCAATGTGTAAAAGTATCCAGTTGTAACAGACTATATTATTTAATTCAAGTTTTAATAAATTTTAGTATATTACATGTATCTTTTTATTTAACTAGCTGACGTACCCGTCCTTCGTACAGTTTTTGTTATATGCATTTTTTTTCTTTTTTACACATCATATTGTCCGGTTATTGAACTCATCTCTGAGTTCAATAACCGGACAATATGATGTGTTCTTTATTAATTTTAAAATTGTTATTTTATATCGTGACTATTAACTAAGCTCTGATGAAGATTTAAATTAAAATCGAAACGTTAGCGAAGTTAATAAATTTGTTTTTATTTTCTGACTGGTCCGAATCCCATTACCTTCAACTATAATTACTAACTTACAGACGTAACTTATCTAATCAAGATAACTTTTTATACGTGAGACTTATTGGGTATTACAACGGTATTCAAATTTCTTAACATCATGCTAAAAACAGTTGATTCGTGTTACAAAAAGCCTAATTCGTGTATATCTATAAATATCTCGAAAAGTAAAACTGGTATGATTACAATACCTACCTCTCAGTTATAGCCATTTTTCATACGGCTGTCAATATTTCAAACACCCTGAATTTTAAGAAACACAACTTGTAAAGAGAAAATATTTATCTAAAATTGATGGAATTAAATAAACTAAAATGAGTTGTAAATTAATTTAATGGAATATAACAAATATAAATATCAAAAGTTTTGATACATAACAATTATATAATGTTAAATAAATTTTCAATACAATAATAATCAATATGAATAATTAATACAAATACCAATTAATTAACAATGTATATAAATCAATATTTAATTTCACTTAAAGCATAATGGAGATCATCTGCATTAACATTTAATAATACTCTGCTGGCAACATCTTGCCAATTTTCAGGCAAAATAATCAGTCTCAAAAAATATAGTTTTTGGCAACATTTTAGTAATATTTGTACTTTTGGTATTGGTATACTGCTAAGAAGACATAGTTCTTCCATTGTTTGGACAATTGACCTAAAATCAACTTCGTCATTTCTCGTTCTAATTACCTAAAAAAATCTTATTTATTTGTGAAACATGCACTTGGTGATATTAGGGGAACACGGGTAAAAGTGAGACATTTTAAATATATTTGTTTTATTAAAATTTGTTTACTTACTTCCTTTTCGATGGATTGTAAAATTAATTTTTCAATCTTTGAACAAGCTTTAATTCCTTGAAATTTTACATCACTCATATCCTGAAAAGTTTTTGAAATAATATCTACAGTTATTTTTTCCATATTAGTTTCTTCAGCGATTTCTGTAGCTCGAGTACAGATAGCAAAAGCTTTTCTCACATCACCAGAAACCGCAGCTATTTTTCTGGCTACCAATTGTAAAGCATTATTTTCAAATAATGAATTGTATTCTTCTAGTTGTGTTTTTAATATATCTAATAGTTCATCGTATTTGTATGGTTTGAATAATAGTCTTGTAAAACCAATTCTACTGCTGATTTTCTTATCGAGATTTTTTTCTGGGAGATCCATATTGTTGGCAATTGCTAGAATTATAAGAGGTGTTTTGCCATTTGATGAATAATCTAATAAATTGTATAGGACATCCTGTTTTCTTGTCCATAGTTTATCAACCTGAAATTAGGCATTAATAATAATACATTATTACATAATTCTCGGTCCTTGTTGAGCGCAATTGTTTCTTATAATACCCTTTTCACACTAGATCTTTAAGATCGGATGTTAAAGTGAATGTATCTTTAAACGCTAATGTGAAACCGTATGGCCTCGGTTAAATACAAGCGATTTTTAAGACGGAGATCTGCGTCTTAAACTTCGTCCGAATTGCCAACTTAATTTCTATTATAAAAAAATACTCCTTGAATTTGTGCTGTCAACATTTTATATTATAATAAACAAGAATACTGTATTATATCGACGTTATAAGAAGTTTATACTTATTGTTATAATAAAATTATTTATTTTAATAATGTGTTTAATAAAATACAGAACTACAATAATTGAGATAAAATGTATCGATTTACATGTTAATACAGGTGTAATATATTCTTTATTGTAGTGCCTTTATTGTAGAATGAAATGAAATATCCTTAATTGTTTATAATAATTCAAAATGTGCGACTGCGCAGACAGTTCAAAACTGGTAATTTCATGACGGTAACTTAAGGACAAAATTACTGTAGCTGATGACAGCACCGGAGATTTAAACATCAAGTGTGAAAGCATACCGATCTTAAACATCGGTGAACTTTAAGTTCACTTGTCTTAAAGATCTAGTGTGAAAAGGGTATAACAGCAAATTGAACGGTTTGCAGCGCCTCGTTGCGGAAAAAACTTACCTCGTCCAGTAGTAAAATATATATTGAACTGTTTTTTTGTGAAAAGAAATTATGCATGTAATATAAAGCATTGTCCCAGTACATTTCTGTTTTGGTCATTTGTTTTACAATCTGAAAATTATAATGTTACTACAAAATTCTAATAAAAATAAATAAATAAAATAAGTATTTTATTAAATACTAAACTGCTTTGAGATTAAGGTGTTTTAGGTAGGCAATTTGTTTTTCCTTGCGCAAAAGTCCCAATATTATTTTTAAAAGATAAGTCGACTGTGCTCATAATAGCTATTTATTTATTAATAATGGAGTGTGGGCAAGATAGGAGCTATTTCGATCTTGTTTTTGATTGGGTAAGAACGTGAAAAGTTTACATTGTAGAAAAATAGATTTCTGTCTCAACTTGTTCTATTTGTCTCTGTTATTTTAACCCAAATTTGTAAACATAGGCGTTCAAACTAAGTTTAGAGTGAATATATTACTACAGTCTGTTCCAAACGGTTAAGCGGAACTAGATTTTGCAATCTAGTTACTTTCATCGTTTAAATCGTGCCTTTCGGCCGTTTTGTTTAAGCTTTGTAAATCATACTTACAATAAACAATTTTTGGTTAAGGTTAATATCATTTTAAAATGTCATTTTCTTTATATTTTGATTTTTTGTGTCATTCTTAATAAAATTTCCCATTTATTTATTTTTTTGTCATTAAAATATCTAAAAAAAAATATTTAATTTTGACATAAGTCATTCGTTTCCATGGTTTCATTGTTGGAATTTTAAATTTTGACATCCCAACATGAAAAATGAAATAACCCAAGCAAGGTCCCTTCTCGTGACAACCTAAAAGAACTAAATTCCCATTTAGTTCCGCTTAACCGTTTGGAACAGACTGTACCTATTATTTCTAATATAAGCGGTTCACTTTTGTAAGAACACACTAAGAGGGAATTTTGTTTTCAATAGTTTGCACCTATGAAGCTGTATGTCATGTTGGTATTAAAAAATGTCACTTTTTTAAAATGTCGATGCATTTGACAGATGTCATAATGAAAAATGATATCTTATTTATAATGATCATAACCTTATCAACCTAAAGTCGGTTTTACAGCGTAAGGAATATTTTTAATTGACATTTAAAGTCAGTAACACACCATAAAAGTAACCAAAATAACCACATCTACTGTGTTCTTACAAAAGTGAACAGCTTATAAGTAAAACGGAGGTATATGTTTAAATAATGTTAGAATATAAAAGCCAGTTAATAAATAGATTTGAAATTAATTTAGAATATATATATATATATATATATATATATTAAGAGAAATATTTTAAAATGAAATCGTCTGAAAATTAATTAATGTACGTACGCTTCTGGTACCAAACATAACAATTGTTTTACTGTCAACTGTCATATTCTTTGCTGTCAACGAGCGCCACATTAATAATTTGTGTTGCCGTTATATGTATTTACGTCCGTATTACGTTTGTGTTATAGTGTCGATTAAATATAAATTTGAAGTGAAGAAGAATCCATTGATGATTCAGATTGATTTCCAATATTTCTTATATATATTTCTTAATTATTTTTTATAAGTTTTGTATAAATAATATATTTTATTGTAATTAAATTTTAAATTATTTGAAAATAAGAAAATAGAATTATTGAACTTATTTTTAAAACTGTAAAGCCTTTTTTACAATATAACCAAGTTTCTAGAAGTCAGTAATACACTATAAATATCACCAAAATAACCAGATCTAGTATGTTCTTACAAAAGTGAACTGCTTATAGCAATTTTATGCATTTAAATTATAACTTTTTTAAAAATATTAAATTTACCGCAAAATGTATTTAATTTTAAATTATAAACTTTAATTTGATACAGTGTGAAACCGGTCGCGCTTACAGCGCCATCTACTTCGTTCTTTAAAAAAATATAGTATAGACGAATGACGTCACGTTTATGTTACACGCAAATTATCAATTGTTTGTTTATTTCTGTCTACTTTGACATTTCCACAATTATTAATGACAAAATAGCTCAAGGGTAACGTTATTTACTACTTATTTTTTATTACTAAATAATAATTTAATTATGTATTTACAACTTTTAAATATCTCTAACAGGAAAATTATTTAAAAAAAAATAAACAGCCATTGTTTATTTATAATCTCCGATTACTATTCAAACAATTTTGAGAAAAGGAATTGTTTACTTACTTCTACATAAGCTTGTCTAGGAGTGGTTAAAGCCATTGCATTCACAGACAAAAATTCAAAATTTTCATCTTTCTTCAAATTATCTACAACATGTCCAATAACCGTAGTTTTTCCAGTACCTGGTACCCCAGAAATATACATACAACCCCCTGTTTTATCCAATAATTTATTAGAAATAAAATTCTTAATATCATTCAATTCTTTTTCCCTATAAACTAAACATTCAGATCTTTGCGAATTTAATTTTTGTCTCGCTAATTCAAAACGATTATTTAGTAATATTTCATTTTTTCTATTTCCTACCGAAACTACACGTTTTATTGGAGAAATATTTGGTTTTAATTTATGTTTTTTATCTTTTTGTAATATTTTAATCTTTTTTGGTGTTGTTTCACTATCCAAAATAAGTTTTCTAGAAGATTTTTTAATACTTTTGTATGTTTTGTCTAGATTATTTTTTCTTGGTGATTTAGGTACTGGTTCCTCATCCAGTTTTTCTAAATTTGGTCTTTTAAAGTATTTCTGAGGAGTTATTAAACCTAATTTTTCTTGTATTTCATATGAAATACTGTCTGTAGTCTGACTGTTATTAGAATTTTGTTTTTCAACAGGTATTTGTAGATCCATTTCAGTCAAATTTGACAGTTGTAAGTCGCCATTTTGTTTAGAAGATATATTTCGTGGTTTTACAAATGGTTGATTATTTTCTATTTTTTTAATACATTCTTTAAGGCTATTTATATATTCTAGTTTACCAATCAGTCTTTTATTTCCTTTATTTGTTTTTTGTACATTTTCTACAGTTTTATCTAATTTTGTAGTGTTGGCAATATCTTTATTGTACATTTTTAAATCCTTATTCAAATCCATTTTAGAATCAGATTGTTGTTTGTTAAGATAATTATGAAATTGGTTTACAATTACTTTCCAATTTTTATGTTTTTCTGATGTCTGTGAACAGTTTTCATCTAAAAATATTTTTTCTGTTTGACATTCAACACTCATTAGTTTATTTTCATATGTTTGACTTGATTTATTACTTGTTTTTGTGTCTATTTTGTTTTCTATTTCATCTGTTTGGGTATCTACACTGTTTTTAGTGACATCTAAAGAAATATCACCCAAAGAAACTTGCGTTTCAGCATTAGAAGTATTTAAAGATTTCGAGTTAAAGGATTCATTTTGTTTTTTACGATCTTTTAATTTTATTTTAACTCTTTGATTTTCAATACTTATGTCTGAAATATTAAAACTCTTTTCTATTTTATATTCTGTTGTTTTTAATTTATTCTGCTTTACTAATTCATATATTTCCTTTTCAACTCCATCATCGGAGTTATTTATTGTCGATGTTTTTGTTCCTGTTTTCACACATTTTAATATTATTTTACTATTTAGGTTTTCCAAAATATATCTACAGACATATATAGGATATGGCATACATATTTTTCTGTTTTTCTCAATAATTTCTATAGGATTTGATTCCGAAGACGAAAAAATGACAAAACATTTTTTTTGTATTTTTATAATCGGCATATTATATAGTTTTAGATTATTCTGTTGGATTATCTAAAACAAAATTAAAAAATAAACAGATTTAAATTTAAAAAAAATATATATTTGTTCAAGATAGATAGAACTAAGATTTGCTGAACAACAGTTGCTGCTGAAGATGTTTACTTTGTAGGCGAAATGTGCATCCACTTCATTAAAATAAATATTTGAAAAAAAATACAAAAAAGTGTTTTACTAATATAATTAATTAAACTTTGAAGTTCAACTTAAATTATTCATATCATTAGGCAACTTTTTGATTACTTTTAAATGCTAATACTCACATCAATATCTTCTTGGAATATATTATAATCTTCAACTTCATTTATTAATAATCGAGGAAATTTAAACATTTCAATCACAGCACGGTATCTCTTACCGTTACTATTAACATGTATATTTTCATACAAAGCATGAATACGAGCAACGTTAGTTTTTATCGAATGATCATCTTCAATATTTGGTACCAAAATAGCATCTCCCACCCAATATTCATCTTGAAAATATTTAACTGCCCTAAAATTAAAATATTAAATCAGAAAAGAATTATTTTTATTTATTAAATTACTTACTTATAGAATTTATAACCTTCGCTATCAAGTTTTTCAAGTGAAGAAGGTATTTGATTTCCTATCCAGGAAATAAATTTTGTTTCGATGGACATTTTCAGTAAATAAACTACTACTTGTCATACGAAAGCTAAAACAAATGAAATGTCAAATTATTCCCGCTAATGTTAAATGTTAAACGAAAGTAAAAATTATGAAATATTTAGAATATTTAGGTTTTTTGAATAATACTAATGACTATTTACCTTTGTTAGAGATTCAAAAATTGTTGAATGAAATGAAACGGCACAAAACATGCCCCAAACCATAACAAAAGACAACGTTTTTTATTTGGTTAGTATAATGTGTAATAAACTTGTTTAATCCTGATTTGCACTGTATATCGAAAGCCTGGTATAGACAATGACCGATTGTCATGTACCAGTGGCAATATAGAGGACTCTACGAACACCAATGCCGGACGTAGACTTCGTACAACTTTAGAAAAACACAGGGTATCATAAATTACGTCATCAATTTTGCGGTAGAAAACAGCTGATCACACACATTGACGTACATAAGGGTTTTAAACAATTGTTGTGGATACCAAAAAAACAAAATCATGTATATTAAATACATTTTTATTCATTTTAGTACATGGTATACTCTGAAACGTACGAGAAATAAATAATAATAACGGAAATAAACAAACAACATCGCACAATACATTTCCTTCCGAAACTAGCTTTTTATAAAAGTTCAGAATCAGAACTTTGCAATCTTCTGACAAATGACATTTTTCTTTAGTAGCCACGTGCACATTTTCACATTTCACGTCAACGTCCACATTTTCGCACTCCAAATCACCTTGCACAGATTCACTATTTTCACTACAGAAATTAGGAATTTTCTCAAAATCAAATGGTCGCCAAAGAGTCATGTTGTTAATGTATGCACGCTATGAACGTTGAAAATTATCTAACAAACAAGTATAACAACCCCTAAAATTTAGAAACAATAGGATTATAAATTTGGAAAATATCCTTAATGGTTTTTAAGAAACTTCAATTGAACTAGTGTTACATCTATTCGATTTAAATTTAAAATTTCCTTAATACTTCTTATATTCTTGTTACAACTACGAGTCTTGGTATAAGAATTTGGTATTACTGCCATAAACCCATTGCTGCATTGTTAAGCTTCTTAACAAGAGTAGCCATTTAATTTTGGAAATACTATATATCCATTAGAATTTTTTTTTTTTTTAGTATAGTTGCTTAAACGTTGTTGTCTATATCAGACTTTATACATTGTCTTTGCAGTGTTCTTAATTTTGACAGCTAATTTTGACGATGGACGTAGATTCGGAAAGTACCGCAACATCTTTGGATGAAAACACAGAAAATTTCGGTGACAACCCAACAAGGGACACATTAGCAGAAGGTTTGATGGGCCTAATTAAACCGACAGTGGATCAATTAGACGAAAGAGTTAAAGCTACTAGGTTAGAAAAATTACTGTGCAACATTTATAAAATTTAACATAATCATTTTACAGGATATCTCAAATAGAATTAAAACAGTGTATAGAATCACTATCAGAAGAACTGAAAAAAATTTCTGAATCACAACAAACAGCAGTTGATCTAGATGCTTATGTTAAAAAATTGATAAATGCTAAACACCGTGTGACTGTTTTATCAAATATTTTACAAAATGCTCAAGATCGCTTAAACAAAGTACATCAGAGTATCGAAAGAGAAACTGTTAAACGAAAAGCATTATTAGAAACACAGCCCGAACCTTCAGGTTCTGTAATTTAAAATGGAAATTAAAACACCTATTTACGACCACATATATGATTTCCCGTCTGTGTATGAACCAAGTGAAGATACATTCTTATTTATCGATGCTTTGGAGAAAGAGTTACCGTTTATAAGACAGTTAAACCCGTTAATAATTGCTGAAATTGGTTCAGGAAGTGGTTTAAACATAACGGCACTATCAACTGTTTTGGGGAAGGATCGTTTGTATATAGCTACGGATATAAATAATCAAGCATGTTTAGCTACAAATATAACCTCAAAAATAAATAATGTTAGTACTGAATGCTTAAATACGGAATTTTTAAATTGTTTTAAAAATAAATTTGATATAATATTATTCAATCCTCCGTATGTTGTGACTGAAACGGATGAAATTAAAGGATATGGAATTGAAAGATCATGGGCTGGAGGTGTGGATGGAAGGGAAATTATGGATAAATTGTTTCTGAAAATTCCAGATTTGTTATCGGATAAGGGTGTTTTTTATTTAGTTGTTATTGAAGAGAATAAACCTAAAGATATATGTGATTATTTTAATAAAATTAATTTCAGCTCTGAATATGTTAATGATAGGAAAGTGAGGGGGGAACATTTATATGTTCTAAAATTCCAGAAGTTAGTTAGTATATAATAATTGTATATATATATTCCTGTAAAAATTTTTATTAAAGAAATATAATACTTATTATAAATAATATTAATTTTATTTCTTTGATTTTTTACTTTATTCCGATTTTATTTTATTCCCTATTTTAAGTTGTCACCCAGATGGGACCGGAAACCGTTTGTTAAAATATAAGGTGCTTCCCGCTCAGCATTAACTGTTCTCCGATCCTCAAAAGCAGTGGTTTCCAACCCTTTTTACTTGCGGAGCCCTTGATAGAATCAATTTCTATGGCGGAGCCCCTAGGCCTATCCTATGTCTTACAAATTAATGGTGTTTAGAAGTAGTATTACGAGGGAGGGGATAGATTTTTTAGTTAATATAAATTTACTTTTCTCTTTCACAGCTCACATATTGATAGATAGACAGATTTTTATAAAATGAAGCAAATAATCAAAATACACGCAGATTATTCAAACAAAAATGCATCTCGCCGATCATTCCAGCTAGTCATAGAGTCGTAAACCGGCTAGTGTCTGAAATCTTGGCTAATTTTCTTTCAGAATGTAATTTCCAGTTTTCTTATATTGATTCTATTTTTATTTTAAAATTGATATTTTATAGCTGACTATATTTAAAACATTTAAAAAAAGAACAAAGTAAAACCATTTAATTAAAGTTGTGGAACTCCTGAAAATGTTTCACGGAACCCGAGGGTTCCGCGGAACACAGGTTGAATACCACTGCCTTATACCAATCAACACGAGCCTTTTTTTTGAGATTCGGTCAAATTATGCGGAATCCATCGGAAACATCTTTTTCATAGCTAAATCTTCATGCAAAATCGAATGTATTGCAGTCTGCGATATGCCAAAGGATACCTCTAGGTGCCCCCCCCCCCAAGAAGAATGGATATACCAAATTTTTAAATTTTTTTTAGCATTATGATCTTACGTAAATATATAGATATGGATTTAAAAGTAAGATGAGGACCTTTTTTTTATATCTTCACTTTTTTTTGTCTACCGCCCCCCCCCAAGAAAAAATCCTGGGTGCGCCACTGGTCCCCCTTACCCCGAAAATTACCTTAATTACCTGACCCCCATTACCTTAAAAATCCTGACTATGTTATTAGTTTTTTACATATATAAACTGAGCTAATCTAGATAATGTTTAGTAATTTAAATGATTAATTATATTTTGGGCAATTTTCGCGTGCTCCAAAGATTAAAATCGAGAAAGTTAATGTTTTAGAATATAATATTATGTCAAATATTATTTCAAAACTAAATATAAACTCATATAGTATTCAAAATAAATTCATTAATGTTTTTTATCTTGATTCTTCGTCTGTAAGATAAAAATTACATAATTATTTAAAATAAAATGGCTTCATATACTTGCAATGCATACAAATAAACAGAGGTATAGTCAAATTTTCTGGTTACAACATTTTATCGCTGTAAGCTTAGCATAAACAAAACAAGTGTGTGAATTCATAAAACAATTGATAATTAACTTAATATAATACTTTACACTTTCCCCTGTAAAGTATTACTAAAGAGGTAAAAGAAAGCAAGACATAACAACTAATAGCAGTGGCGCATCCAGGATTTTGTCTTGGGGAGGGCCGAATCAAATTTTTCAGATTTACGGCACGCGGCCACACACGGCCCTCAACCTAATTTTTGTGGCCCCTGAAACGTTAATGAAAAATACTTGAGCTTATTTAGGATAAAAATATATTAAGCCGGTCTTTCCACCTTCAGATAAAGTGGCTGGTAACGTTATCTGACGGATAAAAACAATAAAGCGTCTTTCCACCTTCAGATAAAGTTATTCCTACCATAGATAAAGAAGGAAATAGATGCGAAACTGCAGTTATATTTTTTAAACCAAATTAGCGCTGTAGTTGTTGGGTTATGAAACTAAAATTGGTAGGGGAGGAAAGGGTTGGGTGTTCGCGGGTATTTCAAATGCTTCAGTGGATATAGTTGTAAGCATAATTAAATGTTATTATTAAATGAAACAATTGTTATGATTTATTTTTAATATTATTAACGACAACAATATTAAAAATAGACAAAATAAATCATAACAATTGTATCATTTAATAATAACATTTAATTATGTTTACAATTAAGAACAAGCAGTTAGGAATTATACAGAAACAGAAAAACAATAACTAGCAGAAATAATTATTTATTAAGTAGACTAACATAATATTTACTAATACTTAATATTTATGGACACTTCCATGGACAAGCCATCCAATTTTGGATTTCCAATGTTCCTCATCCACGTTTTATACAATTCTGGAGCCATACGTGTCTTCGGGTTTGGAAAGCCATGTCTTGTAAGTTCACTACTATCACACCCCAAAACAAAGCATTTAACACCCATTTTCCGAATTAAACAATGAAAAACATAATTACAGAAGACGATTTTGACGAAGAAGACAAAATTATTTAAATTATGAAAATATAAAATGATGACCTAAAAAAAAGGTCCTCGCTTCGGAAATACAAAGTGATGACCTAAAAAAAAGGTCCTCGCTTCGGAAATACAAAGTGATGACCTAAAAAAAAGGTCCTCGCTTCGAAAATACAAAGTGATGACCTAAAAAAAAGGTCCTCGCTTCAGAAATACAAAGAGATGACCTACAAAAAAGGTCCTCGCTTCGGAAATACAAAGAGATGACCTAAAAAAAAGGTCCTCGCTTCGGAAATACAAAGAGATGACCTAAAAAAAAGGTCCTCGCTTCGGAAATACAAAGTGATGACCTAAAAAAAAGGTCCTCGCTTCGGAAATACAAAGTGATGACCTAAAAAAAAGGTCCTCGCTTCGGAAATACAAAGTGATGACCTAAAGAAAAGATCCTCACTTCTAAAATACAAGTGACGACCTAAAAAAGAGATCCTCATCTCTATTTTCTAGTGTGTTTGTGTGTTTTTATTTTTATTTCCTTCCTACTTAGGGTGGGGGCTCGGACCCCCGGGCCCCTCCCCTGGTTGCGCCACTGGCCACTTTATCTGAAGGTGGAAAGACCGGGCCTTAGTGTCTTTAATACATCCTGAATTGTTGAAACGTGATAAAGAAAGTCATCTACACCAAACGTGACGAATCAAAAATCTATTTGATTTGGTTAGAAAGTACTTGTCAAATTAATAAACAATGAAAAATAGTATTGAACAAGTTCCACCTCCTGATAAATAGGTACTTATTTATACAATCCTGAAACGTGGGTTGCATAAACAGTCTAAGTAAACAGTTAAAGAGTTAATAAAATAGTGAAAAGATTTACATTAATGAATTCTAAACGCACTTGAATAGCATTTGAGTCTATTCTCACATTTCTTTAACAAGTTCCAAGTCATATAATGACTTAAAATTTCACTAGAATTTTTTTGGATGTATATTGTAAAGAATTTATGTAATGTTACGTAAATTATTTAAGTATTGAAATTTTCAAGTTGTTTTCAGATGGTTTTCCGTGTTTCTAGCAGTGATTAATGTGAGACGACTTAAAAAAAACTTAGTAATATTATAAGCAATGCGTCAATGTCTTTTATTAAAAGTGAACAAATATATTTACATATTTAATTATAAATTTTTAGTTCCTATTTTTATGACCAAGTTCGGTTAAAACTTAGTATACAGTAATACCCCGTTACTCGACTTCCTCTTAGCTCGACGTTTTCGCCACTCGACGTAAATGTCGAGAGTGAGAGTCGACGGAGCATCGCTATCCGACGCGTGATCGAGTACCGATCACGTGATACATATTTTGGTAAACAAAGCAAAATGAACGCATGGCCAGCAGTTCGCGCCTAGATATCTTGACGACAACAACTCAGATTTAGTGCAGCTATGAACTTTTTGTTTTTTTCTAATATAAGTGATTTATATTTATAATTATGGGTCCAAAGGATAGAAATGCAAGCATAGCTAAAAGGAAAACATATACATATATGTATTTCCTTATATGTATATGTATATATGTACATATGATTCCCTTTATTTCTTATGGAGAAATCGACTCGCCACTCGACGTAATCGCTACTCGACGCTTTTTCAGAACGAATTAACGTCGAGTGGCGGGGTATTACTGTACATTTGTTAAGTCAATAAACACAGGAAAACAGTTCTTGACAAACTGTCCACAAACACGTCTAAACTTGTACTGACTAACCCTCGAAGGCCAGCCGTTAGGGGTTTTATGACTAAGCCGCTATAATCAGACTTTTCAAATTATTACATTCAAAAAAAGTTTAGTTTTAAGTAAAAAGTATGAGTGAAGAAGAGACGATAGCTGCGTAAAACAATAATTTATCGACTTTATTAGAGTTAAAACTAATTCCTCTTATTCCTGAAATTATATTTATTTAATATTTATAAATAAATCAATAAATTATAACTGTTAATACAATTTAAAAACGGCTAGTTTTACCATCGTTGAATAAATTTATTTAACAACTTAAGTTAACAATATCGCATCATTCTATTGACAGTAATGTTAATTTCTTCATTAATAGTTTAAAACCGATGCGATATTGTCAACTTTATTTGTTAAATAAATTTATTCAACGATGGTGAAAAAGGCCAAATGAGTATTTATTTTGCACCTTACCATTAATTTATTTTAATACTGGGTAAGTACACATATGTTACATTTGAAATACTAGAGAGTGGGTATAATATAAGCACTCTAGGCTAGTGACGGACCAGTGTCCGTCAGAAATAAATATTGCAACTAATGCGATTATTTTGCACTTTACCGCTGCTGGGCCAGCAATTGATACATCAATGGGCCAGCTAACGGCCACGGGGACACCGGGATACTGACCCGGTGCGAAATGACAGCACTGGCCCATTACTTTCAATGCCGGGGAGTATGTGCTTCAACAGTACTGGCCCGTATAAAAATGTTTGCTGGGATATATAAAAATAAGTTGGATGTTTCTTAATTCATTTGTCACAGAACAGTCTTCTTTAGAAAACTGAATTATATTTATTATATTATTATTTACAATTTTTTAAGGCCATATCACTTATAGCCCATGAGCCAACTAAATCCTTAATCCAGCACTGACTAATACATCTGTAAATATATTCAAATTTGTAATAACAAAAATAAATCATAAAAAATAACAAATTAACGTGAGATTTTTTCTATTAAACAAATGTTTTATGATAGTGTAAGTTACCTAGGTTGACACATTATAATTGTGGACATTAACAATGTGAGATACAGTCAGCTTTTGCAGGTCAAACACTTAACTAAATTGCGCATACATTGTTTTCTTTTTGAGACAACAATATCAAGAAATTACCTCTTTCAGTCAAGGTTACTTCTGATATGATAACACCTTATTAACTCATTGTTGACTCAATGTCGAGACGTTTTTAAAGTTTCGTTCTTTAAAGTTATTAAAAATTTAATTGTTTTTCGTGTTTTTATTAAAAATTCCCATAACTAAGATGTATGGTAACAAAATAGGCTGAAAAGTAATAAAGAAATTTCATTTGCTCAGACATTTGAATTGAAATTAATAATTTAGAAATTCCATTGTTAGTTGATAGCTGAAATAAATAGTCTGTTTGATTCCATTCAATCAAATACAGAAGAATTATCTTGTTTTTTTTCCCATTCACAAGTCTAAAAATAATTTTACTATTGGTGTTTCTAAAAATCGAAGACCACTTAAAGAAAGTACAAAAAATCATTGTCCAAAAAATTTTCTGTGAACTAATAAATTATCAACACATCTCCCAGTATTCAAACAAGTAATTATAATTAATTTACACCTGTTCTATAAATTAATAGCTCTTTATAAAACACAATTAATCATCTTAAATATCGTACCTTTCTTGATGATCTACTTCTGTTAAATACAAATCTTTGCCTTCAGCAAAGTATAAATTATTTTTAAATTCCATGAACGAAATAGATGGAATTATATCTTATTGATGTTTTTTATTACATTTATTTACAAATGTTTATAAAAGGTCACGCGAGTAATCAAATTATTGCAAAAGAATGCAATTAAAGGTTTTTAATTTGAATAGTAAACTGCAATTTCCCATGAACTATTTTTAAAAAATTTTATAGTTGCAGATGAACATAAAAATAATAACTAACATTATTTAAATTATAATGATGATGAATAGTTTAAATACATTTTTAATTTAGTTTTACTTATTGCGTAGCTTTGCCAATAAGACGGCTTTCTGAATTTTGTGTTTTATACGAGGGTTGCCTTTTATGTTTTTACAAACGACCACTAGATGGCAATATTGAAAGGTGTCGTTACTATATTCATAAAATTTGACATTTGTTATTGTGAAATCAGTGGCAGCTTATAAATTGACCGAGTAGTTTGCTGACAGCGTTAAAAAAACAAGTTTGTGAAAAAATGGATATTACTCGTGAATGTTTTCGTTGGATGATTTTTTACGATTTTAGTAAAGGCCTAACTCAACAACAATGCAGAGATTCGCTTCGTTCAACTTTTGGTAATGAAGCACCATCAGAAAATACTGTTTACAATTGGTTTGCAGAATTTCGTCGTGGTCGTGTGTCCGTCAGTGATGAATCTCGTGAAAGTCGACCAAAATCGGTTATGATTAAAAAAACATCGATGCTGTGCGCAAAATGATTGAAGATCGGCATGTGACTTACCGTGAGAAAGAGGCATCCTTTGGCATATCGCAGACTGCAATACATTCGATTTTGCATGAACATTTAGCTGTGAAAAAGATCTATTACCGATGGATCTTGCATAATTTGACCTAAGCTCAAAAAAAGGCTCGTGTTGATTGGTGTAAGGGTATGCTAAAAAAAATCAACCTAGGCACTCCAAAATCCGTATACAACATCGTTACAGGTGACGAAACTTGGATTTATTCATAAGAACCGGAAACTAAGCAACAATTCACTGTTTGGGTCTTCTAAGATGAACCGAAACCCACAAAAGTTGTTCGTTCACGAAGCACTGCCAAGAAAATCTTGTTTTTTCGGTTGTACTGGACATGTCGCAACAATTCCTTTAGAGCAGTGGTTCCCAACTTTTTGGTTCATGGCGCCTTTAATGTATCAGAATTTTTCCGCGGCGCCTCTAGTCAAAACATTGGTCTAACTGATTTCTTTATCTTTTGAAACATTTTGCTTTTCTCTCTTTTATTTTTTATACATTATCAATGGTAGGAAATAGTATTTTGACATATTTACTTTGATCTTGATACTTGTGACATCTAAAAGAGTTGTACTTGAATAATGATCTAGTGAGAATATATTTTTATATTGTGCAAAGGATGTTATGATAATTAATTGTTTCGAGATAAAAACTTACGATTTCGAAAGAAAACTAATGGAGTCTTGAGAAAATTTAGAAAAACAAAAAGAATTAAACCTTGTAAACAAATAAATTTATGTTCTCACTGTTATGATAGAAGGGGTGATAATAATCTCTTAACAGATTTTGTAACATTCTTCTTCTTCAATTTTTATTTGTCTAGTCCAGGGTCGGGGTCGTGTGCAGTGTCGCATGAGCTGGAAAAGTTGAATGTAAAAGATAGATTTTCTTTCAATGTTTCGGAATAGACCATATTAATAACTACATCACAAAATTGTATTCAGTGCCGCTGCCTCGCGGTTGGATTCCTTTTATTTGAATTTAGCATGTTATTTTTTTGTTAAATTGTATTTTGGAAATAAAATTAAGTTTTCAAAATAGAGAATGCTTCACATCAAAACTACAAGTCAATATTTATTTATTAAAATTCTTATTTTATACATTATAATTTAATATGTAATTATTTTTGCAGAACAATATTATTTTGCAGGTTAATTTTGAAAATTTTACGTTAATAATCGTTATTATGGCAAGTAACATAGCGTGTATGCCATATCTAAATGGTTTGAAGGAACAATATGTTGTTTTTATTTTATCCATTATTGTTTTTCATTTTCATCTGTCAAAAAACGAAAAAAATTGCTATTAAGAATGTAGCTGTAATGGTTACAATTCGGAGCAAAACAATACACCATTATGCATTCTAAAACAAAATATTAATGATTACTTAGTGTTAATTAAATAAATAGATATTTCGATTTTCATATCATTTAAAAACGTAACCTATAAATATATCTTCGAATCCTTATTTATATATTTATAAAATTATTATTCTATAATATAAAATATCTGGAATGTATATATTAGTATATATTTATCAAAAATACATATTTTTTGCTCCAAAATTGAAGATATTCATAAAATTAAGGTAAAAAAAGTAATGTCACATGCATTTTAAACCAGTCAAAAACTTCCAAAGGACTCGGATTGGTTTAGAACATCATCCCTATTGTTAAAATGTTAAAATATTGTTTTTATTCTAAGTTGACAGATATTCAGTGTCGTACATTGTATTTCATAATATCATTGTCTTCGAGCACAAATTATTATTCGAGAATATTGTATATGCATCGAAATATATATTATCTATAAAGTATATTTTGTTATTATTTAAATATTTACACTTTTATTTATATTCTTAGCGTAGATTTTATGGAGAATTTATGTAATTTGTTTTTACGCAGTTATATATTTTTTAGGTTATCTGACATATAAATATTTTTTGACACCTGACAATTAACAGTTCACATTAGTCGTGAGGCCAAAAAACAGCTCAGCTGATATTGCCTCTGTTTACACCACAACAGTCACCAAAGTAACCAGATCTAGTTTCGTATTACAAATTGAGACGGATTATATATACATATATTTTTAATTTTTATTTACAATAAATATTTAAATAAGAAACTTTAGCTCTGAAGATATATTGTTTGTGTTATTGTAGCGCTATCTACTCTTTTCTTATTTGACATAGAGTATAAGAATAAATAGACCATATTAGTGTGTCGTCACATACATGTGCTGCCATCTGAGAGCTGAGTCCTTTTGAAGTTTAAAATACATGGGACATTACTTTTGTTACCTTAATTTTATAAATATTTTCAATTTTGGAGCAAAAAATATGTATTTTTGATAAATATATACTAATATATACAGTCCAGACACTTTATATTATAGAATAATGATTTTATAAATATATAAATAAGGATTCGAAGATATATTTATAGGTTACGTTTTTAAATAATATGAAAATCGGAATATCTTTAGTATTTATTTAATTAACACTAAGTAATCATTAATATTTTGTTTTAGAATGCATATTGGTGTATTGTTTTGCTCCGAATTGTAACAATTACATCTACATTATTAATTGCAAATTTTTTCGTTTTTTGACAGATGAAAATGAAAAACAATAATGGAAAATTAAAAACAACATATTATTCCTTTAAACCATTTAGATATGGTACACACACTTATTGCTACGTTACTTGCCATAATAACGATTATTAACGTAAATTTTTCAAAATTAACCTGCAAAATAATATTGTTCTGCAAAAATAATGACATATTAAATTATCATGTATAAAATAAGAATTTTAATAAATAAATATTGACTTGTAGTTTTGATGTGAAGCACTCTCTTACTTTGAAAACTTAATTTATATTTCCAAAATACAATTTAACAAAAAACAACATGCTAAATTCAAATAAAAGGAATCCAACCGCGAGACGGCAGCACTGAATCTCATTTTGTGACGTAGTTACTAATATGGTCTATTATTGGCGACTCAACTTAACGCGTATCCCTCTAGCGTCAAAAAAGCGAACACTTCGAAAAAGGTTACTGTCATTGTTGACGTATAATTCACCATGTGTTTTATTGTTTCTGTCCATTCTCACTCCATTTTTACAGCGAATAAAGTGATAAATTTAAGAAAAAAAGATTAAATACTCCTTGTTGTGTGTATGGCAGTCAATCACAGGAAGAACATCTTCGAATATTAGATTGAAAGATTATCAGTGATTCTAAAATTTTGTTTCTATTGAAGGGAATTTATACTGTTCAGATGATTTTAAACAAGTTTTTAACGTTGAATTTTTCATTTTCCCTGTCTCACATGTGCAAGAAAATCGTTTAATGTTGTGTAAATTATTGTTAATATAATTAAAACCCTTTGTTATTTCATGGGAGTGTTCCATAACTGTGTTAGTTTGCAAATATTTGACAGTTTTCTTGTGTAGAATAAATTAAAAGTTCTCTTTCTATAAAATTTCTTGAGATATGTGTAGATATTAAGTATTCAAATAAATGTTTTAAGTTCAAAGTATAACATTTTATTTTCTCTGTGAGTATAAGCCGGCACCAACATACAATATATAACCTCTGAAAATATTCATTTACAAGCAGCAAATTTTATCATAAAATGGATTCACATATATTTATATTATCTGTCTCAATTTGTAATACGAAACTAAGAGGAAAATTTCATTTTTTATGTTGTCTATTTAAAATATCATCTTAGGGTGGTACTGCTGAAATGGCACCTTTCAAAACATTTGACAATTCATATTTGACATTAAATTATATGTCAATTTATTTTTTTAATTGAAAAGTATTTTTATACAACCAAAATAAGAACATAATATCAGAAAATATGCATAAGAGACAACAATTAGATAAATATACAAAAAAATACATATATAACGCTTCTGGAAAACATTTAGAAAAAAATGGAACAAAATTAAAAAGAAGCGAAATTATAGACCTTGTGGCAGATATTTTTTCAGTAAATCTTGGTGTCCTTTTTGTTGTGAAATATAAAATAATTTACCCATTTCAATTTCTTTAGATTTCTGAAGGAGAAGTAAGAAAAATTTTAAATGCAGGTGCAGAAAATTTAAGACCCACGAACATGGGAAGAGATAATAATAAGAAAAGAGATAGACTACATGTTTCGGAAAGATTTGCAGAGAAAAATTTGGGATTTACATTCAAAAAATGAATATTATTGTTTAAATATGTTATTAAATTTTACAAAAGAAGAATTAGATTTTAAGGGCAGCACAATAAAATGATAAATTATTATTATATAATGTGTATTTTTGTTTTTTATATTTTATCACGATATTTCATTGATAATCGTAATATTTTTTTACTATTATACGAGTAATAATCGAAAGTTTGATGAAATAAATATTAATATATACATTCAAAATATTTGACATGTCAATCACAATTTTGACATGTCAATTTAGTAATAACCTCAATAATGATGAAACTTAACCATACTATTAAAAGCCAGATTTACAAGTTCACTTGATTCTACAAAAGTCTATTTACACCACAACAGTCACTAAAGTAACCAGATTTAGTTTCGTATTACAAATTGAGACAGATTATACACATTTTTAATACTCGGTTATAATTTAAATATACTGTATACAGCAAGAAAACGTAAATTAGACCAAAAATTGATTATAAACCAATACTGTTTATAAGCTGTTCACTTTTGTAAGAACAAACTAAATCTGGTTATTTTGGTTACTTTTATAGTGTATTACTGACTTTAAATGTCAATTAAAAATATTCTTTACGCTGTAAAACCGACTTCAGGTTGATAAGGTTATGATCATTATAATTAAGATATCATTTTTCATTATGACATATGTCAAATGGATCGACATTTTAAAAAAGTGACATTTTTTAATACCAACATGACATACAGCTTCAAAGGTGCAAACTATTGAAAACAAAATTTCCTGTTAGTTTGTTCTTACAAAAGTGAACTGCTTATACATACGTTGACAGATGACTATCCTTTTTCGTGTCAAAAGTTCACAAGGCGATAGTGGCGCCGTTTCGGTAATTATAGTCGCGAATTAGAAATTAAAGTTGCGAATTCGTATTAAACTTGTGACTTCTTAAATTTTATTTTATATGATTTTTGTTGGAATGGCTCTTTGTTTCTCTGGTTCCCCTGGTCTACAATAATCTTAGAACATCGCTCGTTGCTAGTACCCAGATAAATACACAACAAAACATAACAATAGATCTTTACTGGTATTTCGAAACTATATTTACATATTGTATTTTGTAATGGTGGCACTATGTTCGATGTACACTTCCCACAAATGAAAGTAAACATTAGAAAAAGGCATTGCCCATTAAAAATTTAACCTTTAACTTCTTAAGTAAACATTATATTACCAAGTGACAGTTCTATAGAGACATCGGAAAAGAAAATCACACAATAAAATTAAATCGTTAAAAATTTACAGATCATAAAATCAATTTTTATTAATTTATAGTCACAGCTCATCTGACCTTTTGAAATAACTCATCCTAGTGTAAAAATAAATTATAGTATGACATACGTATTTTAAGTGAGTGCTCTTGCAAGAACTATAAAATTAGCTACCGGGGGTGAGCTGAATAGCTCGAGAATAATAACCAATAGTTAATTGATTCATTACACCAGCGGTTCTCAAACTTTTTGAGCTGCGGAACCCTCCAAAGGCATACAAATTTCCACGGAACCCCACTGGTTCACTAATTATGTGTTTGTGCCACTCGACGATACCTAACATCGAAGAGTATATATGTATATATATATATATATATATATATATAAAATAAAATATATATATATATATATATATATATATATATATATATATATTTATAAATAAAAAGAAAGAATTTAATTATTTGTACTTCAATAAAATCATTTATTTATCAGAAAATATCATTTATTTATGCAAAATATTATAAAAAACAAACATTTTTAGTGGGATGCATGGGCTTGTTTCCTATTTTTACATAATTCTTTTATGTCTGGCTTTATAGGGGACAGTTGAATCATATCAGCTTCTGCATCGAGTCTGTTGGGGTAATTTGTTTTTGTTGCAGCATACGAAGAAAATCCAGATTCGCACAGATAAGTCGTAGCGAAAGGAAGAAGTATTTTAACAGCTTTCATTGATAAATCTGCATATTCTTCTCTCAAAGTGCACCAAAATTCTGGCAAAGATAGTTTTTCAAATATGGCCTGTAGTGAGGAATCTGAAATCATGTCAATGAAAATTTCGTACTCCTTAGCTGTGAATGTTTCTGGCCTTTTCTGAACTATGAATGGGTTTCTATTCCATGTATAATTTTTAAGCTTTTCATTCTCTTCATCTGGAAAATATTGTTTGACCGAGTTTAGAATATCTTCCAAATGTTGACAAATTTCATCACACAACATAATAAGGTCACTTGCATCAATGTCTCCATTCATTTCATCGCAGAAATCTTTAAGTATTGTGAAGCTATATAGCTCACGAGAGCAATCATCAGTCCGATCTCAACAGTCAAACTCAACTAGTCTTTCTGGATCGGAGCATTTTGCATTGCAACAAAATCTCAAATCGTAAAAACTAATTGAACAATTGAAGAACTTACTTACTGTTTTTATCGAATAGGCGAGTGCACTATATTGAGTTAACCGTTACAGATTTTTTTAGTTCATTAATTAAATAAATCTAAACTTTTCAGAGCAACAAATTAACTTTATGTAAATTAATGATAATTATAATTTTTTGTTAATATATATTTATTTTTAGCGGATTTATATTTATATTTCACGGAGCCCTTTGAGGTAGCTCGCGGAACCCCAGGGCTCCGCGGAGCACACTTTGAGAACCGCTGCATTACACTATTTGTGAAACGTGAATTTCTCATAATATTCTAAAAGCATTTGTTTAAGTTTCAATCTTCAATAGAAACTATTACTCCCACAAATGTTTGCAAATGTATTTCATAATTATAAACATGAAATAGCATATGCAAAATTTTACAATCAAGGATTTTAAACATCTTGTTATGAGAAACGGATATTTTAAAAGGATAATATAAAAATTCATAATGGAATATGTACAGACATGTGTAATACTTGAATTTGTTAAGTTTCTGTACATTTAGTAACCATTTTAAATCATTCTAATGCAAATATGAAAAGAAATCCTTGGCATTATAGCATAATTGAAGAATCGACTTAATCACGAAATGCATATTTGAACAAAAATAAAAAAATATATACTTAAAAACTTCAAATATTTATTCTAATTCTCAATATCAAAAATGTGTTCTTCTTTGTTTTTCTACAAGTTGGAAAAAGATACTGGGTAGTCAAAAATAAACTAAAAATCAGAGCAGACGTATCAAATTTGTATGAAATTGTGTTCGAGAAAACGACGAATGGATTTACAGTGCGGTGTTGTTTAGAGGAACTTCGGCTACAATTTCCAGATATTCCTTTCCTTGAAGGAGATTTTTACAGCCCACTTAGATGTGTTAATTTATTCCAAGATACAGGGAGCATTACTCATACAGATAGAACTGGAAGGCCAAGAGTTCGTACTCAAAATATAGTTGATGATGTTCATCAACGTATGAACGAGCAACCCACTACATCACTACGTACACTTTGACAAGAGACTGGTTTATCATTAAGAACTTGCCATACTATTGTCAAAAATACTGTTCCCATACAAAATTCTTGCTTTACATGAGTTGTTGCCAGCAGATCACAATAGGCAAATTGACTATTGCCACTGGATCCAACAAAATTTAATTAATAATGATGATTTGTTAAATATAACGTTTTTTCTGACGAGGCCTGGTTCACTCTTTCGACATTTTTTCTTTCGATTTTTTTCTATTTTAATAATACCCAATAAACAAAAAAACTTTCCGGTACACCTAATATATTGATTATATTCAGTGTAGAAATTCTAAAGTGGAGCTAAAATACAGAAATTTTTGTGTATTTATCGTTTTTATTTATCACTAATAAATTTTGAAGTCGTCAATACAAAATTTTCTTTAAAAAAATATATTTTAAAAGATTGCACACATTGTAAATTTCGAAGAAGGATCAGGAATCTAAATAGTTCTAAAATACCACTTCTAATGTTTTATGTAGTAGACATAACAGTCATAAATCATCAGAAATAAAAGATATGATGCAAACAGATGAATTATATTTACAACTAAAGACTTTGCGAAATAGAGAAGGTTACATGTATTTATTTTAAGTTCTACCTCAAATGGCTTCATTAAAGTTATTATATATAAGATTTATTGACTTGAGCTAGATAATAAACAATAAAATAAGAAACTAGAGCATTTTGATTGTTTGCAGTTGGTACGAAAAGAATTGATTCTATTCGAAATGTCGAAGATTCTTTACATTCTATGAAATTAGCAATAATCAATTGTATTATATGTTTAAGAATTTTGAATCGGTTATTTTTCTTTGTTGAAGCATATGTTATTACCAAATTGTAACCAATATGTTCATAATATTGCAAATATTTACAAATTATTGTATTCTTCATATTGCGATATGTACACAGTTTTCTCTTTATGTAACATCTATTTATGATCGAAGGTTTTTAGACATAATTGCTTTTTATTTCTTTAAAAAATATATATTAATTGATACATACAGTCTGTTTCAAATGGTTAGGCGGAACTAAATGGGAATTTCGTTCTTTTAGGTTGTCACGAGAAGGGACCTTGCTTAGGTAATTTAATTTTTTACGTTGGAATGTCAAAATTTAAAATTCCAACAATGAAACCATGGAAACGAATGACATTAAATTATTTTTTTACATATTATAATTAAAAAATAAATAAATAAATGGGAAATTTGTATTAAAAAAGACAGAAAAAATCAAAATATAAAGAAAATGACATTTTAAAATGATATTAACCTTAACAAAAAAATGTTTATTGTAAGTATGATTTACAAAGCTTAAACAAAACGGCCGAAAAGCACGATTTAAACGATGAAAGTAACTAGACTGCAAAATCTAGTTCCGCCTAACCATTTGGAACAGACTTTACAAATTTAATTATAAGTAATAAAATGTCACACTTATGTGCAAATTAATTTTTAATCGTCAAATAAATATTTCACTATTTATTGTTTTACGATTATTGTTCAATTCACACACTTCATTTATGTATTTATGTAGGAATTGGGTATGGCCTGCCTGTAAATATGCAATAAATAATAAAATAATAAAAAAAATTCTAAAGTAAATTAATAACATTAATCATTAGTCATAATTTAGCCATGAATTAAAAAATAATAATTTTGTTAAAAACACAAAAACTGCAACATTTTCCAAAAAGCAATCTGATCATAAATTCCTTTCTTATATCTCTGGTTCAGATTTATATTACTTAGAATTTTTCCGTTAATGGGTCCGGGACAGATTTTTTTATTATATTTTTGGAAAAAAACGTGTTAAAATAAAGAAATGTATAAAAATCATTCCTTAAACTAGTGTTTTCTTTTGATATCAAACATTAAATTTAAAAAAAATAATTATTAATATTTTCCGGTTCCGAAAAACGTTACAGGGCATGTTATCTTACGCGGTACAGGTCATTCCTTACGGTCATTTTCTAATACCCTTTTCACACTAGATCTTTAAGATCGGATGTTTAAGTGAATGGATCTTTAAACGCTAATGTGAAACCGTACGGCCTCGTCTAAACACGACCGATGTTTAAAACAGAGATCTGCGTCTTAAACTTCGCCCGCATTGCCAACTTAATTCCCATTATAAAAAATACTCCTTGAATTTGTGCTTCTCTTCTTTTATCTATGTTCAGCTGTTATCATTTTATATATCGAGGTTATGAGAAGATTATTTGCGTTATTATTTAAATAAATATAAAAAATAAACTTCTCCTAACCTCGATATACAAAATAATGACAGAATAAATTCAAACGATATGAAATTATGTTAGCAATACATACTAGCTTTACATGGAGATTTCTTCTTCAAATTAAACATCAAGTGTGAAAGCAAACCGATATTAAACATCGATGAAGTTTAAGTTCAATCGTCTTAAAGATCTAGTGTGAAAAGGGTATTACAGTATCTAACGTCTGTAGTCTGGGTCCACATTAGCGAACCGATCCTGTAATATATCGCGTAAGAATACACTTATAGATAAGAGGTTGTTAAATAAATTCAATATGTTTCACATAATCTTTTATTGATGTACTGACTGCAGTTTCGTTTCTCGCTATTGTCATAGTTGCATTGTAACAATACAAACAAGAAAATAAGAAAAAACATAAAGCTTTGAAAGTTCTTAAACTGACACACGAGGCGCTGTTAGTAACGCGGCTAATTCAAATCTTCTGGGAAACAAGGAATATTTCTTTAACTTTTACAGTCCATTATTCAAATACAAGGTGTCTCAAAAGAAATTTTATATTTATTTAGCTTACTGCGTGAACGCAACGTATCCGAGGGGCGCGGGGGTTATGTCAATCGGTAGCCTGGCTCTTGGGAATTCAGTCGCTATGGAGCGTTTCTCGGGAGCAGACCGCGCGTTATGCGTGCGAGAGTTTTACAAAAACGGTGATTCGGCGACTGTAGCGTGTAGAAAATTCTGCAGTATTCGAGGTTTTCGCCACTTAAATGATGCGCCAAGCATTCTTCTCATTCGACATTGGGTTAAAAAGTTTGAAGAGACTGGTACAACGCTAAATAAATCAAAATCCGGGCGACCTAGGTCATCAAGAACGGTAGAAAACGTGGAGAATGTTAATCAGTCTGTTCGTGACGACCCGAACCTTTCAATTCGGAAGCGCGCAAGTGCTTTAAATGTGCATAGATCATCATTACATCGCATTATGCACAAAAACCTAAAGCTGCACTTCTACAAAATTCAATTGGTGCAAGAATTAAAGCCCCAAGATGCCAGTCAGAGGCTTAATTTCGTAAATCAGGTGATTGAGCGATTTTCAACGTTTACCAACATTTTGTTTTCGGATGAAGCTCATTTTCATCTTAATAGCCACGTAAATAAGCAGAACTGCCGCTACTGGAGTGCAACGAATCCGAAACGCAAACATCAGAAACCCCTACATTCGCCTAAAGTGACCGTATGGGCTGCGATGTCGGCGCGAGTAATTATCGGCCCTTACTTTTTTGAAGACGAAAGGGGGCGTGCAGTTACAGTGAATTCAGAGCGTTATGTGGAGATGTTAGACAACTTCTTGGTACTTGAACTGCAAAATTTTCCTGGCTATAACCAAAGAACATGGTTCCAACAGGACGGAGCAACTTCACACACGTCCAATATGTCTCTGCCACGTGTTCGTGAAATTTTCTCAGGCAAATTGATCTCCCGGAGAGGTGACATAAATTGGCCTCCACGCAGTCCAGATTTAACCCCTATGGACTTTTTCCTATGGGGTTATCTTAAATCTAAAGTTTACGCCAATAAACCGACTTCACTGGCGCATTTGAAAGAAAATATCCGTCACGAAATGGCAGCCATCCCTGAGTCCACCTGCCGAGACGTCATAAGTAATTTTACTGTTCGATTAAATGAGTGCCGAGAACGCGAGGGTCTACATTTAGACGATATTATTTTTAAGAAATAAATCCCCAAAAAGTGTATTTTAATAATTAATAAACATTTTTTCTATATACGGCTTACTTTTTTTTTTAATCGATTCACTAAATATAAAATTTCTTTTGAGACACCTTGTATTTAACTGAAAATTAGCAATACTTAAACTATAATTAACGTCATTTTATTAACGAGATTTTTATTTAAAGTTCACAATGCAAAGTGTCAACAATTAGTAAATTTATGATATTAAAACAAACATATAATTATGAACGTCATATAAAAAATTAACATCATTAAATGCATCTCACGCTCTTATCATACAAAAGACATTCAAATTAATTTTTATTTTTGAAAATGGTAAGGATGTGTGTCAATTCTAAGTGTAAATTAATTATGTATACAGCCTTTTCAAAAATTTATATCCTTATTAAATCATAATTGGACACACTTCATACTTAATTTAAATAATTATTGCTGAAAATTTAGTGTGAAAATATAAAATTAATCTTGGAAATTATTATTAAAATGTAAATACTGTATTCAGGGCCAGCTCAACACGGTAAGTGGATGATGTGCCGCATCGGGGCGCTTTCTATTAGGGATGTTTATTTTTTTGGTTCACTTCGGCCTGTCCATTGGTGCACCCAGGAATTCTTTTTTGGGGGGGCTCGGTAGACAAAAAAAGTAATGATATAAAAAAAGCTCTTTGTTTCTGAAATACAAGTGATAACAAAAAAAAGGTCCTCATCTCTACTTTTAAATCCATATCTATATATTTACTTAAGACCATGATGATAAAATATTAAAACATTTGGTATTTCCATCCTTCTTGGGGGGGGGCTTCTTTTCAAATGAATTAAAGCCTGTTTACTTTTTTATGCTTTTTTATGCTTTTTTAACTTTTTTCCGTAGTACTAGAAACAGGCTACTACTACAAGCAACAAATCATTAACTCCTGAACCACAAAACCAGACACAAGAAAGTTTTTCTTTTTTTACAATTTAATGGAAGATGAATTTCATACTAATCATGTAAAACAGAAAATTTCATAAGTAAAAATTAATATGTAATGGTATACAAATTGCATATTTATAGTGAAAAAATTGATGTGAAGTGTGAATTATCACACATTTCAGGGTTTTGCAGGTATTTAATAAGTGAATGATGATTATTTGGGATGCCAAAACAAATTTTATATTAAAATATTTTTTTTGTTAATTTTAATTCGAACGCCTAATACCATTATTTAGGTTTCTAAATATGTGCAGTAATTTTTTTTATATAGCAAGGTTCATTAAGAATTTTAAAAATTGCGCCTATGGCTTCCATTGGTTGTTATAAGTTCCGCCCCTCTGATTTCGTGTACATTGAAACAGAATAAAATTATAATTTAAACAATTTCCACTGGTTATTAAATTTACGCTTTTAAAAATTAAATGCAACATTTGCTAAAATATAACTATAATTTTGAAAAAATAATTTAAACAATATAAAAATTAAAAAAAAAAAAAATAATATTGTTTCGTCTCGCAGGGTTCGATCTCTTTCGGATTGAGTTACTTGGGTGAAACGCCAGCATGAAAACCACTACACCAGCATACAAGTTCCATTGTAGCGTGTTACAAAGCTATAACTTGTGTACATTATTAGCAAAAAATCACAAAAAATGCATTTTTTTCCAAAAACGTAATCTGATCAAAAATTCCTGTTGTACTATTCCGGTTCACACCAATGTACATTACTTAGAATTTTTTCAGATTTTAAGTTTAAACCATCTGGGCTACAGGGTGTGAGGCAAAAATTTTTTTGCACAATTTTGGCAAAAATCGCTTCAAAATAATTTATTTTGCAAAAATAAAAATTTGATCGTTAATCCACGTACCAAGGGCTTTCATTTGATACCCTACTCAGAATTATAAAAAAATATTTTTTTTTTCGATAAGCACATATTTGTTTATATTTTTAGGGGGATATGTTTTTTAGATGTTTTAGTATTTTTCCTATGTGCGGGTCAAAGAGTTGTATAAGCATGCCAAAAGACAGACAGACAGACAGACGACAAAATGACGGTATAAGGGTTTTTTGGTCATACCTATAAAACCCTACAAATGATCCTTCTCAATTTCTTTACATTTTCTTCATTTAGTTGAGAATAGTTTTTTTTTAAATTTTTTGGATTTTCTTTATGCTTTTTTAATCTACGAACGGATTAATTAATTTCCTATACGATATAATGGAAAATTGGGTTTCTAAATACATACTTTTTAAGATACGAACCGCGGTCAGGAACAAATTAAGTTTGTAAGTCAAGGTGGCATTATATATCAAAATGTGCAACCAAAATCAGTTATAGATGTTTTCAGATGTGTTAATCAAATATAGAAACAGTTAAAAATATTAGTAACGTTACCAGTAAACAACGTACTGAACGATCATTTTCTACGTTAAATTATTTAAAACACTATCTCCGAAACACCGTCTTTAAACAAGTAAGAAGATTGAAAAATGGACTTTCTTTGTTATTTATATACAAATATATGCATATATGAGGCTTTATATATTTCGCAGAAGTCCAAAAGAAGAATATTATTATATAATCAATAAATATGTACATCTTTAAATTCAGTTTTGTATTTAATATGTAGGGGAAATGTGCATATGATGGCATACTTAACTTTGACGCATCATTGGTCCCTTATCTGAAAATGTAAAAAATAATTTATGGCATGTATATATTCTCTATATCGTAATGATTAATAAGGACCATCATAATTCTGAATTATTTCGTATTTTGTTAAGATATTAGCTAAAAAAAAAAAAAAAAATGTAAATATGCCATCATATGATGTTCCTATGATGGCACACTATAAATAAATAGTCAAATTATTGAATTAATGAATTTATTTTCATATTATTTTCAAACAAAAATTACAATTTCATGGATATTGTTGATATTTTACAAAATAAGCTTGGTTGTAATATAGGTTATAGGAAATAAAGTACAGAAAATACCCTAAGGAATAAAGTAACACTTTATATGTCAAAAATCAAGTAGGTATATGAAGTCTTACATCCAATCCGGAAAAAAATCTTTTAAATAATTATAACTTAAAATATATTTGACTGGCAGTGATATAATCAAACCATAAATGGCATACCTATGCCATCATAGGAAACATATCAGTATACCATCATAGGAAAAAGTCACCATTTTTATTTAATTAAACCTTATCTGCGAGGTAATAAATATAACCTTAAATTGAGTAATCAGTAAATATACAAAACCTACAGATTACATGCATGAAAATTTCATATCTCTATTTAGCGTAATAAAAACACAATCTTATAATACATACAGCAACTAATAACTTCATCACTTACCTAAATTTACATTTGTTTACTACAGAAACGAAATGCTCGCAAACGGCACGTAAATTAACCACAACTAAGGAAACAGACATATATGTGAGTAAATCTATTAATTTGCAAGCCAAAACCAACACTTTTCAAAATATTACAAGTATGCCATCATAAGAACCATGCCGTCATAGGCACATTTCCCCTACAAGATTAGTATAGATATTCAAATTTATATTTTTGATATAAATAAAAATAGAAAAACTTATTAAAAACTTAGAATGTATATATTTAAGCGTTTGTTTTGACGCCCCAAAGAGCTGGCGCCTTGGGCCTGTGCCCGTGTCGCCCCTGTCTTTCACCGCCACTGGCCTTGGTACGTCTCTGACGTTATTAATGTTGCAGCCTTAATAAACCGACACTAAATCTATAGTATTTACTATCTAAATATTGAAATCATTAAAGAAAATATAAATTCCTTTTAAGTAAACATTCCCCTGATTTGTATTCATGACAATCATCCTATAAATTTGTTGACAATAGATATATTTTGAGTACCACTGTACGGAGAAAGTGAACATCGTGACCTTCGATGGCATCGCCGCCTCCTGGTGGTGACTTACTGTACTTCTTCGTGAACTTTCTCCATATTGGTTACCTCCGCATTTATCTCAACACTAATCAAGAGACAATAGAGATGATAATGTTACTATACTTTATATGAAAACACAAAAAACGTGATTCGATACTATCCGGAGAAAATAACATTTTTATTGGAATGCGAAATTATGGAGATGTATATGATGGCATTTTTTAGATTGTGAAGGATTAGAGATTAAACTACATAAGTGAAGGTAGTTCTCTTGTAGTTTTACAGCTATAAGGATGCTCTACAATGTCTCATTTAAGTAATTAGAAAAATTTCGAACAATGACGGAACAACTTTCGTAAAGAGTTATTTTTAGAAGACATAAGAGACACATTTTTAAAGGATAGAAGCAATTTAAAACTGCATTAGCTTTGAAAATGGTGAACCCCAAAACTAAAAAAAAAGGTTAATGTTCCGTATAAGTTCACCACAAACAACTCGTCAGAGAAAACGTGTATGCTAGTTAGAATGAGATTTGGCCCTGGCGAAGCGCCAACCCTTTTTAGGGTTTTGTAGGTATGACCAAAAAACCCTTATACCGTCATTTTGTCGTCTGTCTGTCTGTCTGTCTGTCTGTCTGTCTGTTCGGTAAAAATTGTAGCCAAACGGCTAAACCTAGAGAGTTGAAATTTGGCATGCTTATACAACTCTTTGACCCGCACATAGGAAAAATACTAAAACATTTAAAAAACATATCCCCCTAAAAATATAAACAAATATGGGCTCATCGAAAAAAAAAATATTTTTTTTAAATTCTGAGTAGGGTATCAAATTAAAGCCCTTAGTACGTGGATTAACGATCAAAATTTTATTTTTGCAAAATAAATTATTTTGACGCTATTTTTGCCAAAATTGTGCAAAAAAAATTTTGTCCCACACCCTGTAGCCCAGATGATTTAAACTAAAAATCTGAAAAAATTCTAAGTAATGTACATTGGTGTGAACCGGAATAGTACAACAGGAATTTTTGATCAGATTATGTTTTCGGAAAATAACTCATTTTTTGTGTTTTTTGGTTGACGATGCATATAGCTTATACTCATATAACACGCTGAGTTGTTAACCGTGTGGTGGTCTAGAGGCTATGTTGCGCGCCAACTACACAGATTTGTTATACACCACGCAGGTTCGTTCCTGGTTTATGAAGTCAATTTGTTTTTTGTTTTTTTTTTAATTTTTATTTTGTTTAAATTAATTTGTTAAAATTCTAGTTATATTTTAGCAAATTTTGAATTTAATTTTCAAGAGCGTAAATTTAATAACCAATTGGAATTATATTTTCATTCTATGTGTCATTTATACGAAACCAGAGGGGCGGAGCGTATGATTTAAGACAACCAATGAAAGCCATAGGCGCAATTTTCAAAATCTTAATGAACCTTGTTATATAAAAAAAATACTGCACTTATTTAGAAACCTAAATAATGATATTAGAGCTTTAAACACATAAAATTTGTTTTTAAAGCTCTGAGATTAACAGACGATAAATTATTTTAAAAAGATCGTTCATTTTGCCGTGGTTACTACAAAGCAAAATTTGTCCTACACATTCAGCATGCCGCCTTCACTTATTATATACCTGCAAAACCCTGCAATGTGTGAAAATTCACACTTCACATCAATTTTTTTCAAAACATAACATTTACGATTCACTTTATCATTTCCAATATTTTTATTCAAAATGGAAATCTAAATAAGTACTTGATAGTTATCCGATCTAAAATCCAAGCAATTATTTAATAAGTGTTTGTTTACATTTAGCTCGTATTAAAGTTTTTAAAGAAAAACTTTGAAAGAAATTTCAGTATTTATACGCTTAAAGTCACATTTAAATTGTTTAAATGAGATTTATAGTATACATATTTTGAAAAATATTAACTTTATCAAAAGAGCGAATCCTCAGAAATACCAATATATTTCGACCTACCAATTTTATGTCTGAAATAAAACATTCCGTCTTTCGTCGCATTCATAGATGCTAAATTATGTAAATGTATTAAAACTATATAATTCATTTGTATATCTTTATGCAAACAATCAATGATAAAACTTATTAGGTTAGCAAAAAATTTGGACAGAAAAAACTGAAACTTGATAGACGTATATAAAAAGGTACTCATAAGGAATTTTTACCTGTTTTCAATGAGATTTATAGTATAAATATTTTGAAAAACATTAACTTCATAAGGATTCCAAAAATATCAGTTATATTTCGACGTATCGTCATGTTAGAAACGCGTATTTTTCTGCCAACTACAGATGCATGAATGATTACTATTGGCTCCCCACTCTTACAACCATGCGTTCTCATTTCTAACGTTATAATATACTTCATTCTAAGCATACAGCCTAGTTCTGGTGGACTCATACGGAACATTATCAAACAAAACAAAAAAATACTCCTAACAAGTTTTGAATGTAGCATTAATGGGCTTATTATTATTATACTATCTCATACAAATTCTCCACCTTGCTTTGTCAAGTTTACTAACGTATTTATTTAGTTTCCTTTTAACAACAACTGATTAGAATTTTTCTCTTGGTAAGATAATTATTTTTCAGTATTATTTACATTAATTTCGACCGTGAAAAATGATATTATCATTTACGCAATCTACCAAAAACTTCCTAATGTAAATATATGTACGTATGCTAAATAGTTATTGCAATTTATCATTTTAATATTTGGCTAAACATAAGGACATCACTTAAGTATGTTAGTACACAATCATGAGAACAATCTACTAGCGCTTCCTGGAAGAAATACATATAATACATAACTATATAAACAATTTGATCGTGGGCAATTTATTTGACAAGCTTTGTATATGTTTAATTTGGCATAAGATGTACTTATCTAGAAGAAGAATTGCAACATATAGGTTCATTTTTGTTAGGGTTTTGTAGGTATGACCAAAAAACCCTTATACCGTCATATTGTCGTCTGTCTGTCTGTCTGTTCGGTAAAAATTGTAGCCAAACGGCTAAAACTAGAGAGTTGAAATTTGGCATGCTTATACAACTCTTTGACCCGCACATAGGAAAAATACTAAAACATACCCCCCTAAAAATATAAACAAATATGTGCTCATCGAAAACAAAAATATTTTTTTTAAATTTTGAGTAGGATATCAAATGAAAGCCCTTAGTACGTGGATTAACGATCAAATTTTTATTTTTGCAAAATGAATTATTTTTATGCGATTTTTGCCAAAATTGTGCAAAAAAAATTTTGTCCCACACCCTGTAGCCCAGATCGTTTAAATTAAAAATCTAAAAAAATTCTAAGTAATGTTTATTGGTGTGAACCGAAATAGTACAACAGGAATTTTTGATCAGATTATGTTTTCGGAAAATAACGCATTTTTTGTGGTTTTTGGTTCACAAAGTATAAAAGTTATACGAATGTAAGACACTCACATGCAAGGCGTACGATAGCGCAATGGGTTAGAGCACTGGTAAAATGCACTGGAAGCGAAGGGTTTCGAGTTCGAGTACGGAGTGAATTTTATTTTTTCTGTTTTTTTTTTGCATTTTTATTATGTTGAAATTATTTTGTCAAAATTCTAGTTATATTTTGACAAATGTTGTATTTAATTTTTAAGAGCGTAAATTTAATAACCAGTCTTATTATATGATTAACAGACGATAAATTATTTTAAAAATATCGTTCATTTTGCCGCCTACTATCGCCTTCTGAACTTTTGACACGAAAAAGGATAGTCATCTGTCAACGTACGTAAACAGTATTGGTTTATAAACAATATTTGGTCATATGTACGTTTTCTTGCTGTATACAGTATATATTTGAATTATAACAGAGTATTAAAAAAGTTTACAAACATATGTGAATCCATTTTATGATAAAATTTGTTGTTTGTAAATGTATATCTTCAGAGGTTATAATGTTGGTGCTAGGTTATACTCACAGAGAAAATAAAATTTTATACTTGGAACTTAAAACCAGGGCTTTGAACCTTTATTTTTTTCGTTTCGGTTTTCGTTCCGGTTCAATTAAAAAATTATATATCAGTTCGGTTCCGGTTTTCGTTCCGGCAAAAATAACGGTTTTTTTCGGTTTTCGGTTCAGTTCCAAGTGATAAATTTTTAAATGCTTTTATTTGTATTAGAAATTTATTTTCTACTATAATTTAGAAGTAATATTTTTTAAATTTTTTTAAAATTTGAAAAAATGTTATGCTGCATCTTTGGCTAGTAGCTCCCAAAGAACATACAAATTTACTTAGAGCTATTAAAAATATTGAATGGAAAAAACATTCCAAAAATTTACCTTCACAATACTTACAAAACATTTAAAATTCACAGAATTTTTGAAATTTAAAAAAAATGGTGTACAACACTTTAGGCTATTAGCGCCCAAAGAACATACATACTTACAGCTGTTAAAAATATTGAAACGTAAAAACATTCCAAAAATTTACTTACACAATACTTACAAAAAAATTAAAATCAAAATAATTTTTGGAAATTTGTAAAAATAGTGTGCAGCATCTTTGGTTATTAGCACCCAAAGAACATAAAACTTAAAGCTATTAAAAATATTGAATCGCAAAAACATTTTCAAAACCATTTTCCTGCACAATATTTACAAAAATCTTAAAATCCACAGAATTTTTTGAAATTTGAAATAATGGTGTAAAGCAGTTTAGGCTATTAGCGCCCAAAGAACATACATACTTACTTAGAGCTGTTAAAATATTGAGACGTAAAAACATTACAAAAATTCACAATACTTACAAAAAATTTAAAATCCACAGAATTTTTGTAAATTTAAGAAAATGATGTGTAGCATTTTCGGCTATTAGCGCCCAAAGAACATACATACTTAGAGCTATTAAAAATATTCAATCGAAAAAACATAAAATTTACCTGTACAATACTTACAACAAATTTAAAATCCACAGAATTTTTTGAATTTTGAGAAAATTGTGTGCAGCATCTTTGGCTATTAACTCCCAAGGGATGTCGACTCAGTATAGGATGTCCCTTCTTAACCCTTCAATAGACACTCAACTTGTTTCACTATTGCACTTTTTCAAATTTTACTTTATATAAAACTGGTAAAAATGTGTACACACAGCATTTATGGCTACTAGCGCTTAAGGTAGTTATTAATTTAAGGGTATTTTATACAAAAAATGCACTGATCAACATGTGTTGAACGTTTCATAAACGACTGTGAACGAGAAATATTTGGAAGGATTAATGACGTAATGTCTACCAAAATTATCAAATAAAGTCTTAAGTAAAGAAATTAATCCTCTTAATTAGTTTCGCTAATGAGAATTTTAATGTGGATTTTTTTGCGTATTTCTGTATTGCGTAAACAATAAATGGTCCACGACAGTGCACAGCAATTTAAATATAAAAATTTAAAAATAATTTTTTAAATTTATAATAATTTTGTTAACCAGTATTAGCATTATAGGCTATTCTAAACGTTTACGCGGAATTAAATTGCTTTTGCGTAGTTCTGTATTTTAACAATAAATGGACCCCGACTGCACAGCATTTTTAAATATAAAAATTTAAAAATGTTTTTTAAAACTTATTACGGGGCTTCGAACCGTTATTTTTTTCGTTTCGGTTTTCGTTCCGGTTTAATTAAAAAAATATACATCAGTTCGGTTCCGGGTTTCGTTCCGGCAAAAACAACGGTTTTTTTCGGTTCAGCTCCGAGTGATAAATTTTTAAATGCTTTTATTTGTATTAGAAATTTATTTTCTACTATAATTTAGAAGAACATTTTATTCTTTATTTTGTAATAATCATACCAAGGCCGCTGCCAGGAGGGGGGGGGGGGTTCTGGGCGTTCACCTCCCCTGAAATAATAGAATCGCAATTTATTTTTTACTTGTCAGAAAAATTACGATGTTTTTCTGCTCATCAGTTTAAAAAATAATCTTAAATAAAATGTAATTTATATTCACATAACCATTATCTGAACCGAAATAAACCGATATTTTTTTTCGGTTCAGTTCTGGTTTTCGTTCCGACAAAAATAACGGTTTTTTTTCGGTTTTCGGTTCAGTTCCGGTTCGAAGCCCTGCTTAAAACATTTATTTGAATACTTAATATCTGCACATTTCTCTTGAAATTTTATAGAAAGAGAACTGGTAATTTATTCTACACAAGAAAACTGTCAAATATTGATAATTGATAAACAGAAATTATAAATTAAGTTCAAAAAAATTCTCAAAACCATACATAGCGTTTTCAGTCAATACGTTTTTAATTGTTTTTTTAAATTGTATTGAACTTAATTCTTTGGTAGAAACTGGTAACAAATTCATAAACTTTATAGAATAATTGTTAATACTATATCTTGATTTATTTATTCGTGTAAAATTGGTGTATATATTTGATTTATTACGTGTGTTGTAGTTGTGAATGTCTTCATAAGAGACAAAAGAATTTAGGTTTTGATGGGCATATACTAAACAGTGATAGATAAAAAGTGACGGTAGTGTCATGATTCTAAATTCTTTAAAGAGTAACCTACAATCGGCTCTATAAGATGCACTCCACATCACTCTTATTGTACGCCTCTGTAGTCTAAAAACTCGGCAGAGGCAGAGTGTGTCCATGCTTATAAAGTATATGCTATGTACTACTGAAATAAAAATACGTAATTAATAAAACATTCCTTGTAACAGATTTTTGTAGATTTCTTAGAAGATAGATATTTTTGCACAATTTCCCACATATATGGGCAACGTGAGAGTTCCATATCTAATGAGGATCAATATGGACTCCTAAAAATTTAATGCAATCCGGATTATTATAGTTATAATTTTTTGTTATGAGTAAATTTTGCGTTTTCTCCTCATTTAATGATAATTTATTTGATAGAAACCAGTCTTTTGCTTTAGATAAATTATCTCTAGTAACATGTTGCATGTGTTCCAGGGACAATGATCTTGTTATAAGGGTCATATCATCGGCATATAAAATAGATTTCGTCTTAATAACAGAAGAGAAATCATTGAAAAAAATTAAAAATAGTAATGGACCTAAAATTGAACCCTGCTGTACTCCATAGATAATATTGAGCGAATTTGACTTGGAATTATTTATACATACAAACAACTTATTGGCTTCTTACACTTATTAAATACCTACAAAAATCTGCAATGTTTTATAATAGGTCATCATTTAGTTTCAAGTAAAGTATTAGATGTATTACAAAAGGATTTGTGCAAGAATACTCTATCTCATAGGTTCTCAAACATTTTTTTTTGAGTACCCTTTATGTCAATTCCAGAACAGGCGCGTACCCCCAAAAAGGTAAAAAAAAATCGGAACAATTTGAAAATTGTTAAACAAAGCAAACTTGACTGAAAAAAACATACATGAAAATACACTTACCAACTTAAGTGGGAAGGATGAAGCTGCATGCTTGAAATAAGTGATTCAATATCGGGCTCTCGATTACTCAATTTTAACCGCATATTAGGATCGATATTTAATTTATTTCGATATTTGTTTTTTAAAATCACCATGGAGGAAAACCCACATTCACAGAGATAAGTTGTTGAAAAAGGTATTAAAAACAATAATGATTTAACTTTTGGAAAATTTCAGCAGCAGTTGTACGGGTTGCCAAGGGTTCACAAAATAAATAATCTTCATTAATACGACTTTCAGATATATACCGCACGTAAACCATCAATTGAGCGTAGTTAGTAATGTCTGTGCTCTCATCTATTTGGATAGCGAAAAAATTGCTTTTTTTAAGCTCAACAATCAAATTTTCCTTAATATTTGATGCCATGCTTTCAATTCGGTGGCGTACGGTGTCATTAGATATCGGTATTGTATCTAATTTTTTAGCCATCGATTCATCAAACATACAAGTAACCATATCTTTAGCAGCAGGTAACAACAATTCTTCACCGATTGTATGAGCTTTTCCACAACGTGCTATTCTTAAACTTACTAAAAAAGACGCTTCCACTGCATTTTGAGTATTGCTGGTAAAAGACGACATATTTTTTTTTTCACAGTCTTCATTTCGGTACATTTTCGTACAAAATACTCCCGAGGCTTATTTTCTAAAGTTGAATGTTTTGTATTAAGATGACGTTTCAAAAATGAAGGTTTCATGCATTGATTTGAAAGAATTTCGAAACAAATTACACATTGAGGTCGTGATTCATTGTTTACCACTGTTTCCGTAAATCCAAAATTAATATAATCAAGATCGTATTTTCTTATTGTTTCAATTTTGCGTTTTTTAGAAGGATTATTGTCTTGACTCACCGTTTATGTGAATGATCTCGCGTACCCCCAATAGATGCTTCGCGTACCCCCAGGGGTACGCGTACCCCAGTTTGAGAACCTATGCTCTATCTGATAGTGCGAGAAAGTAATACTTAGTTCAAATTCTAAATTTAAAAAATACAGACACAACGAAAATGTAAGAATTAATAATTTTACATAAATAAACTTAAAATATTGACACATACTATATACATTAGCATTTAATAGTTTACTCTGTTCACATATTGACTCTAACTCCTCCATTGAAACAGTTTAAGTACCACTGTCATTCATCTACTCTGTCAACAACATTCACTTTTTTATGCAAACAAAAAAATAGTGATTTCATGTCTATTATTCAACTAGAAATATATTGGTAAACGGTAGTTAATGACGTAAACTATAAAATATAGAAGATGTTATAGCTAATTAATATAAGAATTGTTTGTAAATTGTCGATATAGAATTTGAAATATTTAAATCCTGGTATTAGATCTACGTGACTTGAAAAGGATCTATGTTAATAGCAAAAATCATTTAGCTACAGAGTGATGAAGCTTACAAAATTCACGGAAAATATGAGAACTGAAAGAAGATTTGGAATACAGCGCGAATTAAACCAATCAGAGCGGCCAGTACTATCCGAGCCGAACGCAATCTTGTTTTTGTATCCGCATGCGCATCCGAGGCAGATCATATCATGGTCGCTTTATACCCTTTTCACACTAGAACTTTAAGATCGGATGTTAAAGTGAATGTATCTTTAAACGCTAATGTGAAACCGTATGGCCTCGTCTAAATACAAGCGATGTTTAAGACAGAGATCTGCGTCTTAAACATCGTCCGCATTGCCAACTGAATTTCTATTATAAAAAAATACTCCTTGAATTTGTGCTGTCAACATTTTATATTATCATAAACAAGAATACTGTATTTTATCGACGTTATAAGAAGTTTATACTTACTGTTATAATAAAATTATTTATTTTAATAATGTGTTTAATAAAATACAGAGCTACAATAATTGAGATAAAATGTATCGACTTACATGTTAATACAGGTGTAATATATTCTTTATTGTAGTGTCTTTATTGTAGAATGAAATGAAATGTCCATATTTGTTTGTAATAATTCAAAATGTGCGTCCGCGCAGACAGTTCAAAACTGGTAATTTCATGACGGTAACTTAAGGATAAAATTACTGTAGCTGATGACAGCACCGGAGATTTAAATATCAAGTGTGAAAGCAAACCGATGTTAAACATCGGGGAACTTTAAGTTCACTCGTCTTAAAGTTCTAGTGTGAAAAGGGTATTACTTACAATGTTTTATTTCCATGGTTATCTGAATTTTATCGAAAACATTATATTTTATTTTTCAAATATCTAGGGAATTGCGGCGTATATAGAATTCTACCTGTATCCATTTTGTAAATATTTTTATATTTCCATATGATAGTAAAAGTTTTGACTACAAAAATATGAAATAGAAAAATGTAATTATAAACTTGACCTTACATTTTGAAAAAATAATTATTTGATTGTATAGTTTAATGTACTTTCTCTAATTAGTTTGTTTATAATAAATTATATGCGAAAGAAAAATATTTAATCGAGGAAATAAGCAGTTATTTTGATGTACGCGTGAAGAGAAATGTTTAATACTAATGGAATTATTGAAAATTACAAACATATGTATGTGAGATTTGATCTATGTACGTGAAAATTTATTTTTAGTCAGACATTCATCATGATTTGTCTCTTTATTAATTTATTATTGAAATCCGATCTTGGCATACTCATAATTTTTTTTTTATTAATTATTTTTAATTGTTTTGCAATAATTTTTCAGTGTAAACGTTGCGGGATATTAAAGAATAAATACTGGAGAGCAGTGGCGAAGCCAAGGGGGGGGGGCGACGCTCCCCCCAAGTCCAGCAGAATTGGCACAATTTTTATACAATACTAGAAGATTACACGGCGCTGCTCGGGGAGTTGAAGATAAAATTTGTTAACCGCAACAGTAATTAATTTTTAAATTACTTCATTGTAAACAATATTGGCATTTTTTTTTTTCGTACAAATAAACATTTTTTTAAGATTGCCTACTCTTAATAAAGCGACTTAATTATTGTTCAAGTGAAAATATATCACTTTACCAAATATGCTCCAACGAATTATATGAAGGGGAGCGTTGATCCTTTTTCCCCCTGACACATCGACTAAAACATTTGCCCAGTCAAATAATAAAACTGTTTTAAACAACTAATTACTCGATTGAGATAAGTGGAAATCTGGCTTCGTTATAATCTTCAGAATGTAATTTTAAAACGACACCTCAAACGTGAAATGAGTAGAAATAGTAGAAATATTATAAAAAGATTCATTTTGGAGACAATCGTGCTCTAAAAATCTGTATATGGTTTTATTTTGTAGATAAATGTGAATATCAATATCTTCTTAGGTATTTTTGAAATTATGATGTTTTACTTACAAAAAGGAATGATATAAGTTTTACTGAACAACAGTGGCGTATTCAGGGGGCAGGAGCACGGGGGCACATGCCCCCCATTAAGGTCCAAGGAAATGAAAATTTAACAAATATAACATAATCGTACAGCAAAATAACTTATGCATTTTACAATATATAACTATATTTTATTATGATTAGTGTTGAAATTAACAGAAAATGCATATTTACATGTTATTTTTAGGTTTTCGTAGGTATAATCAAGAAATCCTTATTTTGTCACGTGAGTGTGTTCGGTAGAAATTGTAGCCAATCAGCTGATTTAGAGAACTGAACTTAAGTACGAGAAATATTGAGACTTCAAAAATATATCCCACGAAAAATATAAACAAATATGTATTTATCGAAGAAAAAAGTTTGTAAAATTTTGGCGGATATCAAATGAAAGTTTGTGAATACATGGATTAACAATTACTTTTTTTTATCAACAAATAATGGAATTATTATTTGATATAAAAATCAAAATCCAACGGCAAATGTCAGAGGTGTCGAACGGATTTGGGTCCCGGTCTATTTTTCATACAAAATGATAAGCAGTGACGGAACTTTAAATATCCCGAAGGGTGTCTTGACATTATTTTATGAACAGAAAAGGGGAAGAGAATATATATGACATTTTTAAATATATTTTTCCCCTAAATAAGCTCAAGTGTTTTTCATTAACGCTTCAGGGGCCACAAAAAAATAGGTTGAGGGTCGTATCGGCCCTGCCCAAGACAAAATCCTGGCTGCGCCACTGCTGGAGAGCATTTTAGTTAAGTTCCAAAAACCATATTCATATTTTTTAATTAATAATAGACATTTTAAAACAGGGGTGCCAACAAGGACTGGTCTCGCCTATAGCTACCTACGAAAACCTCGAATGTCTAAAAATTAACAGTTCACATATTTTTTTTCTCTTTAATTACTATATAATTTTTTCCTTTTAAATTTTACCCATCCGTGATCTAATCTTTCAAATTCAAAATTCAACAAGGACATCCCTATTTTCACAGCGCGGAAAAAGACAAAAGCTTGCGTAAGTAGATTCGTCGAGGTTTTTGACATTTGACGCTAACAAAACGTAAATGACCGTGATTTCGGGGTCACGTGGTTATTTTAACTGAAAATTGCAATTAGTTACATATGTACTATTTACACATATGAGTTTAAATTTCGAATTAGTTAACGGCATGTGAAAACTATGAAAGTAAACATATTGGCTAAAGAAAATGTTTGCAAAGAGATTTCATAAGATATATTCGTTTACTAATTGCACAGATGCAGTTAAAACTACAGTAGGCGCATAGTTATATGAACCAATAGAAATCGGAGATGTTCATAAAATTAAGTTCAATTAATCAATAATTAATTAATCAATTTATAATAATGTTGAAAGTTTATTTGACAGTGTTTAATTAATGTTATTTAATGTATAAGGAGGATTGTTGTATCTTGGAACACTTTTTAAATTTTCATACTGTACACATCAAAAAATTCAGAAGTTCATTCTCAGTTTAAAGAGAGGAACTTTGTGGTACATTAAGTTTTGTAGTGTACCATGAAGTCCCTTTAACGGCATAGTCTACTCAAAAAGTTAATTTCGTTTCTCAAATTGTCAGTTTGTTTAAAATTTTAGTGTTAAAATTTCCATTTAAAAAAAAATAATAAGTTCATTATTTTTAACCAAATCACCGTGTAAATCTTCATTTATTCAGATAGTGTTATTTTTATGAAATATTACTTTTTCAATCTTAAAATTAACACTACTTTAACACTATTTATTTTCTAACACTATAATTTAATACTGGAATGTAACATACTGGATGTAAGTGTAAACTTTACACTAAATTTTACTAAAAAATTAGCTGTGGCCACCACAGGACCGACCGCCATCAGAAAGTACTTGTATAAAATACATTCTAGCAGCAGAGTAGAAATAACTTGGCCCAATATTTTCTAACAGAGATATTATTTATCATGACCATGGAAACGTTACATATAAGTATGAAAAAATAGATTAAAAAAATTTCGAAAAATGTTTCTAACATTTTTCGTTTTATCTAAAAATGTCTCAAATAAAAGTTGTTAGTTATTGCTTTTATAGCAACTTTTGTTAAATAATTTTTATCGAAATATTTTTGTTTTGAAATATTCGCAAAAATCTTAAAATCGACACGAGTAAACTCCCATTTCTAGTCAACCGATTATTACCAAAACTTAATCAACTCGTGCCATTGATATCAAAAGCTTAAATATGAAGTTTCATAAAATTACTTTTGGCCGAATTTGCTCTGCACGTGTACACAGACAGACGGACAGACGGACGGACGGACAGACAGACACACAGACAGACCGACACACAGACAGACAGACAGATATGCTAAAAATAGTCAAAACGTTATGTAGGAACCTGGTGCACGTTTTCTATTATTATTTCTTTTTACTTGCCCGACCTTAATATATAAGGGGCAAGTATTGAAATCGCGAAAATTTTCGATGTCGAGATTTTGACTGATGACCATGTTTCATGGTCCAGGGAATCCAAAAAACCTATTTTCGAAGTGCCGTCCGTATGTGTGTGTGTGTGTGTGTGTGTGTGTGTCTGTGTGTCTGTGTGTCTGTGTGTATACACGATAACTCAAGAACGGTTCAACTTAGAGAATTCGTTCTGGTACTAAAAAATTCTCCTATTAAATGGGAAGAACCCTATTGTTTTTTATGAAAATCGGTTGACTAGAAATGAGAGTTTACTCGTGTCGATTTTAAGATTTTTGCGAATATTTAGCAACAGAAAAATATTTCGAAAAAATTTATTGAACAAAAGTTACTATAAATACAATTAATAATAACTTTTATTTGAGACGTTATTTGATAAAACGAAAAATTTCGAAAATTTTTTGTAAAATTGTTTAAAATTTTTCCAAGTCTTAATTTTTTCATACTTATATGTAACGTTTCCATGGTCATGATAATTAATTCGTAACTAGTAAAGCAAGCCTTGGACAAAAATTTGTATAGAACATAATTTGATGTATTTTTGAAGATTTATCTAAATACTTAAAAAAAAAAAAATTTAAATTTAAATTTTTTTATGGGAGGGCAAGTCTAGCGGAGGTTTCCCTTCGCCACTGGTTTATATTATTTTTTAAAATTATTTTCTAAACTCTTGTAATGTGTTCCATGGTACAAATGGTCGTGTACCTTGGAACATATCGTCTTGCACATTGAAACATTCTCAGAGTTCTGAACGTAACGCTAGTCTTACATTTTATGTTGCTGATAAACCAAATTTCAACTTTCTAGGTTCAGCCATTTGAAGACAGACAGACAGACACATGAATGACCGTATAATAGTTTCTTAGTTAGTACAACACTTGCATAATAATTAATAATATTTTCATAAGTTTATTATATTATTATTATAAGAAAATAATACATAAATACATAGAAGGTTTTGATGTTAGATTCCATTTGTGTTTATCATTATTTACGTAAAAGGCAAATGCCAGGTACTTTGGATCTGTTGCTCAACTACTGACAGAAGATATCGCCTTTACAAATAATACGAAAACTCAGTTTACATAAATGACAGAATGCATATTTGGTCAAAAGTTCATAGTTTAAATACTATTGTACTAAAATAGCGAAAAGTCTCTACTTTGGATTTTATGAGAACAGCAACTAATAAGGACTAAATTGCTATGAGAGTATCCATTAGAAGGTACCCAAAAAGATGCAGGGTGCAAATTTGAAAAAAAAATTAAAGTGTGGATTTTCACACATTTCAGGATTTCGTAGGTATTTAATAAGTGATAAATAATTGGTGAACATAACAAAAATCATAAATTTCGATAACTTTTAAAAGAATAATCCACGTTTTCTATTTAGAGACTTTTCCCGTCAGTCGTTCATTATTCACGGCTAATCAGGCATGCGCGTCACAATATACACGGTGTGCAATACAGTGAATTTATTTTTTAATGCAACATATACTATGCCATTACCATGGATACAGTTTTTGACAGCAATATAAATCGTGTTAATTTTCATTTGCAACATAGACAATTAGTGTGTATACTTTTGCTCATTGCTAATTTAAAAATTAATCAACATGAATACAGATGAAGAAAAAATAATGATGGTAACTTGGTATAACTCCAAAATGAGTTTAAGTTTCTACTTTATTTAGTGCAGATTATCCAGATCGGCCAATACCAAATCCCTCTACAATTTCAAGACTAGTTAATAAATTTCATTGCGAAGGATGTCTTAAGTCAAAACATAATAAAAAAAGAACAACATCCTACGTGCTTACAGAAGAAAAGCAGTTGGAAATATTATTATAAGTGGAAGAAAACAATCAAAATACTTTAAGATCAATTGCACAAACTATTGGTGTCAGTATTGGATCTGTTTTTAACTTATTAAAAAAAGAAAAGTTTTGTGCAAATGTCAAAATCATCAAGAATTGTTAAAAAGGGACGCAGCAGTACGTATGGATTTTTGTTTTGAAATGTTTGAAAAAATTAATTCCAACCCAACAATGCTTCAAAGAATTTTATTTACTGACGAAGCAACATTTACTCTAAATGGTGAAGTGCACAGACAAAATTTTAGGTACTGGAGTCGAGAAAATTTACATTTGTTTCATTCCTTCCGAACTTAAAGGCCGCAAAAATTAAATGTTTGGGCAGGGATAATAGGAACCAATATTATAGGGCCTTTTTCTATTGACGGTAACCTTAATGCCGCAATATCTAGCCCTTTTGCAAAACCAAATATTACCTGCGTTGCGAAACCTAAATATTAATGGACAAGTATGGTTTCAACATGATAACGCACAAATCCATTATTTTAGAATAGTTAAAGAATATTTACATAGAACTTTCCCAAATAGCTGGATTGGAAGAGGAGGGTCGATGAATTGGCCAGCGAGATTTGGCACCCAATGATTTTTTTATTGGGGATATTTAAAGGCCAAAGTATATAATGGAGAATTTAGGGATGTTGCTGAACTGCAAGACAAAATTTTTCAAGCATCCAACAATATATCTCAAGAGCAATTGCTGAATGTTTTGTATCATTTTTATGATCGCTTAACATTTGTATGCAAGTAAACTTTTGAACATTTATTATAAGTTTTTATTAGTTATTTATTTATTATTTTTTATTTGTATTTTCAATAAAATATTTTGAGTTTGCTAGTAAATATGGTTTTTTCTATGTTGCAAATGAAAATGAACACGATTTATATTGCTGTCAAAAACTGTATCCATGGTAATGACATAGTACATGTTGCATTAAAAAATAAATTCACTGTATAAATAGCTACCATCAAATAATATATACATTATGTGTTCAACTGGAAATATTTATAATGCTGTTCATAATGCAAGCAGGGTAAAAATTTTGCTTAAAACCTTTGTTACTTTAGCAAAGTAATGGGTGTTTTTTTTAGAGGTATAGAACTTTAAATTGCAATAAAACAACGATGGATTATTCGATTGACATGAATTTTTTTTTATTCGAAAGATAATCTTGTGGCATTACATTTTAAATATGATTTCTGGCATATGACCGCCACGGCTGGCTCGGATGTAGTCCAATCTGGACGTCCAATTTTCGATGACTTTTTCCAACATTTGTGGCCGTATATCGGCAATAACACGGCGAATGTTGTCTTCCAAATGGTCAAGCGTTTGTGGCTTATCCGCATAGACCAATGACTTTACATAGCCCCACAGAAAGTAGTCCAGCGGTGTTAAATCACAAGATCTTGGAGGCCAATTCACAGGTCCAAAACGTGAAATTAGGCGGTCACCAAACGTGTCTTTCAATAAATCGATTGTGGCACGAGCTGTGTGACATGTTGCGCCGTCTTGTTGGTATGATTTAATGTAATGCTACAAGATTATCTTTCGAATAAAAAAAAATTCATGTCAATCGAATAATCCATCGTTGTTTTATTGCAATTTAAAGTTCTATACCTCTAAAAAAAACACCCGTTAGAATGCTCGATCTTTTTTAATTTAGCCTCCTTTGTATCTCTTATAATAAAGAAGTAAGCAATGCTTACCAAAAACATCTTGTATATAGTATATTCTTATAACGAAATATAAATTATGTAACAAAATTATAATTCTCTAGTTTCATTATCATAAAAATTATCAAAATTGTGAAAATAATAAGATGTAAACAAGAAAATATATTGTAACATTACATAATAGTTTTGTAATAAAATTAAGTCATAGCTTCTCTAGTAGCAACATCAATAAATATTCCGAACACAAGCCATTGTGAAATTTAATAAATATCATGATCTTGACAATCGCGGCATCAACACGCACTTTTCAACAGATTGCACATGATAAAATACCGGTCTAATCAGTCACGAATTGCAACTGTGCAGTTCAGATAACAGATAGATTGTACGCGAAATGTATACTTTCTTTTAAAGATTCGATCTGATGCAGTTTGTCATGGAAAGAAATTGGTGATGGTATTATTTCCGTCTAACATTCACTTGGAATTATAAAATTAAAGTAAAAAATACTTGAATTGCATGCGTGGTGCAATACCTAGTAAGTGGAGGGAGGGGCTTTTTGGCGCCCCCCTTTTACTAAAAACCTGAAGTGCCGCCAGTAAAAAAGTAGATTTTTTCAAAATTTCTTTTTAGGGTTTTGTAGGTATGACCAAAAGACCCTTATACCGTCATTTTGTCGTCTGTCTGTCTGTCTGTCTGTTCGGTAAAAATTGTAGCCAAACGGCTTAACCTAGAGGGTTGAAATTTGGCATGCTTATACAACTCTTTGACCCGCACATAGGAAAAATACTAAAACATTTAAAAAACATATCCCCCTAAAAATATAAACAAATATGTGCTCATCGAAAAAAAAAATATTTTTTTTAAATTCTGAGTAGGGTATCAAATTAAAGCCCTTAGTACGTGGATTAACGATCAAAATTTTATTTTTGCAAAATAAATTATTTTGACGCTATTTTTGCCAAAATTGTGCAAAAAAATTTTTGTCCCACACCCTGTAGCTCAGATGGTTTAAACTAAAAATCTGAAAAAATTCTAAGTAATGTACATTGGTGTGAACCGGAATAGTACAACAGGAATTTTTGATCAGATTATGTTTTCGGAAAATAACGCATTTTTTGTGTTTTTTGGTTGACGATGCATATAGCTTATACTCATATAACACGCTGAGTTGTTAAGCGTGTGGTGGTCTAGAGGCTATGTTGCGCGCCAACCATACAGATTTGTTATACACGACGCAGGTTCGTTCCTAGCTTGTGGAGTCAATTTTTTTTTTTGTTTTTTTTTTTTAATTTTTATTTTGTTTAAATTAATTTGTTAAAATTCTAGTTATATTTTAGCAAATTTTGAATTTAATTTTCAAGAGCGTAAATTTAATAACCAATTGGAATTATATTTTCATTCTATTAGTCATTTATACGAAACCAGAGGGGCGGAGCGTATGATTTAAGACAACCAATGAAAGCCATAGGCGCAATTTTCAAAATCTTAATGAACCTTGTTATATAAAAAAATACTGCACTTATTTAGAAACCTAAATAATGATATTAGGTATTCGAATTAAAATTAACAAAAAAATATTTTAACATAAAATTTGTTTTTAAAGCTCTGAGATTAACAGACGATAAATTATTTTAAAAAGATCGTTCATTTTGCCGTGGTTACTACAAAGCAAAATTTGTCCTACACACTCAGCATGCCGCCTTCACTTATTATATACCTGCAAAACCCTGCAATGTGTGAAAATTCACACTTCACATCAATTTTTTATTATTTACAGTACATACTATATAAAAGGCAATGTCCTGACTGACTGACTGACTCATTCACTTATCACCACCCAGCCTGAACCCCTGGGCCTAGAAACTTGAAATTCAGAGAGTATATTCCCTTCATGATAGAAGAACTCACTAAGAAGGGATTTTTCCAAATTCCTAAGGGGTGAAATATGATTTCACGAATTCCTTAATATCTCTTAGGGCCGATGGGATATCGACTTAGTTTTTGCTCACAAGTATTACACATAGAAATACCGAAAAACTTGTTTCAGGATTTTGCCCTAATCAACCCCTAAAGGGGCGAACCTACAATCGGGATGGATTATACATCCCGTTGTATTTCCTGTGTTCGTTTAGTTGCAACATTAATTTTTAGCACATAGGTATCTTTTAAAAATATCTAGAAATGGTAGTGACAGTTTTTTGAAATTTCACCCCTAAAGGGTGAAAAGGGGTGACATGTGATTTCAAGGATTCCTTAATATCTCTTAGGATCAATAAGATATCGACTTGGTTTTTGCTTACAAAGACTACCCATACAAATGCTAAAAAACCTATTTCAGGATTTTATCCTAATCAACCCCTAAAGGAGTGATTCTACAATTCAGTTGAATTATGCATCCCGTCGTATTTCCTGTGTTTGTTTAGTTGCAACATTCCTTTTTGGCACATAGGTGTCTTTTTAAAATACTTTGAAATGGTTTTGACAGTTTTTTTAAATTTCACCCCTAAAGGGTGAAAAGGGGTTAATTATGATATTAAGGATTCTTTTATATCTCTTAAGACTAATAAGATACCGACTTGGTTTTTGCTTACAAAGACTACCCATGCAAATGCCGAAAAACTTATTTCAGGATTTTGTCCTGATCAATGCCTAAAGTGGAATCGACAATCGGGGTGAATTATACATCCCGTTGTTTTTCCTGTGTTCATTTAGTTGAAACATTACGTTTTGGCACATAGGTGTCTTTTTAAAATATTTCGAAATGTCAGTTTTTTTAAATTTCACCCCTAAAGGGTGAAAAGAGGTGTGATTTCAAGGATTCCTTAATAACTCTTAGGACCAACAAGATATCGACGTGGTTTTAGCTTACAAAGGTTACCCATACAAATGTTTAACACAGAAATTCACGATTTTGCCCTAATCAACCCCTAAATGGATGAATATGCATTCGGGGTTTATTAAAAAAACCTTTGTATTTCCTGAGTTATAACACTTAATTTTGGTACACAGGTTTCTATTTAGAAAGCGTTTGAGAGTTTTTTTAAATTTCATCCCTTACGGAGTAAATTGGTATTTTTCATTCGATAGAGCCTTGACAAAGAGACATGAAATTCGGGAGAAACCCTTCGTATCTCCTGTGCCAATGAGACCATCAATATACCGTAGCGAAGCACGGGTTTTCAGCTAGTTATCGTATAAAAATCAAGGTGCGTCTATTAATATGTACCGTATAAGAGTTTCTTGCTTATGCATATAAAACCCTAAGTTCTGCAGTTTATTTTTTGACGAAGAAATCCCACGTTCTATTGGTTATTAAATGTGTCCTCGGCATTCAGAAAGCTTCTGTAATATAAATCATTTTTCATAAAATCAACATTTGAAATACGTGCGAATCCAAGTAATACATACTTAAGAGCATTGACATTTGAAATTATCTTGTCAAGAATTGTACGGTTGATCCTAGAATGCAACATTAAACATATTATTAAATATTACTGTAAGAAGCCATTTAATGTCAGCGCAACATATTAAAATCTTCAACCGGATCACATGAAATAATTCCAATTAATATGTATACTTGTTATTAAGGATAATTATTTAAATATCTGTAGAAACAATTTTTTGGAGAGAAATCTGATGTCATTCAATCAATTCCTATATCTTCTTTCTGGAGAAAAGGGCTTTAACAAAGGCTCATCATCTGGGTCTACTATTCGACAGGGTTTTAATTTGGCTCCAGGATTTACCAAATTCTTTCAGTTTCTAAAGGACTGTTCCAGAGCCGTAGCAATGTTTTTGGCGCCCTTGGTAAATAAATTAAATTAACTTAAAATAGCGCCCTTTTAACAGACAGGTGAAAATACAAGTGATGACTTAAAAAAAAGATCCTCACTTCCAAACTACAAGTGATGACCTAAAAAAAGGTCCTTATCTCCAAAATGCAAGCGACGACCTAAAAAAAAGTTCTTATTTCCAAAATACAAGCGAAGACCTAAAAAAAAGTCCTCGCTCTTAAACTGCAAGTGACAAAAAAAAAAAAAGTCGTGCACCTCATTAGGCCTTGCACCCCTCATCAGACCTTGCACCCCTCATCAGACCTCGCGCTCCTGGCACTTACCCCGATGCCAGGGGGTTGCTACGGCTCTGGACTGTTCTTCGCCATGTTTTGGCAGGACTACCTCTACGTCAGTTCCCTTGCTGATAAAGAACCTACCAGTGCCATGCTGGTGACATCAGTTAGGTATCCCCGTAAAATATGGCCAATCCATCTCCACTTTCTAATTCTTCTTTTCTTTATGATTTCGCGTTGATTGATTCAACTTCAAAGATCTTTATTTGAGACTTTGTCGTGCCATTTTATTTGCATTATTCTGCTAAAACATTTATTGATAAAAATTCGAAGTTTTTGTGTTGTGTCTTTAGAGGTTTTCCAAGCTTTACAATCTTACATACTAAAAGCACTTTGCGCTTTTCTGATGAGGCTTAAAATGTAGCTTCCGCTACCACCGTTCTTGTTAATTATGCTACCTAGGTAGCAGCATTCGTCTACCTTCAAGTTCCTTTCCATTTATGTAAAACCTGCGATTATTCCTAGTTCCGATGAGAATCTAGTTGGTTTTGTGGATGTTGAGGTTTAGGAAAACCTTGTTGGCATATTCTACAATGTCCAGTCTTTGTATGTCAGCTCTTGTGAGTACCAATACGCCCACATCTGCGTAATCCAGTTCTTCGAGATGATGATGGAGGTCCCATCGAATTTTCCTGATAGTGCGCTGTGTAGAACCCAGTAGAGTGTTATGTTGAAGAGTAACGGTGACAACAAGCAGCCTTGCTTTACACCATTGGTGACTTTGAGGGGCTCGCTAATATTTCTCTTGTGTAGAACTTTGTAGGTGACCTCTGTATACAATTCCTTTATAAGATTTATAATCTTTTACGGTATGTCGACAAGTAGAAGAATTTTCATAGAGATTCGTGCTTTAGCCTGTCAAAAGTTTGCTTAAAATCGATCTGGTGTTCATACAAGTTGTCCTGCCACTCCACTGACAATTCAATGATCATTCTCAGGGAGTTGATGTGATCAATGTACGAAATCTGATGTTACTATCATCATATATAGTAATATCTCGACTAAAGAATGACCTGCTTACGAATAATTCGGCTAAGGAATATGTTTGTCGAAAGGTTTTTGTTGCAGCTAACGAACTGGAATTCAGATAACGAATCATAACGCTAGGTTACACGATAATAACGATTACATGCCAAAATTAATAATGAGAATGTAATTGTCAGGATATCTAAAACCACTTCAACATCCCAAACACGTGCCTAAACCACTTCAAAGTAATCTTAAAGGAAAGGGAAATCTAGTCAACAGTAGAGAAATTACATCTCCTCCAGCAAACAACAAAATAGAACTGAGAGAAAAAACTCCCAAGATTCCTGCAACACCATAAGGACAGTTGTGCCTTCCAGGAGACAGCCTGAAAGTGATTCATCCATGAACTGAAAGCTATGGACTATGAACTGTATAAAGTATTAATAGTGGATCTTCATCTCTTCAATCCTCCTGTTGGGAACGTTGTGTCCGGCGCGGAACCGAGGCTCACGTGTTTGAGTTTAACTATTTAAGTTGAAAGTAAAAGTACTTCACCTAGATGCAGATGATTTAGATGATTTATGATAGATCTACCGCAGTCTCACGCCTTCACAGTTGTTAATATGCAATTAAATACTTTATATATTAATTCAACCATAAAAAATATCGTAAGATTATCGTAATAATATTTCTTAAAAGGATTATCTTGTTATTTCGTGTGCATCCTGATTAAGATAGCAATCAGGAGGTGCAAAATGTCAAACAATTCTAAATACAATTTAGGATTAGTACTATAACCTTTGTTATAGTTCTTATTAATAATGATGATGCCAGTTATCAAAAAATATCAAGGATAACATAAAAATTTACACAAAATCAGTCTACACTTATATACAGAGCTTTCATTTGATTGATAGACATTAGAATTTAGCGCGTTGTCGTGTTAATAATTTTCGATAGTAGATGCGTTCGACATAAGATAATCTACACATTCTACATAATTTACACAAGAAACGTTCGGCATAAAGTGTCTGTGGCATTTGCTAAATAAATAGCACCAGAGCCGCAGTAAGGAAAACTTGCGCTAGGGGCAAAACTGTGTTTTGGCGCCCTTGGCAAAAAAAAGGTGGTCCTCACTTCTCAAAATCCAAGTGATGAGCAAAAAAAAAGGTCCTCACCTCCCAAAATCCAAGTGATGAGCAAAAAAAAAAGGTCCTCACCTTCGCAATGTGGCGCCCCTTAGTCAAGGTGTCCGAAACTAAGTCACCAGTCAAGCTCGTCGGTGCCCTTTTCCTTAGTGCGCTAGGGGCCGTCGTCCCCTCCGCCCCCCTTACTGCGGCTCTGAATAGCACAGACATTATAATCATTAATTCATTCTCTAAAGCAGTGGTTCCCAACCTTTTTTTCTTGTGGAGCCCTTTTTAGAATCAATTTCTATGGCGGAGCCCCTAGGCCTACCCTATTTCTTACAAATTAATGGTGTTTAGAATAATGTTACGGGGGAGGGGGTAGATTTTTTAGTTAATATAAATTCACTTTTCTCTTTTCACAGCTTACATATTGATAGATAGACAGATTTTTATAAATGAAGCGAATAATCAAAATACACGCAGATTATTCAAACAAAAATGAATCTCGCCGATCACATTCCAGCTAGTCATAGAGTCATAAACCGGCTAGAGTAATGGTTGGTTTATATACGGAACAAGAATAAGGAAATAAGAATAGTACACAAGATGTTAAAACATGGCTACGCCGTATATCGGTTTATGTAGGAATGAAATTTAACTTAAACATAAGAAAAGTTGGTAACATTTAACATTTTATTCTTATTCCAAGAATAAGAGACGATAAACATGCGCAAAATGGTCAAAATGTCGGCCGTAATAAAATTTGTCCAACAGATGTTTTCCTGCTGTGATCAGAAGGTTGGAAACAACGATATAATGTGTGAAACACAAGCAAATAAATTTACAAAATCTTCTAAATTCATATTACTGAATACGAAATTTTTTAAAGGTTATATTAAACACAACAACCTGTCAAACGACAACCGTTAAACACAGGCCAACGCAAGTACGCAGCCGCAGCGACGAAATGTTATGTCCGATATAAAGGGTTTCATATTTTTTATTCTTGTGTACTATTCTTATTTCCCATTCCATATTCTTGTTCCGTATATAAACCAACCATCAGAAATTACTCGGACATACATAGAACTTGGCCAATTTCCTTTCAGAATTTAATTTCCAGTTTTCTTATATTGATTCCGTTTTTTATTTCTAATTCGTTTTTATTCAATTTTTATTTATTTTACTTCCTGGAAAGGCTGCGGAGCCCCTGAGAAATGTACGCGGAGCACAGGTTGGGAACCGCTGCCCTAAGGTCTTTTCGGGACCCCCCGGTTAAGAACCGCTGGGCTAAACGACTGCTTTTTTCGGTAGCGAAGCTTCGAGTACACTGCTATGCATACATTTTTTTTAAATTTTGTTTTTTGATTAACGATAAAATATATGAATGAAATAAATTCTGTTTTTGTGATTTACTATTGATTAGTATAATGCGAATGTTCCGGGTTTAGAAATTCCGCAACAGTATTGATTATTAAATATAGATGATCAGTATCATAGGTCATGGTGGCTTTCTACCGAATTATTACATCTTAATTCTTCTCAAACTTACATAACTGTTACAAAACAACATCCGAGATAATCATACTATTAAAATTAATTTATTAATATCTATTATCATATCTATACTTACAAAATATTTTACATTTTATACACTCCATAACTAAGTAAATAACTGTCACTGAAACAGTTTTTAGAATTCTTTGAATATTTATAAAGTAAATGAATGGTGTGACTCACTATAATCAAAAACTGAATTTCAAATTTAGTTCAAAATAATAATAGTTGAGATCAGAACAGCCGAAAGGGGTGACTTCTAATGCTTGGTTTATATACGGAACAAGAATAAGGAATAGGAAATAAGAATAGTACACAAGATGTTAAAACATGGCTGCGCCGTATATTGGTTTATGTAGGAATGAAATTTAACTTAAACATAAGAATAGTTGGTTATGGTTGGTTTATATACGGAACAAGAATAAGGAATAGGAAATAAGAATAGTACACAAGAATAAAAAATATTAAACCGTTTATATAGGACATAACATTTCGTCGCTGCGCCTGCGTACTTGCGTTGGCCTGTGTTTAACGTTTGTCACTTGACAGGTTCTGATTCATAAAACCTTTTAAAAAATTTCGTTTATTACCGTTAAAAACATTTTATTGTTGTTTACAACCCTCTGATCACAACTGAAAAACATCTGTTGACCAAACTTTATTACGGCAGACATTTTGATTGCTGTGCGCAGGCTTATCGTGTCTTATTCTTGAAATAAGAATAAAAATGTTGAATGTTACCAACTATTCTTATGTTTAAGTTAAATTTCATTCCTACATAAACCAATATACGGCGCAGCCATGTTTTAACATCTTGTGCACTATTCTTATTTCCTATTCCTTATTCTTGTTCCGTATATAAACCAAGCATAACATTCAACATTTTTATTCTTATTTCAAGAATAAGACACGATAAGCCTGCGCACAGCAATCAAAATGTCTGCCGTAATAAAGTTTGGTCAACAGATGTTTTTCAGTTGTGATCAGAGGGTTGTAAACAACAATAAAATGTTTTTAACGGTAATAAACGAAAATTTTTTAAAGGTTTTATGAATCAGAACCTGTCAAGTGACAAACGTTAAACACAGGCCAACGCAAGTACGCAGGCGCAGCGACGAAATGTTATGTCCTATATAAACGGTTTAATATTTTTTATTCTTGTGTACTATTCTTATTTCCTATTCCTTATTCTTGTTCCGTATATAAACCAACCATTAGACTTTGTATTTAATGTTTGTAGATATCATTCTGTAATTTTTACCGACCGTCAACATATATAAGGGAGGTATTCAGACCAATTCTGTAACTCAGTTACTATGATCATAGTAAACTAAATTTGTCACTATGAGCAAGGTCAGTTACTATCATGAATGAAAGTCATTATACTTTTATAATATTTTATCTTATAGTAACGTTACTACACAGTAACTTTTTGCAGAATTGATCTGTAAATTTGTCACCATGAGCAAGGTCAGATAATCAGACCAATTCTGTAACTCAGTTACTATGATCATAGTAACTAAATTTGTCACTATGAGCAAGGTCAGTTACTATAATAGTAACTTTGGGGTATTTCGTATTCCGTAAGACAAAAATTACTACAATATTGAGGCGAACGATTTTTAAAAGTTCCTATCATAGTAACTACCAAATGCTGGTGTTTATAAGTAATTACTTATTTCTTATGAAGATAAAAATGGCGGACATTTGATTTTAAGTGTACCCAGCAAACATTTTTATACGGGCCAGTACTGGTAAAGCACATACTCCCCGGCATTGAAAGTAATGGGCCAGTACCCCGGTGTCCCCGGGGCCGTTACTGGCCCATTGATGTATCAGTTGCTGGCCCAGCAACGGTAAAGTGCAAAATAATCGCATTAGTTGCAAGATTTATTTCTGATGGTTTTAAGTAAAAAGTATGAGTGAAGAAGAGTGCTTATAAATGCTGGTAAAGTACTTCGTATAGGCGGAATGCGAAATACAAATGTGAAGTACATTATTAATACTGGCGTTGCACTTACTTTTGGTGCCAGTAATTTACCAGCATAAAAGCAGTTTGCCAGCATTCGGCCGTTAGTTGAATGTTTGCTGGGTAATTTTTAGATATAATAGAAAATGAAGAAGATTAGTAAAGAAAATTATATAAATTAAATATATATAAAATATGTATGTATGAGTGTAGGTAAATGTTTATATTGCAGGAGATGAAATATATTAAAGATCAAAAAGTCTTTTCCAATTTCTCATTTTTAATGAGTCTTTTTTAAAATTATTTAAAAAAAAAAATACGAATTGAGGTCCCTGCATAACGTTTTTACTATTTTTAGCATAATGTCTGTAGGTCTGTCTATCTGTCTGTCTGTCGGTCCGTATATACGTGCAGAGCAAATTCGGCTAAAAGGATTTTTATGAAACTTCATATTTAAGCTTTTGACATCAATGGCACGAGTTGATTAATATTTGGTAAAAATCGGTTAACTTGAAATGGGAGTTTACTCGTGTCGGTTTTAAGATTTTTGCGAATATCAACTCACAACAGCATAAATTAAACAAGTACTTTGTGATGGCGGTCGGTCCTGTGGTGGCCACAGCTGATTTTTTACTTAGGAGTGCATATACCGATCCAGAAAATTCTTACTGGAGCTCTCAAAAAAGATTGACCTACGGAAGCATCAATGGAGCTATGACAAACTCAGGGGTGTATTAATATCAGTTGGGGCCCCTCATAGTAAAATTTATGGGTACTAATATAAAGAGAAAGAAAATGCTTAATTTTGTACTTAACATGTACATATACGGTTCTGAGAAATTTTTATTGAACTTCCCGAAAATTTTGGACAATAATAAAATATCTCATGCACTTATGGACCTCGGGGTCTCTTATATTTACCCGGTTCGACACCTGCTTAATCCGCAACGTGTTTAATTGACCAAATAAAAATTACTCTATTTATTTTATTTAACCTTGTGCAAATTAAAATCCATGATAGACATGAAACCATAGTAAATGATTACAAATATTGCTGTTTAGGTCAAAGAAGATACTCTCTCCACCTGCATCTAAGAACAGCGGACCAGAGAGTTCATGAACCAGCCGGAGGGGATAGGATGCACAATGTGTTTGTTTGGTCTGGTGGACCATCGCTCCCATCTCTCTATGTATAAATACCACCGCGGACACATTGAAATTTAGTTATTAACAATTTGTGGTGGTTTGAGGAAGTGAGTTTATTAGTGTTTTCAATTAGGAACTTTTCTACAAGTAAGTGAAAATATAGGAAATATCCAGAACCGAAAAATACTGGATGCAGATAAATAAATAGTTCGGCAAAGTTTTTAATACGAAGATTTAAAAAAATAATTTAAAAGGGAAATTTAAATGTACTTAAAGAAACCCTTATACCCAGGCATGCCTAGGGATGTTTCAACACTATTGATACGATACCAGTATCGATATTTTTCATTCGATATCGTGATTTTAGTATCGATACTAATCTTCCGATACTTTAGTAATATCAGCAGTACATTTGACCCAGTGTCGTATCATTTCTTTTTTTTTTTTTATTAAAACAATATCGTAAAATTTGTATTTATACACATAAATATTTCTGTGGATTTTTTTCAATAAGAAACACTTCTAAAAATTGTTCTCTTCTAAAAACTGGTAGAAGAGGTACGAAATCATAATGGCGCAGGACATAGTACGCTAAGAAACATGCGTTGAACGGTTTGGAAGTTACTGGCGTTTGGCGCTTTTTTCATCTACGTTTGAGGTTATAAAATGTTATTGGTTATTTTTGTATTTAAATTAAAAATGTTACCACCAAGAAGCAAAGTGTGGACATACTTTACCAAAATAGACCAAGGAGTTTTCTCGGTGCTTGCTATGAAGAAGATTGGAGTGTTTAATTCTATTTCAAATAATCACTCAGACCTATAGCTTCAGAAATAGTTCATATACATACCACTTTTGCAAGTGAAAGATCGGATATCCCTTCGTAAAATGTTTATTATCTATTATCGTTTTCCTAATTCTGCTATCCTAGATTTTTATTATCTAAACCAAAGCTAATTACAGTAATACCCCGCTACTCGACGTTAATTCGTTCTGAAAAAGCGTCGAGTAGCGATTACGTCGAGTGGCGAGTCGAATTTCTCCATAAGAAATAAAGAGAATCATATGTACATATATACATATACATATAAGGAAATACATATATGTATATGTTTACCTTATAGCTATGCTTGCATTTCTATCCTTTGGACCCATAATTATAAATATAAATCACTTATTTTAGCAAAAAAACAAAAAGTTCATAGCTGCACTAAATCTGAGTTGTTGTCGTCAAGATATCTAGGCGCGAACTGCTGGCCATGCGTTCATTTTGCTTTGTTTACCAAAATATGTATCACGTGATCGGTACTCGATCACGCGTCGGATAGCGATGCTTCCGTCGACTCTCACTCTCGACATTTACGTCGAGTGGCGAAACCGTCGAGCTAAGAGGCAGTCGAGTAACGGGGTATTACTGTATCAATTATTTTAGAATAATAAATTAGAGCATTTCACGTAGAATCATAAAGTATTTTACACTGTACATCAAAGATTGATAATAACGAAGTTATCACAGTGTAAAGTGTACGCATGCACAGAAATGTTGAAAGTTTTACATGTATGTCGTTATTTGGTGCGGAACTTACAAACAGATGGCACTTATTTCCCATCGCCTAATAATTTATTACAAATAAAATTATCGTTTTATATATTTAACTTGTGAACGTTTCTTCTAGTTCTTCATGTACTAGTTCGATTTAAATTAGTTAAATGCCGTAGCGAAGCACGGGTACACCAGCTAGTTATTTATATGGCGCATTATAAGAGCATCGTAGTAATTATGTTCTCAATATCCAGGAACAAAAATGTAAGAAGAGTAATGGGAAGTCATAATGAACTTCTTGTGAAATGTTTATAACATTTTAAGACATAAACTCTTAAGATTGACAGACATTAACTATTACTTCATAAACTATAAAAAAATTATATATGTCATAAAATGTACACATATGATGAAACATACTTATTTTAAGATCTAATTTGCTAAATTTTGGAAAATGTTTAATCTATTTTACAATAGTAGGGGAACTTGTCCTAAAATGGCATACCATAAGAAAAAAATTGATGTGAAGTGTGAAGTTTCACACATTTCAGGGTTTTGTAGGTATTTAATAAGTGTAAGAAGCCAACATAATACTGGAAGTCTAGGAATATTTGTTCTATAATCTCATCAAAATCAACTGATTTTTGATAATTACTTTTATTCGTTATTTGAGTAGTAAGAGCATTCATTTAATTCTTCATTATTCAAGTCTTCATTAGATTAATAAGGAATTTATTGATAAATGGCTTTATTTTTTTGAATTTCAGAAACGTATTTCTCAGGCATTCATAGTGTCTATATATAGAAACCTGGTTCTCAGTTGCTCAGCAATTAAAAAATATAAAAAATATTGTATTTTTAGTTTCAAAAAAAGACACACACTATCTTACCCATAAATACAAATTTTTTAGCTAAAATCGTGTTTAAAAAACGAATTTAAAAAACCTCCTTTACGTTTCTTAATCTACGTCCTAAGACCTTTCTTTTGATACCACACATTTAATTTAAAAAAAAAAAACTATTGTTTTTGATAAATTTTTCGCAAAAATCCCATAAAAAATGATTTTTCAAAAATAAAAATGTTTTTGTGTGTATAGTCTGTTTCGTTAATTCAAGCGGAACTAGCTTTTTAATTCTAATAACTATTAACATTTGATTGAAACTTTTGATCATTTTGTTTAGCAAAAGCCAACTTCAAAAATTAAAAAATTAGGTCATAACAACTTAAGAAAATTAAAATTCCATTTGTTTCCGCTTAAATTTTTAGAATAGCCTATAGTTGTAGTTTGAAGCAGAGCCGCAGTAAGGGGGGGGGGGGGGCGAAGGCCCCTAACGCACTAAGGAAAAGAGCGCCACATTGTGAAAGTGAGGACCTTTTTTTTTGCTCTTCACTTGGATTTTGGGAGGTGAGGACCTTTTTTTTTTGCTCTTCACTGGGAATTACATATCACTATTTGCCAATTTTACATTTATTTGCCAAGGGACGCCAAAACGCAGTTTTGCCCCTAGCGCAAGTTTTCCTTACTGCGGCTCTGGTTTGAAGGCTTAATTTGTATCAAAATGAAAAATAAAAAAAAAATATTTGAATCTGGCTAATAGGGTCGGTAACAACACGAGTTTTGACACGAATTTTGGGCGAGAAAGTTAAAAATATGATTGACAGTATGGAAACAACATATATTAAATCATGATATTTTTCATTAAATTTAGAAATTAATAATCATCCCATGAAGGCTTATTATCTTTATAGACAAAGGTCATGTCACACCTTTCACCGCAAAAAATATTCATTTTTACTTTCTTTGCGATCACTTAATGTTTTAATTATACATCTAAAATAATTAATTTCTAACAAAAATCCACATGAGAAATTCTTGAGAGTTTAATAAATGAAAACAAAAGTTATTCAAAAGAAATGCGCAACTGTACTGTGAGAATTATATTGTTTATAAAAATGTAAAAAAGTTAAAATAAAGCAAATTGTTTTCTAAATTAACATTAAATGAGAGATTTGTAGCAAATTTTTTATGTTTTATGTAGTTTTTTAATTGTTTTAATCGCTTACTTGAGAGATAGGTGACCTGCTTAACACGCCTGTAATGCGGGACCACCAACATTTTACGATATTAACCCTTTACTGCATGAATTTTTATATTTGGCTGAAATAATTCATGAGCATTAGGAATTGGTTCTTATTGATAGAAAAATTAATTAAAAAAATATATTTAAAATATTAATTATTATTTTTATGAAAAAATAATAATTAAAATAATAATTTAGGGTTTGTGCCATACATGGAACATTATGATTCTACATTATGTTACAAAAGAAAATTCCGTATTATTTGCTCGTCAATTGCTAGGTGTTCTTCATTAAGGATTAAAAGCAGTCGCTCTCGAATTTTTAAAAGAAAAGGTCGTATCTTCTAGTTGTCCTTTCTCAATAAATTCAGAGTTATCGTTGAAGTGCAAATTCCTCAAATCTATTGCAGCTCATTACTTGAGATACTGCACGATCCATTGCTGTGTATGTGGCATATATGAACATTCATGAAGTAACGTTCTTATTCAGTTTTAAAAGTAAAATAAAAAATAAAAATCGGAATGTGCCATATATGGCACACTATGCGGTAAAGGGTTAAGAAGTGACATTACCGATGGCGGCGCTGTACTTCAAGACAATATGGCTGTCGTGTCTAGTATTCAGATGTCAATATGCTAATAGCGAACAGGTTAATTTAAGCACAGTACATTTTTATTTTATGAAAATGCGAGTAAACTGCGAATTTTTTTAATTTTTAATCGCTACACATGTATCGAGGTGTATAACAGAAGGTGGGAATCAAATTACAGTATTTAAAATTTAATTTCAGTAGATTTATTGAAGTGTAATTTGTAGTTGAGCAGGTGTTAAATACCGGGCACGTAATTTTATGTGGTACTTCTGAGTGTTGGTCATCTGAATTTACAATATAAGGATTATGTTTGTAAACAAGTGCATTATGTTCATTGCCTCATGAAATAAAATTAGTTTTAGTTGGACAGGAGCAGATAAAAGTTAAATATGCAACTTGCAGGTGCAAGCATATTAATGCAGTTTTGTTTTTCGGCGACAAATGTAATGAACAAACTCGCATAGTATCAGTTACTTTTTAACTCAAAATATATTCCCATGCCTTCCTCCTGTCCATAACCAAATCTTTTCCCAATCTGGACTTAATATTAACTTTCCCTCCATTTTTCTTTAGAAAAGAAAAAACTAAGTAAATAAGTTCAACCAGTACTAGAGCGCCTAGTACAATATTTGACCACCAGACTGCGTATCCCAGCGTGTCAGTTCTGAATAGATTGTTACTATTTTTACTTCAGGTTGTCAGTTTTGTATAAGAAACTTTTAAGAACAGGCGCGCACATAGAAAATATGGGGGGGGTCCATTTCGAAAAAATATCCGTAAAATAATATATTGTTTTTTTTTACGGAGAGGAGTTGGCTCATATTTTAATTTTGATTATAATTTAATTTTTACCGACCGCCAACATATATAAGGGAGGTATTGTGATCATACCGATTTTGACATTTCGAGATTTCGATGGATCTCCACGAATTGAGGTCCCTACATAACTTTTTGACTATTTTTAGCATGATGTCTGTCGGTCTGTCTGTCCGTCCGTCTGTCTGTCTGTCCGTCTGTCTGTCTGTCCGTCTGTGTACACGTGCAGAGCAAATTCGGCTGAAAGGATTTTTATGAAACTTCATATTTAAGCTTCTGCCATCAATGGCACGAGTTGATCAACTTTTGGTAAAAATCGGTTGACTAAAAATGGGAGTTTACTCGTGTCTAAGATTTACTCGTGTCGTGTTTAAGATTTTTGCTAATATTACACAACAGAAAAATATTTCGAAAAAAATTATTGAACAAAAGTTGCTATAAATGCAATAACTGATAACTTTTATTTGAGACATTTTTTGATAAAACGAAAAAAAAAATTGAAAAATTTTTACAAATGTTTCCCTAATAGTTTTATGTCATTACGGACCAAACATTAATTTTTTCTAGACAAAATAAGATGTGAGAATTCCAAAAATTCAAACCTCAAGTCTCTATCTCTTACCTTTTTTGACATAAGATTTTTTTAGATTCCATTAAAATCAAAATTTTCCCTAATAGTTTTAGGTCATTACGGACCAAACATTAATTTTTTATAGAAAAAACAAGGTGTGAGAATTCCAAAAATTCAAACCTCAAGTCTCTATTTCTTACCTTTTATGAGATATGAATTTTTTAAAATTCCAAAAAAATCGAAATTTTCCCTAATAGTTTTAGGTCATTACGGACCAAACATTATATTTTTCTAGACAAAACAAGGTGTGAGAATTCCAAAAATTCAAACCTCAAGTCTCTATTCCTTACCTTTTTTGAGATATGAATTTTTAAAATTACAAAAAAATCAAAATTTTCAATAGTTTTAGGTCATTATTAAGTCATATTTAAGCTTCTGCCATCAATGGCACGAGTTGATCAACTTTTGGTAAAAATCGGTTGACTAGAAATGAGAGTTTACTCGTGTCGATTTTAAGATTTTTGTGAATATTTCACAACAGAAAAATATTTCGAAAAAATTTATTAAACAAAAGTTGCTATAAAAGCAATAATTAATAGTAGTAACTTTTATTTGAAACGGTTTTTGATAAAACGAAAAATTTCGAAAAGGTCTCAATTTTTTCATACTTAAATGTAACGCTTCCATGGTCATGAAAAATAATATCTCTGTTAGAAAATATTAGGCCAAGTTATTTCTACTCTGCTGCTAGAATGTAATTTATACAAGTACTTTGTGATGGCGGTCGGTCCTGTGGTGGCCACAGCTGATTTTTTCATATTTATACGTAACGTTTCCATGGTCATGATAAATAATATCTCTGTTAGAAAATATTAGGCCAAGTTATTTCTACTCTGCTGCTAGAATGTAATTTATACAAGTACTTTGTGATGGCGGTCGGTCTTGTGGTGGCCACAGCTGATTTTTTCATATTTATACGTAACATTTCCATGGTCATGATAAATAATATCTCTGTTAGAAAATATTAGGCCAAGTTATTTCTACTCTGCTGCTAGAATGTATTTTATACAAGTACTTTATGATGGCGGTCGGTCCTGTGGTGGTCACAGCTGATTTTTATTAATATAAAAGGTGATTTTTTATTTTCATTTGCTTAGTTTGTAGTAAATAAGTACATGATTTTTCCATTCCTTGCGTCTGGACTTGAGGACCACCCCCTTGTATGCACGCCTGTTTAAGAAATATACCCTACTGCCACCCCTTAACTGATGGTACCCTAATATAAATTGAAAAGTGTTACAGCAAGAACTGTTAGATATAACTTAAGTTAAGTATAATGTAAATTCCGATGTTTGATCACCTAATGTTTAATAATCATAAAATGAGCAGATGCAGTTATTGAAACAAGCACATGTTAAAAGAAAGTAAAAGTGATGGAATTTCTCCTTGTATTTTTTAGAATTGACTGTTATGAATAATCATAGCATATTCCACATCGCTCAGCATGAATTATTACAACTCGTTATTTCCTTTATTTACTTCCGATGTATTATAATGCTTAAGTGCATTTCGTGATCGTTTAAGAATAAGCACAAAGGTATTGTTATTATACAGTTGTTATTGATGCCTCTTAGTCACAGTATACACATATAATATTATAAAATCATTTGTTAATTTAATTGTTATTATTCTTTGTTTTTATTATTTGAATGGAATATGTACAGACATATTAACTATTTATGCACCAAGGGTGTTTTTAAGATGATTACGCCCGGAGAGCAACGTAATACAGCCCGAGGGATAGATGTCGCTCAATGGGCGTAATCATCCAGTAACGCCAATGGTGCATAGCAGGTTTATTTTTCACTTCACGTAAAATAAAAAGTAAAAATTAACAGATATTTATACATATCTGGTAGCTTAGGACAATAAACAATATATAGACAGAACACAAATGATTTTATTAAATCATTTAATTGTCAGAATTAATTTTACAATCACAATGAATATGCAATAATTTCCCGAATATATGGAGAAAAATGCACAAAAAGCTACAGAAAGTTTGTTACCACTTATATCGAAACTGAAATATGAAAAAGAATACGAAACCTTTAGACTATGGCAATCAAAACATAAGGTACCGGCTGTAAATGAGTTTAATATTTGTTGAGGGCGTAATAAGAAGGCGTTATAGATTCATAATGCTCCGGTTGTTATACCCTTTTCACACTAGATCTTTAAGATCGGATGTTAAAGTGAATGTATCTTTAAACGCTAATGTGTAACCGTATGGCCTCGTCTAAATACAAGCGATGTTTAAGACAGAGATCTGCGTCTTAAACTTCGTCCGCATTGCCAACTTAATTTCTATTATAAAAAAATACTCCTTGAATTTGTGCTGTCAACATTTTATATTATCATAAACAAGAATACTGTATTATATCGACGTTATAAGAAGTTTATACTTATTGTTATAATAAAATTATTTATTTTAATAATGTGTTTAATAAAATACAGAGCTACAATAATTGAGATAAAATGTATCGCCTTACATGTTAATACAGGTGTAATATATTCTTTATTGTAGTGTCTTTATTGTAGAATGAAATTAAATATCCTTATTTGTTTATAATAATTCAAAATGTGCGTCGGCGCAGACAGTTCAAAACTGGTAATTTCATGACGGTAACTTAAGGACAAAATTACTGTAGCTGATGACAGCACCAGAGATTTAAACATCAAGTGTGAAAGTATACCGATCTTAAACATCGGTGAACTTTAAGTTCACTCGTCTTAAAGATCTAGTGTGAAAAGTGTATTATGCATATATAGGCAATATAGGCTACTCCAAACGATCAGGCGGAACTAGATTTTGAAATCTAGTAATTTTTATCTATTAGGATTTTTGGTCATTTTGTTTAAGCTTTGTAAATCACACTCACATTGCAAATCTACCCTCTACCCTCTATTTCAAATTAGAAAATAGTAGACAGCGCTGCGAACCGAGTACGATTTACACAGGACAAATACAGTATAGCGGGATATTTAAAATAAGTTACAACTAAGGCATGGGCGTAGTAACAGGGTTAACAAGTGATTTTTTTAATATAAAAAAGGAATTGGTTAATAGACATTGAAATAAACAAGGCAGATAATAAAGTTACGTTATTTATATGACATAAATTTAGTATAATGGAAAATTTGAAAAAGTTAAAAAAATATTAATTATTAAAAATGATGTAATATAAAAAGAGAGATTTGGCTAAAAGCGTTTAAATAAAACAATAAAACAAACAATATATATTCAGAGCTAAAGTTTCTTATTTAAATATTTGCTGGAAATAAAAATAAAAAATATATGTATATATGAAGGTCTAAAAATTATATCAATAACTTCTTCTTTGGGAACCACCAGCTGGTCTGTCTTTTGGCCTCACATTAGTCCTCTATCTTGATCTGTTTATTGTCAAGTGTCAAAAAATATTTATATGTCAGATATATAATTGCGTAAAAACAAATTACATGGAAAATTCTCTCCATAAAATCTACCCCAAGAATATAAATAAAAGTTTAAATATGTATATAATACGAAAAAAATGAAATAATATAAATAATATATATTTCCAATGTACGACACTGAACATTTGTCAACTTAGACTAAAAACAATATTTTAACAGTGTAATAGGGATGATGTGTTAAACCAATTAGAAACGAGGACAAACAGCTCCTATCATCTTACACACATATTTCTAAGCTGACATAAAGTCTATTCCAAACGATTAGGCGGAACTAGATTTTCAAATCTAGTAATTTTTACAGATTGATTGAAGCTTTTGATCATTTTGTTCAGGCCAAGTTCAATATATAAAAAAGTAAAAATTATTTTGAAGCAGTAATACCAAGATTTAATTCTAATACATTTAAAAACCAAATGAAAACAACTGCCTTCAAATATTACTTTACATCCCCACCACACTTATTCATTCCAGTCGTTCGACCTCAAATCATCGAATGAGTAGAATGAAGAGAATGGAAATATTGTCCCAACAAAACGCGTATTCTGATTAAACCGAAAACCAGAATTGGCATAACAAAACGTACCCAATTGATGATATGAAAATATTTTATGACAAAATTAGGCGCGAAATTTCTTAGAGACATCGGTACCTGTTATCTGTTATATCTCAAATTGTATAATCCAAACACAATTATTAACAAAACAATATAACTTACTACTTCATGACATACAAAACATTCAACATGAGGAAATATAACACAATAAAAACCCGATAATAAAGACATTTTTAACCATCATACTTATAATATATAAACACATTTAAAAACCAAAATATTATATAACCATTACCTAACATTACTTAACCTAAAATCCCAGTGAATCTTGAAAAGAGTTACCACTTTCTCCAAAACAACTTAACAATTAAATTCAGTGATTAAATACTTCTCAGCAGTGCTGACATCTTACGAGAAATTGTGTAACCTGCACTGGTTTACTGATAATTAAATGGTTTACAATTACTGTAATTGAATTAGCCACGCACACGAATATGCAATGGTTTGTAACATTTTATATAATATGTGGAGGTGTTTCCTCTTCAATAATTTATTGCATATTAAGAAAGTTTACAATTTTTGCCAATTTTTTATTTACGTAATGTACAAGATGATACTTTTTGATTAATGATGATAAAATTGTTTTTAAATTACAGATTTTTTACATATTTATGTTTACAACAGTTAAAGATGTTGTGAAATATTAAATTAAACTTGAAACGAAAGGTACAGGCTGTTTCAGATAGAATGAACGTGCCACTTCATTTAAATTTTTCATTTGCCGTGAAACATAAATGATGACACGAATTAATTCTGCCCATAGATCAGTCCACAGAACAACTAATAGAAAACAAGCTCATCTTAATAGGTCTTTCCAGATAGGTGTGAAATTTTCTGAACTACTTCGAACTGTTCTACTCCAAACTACTCTGAAAATTTTTGCATGTGGAACACTTTAGTTGAGTATTTAGTGAAAAGAGGCGCTGCTATCTTACGAATTAACAAATGGCAAAGAAAAACTATCCTAAATGTGCAAATTATTTAAATTTTTACATATTTATGATAAGATAAATGGATTTTATTTAATATTAAAAAAATACACAGTTATAAATACGTGATAAATCTTTAACAAGTTTGAATTGCATCAGCTGTTTACCCCCACTACAAAGGAAGTCCAAGTTCTAAAATAAAGGTAGATACTTCAGGGGACGGGGGAAGGAAATTCTGGTGTAGTTGAGAGTGTGAAGTACTTTTGTTTGGAATAACTAGCGAACTGTTCGGAGTAACTCAGAGTTACTCTTTACAGCAACCTGGAAAGCGCTTATTGTGATCGAATTGGCAACGTACGTGCTGCTCCTAGTGACAGCCTGGCAAATTATTATTTAAAGAAACCGCGGGAATATTAAATAAAATAATATTATTGGGAAAATTTATTTATTTAAATTAAAATAAACATTTTAATTTTCTTTGTTAAAATCAGTAAATATTTTATTTATGTAGAGAGTATATGTAGATGCACTCTGTTTCTTTGGTTTAAGCGGAACTAAATGGGAGTTTCATTCTTTTAGGTTGTCGTGATAAAGGAATTTGCTAAGGTTATTTCATGTTTCATGTTAGCATGTGAAAAATTTAAAATACAACAATGAATCCATGGAAACAAGTGACATATATTGGTCGGTCCTGTGGCCACCACAGGACCGACCGCCATCACAAAGTAGTTGCATAAAATACATTCTAGCAGCAGAGTAGAAATAACTTGGCCAAATATTTTCTAACAGAGATATTATTTATCATGACAATGGAAACGTTACATATAAGTATGAAAAAAAAAAAAAAATTAAAGATTTTTCGTTTTATCAAAAAATATCTCAAATAAAAGTTGTTAGTTATTAACAGGGCTTCGAACCGGAACTGAACCGAAACAAACCGTTATTTTTGTCGGAACGAAAACCGGAACTGAACCGAAAAAAAATATCGCTTTATTTCGATTCAGATAACGTTTATGTGAGTGAATATAAAATACATTTTATTTAAGATTATTTTTTAAACTGATGAGCAGAAAAAAATCGTAATTCGTAATTTTTTAACTGATAATTTAAAAAATGCGCTTCTATTATTTCGGGGGAGGGGGGTTGAACGCCCAGAACTCCCTCCTGGCAGCGACCTGGGTAATATTATCACAGAATAAGGAATAAAATGTTCTTCTAAATTATAGTAGAAAATAAATTTCTAATATATATAAAAGCATTTAAAAATTTATCATTCGGAACTGAACCGAAAACCGAAAAAAACCGTTATTTTTGCCGGAACGAAAACCGGAACCGAACCGATATATATTTTTTTAATTGAACCGGAACGAAAACCGAAACGAAAAAAATAACGGTTCGAAGCCCTGGTTATTATTTTTATAGTAACTATTGTTAATTAATTTTTTTCGAAATACTTTTCTGTTATGGAATATTCGCAAAAATCTTAAAATCGACACGAGTATACTGCCATTTCTAATCCACCGATTTTTACCAAAAATTGATCAACTCGTGCCATTGATATCAAAAGCTTAAATATGCAGTTTCATAAAAATCCTTTTAGCCGAATTTGTTCTGCACGTGTACACAGACAGACAGACGGACGGACAGACAGACAGACCGACAGACATCATGCTAAAAATAGTCAAAACGTTATGTAGGGACCTCAATTCGTGGAGATCCATCGAAATCTCGAAATGTCAAAATCGGTATGATCACAATACCTCCCTTATATATGTTGGCGGTCCGTAAAAATAAAATAATATAGTCTACAAATATTTTATAAAATAGGGGAAAGTATGTTACCTATAGATGACAGTTCATAGATAATCATGGTAACCATAGAAGTCAACTAAAATGACGATTCATTTTCTAAGTATTTTCGGTAGTTATTGCCATCTTTGAGCAGCCTGGTAAACTAATATAAGCTTCCCGGCCTATAATGGAACTTTCATCCCCCTTGTCAAAATACAGAACACTAAGTCATCTCAAGAAATTATTATAGCATGCATAAGAAAAACATACTTATTAGAACTTAATGAAACATAATATACTATTATTTGTCGACACGAGACTACACAATACGTCAAATTAACGTTGTAAATAATACTAATTTGTTAAAACGTGTCCATTAAAAACACACTGACAAAAATTTATTACTTCCCAATACCTATAATTTCAAACCAATCATATAATTATTAACAGCTTATTAAATTCTCCATAAATTTCTTTGTAATGACAGATCATTGTGAAAAACATGGAATTTTAACCAGACGTGACATTTGAAAGTGAGAGCCGAACTTGGCCCAAAATACGTACGCATAACTACACCGGAAATTGTGTCAAACGCATCTCCGATCATTGACACTTCCGGTCATTGACACATGGGATTGTGACAGCCAATACTAATATGAGATTAATTAAATTTCCTCATTTCAATAAATGCAGAAAGTTTATGAGTTTGGAATTATAATATCTTCAGGATTTTAAATGAAATATACCAGTGTTAAATTTTTCAATAATTTGTATTTGAGACTGATAAGATGTTGACAGCTTGAAGAGGTAGGGATAACTGGCTAATATTTTTAACTCAGGGGTTGAATAACCGTAGCGGTTAGATGGTTTATGGGCCTTTGGAATAGATGGTTCTAGGAAAAGAAAATACGAAACGTGACAATTTGCAAGATATAAAAACTTTGTAAATAACTGAGATGTAAAATGAATAGGCTTGTAAAAATATTAAATTTTAAAAATACTAAAGGAATATTTTTAACCCGAAATGTGTAAACCCGACGGAAATGTGCAATAAAAAATTATATTGAATGGATCATAAACCAAACGTCGCCATATAAGTATATGTATTTCATGGTAAAAAATCATTTATCTCTTTGCACTTTTACTTTTAACTTTAAAAGTACAGTTTTAGGCACAATAGTCCTCCCTCTTAAGAGTCAGAACATTTCAGACATCTTTGATAATACTCCTTGATCTTTATCACAACATCCTACCTCTTTGAACTCCGGCCCTGTTTTATCCTCCTAACTTATTACAAATTTATAATTTAAGTTAAACATTTTTTTTTTTTTTTTTCAGAATGAGGGCCATATTTCCCCTCTTGGCAGCCATTTTGGTAGCGGAAGTAACATCACAAGCTTTATTTGTTCGAAAAGATGCCATAAGACGAAAAAGTACGTTTTCTATATTTATATATATATAATTATATCGTATGTCCTTTTTCGACTTGCAACATAGCGCTTTCTCATGTTAAATTTCCCATTGCATATTCTATCTCTACTATGAGTTTAAGATAAAAACTTTATTCATAAAAATGTTCAGTACGTTAGTCCCAACACATTGTGCCTAATTTTGAATAAAAAAATCCCAATTTGTTTGAAAAAAGGCACACAATAGTTTTTGTATTTATATCTGAAAATAACAGTTACCATGCACAGCTGAAAATCAAACGTCTAAAAGGCGTATCACACTAGAACGCTATCCAAGTCTTATTTTTGTAGGTTTTTTTTCAGGATCCAAGTCTTCAGGTCTTGACATATCACACGGTATTTGAATATTAGTTAAGACTTGGAAATTGTTTGTTTACCCATGCGCACATCGTGAAATTATGACAGTTGACAGTTATATTTTGAAAGGTTATTTTAAAATTGGTTTTTAAAGTTTTTTTTATAATGAATGACGAAGAAATACATAGGATCTTGTGGATCCCATAACGGCGGGTTTTCTTTAACAAAATTTATCAACTCTTCTTCTAATATCATTTTTTTTAAATAAATAACTTTTCAAAAATACAAATTTAACAACACTAGACGTAAACAAAAGACAAAGACGCGTCAGCTGAGAGCGAGATAAAACCAGTTGGCGCACGCGCATTTTGTAAGACCTGGGTAAAGAGACCGAGAAATTGTATCCTGTTTCATTTGCCTGGTCTTCAAAACCTAGGTTTTTTCTTCATACTATCACACGCACAAGACTTCGATTCGAATGCAGACTTTAATTTTCCAAGTTTAGACTTGAATAATAACTCTAGTGTGATAAGGCCTTAACAAAGTTTATTTTCAGGTTAAACATAAATTTACAAAATAAAATAATATTACATCTAGATTAAATTTTCAAATAAATTTATTAGCTAAACAAAAACTTAATCTATTGCAGAAAATTCTGTTTATATTTGCAATAGTCCGCGGATTAATATTATTACAAATATTAATTATTTTTTGAGTGGTAACACACGTGCCTTGCGTTGCTAAGGTCTCGGGTTCGAATCCTGTTCAGGCCTGGAATTTTCTACACGAAAAATTACAGTTGTCCTGGCTAATTGTCTTAGTAGCAAAAGCCATAAATGAGAAATTAAAAAAATATATACATATATTTTGCTGTAAATCGTATATGGAGTCGATGCTATTGAAATTATACATTTTATTTTTTATGAAGGACCACAAGAAAAAATCACAAGGATTTAAATCTTTTTTTACGTTTGATTTTTATTTTTACATGGCAACTGTTATTTTCAGATATAAATACAAAAAATATTATGTGCTGCTTTTCTAACAAATTGGAATATTATTATTCAAAATCAGGCACAAATGTGTTGGATAAAGTACTGAACAATTTTTATTAATAAAGTTTTCTCTAAAACTCATAGTAGAGAATATGCAATGGAAAATTTAATATGAGAAAGGTCTATGTTGCAAGTCGAAAAAGGACTTTAATATTATATTTCTGTATATATACCACTTCAACCAAAATATGGGAAGAAAGAGTGAAAAGAATGATATTTCTTTCTCAAGTTCTAAACGAGTGACACCGTTTAATTTTGATAATCTTCTCGGTTAACCCATAAGCTTTTTTTTAGCCGTCATCGGTTATTTAAATTCTCGTAAAGTATACGTATCTTATTCGGCCATTGAAATCTCTACCGCAACCCAATTCACAAGAATGCATTGCGTGTTGCCTAAATATAAAATTAAATCTTAGCCAGTATAATTGATTTTTAGGAGGCGAGGATAGCAGAGTTATTCGACAGACAAATGCGGATCAAATGGTCCAAAATATTCTTCAATGGATTCAAGAAGTTTACAATACAAAAAGTCGAAAAAGTAAGTTAAAAATATATTTTTTTCATAATATTAAATCGAGTTATATTTCTTGGTGAACATCAGTCATTATTAGCATACTATTTAGAACAGCATCAGTTTTATTAGTAACACTAGCTGTGGTTCCCGTCCTTCGTTCAGAATTAAATCATAGTTGTTCACTTATAGTTCTCTTAATTTTCATTTCATTGAGAACAACTCTTAGTAACAAAACTAACTTAACTAATAATACGTTAGTTAATACATCGAAGACATGAACTCAAGAATACATGTTATTTAACCCATCCCCACTCAGACCTGATTAGACGGGAGGACAAAAGGGACAAATGTACCTAGGTGCCTAAGGTGCCGATCATTTAAATGTTGTTTCGCTCCGAGAAGGGGCCCCAGGTTATAAAAATTTGATCTGATGTAGATTGTTTATTTGTATTACATTGCTTCTCTTAAATACGAAATTTGGAAACGTGCCAAAACCACTTACTACATCGAAATTCTATATTATGCTATTTTTTGTTTAGCTCGTCAACAGTCATCTTTGAGAGAATATCTCCCTCCAACCAACACGCAAAGACCTCGACCATTCCAGCCACAAACCCAGATCCCAACTGGAAGTGATCAGGTATTCACTGGTTACCCATATCCTGGAAGCAGTCCGAATCCGCCCTTCTCCGAGCAACCAATATTCACAACACCAACATCCAGACCTACCCCCAACCCTGAAGAAAATGGGATATTTCCAGGAACTGGATTTCCAAGCTCTACAGAATTTACTTCAAGACCAATAACTGGTTTGTATTAAATATAGTACACTCTCGATTTAACAGACTAATAAAGAGGAATCGATTAAATCCAATCTATGATCGGCTAAATTTTACAATTGTTTATTAATGCCCGGTTGCAAGAATGGAGATCAATTCCCAGATCAACTGTTCTCAAATCACCGTTGATATCAGATTAAATTTTAACACCATTGTTTGAATGCAAGATCAGTTGATCCTGCACTCTGTGAGTTGATCGTTCATTTCATAATTTTTACTGGGGCAAGTAATTGTGAATGAACTAATCTAAAATTTTATTCCATCTGTCAAATTGTTATAGCGACATAAATTTGCCATATTACACATAATTAGTTTGTTATTAGTTTGAATATTAGTTTAAATATTAGTTTATTTATTTACTATCATTAGTTTTGTTACACTACCACAATAATTTAGTTTTTTTTTTTCCTTTTAGTTATTAATATTACATTTTAGTTAATATAGATATATTTCTTCATATTTTGTATTAGATTAGTATTGCCTGTTACTTGCTTCATTAAATTAAATTAGTTTTTTCCATTATTTTATACTTAAAATAGATTTTCTTCTCTTTATATTATTTTATTTTTTATACATTTTCTTACACATTATTTTACTTTTTATACATTTTCTTATACATTATTTATATATATTAATAATTAATACATTCTAAAACTGTTGTTATTTTAGGTTAACTTTTTTAACTTGTAACTTTTTATTAACTAAAACAAAAATTACCCTGTCTATATCTCCAGCAAATATGCTGTGCTTATATTACAGTATAAACATGATTAAAAAAGGGGGAAAACGATGATAAAAATGTTTCAAAACGAGATCTATGCCGTAAGTCAAAATATTTTACTAATGGCGGTAGGAATTTGGCTTGATCTCGACTTGATCGGTGAATTTTCGGGTATCAATTTAATGCGCGATTTGTTCCGCGATCAAGAGGTAATTTGTTTTCTTGCAATAGTTTGATACACGATTTGATGCAAATCAACGTTGATCGGATATCAAGCCATTTGATCCTGATTCTTGCAACCGAGCATGAGTCTATTAAATCGAGGATTTACTATATAAGTTATTGCCCATGATTAATCTATAACGCGGACAGATTTTGTAAATATGTTGGATAATTTTTCAATTTAGGTTATCCAAGTCCATCTACAGGATATCCTGGACCTTCAACAGGCTACCCTGGACCATCAACCGGTTATCCTGGCCCATCTACTGGCTACCCAGGCCCATCAACTGGCTACCCAAGTCCATCAACAGGTTACCCAACTCCATCTACTGGTTACCCTAGTCCTTCAACCGGATATCCAACAACTTCTTACCCCTCCACAACCAGATACACTCCTCCCACTACCAGATATACTCCTCCCACTACAATTTACACCAACCCCACCACGGAATATCCCAGAGGTCCTTCAACTACTACTTCCCGTTATCCTAGTCCAACTACTGGTTATTCTACTACAGTACGGCCTCCAACTACTGGTTACCCAACTACAGGATATCCCTCAACTAGTACGTTAAAACTGTTTCATATATTTATTAATCAGCACCTTATTCAGTATGTATTCAGGGGATTCCCCTAAATTTTAGTACATTGACAAAATGTGTAGCGCGGACACCGATATTTTGGATGTTTGCCATTGCTGATAGTACTAGGTTAGAATAGTACAATATAATGAGTATTAGTATCAACAATATATAATACTTCATGAGTATATAAAATATTTTCGGACGTTTCGGAAACGATCTGTTTCCGTCTTCAACGATCACAAGAGTGATAAACTATTCAAGTATTAGTTTCATGCTCTGATTATTTCTGAGACAAAAGGATTCAAATTTTATCCCAATTATTTATTACATCACTTAATTTATTACGAACAAAATACAATGATACTAACAAAATGAACAGTGTGATTTTAAAGATACATTTTGTAAAAGCGTGAGAATATTATCATGAGAATCTACTTTATATTTGTTATAACAATTATAATGTTACAAAGTACAAGGTGTCTCAAAAGAAATTTTATATTTAGTGGATCGATTAAAAAAAAAAGTAAGCCGTATATAGAAAAAATGTTTATTAATTATTAAAATACACTTTTTGGGGATTTATTTCTTCAAAAATAATATCGTCTAAATGTAGACCCTCGCGTTCTCGGCACTCATTTAATCGAACAGTAAAATTACTTATGACGTCTCGGCAGGTGGACTCAGGGATGGCTGCCATTTCGTGACGGATATTTTCTTTCAAATGCGCCAGTGAAGTCGGTTTATTGGCGTAAACTTTAGATTTAAGATAACCCCATAGGAAAAAGTCCATAGGGGTTAAATCTGGACTGCGTGGAGGCCAATTTATGTCACCTCTCCGGGAGATAAATTTGCCTGAGAAAATTTCACGAACACGTGGCAGAGACATATTGGACGTGTGTGAAGTTGCTCCGTCCTGTTGGAACCATGTTCTTTGGTTATAGCCAGGAAAGTTTTGCAGTTCAGGTACCAAGAAGTTGTCTAACATCTCCATATAACGCTCTGAATTCACTGTAACTGCACGCCCCCTTTCGTCTTCAAAAAAGTAAGGGCCGATAATTCCTCGCGCCGACATCGCAGCCCATACGGTCACTTTAGGCGAATGTAGGGGTTTCTGATGTTTGCGTTTCGGATTCGTTGCACTCCAGTAGCGGCAGTTCTGCTTATTTACGTGGCAATTAAGATGAAAATGAGCTTCATCCGAATACAAAAAGTTGGTAAACGTTGAAAATCGCTCAATCACCTGATTTACGAAATTAAGCCTCTGACTGGCATCTTGGGGCTTTAATTCTTGCACCAATTGAATTTTGTAGGGATGCAGCTTTAGGTCTTTGTGCATAATGCGATGTAATGATGATCTATGCACATTTAAAGCACTTGCGCGCTTCCGAATTGAAAAGTTCGGGTCGTCACGAACAGACTGATTAACATTCTCCACGTTTTCTACCGTTCTTGATGACTTAGGTCGCCCGGATTTTGATTTATCCAGCGTTGTACCAGTCTCTTCAAACTTTTTAACCCAATGTCGAATGAGAGGAATGCTTGGCGCATCATTTAAGTGGCGAAAACCTCGAATACTGCAGAATTTTCTACGCGCTACAGTCGCCGAATCACCGTTTTTGTAAAACTCTCGCACGCATAACGCGCGGTCTGGTCCCGAGAAACGCTCCATAGCGACTGAATTCCCAAGAGCCAGGCTACCGATTGACATAACCCCCGCGCCCATCGGATACGTTGCGTTCACGCAGTAAGCTAAATAAATATAAAATTTCTTTTGAGACACCTTGTACAAATACAAAATTTTACTTTAAATAATTCTGAATAAACCTCCAATCAGTGGCGTCCTGAATTTAATCCCTTAAAATTTCAATTGTTTTCTGAATTTTGTTTATAGTAAAAATAAAATGCTTAAAATGACAATTTATGATTAAACTATTATATCAGCTCGGTATCATGGTATAAAAATAAAGTAACGATCAAAGTATCCGAAATACAGATACAAGATACTTAAATTTAAATATCTAGATACAGACACATATTTCAAAAAGTATCTAATTTGTATCTAGATGCTTGAAAAATTATCTAGTTACTGTATCTAGATACTTGTAACTAAATACATTACTGGCGGGGGATACGTTCGGCCAATATGCCGCGAATTCGGTAAAAAATCCCTTAAAGCATCAATGCTAAGAATTCTGTATCATCGTAGCATCCGTTGATACGCAAGGGAAATTGAGTGGCAGAGGAAGAGGTGAAAGGAGGAACTAAAATAACTATGATAATTTATAACTTTATAATATTACAGGTTATCAAACAATCCCAACTCGTCCACCATACCAAACAACAGAAAGACCAGATCATGATGGAGACGAAAGTGAGCATACAGGCAGTGTCACAAACCCAGAAGACGATGAATCCAAACATCCTCCCCATATCCACGCAATCGACGTCCAATGCGCGAAAGACATGATGACAATTAACCTAGAATTCAACAAAGTCTACAACGGCATAATCTACTCAAAAGGCTTTTACAATAACCCAGAATGTCGTTACGTAAACGAAAACTCAAATCAAATCAAATACACATTCACAGTCAGTCTTAATTCTTGTGGAACTGAATTTATAAACGCATTTGACACACAAGGACAATCATATTTAGAAAATGTATTAGTTTTACAGAACGAAGCCGGTTATCAAGAAGTTTGGGATACTATCCGTAGTGTTAGATGTCTATGGGAAGGCAACTTAAATAAAGCTCTAAGTGTAGCTTTGAGTGTTGGTATGCTAAGTCAAGAAATTGTAACATTTAGCGGTGATACTGCAATGGCACGTCTTGATATTCAGCTTGGTCGTGGTCCATTTGCACCCAATGCAAATGGTTTAGTGAAAATCGGTGAAACTATGACTTTAGTCGTCTCAGTAATGGGTGATCCAGGCTTTGACATACAGGTTAGAGACTGCAAAGCTAGAGACTCAAACGGTGTGAATAACATCGCATTGACAGACACAAATGGTTGTGTATTAAAACCAAAAATATTTGGTGCTTTCCAAAAAACAAGAAACACAGGAAATTCTGGTGCTTCTATTATTGCTTACGCATATTTCTCAGCGTTTAAATTCCCAGATGTAATGGATTTGATTTTGGAGTGTAATATTGAGTTATGTAAAACTGACTGTGAGGTTTGTCCTGATCCTAATCAAAGAACAGAGCCAGGTGCACGCAGGAGAAGAAGAGAAATTAATAATGAAACACTCAGCGATCCTGTTACAGTTGGAAAATTACTTAGGGTTATTCTTCCAGAAGAAATAAGCGATAATGCTCTTATTTTAAGCTCACATAAAGATGATGTTTGTATGTCAACGCAAGCATTTGTTTTTTCGTCTTCATTATTAATATCATTACTTACATTCAGTTGTATATTTAGTGCTTACTTATGGTTGCACAAATCAAGTAATTTTAAATAATTTTTAAGTGTTCCTATGCCATTTATTGTTTTATATATATACGCCATTTTTCCTGACTCAAAAAATGAAATAAAAATTGTAAATATTTAATACTGCCTTACAGGTTAAAATGGTTTAATATTTTTACAGTTTTGTAAATTATTTCTGATACTGCCCAGTTATGTACAAGATATATTTATAAGAATAAATTTATAAGTTCTGTGATTTTGTATGAATTAATACTTTTCCTACTACAGAATCCTATTATAAAAAATCAACTGTGGCCACCACAGGACCACCATCACAAAGTACTTGTAGAAAATACATTCTAGCAGCAGAGTAGAAATAATTTGGCCTAATATTTTCTAACAGAGATATTATTTATCATGACCATGGAAACGTTACATATAAGTATGAAAAAATAAATACTTTTTTCAATTTTTTTTTCGTTTTATCAAAAAATGTCTCAAATAAAAGCTATTCTCAATTATTAGCTATTGCTTTTATAGCAACTTTTGTTAAATAATTTTTTTCGAAATATTTTTCTGTTGTGAAATATAAATAATAAATTCTAATTAAATTTTAAAATATTTCTTACCTTTTTACAACTTTTAAGCACAAATTTTCAGTTTAATTTCCTTAAAAAATATCAAATGTCATCATTAGACAAAAATAGGTAGCCATCTTCGGATACTTAGCGTCAGATGACGACACGTCCCTAGGGCCAATCAAAAGGCCTAATTAAAAAGTCCTTGATCAAATTTTATCTGCATAAATTACAATTAAAACATACGTTTTTCCAATAAATTACATTGTAATCCTAATGGCGTATATTTATATTTTGATTTGATTCAGAAATGTATGGCAAGTGCTGCTAACCCGGGAATACACCTTAACTAAACCAAATATCTGAACTAATTACTAAATTAGACCAAATAATTAGAGCGGATTAATGGAAACTAGTTCAAATGACTGTAGCTCGCTTATTTATGAACGGATTTTGAAAATACTTACAGTTTTAGAATTAGGAGTGCATGAGGCTTCCGACTGTATAGTCAAAAACATCAAATTCGCAAGTTGGTAAAAAAATTTGCTCCAGTTTTGACCAAAAATAGAGCACGGCCATAACTCGCTTATTTATGGACCGATTTCGATGGGATTTGACACAGAATATTAGAATTAGTGTCTCCTGGTATGTAGGTGTTCAAAATTCATGTATCTGTACAAAAAAGGCCTAAATGGGGTCCAATTTTTTTTAAATTACAATATTTTTAATGTTTATGGGCCAATTTTGATAAAATTTTATACATGGAGATAGAATTAGTTTCTGCTCCATATATGAGAGACAAAGTTTATATATCTATACAAAAAAAAAAACCTAACGGGGGCCCTATTTCAAAGAATTAAATAAATGTTATATTATATTTTTTCGTTTTATCAAAAAATGTCTGAAATAAGTTGTTAGTTATTGCTTTTATAGCACCTTTTGTTAAATAATTTTTTTCGAAATATTTTTCTGTTATGAAATCTTCGCAAAAATCTTAAAATCGACACGAGTAAACTCCCATTTCTAGTCGACCGATTTTTACCAAAAGATGATCAACTCGTGCCATTGATCTCAAAAGATTAAATATGAAGTTTCATAAAAATCCTTTTAGCCGAATTTGCTCTGCACGTGTACACAGACAGACGGACGGACAGACAGACCGACAGACATCATGCTAAAAATAGTCAAAAAGTTATGTAGGGACCTCAATTCGTGGAGATGCATCGAAATCTAGAAATGTCAAAATCGGTATGATCACAATACCTCCCTTATATATGTTGACGGTCGGTAAAAATTGAAGTGAAGTGTGAATTTTCACACATTTCAGGGTTTTGCAGGTATTTAATAGGTGTAAGAAGCCAACAACTGGATGTCTAGGTATAGGGGAAACTTTTTAAGATCGCAGCGCCATATGCGGCAAAGCTGGAACACTCGAAAGTGACATTAAACCGTTACTCGTGTATTTGTTTACATGGTGAAAATGAACACGAGTTGTATATTTCATTGGTTGTTTTAAGTCATATGCTCCGCCACTCTGGTTTCGTATACATGACACATAGAATGAAAATATAATTCCAACAGGTTATTAAATTTACGCTCTTAAAAATTAAATGCAACATTTGCCAAAATATAACGAGAATTTTGACAATATAAATTAAAAAAATAAAAATGCACAAAACAAAAAATAAAATCGTCTCAGGAAACGAACCCTAGTTTGTAATTTAGGAAGCGAGGAGGCTAACCATTACACTATGAAAGCTTACTGGTTTACTGTGCTACATAACGTATTACATATTTTACATCGTCAACAAAAAATCACAAAAAATGCGTTATTTTCCGAAAACATAATCAAAAATTCCCATTCACGCCAAAGTACATTACTTAGAATTTTTTCAGATTTTTAGTTTAAACCAACTGGGCTACAGGGTATGGAAAAAAATTTTTTTTTGCACAATTTTGGCAAAAATTGATCAATTTCAGTATAGATGACTTTTTTCGATCATATTTTATTAAAGAAGTTAACAATGCTTACACAGTTACCAAAAATAATGATCTTATTTTAAATAACATGGCAAAGTAGTTAAAGGTTAAATAACAAAAAATTCATTTCTAAAAATATGTTTATTAGTTAATGAAACAATTATGACTGGAATTATATCAAAATATTAAATACAAAAATATTTTAAGATGTATGAACAACTCGTGATAAAGCAACATAACTTTTTTTCGTTGTAAGATCGTGATATCCAATTGGACCTGTTTCACAGTCGGCACACGTTAGATATTTATAATTTCCTACCGTATTCGAAATACCGATATTTTCAAATGTATACATATCTCCTACTTCCCAAAATAATGAAACAGATTCAGTCTCCGGTTGGCCATCAAAGCCAGTTTTTTGCTTAATCAGCGGCAGTTGGAACTGAAAAAATTAAAAACTGTTAACAAGATTCATCAATTAAATGAATTTAGAAAATATAAATACGTAAATTTAACTTAACTGCAAAAAATATAATAAAAAACAGAGTATTTCTTAAAAACTTTAATATTTTATAAATTGTAAGTAAATAATTATAGGTTAAAATCGATTTTTAAGTTTTACCTCTGAATTATAAAAATCAGCTGAACCAGGGTTCAATACTTTTGATCCACAATATTTACATTTAACGGTATTTAAATTTTTGCCATCCGATATTTCACTATCAAAATTATCAGCACAATTAGGCATATTTACAAATTCTAAATAATCTTGACGGTTTAAATTTGTCAATGCAAAAGGGAGGTTCACAATTGATTGAAATTAAAATTATACGTAACATCAATAATAGTTTCAACGTTATATAGATGGCGTTGATTTCGACTCAGTTGACTGACCTCCATTATGGCCCGGTTACACGATGCCAGTAACTTGTGCAAGTACTGGCACAAGTACTTGTGCCAGTACTTGCACAAGTCGTTTTGTCGTTTACACGTATTCCAGTATCTTATTTAAGTAATCTTGCAAAGAACCCGAAACACACTGCAAAATGTAGATGCTTCCAATTATTTTTTATGCGTAAAACCGTCTTTTTAACGCGCCAATTTTCGATGTTTAACTTAATTTTATGTATTTTATGCGTACGTCTTCTCAAACAAAAATGAATTGGTGCCAAAAACTACATTTATTAAAAAAAGGTGTGAAAAAGTTTGTTTTTGTAACCGCGAAAATACAACAGCTGTTCACGGCGGCCATTTTTAAGTCACTGGCACGGCTACTTGTGCCAGTAAATAGGAACGGCTTCTATTCACTTGACTTGCATGAGATACTTGTGCCAGTACTGGCACCAGTACTGCATGTACGTTTACACGATGCCAGTGGCTGGTGCAAGTACTTACTGGTGCAAGTTACTTGCATCGTGTAACTGAGCCATTAGGAGGTTTTAGTCTCCGTTTAATTTTAGTCTTTGTTTTAATCTTGTTTTAATTTTAATCTTAAAAGATAAACTATTATATCGCTACGAGCAAGTTCATACAACACATTGATTTCGTTTTACACTACGTTCTTAAAACCGACCTTGAAAGATAACTGACATTCAACTTTTCTTAGCAATAAGATTAAAACCATTCAAATGCGCGTGCGCTAACATTGACATAAAATCTGCAGGTTATATATACGAACTATTAACAATTTTATTATTGTTTTTATTCCGGAACATCTTTATTCTCAATGTTTATTTCTTTAATCGTTATCTATAACCAAAGATTTTCATTTTTGACGTTTCATATAACAAGCTTTGTCCGTCAACACTGAACGAGTACACTACGCGCGTGCGTTTTTTTGCAATGATTCACAAAAATAAAACACAAACAAAAAAACACGTCTCCATTGAACAAAATAAAACAATGTTATTCTCGTATCTTCCGAAAATCGCCACCAGATGTCAGAGCGCTTAAGAAGTTTCCCCTATCATGAAAATGACACATAACTATTTTGGGTTAGAGTGAATTTAAATAAGAACTTACCTAAACATATTTAGCTGAATAGTATCGAACTCCATTAACAGTTGAAGCTCTAGCTTGTTTTGCCAAAAGAGCATTTGCATCAATTTTATCTGTTGTGAAACATCTAAAACAAATACAATGTCAATAATAAATCTTCACTGAACATCCATTTTCTTACTTAATATACGGAGCAATTTCTGCACCCGTCCATTTTGTTTTCACTTTAAACAAATGTTGCAACCTAGCTTCTAAAGTTTCTGGAAGATTATATTCAGAAAATGCCCAGATAGCATTAGGTTCTGAATTTCTATCAATAATAGCAATACCATACAACATTTCTTCCGTAGGATTCATTCCTTCAGGTACAGAATCTTTCCAGGCTTGTAAAAAATCTTTCAAATTAAATTTGGTGGCATGGTGTAACAAGATGGAGGCTAATATTTTACAAACATCAGTTTCTTTATATTGGTACAACTGTATATCATCAACTACTTTAGATTTAATGGTGTAAAAATTGAACATTTTTTCTAAAATTTCTTCTGGAACAATTTCTTTCCATGCAGAAATTGTTTCTTCACGATTTATTTCGTCTAAAGCCCAAGAATTTTCTTCAATTGATTGTAGCATATATGATATTGCTCTAAAATGATAATCTAAATCTAATAATCGGACTTTATTTTTAAAAATTATTGCATCTATATCAACTAAGGCTTTTGTTAATTCTTTTTCTGAAGCTTGAGCTTTATCCAGTAGTTCTTCAAATGTTAAAAGATCTTTTTCTTTTATTTTGTATTCATTTTCAAGTCCGTTAAATTTGGTGGCTTCCAAAAGTTTCATTATTTTCTTTAATGGGGGTTGACACGGTAAAACTTCCATATATTTATAGTTTTTACCCACAATATTAACTTCTAAGATATCATTTTCTGTCTTATTTTTTAAGTCAGCAGCAAATTTTAGACCAGAAACTAATATTAAACTATTTGATGTTTCACATTCCCTAATATCATATGTTCGAGATTCAGTGCATAGCATGACACTATCTTCATCTACACCTTTAAAAGATATGTTATCTCCACATTTCAGGGATTCAAGTAAATAATTGTCTAGCTCCAGGAGTCTATATTGTTCTTTTTCAAAATTTTCAGGAGTTGTTTGTATTATTTGGGTGACTGGAACCATATCTGATACTTTTAATTTTGCTCTTAATAAAGCATTTTCGATTTGTTCTTGAGTACGGATTCTGGAAAATTATAAATTCATTATTGAGACAAGAAAAGAGTACTTTTGGAGATGTGGAATGGACATACGAGAAGTAAAGAGTAAGAGAAACGGAGGAAAAATATAGTAGAAGAATTGAGAAGGAAGGATAAAGAGTGAAGTGACGCCTAGCGGAATATTTTGGAACTTAACGTAATAGGATTTTGTTGGATGTAGCTCATTTAATTGCATTGTTTGTATTTGTTAAAATGAAGAAAACTTTAATAAAATGTCTTTAAAATCGCAACAGAAAATTAACTGCAATGTGAATTCTTGTGTATCAAATGGCAAATGTCAAAAAATTCTATTCCAATCGCCATTTTATAAGCGAAAACAGCGCCTCTATAGGGGAAAAATTTTAAGATCGTAGCGCCACGCGGATTTTTTTGAAACCATTCTAAATCAGATACCACTTGACATTTACTAGTAAATAATAGCGAAAAGTGTATCAAAAAACGACAAAAAATAAATAATTGTTTGGGATTTTCTGATTTTGTGAAGTGACAACACTTGTAAACATCTAAAATACTACATTTTGTGATCTGGTTTTAAGTTATGGCGATTTTCCATTGTCGATTATTTTAACTATATTGGGGGAAATAATAATTCCCGTGTTCTTTACCAAGGGGTAGAAATCTACAATGCTGGGCATATAATATTGTGTGGAGTCACTGAAAAAAACAGAGAGTTCATAAAGATTTATGCATTATGCCTAGAGACTTGTGCATTACAAACCCACACACAATAACAGGAATTTTCAAGATATGCGATAATAAATACAAAATTGAAAATAGTTTTTGTAGTCACTATCATTAAAATGTAATGAGCAAACTTTGATATAAGGGCTCACTTTTTTTCCAATTTTTAAATTGTTTATCTAAACATCGCGTCGATTCCTAACCTCTTGCTTTCCCAATTTTGTTTCGAACCGTACGGTGTCTGATATTAGTGGAAACAAATGAAACGATATTTCCGGGTTTCTTCTTTTCAATGAATTGCACATAGACACACAACAATATGTATTATACATTTTTCAATGATTATAATAAAACTTTAAAAACAAACTTCATACAAAACCAATACACAAAACGAAATGTTATCTGATATACACAAGTTCATGAAACGCTCACCAGATGGTAGGGTGCTTAGCTGCAAATCCCTATAAACTCTGCAGAATGTGCAAGATAGAAGAAATCTTGTAGCATTGCTAAGAGGTGCAAGGCGATGGCAGTCTGGGAGGAAGAGATAGAGGAACTGATGAGTGAAAAAGGCAAGGGACATTACTTTAACAACTAGTCACGTGACTGATTAAAAGTAAACGTAACAACATAAATGTTACAAGTTCAATGTAAGCAGTTGTGAACCACCCAGACAATTTATAACCACAAATTTTATAAACTAAACAGTTAAACAATAAAATGTCATATTAAGTTCTACTCATTTGTACGTTATATGTTAAAGATTTATTATTGACACATTTCACCTTTATTAACCAGTAGTAAGCAATAATTTTGAAATATATTTAAAAAAATAACTTACCCGCCGCAGTCTGCCATACTTGCGCCTTAAGGTCTGACGTTTAATCCTAACCAACTTTCCAAACAAAGTCCAAGGTGGGGTGATGTCGCAGTTGATGTTTTAGTGGTCCATATTTTAATTGGTTTTTAATAGTTAGTTTGTGTTTGTAACAATGTCAGCTCCTATGAAACCATGGGAAAATACTGGAATGGGTAGAAATTTACAAAGTTCTGCCTCAATACAAAATATAGTGTCAACCCCAGTTGGAAGAATGAGGGTTACACCTCCTGTACCACCTAGACCAAATTCCCAAGCCACAGGAATGGGATATAACACAGGTAAAAATAAATTTTTAGTTTTCTTCATTGTTATATGAAAATAATATATAGAACTAAAAAAAATGTTACATGACTTTGCAAATATAAACAAAGATAACAGATTTTATCAGAAAAGTTTGAAGTTTAAATTAGGAAATTGTTTTATTCAATTTTTTTCTATGTTTGTTTCTTTTACTTAGAGTTGTCGTCTATTATTTTCTTTATTATATCTTTTTAATTGATTCATAGATCTGCATATATAGATCTGCTATACTAGACCAAAGGTTTTAACCTTTTTAATCAGATCTGTTGCACATTGATCAGGGGGTCTATTCTGTAATTTTTCAACAATTGTTTTCACACCGTTCAGGTCATTTTTATACATACTGTACTGAATGAACTTTCGACAGAATTCTGTGAAAAGAATTGTTGGAAAGCTTACGGAATAGACCCCCAGAAAGTCTTCGTTCATCAAATTTTGTAAAAACCCTTATACCATCATTTTGTCGTCTGTCTGTATGTTCGGTAAAAAGTGTAGCCAAACAGCTAACCCTAGAGAGTTAAATTTGGCATGCTTATACAACTCTTTGACCCACACATAGGAAAAATACTAAAACATCTAAAAATCATATCCCCCATAAAATATAAACAAATATGTGCTCATCGAAAAAAAAAAAAAAAATTTGAATCCTGAATAGGGTATCAAATAAGACCTCCTAGAACGTGTATCAACGATCAAAATTTTATTTTCGCAAAATAAATTATTTTGACGCGATTTTTGTCAAAATTGTGCAAAAAAAAAAATTGTCCCACACCTGTAGCCCAGATGCTTTTAAACTAAAAATCTGAAAAAATTCTAAGTAATGTACATTGGTGTGAACCGGAATAGTACAACAGGAATTTTTGATCAGATTATGTTTTCGGAAAAGAACGCATTTTTTGTGTTTTTAACTAAAATATGTTAAATATTTAATTCAGTTTATAACACAGTAAATAAGTAAGCGTTCGTAGCGTAGTGCGTAGTGTCCTTGTTTCCAAATTTGCAAACTACAGTTCGATTCCTGTCAATTTTATTTTTCCTGTTTTTTTTTTGCATTTTTATTTTGTTGAAATTATTTTGTCAAAATTCTAGTTATATTTTGGTAAATGTTGCATTAAAAGCGTAAATTTAATAACCAGTGGGAAGTGTTGAAATTATAATTTAATTCTATGTTTCAATGAATACGAAATCAGAGGGGCGGAGCTTATGATTTAAGCAACCAATGGAAGCCATAGGCGCTATTTTCAAAATCTTAATGAACCTTGCTATATAAAAAAAAAAAATACTGCACATATTTAGAAACTAAAATAATGGTACAGTCTGTTCCAAACGGTTAGGCGGAACTAGATTTTGCAATCTAGTTACTTTCATCGTTTAAATCGTGCTTATCGACCGTTTTGTTTAAGCTTTGTAAATCATATAATCTGTCTCAATTTGTAATACGAAACTAGATATGGTTACTTTGGTGACTGTTGTGGTGTAAACAGACTTTGCCGTATCTGTGTGAACCAATACTATGACAATATTGTAAATGTATTGTCAATATACAACATAAAAAATGAACTGTTACTGTTAGTTCCGTATTACAAAATGAGACAGATAATACTCACAATAAACATTTGTTGGTTAAGGTTAATATCATTTTAAATTGTCATTTTCTTTATATTTTGATTTTTTGTGTTATTTCCCAATTATTAATTTGTTTGTCATTAAAATATATAAAAAATAATAATTTAATTTTGACATGTCATTCGTTTCCATGGTTTCATTGTTGGAATTTTAAATTGTGACATTCCAACGTGAAAAATGAAATAACCCAAGCAAGGTCCCTTCTCGTGACAACCTAAAAGAAGGAAATTCCCATTTAGTTCCGCTTAACCGTTTGGAACAGACTGTATTAGGCAATCGAATTAAAATTCATAAAAAAATATTTTGACATAAAATTTGTTTTGGCATCCCAAATAATCATCATTCACTTACTAAATACCTGCGAAACCCTGAAATTTGTGAAAATTCACATTTCACATCCTTTTTTTTATATATTGAAGTTGGCTTTTCCTGAACAAAATGATCAAAAGCTTCAATCAATCGGTAAAAGTAACGAATTGAAAATCTAGTTCCGCCTAAACCAAAGGAACAGACTTTAGTATACATTTTATAAAAAAAAGTTGGATTATTTCACATTCTTTACATACTCTTATTCAGTGTTGTAATGTATCTAGGTATTTGTATCTAGATACAGTAACTAGATACTGTGCAAGTATCTAGTTACTGTATCTAGGTACATTTTAAAATATGTATCTGTATCTGTATCTAGATATTTAAATCAGTATCTAAGTATCTGTATTTCAGGTACTTTTTTCAGATACTTTCCTATTTTGTCTTTTTCAAGGTCTTTTTACAAAATATGTCCTTACGATTTTTCAAGTTGGTAATACATTTAGCATCATTCAGATATTTGAATTTTAAGTTTAAATTAACCAATCAGCGACCAGTAAACTCTTTATTGCTTGGTGGCGAATTATGATAAAATACAAGTTCTATATGTAATTATATGTAATTAATTAAATTTTGGAAAACATTCTTTTATTTTTTATTTTTTTTTATTTTTTATTTAAAAGAAAAGAAAAAAATAAAAGGATGTTTTCCAAAATTTAATTAATTATATATAGAACTTGTATTTTATCATAATTCTCAAACTTATAATTTATTTATTTATTTAATTTATTTTTATCTATAAAATTTTAATAAAGTGTAATTGTATTTCCAGCTCTGAATAAATTTAAAAAAATAATAAATAAAAAAAATAAATAAATAATTTTATTAACAACGGTTAAGTAAAACAACCATTAAGTAATTATCTAATCTAAGAATAAGAATTAATTTTATAAATGTGAATTAAATAATGAAAAATATAATAAATAAAATTGTTGTTTTATTTTTGTCATCCTAAATACTCATTTAATAATCATTAATTTATTAGCGAACAAAAAATGTACGAGATATCCGCTGAAATTGGAATAAAAAAGTGATTTTTTTAAAGATTACATAGGTATATAGTTAGTTAATATTTCTGACACACAGCTTCAAAGGCTAGTTATTTCTTTTTTTTGTGGTGTTTTAATTTTTCCGAAAGTATCTTAAAAGTATCTTGAAGTATCTAGATACATTGTAAAAAAAAATGTATCTGTATCTAGATACTTTTTAAAATTTGTATCTGTATCTGCATCTAGATACATTTTTCCTCAAGTATCTGTATCTGTATCTAGATATATTTTCAAATGTATCTATTACAACACTGCTCTTATTTAAAAATATTGTTCAGGTGCATCCTACAATTCACTAAACAGAAACTACGGCTATAGTCCGTTCAGCAGTTACGGTGGTTACGGCTCTTACGGAGGTTATGGTGGTTCTTACGGTGGTTATGGAGGTTTGGGCGGTTACGGCAGTTATGGCAGCAGCTATGGTGGATTTGGTGGCCCACCAGCGATGGGTTACGGCGGATATGGACCAGAAAGCAGGTACTATTAAATTATTCTTATATTTTTTTTTATGCATTATTTTATTTAACAATGTTAAATATTAGATAACTTATTTAAATAATGATTTCCTGTAATTTTCTATGTAAAAAATATTTGTTTAAGAGTTAAAGTACAATTGTTGACCCTGTAAACTTTTAAAGAAACTAACTGATAAATTTGCAAAAGACATCAACAGACGTCAGCTTTGCAAAAATTAGGACATTTTTTTAATTTAAATTCATTGTATACAGGAAAATAAAACTACCATTTTTGGTTGACCAATCATTGTGGAAACGACAATTGCCGATTCGTGGTTCGGTTATTGCTTGTAGGATGCTAAAATTACTTTAAATATTTGCGCAATATTGTTTACGAAAAACGAGACTAGCCATTTTAATGGATCAAATATGGTAATAAAAAAAAACGAATAAAGCGCAAAAAAAAACAGCAAAAAATGCGATAAAAAAGTGGTCGGTTGACCGCATTAGCATATTTTTAATTGCCATAATTTTCAGTGTTTATATCAAAATGCTTCAGATTGTTTTTGATCTTATAATCGTATGCTAATGCGGTGTTAAATATTTTTTTATTGCTTATTGTAAAGATATGTAAAGATAAAAAAATCAGCTGTGGCCACCACAGGACGACCGCCTTCACAAAGTACTTGTTTAATTTATGTTGCTTTATCAAAAAATGTCTCAAATAAAAGTTGTTAGTTATTGCTTTTATTGTAACTTTTGTTAAATACTACTATTTTTTTTCGAAATATTTCCCTATTGTGAAATATTCGCAAAAATTTTAAAACCGACACGAGTAAACTCCTATTTCTAGTTAACTGATTTTTACCTAATGTTGATCAACTCATGCCATTGATGTCAAAAGCTTATATATGAAGTTTCATATAAAACCTTTTAGCCGAATTTGCTCTGCACGTGTACACGGACCGACCGACAGACATCATGCTAAAAATAGTTAAAACGTTATGTAGCGACCTCAATTCGTGGAGATCTATCGAAATCTCGAAATGTCAAAATCGGTATGATCACAATACCTCCCTTATATATGTTGGCGGTCGGTAAAAATATAGAATAGACTTGAAGAATGATATTAAATTAATGAAATTTGTATTTGCACCTCAAAGAATAGCAAGCAGAAAATATTATGAAGCAAAAATAATATCTTATTCCATAAAAAAGTTATTAATTATTAAATATTAAACAGTTTCAAACACCCTCCCTTAGTGACGTAGCTTGCTACAGGAGTGTCTGAGATTAATATGTGGCCAAATTATTTTTTATTTTCGTTAATTTTTAAAACAGATGATCAAAATATAAAATGATATAAACTTTATGTTTGACATAATTAGCAAGGGATGTTATCGAATTATTAATATGGCGCTCGTTGACAGCAAAGAATATGACAGTTGACAGTAAAACAACTGTTGTGTTTGGTACCAGAGGCGTACGTACATTAATTCATTTTCAGACGATTTCATTTTAAAATATTTCTCTTAATATATATATTCTAAATTAATTTCAAATCAATTTATTCACTGGCTTTTATATTCTAACATTATTTAAACATATACCTCCGTTTTACTTATTAGAAATAATAAGTAGTAATATATTCACTGTACACTTAGTTTGTACGCCTATGTTTACAAATTTGGGTTAAAATAACAGAGACAAATAGAATAATACCCTTTTCACACTAGAACTTTAAGACGAGTGAACTTAAAGTTCACCGATGTTTAACATCGGTATGTTTTCACACTTGATATTTAAATCTCTGGTGCTGTCATCAGCTACAGTAATTTTGTCCTTAAGTTACCGTCATGAAATTACCAGTTTTGAACTGTCTGCGCAGACGCACATTTTGAATTATTATAAACAAATATGGATATTTCATTTCATTCTACAATAAAGACACTACAATAAAGAATATATTACACCTGTATTAACATGTAAGTCGATACATTTTATCTCAATTATTGTAGCTCTGTATTTTATTAAACACATTATTAAAATAAATAATTTTATTATAACAATAAGTATAAACTTCTTATAACGTCGATATAATACAGTATTCTTGTTTATGATAATATAAAATGTTGACAGCACAAATTCAAGGAGTATTTTTTTATAATAGAAATTAAGTTGGCAATGCGGACGATGTTTAAGACGCAGATCTCTGTCTTAAACATCGCTTGTATTTAGACGAGGCCATACGGTTTCACATTAGCGTTTAAAGATACATTCATTTTAACATCCGATCTTAAAGTTCTAGTGTGAAAAGGGTATAAGTTGAGACAGATAACTATTTTTCTGCAGTGTAAACTTTTCACGTTCTTACCCAATCAAAAACAAGATCGAAATAGCTCCTATCTTGCCCACATTCCATTCTTTAAAAAAATGAAGCATAGAACTCTTTTCCACAGTACATTTTTTTACCATTATTGAATAAAAGGTAACAAAAAACATGTAAATCAGTGCACATAAACCGAAATTACGACAGTTTTAAAATATTATATTATGTGCAAATTGAGAATTGCAGGCGCTGACTTAAAAACGAGCTGTTTCTCTCATTTCTAGTTATATTTTAATTATTATTATTAGTCACTAAAAAAATTAACTTAACATGATTTTATTTTTCAGTTTTGTCCAACTGGCTGAAGAGAGCACACGTCCTGCTTTTCAAAATATAGAATCCGTAGTTCGTGCTTTTAGTAGCATATCAATGATGATGGATTCCACATTTTTCGCAATAACTAGTTCATTCCGAGCTGTGCTTGGGATAGCTGAAAACTTCGGAAGATTACGATCAATGTTTGGACAGATTTGGCAATCTTTCGCTCTGTTCCGACTCCTTAACTGGCTGTATAAGAAGTTCCTTCTAACTCTAGGATTGAAAAAGGCTTCAGATTTTACTGGACACGCCTGGGAACAAGCAATCGCTGGTACAGTTGCTGAAGCAACTCCAAGAGGTGCCAGTTGGCCCATTTTCGTATTTTTAGGAATAATTATATCAGCACCATACCTGATTAGCAAAATGATTCCTTCCATTGGTGGTAAGTTTCATTTTTTAACTAATTAATAACACAGGTCTACAAAAAAAATATTTTTTTTTTTAGTCTTTATTTTAATGACTATTTTCTGTTTCCTTCGAAAAATAACTAAAACCTTCGTTTATTTTTGAAAAACTTTGCTTTTGTACATTTTACAACGATCAATATATATTTATTTATTTTTATGACCATATAAGGAGAAGGGCGTTATATTAAGTAAGGGTGGGGACGAGCGGGTGGAAAGCAAGTGGCATTTCACTTACGTGGTTGTAAACACGAGATAGACTCATCCTGCTATATTTGCGGCGAATTTATCAAAACAAGGGAATAGTTGGATTTCTGATGGGAATGCATCCCATCAGAAATCCAAACATCTTAAAATCCCCTATCATTGGCCAGGTATACTCATACTTTAAACTCTCAAGCACCATTTTCACACTTTCGTAATTTTCCAAAGGAATGAGCCAAAGGAAGAGATGGAAATTTATTTCCATTGTGAAGGACAGCTTTTAAACTTTTTGTAGAACTGTCTATGAAAAGACGCCAGTCAAAAGGAATGCATGAGATTCCGACCGCCTTACATAGGCGGTTATACTAAATATCCTTGCTACCTTTATTTTTGTCGGACCACAAATTAAGAAAATAATGGCCAGTGACGAATTTTCACAGATACTCAATACTCATGAAAGGAAAGCTTGAAAGCAGTGGTTCATGGTTTTCTCGGAAATAACAGAGCAGACAATTACATAGAGGTTATTGCAACTATGCTTGATAACTTTAAACTCATGGGTTGCAGAATGTCCCTTAAAAGTGCATATGTTACATGCGTACTTGGACCAATTTAAAGATAACATGGGAGCCTATTCGGAAGAACAAGGTGAACGTTTTCATCAAGATGTGATGGACTTTGAACGTCGTTATCGGGGGCAATACAATGAGAGAATGATGGGGGACTATATTTCGGGGCTAATACGAGAATGTCCATGCTATCACAGAAGAAATACGAAAAATAATCATTTCTAAACTTTTTTATATATTCTGTTATAGTAGTTGTTTGTTTTCGAATGCTTTTCTTGTAAATAATACTGATTCAAATTCATGACAAAAGTTTGTATTATTTTTACATACAATAAAGGTCTGAAAAAAGGGAAATTTTCTTTAAATTCGTAATTTCATTCTGATAGCTACAAAAGCAAACTTTTTCGGGTAAAACTATTTTTTCTTTAATTAATAATGTGGAAGAAATAAAAATCAGATATGCAGAACCCAGACTCAAAATTCCTGTTGACCGGTGTAATTATACAAAAGTCCGGGATTTCTGTACACTGTTGTACAGTAACCAACAGAAAGCAGAAAGGAACAAATATAGATGGATTCATTTACAAAATCCTAAGATGGGTGATTTTTTTTTTGCAGCTGATCGTCGAGATCCTACAAATTGGCCAACTCCTGGTATTCGCGCCAGAGTTGCTTATGAATTCAGAGCATCAAATCCTCAAGAGTTATCTGTGACACCTGGAGAATTCGTCAAAGTTGCTCCAAAACCAATCCAAGAAGAAATGAATCTTCTTAACACAGGTTGGGTTTACGCTGTTTCCAACAGAGGCGTTGGCATCTTACCTGGTAACTACTTACAAAGAAAACCAACAAATCCAACATCTTCCAAACAAATGTTATCAGAAACTTTACCAAATGAACCTAAAATATTTGATGCAGGTGATAATGTTACTAATTTTGAGCCTGTTTCTGATAGTATACCGACTGCGTCAGATTTTGTATTGGCGGATAGTATACCGTCTATCTCAAATATTGCACCAGTAACTGATAATATACTTTCTACGTCTAATTTTGCACCTGATCCTATACTTGAAACTGTTGAAGAACAGGAGGAAAGTAGTGCTTAAATAATTTTTTTTTATAATGGGCAATATTTTTTACTTGAAATTTGGTGACAATCGAATATTTTCGTACTAAAAAACATCACGATTTGATAAAAATAAGTCAATAACTTAACTAACCAATAAATTTTTTAAAATACTTTTACCTTTTCGGTAAGAAAGGCTTAATGAGACCAATCCGGCCGACTGCGCCAATAACTTAGGACTGCGTAAAGCTAAAAATTATCAGTTTTCGAACAATATTTAATTTTGTTCGTCTACGTTCCAATTTACGTCGTCGTGATTTTTTATGCAAGAGTCATCACAAGTGCTGCAATAGCCTAAAACGATGTTTCAGGATTTTTTCTTTTTTGAAAAATGGTAGACAAAGCCAGTCCTAGGATTTGAGGGGCTGTGTGCAAAAAAATACAAATCAATAAAATTTTAATTTAATTGCAAATCTGTGGCCTCAAAACGTTTGTTCTTGCCGTTGGTCGCTAGCAATGGTATGGGCGTGGTTTCAAATCCTGAGTAAGTCATTTTGCAATATTTCGCTCAGTTCGGTGCGCTTGGTCTGGATGCGATTTAAGACTTTCATTATAAATTGCATTTAATTTTATGTAAAAACAAGAAAAGCTTATAGAAATGTAGTTAAATAAAATATATTTACTAGTTAAATAATATAAAATTATAGCTTTTCTTGTAGGTCCAATTGTGACAAAAAAATAAATTAATAATAATAAGAAATCAGCTGTGGCAACCACAAAACCGACCGTCACCACAGAGTACTTAAACAAAATACTTTCTAGCAGAAATTATTATTAAAAAATAACATGATATATACGTTGACAATTTCATGATAAATTATATTCCAAATGTTGAAGTGGAATTAAATGGAATTTTTATTTTCTCTAGTTGTCACGAGCTCATTTTTTAAAGATTGAAGTCGGCTTTTGTAAACAACAATCAAAGGCCTCATTCAATTGTTAAAATATATAATTTACGGTAATCGAAACGAAAACAATAATTACCCAGCAAACATTCAACTAACGGCCGAATGCTGGCAAACTGCTTTTATGCTGGTAAATTACTGGCACCAAAAGTAAGTGCAACGCCAGTATTAATAATGTACTTCACATTTGTATTTCGCATTCCGCCTATACGAAGTACTTTACCAGCATTTTATAAGCACTCTTCTTCACTCACACTTTTGACTTAAAACCATCAGAAATAAATCTTGCAACTAATGCGATTATTTTGCACTTTACCGTTGCTGGGCCAGTAACGGCCCCGGGGACACCGGGGTACTGGCCCATTACTTTCAATGCCGGGGAGTATGTGCTTTACCAGTACTGGCCCGTATAAAAATGTTTGCTGGGTAGGTACTTAAAGTTGCAGAGTTTAACCAAAACGCAAAAGATGTCTGTTCAATTCAGCGAACAAGTCGTGACTAGTTCACATACTTCACTAATAATAAAAACAAAAGAACTTTTTGGTACCCCTAATACTGGGAATAAATATCGCAAAAAGTTATAAAAATTTATTAAGGTTCAAAAAAATCCTTTCAACAAATTTGCTTTACACTTATCCACAGACCGACACAGGGACGTAGCCAGGGACGGGGGGCATTTGCCCCCCCCCCCCCAGGATAGTTTACCCTATATAAAATATAATTTAGGTTGTTAGAAGTTTTCTTCACCAGAGGTGAAGAAAATTTATAACTTTACCGGATTTTTATTATTTAATATACTATAAAAGACCTAGAACGCTGTTACTTTCTACCCAGGTCGTACCGACCATTTTAGAATATTTTGTTATTTTTGCCCTCCCCCTAGCTGAAATCCTGGCTACATCCCTGGACCGACATCACGCTAAAAACAGTTGATTCGTGTTATAAAAGCCTAATTCATACTTATCTGTAAAAATCTTGAAAAGTTAAAATTGGTATGATTACTTTATCTCTCTGTATATTTGACGATCGGTAAAAATATTGGTAGCTAATTTCAGATTCAATGAATAGTTTAAAATTGTGATAATTTAAAATTATTAATAACTATTCTATTTGAATCTAATATTTTTACCATTAGGGTAAATTAATTTTTAAAATATTGCCCATATGTACATAATTTTGCGGGTTTTATCAGGAAAACTGATATTTTATTCTTGAATGGTTACTATCTGGTCAGATATTTAGGTTAATTTTTTAGATTGTGTTATATATTTTATGTTTAAAAATGCATATCTATTTATTTAAGTTAGTTATTTACAAAAATGACTTGCCAAGATATATTAGCATAGGGTGACCATTTTCTTAAGGCAATGCGGGATGGAGCAAAAAAAAAGGTCCTCATCTCCCAAATCTAAGTGAAGAGCAAAAAAAAAGGTCCTCACCTCCCAAATCCAAGTAAAGAGCAAAACAAAAAAGGTCCTCACCTCCCAAATCCAAGTGAAGAGCAAAAAAAATGCCCTCATTTCCTCAAATACAAGTTACAATGCGGGACGAATGGTCACCCTATATTAGCAGGCATTGGCGTATCAAGAAATTTTGGAAGATTTTTTTCTTTTGAATGACTACTATACATACAGCAAGAAGAATTTAGACTTATTTTCTTAAATTTATGATTTTTCTTATTGTATAAACGAAGTGAGAATGGATAGAAAAAAAGTATGTGCTGAACCAGGCGTAAAAATATAATCCACAAGTATTTGTGTTACGCCCGCTAGAGGAATATTAAGTTAAGTCACCAATAGTTACGCCAATGTTAGCAAATATTAATACATTGTATGCGGAAAATGAAAAATGTTGTCGATCGGCGATATGTATGCCGGAAATTTGGGGGACCTAACGCCGTTTCCGAAAGTAATATGAGGATAAAATATCCTATGTTTTAAATTGCGAGTATTCTGTAGTTACAAGCAGATAAAATTTATGCCAATTGTTGATTTTCACGCTATGTTCAAAAGAATACACTGGAATTTGCTAAGTTGGGCTTTAATCTAATTTAAGTATATGATTATTTCCAAAAGTAACTACGAAGAATTTTCCCATACAATGTGTTAACGATTGTATTAAAAAAAACTCAATTTGTGAAATACAAATTCTATAGAATAATCTTTTTGATTTTGTTACGCAATAATTGAAAAACAGCCACATTGAGAGAAGACTATCCTACTGTCTGAGAAATATTGAGGTTTCGATGTCATCTAAAAATTGTTCGCAACAGATCGCAGCGCCGTATACGGCAAAGCTGGAACACTCGAAAGTGACATTAAACCGTTACTCGTGTATTTGTTTACATGGTGAAAATGAACACGTTGAATGTTATATGAGTTGTATTTTCCTGATTTCAGAGCTTTTTTTTTAATTTAAAGGTAATCTACGATTTACTAATGTATTCGATATGTATTCTAAAGATATTCCAAGGAAATTTTTAGTTTTTCATTGTATTTTTAATTCTTTTTGAGTATCTGTCAATATAATAACAACAAAAATATAGTAAATATATTAGTAAAAATTAATATCTCTGCCTGAAAAAGTAGAATGGCCTCTTGATATATCAACTGATGATTTAAGCAAATTTTGGGTAGGATAAATGCTTTTTTTCAGTCTTGGACGTAAAAAATCACTTTCCATAAAATGCAACGAGCAAACGTGCATGCATGGGCTTGGATTTTTGCCCATTTTTAGTTTTTGGGTCCATAAAAACCTACGGTCCACTTTCTCTCTGCCTCCAAACGGCGTTTCATTGATATTTTTTTCGATTTAGGTAAATTATGGAATGTTTAAGGATTCTTCCTTATTCACGATTTACAGTGCGGCAAACAACAAAATTGATTGTTTTTTTTTCCATGATTCGCAAAAATAAAACACAAACAACAAATAACGTAATAAGCCGAAATATATATATTAAGATATTTAATAAATTAATTTTGTGGAACTTTGAACAAGTGCGTTTCTGTGTTAAAAAAAACACGTATTTCTCCATTGAACAAAACAATGTCACTTTCGTATATTCCGCAAATTGCCACCAGATGTCAGGGCGCATAGGAAACTTCCCCTATGGTAAAATTTGACAGTTGAAGATTTCGAAAACTCAATATTTTTTGAACACTACATTGTTGTAACAAAAAATAATAAAATTATTATAACAAGATTATTGCATTTAAAAATTAGACATGATACTCATTGTTCATGAATATTCATGAGCTGTTTTAAGATAAATTTTAAAATTGTTTATAGTAAATATGTAAAATTGTCAATTTTGATTTTATATTGAAATTAGTCAGATGATTTTTGCTCATTTGACTAAATGTATGCTTCAAGTATCATATGTATATGCTTAAATTCCCAACATTCCGCAATCCTAGCCAAATAATTGCTCAAGAAACTAAAGATTTGTGGCATGTTATTAATTTGTGATAGTATTTTAAATAGATTTAATTTTGTTTCTTTTTTATTAATAAGATTTTATACTATTGAGTGTATGAGTTTGTTAATAAAGTAATTTATAATATAAAATTTTTATTTTATTCTCCAAAACATGTTCAGTGTACATCGAGACGTGTGCGTTCGCAGCACTTTATTGACTCGGTGAATAGACTACAGAACCGCCGTCATATCTTTCAGGCTGTTTTCTAAACTGCCAACAATTTTTTTTAATGCGTTCGTTGGTTTTATTCTTTATGCTTTAGTAGGATTGGAATAGTATATTCCAGGCATGTGCAAGATACGGCCCGCGGGCCGGATCCGGCCAATTGCCTCATTTTGTTCGGCCCGCGATAACTATCCAAAATATACCTAGAATTCCCTAAAAAATTGTTGAAAAATAGGACTTGTTCTATTTTCAAAATTATTGGAAATATTAATTAATATTTTTGTTATGTTGTGTAAACAAATTTGCAGACCGCCGGTCGGCTTAACAGGAAAAGGTTTATGGCGGAATTCCTTTTAAGTTAAGCCGACATCTGGAGTCCATATCTTTTATTACTACTTAAGATGTACTAGAACTGAATATTAAGAATTCAGTCACTATTCAGATTTTGTATTTGCAACACTGTTCTTTTCATTTTGTTTAATAAACTTTACTAACCTACCAGCTCTCTTTTATTTTATTCTTGTCTTACACAGAATAACGTAATCCCAACAAAAATAAGTTCAATTTTTTTTTGTCAATTGACGAAATTTATACACTTTACACACATCAATTAATTGAATGTCAACTTTTTCAATAAATTGAATCGTGTAAAACCCACTTTAGGTAATGGGAAGAAAATAAAAAAACATTTAAAAAATAGTAACATTTTTTTCAAATAATTATATTTTCTTAATAAACATTTACAAATAGGGTTCTGGGAACTCAAAAGTTACCTCCCTTCCAGTCAGCTTCTTGTAAACAGATGCAAATGTGTCCACCTAGAAGAACAAATTAAAAAAGAAAAGAAATGAAAGACTGAACATCGATTTATAAGTGGGAAGATCTCGCAAAAGACAGAAAAACGTCTGACAGAAGATTTAACAAGTATTGCTGTACAAAACATAGAATAACCTGATAATTAACAGATGAAGATGGAGAATTTATTCTAATGCAACCATATAATGAATTAAAATAATGCAAAATGGAAAAAAAAAAAAAATACGGGAAAAATGGATCAACTTTACTTAACAACCTGTCGCCTGTAGTTCTATATTATAAGAAGAATGGGTTAGGTCAGGGGTTCTTAAACTTATGTAGTCCGAGGCCCCTTCTTAAACAATTTTTTTTTTGCGGACCCCATCCCACCCCTAGGCATTTTACGTCGTTCTTGAGACTTAATTTCTGGCTCAATAATCTCATAGGCACTACGTTATAATACTGGTAAAAATGTATCGCTAGTTATTTTAATAAATGGTCTTGGGCATTTATAGAGATGAACATTTTTATTAGTATATAGAATAAAAAACAAAATGAATAAAAATAGTAGTAAAAAGAATTAAAAAAGTTACAAATTATAATACGTTAAACTCATACAAACATTTCTTGGTCAAAATAGAACTTATAATATGTTTTCTGTAAGTAATTTGCAGTTGAATAATAATTATTGTTTAGTTATGTCAATAACTAGTTAGGTAACAACAAATACAAAAAGTCTTGACCATGTAGGATTTTTATTAAATGAGTTATTTGAATAAAAGTAAAAAGTTGGGGGATGTCAAAACTGTTTCGCAGACCCCCGGTAATGGCTACGTGAACCAGTTTTAGAACCGCAGGGTTAGGTTACGATAGTAAAGAATCCAACATAGAAAAACCCAAGCGGTTGAACTTAAGTTTCAAAAGCATTTTGAACTAAACTTTGTCTTGTTCTTAACGTCAGAGCCAAAAAAAACTACTGCGTTTCAATAAAAATGGCTGTTCAGGTTGTTAAGTAAAGTTTTATCACAAAAATTGAATTACCTTATGTTCAATGGTGGTTTGCTGATTTTTATCTAGATGTACTTTCACTAACTGTGAACCATCCAACTTGATGCGGATCCTTTTACCGACAATCTCAGCGGGGAATACCAAATCTTCAAGAATGGCATCGTAAACAGCAGTCAAAGTGCGGGAACGTGGACGCTTTTGCTTGTTCTTCGTGCGTGTCTTACGTGTTGGCTTAGGGAGGATTTTACGCTCTCCAACAAACACAACATGCTTTCCAGAGAATTTCTTCTCTAACTCACGTACCAGACGGGTCTGAACTTTCTGGAACGCCTTCAATTTTGGCATAGGTACATAAATAATAATCGACTGAAACAAAATTTTTCTGTTAATATTGCAATTAAAAGTATTTGATCTTAAAAATTATGGTACCATTACTGAATACAAATAAAAAAATTGAGTAAAAGCATTTATTTTTCCAATGAAAAACATACGTATTGGTACAAAATAAAATATACAGAATAAAAAGCAATTTAAAATATAAAAAATAATGACAAGTGTGAATTTTCAAAAACACACCAAAATCAATCATTTTTATTCATTATTTGAGTACTAAGAGCTAATAACTTGCGAATATTTCGTCACAATAAAATTTATATTAAAAAATCCCAGCATTTGTTTTTTTCTAGTTGTTTCGTATTCATTAAATTAATACGAAATATATAGATTAACGGCACATTATTAAAAATCTAATTTTCTGTTAGTTAACTATTTAATCTACGAAAATAATTGTTTTGGCAAAAGACGTAGTTAAAATCGGAGGGAAAGTGTTAAAAATCAAACGTGACTACAAAATTGAGGTTATACATACCTTTTTATTATTTAATTCAATTTCCCTAGCCTTAGTTATATGCAACTCACGGAGTTGTGCCTTCAAATCGGAGTTCATTTCCAACTCCAACAAGGCTTGAGAAACTTGCGTTTCGAACGCATCTGGCTCGGAACCATTCGCCTTGATTATTTTTGTGGCAGACATCTAAAACAAATAGGTTATAAAATAACAAATTACACCCTCAAATCACTAAAAACTAATATTTCAACAATTCAAACTTTAAATAATTACTGGTTAAATAAAAATTAATTCAAATTAAACTATTTATTAACTACACAACACTTTTAATATCCACAAATGTCACTGAGTAATATGGAAAAATTAAACAAAATCTGTATAAATCTCAGGATTTATGTACCATCGACTGTTTAATAAGACAGTTTTAACTTAAATAATAATTTAATATTATATTAAAATGATTATTTCTTCACTATTCTTTGTATTTATTTCATAATTTACTAAAAATATTTATAAAATGCAATGCTAAAACGTGTACCTTGCCGTGTTTTTACGAAAAAGGACTGGATGACTATCACTTGCGCATGTCCAAATAAAGTTCTTATTCTTCCCGTTTAAGACGGGAATTTATAAATTATTTTTATAAAAGTAAAACAATACAAATAAATAGTATAATTACTTAAAATTAGTTCAATACTTTATTTTATTACGGTTTAAAGATTTCATTTGCGTTATTGAGTAAAAATTTTATTGAAAAATAAACAAATGCCCAACTGTCTTGTTGCAAACTTCACTTTTCTGTAGTTATCGACAGCTTAAAGAAAATGGCTTCCTTGTGTGCAAAAGCTGCAGTTTCTGCTTGCCGAAGAAATGTTTTGGCGCAAACACTACGTTATGCCCATACGAGTAAGTAAATCTATGTTATACAAACTATATTTTACAACAAAACCGAAAACCCTTTATTCTAGGTGTTTTATTGAATCTCATTACGTAATTCGTAACCTAACTATTGTTTAAAGTTTTTTTACGTAATATTAATGATAATAACTCTTTTCTAGCTATGGGTGATCCATTAGAACATGCAACAGGTATAGAAAAAAGAGAATTATTAGCGAAAGCTTCAGGAAATGATAATCCTTTCGATATGAGAGTTATTAAGCGTGGACCAGGTTCTAAAGACTGTCCGAATGAAATTCCATCTGCCTTTGATGCTCGTCTTGTTGGCTGTATCTGCGAGGAAGAAACAACTATCGTAAACTGGATGTGGTTACACGAAGGCCAACCAAGAAGATGCGAGTGCGGACATTGGTTCAAACTTGTTAAGAAAGCACCAGTTTAAATGTAATAATTGTATCCAATAGACAATTATAGTCTTAATAAACATGTTGTTCTTTACTATTTTGTTTCTAAATTGTACATAAATACTTTAATAGTAAATTATTACAGGAAATAAATAAATAACTTAAACCAGTAATAATTTTCATTTAATGTTTGTAGAAATAAGTTAAAAATCAATATAAACATGTAGAAATATTTTTTACTGAAATGTCATATGCACCGAAGTGGAAGTAGGGATTTTATTTTTATTATCAGCTGTCATCGATTGAACATAACCTTACTTTTTTTGTTTACTTCAAGTTTAGTCTATAACACGTGTTTATATTAATTTACAATGCCTATTGACCATAAAAGAGTAAATGGGCCTGAAAATAGTGAGCCATATCAGTTATTTTCAGATGCTAGAAAATTATTGGTTCGAAAAGAAATAGATGAGATATTAAAAGGATCTCGGAGTGATAAACGAGGACCTGAAGATTTAAGAAAAATTTGTAAGTCATATAAATACACCATAAATTTAATATGAAAAAGAACTAAATAAAGTTATGGGAAAAATGTAGTATAGTAGACCTACATAATACTTTTTATCAGTGATTTGTTATTTCCAATACTTTGCTCGGTATTTGAAATACTTAACGGTATTTGGCACGCTTCTGTTAGTACAGATGTTTTAATGTTTCTCACGCACAGACTGCTTTATATCTTTAAACTACAGATCTACCAGTTTTTATATCTTTTAGTAATTTACGTTTAAAATTTTCCTTTCAGATTTAAAAACTGGTATTGTAACACAAGCAAAAGGCTCAGCATACATCGAACAGAATAAAACCAAAGTAATTGTCTCAGTATTTGATCCTCGAGAAATTCCAAATAAAAATGATTATTCAGCGAACGGAGAATTATACTGTGAATTTAAATATGCGCCATTTAGTTGTCAAAAGAGACGTATGCATCAACAGGACAGTGAAGAAAAAGAATACAGTGTCATTATGAGAAGATCACTTGAATCAGCTGTTTGTAGACATGAATTCCCTAATTTTCAAGTTGATATTTATGCTTTGGTATTAGAAAATGATGGATCTGCATTAAGTGCTGCAATTACATGTGCAGGTATGTATTAAAGTTGTACTAGTAAGCCAATTGGCCAGTAACCAATTAATTGACAGCCGATTATAATATATATGGAATCTACTGGTTAGCAATATGTGTATAGATTTCGTTCAACATAAGAAAGACACATGATATTATAAATAACGTCATTAGTTCTGTGCGAAAAAACAGCTGATCACATTGACGTACATAAGGGTTTTAAACAATTATTGTGGATACCAAACACACAAAATCATGTATTTCAAATTAGGAATGACGAGAACTAGAAACTTATGGAACCGGGTACCCGCAAAAATTCCCCGGATATTACCCAGTACCCGTTAATTACCTCCTACCAGAATTATCCGCTATCCGATAATTACCAGCTACCCATTAATACATAAAAATGAAGCGTAAGTATAACAAAATTAATGTGAAGTGTGAATATTCACACATTCCAGGGTTTTGTGGGTATTTAATAAGTGTAAGAAGCCAACAGAATGCTGGATGTCTAAAAATAATTTTTTGATAAACATTTTTTGAACATTTTTATTCGTTATTTGAGTACTAAGACCTTCCATTTAATTTTTTTTAGACTAAATTTAAATAATAAGCTATAATTTAGCCATTAATTAAAAAAATAATTAATTTCTCCCCTACGTTCCTGGCTTAGATCAATGTATAATACCAATAATTTTATCAGATTTTTGGCCAAAATCGTGTTAAAAGAAACATATTTAAAAAAAACCACTTTTCGTTCCTTAATGTACGTCTTAAGAGCTTCCTTTTGATACCACACAATAAATTTTAAAAAAATAATACTCTTTTCTACGACACAAACCCTAACAACATCCACCCCTCAGAGATAGGGTGGGGACAAAAGTTTTTTGGCATAAATTTAGCGAAAATCTCATAAAAAAATATTTATTTTTTCATTAAATACATATTTGTTTATATTTACTTCGTGATATGGATTTCAAACTCTTAGTATTTTTCCTATACCTACAAATTTCAACCTTCTATCTTAAGCCGTTTGGCTACAATTTCTACCGTACAGACAGACAGACATATGAGTAACTTTATAAGGGTGGTCATACCTACAAAACTCTAAAAATAAGCACAGCTGCATTATGGAATATGCATATTTAATACCTACTACTGTAACCCAGAACAAAATTGTCACAGATAAATAAATACTCAAAATATCTCACACAATTACCCGTGAATTATCCGCTACCCGTTAATTACCCGATACCCGTTAGTTAACGGGTAATGGGTAGATAACGGGTATTCAAATTCGGAACCGGGTACAACCTTAACGGGTCGGGTAGCGGGTACCCGTCGTCATTCTTATTTCAAATATATTTTTTCTCATTTTAGTACAAGGTATAGCTTGAAATGTACGAGAAATAAATAATAATAACGGAAATAAACAAACAACATCGCAGAATACACGTAGTCAAAAACAAATCGAAGTAAGTGACGCCATTGAAATGTGTTAAACTAACTGTTGATAACGTAATGGACGAAATTTGGTTTCTGCACATGGGAGCCGCTAACATCCGCTTGTATTTTTCTTATGCTGAACGAAGTCTAATTTTACGTTTATTTGGACTGTTAATGGCGGCGCTATCACCATTGGCCATACTGGTACTATACAGTGTCTGTAATGCTGTCCCCTATATCCATTTGTATTAAGGTCAAATGTAATGTATTTTTTTTTTAGGTTTAGCACTTGCACACGCAGGGGTACCAATGTATGATTTAGTAACATCTGTAACATTAGGTCGACAAGGAAAATATTTATTTGTAGACCCAACTTACAATGAAGAAGGCTTTTGTAGTTCTTTATTCACAAATCCAAATGAAATGGAAAGTAACGAGCAAAAAGAACATGGAATTGTTATGTTGTCTATTTTATCAACACATCAACAAATTTCTGAATTATATCAAACGGGTTGCTTCTCGTTAGAAACTCTAAAAGATAGTATTAATTTATTGACAGAAGCAAATAAACAAGTTGTACCATTAATGCAAAAATGTTTAGTTAGTTTTGTACTTAAACATAAGAAAGAAATTGAACAAGAAAATGAATTGTAAAATAATGTAATTTCTACAAAATGTTGTGACTTTAAAATGTAAAAACTTTACTAAACACTAGTTTTGAAAGTACTCGTTCATTTCATTGTCACAACAAATTGTTAAGTTGGCAGTGAAAAGTAACAAAAGCTAGCTATAATCTGTCTCATTTTGTAATACGAAACTAGATCTGGTTACTTTGGTGACTATTGTGGTGTAAATAGACTTTTATGGAAGCATGTGAACTTGTAAATCTGGCTTTTAAATATTAGGTTAAGTTTTATTATATCGAGGTTATATTCACTCAAAAACTATGTATGTCAGATAACAAATTGACATGTCAAAATTGTGATAGACATGTCAAATATTTTGAAAGATGCCACTTCAGAATTACCACCCTAAGATGATATTTTAAATATACAACATAAAAAATGAAATTTCCCTCTTAGTTTCGTATTACAAAATGAGACAGATAATATCAAAATCTTTGTTTTTTGAACTTTTTACTACAAAAATAAGTTTTAAAAGTTTGAATGTGTAGTGAAATAGTATATTATGCAACGAGCATGAAATGATTGTCATTTCACACGAGTATGAAAGTTGCGCCACGAGCCGCAGGCGAGTAGAGCAATTCATACAAGTGAGAAATTACTATTCCATGCAAGTTTCATACTATGCTTTTTCCAGGACTATAACTTTATTACTTATTTAATTTTTATTCAGTTCTCTTTAAAAACTAACAATAATTTGACAGTCGCGTTCAACCTATTTATTAAGTTGCCTAGCAACGGGCATGTACGTGTCATACGAAATGTAATTTCAGTTAAAATAACAATACTTGCATCAGCTGATTAACTGACTGACCAAGACCAACTATATCAAAAAATATATTTGCAAAATTCGACAACTTTAACTATATTATTAATTTTATCTGGTTTCCTTTACAAACTAACAATAATTTGACATATGCTTTCCAGGCGCGCACACAAGGGGGTGGTCCTTGGGTCCAGACCCCCCCCCCCAGGAATGGAAAAAGCATATATTTATTTAATACAAACTAAGCAAATGAAAATAAAAAATTGATGTGAAGTGTGAATTTTCACACATTGCAGGGTTTCGCAGGTATATAATAAGTGAAGACGGCATGCTGAGTGTGTAGGACAAATTTTGCTTTGTAGTAACCACGGCAAAATGAACGATCTTTTTAAAATAATTTATCGTCTGTTAATCTCAGAGCTTTAAAAACAAATTTTATGTTAAAATATTTTTTTGTTAATTTTAATTCGAATACCGAATATCATTATTTAGGTTTCTAAATAAGTGCAGTATTTTTTTTATATAACAAGGTTCATTAAGATTTTGAAAATTGGGCCTATGGCTTTCATTGGTTGTCTTAAATCAAACGCTCCGCCCCTCTGGCTTCGTAAAATGACACAGAATGAAAATATAATTCCAATTGGTTATTAAATTTACGCTCTTGAAAATTAAATTCAAAATGTGCTAAAATATAACTAGAATTTTAACAAATTAATTTAAACATAATAAATATGAAAAAAAAAAAATAAATAAAATTGACTCCACAAGCCAGGAACGAACCTGTGTAGTGAATAACGATCCTGTGTGGTTGTCGAGCAACTGAGCCACTAGACCACCAAACGCTTATCAACTTAGTGTGTTATAAGAGTATAACATGTATGTATCGTCAACCAAAAAACACAAAAAATGCGTTATTTTCCGAAAACATAATCTGATCAAAAATTCCTGTTGTACTATTCCGGTTCACACCATTATACAATACTTAGAATTTTTTCAGATTTTTAGTTTAAACCATCTGGGCTACAGGGTGTGGGACAAAATTTTTTTTGCACAATTTTGGCAAAAATCGTCTCAAAATAATTTATTTTGCAAAAATAAAATTTTGATCGTTAATCCACGTACTAAGGGCTTTCATTTGATACCCTACTCAGAATTTTAAAAAAATATTTTTTTTTTCGATGAGCACATATTTGTTTATATTTTTAGGGGGATATGTTTTTTAGATGTTTTAGTATTTTTCCTATGTGCGGGACAAAAAGTTGTACAAGCATGCCAATTTTCAACTCTCTAGGTTTAGCCGTTTGGCTACAATTTTTACCGAACAGACAGACAGACAGACAGACAGACAGACAGACAGACGACAAAATGACGGTATAAGGGTTTTTTGGTCATACCTACAAAACCCTAAAAATCACTTTCTTTATTAATAAAAATTAAATTATAATCAAAATTAAAATATATATGAGCCAACTCCTCTCCGTAAAAAAAAAACAATATATTTGTATTATTTTACGAATATTTTTTCGAAATGGACCCCCCCCAGATTAATTTTCTGTGTGCGCGCCTGATGCTTTCAACCAATTTACATTTACTCATCACTGACACGCTTGTAATGAACGTACAGTCTGTTCCAAACGGTTAAGCGGAACTAAATGGGAATTTAGTTCTTTTAGGTTGTCACGAGAAGGGACCTTGCTTGGGTTATTTCATTTTTCACGTTGGGATGTAAAAAATTTAAAATTCCAACAATGAAACCATGGAAACGAATGACATATGTCAAAATTAAATATTTTTTTTTTATATTTTAATGACAAAAAAATAAATAAATGGGAAATTTGTATTAAGAATGACACAAAAAATCAAAATATAAAGAAAATGACATTTTAAAATGATATTAACCTTAACCAAAAAATGTTTATTTTAAGTATGATTTACAAAGCTTAAACAAAACGGCCGAAAGGCACGATTTAAACGATGAAAGTAACTAGATTGCAAAATCTAGTTCCGCTTAACCGTTTGGAACAGACTGTATATCTATATAGTCGTGGAAAAAGTATAATGTAAACAAAAAGTTAATTTGTTTGTTAGGTGTGTACTTAGCTTAAGATTTGTAAAAACATTTAAACATTTTTATATGAATAAAAAAGAAAAACAAAGTTTCGTTTTTATTATTTTTTATTTGACAATTGATATAAATTTTCTATAAATATTCTTATCAATTGTTTAACAAAAGTTAAAATTCTTTTGTTAAACAAAGATTCTTTGGGTGCAATCTTACTTCAGTTGGCTGCACTGCTATCTTTTTTTTTATTGCCCTTTGTCGCTGGATATCAATAAAGCTCAATATACAAAAGTTGGTAAATTTAAAACATAATTGTCATATTGCCTTTATTTCGATTTATAAGTACAAGCTAAGACTTCACCAGAAATATTTAACCGAAAAAAAATATTTTGCAGATATATTGCCATTTAATATAATATTAACAATTGCACATAGCCAAATTTAAGTAAAAAATTTTTTTTGTTAAAATTTTTTCGGTTTTAAATATTTTCGGTATTAGTCTATGGTTTTTCGGCGATCATTGGCAAAACGATAGCATTATTAACATTAGCAACATGACAATATAGTCTAACAAGAAAAAGAAGTCGCTTCAAGGTAATTTATAAATCGTATGAATCAATCACATAGTTCTATAACAACTACAATAGGTAGCGGCTGTGAATAAAATATTTGGGGGGGGACACTTTTTGATCCATATACTGCAATGGTGTTCAGCATACGGCCCGCGAGCCGAATCCAGCCATACAATAAGTTTCAAACATTTCGCATGAAATTTCTGCCCCTTGTTTTTTTGAATCACCCCCCCCCCCGTTCTTAAGAGTTTCAGAATTTCTCCAGTCCCCCTGTGCTTAATTGATTTTCAGAATTTCTCCAGTCCCCCCTATGCTTAATTGATTTTCAGAATTTCTCCAGTCCCCCCTATGCTTAATTGATTTTCAGAATTTCTTCCCCACATTCTCAAATGTTTTTCAGAATTTCTCCCACCTGTCGTCTGTGATTTTTAAATATCTGGCTCCCAATCTAACTCAATCTGGCCTGTGAAACATATATGTATTAAGGTAGAGGGAACACGATTTTTCTCAAAAACGCGATGTGTAAGTTGGTAAAAAAATGGTAAAGACCTAAATTGATCATAATGACATTAAAAATGATAAAAAATATTTCGCTTTCAAATTAAACTTCCAAGTAAAACTTGATAGTGAAATATTTTCTATTAAATATATATTTTTTTATTAAACTCCGAGCTACAAATAGCTCAATCATCAGTCGTTAAAAAAATTGTAGCTTTTGGGTGCCTCATTCTAACTTATTACCATTGTTTTTTACTGAACGTTTTTTACGCTGTCTGGTGGTCAAATATTGTACTAGACACTCTAGTACTGCTTGAACTTATTACGTATGTTTTTTTGTGGAATTTTTGTTAGAATGTCGACAGAAGTTGTGAAAAACTATAAAAGCAGAATATATTGTTGTGTTTTTGGCTGTCATTCAAGACAGGACAAAGCATATTGACAGCTGAGCAGAGCCGGCCTTAGCAAGTCTGGGCGAGATTTTTTTGCCGCCCTCATAAAAATCCAAGAGAAGAGCAAAAAAAAAGTCCTCACCTTTCAAATTCAAGTGAGGAGCAAAAAAAAGGTGCTCACCTCCCAAATTCAAGTGAAGAGCAAAAAAAAGGTCCTCACATCCCAAATTCAAGTGAAGAGCAAAAAAAACCGACCGCCGTCCTTCCTGACCTGCCCCCCCCCACCCCGTTAAAGCCGCTGCTGCAGCCGAGTACTAGAGCCAACAGCCGTATTGCCTTGGATTACAGCGCTGCCATCGGTAATGTCACTTCTTAATAAAATCACATTATAATCAGATCCAGTGTAATATATAAACGTCACTGTCCCTCAATAATACCGTTTCTCTACGCTAGAATTCAGTTTGCTTATTAAATCAACGACGTACGTTCTCAAACCTCTTAAATGTTAAAAAGTAGACAAGAAATACTTGAATATGGCGCGAGTTAACCCAGAAATTAACTAGATTTGTTAGATATTTTAACAATTAACGATGGAATGAAATGACCAATATTGAGACTGACACGCTCGGATACGCAGTCTGGTGGTCAAATATTGTACTACGCGACTGTATTATCTGTATCATTTTGTAATACGGAACTAACAGGAAAAGTTCATTATTTATGTTGTATATTGACAATACATTTATTATATTATCATAGTATTGGTTCACACGGATACGCCAAAGTCTGTTTACACCACAACAGTCACCAAAGTAACCAGATCTAGTTTCGTATTACAAATTGAGACAGATTATAGTACTGTTTGAAATTATTACATATTTTCTAGTGTTGATTTTTTGTTAGAATGTCGATAGATACATTTTCATTAAATAAAAATGTACTGTGCTTAAATTAACCTGTTCGCTGTTAGCATATTGACAGCTGAATACTAGACAATTCAGCCATATTGCCTTGAAAAACAGCGCCGCCAACGGTAATGTTACTTCTCAATATACAGTCTGTTCCAAACGGTTAGGCGGAACTAAATGGGAATTTCGCTCTTTTAGGTTGTCACGAGAAGGGACCTTGCTTGGGTTATTTAATTTTTCACGTTGGAATGTCAAAATTTAAAATTCCAACAATGAAACCATGGAAACGAATGACATATGTCAAAATTAAATTATTTTTTTTACATATTTTAATGACAAAAAAATAAATAAATGGGAAATTTGTATTAAGAATGACACAAAAAATCAAAATATAAAGAAAATTACATTTTAAAATGATATTAACCTTAACTAAAAAATGTTTCTTGTAAGTAGGATTTACAAAGCTTAAACAAAACGGCCGAAAAGCACGATTTAAACGATGAAAGTAACTAGATTGCAAAATCTAGTTCCGCCTAACCGTTTGGAACAGACTACTGTCTTTGAAAGTTTATAGATGACCTTGAAGCGATTTCTTTAATTTATTAAACTATAAGAGATATTTGTACATTTAAAACTAAAATAACAAGATTTGCAAATATATTTTATTATATAAAGTTAAGTATTTAAATATGTTTTCCATTTATCATAAACAAACAATTAAAAAAATCATTAATTTAAATAATCGGGCCAAAATATACGTTGACCCGGTCCTGACATCTTCCCCGACCTTGGCTATTCGATAACAAGTGCGGCAGATGCGTAACTAACGGACGAATCATTCATATTGCGACATTGGCTAGACTGAGCATATTTTAAAAATTTCATGTTGGCACTCTGTGTGTTCCCTGATTTTAACAGAGCTTGAATTGCTTGCAATAAAATACCTATCGGATGTCTACCGCAAATAGTATTACCATATTTTTTAAGATACTCAGTGAATTCTTGAGGGTTAAGATTTTCTATAATACTCATACCGGCTCGGTCTAAACCTTCTATCGACTGATATATACTGCCGTAAGACCTGTCATAATAGGTATATCTAAATCTCTGACCCCAATGACAGAAATCAGATGATATCACAAAGAGATTTTGCGGATCCGCAAGATAACAAGACAACAATTTTCCATACACAGCCTCACGATCAGAACTAAGCGATCCAACTAGAATTGGTACTACGGTAAATTGGTCTTTATAATTTTCCATAATCCTAGCGATATACGGTAGATGCATTTCAATACTGTGTTCATTTTCATCAGTCCTCAAATCCATCCATTCAAACAACCCCGTCGCGTCTAATTCAGCGTTTACTTGCGTGTCTATATGTAGGTCGTAGAGCGGTGTGTGATACTTTCTTGTTTGAGACAATGCACAATTTGATAGTCTGACATGATGAGATGGTCCAAGAATAAATACCCGACGCACAACTGCTGGACTAACTTGTCGATACGCGTGACCACCACAGGCTCCACAGTATTGATAACCAGCATGCGGGGCTATTATTGCTCTTGCTGGTCCATGACTTAGGTCTGCTTGTCCTAACCAATAGTCTAGTTGACGACTTAGTTCAGGGCCTGAATCCGAATACCAACTACCAGAATGTGTTGCACGTCGAACTGGCATATTAGTCAATAAATTAAGTACAAATTTATAAAGCGAAACACAAATTTTAACTATACACCAGTTTGTTTTGAAAGATTATCACTTCACCTCCACTACGACCAAAGGAGGTTTCTCTTTCACTTCTACCACTTTTGTTGGTTATTGTGTCAAGCACTAACTAGTTATCCGACTGCCATATTGATGGCGCTACGACATTAAAGGACTTTATACACGAGCGTTTTTAAAAGAATTAAACATATTATTAAACAAAACTCAGACATTTCTAAGCAAAATATTTGCTTAACATGTTTTTTTAATACTTTATAAGAGATTTTATGCAATTTTAATTTAAAATCTCAGTTTTTAAAACATATTTTATTTTTTTTATACCATTTTAAAATTGATGTTAGTGTTTGGTGTGCTTTAACACCCACTTTTATATTTTTCTACATCAATTTTTCAGTGTTTAAATTGATTGTATATTTGATAGTAATTTATATAAATTACTGAGGAATATTTCAAGTTAAATTGTCTAAAGAATACCGTTCAATTTTTGTTTCATGACATTTTTTACAATAGTTTTGAAAGATAAATTTGGAAAAATGTAGACAAAGAAAATTCATCGAGGTCATTGACATCTAGCAATAATATTCACCCTTTAGAATAAGTACTGTAGTGAAAAGAGCTAGACGTCCCAGTCTAAGTGGGACAGTCTCATTTTTGAATAAGTCCCCGGGGTTCTAAAAGATATCTTGTTAAAAATTTTAGTGTTGTCTTATTTTAAATGCTTGAGATATGTGGTTGAAATTTTTGGAATTTAGAGGTCCTGAATAGCTTTGGTCACATTTTGAAACAAATCCTTTTTTGTGAAATTTTTATTTATTTATTTTTTTCAAAAAAACTTGATCATGACCCAATGGCGCACCCAGGATTTTTTGTTGGGGGGGGAAGACAAAATTATTTAAGACTTCTAAATTTCAAGTGATCAAGTGAAAAAAAGGTCCTCACTTCGGAAATACAAAATGATATAAAAAAAGGTCCTTGCTTCTAAAATACAAGTGACAAAAAAAAAAAAAAATCCCCATATCAATTTGTGCCCCCCCCCGCTGGGTGCGCCACTGGCTCTGTTCGTAGAGTCATTTTCAACGGTTATTATCGTCATACACAAGCGCAGAATTTGCAGAAATGCGTTAAAATAACTGCGCTTGCTTCTGTCGATAATATACAGTTAGAAATGGCTCTACGAACAGGGCTATTGACTTTCATTTCCTTTATTGTAGCATAGTTATTTTAAAATTGTTGTTGTCTCTCTCTCTTACCCATTGTAACTGGTATATCTCCATCTCTCTTCTACACACAACATCCCTAGACTATTAGTTTCAGGAGAAAATCCCATCCCAATTAGACCCAAAAGTTCCTTTTTCAAGACACATTAAAATAATTTTTAAACATTTATTGAAAAAACACATTTTTTTAAATTGTTGTTGTCTCTCATCTCTCTTTTACACACAACAACCTAGGACTAATTTTTAAAGGTAAAAGCAAAAAAAAAACATCCCAGCAATTCCCAAAAGTTCCTTTTTAGTGATACAAACCTAATACCTTTTTCAATTTTTACAAAAAAAAAAACAATGTAGATGCTGTCTCTTTCTAACACACGGCAGCTGGGCTAGCTCTATCTCTCTCCAACACATTGCTTACTTACCATTAAAAATATTACAAGTATAAATTTACAAACAAATAAAAATATTTTCCCCAATAATCCCCCAATAGCACAATTTTACGCAATACATACATATTTTTTAGTCTTTAATTAAAAATATTACCATTTTTCTGAAAATGTTTTCGTCTCTCTCTAACACATGTCTCCAGGGCTCGTTCCATCTCTCTCCTACACACAGCAACCCCGGACCTATAAAAACTACAAAAAATTACAAAATCCAGAAACCAAACTCGATCAGCAGTTAACAAAAGGCCTTAACTGAAACGTGTACACATTTTAAATTTCTTAAATCACCTCCAGAGTTGAAATATTAATTTTCTAAAACGCGAAATTCTACTTGCTCAGAGACGCTATTTTGTTATACTCATATTTTTTAACAAACACTCGACTAAGGTGAAATAATTACCCAAAAAGTTTCTACAGGTGTTAATTTAAACGTTTTTATTATTTTTTAAATTCGATGTTATCTTTTTACTAGTTTTTTCATTAAAAATGTAGCGCAAAAGGCGATGTCAACTGCTTGGCCATTGTTGCGACACTAACGCCACAACGGCGGGCCGCGAACTAAACAACGAATTGGGGTATATATAAAAATGTTTGAAAATAAATATTTCAAAAATCTTTTAGAATTAAGAAATTAAATTTTTAGGGGGCACGCAGTAGAGTTTTGTCCATTTACTATAAAAATTTCTTTTCTTAATTTACCATAGTCCTGGAGTAATAAAATTCGATATGGAGGGAATACACAAAAAATTAATAAAACCAGAAATTTCAAGTGAAATTGGGCATAAAAATTATAAATATATGATATATTATAATAATTATACCCACTTACAAACATATGTAGCCTGAAAACCTTTATTTGAACAAATAAAATATTTTTAGCAATATTATGCTGTCTCTCTCCAATACATGGAAAAAGGCCTCAATCTCTCTCTTACACGTAAAAAAAATGTTACAAAAAACAAAAAAATAAACAAAATACATCAACAAAACAGTGTCAAGGGGTAAAAAATTTCTTAAATAAGACATGTATACCTTCCAAATTTCTTAAATCAGCTCCAGAGTTTAAATATTAATTTTCAGAAATGCGAAATTCTGCTTACTGAGAGACGCTATTTTGTTATCACTCATATTTTTTCACAAACACTCGACTAGGATGAAATAATTATCTAAAATATTTCTTAAGGTGTTAATTTAATTGTTTTTAATGTTTTTTGATTTCGATGACAACTTTTTACTAGTTTTTTCAATAAAAATGTAGCACAAAACACTAGATGTCAACTGCTTGGCCATTGTTGTAACACAGCGCTACGAGCTACAACGGCAGAACCTCCAACTAAACAGCGAATTGGGATATATGGAAATATACTTAAAAATTAGTATTTCAAAAACCTTTTAGAATTAAGAAATTAAATTTTTAGGGGATATTCAGTAGGATTCCAACTATTTACTGTCAAAATTTCATTTCTTAATTCAACATAGTTCTGGAGTAATAAAATTTTATATCGAGGGAATACACAAAAATTTAATAAATCCGGTGATATAACAAGTGAAATAGGACATAAAATTTATAAACATACGATATTTTATAATAATTATACCCATTTACAAACATTTGTAGCCTGAAAACAATTATTTAAACAAAAAAATACATTTTTACCAATATATTACTGTCTCTCTCCAACACATGGAAAATGGCCTATCTCCATCTCTCTATTACACATTTGTTACAAAAAAATACAACAATGAAACTGTGTCAAAGGGTAAAAAGTGTGTTAAATAAAACGTGTGTAGCTTACAAATTTCTTAAACTAACGCCAGAGTTCAAATATTAATTTGTTCTTAAATACTAGTCTTCTTTTCTTTGGGATTGCAATTTTATTATACTTATATTTTCTCACAAACACATTCCCAGGGTGTAATTATTATCCAAAAAGCTTCTAAAGGTGTTAATGAAGAGGTGTGTACTTACCTATATGTCAAAATAGATACATAAAAAAAAAATATATCGCTAAAATATTGTCACGGGGTGAAGTCAAGAACGGAATCTTTTCTATCAGTATCTTATATATTATTTAACAGTATCTTATATAAAAATAAATTTATTAGAAACGTTTTACAATTATCGTAAGCTTATAAATTAAATTTTATTGACAGATGATAATCAATGTACTGGTGATAATATTGTTTCATTTCCATCTTCTTCAGCAGATTGTTCGGCTTCCGCATATTCTCTTCCTTCCGCTGCTTCCCACTGTTCTTTACAGACAGGACATTTCTCTCCTTTGTACTTATACTGATCCATACAATAATTATGTATTACTTCATCACAGTGCGCACAAATTTGACCCTAAAATTATACATTTATGCTTTACATGAACAATAAAACCCGGTCTTTTCACCTTCCGGTAAATCTCTAGGTAACTATTTGACAGATTTAATGAAGATATAACTAACAAATTTATTTGTAGATGTACAAATTTAGAAGTATTACAAAATACTTACAAAATAAACATATTCGCTGCATAGATTACATGTTGTCATCCTATCATTAAATTGTTGACTTAAATAATCTTCATATTCCGATGTTGCTCTCGGTCCTAAATATATATTGCCCTCATCTTTTATTAAATAACCAATTTCACATAACATATCAATTTTCTTTTGAATCAAGTCTTTACTCATTCCAACTTTAATTTTCGAACCCAAATTAAGACAAAATATTCCAGTTATATATTTTGCACTTGACATCATAATTTCTTTGAGTATATTTTCAAATAATTGATGATCAATCACTGTAAATTCTCCAGGCATTTTACTTATTTCATCATTACCTGTATTTATTAGACAACACATACGATCTCCAGTTAATTCATTTCTACGTAAAATTATTCTGAATAGATGATCAGAAATTTTATCGTTTATTTCCGATATTACAGTTTCTAATTTTTTTGTAATCTCTTTGGTATGACCTTTAAAAATAAATTATTAATGGTAACAAATGAAACCTGACACCACAAAATAGTAAAAAGGCTTTAAGGAATGAGCAAAAATTATTAAATATTTTTTTGGACAATTATTAAACAATAATACACACCTGAAAATGTTTTTATGAATTCATCTGCTTCAAAATAGTCAACACATCCTTTAGACATCATAAACTGAATAAAATACTTGTTAATTTCTGAGTACATTTTGAAATTAATTTGAAACAGGTTGTTTACATTTTATTAGGTTATGTTTCCTAAAATGCTATTTTTTTTTACGAAATAACTTTAAAAAGATATTAATGTATATGTAATTATGACATTTATTGTATATTTTAAGTTAATCAATATATATAAACTAGTCATATATGAAATAATACAAAAGTATTATTTTTGAATTTCGAAAATTTATTTTTGAAAGTTGGTAGATTTCTTTTAACCTGATGTCAAAAATCAGGCACGTGTGAATTATTAATCAACAAATTGTAATATTCTAAATAAGTTTCACATAAATCTATCAATTAATTATAGTCTAAAATCTACGAAACTTTAATTATAATAATAATTCATTAAAGATTAACAGTGTAAAAATGGCTGAATCAGTCAGTGAGGTTAACATCGACGTAGGAAATTTTCTTCCAACTAAAAAGGGATCAAAACGCCGTGTGAATTCAGTCGGAAACGAAATGGAAGTGGACACACATAATGGAATACAAGGAAAATCAAAAACTCGTCCACCAAAAACAAAACGCACCAGAATGCAAACTCAATCGGAATCAAAAGTAGATATGCGTAAAATAGCAGTTCCAGCCCATCGATATACACCATTAAAAGAAAATTGGTTGAAAATCTTCACACCAGTTGTCGAACATCTACAGTTACAAATAAGATTCAACTTACAAACAAGAAACGTTGAAATTAGATTAAGTCCTGATACAACAGATATTGCAAATTTACAAAAAGCAGCTGATTTTGTTAAAGCTTTTATCTATGGTTTTGAAGTTGATGATGCATTAGCGTTGTTACGATTAGATGATTTGTTTGTCGAGACTTTCGAAATTAAAGATGTAAAAACTTTAAAAGGCGACCATATGTCGAGGGCGATTGGAAGATTAGCGGGTAAAGGTGGAAGAACAAAATATACAATTGAAAATGTAACGAAGACTAGGATTGTGTTGGCGGATAGTAAAATTCATATACTAGGAAGTTTTCAAAATATACAGTTGGCAAGACGAGCTGTTTGTAATTTGATTCTTGGTTCGCCACCTTCAAAAGTTTATGGTCAACTTAGAAATATTGCTAGTAGAGTTTCAGAAAGAATGTAATTATTTAATAAATATATTTAACAAATTAATTTGTATTATTTATTTTAAACCTAAATATATTTAACAAAACATATTTTTAAAACTTATATTTGTAAGTATTTTATAATAAAATTTGATATTTATAAGTTCGTCTTACTCTAGTTATTAGTAATCTACCATCGTAACTTAGCGAAGCAAATGTCCAGGGTTCGGCAGGAGACCATTCAACGCAATAGACGCTGTCCTCATGTTCACACCATTGTAATGGTCCGTCGGGAATGCTATAAGAAATAAAAATTATTAGATTCCGAACGCCTAAGAACCTCTGGCACTATATGTCAGGTGGTTGACGCAATTTCGAATGTAATTTCACACGTAGACAGACAATGAGCTGAACAGTACAATATTTTATAACGGCTTTTTAATATTTAATTAATATTAAAATGTGTCATGAAATTCTCTTAATGTAAGTTACATGAAAAAAATTATTGAGTTTGGAGTATGGGAGAAAGAATTTTCCAGAACAACTTTAAAAGAAGAATATTTATGTTTCATAGTTTAATTAAAAGCCTATTATATGGACAGGTAATATGGGGACGGCAAGAACATGTAAAAATTGATGTGAAGTGTGAATTTTCACACATTGCAGGGTTTCGCAGGTATATAATGAGTGAAAGCGGCTTGCTGAGTGTATAGGACAAATTTTGCTTTGTAATAATCACCACAAAATGAACGATATTTTTAAAATAATTTATCGTCTGTTAATCTAAGAGCTTTAAAAACAAGTTTTATGTTAAAATATTTTTTTGTTAATTTTAATTTGAATACTTAATACCATTATTTAGGTTTCTAAATATGTGCAGTACTTTTTTTATATAGCAAGGTTCATTAAGATTTTGAAAATTGCTCCTATGGCTTCCATTGGTTGTTTTAAGTCATATGGCGGAGCATATGACTTAAAACCTTCTTGTTTCGTATACATGACACATAGAATGAAAATATAATTCCAACAATTCTGGTTATTAAATTTACGCTCTTAAAAATAAATGCAACATTTGCCAAAATATAACTAAAATTTTGACAAAATAATATAAACGAAATAAAAATTGAAAAAAAAAAAAAAACGAAATAAAATTGTCTCAAAATTGTTGCAAATGAAATAATTCACTTCATTAACATTATATGTGAAACATGCTCCTTAAATAATTCACCCGGTATGTATTATCACATTTCCATTTCAGATAGATATATATTTACATTATTTGTCTGTAACGGCTAATCTAAATACAATAATACTATTGTTTACTTACATTTGTTTGCTCTCAGTTCCTTCTTCAGTAATTTCAATATTTTCCGAACTAACACTCGATGCACTGGACAATAGTACTTGTGCATCAGAGCTTGCCGTTAGGATCAACTGGTCGTGGAATGGATTAATTCGAACACACCAAACCCTGTCAAAACATTGTTATGAATATGAAAAAGTAAAGCACCAGACGGGTGACGCAAATTAAGTAGAGATACACACAATCATATCTTAACTGGGTTTCGAATTCAGCATTTTATATGCAAACTTGTTTTCCACGCTAGCAAACTTTCAATATTAAGGTAACTTTATATATTTTAGTTCTTACCAGTGTGAATGATCTGATCTTGAATAAACTGGTGTATTTGGTTGTCTGAAGTCCCATATTTTCACAAATCCATCATCTCCACATGTAGCGAGATGATATTGTTTATTTAAGTTAAAATCAAGATCTCGTACAAGTTGACCGTGGCAAGAATCAATATGCCAAGCTACAGAACCAGCACGAATATCATAAGTTTTTATATGTGTTTCCGTTGCTGTTGCAAACTATAAATAAAATGTTAGGAATCAGTATTTGTGATAAAAATAAATGCAAAATATTTCTTTTATAAACTTGATAAAATAGAGAAAGTTAACTTTTTTTTGCGATATTTTTTTTGAAGTAGTTAATTTTTTAAATCTGTACTTACTTGATTACAATTTTGGTGTGGATTCCACTTTCCCGTTGTAAATTTTGGACTATTTTTCCCTTCTAACGCAATATTACTAATTGGTTTAGCATCAATATCCGATGTATCCCATAACACCAACTGATTTTCCATCACCGAGACTAATTTATGAGCATCATTAGGATGAAATTCAGATGTTTTGATATCATGTCCATATTTCTCAGTATTAAACTTCGTAACGACTTCAAGACTTTCGATTTCACTGGGATTTTCTTCTTGCGGTAATTTTAAAATAGCAGTTTTCATACAACACATATTTTCTTGATTGAATGTGTTGTAACATGTCGCTATTTTTAATGGATCTGTTGGACTTGCTGTTAATTTCCATATTTCACCAGTTGAATGTTGAAATACCTATATAAAAATAAAGAATTTACTAAATTTATTTTAAAAAATGTATATAACTTACCGCTGTTTTTAATAATGAAGTTTCTTCGTCAAATTCTACAAGATGAATTTGGTTGTTAACCTGTTTTAGAGATTGTGTACCGATTAAAAATCGTATTTTTTCAGTTTCAGCTACTTGGGCAGTCAATGCTCTAGCCTAAAAAGTAATAATGTATACACATACTTGTTAAAATAGTTGTATAAATTATATTTACCTGAAATTCCAGTCCATAAATAACTGAGTTGTCATTTTCCATGTTTTGACAGCTGTCAAACACACAAGGCTTTTCAATATGGAGGTATGATATGCAACCAGGAAAACATTTACGGGGCGTTTCAGTCATAATTCAATTTGACATTAGTTTAATTAATTTTAAATGATTTCAACCTTATAAGTAACACTCCCCTAGCCCCTAAATAATATTCTTATTAAAAACTGTGTTGAAGAAAAAACAATTTTTTCCTCAGAACCTTTTTATTTTTTTTTGCCGAAAATGTCAAAATTTTAGACTGTAACTTAAAAGTAACCATATATTTGTTCTAAGGCTAAAACTGTATATAATCTGTCTCAATTTGTAATACGAAACTAGATCTGGTTACTTTGGTGACTGTTGTGGTGTAAACAGACTTTGGCGTATCCGTGTGAACCAATACTATGATAATATTATAAATGTATTGTCAATGTACAACATAAAAAATGAACTTTTCCTGTTAGTTCCGTATTACAAAATGAGACAGATAATAAGTATATCAATTTTCCAACAAAATTAAAAATATAAACTCCTAAAATTTTGATCAAAAATTTTTTGACTTCGATTTTAGCCTAATTTTTAGCATAGATAAAATATTGTTTTAGGCTAATTTTGGGATGAGGATTATGAAAAAAATATTTAAAAAATTCATGCTTTCCTAGTTTTTGAGTTAGTGCCCATTTAGGTCAGTTTTTTGCCAATAATTCCAAAACTTTTGCCCAAACTTCAAAATGGACCAAATTTTCTTGATCTATGGCCAAAAATACATATATGTACCAATTTTCAATAAAATCGGAGACAAAAATTTTTTTGCTTAAAAATCACGATTTTTTTAAGGTCTACCCCTTACGATATTTTCGATTTTTGGCCATTTTCAAGAGTTTTGGATTACTACTCATATAAAACTTAATAATTGGTTTATTAAAGCCCATTTTTTTTTTTCTTAGGCTAAGTAATGTAGAATTTTAAAAATTCAAACCGCAGATTTTTATCTCAAACCATTTTTTAGTTAGGATTTATCAAAAATTTCAAAAAAATTTAAAAAAAAACCAAAAATTTTCAAAAAAATTTTTTGTTTCAAAATTTGGTTATAAGTCAATTAGGACCTCAAGATTTCAAAAATTTCAACCGCAGGTCTTTATCGTATTTCATTTTTGAGATACGTCCATGCGAAGATGAATATTTCTATAAATCACAGCACATTAAAATTTGTCGTAATTTTAAAATACGCAAAACAAATAAGGCCTCAAATTTTTTCTATACTAAATAAACAATGAGGAATCCAAAAATTCTAACCGCAGGTCGTTTTTTCCAACCGTTTTTGAGTTGTTTTTTTTTTTAAATTCACAATTTTCACAAATGATGTAAATTATGCCATTAAAAAAAATTGTCATACTGTCAAAACGCATTAAACGATTAAAGTCCCAATTTTTTTCTAGACTAAATATTCTATGATGAATCCAAAAATTCTAACCGCAAGTAGTTTTTTCTAATCGTTTTTGAGTTATGATTTTTTTTAAATTCACAATTTTTACAAAGGATGTAAATAATGCCATTAAAAAAATTATCATACTCTCAAAACGCAGTAAACGATTAAAGCTCCAATTTTTTTCTAGACTAAATAAACTATGAGGAATCCAAAAATTCTAACCGCAGGTTGTTTTTTCTAATCGTTTTTAAGTTATGCTTTTTTAAATTCTGCCAATGTTAATTATGCCATTAAAAAAATTACGTTTTAAGATATCTCAAAACGCACAAAACGATTATTTTTAATATTAATTAAGTCATTAAAAATTGTCCTAATATCAAAATGCGTAAAACGCTTAAAGCCCCAATTTTTTTCTAGACTAAATAAAGTACGGAGAATCCAAAAATTTTAATCGGAGGTCGCCGTCTCTAAACATTTCTGAGTTGTGCTTTTTTTTAATTCACACTTTTCACAAATAATGTAAATTAGACCATTACCAAAAATTGTCATAATCTCAAAACGCGTTAAACGATTAAAGCTCCAATTTTTTTCTAGACTAAATAAAGTATGGAGAATCCAAAAATTCTAACCTCAAGTTGCTACCTCTAACCGTTTTTGGAATATGTTTAAACATAAATATATTATAATGGTATACATTATATAAATAAAAGTGGTATATCACTTAACAGGTAAGTTAAAAGGTAATTTTATTAAGGTTATTGTTTGTTTTCTGTCCGTAATCCCCCTGCCCCTCGTAGACTAATGTTGGCGACACAACACTGTTGTGGATTACATATGAGCATGCGCTGTTCACCTGGGTTATTCGTCTGAAGTTGGCTATAAGTAAAAAACTAATCAAGGTGAATTTTAAAAATATTTTTCTTCCCCCTATAACTCGTACCGTGTGATCGTAATTTCTTGTCAGTTATATAACAGTAAACAATGAGCTTAAAAATATCAAAACTGTATTCTATCTCATATCTAAAATTTCCAATTTAACAAAGAACCAATCAGTAACTATATTGTATTGATAACTTCATGTTGTTCGTTAACTCATTGGCGTGTAGAAAAAAAGTAGTGGTTTTTGTTAAGATATATTATTGTTTATTTCGGTATTATTGTTATTAAGATTGTAATTGGAAGACGATTGTTGATCAAGGTTAGCTCTTAGAGGTAAGTGAAATATTGAACATACAGTCTGTTTCAAACGCTTAGGCGGAACTAAATAGGAATTTCGTTCTTTTACGTTGTCACGAGAAGGGACCTTGCTTGGGTTATTTCATTTTTCATGTTGCAATGTCAAAATTTAAAATTACAACAATGAAACCATGGAAACGAATTACCTATGTCAAAATTAAATAATTTTTTTTATATATTTTAATGACAAAAAAATTAATAAATGGGAAATTTGTATTAAGAATGACACAAAAAATCAAAATATAAAGAAAATGACAATTTAAAATGATATTAACCTTAACAAAAATGTGTATTGTAAGTATGATTTACAAAGCTTAAACAAAACGGTCGAAAAGCACGATTTAAACGATGAAAGTAACTAGATTGCAAAATTTAGTTCCGCTTAACCGTTTGGAACAGACTGTACATAACCCAATATAAAAATCGAATCTACGTCTATGTGTGCATGTTCTTGGAAATAAATTTGGTAACAAAATGTTTCTGTCAACTACAGTCTGTTTCAAACGCTTAGGCGGAACTAAATGGGAATTTCGTTCTTTTAGGTTGTCACGACAAGGGACCTTGCTTGGGTTATTTCATTTTTTACGTTGGAATGTCAAAATTTAAAATTACAACAATGAAACCATGGAAACGAATGACCTATGTCAAAATTAAATTATTTTTTTATATATTTTAATGACAAAAAAATAAATAAATGGGAAATTTGTATTAAGAATGACACAAAAAATCAAAATATAAAGAAAATGACATTTTAAAATGATATTAACCTTAACCAAAAATGTTTATTGTAAGTATGATTTACAAAGCTTAAACAAAACGGTCGAAAAGCACGATTTAAACGATGAAAGTAACTAGATTGCAAAATTTAGTTCCGCTTAACCGCTTGGAACAGACTGTATTGCATAACTGACAAGAAATTATGACCGCTCTGTATATAAAAATCGTTCGTGCGAACATACTCTGTAGACAACGTACGCAACTCAATGCACTAAAAAAATGCAAGCGCTTGCTGAAAAAAAAAAACCCCGCTAATCGAGAAAAAGATTTTTATGAAAGGAAAAGGGAATGGTAAAGAAAACAAATTTATATTCATGCGCACAAGAAAAAAAAAATATATTTTAACAAACATTTTTATAAATTACAATAATTAAAAATCTTGGCGCAATATTTTGTATTAAAATTTTTTTGTTATTTTTTATAATTTTTTACATTTTTTTATATGTTTTGTACTCAAATATGACTGATCGAACTGACAGCACTAAAACTCATCAACTCAAGTGCTAATAAGTGTTAGTAAAGCCCGTTCTAGCAATACGGCAGTTATTTTAAAAAATAAAAAAGCATTTTTAAAATTAATGCCGCAAACTTACATTAATATAAATACTTAATTCTAAATAACAATTTATGTAAAAATGTCCAAATGTAAACAAATTTTTTTATGATTTTTATTTATTTTTGAACAATGAAAAAAAATAATCCCTTTTTTAGTTATACTAACTTTTTTTTTGCGAGTAATGTAAGACCACGTACGCATAGCAAGACCTATATCTAGAGTATAAAGGAATAACGATCATAGTCTAAAATTGGTCAGTTCGGAGATACTGTTAGCTATTAGTTCGTATTTAAAGGTTCGAATGTTAAAGAATACGAATAATGTATACTCTGTTCGCAGAGAACGTTCATTCGATTTGAACTACGTAAAGTCTGTTCTACATTATAGCGGAAAGTTTTCTCGTTTTTATTATTAGTGCAGTATGCGAACTAGTCAAAACTTATTCGCTGAATTAAACAGACGACTTTTGCGATTTGATTAAACTCTGTAATCTTGAATACCTAATTACTGTTTTCGTTTCATTTTAAAATGGCGGAAGAATTTTCATCAAAACATTTTTTATGCTTTTTAATGTTGTACGAGTACTATAAAAAAAATCTGCTGCAGTTGCTACATAAAACATATGCACTGTTTATGGTGATAAACTAAGTGTACACACATGTCAACAGTGGTTTATAAAATTTAAATCAGGAAATTTATGCTTGAATGATGAACTTCGATCTGGAAGGCCCGATAAAGGAATAATTTATTATGAGATGTTAAAACCGGGGAAAAGTGTTAATTCTGATCTCTACTGTGAACAATTGGATTGACTGAATCAGAACTTGACCAGAAATCGGCCAGAAATTGTGAATAGAAGAGGAGTTATTCTTCAAGGCGACAATGTCTGACTTCATCAAAAGACACGTGAAAAAATTTCCGAGCTTGATTGGGAGGTTCTAACACACCCACCAGACATTTCACCCTCCGACTATCACTTATTTCGGTCAACAACACTTTTTAAGAAACAAGACACTCATATGAACCATGTTAAAATGAGGCTTGAACAATTTTTTACTTAAAAAAATCAGGAATATTTTCTCTTCCTAATAAATGGCAGAGTGTTATACATCACAATGGTAATTTACTCAATAAAGTAAATTTTTTACTTTCGATTTGTTTCTATTTTAATAATACCAAATAAACGAAAAAACTTTCCAGTTCACCTAATAATTAAATATAAACTACCATAATTAATGATATTTATAAATTGGTTATTATAATCAAACTTTTATCTGTCACTTCAAATAGTTAGTGAGAAGTAAGACAAGGCAGAAAGTGTTGAATAACTCTTTCTGTCGCTTTTTACTTCAAAAAATAGTTTTAAAAGTTTGAATAACATCAAAAGTTTGAAAGTGTAGTAAAAAATATAATGTAAAACAGCTTTTACTCTTATTCTGATTGAACGGAAAAACATTGAAATCTATTTTAATGTTTTTTCCTCCAATCACAGCAAGAGTAACGTCGTTCTAATGTTTACATGAACTTCACGCTCTCTGTGAACAGAGTATAGTTTAAAGCAGTGATTCCCAACCATTGGTACGCGCGTTGGTTTAGGGCACGCGAAAAAAAAAGGCGGAAAAAATACATAAAAATGAAAAATCATAAGTTGATTTATAACTCTGTGCTTCAAAACAAGTAGAAGGATCGCACTGAATTTCTGTTTAAGTTAAAAATAAAGTCTTTGAATCATTAACTGGTGTAATTTGTATAACTTTATTTTTATGATGACTTGAGTTAAGTTTTAAATATATACATTATTTGTTCATTTTATTATTAGATTGTAGTTTATGTAATAATCTATTGAAACTGTGGTGTGGCAAGACGGTCTATTTGAAAATTAAATAAACATCGAGCACTTTATAATTATGCAGCCACAAAAAACTTTTTTTAGTGTAAATTTTCATTATGATGCCCACTAAATGCGCCTATTGTGGGACATAAGATTGCATTTTTTTTTGCAACGTTACATATATTTAAAGTTACTTATAAATGTAAAAGATATAACAGCAACTATATAAATAACAATGATTTTTTAATATGAGTAGAATTTCAGGAAATTGGTTGCTAAAGGGTGTCAAATAAGGTTGGGAATCACTCGTCTAAAATGATAACCAATTTCAAATTTTATATCCAAAAGTATTAAATTTTTGAAAATTTTGTTTGAAATATTTACTTTTCTTAAATTTCTTTAAATCAATTACTAATTTCAATACTAAGTTCTAATTTAAATCAAAAAAATTTTTTTTTCTGTACTATTTTATATATTTTGTAGAGAAAAACGATTAAGAGTTCACTGCTTGAACACTTTTCATTCGTCACTCGTAATTTGCAATTTTCTTTACTCTGTAGATCAGCGGTTTCCAAAGTAGGGGGCGCGACCCCCTTGGGGGTCGTACAAGATTCACCAGGGGGTCGCGAGTCGAAGGATTTTCCACATTAGGTGTCATTAAAACAAAATATCGCGTACGGTTAATAGTGGAAGACGAAATAAGAGTGGTTCTTTCTTCATATAAACCGCGATTTAACGAATTATGTGCGAAGAAACAAGCCCATACTTCACATTAAAATTGATTTTTTACATTTTTAATTTGTATTACATATTTGATATTAATATAATTTATTTTTATGATTTATGTTGTGAAAATAAATATTTATGAATTAGAGAAACTATTTACATTACATATTTTTGCTACTTTTGTGATTATTATTTCAATAAAGAAATTATTTACAAATTGTTTATTAATTTCCTAAATAGGGGGGGGGGGGCGCCAGAGATGGGATTTTTTCTAAGGGGGTCATTACTGAACAAAGTTTGGAAACCGCTGCTGTAGATAATAACAACAAATAAGTTGAACAGCACTGAAAAATAATCTTAAAATTCTTAACAAGTAGACGATAAGTTAATAAATTTTAATACATGAAGCACTCAATTAACGTACACAATGGGTTCCCAATTTGCTGTACGTTAAACGAAATTACGTTAATCGGACAGTGTATTTCCAGATAAATGCATAAATAGGTGGTTTATTTGGTTTAGGTGGAACTAGTTTTCCAATCTAGTAACTTTTACAGCTTTTGATCATTTTGTTTAAGAAAATCTTACTTCAATAAACACACACCGGCAAATTTAAAGGAACAGATTGAAAATTATGTTTTTTTTTTAAATTTTATTATTTTGTAGCCTATATCTAGATAGCTTTGAATGCTCTACTAAACAGTAGGGAAAGATTGTATCGATGCCAAGGAGAACAAAATGCACCATTTAATTTTGCTACTAGTGTATCTTTTGGTGGAGGTTCAATTATGGTGTGGGGTGGAATATGTTTGGGAGCTCACACAGAGTTAGCGGTGATTGATGGCGGAGTGTTAACTGCAGATAGGTACATCAGAGATATTCTTCAAGACCATGTTGTACCTCCCAAGTATCTATTAAAGTCTGTTCAGGATAAGTATGAAGTGACGTCACAGTTGAGAAATGTGCTATGTTCACAGTTGTTATTTGTTTACAAATTTCACACAAGTTAGGTTATATCCAACTATATCTAGAAAGATTCAAAACCTAGATTTCCTAAGTATTAAACGGGCTAAATAAAATAAAAATAAATCTAAATAAAATAAAATGAAAAATTCAGTTTATAAGAATCATTAAAAATAATTAATAAGAGAAAAAACATCTTATGGGCGCAGTTACTAAAGCCTGTAGTACACTATGCAATTTCTTGTTTTGAATCTCGTACGATAATTATTGCATTGCGAATTTAGTTCAGAATTATCATGTAAAATTATTGTAGTATACCATCCAATATTTATCGCTTTGAATCTGTACCAATTGATGCGCACTACGTCTATTTTTGTAAGTTGACAGAATTCAAATATTTGTTCTTAAGCTAGAGTGGACATATAGTTTACCAATTTTTGAAGACTGATAATATTAATCTTTGTCCCGAATCAGTATATCTCCTGGATTCGCAAAGCCGTACCGTTTTCTGTTCTAATTTATTACATTTGAACTTGAAGAGAATTATTATTTTATATATTTTTTTGTTATTATTATTTTTGTTTATAAAACTACGATTTTTGTTTATATAAAAATATTGTTGTCAATATTATCGTTATAAAATAGTTTAAGGGAAATAAAAACATATATTAATAATGATTTCGTTGAATTTGTTTTATGTATAACACCCAATTTGAATAAATAAATGAGTATAGAAATTGCAATCAAGAGTAATTTGTGGACAAGGTTTAAAAAAAAAATTCTACAAACTTAATAAAAAAAAAAATGAAATAATTCCCCCGGATTGGAATGTTTAATGGTCACCTTAGATAAGTCACTAGTTAAGTATGTTGGATAATAAGATGTTGAATAAATCCAAACGAATATATAAATGTCCTAAAAATGTGAACAGCTAAATCCAATTTATTTTAAACAAAATAAGAAAAAATATTGCTAAAGTTGATACTAAATAACCTCGAAATATGTTTGAGAGATGAACAGTTGTTCACTACGGTCACATGAATATGCGCATCTTATACTGCGCCATTATTGGTTCATTCTGTTCAATATTTTAGGTCGAGACAATATAAATTGGTTGGTTTTCAGTATCGTACAAGATCTCGCACGAAAATTCTGTAATACAAGATACAATAATTTGTGTACTATAAATCGTATGAAATTCAAAACGAGAAATCGCAGTGTACTGCAGGCATTTTTATAATAATATTTGATTCAATTTAAAATAAAACGTAAGCTTAACCTCACTCTACGTGTTAAACAGAAAAACGACGGGAAATTTTTAAGATGTGGCAACATAGAAAAGCGCAACCAACTTGTAGAAACCAAATGTTAAGCGTGTTCTACATTATACAATTCTCATCAAATTTTCATACTTATTTCTTTGACTTAGAACTTGTACTAGAAATAAATCAGTGAAATTGTAGTGTAGAACACGGTATATAGTCAAGGTCAACTTTATTCAAAACTAGATTTGATCCAACTATTCTTGAAAACACATCCAACTTGGAACTCGGTGCATGCGCAGTAGACAGTTTTAACAATAGTACCAACATTAAAATTACGCTTGTAAATATTTTGTATTACCACGTGTTTAATAGTGTTTTGTTGATCATTGGTTTGAATAAGCGAATATATAAATTGTGTTTTGTACGTAAATCAGTAATTTTACAAATCTAATAGCTAGGTTATAAACATTTGACAAGATATGAATTATATTTTTATGTTGGTACTTTAAATGAACTGAAACACGTGTAAGAATTTCATTCTCTACCAAAAAATTGAAAAATAAATTGTATTAAAACTTTGACAACTTCTAGTTCAAAGAAAAAAGTTTAGAAAATTGATGAATAAAGTATAATGTAGAACACGCTTAACTGAATAATGCTTGTGTGTTAGTTATGTTACATTATAACATTGGCAACTATATTAACAAGTGTGGTCATTTCATATTTATCTTAGACTTTAGTAAGTAGTTTAAAAAGTATCATCGATAATACGTTAAGCGAGTACATTCTGTATTAAATTTTAGAAAATTCCTTCATTTGTGACTACGATCGTTTTCTCCAACTCTTCATATATAGGGTTAATTAGGAATAATTTGGTAGAACTAAGGAGTTATAAAGTTTGTTTAAAACTAAGTTAAAATTCTCACTAGCTATTGCGCCCGTGTTCTTAAAAATAACATTACTCAATTTTAGAAAAAAACAAATAAACAGCTAAATTATATATATATAAAAAGGCAGCTAAATATGGTCTAAAACGACCAAAAACAAAATTTGTATGAAACACAAAATATAGTCACAAATGGAACGAAACTTTTTTTTCCCCCTAAATACAAAAATTTGTAAGTTAGTGAGATTTGAATGAGTATCAAATTAATATAGACAGCATGGACAGATAGAAAAAGGGCTATTACCTCACTAACTTACTAAAAAAAAAAAAATTGACACCACTGAAAAAAAATAGTCTCCCTGAATCTGGCTTTTAGTTTTCCTTTTTCTCAGAAAAATTATGTCACTCGAAATATAAATATTTCATTTTTTATCACATTATTTTCATAGTTATGTATATATATACAATTCTAATACAATACGATTTATACAAACATACTTATATACATTGGTTTAACAAAAAAAGAAAAGCAGACACATTTGGTAACTTCGTTAAACAAGACGACAGCTAAAAGATTTAACGATCCAAATAAATGCAAATCCAATATGATTAAATTTATCATTTAAAAATTCAAAACCTACAATTTTTCTACAGCTACCAAATTATTACTAGTACACTGCTAAATTACATTCAATGAAATAATGCTCAAGATATACATTTGGTACAGATTTTTTTAGAAAGACGATATCGTCATTGAACAAAATATAAACGCATATACAGTCGGGAACGAATTTAAGTAAACAATACCCAAGATTAAAGTAATGGTTGGTTTATATACGGAACAAGAATAAGGAATAGGAAATAAGAATAGTACACAAGATGTTAAAACATGGCTGCGCCGTATATCGGTTTATGTAGGAATGAAATTTAACTTAAACATAAGAAAAGTTGGTAATATTTAACATTTTATTCTTATTCCCAGAATAAGAGACGATAAGCATGCGCACAATGGTCAAAATGTCGGCCGTAATAAAATTTGTCCAACAGATGTTTTCCTGCTGTGATCAGAAGGTTGCAAACAACAATTTTGTGAAACACAAGCAAATAAATTTACAAAATCTTCTAAATCCATATTAGTGAAAACGATTTTTTTAAAGGTTATATTAAACACAACAACCTTTCAAACGACAACCGTTACACAGGCCAACGCAAGTACACAGGCGTAGCGACGAAATGTTATGTCCGATATAAACGGTTTCATATTTTTTATTCTTGTGTACTATTCTCATTTCCTATTCCATATTCTTGTTCCGTATATAAACCAACCATTAAGGTTGTCTCGTAACTTCTGACCAATCAGAGCGTGAGATAGAATACGTCACACGTATGCGTAGTTCAAACTACGAGGGCATATTGAAAACTAATGCCTCCATGTCCATAACTTTTATAATGACGGGCCAGACCGTGTCATAAGTGGTTTGCCATTCACCTTAAGTATCTGTACATAAGTCCTCCTAGCGGAGATTCTCAGCAACATCGCGTTTGCGCATGACAGTTCTAAACATGGCGGCCGGCATGGATGTGCGGTTAAAACAGCTGTCATTGAATTTCTTACTGTGAAGGGTGTAGCGCCCATTGATATCCATCGAAGGTTAAGTGTCGTCTACCGTGAGGCGTGTTGATGTGAGTACTATTAGGAGGTGGGCAAGGACGCAAGCCCTGCTGGAACGGATGTCCATGATCGGGCACGCAGTGGCCGACCAGTGTCTGCATGTGGTGAAAGGCAGGTGGTTCTATCCACCTAATAGCCCAGATCTTGTGACTTATTTCTCTTTCCAAAGCTTAAGGAACATCTCAAGGGCAAGCGTTTCTCTTCGGATGCAGAGGTGCGGAAATGGTGCCGTGGGAAGTCTTTTTTCGTGACGGACTTGAAAAACTCGTACCACGTTGGCGTAAATGTATTACTGTCAATAGCGATTATGTGGAAAAGTGAATATATCAGTGCGTAGAGGACAGTTTATACTATTACTTCACATTTATATGTAAACCATATATCAATTACTAATGAAGTTATAGCCATGGACATATTAGTTTTCAATATGCTCTCGTAGCATACAGAATTAATATAGATGTTGCATATTTTTATTGACTATTTTGATAATCAATATTTATTTCAAGACAGTTCTACTGAATAAATTATAAATAAAAACCTCAGAAAATTTTATACTGATTTATATAAAATTTAAGGTGATGGGTATTTGTATTATAGTTAATAAATAACAATAAAATCAAATACAAATATAATTTTAGGTATATTTAAATAAAAATAAAAAAACAAATTGCTAATAATTTAGTAATTAATAAAATTGGAGGTTATATCTGTTTTTAAAAACGGCTGGACGTATTTTAACGAAATTTGGTACGAGTAGAAGACCCGGATTCAAATATAGGCACGGTATCTCAAAAATTTCGTTCTTAAGGGGTGTTCCTGGGTTAAAACTGGTACTAAAACACTTAGGCCCGGTTTTTCCACCTTCAGATAAATTTCCAGGTAACTATCTGACAGATAAGGTTATTTGTAACTTCATCTGCTGAGTAAATGTCATCCCTTCTTTCTATACAAATGTATCTATCGGATAGTTATCTAACAGATAATGAGACTAACGTATTGGATTCACTGACTGGTATTGACATTTAATCAGCAGATGAAGCTACAAAAAATCTTATCTGTCAGTTAGTTACCTAGAACTTAATCTGAAGGTGGAAAGACCGGGCCTTAAAATATTTTTATAAACAGAACTATCTTAACAGAAAAAATTATACAATAAAAATTGTTTATAAGAAAACAAATCTTATTCTATGCATTTTTTCAATTTGATGAATATTAGGGTAGTTACGGGGGGACACCCTAAAACTAAAATATTGAAATATTTCACTTATTATTCTCTTCACATCAAAAATGAATGTAAGGAAATTTATTTAGAACAAAGAAACATTCATTTCGAAGAAAAAAAAATAAATAAAACAAGTAGAAAATCAAAAAATTTAACGGTATTTTTATATTTATTTCTTGGCGCACGATATCGCTCCCTTTCCTGAGAACCTACTGTACATCATTAAATTTTTACGATAACAAATATTTGCAAATCTTGAGCACACATTTCTTTCTAAACTATAACTATAAATCCATTTGTTCATAATTTTACGCACAAGTATTCAAATTAATTGACAAATCAAATATAATTTAATGATAATTAAATCGCTTTTTTATAAAATTTGCGATTTATCTTAAAGTTACTACAAAATTAGTAAAACTAATTTTTATTTTTTTGTGACATCATTTTGAGACTCAGTCCCATGTCATTACTAAAAATATGTTATATAACAGAAATTTTCGATCTTAAAATTCTTATCGATATGTTAATAATGATTTAATATAATTTTGTTACATTAAGAAATCATAACATTAGTATAGTCTGTTTCTTTGGTTTAAGCGGAACTATACTTCATTTTTTTAACTGTTAAGTTGGTAGTGAGAAGTAACAAAAGACAGGTGTTGAGAAGATTGAAAGTATAATGAAAAACAGGATTTAGAATATCCATTACTTTCCCGCGCAGTATTTATTCAAAATAGTCATTTGCCGCTTATTTTTTTATTCCATATCCACGTAGATATGACACTGGAGAGAAAAAGCGGAATATATGAGAGAATGGAGAAAGATCATGTGAGAAATAACAATTAATTTGAGATTATAAAGCCAAAATAATTATGATTTCACTTAAAAATAAATGTATTTAATTATATCTACGAAACTTACGAGATAATGGTAACTAGAATTTCAATATCTCTCCTGGGTATTTTATTTTGGTCTGCGTAATCACAGCTGTCGTTAATTTTTTTGGTTTTTTAAATTTATTTTTATTTTTTTTAATTTGTAAATTTTTATAATTTTCTGTTATATAACATAAATTTTATTTGTGAATTCAAAGAAAAGTATAATCGATAAATGGTTTTGTTTTTTAAATGGATCGCCTTTATCGATTACGCAAATGAAAAAAGAATACGAACCTCAAATCGCTTAAAAATATTGCGATTATTTTCGACATATAAATTGACAAAAAGATAGGACAGCATTTCCCAAACTTTTTATGTAGCGGATCAGTGCTTTTTTTTTGTAATAAATAAACATTCCCTCTTGTGAAAGAACACTTGTTTTTTCTTTTTGATATTATTTAGAGACGCTTCGCCTAATAGTCGATGTTTAAAAATTTTATTTGCAAGCATTATTAATTTTGCCAAGAACCATTATTTTAAGATTTTTAGAGGATTGTAGCAATCTGTAGACATAACACATGTGAAAAAGAGGGTGCTTTCGAAAAGTGAGTACACTCTGAATTATCGCAAATTGATTTAACCACTGGCGATCATAATATTGAAATTCTATTGCAAAAATCTTTATGTTGAGCTGTTTAAAATCGTTTCGTAGAGACGACAGGGCAATGGACATTGCATCAAAATTAATCAACAGAAGAGTGAAAACAAGTTCATTGGAGATAATATTAATTATAATTCTTTTTTAATATATAGTATTTTATAATATTAAGTATTTTTTTTTAAATTTTGTGATCGAATTCCACGTATTTTTTTTTATTATTATAGAAAAATAAATTATAACTAGCCCTGTCAAAAATATTTAAAAAAATATATTTTTTTAATTATCGTCAACCCTCGAAAATTGTTACCATTATTCATTCTATGTTGTGACAACACGTTAATGGCAAAATAAGGGGGGCAAATGAAGGGATGATACTCTTAATATCATATAATACAGACATGGCAAAACTCAAAAACATATTTTTGCCGATAGAAGTCGTTGCAATCCAAAGGAAAAAACCATTCAAGAAACCAAGTAACATTGAAAAGGTCCGACGTGCAAAAAAAAGGAAGGAAATATCTAACGAGCAAAAGAAAAGGAAGTTTGGCCAATAGTTTTAGCAACTTAGGCCAAATAAAAAATAAAAAAAAAAACAAAAAAAAAAACGATCCTGCGTGCAGAAAAAAACATGAAACCAGACGAGAAGAAAAGGAAATATCTAACGAGCAAAAGAAACTTCTATTTAACTATATACTAAATATTTCATTGGTCGCAAGTGATTTTTATGTTTCACTACTGTTATTTTAACTTTTACATTCCGTATGACACATACATGACCGTTGTTAGGCAATTTTTTCGAGGGTGGAACATTGTTGGTTTTTTTTTTTGTCGTGGTGACGCCTTACATATTTCATTGGTCGCAAGTGATTTTTATGTTTCACTACTGTTATTTTAACTTTTACATTCCGTATGATACATACATGACCGTTGTTAGGCAATTTTTTTTAGGGTGGAACATCGTTGAGTTTTTTTTTTATCGTGGTAACGCCTATAAATATTCTATTGGTCGCAAGTGATTTTTATGTTTCATTACTGTTATTTTAACTTTTACATTCCGTATGATACATACATGACCGTTGTTAGGCAATTTTTTTCGAGGGTGGAACATCGTTGCGATTTTTTGGTCGTGATGACGCCTACAAATATTTCATTGCTCACAAGTGATTTTTATGTTTCACTACTATTGTTATTTTAACTTTTACATTCCGTATGACACATACCTGACCGTTGCTAGGCCATTTTTTTGAGGGTTGAACACCGTTGAGATTTTTTTTTATCGTGGTGACGCCTATAAATATTTCATTGGTCGCAAGTGATTTTTATGTTTCACTACTATTGTTATTTTAACTTTTACATTCCGTATGACACATACATGACCGTTGTTAGGCATTTTTTTTTAGGGTTGAACATTGTTGAGATTTTTTTTTATCGTGGTGACGCCTATAAATATTTCATTGGTCGCAAATGATTTTTATGTTTCATTACTTTTGTTATTTTAACTTCTACATGCCGTATGACACATACATGACCGTTGTTAGGCATTTTTTTTTTAGGGTTGAACATTGTTGAGATTTTTTTTTTATCGTGGTGACGCCTATACATATTTCATTAGTCGCAAGGGATTTTTGTTTTACTGTTATTTTAAATTTTACATTCCGTATGATACATTCATGACCGTTGCTAGGTATTTTTTTTGAGAATCAGTACCGTGCCGCTAACCGTAGTTTGGGAAACGCTGTAGGACAAATGAGAGTTCGTTTAAACTTTTTTTTTATTAAATTATATACAACGTTTACTATATTACAAATAAACAAGGCTATAGACCTTGTTATCGACATTTTTTCCGAAATTTTATATTCTACCTACACTATAAAAAATGTTTATTCACTAGTCATTTAGATCTAATTTTTGTGATGTATGCTGTTTCACTTGTTTTTTCCTCTTATGCTGTGGTGTTGTATTCTGGGGTTGTTGCGCCATCTTCGGATACCTACGATGCGGCTTGTACCAATTACGGGGTTTATTCATATTCCCCGGTTTCTGGTGCATATGAATGTTGCTCCCGTTATTGTTGTTTGGTGAAATGTCACGGGACACAGGTTCCGAACCCTGCGCCAAACATTTGTTTTTAAAAGTTTTTGAAAAAAAATAATCTCGGTTTTTAACAAAAGATTTTTTACTAATTTCCTTGTCAACTAAGTCTACCTGAAATTCAAACATAGTGCATAAAAATCTACAGTGCAGTTTTTTTTCAAATAAACATTTAAAATAATTTAAACTTAAATTGATATTAAAATGATGATTTTACGGATAAAATTGTGGACACCTACAAGACATGCATTATTTTATAATCATATTTTGTAACACATTGTATGCGGAAACAAGAATTTCTTCTGCAAGCATTGGAACTATCATATATTACCGTACAACAGGTTGACCAAAAAATATTTTTACAACTTTCATTTTAAATAATTCCGTAATAAAAAAAAATACATATTTTTTTCTACTATCATGCGTAAAGTAGGCACTTTACGCACGCGTTAGTGATTAAAATAGCATTTTTAAGCACTAGTGCCATGTTAACTAACTGTAAATGCCAAAAGGTATCAATTGTACACTTTATGTTATAAAATACTTGAATCAAAGTCATGAGTAAATGAAAATACTTTTGTAAAATACATCAATTTGACTGAGTTAAATCTAAATAACTATAATAATATTATCAGCATTGGCGCGACAGCCCGAGTTGAGTCTAGGCCTCCTGTTTCCAGGTTTCATGACTATGTTTTCAATCTATGTACATTCAAGAGTAATATGGTCAGTATTACATCAATTTTTTAGCGCTCACAGAAAGGCACCTACAGTTTAAAGCCGGTTGCGAACGGCTAAGCAGAACCTGTTATTTGTATAAATATTTTTACACAAATTATTTGACATAATCAGGAATTGAACTCATGTCCGTGCCTTTGCTTAGCGGACAAATAGCAGGTACAAACGATTTAACGTTTGCAGCTACAGGCTTGCTTTAATATATTAAAACAAGTAAATTGCATATAACCAACAATATAACTGCTGGTCGGCCATCTTATGTTGATATGGTAGCCAGATTGGGAAATTATAAAAAAATTGGCAAAGGTAGAGCCCGTAATTAGTATACATATTTTTTTAACGAATATATACAGAGGGTGGCCAAATTATTAGGGACAGTACAAATTTTCTGTAGTTTTCAAATGAATTGAATGAGGAAATAAGTGGCTTTGGGTCTCGTATTTAATTTTATTCATTAGAGTGCTTTATTTAGAATATAAAACGACATAATTGCTTATTCATAACCATTTATTTTTGTATAAAAAGTGTTAATTTAACAAATTAAGTAAAATCTTAATATTTTGTAATGCCACCCTTTGCTGCGATATCGGCTTCCAGGCGTTTGGGCATGCTTTCTATGCAGACTTTTGCGTTGTGTCGGAGATTGGGGTTGTGATGCCACTCTCTGATAAGGGTTTCTATAAATAGCCGCTTGGTGGTGATGATTTCTTTGGCGATCTCCCGCTTTTTAAAATAATAATGATACCAGCAACAAGAATATAGAAGAAAAATGATTTAAAAACAATTAATTTTCTCACAATATGCATTTAAACTTGAAAATTGCAAGGGAGGTGTACTGTCCCTAATAATTTGGCCACCCACTGTACAAATAAATTATTTTGTTTCATCGACAATCAGGATTTCAACCGACTCTTGGTAGTGGTTAACAGCAAGAACAAACGCTTTAACACGTGCGTCCACAGACTTGCACACGTATACAATGAATTGATTATTATTTTAAATCCTAATAAAAAATTACAATACCGACAAATATCACAAAGAAAATAAACTCATATTGTCAATAAAAAAATGTTGGTTACTGAGGGGAAATTATCTGAATTATATTTATATAATATTTAAACATAAATAAACAAAGCTGTTATGTTTTTTCTATGATATATACTGTAAACTATATTCTGAATCACTACATTATAGTTATGTTATGTTTGTTTATTTAAGAATGATAGCTGTGGCCGTACGGGTACGGCCATACTACTATAGAGGTTAAACAAGATACTTTTAACTGATTCACCGTCGACTGAAAGTTTGGACACACAGCCAAAATCGATTGTCCACACCGTATATTCGCGAAATATACTAACATACACGAATGTGAATGCATGCGTAAAATGCATTCACGACAAAAAAAATAACGAATTGAAGTAGAACAAGTCTAATACTACATCTGCTTAAAGAAGCACGATACTAAGCGCTCTATTTTAACAGAGAATAGTTTCGCACCATAATAAAATGGAGGGGAGGAAGAAACCGAGAAAAACCAGAATTCAAACTTGCTTGTTTTGGTTTGTAATCATTTTATCAAGTTCAATAACCGCGTTCCGTAAATATTTTTTCAGCAATTTTATATTTTTGGAACGAAAAATCGTATTGTTGGTTGAAATCTAGTATGTATGGTACACACTATATATGTACAAGGTGTCTCAAAAGAAATTTTATATTTAGTGGATCGATTAAAAAAAAAGTAAGCCGTATATAGAAAAAATGTTTATTAATTATTAAAATACACTTTTTGGGGATTTATTTCTTAAAAATAATATCGTCTAAATGTAGACCCTCGCGTTCCCGGCACTCATTTAATCGAACAGTAAAATTACTTATGACGTCTCGGCAGGTGGACTCAGGTATGGCTGGCATTTCGTGACGGATATTTTCTTTCAAATGCGCCAGTGAAGTCGGTTTATTGGCGTAAACTTTAGATTTAAGATAACCCCATAGGAAAAAGTCCATAGGGGTTAAATCTGGACTGCGTGGAGGCCAATTTATGTCACCTCTCCGGGAGATCAATTTGCCTGAGAAAATTTCACGAACACGTGGCAGAGACATATTGGACGTGTGTGAAGTTGCTCCGTCCTGTTGGAACCATGTTCTTTGGTTATAGCCAGGAAAGTTTTGCAGTTCAGGTACCAAGAAGTTGTCTAACATCTCCACATAACGCTCTGAATTCACTGTAACTGCACGCCCCTTTTCGTCTTCAAAAAAGTAAGGGCCGATAATTCTTCGGGTCGTCACGAACAGATTGATTAACATTCTCCACGTTTTCTACCGTTCTTGATGACCTAGGTCGCCCGGATTTTGATTTATCCAGCGTTGTACCAGTCTCTTCAAACTTTTTAACCCAATGTCGAATGAGAGGAATGCTTGGCGCATCATTTAAGTGGCGAAAACCTCGAATACTGCAGAATTTTCTACGCGCTAGAGTCGCCGAATCACCGTTTTTGTAAAACTCTCGCACGCATAACGCGCGGTCTGCTCCCGAGAAACGCTCCATAGCGACTGTATTCCCAAGAGCCAGGCTACCGATTGACATAACCCCCGCGCCCCTCGGATACGTTGCGTTCACGCAGTAAGCTAAATAAATATAAAATTTCTTTTGAGACACCTTGTATATATACGGCAGACATCGGGCTAAGTTGGAATCATCCTAAAATTTAGCGTGTGACAAAAATTCGACCTGCACTGTTTTTATTCGCGTTTTTTAAATTTGCAGTTAATAATTTTATTTTTACACATAAAAGATTAATTTTATTATAATTTTTATTTCATAAAATTACAGTATAATACTTTAGTAATACATTTAAGATTATTCTATTTAATACGGAACTACTACTATATTTTTAACAATTATTTTTAAATAATAAAAATTACAACTATATTTTAAACCAATATTTAAGACTTTCTGGGTTTACAAATACACATGCAATCGTTAGAAATGCTAATCCTACCATTACATTAAAATAAACATTTTAGGCACAAATTGAGTCGTTGGAGGGGGGAACATAAATTAACCTAACCCCTAATTTACACGTCTAAATATATTTTACATTAGATATTAATTTGTAATACGTTGAAAAATTATTTGACATATAATAGGATTCCGTTAAGAGCGTTTTCAAACACACCGGCAAAATCTCCGGTTCTAACCATGGCAGTCTTTCGCTCACACCGTCCACTTACTGTACGGTTCTGACGTTGGACATGTGTGCTGCTATCAAGAGACGCTAAAGTCTATTCCAGATGACGTCACAGTTAAGAAATGTGCTCTGTTGCCAGTTTTTTGTTTACAAATGTCAAATAAATTAGGTTTATATCTAACCACTTCTAAAATGAGATTGAAAACTTACATTTCCTAGAGAGCAGTGATGGGCGCGTAAGTTACATGATGTAAGTTACCTCATTGTTGACGCGTAAACAATTGATGTAAATTAAACACAAAAACTCTTGTAAACAATGTAAACAATGATTTAGACATGCGCACTTGTTTTGAATTACAGAACCTCATTTTCAATACATTTTTATATATAATAAAATTTTAATCAAAACGATTTTAAATAAAAAAGTAAGTATATAAAATTAGGACAAGCCAATATACATATTAATAAAAATCGAATTTGCATCATTATATAGGTTTTACATACAAATTAGTGAATATGAATATGAAAAATAAAAAACTTTTTTCTTTAAAAAATTCAGTCTAATTTTTTTAATAACAAAATACATTAAATTTCACCTTTAAGAAAATCAGCCAATATTTTTTAATAACCAAAAGATTCATTGCAAATATTGCATAACGCCCTATATTTTCTTTCATTTTCTTTAATTAAAACAAAACCTAGTTCTTCAGAACTATTCCTTCGGTTTTTTCCCACCATTTTTTTAATAAATTTATTGTTTTGAACTGAATATACTTGTTCATTGACTCTCTATTATTCATATTAAATAACTAAAACTAACCTCATTATTTGACAGTTTACAAAGTTTACATAGTTTACATTGTTGACAAGTTTACCAATTGTTTACATAAGTTTATACGTAAACGTAAACAATTAAAGTTTACGTGTAAGCGCCCATCACTGCTAGAGAGTCAAAGGGATAAAGTGAATTTATGATACAGACCAGTGCTTTCCAACCGATGTGTCGCGACTTAGTAGTATGTCTCGAAATTTATGGTTTAAATTATACTAAGTATGAGGGATATTCAGTAATTAAAGAGACAAATTGATGTAGAAAAAAGACGGCTTGTAGGAGTTTGGTACTTTCATGACTTCAGGTTGGCATCACTGAGAACACCTGACGGATAAAAACTGTTTTGTTTATAACCTCAAAATTGCATTTAACGATGTCGTGTCCGCTTGAAGTTTCCACGTTAGTTGAACAACGTTCAGTGATCCGGTTTTTGCTTTCTGAAGGTGAAAAACCAGCTAAAATCTTTTCTCGAATGATTTTACAGTATGGTGAAAGTTGTATGAATCGCAAAAATTTTTATAAGTGGGTAGAACAGTTCAAAAATGGTCGAACCTTAGTGACTGACGAGCAATGTCCTGGCCGGCCAGTTGAAGTGTCAACTCCTACGCTTGAAACCCGCATTGACGACATTATTCGTGAAGACCGACGTAGTACTGTTGAAGATATAGCAAAAAAAGTTTTAAGTGTTGGCACAGTTCATCACGTTATCATTGACAAGCTCAAGTACAGCAAAACAAGGGCAAGGTGGGTCCCGAAATAGTGCCCTCATACCGCCAAGCTGACCCAAGAAACCATTGAAAAAATTGGAAGATACTACCTCAACCTCCCTACAGTCCAGCTTTGGCTCCCTCTGATTTCAATTTGTCGAGATTAAAGCTGCATTTTCCGGACTGACAAGTCTGTCGTGCCGGGCTAGGTATGAAAGCGTCTATTTGATTACATTGTACCCGGCAATTTTACTAGTGTGTGTGAAAACGCTCTAATGCTACATAAATATACTTATTGCTTGCTAAAAACCGCATACAATGTGTCAACAGTAATTTGTACTAACTTCTCGAGAATTTGGTGTACTTAAAATCATTAGTATTTTCAAATTACAGTAGGCGCTCGGTTATGTGAACTAAATGAAATCAGGGGTATTTATAAAATCACATTGTTCAAATAATCGAAAGTTTATTTTAAAGTGTTTATTTCATATTTATAGAACAGGTGATTTTTAAAGGATGTTATTATATAACAGGAATTTACGTCAAATTTTGTGCCAACTAATACAGATGGTAGTCTAAATTACACGACAATAATGAACCGTTGTTGGCTGTTGCCTTAACACATTACCGTTGAACTAAAAATATCTGTCAAACTTATACTTTAAAATTATAAACACTTATATTTTACAATAAGTGTTAGATGTAGTAATTAATACCCAATGGCAATTAATTTATTTTAACAAATTTAAGCATTTTAAAAAGATCATAACACTGACATAACCTAACATATTTTAATAGATTCAATTAACATCTTAAAACATTTCTTATTTAGAAGTTTTATTATTCATGATAATAATAATAGATAAAAATTGAAAATAAAATAATAACAGTGTGAAAGAATAACAGAATACATGCTACATATTATGAATAAAAATACGCCTGTGTGAATGTAGCTCTTGAAAAAAAAAGTATTATTATCCCGGTCGGTTTTGTTAAAAACAAATTAAAATACATACAACTCTTACATAAAATTTCTCTATAAAATGTAAACATGTGACAAAAATAGTAAATGGCTGCTAAGATAGGTCGGTTTAAAAAAAAATTGAAGCGGCACATGCTACATAATTAATAATAAGAGGTACCCAACGCCTACATAGGCGTAAAAAAGGTTCTCCATTTCTAGATGGCCGTAGACATGAAAGTCACATGGTCAATGTTTCGACCATCATATTATCCCATTATAAACATGTACTCATTTAAAGTATTAAATACTTGAGGCTGAATCGACCTCAGCTGACTGCACAGTATCGGAAGATAAAAATCCAAAGCAGGTGGGATTCGAACCCATATCCCTGTGCTCCGTAGACAATGATCTTACCACGGAAACTCTAATTACATCCTTCAAAAATCACCCTGTATATTTAAATATTGGGTTATTTGTTTTTGCACTTTCTTGGAGGCCAAACCTTTGGCAAATGCTTTATCACGCATTTTCACAGTGTAGTCAATATCGAAAATATTTCTTTCGTTCCATTATTAAACGGTTCTACATTCCTCGATGAACTTATTTAACCGGTTTGTTCATTATTGTTTTCATAGTCTTCACTTATTATCATCACGTAGAACTCTATAGAGTTCTATGTTAAATTAAAACTGTACACTATAGTGGATTGTTTCATTTAATGGAGTATTCACATAACCGAGCACCTACTGAATGTTTTTTATAATTTAAAACTTGCACCAAATTCTTAAGATTCATTCTTAAGTTCCAATCACATACCTCGGACGATATATTACTATCTACACTAGAAGTTGAACCGGAACTGGATAGTGATCGGGTAAACCGATGGTGGTTGGTGTTGATCTGTCTTGTAACTAAGCTGCAGAATTGTTTCTGTAGCCATTTTCTATAACGTATTACATCATCTGTGACCCGTACTATCCTACCGAGTATCGTGTATCTTGAACAGTCGTTTGTTTGGTAATTCAATGGGTTGACAGCTCGGGTTAAGGTGACATATGCATAATCGAAGGCATGTTTTACCTGGAAAGAAATATATTAAAATATTTGATATAAAAAAATATTAACACCATCACTGCCACATCAAAATACTGGTCTACGATAGTGGTCTCGGAACTTATTTGTTCACGTACCCCTAAACAAGAAAAAATTAATAGTTTGTACTCTCAATAAGGGGCCAAAAATGAGGTTACCTTCTCAAGTATATATATGACGTTTCGCTTCGACAAGGATCGCGATATACTACAAAGAGAAAACCGTCCATATTGCCGGACGAAGTTGAACACAATCCGATTTTTCAGGGGTGCCGGATGAATTGAAATATTTGCAGGCTTCTGATTAGTTAATCGGAAGAACGGATCCGTCGAGCGTAGAGCTGACTACGTACCATAAGACACGAGATGATTGTGTAGGGCTTTTGTAAACGTCATGTTTAGTACGTCTACATAGCATCCATTTAACGAATGTAATATTCGTACGCTGTCACTTGTATCGTATTGAAATGAAAATATAAGAATAAGAACAGAATAGAAACAAATACACTATTCTAATAGGCAAAATAGTCCTAAAAAGGGCTGATGTGATCCAAAAATATGGTCAAAGAAAAGAAAAACGTTGAATTTAACCTAAAAAGCTATGCACTACACATAATATCAAATGGAAATCTATAAGGTATCTATAAGAAAATATACAACTAAACACAAAACTGCTAAATAAACAACAAACGAAATAAAAAAGGTTTTTAGAAATTACTATAAGTTAGATATGTGAACACAAGTATCAAAATACATCAGAGCGTATTATAAAATGTCAAATATAAACATCGTTTTATTTAGCGATACCAATACAAATGTCCTTATATTAAATAAACACTTTTAAAATTTGTAAATCGTCATAATGACTATCGAACACAAATTAAATATGACTTCAAAAGGTATGTTTTAGTAAAATAAAAGAGTGAAGAGCAATATTAGTATTGATCAATTAATTGACAAAAAATTTGATCAATTTATTTTGAAAATAGAACAAGTTCTATTTTTCGTCATTTTTTCATAATTTTTTTGGGGAATTCTAGGTACAGTCTGTTTCAAACGCTTAGGCGGAACTAAATGGGAATTTCGTTCTTTTAGGTTGTCACGACAAGGGACCTTGCTTGGGTTATTTCATTTTTCACGTTGCAATGTCAAAATTTAAAACTACAACAATGAAACCATGGAAACGAATTACCTATGTCAAAATTAAATTATTTTTTTTAATATTTTAATGACAAAAAAATTAATAAATGGGATATTTGTATTAAGAATGACACAAAAAATCAAAATATAAAGAAAATGACAATTTAAAATGATATTAACCTTAACAAAAAATGTGTATTGTAAGTATGATTTACAAAGCTTAAACAAAACGGTCGAAAAGCACGATTTAAACGATGAAAGTAACTAGATTGCAAAATTTAGTTCCGCTTAACCGTTTGGAACAGACTGTAAATTTTTATCTGTTAATATTGCCAACTGTTTTGTTGTAGCATAACCTCGAAATTTATTATTTGTGTTTCGTTTTCAAATCTAACATAACCTCAAACGTTCTAATTTATTATCATCTAGGTTATTTCTTTTGTTTTTGTTCACAGCTCGTAATTTTGTGAAGATTTTTTTAATATTTTCATTTTGATAAATATGTCAACATGTTTTACAGTTGGTAATGTAAAAATTTTCAAAAAATTGATAAATAAATTGATGTGTGTAAAGTGTTGTTTTTTATCCAAGGTTACCAATAAATTTTTCAATTAATTGACAAAAAACTTGATCAATTTATTGATCAATTAATCCAACCAACTTAAGATCATAAATACAATTTTATTTTCCTTCACTTTTTGTTGATTTCTCGACTTGAGTTATAAGACTTAACTCCTTAGCAACCAGCCATTAAGAAGGGACGAGTTTTTAAAGTTTCGGAACCACTGGTATACTAGATACCTGTAAATACTTGTTGGAAACCTTTATTTATGTGATTCCCAAAATTCTGTAACAATAGTACATAAAATTTGAACCTTTGAATCATGAAACATTTGATAAGATTATTATTATTTATCAACATTACGTCATTAAATAATAATGTTACATTTTGTTTACTTAAAATACAGTTTTATTTATCTTAAATTCAGATAAATAATAAGATGAAAAATAATTTTGTTATACAATTTTGCCTACCATATGGAAACTTCGAATGTTACAATAAACTAAGCAATGTTTAAATATTTGCAGTAAGTTGTAATGTTTGTATCTAATTTCATTGCTTTGAAAATGGCCAATTTCAACCATTATTAAATATACAACATTTTCATAAAGTTAATTTGGCGACATTAAATTACATCATTTTAATTTGTATATTATTATTTTTTTCGTGAAAAGAAGTTAGGCCTAAGACATTTTTATCATAGAGACGTTTTTTAGTGCCATAAAAAATTAATTATACCCTGTACTGTTTACACGTTTAAACGTTTCTCATATTATAAAATGGCGTAAAAAATGACCTAAATTATCCAACATAATACAAAAAAACTAATATGTTTACCGGAACATTTTTTTCATTAGTTCATTCATGTATTGCGTGTTTACATTTAAATAAACATTTTTTTTTAATATAATTGTAAAATAAAATCTGATTTTATGATTTGTTATAATCAATTTATTAAAATCATTCTTTTGCACCTAAAGAATTATTTTTTTGTTGACTGTTTACATTTTTACAAGTTGTTTTGTTGATATTGTACTTCCTATTATTTACTTTGTAATTTCGTCATACTAAAAAAAAGTATTCCGTAAATATTACACTGACCTAAAATAACCCTGAACTTAAATTTAATAATAGGAAACGGAAATGCGTATTAAGTAATTACGGAATTTAACCAAAATATAAGTCGTGTTATTTTTAAATTATAATTTATTTTTAAAATCTTATATATGAATCTTTGGTAAAAGCATTAGTTTTTTTTTATATAAAATTGTAATAACGAATATTGCTCCGTTTTTGCGCGTTTTTTCAAGTTTGTCGGGTTATACTGCCAATATTTTTTTACAAAATACGCAGTTTTATAACTACGTAAAAAAAAAAATACCTATATAAACTTTGAATAGTTAAAGAATAATAAAAAATGTATACGAAGTGTGAATTTTTACACATTTCAGAAAATTAAATCATTTTTACCCGCAGCACCTATTTATAAACAGCGACAGATTTAAGATGGCGACAAAAAAAAGAACAATAACTATAAGTAATTTTCATAACAGAACAAAAAAAATCAGCTGTGACCACCACAGGACCGACAGCCATCACAAAGTACTAGTACAAAATACATGCTAGCAGCAGAGTAGAAATAACTTGGCCTAATATTTTGGAACAGAGATATTATTTATCATGACCATGGAAACGTTACAGCAGAGCCGCAGTAAGGAAAACTTGCGCTAGGGGCAGAGCCGTGTTTTGGCGCCCTTGGCAAATAAAAACAAGGTTCTCACCTCAAAAATTCAAGTGACGAGCAAAAAAAAGGTCCTCACCTCTAAAAATCCAAGTGACGAGCAAAAAAAAAAGGTCCTCACCTCTAAAAATCCAAGTGACGAGCAAAAAAAAAGGTCCTCACCTCTAAAAATCCAAGTGACGAGCAAAAAAAAAAAAGGTCCTTGCCTCCGCAATGGCGCCCCTTAGTCAAGCCCGTCAGCGCCCTTTTCCTTAGTGCGCCTTGAAGTAATATTAAACTTTAAAAGTCTATCATATATATTTTCGATATAACTCTTACAGTTTAGCTGTCATAACGATGTTCCAAACGCAAGATTTTTTCCGGCTTATTTCCGTCCGTAAGTCCTAAAATCGTGTACATTGAAAAACCGTTTATTTTTTGCACCATTAGTTCCGCAGGGTCCTAAAGAGTAATTGTGCAAAATTTGGTCTATATCGATTTAACGGCCTAGGAATGTATAGGTAACAAACAAAAAAAACAAACAATTTTCCCGTTTTATATATATAGATTAGATAAATGTATAAAATCACATAGCATTCAGGACCAGTTTTTTTCAAGTCAAATGTTTTTCATTCTGTTTGTTAATTTGTGACGCATTGCTTTATAACGATTCTCAAAATTAGGCGTGTGGTCTTCTGGGGTTCCCAAAATCTTCAAAGGGTCGCCTAATTTGTACCAATAAATTATTTGGTAAATAAACAAAACTGTTTTGTCATTTTTTGCGCACCTCTTTAAGGTATTAGAGCTTCATTATCACAGATGCAATTTTTGTAATAGTACAATGTTATTTTCCGCGTATCATCTGATAAATATCTCAGATATTCACCGAATTGACATTGTTTTAATAAACAAGAGCAAATAAGATAATCACAACTAGATAATATTTTAAACAATTTAATTTTTAACTAAATTTATTCCCGTAATTCCCTGATAAGATAATATAAATTTCCTATGCCTCATTTGATGGGAATATTTTGGTTGTAGTTACATTACCCATAAAAATTTGTAGTGTAAAAAGACGTTCATTATTCACGGATGAGTACGCATGTGCGTCACATTTTACACTGCGTGCAATATGAGCAGCTTTATTTAGTTATAGGTGAAGAATTAATGCATTTAATATTTGATAGTCGTAGATAAAAATAATAATCTTATAAATAGAACAAAAATTATAAATTAGAATTGGTACAATACTAATAATAGTTACCTTTGATTTGTTTTATTGTTTTTGACAAAACTGACAGAAAACAATCGTAACCTAGACGATTCATTAACTTAGTAGCTTTATTTTAAAATAATGGTTTTACTGATTGTGCGTGGTTTGTGTATTAAGTTGGTTTGCATAAATTTTTGGAAAATTAGTGAAAATGTATATAAAAAAATTCAGAACATATTGCATAGATGAAGAGTCGGTGAAGGTTGTGGTAGATTTGTTACCTCAAAAATCTCGGAAGGTATATGAAAAATTGTGCAAAGATTTTTATAGATGGTACTGCAATAAAAACATTAAAAATTACATGGTAAAAGACGTCGTTTTTACTGAATTCAATATTTAGTATTGTACTTTTAATTTTCAATAAAAATAATTATATTTCGTTTTGTTGTTATTGTTGTCATGGACACACTTTTACTCCCTAAGTACCACTTTTACTGTAAGTTTAGGCGGAACTAAATGGGAATTTCGTTCTTTTAGGTTGTCACGACCTTGCTTGGGTTATTTCATGTGTGATGTTTGGTATGTGAAAATTTAAAATTCCATAGTGAAACCATGGAAACGAACGACATGTCAAAACTAAAATAATTAAATGGGAACAAAAAAAATAAATAAATGGGACAAAACATCAAAATATAAAGAAATGACATTTTAAAATGATATTAACCAGGGCTTCGAACCGTTTTTTTTGTGCCGCACATATTGTATGGGAATACGAACTAGTGTTAAATACAATAGGCCATAAAAATTTGACCATAAAATTTTGAGGAAAAATATGGTCACAGGGGTGTGTTTAACACGTTCGCGGACAGTACGGCTATAGCCGTCCTACTACTTTAATTCAAATATACAAATGACGGCTGTGGCAGGTTTTAATTCCATTTAAGTATATGAAAACTAGTATAAACTGTCCTATCAGGAACATACCAAACACAGTAAATGTCCCATTATAAACAAAAATCTAAAAAAGTGACATTTTACAAATCTCATTGTACAAAACTGTCCGCGAACGTGTTAATGATATGATAAATATGGTCACAGGCGTGCTTTTAATAAAATGATAAATAGTAATATAGAAATACATAAAACCAATTTAAACGTGTTTAAAATATGCACGCCACTGGTAACTGCCTGACAAAATGATTTATTACTATCAGTCTTTCAGAGATAGAGTATTATATAAATTGATGATTTAACATGTAATATGGACAACTTTCACATTACTCGTTTCGATCAGCTGATTTACAGCGATCATAGCGCGGACATCTGTCATTGTTGAGCCCAATAGTCTATTATGTTCAATGAATTTTCACTTTGATAATGTTGATTTTCATTGTAAGCACATGATATGAAAACACAGTTGGCCGCAGCGACTGGTAGGTCACCGCGAGCACGATAAACAAGACTTATTTGATAGTAACTCACCTGTAAAACTCCATAGCTGGATCTTCCGATATCGTTGCTGGGCGTAAGAGGGTCCTCTATGCACAACAAGCTCGGCCTGTGTCCGTCCGTCATCTCCTTCTGCATCTCTTCTTTACTAATATAACAACCACCATCTTTCACACGTATACCCGTTTGCATATAATTAAATTTGCGACCGTATAATTCTAGAAATTCAATTAAAAGTACACCGGTATTACAAGAAGTCAATTTATCCTGCCTAGGATGTAACTGAAGAAAACTAATAACCATCAATATTAAACTGTAACTAGAAATACCACCAGTAAAAACTTCATTAAGATCACGTTCTAATAAGAATTGTTTTAATATGTAAACTAACTTTGGAAGTACTGGATATTCTCGTTTATAATGTTTTATTAATTCCGCCGATTTTAAACCGTTCGACATGTTAAAACTAATATCCACTTTTATTTCAGATTGCTTATCGGTAAGTTTTATTATTGGTACTGATGCTTTATCCAGGACTTTTATCGTTGACTGGTCCGCGATGTCCTGCTCCAGGAATGCTCGTTCTAAAGTGCGTAATGGAAGATTCGACCATCGACCTAAACAACAGATACATCACATTAATATTGATCCTAACGCACAAATTAACATATGGGAGGATAAAATCATAACACTTCACTCAAAAATTCTCTGGTCTGACAACACTGGTGACAGACCCATATGATTTCTGGATAGTACCAACCTTCAAACGATACGTGTGAAAATTTCATGACATTATGACAATAGGGGATACGCATAAAATTTATTACTTTAAAACTAATTTTTTTTTATATGTTAATGTTAGTTATATCATCTAACAAAACAAAAATTACATTTTAATGAATATTACAGCCAAATTTTTTAATTAAAATATTGTAAATTTGAAATAAGCCGACCACAGCGCAAAGGTTGCCGAGTAAATACGACTGAGCATGACGTCAAACCCTAGACGGCCCAGACTACAACATAATCTTTACGTGTGTATATTGTATTGTTTGACAGTTTTGTATTTGTTTTTAAACAATTTTTCACGCATTTATTATTAAAATGGCAGATAAAGATTTTGTTAGGGCTCAGAGTGATAATTTACCCAACATTGATGCTTTTATGCTCATGGAATATATGAAAAATAATGAATGCTACAATGCTGAAGAAATACGTGGTGTCAAAACAGACTTGTAAGTAAACCATTTATGTATTCTATAACTTAATGTTAACAATATAAACGCTGCAACTCTGTAAAATGTAAATATTTTTGTAATTTAGATGTCACAATTTTACTACATTGTTTACATGAAGTTACAAAATGTTAGAGGCATAATTGAAATACTGCAATATAGGTTATATATTTTAATATAAAATTTAATTCGGTAAACATGTATAAATTGTTTTTATAGAATTAAACTTTATTTTAATTAAAATCACTATAACTTTACACAATCTATAAAAATTATACAAGCAAATAAGTTCACGACAGACTGTGTAGGCTGTACGCAGTACACTTATGTAGGGTATGACGTCACACGTGGTTTTCGCGCGCTACATACATTTATGAATTTCAAGCCTTCAAATTAAAAAAAAAAGTGCAAAACTGTTTTTTATGTTTATATGCAACAAGAATATAATAAAAAATAAAAAAAAATCATGCCTATCCCCTATTAGTTTAGCGGTTACAGTGGTTTTAGTGACTCCAGTTTTGTAATTTTCAAAAGATTAGATAAAAAAGAATTTCGTGTGTTGATTAAACATTGTTTTTTGATGGGAAAAAATACTGTTGAAACCAAACAGTGGCTTGATAAGCGTTATAGAGACTCTGCACCAGGCAAATCAACTATTACTGATTGGTATGCTGAATTTAAATTGATTAATTAATTTTTTTTTTTTTAATTTTCGGAGCTTTGGAACGTATGTATCACTCTTGAAGGAGACAATGTTGATGAATAAAGTCGAATTTCTAAAAAAAAAAATGTTTTTCTTAGTTAGACCAGAGACTTATTGAACGACGTGGTATATCATTTTCATGGTGGGTCCCAGGCATAACAGCGGCGAGAGACGTGGTGTTATATTTGAAAGTTTGAATTTCATGGTGGTATTAGAGGCGTGATAAGTATATATAAAAAAAAAATTGTAATGGCAAAACGCATTAAACGATTAAACAAAAATTTTAACCGCAGGTCGCTATTTTTAACCGTTTTTGAATTGTGCTTTTTTAATTCACCATTTTCACAAATAATGTAAATTATGTCATTAAAAAAATTATTACAATTTCAAAAGGTATTAAACGATTAAAGCCCCAAATTTTTTCTAGACTAAATAAACTACGTAGAATCCCAAAATTCCAACCGCAGATCGCTATCTCTAACTGTTTTTGAGTTGTTCTTTTATTTAATTCACAATTTTCAGAAAAAATTTAAATGTCATTAAAAAACATTTCGTAATCTCAAAAAGTATACTCCAGCTAGTTATATATAATTATTTTTATTTTGATATATCAAGCCTCAAATATATATTACTAATTATTAACAATAACGAGCACTATTATTTAAATAAATTATTATTATCTTTTAAAAATGCTATCTCTTAAAATTACTTTCAAATGCTTAAACAAAAATGTGCAAGATAAATAAAATTATCAGTTTACTAAAATGTTTTTAAAAACATTAAACTCTGATTAGAAATGCATTTTAGAAAGATTTATTTACAATAACAATACTGCCAAACAAATTTAACATAGTTCGATGTCAATATAATACATTAAAAATAGTAATAATAATAATAAAGTAGGTGAATTTTCAAACATTTCAGAGTTGTAGGTAGTAAATATATTTAAAGTAATTTTTCGCTGTAATCCTGCGAAAAAATTTTTTACCGACCGCCAACATATATAAGGGAGGTATTGTGATCATACCGATTTTAACATTTTGAGATTTCTATGGATCTCCACGATTTGAGGTCCCTAAATAACGTTTTGACTATTTTTTGCATGATGTCAGTCGGTCTGTCTGTCTGTGTACACGTGCAGAGCAAATTCGGCTGAAAGGATTTTTATGAAACTTCATATTTAAGCTTCTGACATCAACGGCACGAGTTGATCAACTTTTGGTAAAAATCGGTTGACTAAAAACGTGTCGATTTTAAGTTTTTTGCGAATATTTCACAACAGAAAAATATTTCGAAAAAAATTATTTAACAAAAGTTACTATAAAAACAATAACTAACAACTTTTATTTGAGACATTTTTTGATAAAACGAAAAATTTTTCGATTTTTTTTTCTTACTTATATATAACGTTTCCATGGTCATGATAAATAATATCTCTGTTAGAAAATATTGGGTCAAGTTATTTGTACTCTGTTGCTAGAATGTATTTTATACAAGTACTTTGTGATGGCGGTCGGTCCTGTGGTGGCCACAGCTGATTTTTTTTTTTTTTTTGAAAGACTTCTATTATTAAAAGTAAATAAAAATTCATTAAACATTTTTGGACAAAATATATTTAATTGACCAAAACAAAGTTTAGTCAATAGATAACTGACATCTTCAGGTGCTGAAATTGCAATAACTACAATAAAACAAAGTTCTGTATCTATATCCGAGGTTTCGAAATAGAAGATATCGTCATCCGGCCCGTGGACATATATTAAAAAGTTTACTTAAATAAAAACAGCAATTTAGAATAATCAGAAAATAGCAAAATAAAACATGACTATATCTAAATAATATCCGATTCTTAAAATTATTATTTATATTAATAATATCACCATTTTGAGTTTGTTTTTAAAATAATGCGCCAAGAGCCCAGCCAAATTCAAAAAGTCCCACCCGCCATTTATTTAATAAAAAAGTGTTGTGGTAAAATTGGAAAATGTATCAGTTTTTAAAAATAAAAATCCGTGTTCGAGTCCGTATCCGTTTAAGTAAAGAATTGTATATGCATGCCACGTTTCAACTCTCTAGCATAAACTTTTGTTCACAATTATAAACGAACAGACGGTACAAGGATTTCTTGATTATACCTACGAAACCCTAAATATGATCTAGGAAGAAACATTGTATATCCATTATCAAAAGGAATTATTTCCAAAAAAATGGAGGGACCGGACAGAAAATTTTGTTTTCATATATAAGTTAGTCAGTTAAAATTTTTGGTGAACAGCAACGATGTCTATTTGCGCCTTTTTAAAAGAGCAAGATAGAGCATTTGTCAGGCAAAATATCAACCTATCTGACAGCACCAAAAATTAAAAACAGAGAAAAAGAATTAGCTAATTCTATACATTCACTGGTAGTCTTTCATTGCACTTGTCTTTTAAAACAATTGGAAACTAACTGTAACAGGTGTTTGTATATGGATTGTTATTGAAACTTTATAATTTTGTTTAAACAAAAAAAAAAAAATACATGAATATTAAATTTTGAACTGTGATTATCGAAATAAGTTGTCATTACGTACATTGTTTACGCATATTTAATCTTAGGTTATTATGATACTTGGGAGTGATATTAAAAAAGGGTAACGTACCTATGACAACAATGTCTATGTCACTTGTAGGCAAATATAATCCTGTCCTGTACGAACCGAACACTTGTACTTGTGCGTCAGGCCATAATGACAGTATCGTAGTTTCCATGCGATTAACAACTTCTGCTCGGACGGCATGTTCAATTTTGTTAGGTCGGGCCCATTCGTAGAAATGTTCAATTTCTTCATGTAACCTAAAATAAAATCACACTTGTTAATAATGCGTCGGTTATTAAAAATTTAAAGATAAATGGATACCAGTATTAAAAAATGACAGATAACAATAAAAAATGTAGTAGATTTATAAAATAAACATTGTTATGACATACAGGTAAATATTTAAAAAGTCAAATGATAAAAAGCATGGTATTGATAAAACATTACGTTAAAAAGACAGGTTAGAATAAAGAAACGTAAAAATTAACGAGACAGTTGACTTACCCAACAATTCCACGTTGGTAGTTGTAATTTTTTTGCCTCCAAGGAACACCGCCGAATTCGCCGATGATTGAATCTTGATTTAAAGTCATGCCTCGTGTGCTTGCACGATTCTCAATTTTGCGACGACGATTCGCGTAGTACACACTTTTGTCACTATTCACTCCGTTAGTTAATGACACCGTTGATTGACTATTCGAGCTGACACAACTATTTAAACTATCTGTATCACAATCACCATTAGCAATATTCATATTGTCGAAATCCTTTTGAGTGCTCCACAGACGAAGCCAAACTGCTTTCGCTGGTCCGTCCTGTTCAGGTTGCAACCAGGCTATAGAAGGATCCATTCACGGATATAATGGGAGAATATCACAAACCACAGATCATTCGATGATCAAACTGTTCCACGATTGTCAAGAAAAAATAAATCTACGAAGAACACAGCGCGATCACATTGGAGTCACACCTTGTGAAAAATCACAGGACTCTAGTACTAGGTTAGCTTTGACACCAATAGGTGGTACCTTAGCATAGACAACAAGCATTGCGCCGGCGTATAACGTGCAGGATTATAAATAGAAAATATTTATAAAATACAAAACTATCACCTTAAAAAGTATTCAAAAATGAAATATCTCACAAAAATTAAATACACGATATCTACACTTGACAACGTTAAAAATCATATACAACAACAACTGAACATATGTGATCTAAAATTTAATGACAGGACGTCAGGAGACCTTGAAACAAAAAATGCAAGTTTAACTCGAATATCCAGTCCAACTGCCCACGCGAATTAAAACTTTTAATCAGTCAGAAAAATAATCAGCTGTGCATTTCATCATCGAAAATAATATCAAGAGGTCTAGGAGACGGGGGAATAAAATTTAATACAGGTTAAAGGCGCATTTCCACTAACACGCCTGTCAGATCGCGTGCTAATGTGCGCCTACAGACATAAAAAATTATACATCCATAAACATTTAATAAAGAATGTATTTACATGCAGTCTAAATACATCAGTCTTTTAAAAATATACTTAAATTAACGTAAATTACAATAATTATACTAATTGCGGAAGTTGAAACTGCCTTTTAAATATCAGCGGGGACTAAAAAAAAATCAATAAAGTCCCCAAGTACTGTAAGCCATTGTACTTTACATATATTAAATCTGAAATAATTAACAATTAATTAAATTTATCAAGCGTGCTTTTCAGAAAAAAACCGTTTAATTAATTCCGGTTTGTTAACTTTACTAAGTGCATTTTTGGGGACATGTTCTACAGTTTTAATAATAGACGGAACAGCATATTCAGCCATTTTTTGTCTTGAATAACTTCTTAATTTTTCTAAATCCATCTTTTTTCCTTTTTTAACAGCAACTAAAGCAGCAACTCTTTGACCCCAAGTTAAATCATCAACACCCACTACAGCGCAATCATCAATATCAGGATGACCTAACAAATGAGTTTCTATCTCTAAAGCGCTGACCTTAAATCCACCGGTTTTAATTATATCTACACTTGTCCGACCTAATAATTTAAATACCTTCTTATTTATGTTAAACGAAGCTGTATCTCCTGTTTTAAACCAACCATCATCTGTAAATGCTTTTTTAGTTTCATCTTTTTTATTAAAATATTCGTTAAATACACTTTCACCCTTAACATACAGTTCCCCAGATAAATCTTGTCTTTTACAGTGTGGATTACGCATGATTGTTATTTTATTGTTTTCATTAAAACATTCTAGAACATTTTCAGTTGTTCCGTCATCTTTTGTAGAGACTAATTTAACCCTAACTCCCGGTAGAGGGATACCAACATAACCTGGTTCGCGCGCTGAATTATATTCGTTTGAAAGACACATCCCTATTTCTGTCATACCATACCGTTCTAATAACCTATGACCTGAAATCTGTTCCCATTTTCTAAACAGTGGTGAAGGTAAAGGTGCAGATCCACTAACCATAAGTCTAATTCTACTTTTTAAAGAACTTTTAATATATTCAACAACTCTATTATTTTTAGTAAATATATTTTCGTATTCTTCTATTAATTTTGAATACATAGTGGGTACTCCCATAAAAACTGTTACTCTATCAGCTGTTGCTGTATTTATTGCTAGTAAATGACCCCAAGCTATGTTTTTATCGAAGTTTTTCATCATTATACATTTTGCTCCTACAGTTAAAGGACAGAGTAGTGCATTTATTATTCCGTGAGTGTGATTTAGGGGTAAACAATGTAAGATTACATCATTGTTGTTCCATTTCCATGCGTCAACGAGGGTGTTTACTTGAGCTTGGATATTTCGATGAGATAATACGACTCCTGGAAGATAAAATTTTATTAAAATTAATCAATAAACATTTATTTTCAACTATGATATAAGATAGGGTGACCATTTTCTTAAGAAGGCAATGCGGGACGGAGCAAAAAAAAGGTCCTCACCTCCCAAATCCAAGTGAAGAGCAAAAAAAGGTCCTCACCTCCCAAATCCAAGTGAAGAGCAAAAAAAAAGGTCTTCACCTCCCAAATCCAAGTGAAGAGCAAAAAAAAGGTCCTCACTTCCCAAATACAAGTGAAGAGAAAAAAAAAGGTCCTCACCTCCCAAATCCAAGTGAAGAGCAAAAAAAAGGTCCTCACCTCCCAAATCCAAAATGCGGGACAAAATGTTAAAATGCGGGACTTTTGCGGGACGCATCTTAATGCGGGACAAAATGTTAAAATGCGGGACGAATGGTCACCCTAATATAAGAGATTTTTGACATGGATCACTTTCAGCAGTTTGTCTACCAGTGGCGAACCAAGAAAAGTTTGTTGGGGGGAGTCAAAATTATTTAAACTATGAATAAGGTTCACACTTCTAAATTTCAAGTGACGATATAAAAAAAAGGTCCTCGCTTCGGAAATACAAAATGATGACCTAAAAAAAAGGTCCTCACTTCTACAATACAAGTGACGACCTAAAAAAAAGGTCCTCATCTCTATTTTTAAAATTTTCTAGTGTGTTTTTATTTTTATTTCCTTCTGTCTTAGAGGGGGCCCGGTCCCTCGGGCACCTCCCTTGGGTCCGCCACTGATGTCTACCACAAAAATTGGTCGAGTTTGACTGCTAATATTTTATAAATGGTTTTTAGGATTTCGTAGGTATACTAGCGTCGGCGAATCAACGCAGTTACGTCACACGACGTAACAAACGACTGTATTGTCTGGAACAATGCAATCGTTTGTTACGTCGTGTGACGTAACTGCGTTGATTCGCCGACGCTAGTATATAATTCATTTCTTTACACCGTGCGGAATTAGATTTTGAAATCTATTATAGCGACTATTGAATTTTTGACTAATTGTTTTTAAAAAAAATGTATATAGGTCATTTATTTGGTTTAGGCCAAGATTATTAAAGTATAAGGTTGTCTCATAACTTGTAGTGGTGGGGGTAAATAGAGATGCTACGCGTCATCCGTATGCTAAAGGGATGTCAGTCTTTGTTTATCGTATATGATATATACACATAAAGTTTGTTTTTGGCTATAAATATAAAATAATCGTTTAATTTTTTGATTTTCTACTTGTTTTAAATTCTTTTTTCTTGGAAAGGAATGTTTCTTCATTCTAAATACATTTTCTTACATTCATTTTTGATGTGAAGAGAATAATAAGTGAAATATTTCAATATTTTAGTTTTAGGGTGCCCCTTCATAACTACTCTAATATTCATCAAATTGAAAAAATGCATAAAACAAATAAGATTTGTTTTCTTATAAACAATTTTTGTTGTATAGTTTTTTCTGTTAAGATAGTTCTGTTTATAAAGGAAATATTTTAAGTTTTTTAGTACAATTTTTAACCCAGAAACACGCCCTAAGAAAGAAAATTTTGGGATACCATGTCTATATTTGAATCCTGGTTCTACTATAGGGATTTGCAGCTAAGCACCCTACCATCTGGTGAGCGTTTCATGAACTTGTGTACATCAGATAACATTTCGTTATGTGTATTGGTTTTGTATGAAGTTTGTTTTTAAAGTTTTATTATAATCATTGAAAAATGTATAATACATATTGTTGTGTGCCTATGTGCAATTCATTGAAAAGAAGAAACCCGGAAATATCGTTTCATTTGTTTCCACTAATATCAGACACCGTACGGTTCGAAACAAAATTGGGAAAGCAAGAGGTTAGGAATCGACGCGATGTTTAGATAAACAATTTAAAAATTGGAAAAAAAGTGAGCCCTTATATCAAAGTTTGCTCATTACATTTTAATGATAGTGACTACAAAAAATATTTTCAATTTTGTATTTATTATCGCATATCTTGAAAATTCCTGTTATTGTGTGTGGGTTTGTAATGCACAAGTTTGTAGGCTTAATGCATAAATCTTCATGAACTCTCTGTTTTTTTCAGTGACTCCACACAATATTATATGCCCAGCATTGTAGATTTCTACCCCTTGGTAAACAACACGGGAATTATTATTTCCCCCAATATAGTTAAAATAATCGGCAATGGAAATCCGCCATAACTTAAAACCAGACCACAAAATGTAGTATTTTAGATGTTTACAAGTAAAGTCACTTCACAAAATCAGAAAATCCCAAACAATTATTTATTTTTTTGTCGTTTTTTTATACACTTTCGCTATTATTTACTAGTAAATGTCAAGTGGTATCTGATTTAGAATGGTTTCAAAAAAATCCGCGTGGCGCTACGATCTTAAAATTTTTCCCCTATAGCAATTTGTTTTTCTATTTGTATTTAAATATACCTAAAATTATATTTGTATTCGATTTTATTGTTATTTATTAACTATAATACAAATACCCATCACTTTAAATTTTATATAAATTAGTATAAAATTTCCTTAGGTTTTTATTTATAATTTATTCAGTAGAACTATCTTGAAATAAATATCTATTATGAATACAGTCAGTAAAAATATTTAAAAACATGCAACATCTATATTAATTTTGTATGCTAGTTTGAACTAAGCCGATATGTGGCGTATTTCCTCTCACGCTCTGATTGGTCAGAAGTTATGAGACAACCTTTACTTTAATAATCTTGACCTACAGTAATAAATGTCATTCTTTCTCAGACGAACCAATAAGATCGGTTCCTTTGCGCTCTTTGCTCATGTCGACTTTAGTTTTAGACAGATGATGTCTTTCTCAATCTTTTAGATTACGCAAAATTCGAGTTGTTTTCTCTATGATTGGTTCATCTGAGAATTTTCCCCCTCTCTGTAGTTCATTTTCTAACCACAAGTAACACTAAATTAATATTAACCTTTTGGTTTAGCAGTGGTACCACTGGTATAGAGAATCATGGCATTTGTGTCATTGTAAAACTTATTCGGTAGTCCACCTTCCAAGTCTCCCATACATTTAGGGATTTTTCGTGTTGCTGTTTGACGCAGCTTATTATCTAACACTAGAAGTTTCTTGTTGACTCTGTTGGCAACATTTGTCATCAGATCGGCATGTTCTCTTGTTGTGACTAGTAGTTTGGCATCACTGTCTTCACAATAATATTGGATCACAGAAGCGGGATGGTTACTGCTTAATGGAACGGCTAGAAATAATTTGGAAACTTGTTTTAATATCGTATTATTTTTTTTTTTAATTATATGTTTTTTAGTATAATCTGTCTCAATTTGTAATACGAAACTAGATCTGGTTACTTTGGTGACTGTTGTGGTGTAAACAGACTTTGGCGTATCCATGTGAACCAATACTATGATAATATTATAAATGTATTGTCAATATACAACATAAAAAATGAACTTTTCCTGTTAGTTACGTATTACAAAATGAGACAGATAATATAAAAATATTACAGTGCACTTTTTAAATCTACTTAATTATTACTAAAAAATCCTTATTTTTGCAAATTAATGGCAATTAGAAGTAGTTTGTTTTTGTTTCATAGTTATATATGAACTTATAAAATTGTACAAAGAATTAATTTACGATCTCCCATCTGTAGTTGTTCAAGAAGCGGGTGTATGCGATTGGAAAATTAATTTGATTTGCATAATTAAAAAAATTGATGTGAAGTGTGAATTTTCACACATTTCTGGGTTTTGCAGGTATTTAGTAATTGAACGATGATTATTTGGGATGCCAAAACAAATTTTATTTCAAAATATTTTTTTATGAATTTTAATTCGAATGCCTAATACCATTATTTAAGTTTCTAAATATATGCAGTATTTTTTTTTATACAGCAAAGTTCATTAAGATTTTGAAAATTGCACCTATGGCTTCCATTGGTTGCTTACATCATAAGTCCCGCCCTTTGATTCCGTCAAACATAGAATTAAATTATAATTTCAACACTTTCCACTGGTTATTAAAGTTACGCTTTTAAAAATTAAATGCAACATTTACCAAATATAACTAGAATTTTAACAAAATAATTTAAACAAAATAAAAATGCAAAAAAAAACAAAAAATAAAATCAACAGGATTCGAACCCTAGTTTGCAAGTTAACTTTTATTATTAAGCGTACGACAAATCCAACTACGCCACGAGAGCTAACGGTCTGGTATGTTACACAACGTATTAAATAGTTAACATATTTTAGTTAAAAACACAAAAAATGCGTTATTTTCCGAAAACATAATCTGATCAAAAATTCCTGTTGTACTATTCCGGTTCACACCAATGTACATTACTTAGATTTTTTTCAGATTTTTAGTTTAAACCATCTGGGCTACAGGGTGTGGGACAAAATTTTTTTTGCACAATTTTGACAAAAATCGCATCAAAATAATTTATTTTGCAAAAATAAAATTTTGATCGTTAATCCACGTACTAAGGGCTTTCATTTGATACCCTACTCAGAATTTAAAAAAATATATTTTTTTTTTCGATGAGCACATATTTGTTTATATTTTTAGAGGGATATGTTTTTTAGATGTTTTAGTATTTTTCCTATGTGCGGGTCAAAGAGTTGTATAAGCATGCCAAATTTCAACTCTCTAGGTTTAGCCGTTTGGCTACAATTTTTACCGAACAGACAGACAGACAGACAGACAGACAGACAGACAGACGACAAAATGACGGTATAAGGGTTTTTTGGTCATACCTACAAAACCCTAAAAATGATAAATAATTATATTTAAAAAAATAAAAGAATAAATGAAACAATGTAAACCAATTTTGTAAATAAGTAAACACCGAACATATATATGAAATGACGGATTAAAAATCTAATTACAGGTAACCCTCCTACAACACGGTTTCCAACAACACGGTTTCGCTCTAACACGATTGAAAATTTGCGGTAACTGTCCTACAAAGTGGCTTCTTACAACACGGTTGTGTAAGTATATGACGTAAATTATATTTAAAAAACTAGAGTTTTAATTTTAATAATTTTTTTTAGGCACAATGAAATACAAAAGATAACAAATACGAGTTGCTTTTACAAATACCTAGATCAGGGGTCGGCAACCTTTTTGTCAATAAGGGCGCAATATAAATTCAAATGTTATTGAGGGCGCTTAAAAACGTAAAATATGTAAACACTCGTGGTTGGCAAGGTCGTCTAATCTAAAAAAGGTCCTCATCTCCCAAAATCCAAGTGATGAGTAAAATGTGTGTCTCGATAGCGAGGGCGCCTAAAAATCCCACAGAGGGCGCCGTGTTGCCGACCCCTGACCTAGATAATTCTGGCATCTTTCCTTTCTTACAGTCAATTTATATTAAAGAAATACGATAATTTGTGTTTTTGTTAGTTTTGTTGTTTATACTTTTGTTTTTAGTTTTATATTGGTAGCCATTGTGGTCGTTGGAATGACGTAATTTCCGTCAGAAAAATATGTACGCAAAAATTCATAAAACCTCCTTCCTTTAGCCTGTCTATTCAATGAATAAAATAAACTAAAATTAAACAAAAACAGTTCGCACGAAAATTTTTAAATCCTAGCAACTGATAGTTTCAGCTCGCCTTTAGTATATGCAACCTGAAATACACAACTGGTAAAGGGCTTGCCTAACGCTACATAAATGGTAGCAACAACTTGCTGAACGAATTCTTGGTTTCTCATTTCTCAGACTTCAACCTAATATATTAAAGCAGGGGTTTTTATACTTATGTAGTCCGAGGACCCCCCTCTTGAATATATATATTTTTTGCGGGCTCCACCCCAACCCTAGGCATTTTACGTCGTTCTTGAGACTTAATTTCTGGCTCAATAATCTCATAGGCACTACGTTATAATAAATATTGGTAAAAATATATCGCTGATTATTTTAATAAATGGTCTTGCACATTTATAGAGATGAACATTTTTACTAGCATATAGAATAAAAAACATAAAATGAATAAAAATAGTAGTAAAAAGAATTAAAAAAGTTACAAATTATAATACGTTAAACCAGTGACGGATTATCGCCTTAGACAAAAAAGACATTTGTCTTGGGCCCGGATTTGGGTGGTGAGGACCTTTTTTTTTTTTTCTTCACTTGGATTTGGGAGGTGAAGACCTTTTTTTTTTGCTCTTCATTTGGATTTGGGAGATGAAGACCTTTTTTTTGCTCTTCACTTGGTTTTGCGAGGCAAGGACCTTTTTTTGTTTTTTAAAAAAAAACATTGTTGAGGGCCCGTAAATCAAAAATGTCTTGGGCCCGGCGAAGGCTTAGTCCGCCACTGCGTTAAACTCATACAAACATTTTTTGGTCAAATATTGGTCAAAATAGAACTTATTATAATATGTTTTCTGTAAATAATTTGCAGTTGAATAAAAATAATTAAATTTTTACTAATTATTGTTTAGTTATGTCAATAACTAGTTAGGAAACAACAAATACAAAAAGTCTTGACCATGTAGGATTTTTATTAAATGAGTTATTTGAATAAAAGCGAAATGTGGGGGGATGTAAAGTTAATGTCAAAATTGTTTCGCGAACCCCAGTTTAAGAACCACTGTATTAAAGCATTGTTCACCAACCTTTGCGGTATGTATACTTGTAGTACAGTGATTTTCAACCCTTTTTGACTTGTGTAACCCTTGGTAACCCATTTAACTAAATTGTACTCCTCATATTAGAAAAATCTTTGCAATTAATATACTATCCATGACTGTAGTTACTGATTTTTCTTTACACTTATACGTAACTGTATATAATCAAAAAAAAATTATTATTAGACTGTGTTATGAAACCATTTATCAGAACCGTGGTGTGGCAAGACAGCGCCTATTTGTAAAAGAGATTAAATACCAAGCACTTAATAATTGTGCCCCCACAACAATCCTATTTTTTAATTGTCGGCATGACGATGATGACAATAAATTTATTTGATACCAGCAAGATTACAATTAAATCAACAATTAAAATAGTATCTCTAGATAAAATCTGAACGTAAAACTATTTCCTATCTGAATGATTTTAATATTTACGATTATAGATTAAAAACAATTACTGTAAAAATTTTATATCCTACAATTGACATTTAATTCTAAGATAAGATTTACAAAAGGAATTTTTTAATACTAAAATAAAAATGGCGATTTTAATTTATTTGAAATGGTAGCTATTATTAGGCACGGAAGGTCATAAGTTCACTTAAAATAGTATTCATTGTCAATACGATTGCGAACTAAAAATTTAGTGTCACCGAATTTTTTAAAAAGAATAATTTTTTATTTTGAAGTGGAATTTTGGAGTTGGAAGAATTAAATGACATATAAATGATATATTAATGAGCAGTGAATAGCGTTCGTTCCACGCAGGGTTGATCTAATAAATATTGGAGCCTGCAGCAAGACTTAATTTTTTTTTAGAAATATAGAAAAAGCTTCTAATACTTATTTTGCACTAAGTAATGGTATTTGACTCGCATATAATCATATTTGACTCGGATGATTACAACCCTCGCCTACGACTCGGGTGGTAAAATTCATCCTCGCAAAATATAACCTATATTATATGCTTTTTAAAAAAAATGCTATTACTCTCCTACTAGTAAATAATAATAACAATTGATATGTCACATTTTCAAAGCAGAATACACTTTAATAAAATAAGCCTTACATTTTTCGGGCAATAAGTTATATTCCATATTTTTTTGCCGGCCCTGATATTCAATCCTAGGTGGATTTATACTTTAATACGGCGCTGTACATACGACAAATAAATTTTTAGTGTAATATTATCGCTCATATATAATTTTTACCAGTACAATTGCACTTTAAACTTTAAACTTATCTACTAGTTTATTAATCTTTTGTAAATTATACTAATAAGATTTGTTTATTTTGCGCAGAACATAATTTATACAATATTCTCCCTGATTTCGTAACATGAAAAACATGGAAACACCATGAGGTAATTAGCCTCAGGTTCCAAATTGAAAAGGTTTCCATTTTTTGTTTGATCGTGTCTTGGGTTTCCCTCTTTTTCGCTCAGTTAGTCTTTCGAGTTTTCTTTTTTTTTTGCCTAGTAGAATATTTTTAGATAAAATTGAAACTTTTGCGCCAAAATCCAAAAAGTTAGTATACTACTGGTTTGCTTAGGCGCCAAATTTTATCGGCGTGTCCGTGATTATCTTGCTCAGATAACGTTGTATTTTTATGTTATTTATAATGTAGTCAGTCACAGTGTGAGGTAGGACATATCTTATGATATTAATAGAATTGGCATCGTTCGCAATTATTTGTCTGTTTACTTTCAAACGCAGGCACGTGCTTTTATTTATATTCCAACCTATACTATATCAATTTCAATAATCAAAAATAATTTAATTAACCTAATAAGTATGTATTACATCAGGGGTGTCCAAACTACGGCCGCGAGACAGATCCGGCCTGCAGAAAGATATCATCCGGCCCGTGGACATTTTTTAAAAAGTTAACTCACATAAAAACAGCAATTTAAAATAATCAGAAAACTGCAAAATAAAACATAACTATAACTAAATAATATCCGATTCTTAAAATTATAATTTTTATTATTAATATCACCATTATTATAAAGTTTGTTTATAAAATCAAGCCCCAAGAGCCCAGCTGAATTCAAATTGTCCGGCCCGCCATTAAGAGATATGGATGTGGTCCTCTTCTGAAAAAGTTTGGAGACCATAGGGTCAGAACCGATAAAATGTTAGCCTGCCCCCTTTTTACCGACCGCCAACATATATAAGGGAGGTATTGTGATCATACCGATTTTAACATTTCGAGATTTCGATGGATCTCCACGAATTGAGGTCCCTACATAACGTTTTGACTATTTTTCGAGCAAATTCGGCTAAAAGGATTTTTATGAAACTGCATATTTAAGCTTTTAACATCAATGGCACGAGTTGATCAACTTTTGGTAAAAATCGGTTGACTAGAAATGGGATTTTTGCGAATATTTAGCAACAGAAAAATATTTCGAAAAAATTTATTTATCAAAAATTGCTATAAATGCAATAACTAATAACTTTTATTTGAGACGTTTTTTGATAAAACGAAAAATAAGTTTCAATTTTTCCATACTTATATGTAACGTTTCCATGGTCATGATAAATAATATCTCTGTTAGAAAATATTAGGCCAAGTTATTTCTACTCTGCTGCTAGAATGTATTTTATACAAGTACTTTATGGTGGCGGTCGGTCCTGTGGTGCCCACAGCTGATTATTTCTCTGTTGTGAAATATTCGCAAAAATCTTAAAACCGACACGAGTAAACTCCCATTTCTAGTTAATCGATTTTTACTAAAAGTTGATCAATTCGTCCCATTGATGTCAAAAGCTTAAATATAAAGTTTCATAAAAATACTTTTAGCCGAATTTGCTCTGCACGTGTACACAGACAGACAGACAGACAGACGGACAGAAAGAGACAGACATCGTGCTAAAAATACTTAAAACGTTATTTAGGGACCTCAATTCGTGGAGATCCATCGAAATCTCGAAATGTTAAAATCGGTATGATCACAATACCTCTCTTATATATGTTGGTGGTCGGTAAAAAAGATTTGTCATCTTATTATTAATGAATGGAAGAGAAGAATTAAGAACAGCGACCCCTAAATACTACAGGGAAAGGCTGAGAAAGAAGAAGAATCATAAAAATATGTCCAGCCGTTTTTATGTGAATCTCGGACAGACGGTAAAACAATAATTCCAGGTTAAGGCCCCGGGTAAAACGTTTGAACGAACACAAAAAACGATCCGCCACAGCTAATAATGGAGCCATGACAGCTTATAAGGTCAAGCTTATCTATGTGTAATTATATCTTTCGGTACTACCAATGTTAAGAAGTAAAAGTCCGGAACCATACAGTTCCAGTCAACTTTTTAGTAACTAACCTTCAAAAACCGGATCTATAATAAGAATCAAATTTCCGCGTTTCTTTTTTAAAAATGAAAATGATAATTTAAAAAAGATAATTTAAATAATTTTAAGTAATTTAAAATGGCGAACAATTAAAAATAACCAACTATCAAATGTCAAAAGCGAGCTGCTAAGAATAACTATAGATAGAACAATATCAAAGTTATGACCTTCAAGAAACGTCAAGGCAATATTTAGAGGCTTTAAATTGCGATTATTTAACTAAAAATGTTAAAAATTGCACAACTTTTATTTATATATTTGTTGATAAAATAAAAAAATAGAAACAACAAAATGTTGGCATTAGATCAAACCAAATTTGGATACAACGCACTTACAATGTTTACGGGCCTATTTTTGAGATTTTCAAAAATATTTTCGAAAGTACAATAAAAATTTTAAAACAAAAAAATTATACTAAATTGTAAAATTCTGAAAATGAAAACGTTAAAAATTCGCTAATTTTTAGGGTTTTGTAGGTACGACTACAAAAAACCCTTATGACGTCACTTATGTGTCTGTCTGTCTGTCTATCTGTACGGTAGAAACTGTAGCCAAACGGCTGAACACAGAAAGTTGAAATTTGGCATACTTGTACAACTTTTTGACCCACATATAGGAAAACTATAGAGTTCAAAAAAATACAGCGCGGGATAAATATAAACAAATATGTATTTAATGGATTTTTTTTATTTTTATTTTGAGTGGGGTATCAAATGAAACCTCTTAATACGTGGATACACAAATTTTTATTTTTGATTTTTTTTTTTGTGGGTTTTTTGTCATTATGGCAAAAAAATGTTGTCCCCCACCTTATCTCCCAGAGGGGTTGAACTAAAAATCTGAAAAAAAAATCTCAATAATTTACATTGATCGTAACTGGAATAGTTCAACTGGAAATTTTGATCAGATTGGTTTTTCGCAAAATTTTGCAATTTGCGAAAATGGGTCATCGAAAAAAATTTTTTTTTTTTAAAATTTATTGTGTAGTGTCAAAAGACGGCTCTTAATAAAGGAACGGGAAGTCGTTTTTTATTTTGTTTTTTTATTTTAATACGATTTTTTCTAAAAAAGTACTAAAAAATTAGTGTCCTACACCCTTAGGGGTTAAATTAAAAATTTTAAAAAATTCTAAGCAATGTATATTGCTATGAACCGGAAACGTACGAGAGGAATTTTCGATCCGATTTCGTTTTTGGATAATATTACAGTTTTTGTGATATTGAAATTTTTTTTTTTTATTGTGAGTATATTAAATGGAAGCTCTTTAAGGTCAGATTAAGGAACGGTAATTGATTTTTGAAATACATTTCATTTTGACTAAATTTTGCCAAATATTAAGATTTTCGTTTAATATCTCAGCTAAAATTAAAAAACTATATTTGTATATACACGGATACATTTTGTTATAGGTAGAGAAGAGGTACGTAAATTTATTTTGCAAATATTGACTAGGAAAATAACTAAATAACTGGCCGATAGCTGGAATTCCATTTCTAGTAGAGAATCTGTTAGTTTTTCATATAGTCGCAATATAAACAATGTTTCTGTAGGCGTTATGTTCTTGCGTGACAAAAGATCGCCCGCAGTGTTGCCAGGTTTGGATTTGAATGATATTTTTGCAATTATACAAAAAATGCGTTAAAATATATATTATGGTATTATTAGAGATATATGATACACGGTAGAAAAAATCTAACTGCAACCTTCTTGTCGTGCCTATTGATGTAAAGGATTTAAAACCAACACTTGTAATTGTATTATGTAGTGACAGGCATTCATCGTTTGGCCTTTTAATAATCATTATTCACTGACTAAATATATACAGAACCCTGAAATGCGTGCAAATTAACACTTCACGTCAATTTTTTTGCTATATCGTCAGAGTGGTTTTTGCACAAACAGAAAATAATAGACATACATAAGAGAAAATTATCATAGTATTATTTGTTTATTTTTACTTGCCCGACCTTAATATATAAGGGGCAAGTATTGTAATCGCGAAAATTTTCGATGTCGAGATTTTGACTGATGACCACGTTTCATGGTCCAGGGAATCCAAAAAACCTATTTTCGAAGTGCCGTCCGTATGTGTGTGTGTCTGTGTGTGTGTGTCTGTATGTGTGTGTGTCTGATTGTGTGTCTGTGTGTGTGTGTGTCTGTGTGTGTGTGTGTCTGTGTGTGTGTATCTGTGTGTCTGTGTGTATACACGATAACTCAAAAATGGTTTAACTTAAAGAGTTCGTTCTGGTACTAAAAAATTCTCCTAATAACTGGGAAGAACCCTATTGTTTTTTAATAAAATGCGAAACCGGAAACGGAAGTTATTAAACAATAAAATTTAAAAAAATTCGTAAAAAGTAAACCAAGCCTTGGACAAAAAATTGTATTGGACATAATTTGATGTATTTTTGAAGATTACCCTAAATCTTTTTTTAAATTAAAAAAAAAAAGTATTTTTTTTTTATTATTATTTTTTTTTTATGGGAGTGCAAGTCTAGCGGAGGTCTTCCTTCGCCACTGGTTTTAATGAAATAGAATAATTAAAGAATAAGAAAAGAAATATAAAAAATAAATAAAAACAGCAGCAAAAATAATAAAAACAAATTGGTTTTTATTAATAATAAAACATATATTTCAAATAATTCATAAAACTAGAAATAAAAAAGTAATAATGTATGTTGTAATAATTTTATTTATTTATATTTATAAATATTTTATTGTTTTTTACTTTTTTTGATGATGCAATAAGAAAACATCTTCCATATACGTTATTTTACCTTTTAGATAATATAAAATGACAAATCAATCCTAGTGCAAACGAAATGTTTGCTCTGGTAACTTTTGCGAAAAATATCAAAATTTGTATATTTTTTAAAATTGACTTTTGCCCAAAATAAAAACTAAATGAACTAAACGATATTTTTTTATCGTTTATCTTACCATTAATTTTAATAATCAGTACTCGCGTACCGGCTAAATATCAATTCTGGTTAGTACTTACATAGATAGCAACCGAAATGGGATTTTTAAATATTGATTTAGAAGAGATTACAACATAAAATTTGGACTGTGTAGGTCATCTTCACTTATTCAGTACTTAACTTTGTACACAATTTTTAGAATAATAATTACAACATAATATGGAAGACCATTTTCAAATGATTGTATTTTATTAAATTAATTTGCACTATAATTCAATTAAAATTAAGCGTAAAAAAGCACTGTATACATTTTTTATAATGAAATAATGTTTTTGTTGACAAAATATATGTAAACAAATCACTATACGTACCAATTTGGCCAGAAAGCCAAATAGCCCACTGTGTAATCACATAATGTGCGTCATTAGGGCACAAAAAAAGAATCCTTTCATTATGTTTCCCTTCTAGGGCTTTAGAAATATCTTTCGACAAAAGATTTGCCGTAATAAATAAATTTCCGTACGTATAATTACCGTACGTATCTTTTAAAGCAATTTTATCCGCATAATGTGTCGCGTTCCGGAAAACAGGAACATTTTCTTGATGTCTATCAATATCCAGTTGCGTAAGCGTTTGTTGAAATCTTTGCTGTACACATACACTACATTTAAAACAATTATTTAAACCACGATTTAATTTTAATAGCGCTAACATGTTGGATACTGTTTATCTACAAAGTCAAATGACTTATGCTAAAAATAAGCAAAGCTCATAATTGAATTTAGATGTTATTTTCAATGTCGTGGTAAACACTTTCACAAACCAAGTTCAATACGCCCAAATATGCAGATTTATTGTATTTATTTGTTTAATATACAGATGTCACTTGTATTACAACTGCAATATTACACTTACAATTTACGCACTATAAATACATTTTATGCATTTCAGACTCGTGATATTTAAACCGATTAACAAGGTTATGTTATTCAAATACCATGATATTTTAAAACTAGTTTAGTTTAACAATGTTGCCACTCATATGTATTAAAAAGAAATACACCGACACTTTATATATTTCATCTTTGCATTGCTCGCACTTGCTCCTTTACTTCTTCTAATTGTTGCGCGGATCTTAACATTGAATCATGTTGATAACCCAAATGTACTGATAGTAACTGAAGTTTTTTAAGATTGGCTTCACTGTTTTCAATTGCGTTTTCTTGCATAGCAAAATTTCTAGCAGAATGCATCATTATCTTTAAAGAAAAATAAAAATTAAACAATTTAGTTATTAAATAAACAATTAACTTACTTCGTTACTTTTTGAGCCGCGAATTACTTGTCTTGCTAATGAAGCTATATTATTAACATTCACTTGTACTCTATCTGCTAAACGCATTTTTGAATCCGCAAATAAAGAACGGGCACTACTACTACTTGCAGAAGCCATTGTTATTTAATTAAAATTAATTTTTACAATACTGATGACAATTGACTGACAGACAAATATTTGACAGTCGCTCAATATTGTATTAGTACAGACATCTTACGGCAAATAACTGAAGTTTTCTTTTATTTAAGCATGTGGCGCCTCTAACGGTGTTAAATTTAATCATTGATTAAAAATTTTGAAAAATGTGATTTCACAAGTATGTTTCGGTTCATAGAGTAATAATATGCAATTATTTAGGGCAAAGCTTAACAATTCGTATACCTAAAGATTATTAAATATCAATTTATATCTCTAACAATTTATGTAATGTGTATTATTGGTTTTAAAGCAATATGGAATTGCTGAACTGTAAACAATGTTGATCTTTTTAAAATTATAGAATGTTCAATATTTCATTCGACAGGTAATAGGGGATAGGCATGATTTTTTTTTTATTTTTTGTTATATTCCTCTTGTTGCATATAACATAAAAAACAGTTTTGCATTTTTTTTTTTAATTTGAAGGCTTATAAATTTCATAAATGTATGTAGCGCGCGAAAACCACGTGTGACGTCATACCCTACATAAGAGTACTGCGTACAGCCTACTCAGTGTACAGCGTACAGCCTACACAGTCTGTCGTGAACTTATTTGCTTGTATAACTTTTATAGATTGAGTAAAGTTAGAGTTATTTTAATTAAAATAAAGTTTAATTCTATAAAAACAATTTATACATGTTTACCGAATTAAATTTTATATTAAAATATATAACCTATATTGCAGTATTTCAATTATGCCTCTAACGTTTTGTAACTTCATGTAAACAATGTAGTAAAATTTTGACATCTAAATTACATAAATATTTACATTTTACAGAGTTGTAGCGTTTATTGTTTACATAAAGTCATAGAATACATAAATGATTTACTTACAAGTCTGTTTTGACACCATGTATTTCTTCAGCACTGTAGCATTCATTATTTTTCATATATTCCATGAGCATAAAAGCAATGTTGGATAATTTATCACTCTGAGCCCAAACAAAATCTTTATCTGCCATTTTAATAATAAATGCGTGAAAAATTGTTTAAAAACAAATACAAAACTCTCGAACAATACAATATACACACGTAAAGATTATGTTGTAGTCTGGGTAGTCTAGGGTTTGACGTCATGCTCAGTCATATTTACTACGCAAGAGGATGGGATGGGATAATGGCATGGGAACATCGCTGTAATAAATGATTTGATATTAAGGAAAATCATATTGAAAAATGTAATTTTAAATTTGTCATTTTGAGGCCGTGAATTTATTGGACAGCTCTCAGTTGTATGCAGATCAGCAACCTCGTAAAATACTTATTCTATTTACACATAAAATTAAACTAAGTCTTAGTAAAAATTAGTCTTAAAGATGTGTTCGTGGCCTTTGGGTGACCTTCTGGCATAGTACACACTTAACATTGCATCACAAAAATGATCTTCACCTGTCATCTTATAAATCTTTCAAAGGTTCAGCTATTTTTTACATTTCTATAACAAATTATAATGACGTAATGATTTTTTATTAATCGAATCTAACCGCATTATTATAAATTATAAGTAAATAAGAAATAACCCTGCTTAGCGCAATAGGAAAATACGCAAGAATACTCGAGCGAAGAATCAGAAACGCAGTGGAAGTAACCTTGGAAAACTCTCAATATAGATTTAGGTCAAAGAGAGGGGTGCAAGACCTAATATTCACGTTGCGGCAATTAAGCGAGAAAGCTCTAAAAACAAATAGCCAAATCCATTTATGCTTCATAGACTTGGAGAAAGCTTTCGACAGAGTGAACAGAGAAAACGTCTGGTCGACACTTAAAAACAGAGGCATTCATGAAAGCACCATCTCAAATATTAAAAGTCTGTATACCGACAGCAATAATTATGTCAGAACAAGAAATGACGTATCGAGATCTTTTATAACTGAAAACGGACTCAGACAAGGATGCGTACTCAGTCCCTTACTGTTCTCACTGGTTCTAGACGACGCCATAAAAGAAGTAAGACAAAATATTAAAGAATATTCTGTGGGCTACTGGAAAATGGAAAATGTGAAAGTAGCAGAATTTTGCCATGCGGATGACATGGTTATAATAGCAAGGAACGAGGACGAACTACAAAACAACTAGAACCAATACAATAAAGAATTGAAGAAAATAAATATGAAAATTAGCACACAAAAAACAAAAACAATGGTAATAAGCAGGACAAAAATGCAACACCAAATAAAAATAGATGACCAAATAATAGAACAGGTAGGAAAATTCAAATACCTAGGCACAGTTTTCGCGAAAGATGGAAAAATGGATGAAGAAATTATGGAAAGAGTAGGCGCAGTAGGAAGAATGTTCAATAGCATCAAAGCATCTTAACTAAAAAAGAAATACCAACTAACATCAAGGTAGAGATCTTCAAAAAAGTGACAGTACCAATTTTGACATACGCCTCAGAATCCTGGACCACTACAGAAACGCACAGGTCTAAAATAAGAAGCTCCGAAATGAGATTTTTAAGGAAAATCGAAGGTAAAACAAAATTGGACTGAATAAGAAATGAAGTATTTAGAGAAAAACTAGGCACAAAACCAGTAGAGACTATAATAGAAGAAGGACAGCTAAGATGGCTGGGACATACACACAGAATGAGTGAAGACAAAATAGTAAAAAGAGTTTTTGAAGCAAGAACAGGGAAGAAAGTTAGACCAGGAAGATCGAGAAAAACCTGGCACCAAGAAACAAAAGCTGCAACGAAGAGAGGTGTAAAGTGGGAGGAGATAAGAAAATATATAAAAGGACAGAACACGATGGAAAGAAGTATGGAGAACAACACCAGAAAATAAGTAACTCGACTATAGCCTTACACCGCAAGGTAGAAAGGCTTCAGGATTAAGTAGTAAATACGCAACTAAATATTTATAAGTTAAATAAACAAGGCAAAAAAATAATACATGTTTTAAACTGCAGATAATCGATTATTGTTTCCGATTGATTTATTATGGGGTAATATAAATGTTTAAACGGTTCAATGATTTTAGTGAAATTTTACTAAATTATAAAACTTTCTGACTTAAATAACATTGAAATAATCGTTGCATTTTAACATTTTTGCGCAATTTTATAAATAATGGTCTATTATGACATTTAAAGAATATTTGTCACCAACTTAATGGTATGGTAAACACTACACTCTAAAAAAACTAGTGCTAAAGGTCGACCAAAATCGGTTGCAATTCAAAGAAACATCGATGCTGTGCGGAAAATGATTGAAGAAGATCAGCATGTGAATTACCGTGAGATAGAGGCATCCTTTGGCATATTGCAAAATGCAATACATTCGATTTTGCATGAACATTTAGCTGTTAAAAAGTTCTGTTCCCGATGGATTCCGCATAATTTGACCGAAGCTCAAAAAAGGCTCGTGTTGATTGGTGAATGCTAAAAAAATTCAACCTAGGTACTGCAAAATCCGTATACAACATTGTTACAGGAACGAAACTTTGATTTATTCATATAAACCGGAAACTAAGCAACAATCCACTGTTTGGGTCTTCCAATGTCAAACAAAAAATGCGTGGACACCGATTTTCATCACCTCAAGAAGAAGTTGAAGCCTTTGAAACCCATGTTTTTGAAATACCAACTTCAGAGTGGAAAAAAAGTTTCGAGAATTGGTTTGAACGCATGCAAAAATGTATAAATCTTAAAGGCGAATATTTTGAAGAGCAATAAACCATATTAGTGTGTCGTAACATACATGTACTGCCATCTGAGAGCTGAGTCCTTCGGAAGTTTTTGACTGGTTTAAAAATACATGTGACATTACTTTTGTTACCTTAATTTTATAAATATCTTCAATTTTGGAGCAAATAATATGTATTTTTGATAAGTATATACTAATATATACAGTCCAGATACTTTATATTATAGAATAATGATTTTATAAATATATAAATAAGGATTCGAAGATATATTTATAGGTTACGTTTTTAAATAATATAAAAATCGAAATATCTTTAGTATTTATTTAATTAACACTAAGTAATCATTAATATTTTGTTTTAGAATGCATAATGGTGTATTCTTTTGCTCCAAATTGTAACCATTACAGCTGTATTCTTAATTGCAATATTTTCGTTTTTTAACAGATGAAAATGAAAAACAATAATGGATAAAATAAAAACAATATATTGTTCCTTCAAACCATTTAGATATAGCATATACACTTATTGCTATGTTACTTGCCATAATAACGATTATTAACGTAAAATTTTCAAAATTAACCTGAAAAATAATATTATTCTGCAAAAATTATGACATAATAATTATAATGTATAAAATAAGAATTTTAATAAATAAATATTGACTTGTAGTTTTGATGTGAAGCATTCTTTTACTTTGAAAACTTAATTTATAGGGATTTGCAGCTAAGCACCCTACCATCTGGTGAGCGTTTCATGAACTTGTGTACATCAGATAACATTTCGTTTTGTGTATTGGTTTTGTATGAAGTTTGTTTTTAAAGTTTTATTATAATCATTGAAAAATGTATAATACATATTGTTGTGTGCCTATGTGCAATTCATTGAAAAGAAGAAACCTGGAAATATCGTTTCATTTATTTCCACTAATATCAGACACCGTACGGTTCGAAACAAAATTGGGAAAGCAAGAGGTTAGGAATCGACGCGATGTTTAGATAAACAATTTAAAAATTGGAAAAAAAGTGAGCCCTTATATCAAAGTTTGCTCATTACATTTTAATGATAGTGACTACAAAAAATATTTTCAATTTTGTATTTATTATCGCATATCTTGAAAATTCCTGTTATTGTGTGTAGGTTTGTAATGCACAAGTCTCTAGGCATAATGCATAAATCTTTATGAACTCTCTGTTTTTTTCAGTGACTCCACACAATATTATATGCCCAGCATTGTAGATTTCTACCCCTTGGTAAACAACACGGGAATTATTATTTCCCCCAATATAGTTAAAATAATCGAAAATGGAAAATCGCCATAACTTAAAACCAGATCACAAAATGTAGTATTTTAGATGTTTACAAGTGTTGTCACTTCACAAAATCAGAAAATCCCAAACAATTATTTATTTTTTGTCGTTTTTTGATACACTTTTCGCTATTACTTACTAGTAAATGTCAAGTGGTATCTGATTTAGAATGGTTTCAAAAAAATCCGCGTGGCGCTACGATCTTAAAATTTTTCCCCTATATTTCCAAAATACAATTTAACAACATGCTAAATTCAAATAAGAGGAATCCAACCGCGAGACGGCAGCACTGAATCCCATTTTGTGACGTAGTTACTAATATGGTCTATTTGTTCCAAAGCAGTTTGTTCCAAACTTTTTCTTTCTTAGTTTTTGTAAAACTTAAAAGCCTTCGTAACGAAATTCTGAAAGGTGTTTAAAATTCACAATCCACATCAATATTTTGATCAACCATTTATTGAACTTTATATTTATTCAAGAATATTTAATTTTTCTTTTTATACTCTTTAACACTTTAGTTCTTCTATAAATATTATTCCCAGTCTTTATTTACTTATCATTAATTTAGTTATTGTTTGGTCTAACAAGAATTCACAAGAAAAATATCCATTCCCAAAAACAAAATATTATAAACACAAATATTCAGTTCCAAGATAAATCTATCTTAAAAATTATTCATAAAATTGACATTGAAAATACTAACATCCCACACATCAAAGTTAAATCAATCAAACCAATATGTAAATATTAAAAGATGCTCTTTCGCCCCTCCTCCCCCTTGTTTTCTAATAAATGGGCCAAGATTATCGATCTACAGCATCCTTGGATAGTTTGAAAAGATGGAAAACAAAATTCATTGTTGTTGAACAAATGATTACGCCATCATGTCACATATATGCGTAGTTTAATAAAAATGTTTAATAATTATTTAGTAATAATGATTGGTTTTATTGAACATTAATAATATGTTCAATAGACACTAATTATGAATTAAAAATTAAGATGTAAATAACGTAAATACGTTTCATATTATAGATATTTTTACATCACGGGACTATGATCACAATATGAAATACAGGCTTTTCCAAACGTTTAAGCGGAACTAAAGCAGAATTTCGTTCTTTTAGGTTGTCACGAGAAGGGACTTTACTTGGGTTATGTCACGTTTCATGTTTGGTATGTGAAAATTTAATATTCCAACAGTGAAACCATGGAAACGAATGACATGTCAAAAATTTTAATACATTTTTCCATATTTTGAAGATAAAAAAATATATAAATGGGAAATTTTTATTAAGAATGACAAAAATTAAATGCAATGAAAAGGACATTTTATAATGACAATCAATTTAATCTATGGTCTATTTCAAATTAGAAAAAAGTAGATAGCGCTGCGAATCGAGTACGATTTACACTAAACAAATACAGTATAGCGGGAAATTTAAAATAAGTTACAACTAGGGTATGGGCGTAGCAACTTGGTTAGTAAGAGTTTTTATATATATATACAGTAATACCTCGCTTAACGTTACCTCCGTTAACAATACCTCGCTATAACGTCATTACTGGGTGACAGTAGGACTCAATTTAGAAGAAGAATCGGAACTTGCTAATGAAATCCAGAATGAACTTGTTGTAATGGCACACCAATTACATTTCAATGAAGTTGACGCTGATGATATTCAGACATTACTATAAGATGACAACGACAATCCGCTAACAAATGAAGAATTGCAAGAACTGTCAGAAGAAAATTTGGTAAGAGAAGATGCCAATTCTGACACTGATATAGAAGAGCCGCCGGTTAAAGTTTTAACAACAAAAATATTGTCCGATTGCCGTATTGTCCGAGTCAGGTGTCTCAATCGGTAGATATTTTGTCCGAAAATGATCCAGATTTTTCACGAAGTTGTGCTGTAAAAAGAACTGTATTAAATGCTTTAACATGTTACAGTGAGCTATTACGAGAAAAGAAGAGACAATCAACGCAATCGACCCTTGATTCATTCTAGTCAAAAAATTAAAATGTCACAACTTGTCAGTTTATTTACGTATAACCGCTAATTTTGTAATACATACATGCATATTAATTTTATACTTTAAATTTTGTCAAGAAAACCTATTGTCAGTTGTTCCTATCTATTAAATAAAAAATTAAAAATTAAATAATATATTTTTTTTCAATTTAGTAACCTATCTCTATCCTTCGCGTGTTATTTCTTCCTCCGTTAACGTTGATTCGGTTAACGTAATGTTCTTGAGGAACGCATCCCTAATGTTAAACGAGGTATTACTGTATATATATATAAAAGGTTAATTAAAGGTTTATTAAGATATTGAAATAAACAAGGCATATAAAATAAGCAATAAAAAAAGAAACAAAATATCTCTATTATAAACTATTTGACTATTTAGAAAAAAAAAAACTATTACTTTTTACCATTATTTTACAAAAAAAAAAAAATTAAAATTTAAGTTATTTCATGTTATTTCATATAATAACTAGTTATAACAGTTTATTTTAGAGATATTTTGTTTCTTTTTTTATTGTTTTCAAAGCTTGCTACGTTCAACTTTGTAAAACTTATGTTGATTATTATTTTGTAAATAAATGGTCGCCATTTTGAAATGGTTAACATAAAAATATGATTTTTTGATGTCATTGTAAAGCTAATTTAATGTATTTTTAGGAAAAAAATATAAAATTATCGATTCCCTATGCTAGATCAAAAGTTGACATCATTTCCGGTGAAACCGGAAGTGCCTCAGAATTCTTATAGTAACCTTTAGATGGGCTTTTTTGTCTAGTTTAACTTTTGTTCTGAAGATTTTTTGTATCTTTACAAATAAAGGAGATTTTCGGGGTGCCCCGTTTCAAACAAACACCCTGTATATGAAGGTCTAAAAATTATATTAATAACTTCTTCTTTGAGCACAATCAGCTGGGCTGTCTTTTGGCCTCGCATTAGTCTTTTCAGTAATAATAACATATTTTTGGCAAAGTGCAATAAAAAAAAAAAAAAAATTTCCATAAAATTTTTTTTCGAAAGTTTTATTTGGTATGCCACTCAAAATTAAAAAAATATATATTTATTTTTTTATTAAATACATATTTGTTTATATTTATCCAGCGCTGTATTTTTTGAACTCTCTATAGTTTTCCTATATGTGGGTCAAAAAGTTGTACAAGTATGCCAAATTTCAACTTTCTATGTTCAGCCGTCTGGCTACTATTTCTGCCGTACAGACAGACAGACAGACAAACACATGAGTGACGTTATAAGGGTTTTTTGGTGGTCATACCTACAAAACCCTAAAAAAGATAATATTACTTTCGTTAATCCCACATTTTTTTAAGTAATATACCATATTTTCGGACGGGGGGAATTCAGATTTGCATCAACCAGAAAAAAATAAAATGCAAGCCAAATTTAAACCGCATCGTAGATCTATCACTTATGGATTGACTAAGTATGAAGTTATCTCAATAATCTAAAGAACTTGGTACCTAAGTCAGATAAATAAATAAGCCTTATGTAATATTAATTTTACAACCTCCCAGCAAGAGACCGGTTATCTTCTTAGGTTACAGACGAAATTGACGTGATTGTCCCAACCAAAAGCTACGTGATTCAAATCAGTGAGACATGTCACATATTGCAGTGGCCAGTGGCATTCACCTTACCTCATGACGCGAAATGAAACCGAGAAGCTGAGGTAATTTTTACACGAGATGTCGTATTTACAACGTATAACATTAAAAATCTTTAACAAATCTACAAATTTCATATAAGCAGTTAAATGTAAATTTGCTGATTAAAACTGGAGAAGAAGAACAGGACCGGATTTGAAGAGAATTCAAATTACTTTCAGTTTTAAGCCGCATTCAGAGCTCTTTAAATTAACACGTTGTAGAATTGTAGACTGTTCGTTGTCACGTTGTGCGTTATGTTTTTATACATTGATTTAACGTTCTACGTACTGTTCACAGCAGTTAGAAATTAATGGGTTACGAATAGTCCGACATCTGTGTGTCTTTAAACCAACTACATGGCTTTGTAAAATGTTTTCTATCTATTATCCTTTTTATCTCTGCTGTTCTAGATTTTAACTAACTAAACCTTACCTAATTATCTAAATTGATCATATTTACTGTCCGTCTTTGTAATTTTGAGCAAGATTTGTTAATGATGACATTTTGTTAGGTTATGTAAAGGTAGGGTGACCAGACGTACTCTTTTTTAGATTATTATACTCTTTTTTGAGTAATATTTTCTATACTCTTACTTTTTATAAAAAAAAAAACCTGAATATACTCTTTTTTGCTGGTTACTTGTTTTTATCACTTCTATTTTGGAAGTGAGGAACTTTTTTTTTTGTTCATTACGTCGATTTTGGGAGTGAGGACCCTTTTTTTGCTCATCACTTCTATTTTGTAATTTTGTGGGTTACAAATATCATGTTTATCGCGCTATCATGTTTTTCGCGCTCAACTCATGAGGAACCCATATATCGAGCTTCTTTTTGTAGCCAGATTGCTGTAAATGGTTCAAAACAGTTTTGCGGTCAATGCCTAGCTCCGTACCAATATTGACACTGCTGATATGCCTATCTTGCTGGACTTTTTCAAGAATTTCATCAGCTTTTTCACTGATTGGACGACCAGAGCGTGAGTCATCTTTCACATTAAAATTACCAGAACGAAAGCGAGCGAATCATTTCCGCGCAGCAGATTTTGATAAAGTACCTTCACCGCACACTGCACAATTTTTTTCACAAGCCTGCGTAGCGTTCTTCCCTTTGTCGTAATAATATTGCAAAATATAGCGCAATTTTTCAGTACGTTTCTCCATTTTCAAATACAAACAACTTTCCAACCACTGCACAAATTTTAATTTTTAGACACTCAAAGTAACGCTCGAACTGTCACCTTTCCAACGAGCGCTTAGTGGTGTTGCTGCGATCTGTGTTTCCTGAGTTATTTGCAATTGGCGCCGTCTATCGGCAAAAACGCCACGAACTTTTTCCCAAGCCTGAATTTAAAAAATTACAGAAAATTGTCTGATACCTATTATTAAGTTATTGAGAGATAACATTTTTACAACTATTTTTTCTACACTTCAAAATATCCTATTAAGATAAAAAATCAGCTGTGGCCACCACAGGACCGACCGCCATCATAAAGTACTTATATAAATTACATTCTAGCAGCAGAGTAGAAATAACTTGGCCTAATATTTTCTAACAGAGATATTATTTATCATGACAATGGAAACGTTACATATAAATATGAAAAAATTGAGAAAAATTTTACAGAAATTATTCGAAATTTTTCGTTTTATCAAAAAACGTCTCAAATAAAAGTTATTAGTTATTGCTTTTATAGCAACTTTTGTTCAATAATTTTTTTCGAAATATTTTTCTGTTATAATATATTCACAAAAATCTTAAAATCGATACGAGTAAACTCCCATTTCTAGTCAACTGATTTTTACCAAAAGTTGATCAACTCGTGCGATTGATGGCAGACGCTTAAATATGAAGTTTCATAAAAATCCTTTCAGCCGAATTTGCTCTACACGTGTACACAGACGGACAGACAGACAGACGGACAGATAGACAGACGGACGGACAGACAGACCGACAGACATCATGCTAAAAATAGTCTAAACGTTATGTAGGGAGCTCAATTCGTGGAGATCCATCGAAATCTCGAAAACAATACCTTCCTTATATATGTTGGCGGTCGGTAAAAATCGTTGCAAATTTTGGTGTATAGATTTTTACTAATTTTATTTCAGATTGTTAGTTTTAAATAATAAACTTGTAACCTCTGGGGGTTAACGTACCGTTTAGTAAAGTTGAGCCTACTTATCTTACTTAGTTATTGGGAAATAAAATTGGTGAAACTGATTGAAAAATTTATATAATCCATTCCTGTTCAGAAAAGCTGGTATAAAAAACTGGTTCCTGATCTTAACTAACGAAATAATCATAAATTAGCACGATACGACTCTTAACTCTTAGTTTTTATAAATTTGTGGACATTTTTACCGATGTTGAGATTCTCGTGTGACCTTTGACACGAACTGAAAGTAAAATGATGGCGTTTTGATATTACGATTAACTTTTATGGAAAATGAATGGAACGTTCTCATGCGGTAGCATCTAATGTAATAAGTTATGGGTACCTAACTTTCTACTAAATGGAGTGGAGTAATAATAAAATACCGTGATTAATATCTTTATGATCAACTGTCGTTCAAAATTATTTAACATAAAAGTTATTTTTTTGAAAGTAAACTTAAATATACTTAGGCAAGCTAATCAATCCAGTTTCGTCATATTTAGTCAATCGTGTCGAACGAGTGACAAACGAAGAAATAAGAGGGCTAACTTTTAAGTTTTTACAAAAACTAAGAAAGAATTTTTTTTTTTTGGAACCAACTGTTTATTTCTTTTTAAAATAATCGGCTTTAAGATTTATACACTTTTGCATGCGTTCAAACCAATTCTCGAAACAAAACGCCTCAAGCATGAGGCATAGGTGAGAGGAAATTTAAAGGAGATATGAAAATAAGGATGCTCATGTTCAATTCCATAAGCAAGAGTATAATGATGTATGGGGCGGAAATATGGGGTTGGGAGGACCAAGATAAATTAGAAGCGGTGCAAAATAAATATATTCTATATACAGTGTGTTTGTTTGAAACGGGGCACCTCGAATAACTCCTTTATTTTAAGAGATACAAAAAATTCTTCACAATAAAAGTTTAACTAGACAAAAAGGTCCATCTAAAGGTTACTATAAGAATTCTGAGGCACTTCCGGTTTCACCGGAAATGATGTCAACTTTTGATCTAGCATAGGGAATTGATAATTTTATATTTTTTTCCTAAAAGTACATAAAATTAGATTTACAATGACACCAAAAAATCATATTTTTATGTTAACCATTTCAAAATGGCGACCATTTATTTACAAAATAATAATCAACATAAGTTTTACAAAGTTGAACGTAAGCTTTGAAAACAATAAAAAAAGAAACAAAATATCTCTAAAATAAACTATTTGACTATTTAGAAAAAAAAAAACTATTACCTTTTACAATTATTGTTATTTATAAAACATTTAATTGAAAAATTAAAATTTAAGTTATTTCATGTTATTTCATATAATAACTAGTTATAACAGTTTATTTTAGAGATATTTTGTTTCTTTTTTTATTGTTTTCAAAGCTTGCTACGTTCAAGAAGTATTTTACCAGCATTTTATGAGCACTCCTTATTTTTGTTAATATGTTACAATTTACTTTTGTTTCACCATCGTTGAATAAATTTATTCAACGAATAAATTGACAATATCGCATCATTCTATTGACAGCAACGTTAATTTCTTCATTAATAGTTTAAAACCGATGCGATAATGTCAACTTTATTTGTTAAATAAATCTATTCAACAATGGTGAAATGGCCAAATGAGTATTTATTTTGCACCTAACCATTAATTTATTTTAATAGTGGGTAAGTATAAGGTAAATATACATATGTTACATTTGATATACTAGAGTGGGAATATATATAATATAAATAATATAAGCACTGGTCCGTCAGAAATAAATCTTGCAACTAATGCGATTATTTTGCACTTTACCGCTGTTGGGCCGGCAGTTGATACACCAATGGGTCAGCTAACGGCCACGGGGACACCGCGGTACTGGCCCATTACTTTCAATGCCGGGGAGTATGTGCTTCAATAGTACTGGCCCGTATAAAAATGTTTGCTGGGAACTCTCGTAGTTTAAAAATAGACTATAGACACATACATTTTTCGTTATTGTCCTTGTTACTCGAAATATACTCTTCAGTAACATATTCCCGAGCTACTTTGTTTATTTTTTGTAGAAGGAAGTGGTTGTTCAACCTTGTTTGTGCTTTTATTTTTCTGTAATAAACAGTCAAATTTCGAAATAGGTCATCAATTACAAAACAATTTATTATTATATCATTAACTTTCAAATTAAAAAATCACATAAATCATTTAAAAATAAATCAAATCTATCAACAGAACCTTCAACTGATCATATTAAAATAAAATACAACAATCAAACAAACAAACATAAAAATAATAACATCATCATAACACGAATTAAATTATTAACAATTAGATATTCATAAATCATTGAACATCAACTTGGTATATATTTAGTTCATTTGTCAGTCACGGACAGGTTCCTCGAGTCAGTATCCAGGAAGGCTTAAATAAATAGAGATAAGCTTTTCTGTATCCGCATCCGATCCGCATCCGCATATCCATGATCCGCCTCCGATCCGCATCCGCAGCTTTTATAAATAATAAATCCGCATCCGATTCGCGTCCGTAAAAATATCCGCACAATCCGCACAACAGGTTTTGCTGTCAGTTTGGAAAGAACTAACATGTTTCGCCTTATTTGGTAATCGGTGCCGAGTGACGGGGTATTACTGTATTAGCTTTAAAAGCTAGAATTATAGCAGAGGTAGAAAGAATTACATCGAAAGTGTACCAAGCAACTTTTGTCCAAAATATTATTTTCTATATATAATAATAATAAAAAAGTTATGTTGATTGTCTCAACACAATCTCGATCATGGACAATTGTCTTAATAACAATAACATAGAGTGAGATAGAATGCTACAAAATATCACATGTGTATACAGACAACCGAAGGTAACCGAGGACTGCGTAGTTAGAATACAATCGCGTGTTTCTCCGAAAGTAACCGAAGATTTAATGTTCATGCGGATATTGCGGATAAGCGGATATGAAATTTTATTCGCATCCGCATGCTTTAAATGATAGTTTATCCGCATCCGCTCAAAAAAATCTATCATCTTGAAATTTCTGACTTCCTCAATCAAACACCCTCGTATATTATTGAAAGTGAAGCTAGAATCAATAATATTGTATTAGTAATTGATAAAACATGTTGTTTGTTGATGTGAAACAGTTTTTTCATCACTGTAGTACTTAAAATCTCAACTATGACATTTGGGCAGTTTGACCATGTTCTAAGTTGGATGTTATATGGTTTTTTTCGCAGATCACTCTCGTGTGTTAAGGTCATAGACTCACATTGACCCAATCTTGATACACTTGACCTATGAACTCGCGTACCAACTCGCAACTTGCTTGCCCTGTAACATGCGTTTGACATCCGAGGTGACAATGCATTACAGGACCTCAATAGCCTTAGACAGGAATTGACAGATATTCTATTAAAATAATTTTGGCTATGTTAATTAAGTTATTAATTGATATATGATAATTATTGATGATTTAGATGGATGATTAATGCATAATAGATTTTCATTGAGGTTTATTAGGTCTTTTATAAAATGCCGACCGTTGAAATACTGCATGATTCATTCTGCAGTCAAAATTACAGATTAAATCGATGAATACTGCTTGTGATCTCGACGAATATTTAATGAATTATTAGAATAGGGAATAAGAAAAAGGAGTTAAGGAGATACCGAGAAAGATAGAGATTAGTTGGGTTCGGAAACAATTAATCTTTGAGTTTTAATACGGCATCATAGGCGTAGTTTTTAAATGTAAAATTGGCATTATTACCGACCGCCAACATACATAAGGGAGGTATTGTGATCATACCGATTTTGACATTTCGAGATTTCGATGGATCTCCGCGAATTGAGGTCCCTACATAACGTTTTGACTATTTTTACCATGATGTCTGTCTGTCTGTCTGTTTGTCTGTCTGTTCGTCCGTCCGTCCGTCCGTCCGTCCGTCCGTCCGTCTGTCTGTCTGCCGATCTGCATACACGTGCAGAGCAATTTCGGCTAAAAGAATTTTTATGAAACTTCATATTTAAGCCATTTCTATGGTAATGATAAATAATATCTCTGTTAGAAAATATTGGGCCAAGTTATTTCTACTCTGCTGCTAGAATGTATTTTCTCCACGACCACTATATAATTTACCGATTCTAAAGCCAATTTTGACTACAAAAAGGTAATATTCTAACACAAGAGTTGGAATGTTATTCTAAAGCACTTATCATCTTATGCATTTTGCGTGTATTTCATTCCATCACTTGTTATGGAATAACCATTCCATGTTTGTTGTCTTTTGTTTTTGTAGGGTTACATTAAGATATATGCAACGTTTACATTAAATAAATGCAACATAACTTCCTAACCTTTAAATTAAATTAAAATTAAACAAATAATAAATAAAATAAATTAGTTTAATTAATTGATTAATTATGTAATATAAATTATTTGTTAAAATAAAATGTTTGTTAAAATAATTATTTGTTAATTTTTTTTTCTTTCTGGTGGTCGTGGAGAAAGTAGGGTCTGTGACTCGGTTGGAAGAGAAAATTCGATGCTCGTGGTTCCTCACGCTCGCCTGCGGCTCGCGTTCGGAATGTTCCACTCGCATCGAATTTTCTCATTCCAACCTTGTTACAGAATATACCATACTATTATACAAGTACTTTGTGATGGCGGTCGGTCCTGTGGTGGCCACAGCTGATTTTTTAAATTTTTTATATATTTTATTTTGTTATTTTGTATTATTATGTATAAATATTTGTACCTGCAAATTAATTATTGTAACTCAATAGCGTTCTCTGTGTTGGCGGCATATTCGGCATGCGGCATGAACGGCATATTCCGTTCATGAACCCAAATTGTTTAAATAAATAAATAAATAAATAAATAAATAAATAAATAAATTAATAAATTAATCAAAATTAAATTAATACATAATCCCACTCCTCTCCGTAAAATATCAGTAGTAAATTTATATTATTTTACAGATATTTTTTTCAAAATAGACCCCCCCAAACCAATTTTCTATGTGCGCGCTTGACCTTGTATACTTATTGTAGGCATGTAAACAGAGTGAAAGACCTATATTAGTACAGACTAAAATAAAATAAAAAACAGTAGTGTTTTTCTCTGGAGATACTAATGTCCGATCAAGCAACGAACCTCATAAATTTGCACCAAATATTTATTCAATATTCCACAAATGTTGACAGCATTCTGTGTGTATGATGCATAATCCTAAGTATACAATCTGGAAATAAAAAGCATTCTTTCAAACAAATTAATGTATACCTTTGTAAATATTGATTCAGATTCGAAACCTTTTTGAAGAGTTCTTTACTCTCGATTTTAACACTTAAATAAAAATGCAGTGATATCAAACAAAGAATCTGATATTAAACAAACTCAGATGTGTAAAAGCATTAAAGAGAAAGGAATAGAAAACAAAGAATTATGCATGCATAAACAGGTATACAATGAATTTGGTTGGGAATGCTGGGAAGAAATAATAAAGGAAGAACAAAAAAGCAAATTGTCAGCATGGGGAGAGACAAGATAAAAGTACTTTTGGAGGTGTGGAATGGACATGAGAGAAGCAGAGAGAAAGAGAAACGGAGAAACAGATATAGTAGAAGAATGGAGAAGGATGGATAAGGAGGTACAGGAGTAGAAAAGAATTTTTCAGCTTCACAGGTTGTTTTGAATTTCCCAATTGTCCAAAATAATTCAAATGCTTAGAGATTTTTTATTAGTGTACTCACTTTTACTATCATATTGTGTAGTGAGAATTTTTATTAAATTAAAATAGATTCCCAGGAGTGAAAGTAAATGAAAAATTGCTTAAAATGAACTTTTCAGTTCTATATTACGTTCACAATTTGGAACCTATTTACACTTTTACTTAACATTCTTAAATATTCCGAAATCTATTTGAACAAAATTATTTTTAAAATGAATTTAAGTCAAATATGATAGAGTGAGCATTCGTCTGCATTATTTGACAAGTTTGGCACAGTTCTAGGTTTATCGCCAGTAAACTTCGACCTATGCCTATGCCCAGTATATGGTAGCAGTACGGTAGTGGAAACTACTGCTCCGTGAGACTACTGTGGGACGTTGGGCTGAAGAAGAAGATAAAGGATTTGGATTAAGGAAAATTAAAACTTATTAATTATGAGTTCATAACTGAGATACAAAGAATGAGATAGGGGAAGGTAAAACAAAAAAAAAAAAAAAACTGACAAACAAATCCAGGAAGTAAGACTCAAAATAAGAAAATAAGAAATAAATAAGAATTTCAATAAGATAAACAATTTTTTGGTTCTCAAAATACGTTGAAACTTTTTTATTTTAAATGGGAACACACATTTTTGTTCGTATTCGGTGGAGTATTTTCGTCTGAATTTAATGATATAGATAAGTCATAGCCTTACATCACAAAATAATTGGAAAAATTGCAATTTAAATTTATATTGATTGTATTAAAATTTCGTTTTAATAAGAGTGCTATGAATGATAACAGCTGAACATTATTTTTGTCAATATTGTTAGTTGAATGTTGCACCAATTTATATTTAAATGCCACAATATTAACATGGATTGATTCCAGTTTTCGAAAATACCGCGAGCTGGGAACTTCTTTTGCAGGGCACCGTTATTTGTATATATTTACCGCAGCATGAGTATTCTTAAGACACAAAATGTATACCTTTAACATGTTAATTTTTTCATTTTGTGTATTCCCATTTAAAATAAGAAAATTGCACAATGTAATTTGTGAACCATTGAACCATAAAATGGCAATTGTTGTTTAATTTAACCAACCTCGTACAGTCTATTCCAAACGCCTAAGCGGAACTAAATGGGAATTTAGTTTTTTAAGTTATCACAAGAAAGGACCTTGTTTGGGGTATTTATTATTTCACGTTGGTAAGTCAAAATTTAAAATTCCAACAGTGAAGCCATGGAAACGAATAACATTTATTAAAAATTCCCATATATTTTTATATATTTTATAAACAAAAAAAAAAAAAAAAATGGGAAATTTTTATTAAGAACGACAAAAAATTAAAATTCAATGAAAAGAACATTTTATAATGACAATCAATTTAATATAGAATTTGTAATGTGAGTATGATTTACAAAGCTTAAACAAAATGACCAAAAGTCCGAACTAATAGATAAAAATTACTAAGGTCTATTTCAAAGTAGAAAAAAGTAGATAGCGCTGTGAACCGAGTACGATTTACACTGATCAAATACAGTATAGCGGGAAATTTAAAATAAGTTACAACTAGGGTATGGGCGTAGCAACTGGGTTAGCAAGTGATTTTTTTTTTTAAATATAAAAAAGGTTAATAAGGTATTGAAATAAACAAGGCAGATAATACACTTACGTTATTTATACGACATAAATTCAGTTTAATGGGAAATTTGAAAAAGTTAAAAAAATATTAATTTTAAAAATTATGTACTATATATAAAAAGAGAGATTTGGCTAAAAGAGTTTAAAAAAAGCAATAAAACAAACAATATATCTTCAGAGCTAAAGTTTCTTATTTTTTTTTTTTTTTTTTTTTTTTAATTTAATGGCCTTTGCTACTGTGGCAATTAGCCAGGACAGTTTTTATTCGAGAAAATTTCCATGCCTCAAAAAATATTTATATGTCAGATAACCTAAAAAATATATAACTGCGTAAAAACAAATTACAAGGAGAATTTTCTCCATAAAATCTACGCCAAGAATATAAATAATAGTCTAAATATGTAAATAATAACAAAATATATGAGAAAAATTAAGTAATATAAATAATATATATTTCCAATGTACGACACTGAACATCTGTCAACTTGGACTAAAAACAATATTTTTACAGTGCAATAGGGATGACGATCTCAACCAATCCGAAGCAAGAACAAACAGCTCCTATCTTCTTACACACATTTTTCTACTTTGAAATAGACCATAGATTTCAAAATCTAGTTCCGCCTAAACGTTTGGAATAGCCTATAGCTATTATAATTTTAGTGGACAAATTAAAATTAACACCCAATAGAAAGGCTCTGCCAAGCGCAAATAGCCATTGCTGCTGTGCACATTTTTTTAAACTAACTAACCAAGACTAAGAAATAAGGGTAGAAAAATAGGATACAAAGAAAAACAAGAAATAAACAGGTTTAAGATAAAAAAAGGATAGATATGGAGGAAAAGAGTATTTATTTTACTCTTAACGAAGAGAAAAATATCAAGTAAATATTATGTTATGGAAAACAACATTTTTCTTTAAATGCGTCTCTGACTACTTCAAGAATAGCGTAAATTATGTTCATTCATTTTTATGTCGTGCTTCAATGGCACCACACCTTTATGCTTCAAAGAGGAAGACTATCCACGTGTGGAAATATACAACAGACACACAGACATACAGACAGACACTCATACAAACTCACATATATACAAAGATCATCATAATTTTGAAAAAATATGTTTATTCTATATTCAGCCATTTATTTGCATTATCAATGATTCAGAAAAATGATATTCAAAACATTTTTATTTGTATTTGTCATTGTGCATTGCAAAATATTTGCTTAATATTTTTTTGATAAATACTACATGTGTAATTTATCAATATTAAGATGTATCTTGTCATGCATTTACATATTATTTATTTAATACATGTTTGTCTGTTTAAAAGTATTTTACAAAAGATGCTCCTGCAAAAAATATGGTCATACACTCTTTTTTTTGTCCAGACTGTTGATTTTTTTTGGATGTTTTAAAGCGTATTCTTTATACTCTGAGATCTCACATGGATGCAGCAGTGATAAAAGGCAGGGAAGAAAAGGGCACAAGACCTTGGCGCCCTCTGTTAGGGGCGCTAAAACGAACGCCCAAATATTCACCTTGTCAGTGCGTATCCAAATATTTAGGGATGCAAAAGAAAATGATTTCACTTATTTTTATTTGAAACATTTTTTTTTTATTTCTAACGGGTGTTTTTTTTAGAGGTATAGAACTTTAAATTGCAATAAAACAACGATGGATTATTCGATTGACATGAATTTTTTTTTATTCGAAAGATAATCTTGTGGCATTACATTAAATCATACCAACAAGACGGCGCAACATGTCACACAGCTCGTGCCACAATCGATTTATTGAAAGACACGTTTGGTGACCGCCTAATTTCACGTTTTGGACCTGTGAATTGGCCTCCAAGATCTTGTGATTTAACACCGCTGGACTACTTTCTGTGGGGCTATGTCTATGCGGATAAGCCACAAACGCTTGACCATTTGGAAGACAACATTCGCCGTGTTATTGCCGATATACGGCCACAAATGTTGGAAAAAGTCATCGAAAATTGGACGTCCAGATTGGACTACATCCGAGCCAGCCGTGGCGGTCATATGCCAGAAATCATATTTAAAATGTAATGCCACAAGATTATCTTTCGAATAAAAAAAAAATTCATGTCAATCGAATAATCCATCGTTGTTTTATTGCAATTTAAAGTTCTATACCTCTAAAAAAAACACCCATTATATCAATACGAGCCTTTCGAAAACCATCTTTTTGAGATACGAACAGAGTGGAAAAAATGTTTCAAGAATTGGTTTGAACGCATGCAAAATTGTATAAATCTTAAAGGCGAATTTTTGAAAAGCACTAAAACAGTTTGTTCAAAAAAATTGTTTCTTTCTTATAGTTTTTGTAAAAACTTAAAAGCCCTACCTTTTCAGTACCTACCAACAGTGGATTGTTGCTTAGTTTCCGGTTCATATGAATAAATCCAAGTTTCGTCACCTGTAACGATATTGTATACGGATTTTGCAGTGCCTAGGTTGATTTTTTTTAGCAATACACAAGCCATTTTTTGAGCTTCATTCAAATTATGCGGAATCCATCGGGAACAGATCTTTTTCACAGCTAAATGTTCATGCCAAATCGAATGTATTGCAGTCTGCGATATGCCAAAGGATGTCTCTATCTCACGGTAAGTCACATGCCGATCTTCAATCATTTTGCGTACAGCATTGAAACACAACCGATTTTGATCGACCTTCACGAGATTCATCACTGACGGATGCACGACCACGACGAAATTCTGCAAACCAGATGTAAACAGTATTTCCTGATGGTGCTTCATTACCAAAAGTTGAACGAAGCGAATCTATATTGTTGTTGAGTTAGGCCTTTACTACAATAGTAAAAAATCATCCAACGAAAACCTTAACGAGTAATATCCATTTTTTAACAAACTTTTTTTTTTAAACACTCACTCAGACCAATTCTGTAACTCAGTTACTATGATCATAGTAACTAAATTTGTCACTATGACCAAGGTCAGTTACTATCATGAATGAAAGTCATTATACTTTTATAATATTTTATCTTGTAGTAAACAGAATTGATCTGATTGTCAACAAACTACTCGGTCAATTTATAAGCTGCCACTGATTTCACAATAACAAATGTCAAGTTATACGAATATAGTAATGACACATTTCAATATTGCCATCTAGTGGTCGTTTGTAAAAACATAAAAGGTAACCCTCCTATAAACATTTTTGCTGTTAACATAAATAATAAGATATTTCAAAAGCATGGATCTGGATTCTTCTGGCGAAGGTTGCTATAAAAAAGCTGTTCCCAAGAAGAAGATATTAATTTTACGATAATTCTTAATATAATTCTGAGTTATAAATAAATTAATAAATATTTTATAACCCAAGCTACTAGACTATAAATTAAATTACAGTTTAACAATACGCATAAATAATAATAAAAAAAATATAGATATTTCTCAATAAGTATTAATTACAATTTATAGATTTTCACAAACATAGATATTTTCCATAAGTTTTCATGTACAATTTATTTTGTACTATAGTCATTATTTGTTAACGTTGACGCATTTTCTGTGTGAAACTGTTAGTATATGCTTTTTTTATTTTTTTTTGTTGTAAATATATTCTACACAATATCCTGTTTTGCGTATTTAAATAAAGTTATTATCTGTTTTTAATTAGCAACTGCTGGGGGTCTAGTCTGTAAGCTTTTAGACATTTCTTTTATAGTGTCTTGTCGCAAATTTGGATTAAGAGGGTCTTGTCACTTTTAAGAGGAGACGTATGCAGTGGCGGATCTACATACAGGCTAATAGGGCTTAAGCCCTGGGCCCCATATCCGCAAGGGGCCCTCAATCTCTCGGACATATATCTATTATATTCTATACCAAGAACGGCTTATAAGAGATAAGATCAAAACAAAAATATTACTTTAAAAAACAACACAAAAAAATAAAAACACAAATTTACTAATATTTATTAAAAATCAACATAAGTGCAGCGCCAGCTAATAAAAAAATAATATCCAACATAAAAATGTAATGATAGATGTAATGTAATGTAATGATAATGATAGATGAAATGTAATGATGTAATGATAATATCAGAAACCTAGAAATTAAACAATTTAATAAAAAAATGAAAAAATTCTCATAACGAAGGCCTACTACAGTATAAAGGAATTTGAAGATGATGAATTAATTCCACAGCAATTTAACCAATAGATTTTCACACTTACACTCTTACTTTATTTATATATTTTATTGATGTAAAACTGTAATATATCACTATATAAGACGTATGATATTTTAATTTCTTATTTTTGTACTTGTTTATTGATATGTTTAACGACTCCAAAAATGTACATTACATTCACTGGAATAAAGATTATTATTATTAGTATTATTATTATTAATAAATAATAATTAACCTTTAATACTGTCTTTTATTTTTTAATTTTTTTGATTGAAACATGTGTAGGTCCCCTTGGTACTTTAAGCCCTGGGCCCCCAAAAAGCTAGATCCGCCACTGGACGTACGAATGTGTCCTCTTTAAAAATCATGTTTTTTTTTTACATTTGTAATTGTTGTTTACATACGAGGTGTGTAAATTAAGAAACCGGACTGATTTTTTAATTTTTTTTACTCGAATAGAATTACAATTCAATATTGTCTGCCTCATAAAACTTCCTTGGGAAGCCACACAGCGCTGGAGACGGTTCTTTCAATCCTCATAGCAGTGCTGGAACTCGGATACTTGAATAGCTTTCAGTTGGTCGATTACGGACGTTTGAATGTTTTCGAGTGTCCCAAAATGACGTCCCTTGTGGTAATTTTTCAATCTTGGGAAGAGGAAAAAGTCACAAGGACTCAAGTCAGGCGAATAAGGAGGCTGAGGAGCCACAGGAACGTTTTTACTGGCTACAAAATTAATTTATTGAAATTGCTGTGTGACAAAGCACTCAAATACCCAAGTTTCGTCACCAGTAATGACACGTTCCAGAAAATGGGTATCATTTTCAATTGATTCCAAAAAGTCAAGGCACCTTTGCCTCCTGATGTCCTCTTGATCCTGTGAAAAGTTTTTTGGAACTATTTTTGCGCAGATATTTCTCATCCCCAATTCATTGGTCAAAATCTGATGAGCGGTAGTGTGAGTCAAATTCAATTCTTCCCCGATCATTCTGACTGTCAACCGACGATCTGAACGCACAAGATCCCGGATTCTGTTGACATTTTCATCGGTTCTTGAAGATGAAGGCCTTTCGCTGCGTGATTCATCTTCAATCAACTCTCTTCCTTCTGAAAATGCCGTAAACCACCAAAAAACCTGGGTCCTTGACAAAACACTGTCTCCGTAGGCCTGCTGAAGTTTTGCAAAAGTACCCAAGTCTGAAGCAAAACCTGATATAGTAAAGGAGATTTTACTTGGCAGATTGATCGATTGAGAACCGATAAAGAAATGCATATCTATTTCACACAGTTTTATGTAAGATGTCAAGAACGTATGTCTGCTTCTTACTGTAACGTACGTTCATAGTTTTTGTCTTGTTTTGTTATATTATATTATGGTAACTTCAACGTATGTCCCTTTGTAAAGACGCGCGAGCTTTAGACCTCCCACCACTAGATAGAAGACAGGCCTGTCAAGTGTAACAAATTGTATCTCTTTCTCTATTTCTAGCTTTGTCTGTGATCAAATGATATGGTTCTATTCAAAAATGGAAATTTTGTTGCTATAGTTTTCTCCCATTGAACCATATGCTTTAAATAACCGTCATCTGTCAACTAAAGTCTCCTTTACTATAGGACACCGTTGCTCGAAATAAATGTCACTCATTTTTGGAACGCACTGGAAAAAACTGTTTCACGAAAAAAGTCGGTATGGACAAAAAAATTACTCCAGCGAGTTCAAACTCGTACTGAAGGCGTATCACATGTTCACCTACCGCCCCTCTAAGTCCTAAATGTTGCCAGATCAAACGCTATGTTGCCAGTCCGGTTACTTAATTTACACACCTCGTAAATAATGATGGAAATTATATTATTATTATTATTATTATCTTTATTTTTCTCCTTTATATGCACTCAAAACTTCTGTAGTTGGTGAAAAATGGTTAACAGTACTTAAGAAGATAAAGGAATAAATTAATTTGATTTATTATTTTCATAAAAAGTAAGCAATACATTAAAAATCTTTAATAAAAAATTGTTTTTGAGGTTTGATATATTCACTGTTTTTAAACATTATTTACAAAGTCTTTATAAGGGTTAACAATGTTGAAACATCTGTCATAATTAATCATAATTACAATAAAATATTGTTAAGTTATTGCAGTGTCATATCAATTTAATTAATTTGTAATTGATATATTTATTTATTTGATGTTGTGAAATATTGTGGTGCAGACGCTATTGTAATATGTAACAAGAATTTTAAGCTTTGATGTAGGTTTACAACAAAAAAATATTGTAAAAGCATGTTATTAAACAAATTTTGGAGCTATTAAAGTCGGTAAATCCTGATGTGGAAATATAGCAAAAAACCTTTAGAAAGTACTAAGTAAACGAATATAATGTTACTTTTGCATGAAGGCTGTTTTATGCAGTTTTTTCAAAAAGTTTTGACTTTTCTGTCTAGAATTAAATCAAACATTTCAGGATTTCGTAAGTATTTAGTAATGTGCCCGAATGATGAATGCCTAGCAAAAAAATTTCAAAATTAAAATCAACATTATTTAAAACCATTTTTAGGGTTTTGTAAGTATGGCCACCAAAAAACCCTTATAACGTCACTCATGTGTCTGTAAGTCTGTCTGTCTGTCTGTCTGTCTGTACGGTAGAAATTGTGGCCAAACGACTGAATATAGAAAGTAGAAATTTGGAATAATTGTACAACTTTTTGACGCACATATAGGAAAACTATAGAGAGATAAAAAAATACAGCGTGGGATAAATATATACAAATATGTATTTAATGGAAAAATATTTTTTTAAAAAATTTTGAGTGGGGTATCAAATGAAACCTCTTAAAATAAAAAAAAAATCTTCCAAAATTTAGAAAATTTTGGGCAAAATTTTTTTGACTCCGATTTTAGCCAAAATATAGTTTTAGGCTAATTTTGGGGTGAGGATTATGAAATAAATATTTAAAAAATTCATGCTCTAGTTTTTGAGTTAGAGCTAATTTAGGTCAGTTTTTGGCCTATAATTCCAAAACTTTTGCCCAAACTTCAAAATGGACCAAATTTTCTTGATCTCTGACCAAAAATGAATATTTGTACCAATTTTCAATAAAATTGGAGACAAAAATTTTTTACTTCAAAATCACGATTTTTTTAAGGTCTACCCCTTACGATTTTTTCGATTTTTGGCCATTTTCAAGGATTTTGGATTACTGCCACTACAAAACTTAATAATATGTTTATTTAAACCCATTTTTTTTATTAGACTAAACAGTGTAGTAGAATTTTAAAATTTCAAGCCGCATATTTATATCCCTAACCATTTTTTAGTTAGCAATATTAAAATTTTCAAAAAAAATTTAAAAAAATTAAAAACTTTAAAAAAAATTTTTGTTTCAAAATCTGGTTACAAGTAAATTAGGACCTCAAGATTTCAAAAATTTCAACCGGAGGTCTTTATTGCGTTTCGTTTTTGAGATATATCCATGCGAAGATGAATATTTCTATAAATCACGCCATATTAAAATTTGTCATAATTTTAAAATACGCAAAACGAGTAAGGCCTCTAATTTTTTCTAGACTTAATAAACTACGAGGAATCCAAAAATTCTAGCGTCAGGTTGTTTTCTCTAACCGTTTTTGAGTTGTGATTTTTTTAAACTCACAATTTTCACAAATTATGTAAATTATGCCATAAATAAATTGTCACAATTTTTTTCTAGACTAAATAAACTACAAGGAATCCAAAAATTTTAACCGCTGGTCGCTATCTCTAACCATTTTTGAGTTGTGATTTTTTTATTTTACAATTTTCACAAATAATGTAAATTATGCCATTCAAAAAATTGTCATTTGCTCAAAACGTTTTAAACAATTAAAGCCCCAATTTTTCTCTAGATCACTGGTTCCCAACCTTTTTTACTTGCGGAGCCCTTTTTAGAATCAATTTCTATGACGGAGCCCCTAGGCCTACCCTATGTCTTACAAATTAACGGTGTTTAGAAGTAATAATAAATAAATAAATAAATAAATAAATAAATAAATAAATAAATAATGTTACGGGGGAGGGGGTAGACTTTTTAGTTAATATTAATTCGCTTTTCTCTTTCAATGCTCATATATTGATAGATTTTTATAAAATGAAGCAAATAATCAAACAGCATTGATGGCCAATATTTAAACAAATTAATTGATCGCATGCCACGTATTTGTGAGGTGATTATGAAATCCAGAGATGATCATTTTGACGAAAATTCAAGTTGAATATTATTATTTAATTTTATGTGTAATTTTTAAGATAATTGTAATTTTTTGAATTAATTATTATAAAACAGACCTAAAATTATTTATTTATTTTATTGAAACCGCAGATTATTCAAACAAAAATGCATCTCACCGATCACATTCCAGCTAGTCATAGAGTCATAAACCGGCTAGAGCAGTAGCGAATTAAGTTGATTGGGGGCCCTGGGCGGTAAAATTAAAATGGGCCCTCTATTATTTTAAATAATGGAAATATTTGTATATAGACTTCGGTAGGCCCCCCGGTTTCGTGGGCCCCGGGCGGCCGCCCAATCCGCCCACCGCTTAATTTGACTCTGTTTTGATCTTAACAAGCCATTTGGCTTCAGCTCTTATAATAATAATAATAATAATAATAATAATAATAATAATAATAAACAATAATAATAAAATGCTCTACTATCATCTTAGACATGCCTATGGTATTGACCAAATACCGGTTATACCGTACGTCCTTTCAGACATAGAATCGGTGGTGGAAAATTCCAAGTGCCGTATTTATTGGAATTACTCCTTCCCCACCTCGAGGTTACTGACAGCCACTAAGCCGGACATAACCCTCCTGGATATCGAGACCAAACAGGAT